>JARDYH010000004.1:9027500-10277500 GCA_029215795.1 Anniella stebbinsi | reverse complement strand
AATTTGAATTTGTGTGAAGTGCCTTGGTTGGTTTCAGAAATGTAGTCCAGAAATGCAATAAATAAATACTTTTTCGTTCTCACATTTTTATTCTACTGTTCCTCCAAGGAGCTTAGGCTGAGCATACCTGGTTTTCTCCACACGCCCATTTTATCCTCATGCCAACCTTGTGAGGTAGGTTAGTCAGACACACGCACACGCACACACACACACACGAGAGAGAGAGAGAGAGAGAGAGAGAGAGAGAGAGAGAGAGAGAGAGAGAGAGACTGGCCTGAGGTAGCTCAGTGCATTTTCTGGCTGTGTAGCGATTTGAACTCTAATCTGCCCGGTCTTATTCCAGTGCTCTTACCACTGCACCACACAGTTCAAATATGAGGATACACCTCATCATTTGGCTCTTATGGACACACTGATCTGAAACCTATGGCATCCTTTTTCCTTCCACTAGGTGGCAGCATTACAGCATCTATTATAATTCTGTAATGGTACTGAACTTTTGGGGATCATTGCTCCATCTCCTCTGTTACATACATGTAAGGACTCTCCCAGTACCCAGAAGTTTCTCCCCGAACACCTTTTCCTATCCAGAAAGAAACGAAGGATTGAAGTATCACCCTCTCTTTGATAAATGTCTTTGGAGTAATTAATGAGACAGAACATTAGGAGTAGTAATTTATTTGAAGCATGCCTGGAACTGAATGGAAGGAAGGAAATCCAACCATCTTGTAGAGCCCTCTGCTGGTTAAATTGGAGCATTGCAGCAATTGACAGATTCGAATTTCTTTCTCTCCTTCGGAAAAGTATGCAAAAGAAAAAAAAAAAGCCTGGTAGCAATTACGGAACGTTCAGTGTCATGTAAGCTTTTGTGAATTTTTCTAGCTCAGCATAAGATCAATGAGCAGAGCACTCACACAAAAATATTGCTACACAGAAGAGGCTAAAGAGAGATCAGAGATGTATAAAACGTGTTTTAAATGGTTTGCATATTGGTGCATTTTCCAGCAACGTTTGTATTTGTATATGACTAAATTTGCATAAAACTCCAGAAAGTAAAAGAAATAGTCTGCATGTCTGCGGAATCCGTGCAACTTGAAAAAAAGCCAGCCCATTGGAGAATCCGCGGGTAAGATTCACAGTAATCCAAACCCATTTGAATCCATTTTGGATTCCTCCAACAACCCTAGGCGTGCCACTGGTTTGGGAGATATGGATGTTGGAAGAATCCATCCAGGGAATGAAGCCCACCAAACTTTAATTCGTATGGCCTGTCTTAGGCTTGTTTCCCCATGAGCTGGCCAGACTCGATCTGCATTGAGTCAGGCCGGTTTGTGGATTTCTGTTTTTATTTGCGCAAAAACCAATTCACACAAATTGTAGCCGTAATTTGTGCAAATCGCAGCTGAAATTTGCACAAATTGCAGCTGAAATTTGTGTAACTTGTGCAAATGACTTTTTACACAAATTAAAAAACAAACAAAAACAAACCAAAAAAGTTCCCAGATTTCTGGAAGAAACCTGCAGCTCAGCTCGCAAATGTAAGCTGAGTTGTGGGCGCTGAAGAAGTCTAGCAAACCTGAAAAGGCGGTTAATTTAACAGTTTGGCTGCCCAAAGGCACAATCCTAGATGTGTTTACTCAGACTTACTCCCAGGTAAGTGGATTCAGGATTTCAGTTGTGCAGCACAGTCCTAATTGGGCAGGGGGAAAAGGAATCTGTGGAGGATCTATTGATAAGCCCCGAACACTGCTGGCTCACTGCAGCCATGGCAGAAGTCTGCGTGTGCAGCAGAATATATAAAATAATTTGTGCATATGAAAACCAACCATGCCCATATAGGCAGTGAATGTGCAACTGAGGACTCTTCAATCGGAAAGTTCCCTAATTGCATGTATACTAGAGCTTATGAGTGTACAGTTTGTACATGTCCCATAGAGGCTTCTCCTTCTATTCCAGGTGTAGGCAACCTTATTTTGGGCCACACACATATTTGGATAATTCGATAAACTGTCCTGGGCAGCACCACGAAATGGTTGTCATGGGTGGCATGCCAAAGGACAAATAATCTGTCCAAAAGACTGAATACGAGGTGGTCTGAGCCCAGCACAATAAGGGAGCAATCCTATGCCCCCCTCCGCAAACAGAATCTGGGAGCAGGGACATAGGATTGTTCAGTTTATGGACTCTGAGGTTGGGAACAGGGCTCCAACCTCGGAGCCCAGAAACCTCGCTCCCCTCTCTGTCGTAGCTAGCATGTTTCTCTCCATGCTGGCTACATCTCTGTGCTTGGAAATGGAGCGAAGTTGGGGAAAGGGGACGTTCCCAGGGGTGGTGATGAGAAGAGACTGGGGCATCAGCCATATAAGGAATTCTGTGGCTCAGTTCCCTTCCCTCCCCGTCCTTGACACCTCTGCTAGATGGGCGAAATTGCCCATCTATCTTAATTGCAGGGCAGCAGGCGTGACACACTTCCCACTCTGCATAGGATACTCGGAGGCTTACGAATACCCTGGGCAGATCATACAGGATTATGCCCTAAGTGATCCTGAATCGACTTTTAAATACCAAGACAAACATATTTCGCGGCAATTCCAGCTGCTGGTAAGAAAACGTGTTACTTTTGAAAAATACATGGGAGGGGCAGGGCAGGATTGGATCATGTAGTCTGGGATATGGATGACAGTGTCCTCTAAGAGGAGCTTTACATTTCAGGGTCATACTGTGGTTGTTTTTACAAACTAATAGTTTTCATGATGGTTGTATCCTTATGCCCATGAAAGGCAACACCTGCACAGTAGCTAGTGATGCCATGTTCCCAGTGATGGCCTGACTGAACATCCCCTCCCAAAATGGGCAAGCGCCTTCAGGCAATCACTGAGGATGATCCGGTCCATGTTTTTGCTCCGAAGAAGGACGCCTAATGTCTCCTAAACTTCACCAACATATTTGTTCGAGCCCTGGAAAACAAGTCATGGGCTCAGGGAATGGTTTGGGTCTTTAAAACCCACATTTGTAGGAAGCAGGGCCAGCCAGTGAGATCTTGTTTCTCCCTCTGGGTGCATTTGGACAAGGGATGGATGGTTTTGTCCATTTCAGTCCTACAGGATTGGCGCTCTTCAGACAGCCCATCCACCCTAAGCCCTGCTGGCAAGAGCTTTGCAGGGCGGGAGGTGCAGTCTGAGGCTTTCGTTTGTGCTGGCTTCACTCGACGGGCCAGTGAACCTGTCTAGCACGCTCACACTGCTGTGGGCAGAGAGGACAGCTGAGATACTTGTGAATCCAACCTCTCATACCTCTCACTTGCCTGTCCCCAATATGCCCATTTCCTCCCCTCTCAAGGTTCTGGTACCATCCTTGGGAGAGGAAAGCCACCACAGAGCTTTCTCTGTGAGCAGTGGGGTGGTTTGGCTCCCTTGTGGTATTTCCCTCCCTGCAGCATTAACTACAGCCTCGGGGGGGAAAGCTTCAGCATCCTATGGCCCCCTGAGATGTTGTCTAGAGGCCATACGTTTGCTCTCTGAGTTTCTCATTTGTTTCCAATCTTCAGTATGGTTCATCCTGAATTTTGAGATTATCCCCCTCCCAAACTTGTGAAAATTAATACGCATTTTTGGTGCACATTTCTCCAAATGCATGCATTTCTGTGTGCAATTTTGCTGGATTTACACTTTTTTTTTTTGGCAAGCAATGTTCCTCATATAATATGTTTTTTTTTAAAATGATACTTTCACCAACATGAAATTCATTTATTTTTTTAATCTGTGCACGCTTTCCCAAAATATATGCCTTTTTGTATGCACTGTTTGATCGGAGCACTCCACTGCAAAATTCAGATCAGTGTGAATTTCAAAGGCTCGTGGAGTTTTGGTTTGCATAATGGTTTGAAAGGGAGAACGTAGGGAGATTTCTCCTCCTCCCTTAATGGAGAGCAAAGCCTGAATGAGCCCGCTGCCTGTCCCTAGGTAGGCTTTATTGATGCCCAAAATGTGATTGCGGAATGTGGCTGCTTCACCTTCGCCTCCAGCGCAGCCTCGGTCTGGAGGGATTCTAGCTTGAGAAAACGGAATTACAGAGTGGCTTCTCTCCTTCTGCAGCCTTCACCTGCAAGCATGTTTCCCCCCCCCCCCATCCTGTCACTCCCTAGATGCGAGAACTTTGGCAAGGAAAGGACTTTATTAAGTTGTTAATACGGTTTCATTTTCTCACTGATGCTGCGGTGCTCCATTATTAATTTAAAACTGTATCTAGCCTGACGTGCTGAAATGCTGGGCCTCATTGTTAATGCATAGGCCCTTGCCTCTGTTGTTTAATTAAACACCATGATTACGAAGTCCTGATGTGGCTTATTGATAGCGGCGCTTCTTTGTGCGTGACGTATACCCATCCTCCCCCCCCCCCCAATCCTCCAGACTGCCCTTCCAGCATGGGTTTCCCTTACAAAGCTCAAATGCAGTTGCTCTTCCTCCGAGGCTGCAGCATTATCTATAGGAGGACAGCTTCAGCATCCTATGGACCCTGAGATGCTGTCTAGGGGCTATAGGTTTGCTCTCCAAGTTACTCATCTTTAGCTCGGTTCATCCCGAATTTTGAGTTGTTGTTTTTCCAAACTCATGAAAATCCATATTCATTTTTGTGCACGGGTCTCTTAATACCTAGCCACAGGTAGCCATCTGAGTGCGAGCCAGGAACTGAGGGGGATCATGAGATTAGTTAGAGCCAGGAACCAGGAAGGACGATCATTGCACAGGCCAAGTCCCGGTTTGCGTAGGAAGCTCTTCTAGCCCTTCATTTTGACATGAGTCAATGGCCATGTTGTGTACACGGCTGTTGCTCCTCCAGATAGCTCCCAAGTGGAAGGGAATCTGGAATGAAGCTTAAGGACATAAAAACATAAGGACATAAGAAGAGCCCTGCTGGATCAGACCGAGGGTCCATCTAGGCCAGCACTCTGTTCACACAGTGGCCAACCAGCTGTCAACCAGGGACCCACAAGCAGGACATGGTGCAACAGCACCCTCCCACCCATGTTCCCCAGCAACTGGTGTTTATAGGCATACTGTCTCTGATATTGGAGATAGTACATAGTTAGCAAGACCAGTAGCCATGGATAGCCTTCTCCTCCAAACTTGCTTAATGGTAGACATTTTGAAAACCATTGGTTTACATGCCATTATGTGGACAGAGATAGCCTAGCTACAGTTATCCACACTCTGATAACCTCTATCTGGATTACTGCAATGCATTATATGTGGGGCTGCCTTTGAAAATGGTCCGGAAACTTCAACTGGTACATAATAGGGCAGCCAGACTGTTAACGGGGACTGGCCAATGAGATTACATTACGCCAGTCCTTTTCCAGCTTCATTGGCTGCCGGTCCAGATCTGGGCCCGATTCAAAGTGCTGGTGTTAACATTCAAAGCCCTAAATGGCTTGGGGCCAGATTATCTGAAGGAACGCCTCCTCCCATATGCACCTTTCTGGACCCTAAGATCATCCTTGGGGGCCCTTCTCCAGGAGTCCTTGCCAAATTAAGTGAGACAGGTGGCTACTAGGAGGAGGGCCTTCTCTGCTGTAGCACCCCAGCTGTGGAATGAGCTCCCCAGAGAGGTTCGCCTGGCATCTACATTATACTCCTTTAGACGCCAGGTGAAGACCTTGTTATTTTCACAGTGTTTTAACAGTTCTTCAGTTTGATTTTCAACCTTGCTGTTTAAATTTGTATTTTAAATCCCTATCGATTTCTGCATGGCTGCTCAGCTTTTATCCTGGTTGTGTTTTATCCTGTATTTTAAATCACGTTTTTATACTGTCGTTTTATATTTTGAATTGTTTTTATAGTTTTAATTTTTGTAAATCGCCCAGAGAGCTTCGGTTACTGGGCGGTATAAAAATGCAGTAAGTAAGTAAATAAATAAATAAATAAATAAATAAATATTATTGACTGTATTTTTCTTCCTCATCTTGAATTCCCATCTTGGAAAAGTAAGGCTGTGATCCTATACCGTTTATCTTGGAACTTGCTCCATTGAACTCAACAGGAGTTACGTCTGAGTAGACGTGTATAGGATTGTGCTAAAAATTAGGGATTTGACACCATCATCTCTTTATTGGGACCACACAGAAGGCTGTAACTACTGGTGTAACATCTGAACATGGAAAGTTAGTCTAGGTGTTGCTCATGCTAGAACAATAGGGAACTCAAGTGGGAGGGAACTTTAGCACTTATGTCCTGCTTGTGGGTTTCTTTGAACTGATCCAGCAAAGCTCTTCTTATGGTCTTATGCTTTTAATGGCAACTCTTGTAATTTAACCGAGAGATCGTAACACAGATTTCTCTTTCTTGATAGGAAAGGGAGAACAACAACAACAACAACAACAACAACAATACATGGCATTGATCAAAAGAAGTGTTTGGCTCACTGTGGCTCACCTCCCAAGGCAAACATAGGCCATGATAATTAGATGCATTCTTTCTGAGACGGAGAAAATATTATATCCAGAGGGGAGAAATATACACTATTGATGCCCTAGGGATGACATTTGCAACATAAATGCATGGTCCAATCCGAGGCATGGCCATTTAGAAGTAAGTCCCATTGGGTTCAATGGGAATTGCTTCCAGGTAAGTGCTTTTTTTTTTTTTTTTAAAGGATTGCAGCCAGAGGTACTGTCAGGTTTGAGCTGACAGCAGATAGAGCCAGGATGAAGAAATGAGGAAAAGGGCAAGTGAGAGGAAAGCCAGGAAGCAGAAATAAGGGAAGAAGCCAGGAGTCTGAGTCAAAGCACAAACTATTTGTTACATTTATTTGTTACATTTATATTCTATCTTTTCCTCCAAGGAATCCAAACAGTGTACCCGATCCTCCTCCTCTCCATGTTATCCTCACAACCACAATTTTGTGAATTAGGCTAGGTTGTGGGCCAGTGGCTGTGTTCGGACAGCACAAAAGCCACCAATGTTTTTAGGAGTCGACTGTCAGTGGATTGGTCAACGGTTGCTATTTGTGTCATCTGTCAGGCAATTTCAACCCCATGGTTGATTTTTCTGGCAGAAAAACAACCGGTGAGACACAACTGGCTGCAGAGTTGATTTCTCGCAGAACTGGTGGTTTTTGCATTGTCCGAATTGAGCCAGTTGTTTTTCTAACCCGCTGAGTTGCTTTTTTTTGGCCTGGCTATAGAGTTCCCAGGCAAGAGCGGCCAAAAATGAGCCAGCTGCTCTGTTACAGCTGGCACAACTCACAGAGGCTGCTGGGATAGCACTGGGAAGACTGAGGGAGGAGGGAGGGCAGGGAGAGAGGCGGAGACTGTGTCAGTCAAATGCCAGGTTGACAGCCCACTTAACACCAGCTCCAGCCATCCACAGTTGTGTAGGGAGTACCTGCAAGAAACACAACTGTCAGTTGATGCGTCAACCCACCATTGACAAAAGTGTTGTTTGAACGTGGCCAGTGTCTGGCCCAAAGTTACCCAGTGACCTTCATGGTTCAAGTTCCTATTCAACCGTGAAGATCACTGGCTGACAATTTGGTGCAATCAAGACATGGAGAGGAATTCCTGCCCTTGCCGGTAATTGTTGAGAGGTGGAGGTGGAGGTGGAGGCAGGAGGGCTCTCACTGAGCATCATGCAAGGATGTGGTTGCTGATTGGGTAGCTGCTCCTGGTGTGGGTTGCTGATGTCAACAAAGGCAGCTAGCCAGCAGCAACCACATGCCTGCACAGTGTTGGTTGATGGAATGATTGATTGCATTTATATTCTGCTTTTTTTTTCCTCCAAGGAACCCAGGGTGGCACACCTAATCTTCCTCCTCTCCATTTCTATCCCCACAATAACAACCCTGTGAGGTAGGTCACACTGAGGCTGAATTCGGACAACACGATAGTCAATGGTGGGGTAATAATAAAGTTTACAGTTGTTCATCTAGGGGGTACTCCCTACACAACATGGTAATAAATAATCAACTGTGATGTGGATTAGGATCAGCGCTGAGTTGACTATGGCAGCATTTGGATGACACGATAGTGAATACAACTGACGATTGTGTCCCCCCCACCCCAGTTGCTTATTGTGTCGTCCGAATTCAGCCTGAGAGTCTGTGCTTGGCCCAAAGTCACCTAGTGAGCTTCCACGGCCGAGTGGAGACTAGAACCTGGATCTCCTGACTCCCAGTCCAACATCCTAACCAGTAACCACTACACTACACTGGCCCTGTAGTTCTCTGAATGGCAGAACAGGGCCCTAAGGGTCTTTAACAATGGATTTTCAACACTCCCAGGATTCTTTGAGTGTGTCAGTGGCTAGGAAGCCATGACAGTTGCAGTGGTATAAAACCAAAATAAACCTGGAGTGCAGATAGGCCCTGACCATTTCCCGTCCTTCCCTTTCACTTCCAATTTCCTGCAGCCAACAGCATTTGAAGGTGCCGTGGTTCCTAATGCATCGTTATATTAATAGCATTACTGGCAATATTGCTGTTAACACAGCTGAGCATTGAGCAATATTAAATCATTGCTGGTATTCATCACTGTCGCGGCTTGACAAGAGCCTCGGAAATCCAAAAACGAAGTGGCTTCCTGCAGACTCAGCCGCTTCGGCCATCCATAGCTTTGCAGCTACCCGCGGGCTCCTATCTGTGGAAGATTAGGAAAAAAATAATGGCATGACCCTCCTAAATTGAAACTGATTTGACAATGACAGCTACAGCAGTAGGCATTTTTATGTATTCCAGAAGCCACATCCCCCCTCCCTCCTTTCACTCCTTCCCTGGTGCCAAACGCACAATAGGGCTCTGCGATCTCTCTTGCAATTCCAAGATGAGTTTCTCTCTTTGCAATTCCCATTATGAATTTGCAGCGAGAACAGTAGGAAATTATGGTTTACACAAATGGAGAGGAAAGTGCATTTTCTTTTCTACTTAGAGAAATGACAGCTTTCAAAGAACGATCTAAAATACCCCTAGCAACAAGAGTTCCATAAATGCAAGGAAAAATTCTCTCTCTCTCTCTCTCTCTCTTTCTTTTCCTGTTTCATTATTACCTTAAAAAAAAAAGCTTGCTTTCCTAAACAAACCAATTTTGAGCAAATCTGACTTGTCATTTTTTTTAAAGTAGAGCATCTGAATCACACTAAAACAAAGAGAAAAGTGCCAATATTTGTACTTCTTCTTTATCTTTACCATGGTTATTTGCAATTTTCTAGGAAACGGAATAGAAATCATGGCAGCTCTGAAGCTCGTATGGGGCTCCTAGGTTCATATAGAGCTCCATGCATGCAGGACCTGAGCTAGGTATTGGCAATCCTCATGCATGCACTAAGCTAGCCTCTGGATGTTTAGGACTTCATCTCTCATCATCCCCAGCCAACATGGCCAATGGCTAGGAATGCTGCAAGTTATAGTCTAGATCATCTAGAGGACACCGGGGGCTCATCTACACCTGCAGTCCTTTGAGGAGTGAGGAGGGACAATCATGGAGTTTTCCACTTCCAGGATCATCCTTCAGGGGCCATATGCCAGCGAATTGTCCCAGAAGTACAATGGGACATTCCGGGGCATCTTTTTTATTATTATTTTTTTAAAGAGGAGACACTTGTGAAATTGCACGATTGTGCAAGCGCGATCCTGCACAAAGGAACATTTTTTTAAAAAAATACAACAAACTTGGTGCTGGAAGATGCTAAGCACTATCCCAGAGATGGTGAAAATGCTCTTTCCCTCACCCCCGATGCTCACGGACTCTCTCCCCCCCCCCCCGCACAGCTCCATGCCCATTTCCTGAGCCCCGCTACTCATGGGGAAGAGGGAGGACCCCGGGAGGGACAGCCACATCACCTGCAGAGCTCGGGATGGTCCCTAGACAGTGGGGGAAAATGGGAAAAAAGCAGTCCCAGCTATCCCAGGAGAACTGAGTGCTTGTCTCCGGGTAACCCCAGGATGAGCTGTGCGTCATTTGGATGCTCAGGGATGACCTTGTGATCACCCTGGGATAAACGGCAGGTGTAGACAAGCCCCAAATTGGGGAAAGCTGTTGTGAGCTATTAAGCCAAAAGCCCAGTAGCCATGATAGTGATTTGCCAGGGTCCCAGTAAACCTCCCAATTTTGCCGAATACCTTGGGGGGGCTGCCAAGCATTCTGCAGGCCACCTGCCACTGAGTGGCCTGCTTTTGGCTTACTGAGTAGCAAATTGCACCAGCCGAAATAAAAATGTGACATCTAAAAATCCCAACCCTTCATCACTTCCTGAAGCAATTTGGACACTTTTTCCTGTCTAAACATACACAGGATTACAGCCTATGTATGTAAGTATATATTCCATGTACAAGTATACTACTTTACTGCTAACCCTGGCAGATAACCCTGACCCTGTTGAGACAACGCTTTGGGGAATGTGGTTATGCTAAGCACATCTCACTGTGGTTACCACTAACCACATCTAGGTCTGCTGCCACACAACCATGGAACCATGGTCCATTATACAGTTTGCTTAACCATTTAGCTCTCCACTGATCTCTTCAGACCTTTGACTGGTCCATTCCACATCCCAGCATCCTTTGTGGCATGCATGGCCTTGGACAGCCATTTCCTGGCTGAGGTTGGCAGCCATGTTGAGACTGTGGCTCCCGCAGGTTATGTATCAACGTGGTTATGCAGCAACCATGGTTAGGGAAAACACCTTGCACATGAGACCCTAAGCCTTCGTGGTTAGCCCAAAATGGTTAACCAGCATGGCTGATTGTATTGTCAGAACACGGTCAGTAAGAAACAATGAGAACCCAATGAAACAATATAAGATTAACACACACACGTGTTTGATGAAGTTATTGGGAAGATGACAGTGTTAAGATGTCCTCTCCCCATTCTTATATTCCATTGCTGATTTTGCTCCAACTTTTGCTCTTCAAAGGTTCTTCCATGGCCATGAGGGAAATAGCTCCCCCAGCATGCCCAGAAGTGTGCTCCTTAGCAACCAGAGACACCAAATGTTAGCAGCTAAACCTTAACTTGTCTGTATAACAATGATTATTATTGCTAAGGAACAATGAAGCACAGTATTTACTGTGTGTGCAGACTGCAAAGGATTTAGAGAGAGGTCATGGAAAAATGGTTGATGAGAGGTATAGACAAGTGGTAAATGCATAAATAAACATAAAATTTGGATTGGTGGGGTTAAACATCTTTACTTGAGGAGTACTTCTACCTACTTTCCTCTCGTTTGCAGAAGTGGCTAAACGAACCAGACTGGATGCAGAAAGTGAAGGACGTGGCAAACTTTACTGAGTCATAAACATAAGTATAAGACAACAGAGCAAATCAAGCTAGGCTTCAAGTGGAGCCAATGACCTAGGGAGGTGGTGGGCTCTCCCACACTAGAGGCCTTCAAGAGGCAGCTGGACAGCCATCTGTCAGGGATGCTTTAAGGTGAATTCCTGCATTGAGCAGGGGATTGGACTCGATGGCCTTATAGGCCCCTTCCAACTCTACTATTCTGTGATTCCATAATTCTATGAAACCACAACCACTACAGAACAAACTCCAAATTAACCCTCAGTTTGCCATTTTGTGGGTGTGATCCCCTGCCATCAATATTCCAACACCTCCTTGTCCATCCTATTCTCCTCTCATCGTTTTGTGGACTTTTTTTCTAGCTAAACATGCATAAGATCTCACCTTTAATGATCTTTTGCCCCCTTTAATTGCCAAGTGTATTACTTCAATTGTGAAGCACTCAGATAAGAGTCCCACCCCCACTGACTCCATCTTTCCATGGTTTGCAACTGCTTCTGCATTCCTGATATGTCAGAACAAGAACTGCAACAAAACTCTTTGCCAACCTTCCATGGTGGCTGGTGGCTCTCCAAGGTGCTGAACCCTTAGCTCTCCCCCCAATAGAGTCAGCACCTTGGATAGCTCCTTCAGAGTTCTGGCTGGTTCTAGCTGAAACCTGGAATGGATTAAAAGCCCCACCGAAATCAGAGCCATCAGCCTTCACTGGTTCTGTCCATAATAGTTCATTCACTCATGCAGGTTGCAACCGGAATCAGAGCCATCCACCTCCACTGGCAACCTCTGAGCATGTGTAGTTCTGCATCATAGTACCACCATGATTACAAGAATACAATGGCATTTGCTTCCAGCATTAGAGGCAGTGACGCCATGTACACCAGTTGCTGGGCAACATGGGTGGGAGGGTGATCTTGCACCTGTGTCCTGCTTGTGGGTCCCTGGTCGACAGCTGGTTTGCCACTGTGTGAACGGAATGCGGGGCTAGATGGACCTTTGATCTGATCAAGCATGGCTCTTCTTATGTTTATTTATTTATTAAAACATCCATATCCCGCTCTATATCACAAGGATCTCAGGGCAGTGTATGTTCTGATGTCCTCATCGCCAGCTGCTCTCTGGGTGGCCACTTGCTCCTTAACACCCCCCCCACCCCCCCACCCCCGGGCTGAGGGGCCCTGGACCTTAGCCCCACGGTCCAGCCCGAGGCGTAGCCATGGTTTGCCTGCCATCCAGCATTTCCCCAGTTCTCTGATTTAGGAGTCAAATAAAAGAAAGGATTCCCAGCTGGCATGGCTCGGGTTGGGGTTGCTGAAGGCATGGAGGGCAGCTCTTGCCACAGACTAGCACCCAGCCTGGAGACATGGAGGTAGATTGAATTAATGAAATGTTTTCCACACTGCTGTTTAATCAGGTTTATCACGGGCAGGGGGCGGTGGGTCTTGAGGCCCATTGGCCAGGACGGCACGAGTTGTAATAGACCAGCTTGGCAGGCACACGCGGAGAGCCTTTGTGGAGCCAATTGCCATAATGTGGCATGAAATTAAAGCATGGTGCTACTTGACAACAGAATTTCAATTTCGTCCTCGTTTCCCGCGAACGGAGTTCCTACCTACCCAGAGGCCTCCTCTTCCTCCTCCGCCGCCCGGCACCGCGGCTGCCTGCTCTGCGCGACGCAGCCACTTTGAGAAGAGCTGCTGAGGCTATTAAAGCAATCTGCATCTCAGCACATTCGCCCTGATCATCCCCATGTTGACTCTCAACAGCAGATTACTTGGCTGTGAAGCGCTAATAAGCATAGTGCTCTTAACGTGTTTCAGTTCTGCTCTGACAGAACCAGACAACGGAACCACGCTTTGCAGAAGAAACGTTAAAATGCAGTTCAACTGGACTTTTATAAAGACATCTGCCCAATCTTTCCTTTTCTCTCTTTCTCGCACGGCCAGATCAGCACCTTGTGTCAAATCATTACAAATGTGGAATAGAAAGCAGGAAATGTTGACACCATGAAAGCTGTATGTGTAATGTGTAATGTGGCACAATAGTTATCAGTGCACTTCAATACCGTTATAAAGCAGTAGTTTAGATCTAGCCCCCCCCCCCCAAATATATGAACATGTAGAAACCAAAATGATTGCACATTCTATATCCTGGACAGAAAAAGGGGAGAAACAGATAAGCATCCTGAGAACCTGTTTCTCCCCCTTTTTTTCTCTCCTGACTTGGATACTCTCCTCCTTTTTTTTTTTTTTTTTAACAATCTATATCCTACCACATTTTTATTTGTAGAAGAGGGAGATGCAGAATTAGGGAGTTGGGCAGGGTTTGCATATGATTAATTGGGTTTGCATTTGAATGCAAACTTGTGTGTGCTTTGCATTTCCGGAACTGACATGCACAGAGAAATTCAGTTATGCTTTGATAGGTGCACTTTCTCACATTTTGTGACACAGTTCTCTATTCAAAAAATTGGGTACCTTAGGGGAAAGAGCATACAGAAAACGGGCATCTTAATGAAAATAACCTAAAAATAAGAGGAGACCTTCTGGATCAGACCAAAGCCCTCCTAGTCCAGTAAGCTTTACAGTTGAGTGAGGATTTGATTTTGGGTCTCCCCAGCCTTAGTCCATCACTCTGCAGATCCTCAGATCTGGGGTGGCCCTCCAGAATTTTCCAGAAGGCTCTCTCCCCTCCCCCCAACATTGATTGTTGAGTAGATTCCTGGCCTTTGCATATTTCCCCCTATTTGTAAAGTCTCCAAAGGCTTAGTTAGTGGCAGCAAGAGCGTGAAACTAAAGCATTTCTGGGATGCGGCCCCCGAGAGCTTCTCTGAAATGGAATTTGGCCCTCTGGTTGGACAAGGTTCTGCACACCTGCTCTGTCCATTAGGAGACAGTGTGGACATCACACTTGTCTCATACACACATTATGGGGGCTGCCATGGTTGCTTTGATTTCACATTGGGTTGCAGTAGGGTTTGGGCCTGGACTCCGTTTGTGTGGAGGCCTTGTTATGAACCGGTGCCTCAACATCAGTTCTGTCAAAGCGGCTGTGAGCAGATGTGCCCACAACAACATCAGAACAGGTCATTATTGATATTGCTTGATTGCCTTGTTTGTGCTGATCTGGCCTCTTCCCTGGCCTTACAAGAATGCTGTGCATATGAATATTTATGATGATCTCACTAGTGACAGGCCAATTCAGCCCTGCAGGCCTGGTGGAATTAATGGAAATTCCAGTCAACCATGAAAACCCACTCAAATTGAACTGTATTTCAGTATGGCAGATGTAGCGTACATAAATGAGCCAAATTCCTATGAGATAATTATGTACAATGGAGCTCTAATCATAGAAAGATTGTGGATATTGCTGATAAAGTATAATAAATCTTGTCCAATGAGAGCTTGTTCTGCTGAATCAGGTTTCTGTTTGGGTTACGCACATTGAACCCCAGCATCTAGGCCTTGTACTGCTGACGACCCCCCCCCCCAATGCAGAGTGCAAGGCAATTGTTTGCCTGTAGCTTTACTTGCACTGACTCACATTATGGATTGGCCTGTTCCACATGGCCTGTTCAGAAGACACCTTAAACCCTGCTGGTTAAGGCTTTTGGTTAAGCAGCAGGGTTTAAAGTGTCTTGTGTGATGCGTTTTGCTAAACCCTGCTCACTCGCTGACCACAGTCTGACCGTCTGCAGCAGGGTTAGTGGCTGTAACCGTGGCTTAAAGTGTTTTGTGCGACAGCACAGCTTGTGATTAGTGTTAACCCCAGAAAACCACAGTTTTGCTAACCACAGAGCCTGAAGTATCATCTGAACAGGCTCACTGTAATGGATGTAAGCCAACTGTAGCCATTGGTCCTGTTCAGGTGCCTTGTGGGGGAAGATCAGCAATGGCAAGTAAGCCATCTTTCAGAGAAACCTATCTCCCAGTGGAGGCTGGCAGCTCTGAAGTAGGTGGGGGCAGTGAATCCGTTCTGGGTTTCAATCAGAACTCTGAGGGAGCTATCCAAGGTGTGAAGTTCTGACTGGTTCTGATTCAAACCTAGAGTGGATTCACCACCCCACTGACATAGGAACCACCAGCCTCCCCTGCCATGACTCCATAGGAATCTGGGTCTCACATAGAAATGTGAAACTGTCACGTTTAATGCGAGCTCCAAGTCATTTGGTACATGAGTTGGAAGATGCTAATTAGTGGTGGCTCTTGTGATGAAGCCTCACTGTGCCAGTTTGGGGTTATTCATAAGGAAATGGATGCAGGATTGCATCCAGGTCCAGGCCCGATTCAAAGTGCTGGTATTAACATTCAAAGCCCTAAATGGCTTGGGGCCAGGTTATCTGAAGGAATGCCTCCTTGGTACCTGCCTGGGGCCTAAGATCATCCTTAGGTGTCTTTCTCCATGAGCCCCTGCCAAAAGAAGTGAGGCAGCTGGCTACCAGGAAGAAGGCCTTCTCTGCTGTGGCACCCTGGCTGTGGAATGCACTCCCTAGAGAGGTTCTCCTGGCACTTACATTATAGTCCTTTAGATGCCAGGTGAAGACCTTTTTTATTTTCTCAGTATTTTTAACAGTTCTTCAGTTTGATTTTTAACCTTGTTGTTTAAATTTGTATTTTAAATCCATATTAATTTCTGCATGGCTGCTCGGTTTTATCCTGGTTGTGTTTTTATACTGTATTTTATATAATGTTTTTATGCTGTCATTGTTTTATATTTGAAAGGTTTAATTTTTGTAAACCGCCCAGAGAGTGGCTATTGGGCAGGATAAAAATGTAGCAAATAAATAAATAAATAAATAAATCCTTAGTCCTAACATCACTGTCATCTTTTTGACACCAGATGAAAACTGTCCTCCATCTCCAGACATATGATGGGCCATCTATCTCAGCTTTCGGAACATGTTTAGCATTTTGCTGTAATTGTTTTTAGGTGCTGAAATAGCTTTAAATTTTGCATTTAATTCTCTTTTATGCTGTTTTATCTTTTATATTGTTGTGACCTGCCCAGAGAGCTTCGGCTATTGGGTGGCATAGAGATCCTCCTCCTCCTCCTGATATTTTTGTTAAGTGCCAGGGAAAAGGTGTATTTATTTATTTTTACCATTACATTTAGATCCCACCTTTTCTCCTCTTGCAAGAAACCTAAGGTGGCTTTCATCATCCTTCTCCTCTCCGTTTTATCCTCACAGCAACCCTGTGAGGTAGGTTAGGCTGAGAGTCAGTGACTGACCCAAAGTCACCCAATGAGGTTCATGGCGGAGTGGGGAGTAGAATTCAGATCTCCCAAGCACCAGTCCAACACTCAAACCACTATACCACACTGATTCTTGAGTTTGTCGGAAATACGTCAGTTTAAACACAAGACCTTAACTCAGTTGAGTTGAGAATGCAAAGATGATAGTTTTAATGACAGCAATTAGCCATAAAACCCAAGGATGGAGCCCCAATAATCTACTGGCTGTGCTCTTCTGATTACTAGATTCCAGGGACAGACAATAAAGGAGAGCTATCTCCACCATACTTTGTGCATGATCTTCCCAAGGGCTTCTGGCTGGCTATTGTCAGAAGCAGAGTGCTGGATCAGATGACCTTGCAAAGGCATCAAAGCAGGACCTTCCAGGAAGTGTTTAAATCAGGTGCCAGGACCCTGTCCCAGGACCTGCATGATTTCAGATCTGGTTTTGCCACTCGGTTGTCCTAGGTCACACCTGTTCCTAGTTTTAAGGTCCACGTTGAATCTTCCTTGCTTGGCTCACTGTGGCCATTTCTACACCAGCCATTTATCCCGTAATTGTCCTCGGGTCGTCCCTGTGCATGCAAATGCTCTGCAGGGACTCCTGGGGGTGGCGTGGAGGATGAGCATGGATTGTTCATGGGATAAGAGTTCCCTGGGAAAACTGATTCTTCCCACGGTCCCGGGAAGATCCCAAGACCACAGGAGGTGTGGGCGCCTGTCCCGCCTGGTGCCTGCTTACATGTGAGTAAGCGGGCACCAGAAATGGGCACGGAGCTGCATGAAGCGACTCTGTGCCCATCAGGGGAGAGGGTGGCAGCAATTTCGCCACCCCTGGGATGGCAGGGAGGGGGTGAGGGCCTGGTTTTTTAAATTAAAAAAACCCTACTTTTTTAATGGAGCGCAAGAGCACTCTTTGGATCCTTCGTCAAAATAAAATATGGCAGGCACGATGGCGTGACAGCCCAAGAGGAAGCTGGGATGTTGTGCTCTGATTTGGAAAAGAGAGGACGATCCCGGAAGCAGGTATGTCCGAGATCGCCCCCCCTCCCTCCCTCTACACCCGTAGGTGTAGAAAGAACCTGCGATGTCAGAGCTAGGCTTCTTTCAGCTAAGCACCTTCTCAAAGGCATCCCCGATTCAAGCCTTCTTTTAAGAAACCTCCCCATTTGCGTTTCCCTTTTGGAGCTCTGGCCTTCATTTGACTTTTTGGCATATGGGCAGCAGCAGGTCTCTCGCTTTAAAGATGGAGCGAAAGGACCCTGTGTATGGCTTAATTAGAGTAAATGAACAGCAAAGAAAGGCATGTGCGCAAGACAGCTGAAGAGCTTGCCATAGGTAGCACGGCACTGTGGTTCGATGGCATGGGAAGCTAGGAACTTGCCAGAGCTTTAATAAAGGGTCTCCGACTGATGGAGAAAAAGGCTGGCCCTGGCATCGACAACCTGTGTGTCAAAATGAGCTCATCAGCTCATCATTGGCACCAGGTGAAGTGGCAACAACACCCTTCAAAAGGGCACATGGCAGAGGATGTGTGATTGGAGACAAGAGCAGGGTTTCCTCCCTGCCAGTGCTAGAGAAAGATGCCTTTTGTTGGAAAATCCGGTGTGACTTACAGCAGAGTTGCTTTATATCTAGAGAGCGCGACACTGGCAACACAGCATTTAGTATTGGGAGCAATAAACAGAGGCTAGAGCCAGTTTAAAAGAAGTTCAAATCAACTTACTTTATTAGTATTTTTATACACCTCATCAGAGATGACTACCTAACACTGTTTCACTACAAGCGGCCCGTAAAGCTGAGTGTACGAGTGTATGAGATATGGTTACTTGCTTCCCTCCAGAGGAAAGAGAAGCATGATGCTTGTATGCTGCAAAGACAGAAGAAGTAGGAGGAAGAAGGAAGGGGAAGGGGAGGGAGCCGGAAAAAGGAACTGATCAAGCTAAGGACGTTTCTCATCGCCCTCTAGTGCCTGGAGGGATGTAGAGTTTTTCATGCTATCCAACACCTTTCTCCAGTGATGGGAGAGGGGGTGGGTCTTGGGAGGGAACCTCCGCAGGCCAGATTTGGCCTATGGGCCAAAGTTCCCCAACAGTACTGTAAAGGGTAGGGTTGGTGATAAAAGAACACTGGAGGAGACTGTCTTCACATCCGGTACACCAGAAAATGCACAGCAGCCTCAGATGATATCCAGGAAATGTGGCTCAGAATCTAGGGGTGTGCACGGACCCCCCCGGATCGGATCGGGACCCGGATCGGGACCTCCAATTTTGTCCCGGATCGGATCGGACAAAATCGGAGCCCCCCCGGACTGGATCAAGTCCGATCCCGATCCAAAAATCTGGAGCAGGCCGCGGAGCCCACTGGTAGTAGCCACCGGCGCCGGATGGGAGCGGACGTCCCTCAAAGGTAAGCGCCCCCTCCTCCCCTCCGCGACCCCCCCGCTGTCCACTTTCATCGGCGGGCGCCCGCTGGCGCCTGCAATGGAAGCGGCGGTGGGCGCCAGTGGGGGCCCGCCGATCCGCCCGAACCAGATCGGAGCCTTTTCAGATCGGTTCGGACTGGATCGTCCGATCCAGCTGTCGGATCGGAAATCGGATAATTTATCCAATTTCCCTGGATCGGATTCGGATCGTGGATTGGATCCGATCCAGTGCACATCCCTATCAGAATCTCACTGAGATGGCAAAACTTTATCTGGTGAATGCCACCAATTTGAGGCTCACATGATTGGATGCCTCACCACTCCCGTACTTAAAAAAAAAAGATGGCAAGAGGAGAAATGAGATGAGTATTGTGATGGATAAAATTCCAGACATAAGTGAAAATGTACAATAATATGAATTGTTAAGATATATGGGACTTAGGACACGATCCTATGCATGTTTAGACGCACACAAAAAAGTCCTACAATGTCCAGCACTATCTTTCTTTTTGTTTAAACATGCATAGGATTGTGCCTTAAGACAATTAGAGTAACTGAAATTATGGCCATGAAGAAGCAAATAAAGAAAAAAAAAAGAGAGAGAAATGGCTTAGCAGAAAAGTCTCAAAGACTTGCTATCTGCCACATTCATTACAGGGTTTACCACCCTCTATATGGTGCGCTGTGACTTTTCAGCTTTATTTATATTGTCAATTAAATTACTTCTTATAATCAGCAGTTGAAAGTCCTGTGCTCTACAGACATACCAAAAAAAAAAGAAAAAAAAAAGGAAAGGCAATCTAATGACACTGGGAATCTGTAAAGGATGTTCACTTCATTCCTCCCCTCCCCTCCCCTCCCCTCCCCTCCCCTCCCCTCCCCTCCCCTCCCCTCCCCTCTCTCTCGGCTTGCATCAGGATTTTCAAAGTTTGGCCCTCTTGTGTCCGCCTGCAGCAAATAAACAAAACTCCCAGGGAAATGGTGCGCAGCTTTTATACAACCCTCTGAATGTTATTGTTCTCGGAGTTGTAAGGCTACGACTACAAACAGCCACGGAATTGCAAAGGAAGAAGGCTTGCTGAAGGCAAGGTGATAGTCTCTCATTAAAATCGAGTTGTGCAAAGTTAAGAAGTCCAAAAATTCCCCTAATTTGTTCCAAGAGGGCAGAAAGCCTTTCTTTACTCCAGATCAGAAAAAGACCTGGAAGTCCTAGTTTGCAAAAGCAGAAAAGAGAGAAATGTACGTTGTATTTGTGCTCCGAGTGACCCTGTGAGAATTGCTAATGTAGGGTGACCATATTTTGGAAACCAAAAAGGAGGACAACATGGTCGGCTCCCAAGGGGGTGTTCCCACCAACATGTCCGCCTCCAGGGGCATGTCCAGCACCGAGGGGGGACACCCATCTGAACGTAGCCTTGGTTACATATCTGATTTTACAGCACACGATTAAGACAAATCCGTTCTACATAACATCTTAATGTTAAAATCACTGAAATAAAGAACAACGTATCGTATCTGAAATTAACTTCACTTACTCCTACTTTTGTAGCTTTTGCTGTACTTTGAAGTTTTTGCTATACTCTGTGTGATACATTCTCCCCTTCCCTCAAATATCTTTTCTGACTGTATCCTCACTCTGCTGCAAACTGCTGCTGCTTTTAACAGGGTTTGCTGCTGGCCGGCTGGCTTTTTTATTTTTTATTGTATTATTATTTTTTAACCTTGTGTATGATTGTCACAAGTTTCTCTACTCTAACATTAGGGTGGGTGTTATGGACGGCAGACACTACTTCGCTCATTCACGCTTCTCACTTATATACATTAGCTTCTCAAGACTTGCGCGTTGACACCACTTCTCACATACAGATTTTGAACTCCTGTCTACTTCCTGCATAAACAAGCGACTCTGAGACCCTCTTTCTAATGCCCTGCATTGCCTGCCAGCACTGTAGGGCTAAGTTACAACAGGTGTCTCTGGGTTGTCTGTGCAGTCTCTGTTGTCTCTCTCTCTAAGTCATTGCAGCCAAACCAAAGCCTCCAGCCTCAAACAATCTCTCTCTCTCTCTCTCTCTCTCTCTCTCTCTCTCTCTCTCTCTCTCTCACAAAGTTTCCCAATGGTCCAGCTGGGCTGCACACTTGTGGCCAGGGATATTGCTTATTGTTTGGTTATGTCTGATGACTCTTACTTTAAAAAAACTCCACCGCCAGCCACCTCCACCTCCTCTCCTCTTGCACACTTGCTCGACTCTGATGCACTCTTAAAACAATCTGGGTGGCAAGCCAACCTCTCAGGGCCAAGCTACAGGTGAATCTGGATTGCCTTCAGCCTCTCTCTGCCTTATGCCAGCCAGCTGATGTCTCCAGCTTCCAGCCTCAAACAATCCTCCCTTCTCTTTCTGTCAAAGTCTTCCAACAGTCCAGCCAGGCTGTGCACTTGTACCCTGTGGCTTGGAGTAGGGTGCCAGCGTATAGCTTGGTCACATCTGGTGACTCATTTTTTTTAAAAAAATTCTGCCCCCAGCCACCTCTGTCTGCACCGACACTGGACTCTGAGATGCTCTTAAATGGCTCTGTGTGGCATGCAAGCCTTTCAAGGCTAAGCTACAGCTGTCTCTGAGTTGTAACTCTGTCTGAAACTGATGCCAGTCAAAGCCTCCAACCAGCCAACATCTGCAGCAACACTTGATTCTGAGACATTCTTGAAAGGCTCTGTGTGGCATGCCAGCCTCTCAGGGTTCAGCAACAGCTATCTCTGAGTTGTGTCTTCAGTCTAACTCTGTCTCGAAGAGATATGCCAGCCAGCTCAAGCCACAAATCTATCTATTTTTCTCTGACATGCACTTCAAACATTCTGCATTGCATGCCAGCAGTGCAGACAGAGCATAGCTTGCAAGTGAACACAGTGAAATGGAAGGGAAGGGGTAGCAAAGCAAAGCAATGACATGCCAGGACATCTGCAAATGTAGAACTCTGAGAAAAAGGCCTCTGGCCTGTTCTGTTTTGCCTTATGGGCTGCTTTGACTGACCTCTCCTTTCCCACATTTTGATATGTGGACGCCTTGCCTCTGCTGAGCTCCAGGTGCCCGACCGCCTACCAAATCTGCAACAGGAAAGGGGACCTGCTTGCCCAGCACTTCTTGGCTAAAAACTTGAGATTCACTTGATGCCAAGGGCTGAAAATTCTCAAGGTGCAATACTCTAAATAGGAGGTTTAACAACCTGAGCTCCGGCAGTTTTTTAAAAAATATTTTAAAACCTCAAACTTTAAAGAAATTCCTAAAAATCAACAGATGAATGCATATGCTTCAAATTTGGCATGGCTAAAACGCTTCCAAAATTCTATGATGGTGCCAAGTTTCATCTCTTTATCTTTTAAAATGGCAGAGCTGTAAGCATTTTTGTTAATTCTCATTAAAATTGAGCTGCCCTTTGGCTGAGGAGGATGGGAAAAATCCGGAGTCTTCATCAAATTTCATAATTTCCCCCCCTTCCCGGATTTGTTACCAAAAATCCTGACAAATCCAGGTTTTTCTTGTCATATGGTCACCCTAGAAGAAAAACTGCTGTTAACTGATCACACAATGACTGCATTTTGGAGATATTCAAAAAGTGTGTTCTCAGCTTTTGCATGGAGAGTTGCTACTGGAATACCACGGAAAGAAAGACGTGTGCGTGAGGCCTTTAGAAATTTCTAAAATTTCAGGTGGGTAACAATATAGCAGACGGATTGTGCCTGTCACATAAGGCTGCCCCCAAGGTCCTGGGTTACTATCAGGAGCTGCTGGATCTGTGTGAGAGTGCCCCGTGTGGTAATCCACTGAACTGCAGGTGGTGGCTTTTCAATGTCGTACCTTAGGTTCTAAACTGCCTCCACTAGGGATGTCGCAGGCATCCAACTGAGTTTGGGAGATCGATGGACTCCCTTGACCTAGTTGGTCGCCTGTGATACACTGGCGGACCCATGCTCCATGACAAGCGCACAGCAGCCACCTGCCCTTGTCTGTAGACTCTATGATGCACTACAATGGAGGCTCCAGAGATTACACGTTTCTCCCAGTTGCATAAATAGGAGCTGTAAAGGCCCCATTTATGAAAGAATAAAGGCACAGATGGCGTGTTTGTGCCCTTTACTCTTGTGTAAATGGGGCCTTTACGGCCGCCATTTATACAACGGGGGTGGGTGGGAAATGCCCAATTTCTGGAGTGAGGGTGGACAACAGCTGAGTGCTCATCAAGCCTCGCTGGGCCTCAAAAGAAGCTCATGTAGTCCGTTGTGTAGGGATGGATGGCGGTGGTGTGTCAGCTTAGATATCACTTAGTGCTGGTTGGCAATATATTCAACTCCTGGACCTTTTGGTATCTCCGAATGGGTCATCAGTGATGGGTATTTCAGATCCTCCTATATTGTTGGAGGAATTGATTGATTCTTTCCAAAAATCTGAGCCTATAATAGCAGTTTATAAATGTCTTCTGGAATGTAGTAAAGTGGCTGTTCAGAATGTTAGTGAGGAAAGGAATAGGGAATTAGAATGCTCTGTATAGCCTAATCAATGAAATGCTTCTTAGTGTACTATTTCTGTAGATTTAAAATCAAGGTTGATTCAACAAAACTTGACATTTTGTGTATATTGGACACCACGAGCAGCTTGTAAAGAAGAAGCTGTTTAGTTCTGCTAGATGCTGGAGATGTAATGTGGACAATGCCTCTTTGAGCCTTTTTACACGAAGATGTTAATCTACGGTATCCACTTTCGATTTCCTTGCAGAATTTAAATCCAGGCTCTACACAAAGTTTTTCTTTTCCTGCTTTTCTGCTACATAACCTCTAGGTGGCACTGCAACATAGTAGAATAACACAATTGCACAAGTGGGAAATGCATTTTGTTTCACTTCACAAATAATACTGCATTTTCCTTGCTCTAAAAACAAAACAAACAAACAAACAAAAATAGTTAAAGTGCTTTGAAAAAACAGAAGCAAAACTGGAGGGTCACAACATCATTTAAAGAACCCATAAGCAACCATGAGTGAGGAATTAGCGCGCAATAAAGACCTCCTGTAGAAAAGGTCTTTGGCATATCATGAGTCCAGGCCCTGTGGTGGCTTTGTTTTGGTTAGAAGTTATTGCTGATATAAATTTGGTTCTTGAAAAATCTGGGATAATGACAGTTGTTCCTGCACTTTTAAGTTATATTCCTGTTCTTGTGAGGATGGACAACAAAAGTGGATTTTGAGGTTCCTTTCAGTTGTGAAAAGACTCATACTTCAAGCTTGGAAGGATAAACACCTTCTGGAGGTCTGAAGATCTTATTGCTCATGCTACATTTGAATACATATCCTGCAGTCATTATCTTATTTATTTAGTTTATTATTTTTTTTAAAAAAAGAATTCTTGACCGCCTATCAAGGCAGAGGCCCTCCCAGCAATAAAACATGGAACACATAATTTTGCTTGATATTTATTTAGACATATGCTGATATTAGAAGTCTTGAATCTTTTCCCCCTTTCTTTCATTTTATTAATAACGTTGTGAACAGTTATTGTGAATGAATATGTTTTGTTTGTTAAATGTTTTTATGTCGTTGTTATTGGTTATTTTCCCCTTTCTTTTTTGTTTCTGTTACAATTGCATAATATGCATAGACAGATAGACAGATAGATAGATAGAATGATAGTTCACTTTGCTGTTCTATAAAACACTGTATGGAAAAGAGAAGGTAACAGAGAATGCTACAACCTTTAAAGATGTCCATTGATTTTGACACCTGAGGTGACTGGGGGGATGTGATATTAATTCTGACAAATGCTAATAATTTGTAAGCGTTGTGTTCCTTCCAGCATGAGTGGGGAATTCAACTCTCTGTTGCCATGACTTTTATATGTACATCATAAAATCTCCTTTTCTGAGCAACATTTGTTAAGTGCTAAAGACACACTGTTCCCTGTAGCCAAGGTGGTAGAAGGGCGCACAGTTTTATACACACCGCCATGCACACATACCCAAGAGCATTAGCTGCATTACAAAACCACTCCCCCATATACTTACCCTCTGGTTGCACCTATGATAATAAAAGAGAATGCCTGTCTGTCCATCCTCCGGCACCCTAGCGTCAGGTCCAACTGAAACACGACATGCATACTAAGGAGATCCTAGTGGTACGCACCTCAGGGTGTTGTTATTTTTAAAATGCATTAATTAATTTTAATAAATTTAAATGTGCGCATGTGTTCAAAGCCTGCAGTAACATCATCAGCCACTGGGGTCAGACTTCCCTAACCTGCACATAGCTTTGTAGTCCATAAGGTTTGTACTCAGGGGAGGGGATTAGTAGGTTGATGGACAGATTTATATTCCTGACCTTCCCCCCCGCTGTGGGGCAGCATCACCCCTCCCCCAGGGTAAATAGAGTAAACAGACCCCAGCCTTAGAGAGCTATAGAAGTGCAGCATGGCAGGGGGCATGGCTAAGAGTCCAAGTGGGCATGGGTTCACTCAGAGGTGTCCAACTCTCTTGGATATGTCAGTTTGCTTGAAGGCTTTGATGTATCAAACTAAGGATTATTCCAACCTGTGCAAAGCCAGGTCTGTTTGCTAGTGATTAATAAGTGTGATGCTTATTTTTTTCCTTCTATGTATAACCATTGCTAGCAAATCTGAGATAATCTTTCACTCTTTGGGCCTGAGGAAAACACCTGTTCTGTAGGTACTATTTCCATCAGGAGGAATCCCCTATGGTCACCCAACAACGGGGGATTTCCCCCAATGCAAATACTAGCTTCAGAGGAGGGATTTTACTCAGGACCATAGCAGGAGAAGAAAAGGTTAAATTCATTCTCCATGTCTGCCCCAATGTCATTAATTATCAGTGTGTCCCCCATCTGCTAACACAATTTGCTTTTTTAAAAACCTGAACATGCATTGCAAAGATGCATGTAATGGCCCATCTAGTTGGATCCTCAAACAACTCTGCCTGATCAATTATTGTAGGCATCCGTGAACCGGTGGCACCTGTGGACATACCTGTGCAACAAGCTCAGGTGAGTTTTAGAAGAGCTTCACTGTCATGGCTTTCCCAATGAATCCTAGGAGTTGTGGTTTGGCAAGGGTTCCTTCTGAAGATGTTTCCCCTCATGAGTGAAGGATGGCCATTTCTGAAAATCTGTTCTGAGTTGCTTAAACTGGAGCTTGGGCTGTGAAGCTCTTTTATAGATATTCAAGAGCAAAGAATGCTCAGGAGGAAAGGGATGTCATGTCATTACATCCGGACTGTGGGGGAGGAAAATGTCATCTGTTGAGTGGCGGTCACAATGAAGATGGTCCTCCTCCTTCTTCTGCCATTTCACTACATTTCCTCCTCAATTGGACAAAAGAAAAAAAAAGAATAACAACAAGAAAAGAAGCTGTTTTTCACTTTTATGAGAAATGTACCTCTGCCACCAAAATTGTTCGAATGGGCTCATCCAGTAGTGACTCTGGTGTCAATGGGGTGTTTGTGCATCAACTCTTGGTTTCAATCAGAACCAGTCAGAATTCAAAGTGCTCCACACCTTGGAGAGCTGCTTTAGAGTTCTTACTGGTTCTGACCGAAACCCGGAGAGGATACACCTTTCCACTGACGTCCGAGCCACCAGCCTCTATTGGTTTCATCCACATTCACAAAAGTCAACAAAATGTCCTCCAGTGAATGAGATGTTCAATTGGAGGAGGTGTCGGATGTCCGGTGCTTCATAAACAATTCACTAGGCTAGCCTAGTCAATTGTGAGTTGAAGGCTTGGCAATCGTTATGAGAAGATCTGTCTCTGTTCGGTGCTTATCTGTAATTGCAGGCCGAGGCCTTGAATGGTTCCTGGGAACAGGAGTTTGTTTAGAAAAGGTTGGGGCTATCTTGCAAGATGTCTCTCACATAGTGTCGTCATCAAGAAGAGGTTGAACTGTGCCGCCCTGTTGGCACATGAGTTTGGATTACAGGCCTGAAGCCTTGTCTGTCAAAGTAGCTTAGAATTAACCAGCCTCCATCCTAGATAGCTACAAGCAAAGAGGAGGTTCTTTGCTAGAAATCATCTGTTCGACTGTTTGCTGTTTGCTGTTTGCCTGTCATCTGTGCTACGCTTGCCAAGAAACTCATGTTTGGGATTCTATCTGGTTTGGAGATGTTAGATGCACTCTGTACATGCTCTATTGCTATTTGGACTTGGAACTTCTAAGAACTATGCCATGAAAAGTACTCTGTGGTTTTTCATAGATTTGGACTTGCAGATTACTGTTCTGGATTCGTGTTCTACAACCTGTTTTTTCCCTGCATGGATCCCTGTACGGGCACAGGGAAACTCAGTGGCTGATCGTTGCTGTTATGGAATTGTGTGTATGTGTGACCTGTGAGAGAACCTTCCTCAGAGCCAAAGCTACGAGCAGGGAAGGCTTCCTAGGTCGAAGAGGTTCATTCCCTGACATCTTGTTTCGTGATCAGCTCAGTGTTCCCTGACAGGCTGAGTTTGATTTAGTTCAAGATGATCTTATCCACTGTCAGACCTCGTGCACTCCTGCTGAGGTTTTGCCTTTTGAGTCTCCCCACGTTTCTGATGAGTCAGTGTGTGTGGCCACTCCTGACCTCAAGAGACTCGGGCTAACTCTAAATGTCTCTCCCTGAGTGAGTTGCTGTTCGCATTAAGCCGTTGTACCTGAAAGCTATCTGGTCGTCTTCAGCTTCAAGTGTGTGTATGCAGAAATGAAACCGTTATGCCTTGAATTCAGTGTGATTTACAATAAAAGAAGTCTCACAGTTGTTGGAGTGTGTCAGTTTGCCTAAAGTTCATGAGCAGAAGCCTGGGGTGAGCCTGAGTCACGACAGGAGGGCATTT
The DNA here is from genome assembly GCA_029215795.1 of Anniella stebbinsi. Classification (NCBI taxonomy): domain Eukaryota; kingdom Metazoa; phylum Chordata; class Lepidosauria; order Squamata; family Anniellidae; genus Anniella; species Anniella stebbinsi. The sequence goes on along the minus strand of JARDYH010000004.1, from coordinate 10,249,702 downwards.
TCCTTCCGCATTTTCTGAAGTTCATGCAAACACTGGCAAAACACTGACAATATTCTCTGGCCTCATTCCCTTCCCCTCTTTGACTCAGCTGAAGACTCTTGAGGAAGAGAAGGTTTCATCCTCTAACCCATCATCTGTTACTCTGGAACTTTTCGAGCCAGAGGAAATGGTTCTACCAGAGTCCTCGGACCCAGAATGCACCCCTCTGATGCTGTCTCCATTGCCCCCATGCCAGCAGCTTCAGAATCAGGAGATGAGCATTTAAGAGACAGACAGTTCTTTAGAGGGGGTGCAGTTCCAGACCTATCAGCTTTCAGAAGGCCTCAAAAGGTCTCTGCATGTTGCTGAGACAACTGCTTTTCTTGAGACAGTTCCAGTCAATACCTAGTACAGTGATCTGTCCAGGGTCCTGACAACCCTTCTAGTCCCACAAATTCTCCCTCACTTTTGCTCCCTTGAATAGTTGGAAGTTTTGGGGTCAGCCATGGAAAGATTACTGAAGATTTGTGATGGTTTCGTATCCAGCAAATTATATATGAAGATAGAGCAGGTGAAAAACACAGAAGTACATGGTCAGGTTGTGTTAGGCCTTGCCAGGGATTGCTGGGTCTGTGTGCAGCTGCCCCTTGTGGTGAATCACTGAAATACAGGTGGCAACTTTGTGACTCTGGGCTATAGACTCTGGGCCGTTTTCATCTACCCAGGCTGGCCACTGGTTCTTCTTGGGCAGGAAGGGATAGAAAGGGTTTGTTGTTCCAACTGGGTCATGCTTAAGCCCTGAGGCCTTCCTCAGATCTGGTGTTTTCCTGCTTTGGTTTTCTTCAGTCCCGACATCTGGCTTGCTCCTCAACCCTGCTGCTTGGTTCAATGTTTTGGTCCTGACTTCTAGCTTGCTTCTTGACTTCACCTCCAGTTTGCTGTCTGTTACCTGGCTCCTGTTTCATGCCTCCTGGCTCACCCCAGACTGCTGCCTTTGGTGCCGCCCTGATAGATCCGAAGCAACACCATCACCTTCCCTAAATCAATAGCCTTCCCCCTGTGGCTCTTTAAGAATGCATTTTTGCCAGCCAGCTAAAGAACTAACAATAAGCCCTCATCATCGTTCTGTTTTTCTCCGGCTAGATTCCAAAACAACAAACCTTCCCGACGGTTTCGTTCAGCCCTCCTTGCCACACGCCCAGTTCTGGCAGTCGAACCGGACCTGTGTGCCAGGCTTCAGGAATGTCAACTGCCCATCCATGCTGTTAAGCTGTCTTTCTCTATCAAGCCAAGAGAGATGGACATCTCTTCCCATTGCGCAAGAGAACACCCTATCCAATCACAAGGTAATGAGGCTGGGAGAAGCCAGTATGGCCCACTGGAATAATTGCACCCCTTAAAGCCATCTTTTTCAGCTGGAAGAGAAGCCAGGCTGTTTGCTGCCAAAGCAAAGGAAGAGAAACAACAGCTTCGCCGACACTGAATAGGCGGAGGGAAATTTGCTCACATTAGCAGCGGCACGAGCAAGCAAGATTAGCCATGCTGCAGTGAGCCGTCATTGCCGCGATGGCATCCTCCCTTTTCGTAACTTCCCAGCATACCGTTATAGGCCAGAAATGGCGGGCCAGATTGCTAAGGTGAGCTTGTGATGGGGCTGCAGCATCTGGGTCGTTTGCAGAAACGGCCTTTGTGCTCCGAAGGAAAAGGGTCATTCTGTCTGGGAGGAAGCTCCTCTTGGCATCGGTGCTTGGGAACCACAAATAGCGGCAATTTCATCCTGCACTTGCCTTTCCAATCGAGAGAAGATTAGAAGCAGCACTTTTTCTGCAGGCGTTGGAAAGAAGCGGGGAGAATAAAATGGCTGATTTTATTTAGGCCACTCTAATTGGAACCATTTCTTCTAATGGGCTCATTAGACTGGAGAGCTCTTGCTGCAAAAAAAAAAAAAGAGAGAGAGGAAAAATGCCACCCTTTTATTATGTATATCTGCAGCATGAAAAGCAGGAAAAGGTGGGGCTTTCAATTTTTATCCCTTTTTGAATCCCATCCTCTTCTGTTTCCCCGTATAAACACCTTGCCTTTACCTTGAATGGCCTCTACTCCAATGTCCCATTCAATACTTCTGTCTTCATTTTCCAAATACCCCTTGCCCATGGTGTTCACTCCTGCAACTTGGCCTCCAAGAGTTCTTCCGCTTCCATCAATAGCTCCCACCACAACATCTTCTCTAACCGTACCCAGTCAACCCCATTTTGTGGATAATGAATGAGTGGGAGAAGGGAAACGGGATCATACCTTTTGGTCCCATCCATCTTCCATGCATTCACCCAACCCTCTACACAGAGCTTGCATGCATACCAGGGGCTACGCAACAGGGGGGCATGTTTGGGCAGCTGCTGGTGGCCCCCACCATCCCAGCAGCGTTCATCACTAATGCTGACTTGTTGGCTAGGTATCCTCCCTCCCGTTATCTTGTCAAGCGTTGGCAGTAAAGCAAGGTTATTTTGTGTTTCGTCACTGGGGGCTTCAGGGGAGAGCTTCTGTTCACATGATGTTGGCTCCAAGCCCTTGTAAAGAACCACGCGCACGGATATTGGTGTACCATAATTACCCCAAGTGTGGTAGGCATTGGCAACATTCAAGTTCAGTGCCATGCTGCATCATATCAATTTATATTTATTTATTTTCATGTTGCACACCACATTCAAGCAGTTCTGATGCACATGTGGGACTCCAATGCACGTAAGGAGCTCCATGCATGCAAGGGCTTCCCTATTCTTTTCTTTAATTTTTTTTCTTTTATTTTTCAACATAATACAACATAAAACAACATAAAATACAATACATAACCACATACCCCCCGTGCTCCCCTCCCCCCAGGAGATCTTCAATTATACATTCTTCTTCTTTCCAAAAGTGTAAAGACTCTTTTAAAGGTATTTGCCCCTTCCCCGTTCTTAATACATATTCCAAAAATGGGCTCCATATATCTCCAAAATAATTCTTACTGGACATTCCCCTCTTTATTTTCATTTTACACGTTAGTTTATCATTAAGTGCCATATCCCATATTTCTTTATACCATTCTTCTATAGTATATATCCCTTGCCCTTTCCAGTTTTTAGCAATCATTATTCTGAAGGGAGCCAGGAGGTTGTTTATCAATTCTCTCTGTTCTTTTCAATGAGACAGAGAATGATTTATAGACAGTACAAGGGGGATTCACCATGCCTGCATCCATGGAGTATTACTTGACCCACATTAGAAACTGGGGCAGCCCTTGTGAGCAGGGGTCATTGCCTGCAGATATACCTATGAGCCTCTTCTATTCTTAAGGCCATCAGAAGATGATCTACTCTGGATACCTGATCATACAGATGCAAAAGACCTGGTAAAAGAGAAAGTCCTTTTTGATGGTGGCTCCTCTGTTTTGGAACTCACTGGGCACATTCCCTTGACAAACCCCTTCCTTTTGACAAAAGCTTCTGGGGAGTGATGCTGGATCACTGATACACTTTTAATAGACCTTGCTTATATTAACTTGTGTCATTTTACAGTGATTTCAAAACTGTAATCATTACTGGTTGTTTTTAGCTGTCATACGGGTTTTGTATTATTGTCCTGAGGCTCCATGGACTTGTAACTCTGGCCAGAAATCTAATCTTATTCATTTATTTATTGCATTTCTATACCTCCCAATAGCCGAAGCTGTCTGGGCGGTTTACAAAAATTAAAACCAACCCCCCATTCAAAATATAAAACAAACAGTATAAAAACATAATATAAAATGCTGTATAAAAGTACAACCAGGATAAAACCAAGCAGCCATGCAGAAATTAATACAGATTTAAAATACAAATTTAAACAGCAAAGTTAAAAAATTAAGCTACCCTTCTTTCAAAGAAACACACACCACTAACTCTTGCTTGCCCTGCCTGAGCTGTAAATAGTAGCCTAGAGTAGCTCCTCCTCCTCGGAAAAATAGCATTCGTTGTATAGCCCCCTAATGCTGGATTCCCCCTTCCAAGCATTGCATGCCTCCAGGTGAAAGTATAAAATAATATTACTTCGTGCTGGGATTGTTCAACTTGGAAAAAAGGAGGCTAGGGGGAGACATGATAGAAGTGTAGAAAATAACACATGGTATGGAGAATATGGATAGGGAGACATTTTTCTCTCTCTCCCATAATACTAGAACCCAATAGGGTCATCCCATGAAGGAGATTGGTGGGAGACTCAGGACAGGTAAAAGGAAGGACTTCTTCACACAGCACATAGATCAACTCTGGAATTCACTCACAGAAGATGTGGTGATGGCCACCAATTTGGATGGCTTTAAAGGGGGTTGGACAAATTCCTGGAGGAGAAGACTATCAATCGCTACTAGAGGTGTGCGCCCAGTCGGAGGTCTATCGGTGGTCTGATCTTGAGCAGCGGATCGTGGGTGGTTTTAAAATGGACCTCTGATCCACCCTGAGATGTCTGCCTTTTTTTTAGGGTCTCCGTGGGGCTTTTATTTAGTCTCTGGGAGTTAGGGTGACCAGATAAAACCCAGATCAGGGCTCATGTAACTTTAGCAGTTGTAGAGAAAAGGGAATTTCAGCCAGTGTCATTTGTATGCAATTAGTTCTTGGTGATATTCCCTCTTCATCACAACAGTTAAAGGTGCAGGGGCCCTGCCTTCTTTTGTACATGGTCACTCTAGTATAGTGCCTGCAACTTTAGCTGTTGTAATGAAGAGGGAATTTTACTAGGAACTCATTGCATACAAATGACACAGGCTGAAATTCCCTTTTCTCTACAACTGTTAAAGTTACATGAGCCCTGACCTGGATTTTATCTGGTCAGCCTACTGGGAGTCAACGGAACAGATTCTCCATATAAGAAAAATGCTCAGGCTTTGAGATTGACATCTGTGGCTAACCAATAGCCACAGTGTCCTCCCTGTCCCCCCTCTATTCCCAGTACTTAGGGGGAGGGATTGCAAATGACATTACCCATCTTCTCTTCCCTATGAAATTATTATTTTGCTAGCTGTTCGCACAACATTAGGAAGGAAGGAGAAGAGAGTTAGTAGTTAGAGAGAGCGAGTGAGCGAGCGCACGCTTCTGTTTGTTTTCTTCCATTCTTTTTTATTTGTTTGCGGTCTCCGTGTCTCTGGTTTTCTTTGGGGAGGGGGTGGTAGTTGTTATCCCCAAGTTCCTTGCACCTTAGACCTAGACTTTCCCATGGTATGTTATAGGGTGAGTGTGTGTGTTCTTATTATCCCCCTAAAAACTTTAAAAACTATATAAAAAGCCCTTATTTGTGTGCTGGAGTTTGCTGCTGTGTTTGTTAGGAAGGAAAGATAGAGGAGAGAGAGAGAGTGGGAGAGAGCACTTTTGCTTGTTTTCCTCTGTCTGGTTTTCTTTTGCTATAGTTCTTCTTGAATTCCAGTCCCCAAGTTCCTTGCACTGTAGACCCAGATCAGACTTGGGCTAGATCTACGCCAAGCAGGATATAGCACTATGAAGGTGGTATGAAAGAGGTATATAAGAGGCAGGAGCCACACCTCTGCTTTATAGCGGTATTGAAGTGCACTGACAACTGTTGGGGTGCATTGACATATACTGCTATATCCTGCTTGGTGTGGCTCCTGCCTTTTATATACTGCTTTCATACCACTTTCATAGTGCTATATCCTGCTTGGTGTAGATCTGGCCGAACTCTTCATGTGTTATAGTGTGTGTGTGTGTGCATGTGTTTTACTCATATATATAGGCTGACCATATGAAAAGGAAGACAGGGCTTTAACAGTTAAAGGAGCAGGCACTATACTAGAGTGACCAGATACAAAAGAAGGCAGGGCCCCTGCAACTTTAACTGTTGTGATAAAGAGGGAATTCCACCAGGAACTAATTGCATACAAATGACACTGGCTGAAATTCCCTTTTCTCTACAACTGTTAAAGTTACATGAGCCCTGTCCTCCTTTTCATATGGTCAGCCTATATCTATCTATCTATCTATCTATCTATCTATCTATCTATCTATCTATCTATCTATCTATCATCTATCTATCATCTATCTATCTCTTATCTGTGTGCTGAATCCCTCCTGAAGGGCTGTCAGGGTGCCAATGTTTGAGTCTTTATTTTTAAAACTGATAGCTCTGTAAGTAGTTTTGCTTTCCATAACGTATGGCAAAGTTATTAGAGGTTCAAAAATTCCCTACAGATCAAGGGTTGAACCAATCTGCTTCAAACTTGACATAGCTGAAGCTCTCCTTGACAGCGTTCAGAATGCCAGTTGTCATCTCTTTACCTTTAAAAATGACAGATATATGGAGCAGTTTTCTGATGAGTAACCCAACAGAGATGGACTCCTCTCCAAAAATTGGAGCAGAGAACCCACTCAGTGGAGCTCTGCCCCGAATTTCGGGGAGGAGCAGACCCACTCTGCACACCCCTAATGGCTACTGATCCTAATGGCTAAGTGCAACCTCCAGTATCAGTGGCAGTAAGGCTGTATACACTAGTTGCTGGGGAATATAGATGGGAAGGTGCTGTTGCACCTGTGTCCTGCTTGTGGGTCCCTAGTCAACACCTGGTTGGCCACTGTGTGAACAGAATGCTGGACTAGGTGGACCCTTGGTCTGATCCACCATGGCTCTTCTTATGTTCTTACATGAGGCCCAGAGACATTCTTAGGAAATGAAGATGGCAGTTTCCTGCAGGCTGTTGCTTTTATCTGCAGCACAGCCATTTTGTAGTGGTGCCCGGGACAGTTTCCTCAAATTGTTAAATGTGCCCACTGGCTCATAGAGGTTGCCTAGTCCTTATTTTAGACTGTTCTGTTGCAATGCCAAAGGGGAATGCAAGTATTTACTTATTTTTTAGTTCATCTAATAAAATAATTTCAAATAATCATCAGTGATGGGCCAACCATTGGCTGTGTCTTCTTGGAACATGCCATAATTATTAGCTCTGGTTTTGGTAAAGTCATGCATGATGAATAAACTGTGCCTTCATCTTACCCTAAAAGGAGGCAGACAGTCTCAGCATTCAAACAATTGTTTTCTATTATAGTTCTGCCATTTGCGTCTCCGCTTTTGCCTTCTGTCCCTTTGTCTAACTGTAGACTCCTAGAATGATTTCTACTTTTCCTCCACCAAAGCACAGTGGTAGCTAATGGCTTCCCTTGTCCTCCTTTATCCTTACACTTGATTGAACCTTTGCATTTTGATCTTGCGTGCAGGGCCCCAATTGTTTCTTCATGTGCCGGCTTCTCCCTCTGCTAAAAACTGTGTATCTCGACAGTATTGAATAACAAAATATCCATTTCCTTTCTGAGCGCTTTTGTGTGTGGGGCAGCAGAGGGGGAGAAGGGAGAACAGTGAAATGGCTTCCAAAAAGGAGGAAGCCAGGAGGAACTGCTGGCTGACAATTTGGGGCAATCAAGACATGGAGAGGAATTCCTGCCCTTGCCAGTAATTGTTGAGAGGTAGAGGTGGAGGCAGGAGGGCTCTCACTGAGCACCATCAAGCATGTGGTTGCTGATTGGGTAGCTCCTCCTGGTGTGGGTTGCTGATGTCAACAAAGGCAGCTAGCCAGTCAGCAACCACATGCCTGCATAGTGTTAGCTGATGGAATGATTGATTGCATTTATATCCCACCTTTTTTCCTCCAAGGAACCCAAGGTGGCGTACATAATCCTCCTCCTCACCATTTCTATTCTTGCAAGAACAACCCTGTGAGGTTGGTTGGGCTGAGAGTCTGTGCCTGGCCCAAAGTCACCCAGTGAGGCTTCCATGGCCAAGTGGAGACTAGAACCCAGATCTCCCAACTCCCAGGCAGTGTCTTGATGGCGTCGCATCTGCGCTGTGGCATCGGTGCAAGGCCTGAGCTCCTGCATTGGCACTCCTTCCGGTTATCTGCATGGGAACGAGCGCAGCTGCGGACTATGGGGAAGGAGAGTCCTCCACATCTGTCCACTGAGCCTGTGCACATCATTTAAGGTGGTTTTTTTGGGGGGGATAGCTTAATTCCCCAGGTATTGGGGGGAGCCTTTTTGGGTTTGAATTTTTTAAAATCTGTAAAAAGATGGGGGGGGGAAGGAATGGGGGGAAGGGGGGAAGGGGGGAAGGAACGGGGTGCTCCACTCCGAACAGCCATCCCCTTTTATTTATTTATTTATTTATTTTGCACGATGGTATGCAGAGTCGCAGAGGTGGTCCAGTGACTGTTTGGCTCGCTGGTCCACCCACTTCCCTGCCCATCCAATGGTGACCAATCAGGGGTCGCCATCAGCTGTGGCATGCCTCCGCAGCAGCTCCAGAGCAATGGTGACAGACGGCAGTTGGTTTTCTCGCCTCGGTGCAAGCAAAAAAAAAAAAGTCAGGGTAAGTGGAGCTTTGGGGGTTTGCCCCTGGATGGCTTCGCAATGATGGCTGCGTCATGTAGATGACCCACCACCACTCCGAATCCACCCCGGGACAAACCACTCGTCAAGATGTACCCCCAGTCAAACACTCTAGCTGCTACACTGCACTAGTTCTCACACTGTTTTCTTCAGTAGCCCCTGGTTTCTGGAATTACCTGGCAGGATGGGCATCTCCTTTTCTCCTCAATTAGCCTACAGTGGTGGCCAGCAGTTCTTACTAGCCACTAACTGCTCTGACCACCACAGTACTGAATCCCTGAGTAGATTAAATATGGTTTGGGTCCAGGTTACCTGCGGGATCGCCTTCTCCCATACAATCCGCCCTGCACGCTTAGGTTCTCTGGGAAGAATTTATTACAGTCAACAAAAACTAGACTGACAACTGTTACCCAGAGGACCTTCTCTTCTGCCGCTCCCAGACAGTGGAATGACCTGCCGGGCGAGATCCGTCAACTCACCAGTCTTCAGGAATTTAAAAGATCTATAAAGACTGAGCTCTTCTGGCAGGCCTACTCAGATGAATTTTAAGTGTTTTATTGGTGTTTTATTGGTATTTTAATGATGTACTGGTTTTATGTATTTTTAATCAGTTTTGTGTGTTTTGTGATGATGTTGTTCCCCGCCTCGATTCGGAGGGAGAGGAGGGTAATAAATAAATTATTATTATTATTATTATTATTATTATTATTATTATTATTACATATGGCAGATTCACACACGCATGTTGATCGTTGGAAGTCATTCCACAGCACTCAATAGTTTGCAGTTGACTATGTGAATGAAAGGATATTCAGTAGTGGTACAGAGAAATTCTGCAGGGCAAACACTCATCCTGACGGTCCTCATAGCCACGTCCCAAGGAAAACCCAAAATTGCAAGCAGTTGCATTGACCTATATCAGTAAAACAGATCTAGGAGTTTGCATCTGCTAGGAGCAGATATTTTGTAAAGCTAAGGGATGTTAATTGCTCACCGCAAAATACTTTGCATTACAACAGGGAAGTATAGATTGTTACTGGGAAAATTATTTCCCCTCAGCTACTATGAGGATTACAGCTAAATTCAGAGGGAACAGGGAACTCTGAGAGGATGGGTGAGTGAGCTCTGTATCCTGCCAATAAAGGAGTGTTAGTATTGTTTCCCTGCAAAACCTGGCTCTGCCACAACACTGATATCCAGAGCATGGTGAACGGAGGGCAGCACCTTCTGAGACTATTCCCTTTCCTGTAAGGAGTCCCACCAGCATCTATGCCTGTGCAACTTCCAGAGATGATATTTTGAGCAGGCATTTAGTTCAAGGTAAGCAGGACGTGGTTTAGCAGTATTTTTGTATAAGTTTTGTTAAGATCTATGCGGGTTCTCTGATCCTATGGGTGTAAAATCCATTTACAACAGTTTATCCAGGGGTTATTTATTTCCTCATGTCAAACTTAGGAATGCCACTCAATTTTGCTCAAAGTGGAGGTCAGCAACGAATCAGTGTTTTCACAAACAGAGGACCCCGGACGTTGAGCCTGATGTTCTGCATTGCTATATTCCAGTGATTTCAGTAGAACCTAATCTCAAGTAAGCATGTGTAGGAGATTAAAACCTTACCAAAATCTGGGTTTGCGATATGTCTGAAAGACTTTGCTGGTTGTGAGGGCTATGCCATGCATGTGTTTATGGACTGCCACGAGATTTAAGAAGTTGTTGGATAGAATAATCTACATAATTATTGAAGACCCATGAGGACTAGAATAATCCCTAAAAACTGCCATGAAACTAGATTCCCATTGGATTTCTGCAGGCATAAAGTCATCGCGGAAGTATGTGCAAATTCCACATACCTTGTTTTCTAAGTGGGCTTTTCCCCTCATTTCTATTGGCAATACTGTGCAACATCCTTCAGAGTGTCAGTGAAAGGTGTGACTAATTTTCCTACGAATATGATAATCACTCTAACGTGTTGAAAACAAATCTTTGGAAAGTTGGTAAATTTCACACCCTCTTTGGCAAGCTTTTTCTTCTTTCTTTTTGGGTATTGTGACAATATTTCCTATTCTGAGGTCGCTTATGACGGTAAACATTTCTATAGGGTTGTAGATCTGCCTTCCCTAACCCAGTCCCTACAGATGTGTTGGACAACCAATCCCATCATCCCCGGCCAGCATGGCCATTGACTGGCTTAGAATGGATTGTAGTCCAACACATCAGGAGGACCCTAGTTCAGGGAAGGCTGTTGGGTCGACTATGACCACTTAGAATCATAGAATAGTAGAGTTGGAAGGGGGCCTATAAGGACATCGAGTCCAACCCCCTGCTCAATGCAGGAATACACCTTCAAGCATACCTGACAGATGGCCATGGAAATTTCATTCCACAACATATGTGTGCGCAGCACATTTCATTAGGGTGTGCACCCAGGGAATTTAATTTGTTTATTTTTAAAAGTGAACATTTATTGATTACTCAATCATAAATTACATTATTTATATTCATTTATTGATTAAACACTATAGACACTGATGCTCTACTCCACATTTGGCTTACCTGTAGCAGGTGAGGAGGGAGAATGAGGAGACTCTCCTCAAGCCCCAGCATTGGTGACACTTTGTAGTGACACTGCTGGAGGAAGGGCTTAGGAAGTGATATTAGCCTTCAGGGATCCTCCTCCTAGTCTCTTGAAGTGTGGCTCCTGGCAGAGCAGTTCCCTTTCTTTCCTGCAGCTGGGAGCAACAACACACTATTCGGGTGGCAGCAGCAGAGCAGCCGGAGGGCAGCTGGAGGACCGTTCCTGCTGCATCTGGATCCCTCTCTGGATCCCTACTCAATGGCCCCCTCAATTCGGCACTTATTTGCTTGAGACATTAGGGTGTGCCTGGGCACACCCAGCACACCCCTTTCGCATGCCTGTCTTCCACAATGTTGCCATTGGAGACTGTGGTGGGGAATTTTGTTCAAATACTTTATGTCTACTGGACTGCCCTGTCTATTTTTTTTTTTTTTTGGCATTATAAAATAATTCTGAAAGTTTGGTGAGGCAAGTTCCCCTGTAGCTGAGGTCATGCTGATCCTCCCCCCCCCCCAGTGAGGCTTGTCCTTCTGCATATTTAAGCAAGCAAGCAAGCAAGCAAGCAAGCAAACAAACAAACAAGCAATCTACCTTACTAACTCTATCGCTAGTTTGGAACTACTGTGTGGCAGTTTTCAAATGCGGAGAAAGCCAAGTTTTTCAATGGCTTTTCAAAAATCCAGAGAAGCAAGAATGTGGCTTAGTTTGCTGTTAGAAATTGCAGTTAGAACGACCAGAAGATTTTACAATGGCTGCCATCCAGTTGGCAGCTGTGTGATTGTGCCCGTGATGCGCCCCATCGGGCTCACGATGGCTGGCTGTGTGGACACCCGTGAAAAACCAAAAGGAGGAGAGCATCCACTCAGGGTAAAAAGAAAAGGAGAGAAGCAGGTTCTCAGAATGCTAAGATACTTTATTGTTCATGCCCAACGCATTTCAGCCCATGTTGTTTTTTTTAAGGCCTTCTTCAGGGGGTTGGTAAGAGATGTCTGCAGAAATACTCTGAACAGGATGATAGTCTCCTATGATAGTCTCCTATGGCGTCAGTGAATATCATAGGAGACTATCATCTTGTTAAGAGTTTTCTGCAGACATCTCTTACCAACCCCCTGAAGAAGGCCTTAAAATAGGGTGACCAGATCGCCCTGGATTTCCCGGTCCTAACCGGGAGAACTGGGGCAATCCGGGCCGACAGGGAGACTGCGGGAGCAAACCGGGGAAAGGATCAGCTCTCCTCCCGCCCTTAAATGCCTACGCTGCTCCCTTGCCTCTGCAAGAAACAAGTGCTCAGCATTAGGGAGCGTCAACAAATTCCTTGTCTGGTGGCTAAAGCTAACTGCTTTAGCCACCAGACAAGGAATTTGTTGACGCTCCCTAATGCTGAGCACTTCTTTCCTGCCCGCTGCTCCGCCTCGGCAAGAAAGAGGTGCTCAGTGTTAGGGAGCGTCAACAAATTCCTTGTCTGGTGGCTAACTGCTTTAGCCACCAGACAAGGAATTTGTTGACGCTCCCTAATGCTGAGCACTTGTTTCCTGCAGAGGCCTGGGAGCAGCGCGGGCATTTTAAAGCAGGCTCTTCCTCCTCCTTTGCCTGCTGCTGCTGTTCCTCAGGTACCTCCAGGGAGCCCAGGAGCAGGGCAAGAAGGGTGAGGGGGCTGCAGGGGGTCACGCGGCAGTGGAGGAGATCGGCGATGGCAGCGGAGGACCCGGTAGGTCCGGGCTGGGTTTTTTTTGGGGGGGGGTGGCTTGGTGGGGGGGTTGTTTCTGGTGGGGGGTGGCAGGGGTGTCTGTTGGCCGCATGGCAGGCGGCCTTTTTAATTTTTTAATTTTATGTTCGGGGGGCTGCTTTGGTGTGGTGGCCATTTTGGACCTGGATTTTGCTTTCCAAAATCTGGTCACCCTACCTTAAAAAAACAACATAGGCTGAAACGCATTGGGCGTGAACAATAAATTATTTTAGCATTCTGAGAACCTGCTTCTCTCCCTTTTTTTCACCCTCTGTGGACACATGTGCCAAGAAAACAAAGCCATCAGCTGTGCTGAGAAACCCAGCTCTCTTTTCAGACATGTTCATTACCATTATGTAAACCAGGAGGAGTTATTTTATACACTTGGCTTGAAGAAGGCCGCTCCGTCTCTGCATCTGAAAGATGCAGCCTTCAGAACTGAGCCGTTCCCCAAATACCAGTGCCTAACATACCTCCTGACACAGCTGCCTCCTGCAATTGCGAATGTTAACTATGTTTGGGAAGATTTCTGGAAGGAAATGTACCGTTTCCTTCAGATGTCTCTATTAATTTGAACTTGTGGGAGGAACAAGAGGATACGAAAAGTCTCATTTGACAGGTGTGACACATTGATTTTAGAGGCAGGAGAAGCAGGAGAGGCTAATGTGGAACCAGGACCACAGGAATATGTGAACATGTTCTTTTATACTGTGCTTTTATACTATATTTTATGGTTGTTTTTTTTTACTGTCATAGTTTTACATTTTGAATGGTTTTTATGGTTTTAATTTTTGTAAATGGCCCAGAGAGCTTCGGCTAGCGGGTGGATACAAATGCATTAAATAAGTAAGTACTGTAAATAAATAAATAAATAAATAAATAAATGTTTCTTCCTCTCTCTCTGTCTCTCTCTCTCTCTCTCACACACACACATACACACACCTGGTACAATTAACTCTGAGGTGTGCATTTCCTGGCAAAGCTACATCATCAAGCAGTAACCTAACACTGGGTATCCCTGAGGTAGAATGATGGGGTAGAATAGGCTGCACCTCTCTAAACTGCAAATGGGGGATTAAAAAAAATGTTCCCCCATGTCTAGGGTAACCATATGGAAAGGAGGATGGGGCTCGTGTATCTTTAACAGTTGCACTGAAAGGGGAATTTCAGCAGGTGTCCTTGGTCTGCGTGCAGCACCTGGGGAACTTCCCTCTTCATCACAACAGTTACAGCTTCAAGAGCCCTGCCGTCTTGATCAGATACAAAAGAGGGCAGGGCTCCTGCAGCTTTCGCTGTTGTGATGAAGAGGGCACTTCACCAGGGGCTGCATGCATCCAAATGACACCTGCTGAAATTCCCTTTTCTATACCACTGTTAAAGAGACAGGAGCCCTGTCCTCCTTTCCATATGGACACCCTACTTCCATATGGACACCCTTCCATGAAAAGGGGTGCCAACGTGTCAACCAGCCATGAGAGTTATGCATTTCACAGCGCTCACATGGCTTTCCTTCAATGTGGAAAACTTCATTTGATTTCACCTGTTTTCTGCAGATCAAACTGCGGACCGGCTTGCTTTTTTCTTCCTTAGTATCTCCCTCCTAGGAGGTATTGTGTGTTCAGCACCCTTGAACTCCAAGTGACACCAGCAAGTCATTGATAGTCAGCTTTTTGTAGCGTCAGAGCTGCAGGGAGGAATAGAAGCCCGTCCCCCTTCGCCCGACACTGCCTTGACCTGTCATGTCAATGTTTTCTCCTTGGGTCTCTTAAGCACAGGGTTGTTGGTACAATAGCTTTAGAGGCCCCTTTCCAGATAAGAGATGCGGCATTGTGTCAATGCAGCACTCTGAAGGAGCTAAAAAGGCGAAATCGGTGAGTTATTGGCATGCAGAGCCTAAAGATGGCTCTTCAACAGTTTTGACCGTTGCATCAATAGGAGATGAATATTTATAAAGGCGACTCCAAATAGCCTGTGAACTCTGTTCTCTACTCACGCTTGGTGCACGAAGGCGATTTGCAGAGAAGATCAGAGAAATTATCTGTGTTGTTGTTGTTTTTAAACTAGGGGTGTGCACGGCCCCCCCGGATCGGATCGGGACCCGGATCGGGACCTCCAATTTTGTCCCGGACCGGTTCGGACAAAATCGGAGGCCCCCCGGACCGGATCGAGTCCGATCCCGACCCAAAAATCGTACATTTTTGGATCGGCCGCCATTTTTTTCCCCATAGACTTGCATTGCAATGCAAGTCTATGAGGAAAAAATGGCGGCGGGTGGGTAAGGGGGGGCCTAACTCCCTCCCCCCCCCGGGGCCGTCCGCTGTGGACGGCCCCGGCAGGTAAACCCCCTCCCCCGCGCTCCCTACCCCCCCTGGGGCCGCCCGCTTCCATCCGCTGGCGCCCGCGGGCACCAGCGGATAGAAGCGGACGGCTCCGGGGGGGGGGGGGTAAGCCCCCTTCCCCGCCACTGCTTACCTTCTCGGCCCGTCCGGCGCCGGCGGCTACTACCAGCGGGCTCCGCGGCCTACTCTCGAGTAGCGCGCCGGGTGATGACATCACCCGGCGCGCCATCCTAGAGCAGGCCGCGGAGCCTGCTGGGAGTAGTAGGCGCCGGCGCCGGACGGGAGCCGCCGGGCCGGAAAGGTAAGGGCCCCCCTCCCCCCTCCCCCCGCCCCCTCCTCCCCTCCACGCACCCCCTCCTTACCTTTCCGGCCCGGCGGCTCCCGTCCGGCGCCGGCGCCTACTACTTCCAGCAGGCTCCGCGGCCTGCTCTAGAGTAGCGCGCCGGGTGATGACATCACCCGGCGCGCCATCCTAGAGCAGGCCGCGGAGCCTGCTGGGAGTAGTAGGCGCCGGCGCCGGACGGGAGCCGCCGGGCCGGAAAGGTAAGGGCCCCCCTCCCCCCTCCCCCCGCCCCCTCCTCCCCTCCACGCACCCCCTCCTTACCTTTCCGGCCCGGCGGCTCCCGTCCGGCGCCGGCGCCTACTACTTCCAGCAGGCTCCGCGGCCTGCTCTAGAGTAGCGCGCCGGGTGATGACATCACCCGGCGCGCCATCCTAGAGCAGGCCGCGGAGCCTGCTGGGAGTAGTAGGCGCCGGCGCCGGACGGGAGCCGCCGGGCCGGAAAGGTAAGGGCCCCCCTCCCCCCTCCCCCTCCTCCCCTCCACGCACCCCCTCCTTACCTTTCCGGCCCGGCGGCTCCCGTCCGGCGCCGGCGCCTACTACTTCCAGGAGGCTCCGCGGCCTGCTCTAGAGTAGCGCGCCGGGTGATGACATCACCCGGCGCGCCATCCTAGAGCAGGCCGCGGAGCCTGCTGGGAGTAGTAGGCGCCAGCGCCGGACGGGAGCCGCCGGGCCGGAAAGGTAAGGGCCCCCCTCCCCCCTCCCCCTCCTCCCCTCCACGCACCCCCTCCTTACCTTTCCGGCCCGGCGGCTCCCGTCCGGCGCCGGCGCCTACTACTTCCAGCAGGCTCCGCGGCCTGCTCTAGAGTAGCGCGCCGGGTGATGACATCACCCGGCGCGCCATCCTAGAGCAGGCCGCGGAGCCTGCTGGGAGTAGTAGGCGCCGGCGCCGGACGGGAGCCGCTGGGCCGGAAAGGTAAGGGCCCCCCTCCCCCCTCCCCCCGCCCCCTCCTCCCCTCCACGCACCCCCTCCTTACCTTCCCGCCCCGGTGGCTCCCGTCCGGCGCCGGCGCCTACTACTACCAGCAGGCTCCGCGGCCTGCTCTAGAGTAGCGCGCCGGGTGATGACATCACCCGGCGCGCCACCCTAGAGCAGGCCGCGGAGCCTGCTAGTAGTAGTAGGCGCCGGCGCCGGACGGGAGCCACCGGGCCGAGAAGGTAAGTGCCCCCCTCCTCCCCCCCCCCGCTGTCCACTTTCATCGGCGGGAGCTTTTTCGGACCGGTTCGGATTGGATCGGCCGATCCAGCTGCGGGATCGGAAATCGGATAATTTATCCGATTTCCCACTGGACCGGACTCGGATCGTGGATCGGGTCCGATCCAGTGCACATCCCTATTTTAAACCCAACAAAAGTGCTTTAAAAGGTTTATTTATATAGAATTAAGTGGTGAAATCGGAGAAATCATGATCAATAATGAGGCTGAAAGAAATGGAACTCTCAAATCTTGCCAGAAGTAGATCTTTCCAGGTTGGCTTGGAATGTGAGCATTCAGATTTCTCCAATGAGAAAGGTTGTCGCCTATTTCTCTGGGCAGGGCTCCTGTGTCTTTGATGAGTGCATCGCAGGCTGAAATTTAAAAGGTGCACTTCCCATTGCGTGAAAAAGGAGTGGCAGAG
The DNA here is from genome assembly GCA_029215795.1 of Anniella stebbinsi. NCBI lineage: Eukaryota > Metazoa > Chordata > Lepidosauria > Squamata > Anniellidae > Anniella > Anniella stebbinsi. Next base: position 10,232,727 of record JARDYH010000004.1, on the reverse strand, counting down.
AAACGCTTCACGGATTGGATTCGTGCCTGCTATACAGGCACAGGAGCCCTGCCACAGTGAAAGGCAGAGACCCAGCAGATGAGGTTCTGCTATTTATTCTAGGGTCATACGTTTGGTGGATGTCAGACGTGACACATCGGATGAGAAGTGAGCCTTTTCACTGTCTGTCGTAGCTGCTGATGTACGAAGCAAGAACGTCCTTCGAAAGTTCTCTGGTTTTAATGAAATTCTTTTAGCTTCCCACAAAGTCCCTAAAATGGTGAAGAGGGTCCATAGCGCAGTGGCAGAGTCAGTGGAGGCTGGTGGCTCCGATGTCAGTGGGGCGGTGAATCTGCTCCAGGTTTCAGTCAGAACTCTAAAAGAGACATTGAAGGTGCTTCAGTTTAGAGTTTTGATAGGTTCTGACCGAGATCCTTAGACAATCACTGCAGGTCAAGGTGGAGAATCTTGAGAAAGACGGATCAATAGACGGACACAGTATAAAGCAGCCTAATATATGAATTTAAAGCCTTTCTACATAAGGTTTTTATTGTGCGCTTGTGATTGCTCACCCAGGGTACTTCGTGGGTTCTATACATGTCATTGTCGTCCTCCAGGGGCTCTCTCCTTTGCTTTCCAGCCATTATTGTGCTTTTTCCTCTACTGAGAAAAGGCTGGTATTATTTAGAAATAACGGAATGAGAATTCCATGTAATTGTGCAATTATGCTATATCACAGTGCCATCTGTATAATGAAACACATAGAAAGGTAGAGGAAAAAAACCTCTGGGAAAAAAACAGGTGTAAAGGAGCCAATCTTAATCCCGCAAAGAAGCAGGAATCAGAAGCCTTTGTAAAAGTGCAGGATAAAAGCCTGTAGAAATGCCCTTACTAGTGAATGGACCTAACACATGGGTTGGAATACCCTATAGTGTGATACAGCAGACTTACGCAGCTGTCAGAACCAGACACATAGTGCTTGCCCCGTCTGAGTGAAGGCACACCTGAAAGCATCCCTAGGCATGGCCCCTGCCATGGTGCATCCCTTGAGCCCACTAAGGGAGGTGTCTATCTGGAGGCTGCCCTTAGAGGGGGGAGGGGCAGGTGTATAACTCTGTCTCTCAGCCTACTCATCTCCTCTGGCTTCAGTTTTTATGGACTGCAAAGCTATGTGCTGGTTAGGGAAGTCTAACCCTAGTGGCTGAAGATGTTACCGCAGGCTTTAAACACATGGATACATTTCACTTAATTAAAATTAGTGCATTGAAAAAACAAAATAGCCCTGAGATGCACACCCCTAGAGTCTCCTTAGTATGTCTGGGAAGTTTCAAGTGTCCAGGTTTCATGGTCTTGGTGCTGTGGTGTGGACAGATGGAGACACACATCATCTGTTGTTATGACTACTTTAGTCAAATGTCACTGTAGGTGAAATTCAGTGGCCACCCATGGCGTCAAACCTTCCTCTCCTCCCTGAAACAATGGGCTTGTTCAGACAACACACTAAGCCATGGTTAGGCCGCTAACCCTTCTGCAGGAAATGATTAGCATAGTTATGTATCCACCATGGTTAGGAATGGTTCACATGACACACTAAGTGATGGTTCACGTGACATACTAAGCTATAATGTTTAGTTCCAAATGAACAGGGTCTTTTGCAGCAAACGGGACAAGGAGATTTGAGAGAGCACTTTCTCCCTTACCAACCTGCCCGATCACTGAGGTCATTGGAGGGCATGCTCCTGGTGGTTCTACATGGACTTATGGCCTGATTGGAATCCACCAGGAGAAGAGCCTTTAGTGTAGTGGCCCTTTCTTTGTGGAACTCTCTGCCTCTGGAGGTTGGGCAGCACTAACACTAGGCTGCTTCTGGCACTTCCTGAAAACAACTCTGTTTTGAGAAGCCTTCCTCAACCCACTAGCCACTGTTTTTCTGGTTCCTTTGTTTTTAAATTGAACAGTTTTAATTTTGCTTTTTTAATCTTGTTTCTTTTACTGTTTATACCTATGTTCACCACTTTGGAATCTGTGTTAGATAATTGAGCAGTATATAAATATTGTAAATAAAGAAATAAATGGCTAATGAGCATGGTTAAACTGTGGTTCTGTAGCCACCATGGTTAGGAATGGTTCACACGACACACTTAAGTCACAACTAAGGCCAGATCTACACCAAGCGGGATACAGCACTTTGAAAGCGGTTTGAAAACGGTACATGGAACATGTCTTATGGGCCCCAACAGTTGTCAGTGCACTTCAGTACTGCTATAAAGCAGTAGTGTAGATCCTGCATAAGCCATAATGTTTAGTTCAAAATGCTTAACCACCGTGGCTTAGCGTGTCATCTGAACAGGATCATTTTGTACTGTACTAATAACCTAAAGTCTTTATGTCCTAATTCTTTTCTAAGTTCTTGAACCTAATTCATCAAAGGTTGTTAGAGGTGGAAAGAATTGAGTTTCTGGTCAAAACCCCTCCCCTAGGCTGACCAGATAAAATCCAGGTCAGGGCTCATGTAACTTTAACAGTTGTAGAGAAAAGGGAATTTCAGCCAGTGTCATTTGTATGCAATTACTTCCTGGTGAAATTCCCTCTTCATCACAACAGTTAGAGTTGCAGGGGCCCTACTTTCTTTTGTATATGGCCACTCTAGTATAGTGCCTGCAACTTTAACTGTTGTGATGAAGAGGGAATATCACCAGGAACTAATTGCATACAAATGACCCTGGCTGAAATTCCCTTTTCTCTACAACTGTTAAAGTTACATGAGCTCTGACCTGGATTTTATCTGGTCACCCTCCCCTCCCCCATACTTTCTCCTCTGTCCCAGGTCTGCGCAATTTAAGAAAAGAACAATATGGAGATGTACCACAGTTTGGGCTGAATAAGTGATTTTTTCATTCCCACATGGATTTGGGAAATGAGGACATTTGATGCCAGATTGCTTGAATAATTAGATTTCCATCAACTCTCGAAGGACAGCCTGATACAGCATTTTAATTTAAAGCAGTAGCTGCTCTTTCTTTTACCCTTATACTGATGTTGGTGGTGTTGTTGTTTTTTTAAAATCAAATTACCTCTATTTGTTCCCTAATGGAAACATTATCTTTTTTATTTTTAATGTTGCTCTTTTAAAGGAATTACACTATTTGGCACAGAGTTTAACATATTTAGTCTCCCCATCCACCCATGTGATGCTCAGGCACAATTAGCCTGCCGAGATGTAATTCTCCCAAATAGTGGATGACCTTGTAGATATGTTTCTGGACTGTACCACTGCATGCTGTAGATGGGAGTCTCTCATCCTTTGTACAAAAAAAAAAATTGCTCTGTGTACAGAAAGGCCTGTCAGGGGGACTTCTATTTTTTTCCTCTACGTATAGCTAATATGTTTTCATTGGAGGAACATTCAGTCTTGTGAGCCCACACTTGCAGTCGGAAGTGGTACAGTCCAGACATGGGTTTGCCACCTCATGTGCTATTCGTGAGTCCTTAGTCTTTTGTTCACATTAGGCAACGTCAGAGCTCTCGGGTCACAGTCTGGAGATTCACAGTGTCCCGATTAAGCAGGACATGGCTTCTCCTACCTGTTACTTCTAGGTCTGTATTTCCTGCCGTTTCTTCTTCGTCTGATGTAGCAAGGCAGGCTGAGTCACACCTCTGCCAGTTGGACTGGGTAGGAGAAGCCACATCTGATGTATCTTGTACTTCTTTGGTAGTTTTAGGTCAAGGGTGCACAACCTTCCCAGCTAAACAAACTGGCTTGGGAGTCAGACACAATCCTAATATGAGGATTGCTGGGGAAGGAGTGATGAGCCTTTACTCCACCTCACTCTAACAGCAATCCTCATACAGATGGTCCATTTCAGTGGAGAAAGAGCAATCTCAACGAGCATCTCTGGAGGACAGAATTCAGTGGTGGTAGTGGTGTTTGTTTGTGTGTGTGTGTGTGTGTGTGAGAGAGAGAGAGAGAGAGAGAGAGAGAGAGAGTAGGGGAGGGGATCAGGTCAGGGCACCCTTTGGATCTGCAATTAAGGCTTTGGGGACCACATGCAGTCTCCAGCCATAGGTTATGTACCACGTTTTTAGATGGACAGAGTAAGTCTTCAGGTTATAAGCTGGCAACCCTGGGCAAAATATGAATGACATTAAAATAGTTTCCACCAGTCAAATACTATGTCCTTCAGTTTTTGCGCTAAGAATGTATTCTTGCACATTCTGCCTTTCCTTGACCTAGCTTCTTTTATCCCCCTTTCTATGCCCAATGAGTGAATTGCATCTGATTCAAAGATTACTAATGATGCAAACCTGACATCAACATGTAATGTTGATGCACTGAAAGATTACCGGTTGATGTCACATCATAGCGTGCTTCACCTGTGGTATTTGATTTGCAGTGGATGTTCCATCACCTGGGAAACATTTACACATGCATGCTTGCCATTTGATGTCTTATCATCACTTCAAAAGGTGACCGACTTTTCAACCAGACGCAGTAACTGTGCCACCAGTAGCTACTTGAGTTGATATGCAGACCTTAAGAGGTGATAATGTTCATCTCCATGCTGCAAAAAGCTTTATTTGCTGATTTCAGGAGATCTAGCTGCTGCTAAAGTCACAAGAACAAGCCAGGTTGGTGTTTTGGTCAGTTGGCAACCACACTTGATGACTCTCAACCCAAAAGTGCGAGCTGTTTCCATTCATGAGCCCTCTGCTTGTGAAGATTAATTTGTGATGGATCGCTCACATTTATAACTCATCAGCTGATGTTAGCAGACAAGCATCATAAGAATGAACGGATACACTAAAACTCAAATAGGGGATGGGAGCCCCCTGTTTCAGTTCAGTCTCAATGCTCATCACCCTGTGACTCCCAAACCTGGCCCCTTGTACTGCCCCAAGGAAGATATGAATGGAGAGAAGATACAGGCTGAGCCACTCAAGGGGAACTTTCAGCACCTCCCCAGGGGCACTTCTAGCCTGAGGACATGGCCCTTCTACCTTCTTTGGACTCAGGTGACACGTTCCTGATGATATCTCGATTCCCTCTACCTCATAGAAACCAGTTACTGCAGAACTGGACAACAGCCCTTTAAAGAAGCGTTGTCATCTCCTCCAAGAAAGTGGGGCTAATTTCAGTTCAGGCCTTGCCAGTCTTAAAAGAGCTTCAGCTCTTTGCTGTGACAACATCTCTCCATAGACTGTCATAGGGGAGTCATAGTCACTGTCAGCAAGGCATAGTGGGCGCTCTCCATGGTCGTGATTTCCATGACAACTATTTTACCTGTCTGGAACAGACTTTACCTGATGTAACTTTACCTAAGTAAGTCGACTACTACCTCTGTGAGTTCCAAGTCCTGGTAGAACAGCACAGAGACTCATTTTCATAAAACATTCTTCTCCTTTCTTGCATGCATGCATGCATGTCCGTGTGCGCACACATACAGCTAAAAGGAGCCCACTCTTTAAAAAAGTGACAACTGTCACTTTACTGGAGTGAATTGACATTGCAGTGCCTGGCGTGAGTCTTCCCTTGCTACTAGCAAATGCTTTTGCCAAGAGAGGGGGATAGATTGTACCACAAAAGGTGACATTTTCCTTTTCCCCTGGGGTACGTGTGTTCTTTTGAAAGAAATTCCACTCCCCCCCTCCACCAGAAATGGCACCTTCCTCTGTGAAAAAATGAACCTGACAAAAATTCAGTGCAATCCTAATGAGCATATACATGTGAACTCATTTGGTGTGGGAAATTGACCTCACTGAATGAAATGGAACTAGGTGTCTACGGCCGTGTGGCTGACGCTATCATTTCTTAGCTTGTTATCTGATATCCCATTTCTATTTGTGCATAGGTGTGTGCAGCTCTGGCTTAACACGGGTGTAATCAGCGATTCCAGATATTCGAAATCGGTGCAAATCGGTGCAGCTCTGTGTATAGATCTATTCTGAATTAGGGAACTGTCACGTCCCTTGTTAGCAGACACCACAGTTTAGCGCTAATTGCTTCGAAATTAGCTTCATTGAAACAGAGCGAGTGGGGCTTTGCAAGGCATTTCTCACATGGCAGCAGGAGACTGGGAAAGCTCTCATGCTTTATTTAATGAAAAATCACGACGTTATTACTGTTATTTTACGGGATGGGAAATGGATACCGCACCGCATCAGGTGCTGGCTTCCTCTACCTTGAGGATGATTCTCTCAGAAACAAAGCCAAAGAATAGAATGATAGTGCACATTGTTTGGGGAAATGGAATCTGTTATTCCACTCAAAAGGTAGGAGAAATTTCAGCTCAGCAGGAGAGCATATGTTTTGCATGCAGAAGGCCCTAGGTTCAATCATTTGCCCTCTCTTGCCCAAAAAATCAGGTAGGAGGTGAGAAGACCCTTCTCTTCCTGAGCCCCCGAAGAACTGTTACCAGTCAGCATAGACAATTCTTGGCTAGATGGACAGGCGCTCTGACCTGGTATAAAGCAACTCTGTGTTCCCATAAAGTGGGCTATTGGGATGATTATTAAATATAAGTGGGATCTGCAACAAGACATTGCAGTGTAGAGTGCTCCTGTTGACGTATGGCATTTTTTGTGGTTCTTCATCTTTAAACCAGGCTTGGACTAGCCAGACCTTCAAAGAGAGGACACCTTCAAATAGAGGATGATCCTCTAGCAGCCCATCAAATAGGGGACTGTAAAAAGAGGACATCTGGTCACTCTACCTCCATCTTGTGTACAGGTGTGGTTGTTTTGGCTACAGAAGCATTCACACTTGGAAAATAAGTTTGCTATTCCTATATCAGATGAAACCTACTGTCAACAGCTTCTTTGAGGGATCTCAGAGGCTTTCTCCAGCCTCACATAAGGCCTTCCTTTTAGGAGATGCCAGTGTCTTCTAGACCCTTAATAATCCTAAAGGTTAGAAAGGACTCACCGAAGCCTGGGCCAAATGTGATCCTTGCCTGCCGTGCTTCCGTTACTGATCTCTCTTTAGTGGTCAGTAGTTGGGGAGGATTACATGGGGCTGTCCTCCAGCCAGGTGGTACTGCCGCCTCTTGACACACTGCTGTGTGAAGGGGTGGCCTGTGTGAGGAGGAGTTCTCAATGGGTTTGTCTCCCCATGATGTAAGGGGCCCATGGTCCTCCAGGTGTCTCTCTGCTGCTCAAAAGTCAATGTTCCAGCTTCTGTCAGTTCCTCGTAGATTAATCAGACTGTAGACTGCCTCCTCCCCCTGTTGCTACAGTGGGGTTTACTTGCCTGGTTGGATTGCACCAGGATGCTGGCATCAAGGGCCCCTGCCTCTTCCAGGCCTGCAGTGTTCACAACCAGCTGGGCCATTCGTGGTGTGGAGCTGCCAAATCACCCTCACCACCTACCTCGTCATCATCACCAGCAGGAGTAACGTTGATATTGCACGTTTGATTTTCCAAAGAACTTCACATATATCATCTTGGTAGCCGTGTTGAACAACCCTGTAAGATAGGTCAGTATTATTGTCTCCATTCTTCAGACGGGAAGCCGAGAGAATGTGGTTTGCTTGAGGCCACCTTGCAAGGATGATGTGTAGGAGCAAAAATGGAACTTTTGATTCCACAGCTCTTGGAATCATGCCAGAACTAATTCCAAATACTTTATACTTTTTTGCCCTTTCAGTTGTGGCACATGAATGGGACAAAAGAAAAAGAATTAAGAAAGGGACATTTAAATAAGGAAGACAAAGGAAGGTAGAACAGTAATAACAGATTTTCCTCTGCTCTCAGGCATTTAGCAATACCTGATGAGCCTGGGTCTGTTTTCTTTAAGGCTCATAGCTTTTTAAGTTATTATAGTCGTTTTAAATGTATATGTATTTTGTATGGTTTTGCAGTTTTAATTTTTTATATTGTTTTTTAAGTACTTTAATCTTATGTACAGAGAGCTTTGGCTATGGGGCGGTATGCAAATGCAATAAATGAATAAACAAACAAACAAACAAACATGGATTTTGGAAAGGAAGAGAAATAACAGAAAGAAATGTGTTCAAATTTTCGAGCATTCTCAAATGTTCTGTGCCATTGCTAAAACCTGATTTGATATTTCATTATGATCTGTCGGACATGGCATATGCCCTTTATTGGGCCTTATTATGGTTTTCCTGAGATACAGATTGTATGATAGCATTCTGTACTGGTGCATGCCGCTTTGGCAACACAGAGAGGAAGCGACAACTGAAAAAGGATGAGACCCTGTTGTACCTTCCCCAATATGATCTCCCCAACTACTTTCTCTAGGAAATTGGGTATGGAGGCAACTAGGCCAGGGCAGTTCAGAAAGACGAGAAAAACATACAAAAGTGCTGTCAAAAATGGGTTTCATTTTCAAACAGACCCATTCCTTCACCCCCAAGGGCACTTTCCTCCCCTCCCTTTTTTAAAATACGAAGTGGTTTTCATTGCCTTCTGAAATAGGCTGTGTGAGTTGGGATGTGAGGACAACGTATTGGTTCCGCTCCTACTTGGATGGCCGATTCCAGAAAGCGGTGCTGGGGGATTATTGCTCTGCCTCATAGCAAGTGTGCAATGGGGCACCCCAGGATTCTATTTTATCCCCCATGCTTTTCAACATCTACATGAAACCAATGGGAGAGATAGTCCAGGGTTGTGGGCTGAGGAGTCAGCAATATGAAGATGACACCCAGGGGTTATGCTATGCTGTGCTCTCACTTGCCTTGTGACCCCCTATGTTAAAATGGGTCAACATGCAGACATAAGTAGATGAGATCTAGTCATTCCCCTCAACCTCTTGTCTCACATTTTTGGTGTTGTTGTCCCAATGCCACCCACCCACCACCCTCAACTGTCCACCACAGGAAACAGGAAGCCTCAACTGCCCTCCATAGGAAACAGAAAGGCTCACCCGTCCACCACAGGAAACGGGAAGCCCCAACTGCCCTCCTTAGGAAACAGAAAGCCTCAACCATCCACCACAGGAAATGGGAAGCCTCAACTGCTCTCCATAGGAAACAGAAAGCCTCAACCTCCACCACAGGAAACAGGAAGCCTCAACTGCCCTCCATAGGAAACAGAAAGCCTCAACCGTCCACCACAGGAAACAGGAAGCCTCAACTGCCCTCCATAGGAAACAGAAAGCCTCAACCATCCACCACAGGAAATGGGAAGCCCCAACTGCCCTCCATAGGAAACAGAAAGCCTCAACCGTCCACCACATGAAACAAGAAGCCCCAACTGCTTGCCACAGGAAATAGGAAGTCAGCCTCGCTGTAAGTTTGGCTGGGAAAAACATGTAACAAAGCCAAGTTAAGGACACACTGTGCTATTGGCAACAAGTTTGCAAGGAAGGGTGAGGAGGGGGTACTGTGGACCGGGGACACATTCAGTCTCATGGCTAAATATGAAACATTTTGCAGGGAGCAAAGGGGTGGGAGTGGGGAAGCAACCAGCCAGATGTTTGGCTGCAGCTCTCTGGTTCTAATTCAAAGAGAAACCCCATTTGACCCCTTATCATCAAATTAACTCAGTCCAGGATTTGGCCACTCAGCAACAGAATCGAGCATTCCAGGAGATCAGCTCCCTTTCCCCTCTGACTCCCATCCATAAAAGAGGCTGCTGCTCCCTTGTTCGGTTTCCATGAATGAGGTAGGGAGCTTTAATCATCAATTTGCGGCTTCCCTGCTTCGCCCCACCCCTGACCCACCAACCCCTGCCAACGGGCACCCTTCTTCCTTGTGAAGTCAAGGAGAATCTATTTTGTTGGCAATAAAGCTGATTATCATAGATAAATGCATCTAATTAGTCTCATTTGCTGACACGCAAGCCTTTTAATTGCAAGCTGAATAATTAGACAGATCTGCATATGCAAATGGATGGGGGGGAGTTTCCATGATGTCAGTCTTTTAGCATGATTTCTCCAGAGACAAATAACTCCTGATATTTTCAGCAGCAGGCGTGATATATTAATTTGTGCAGGCAAATAACTTTATTTTGGGAGGGGAGGCGCCATCAGGGTTGTTTATAGAAAGCAACAAGCAGAAGACAAGGGGGTGCGTAATGTGCGCAGATGGGTTCTTGTGTAAGCAAAATTAAACAGCTAGAGAGGAAATTCTTGCAAATCTCAGTGCTTCTCTCTCTGTCTCCCTCTCTCTCTCCTGGATCTTCTCTCGAATATTTCATGGACGTGTTACCTTGTAGGGGACAGGGGATTAAGCTACCCTTGGACCCAACTCCTTTTAACATGGGGAGAATTTTTTTTAAAGCTCATATCACAGAACATTGGCATTAACACAAAGCATCATCCATCTCCCTTATTTCTCTATATCTTTGTTTTGTTTTAAACCCTCCTCCCTTCCCCCCACCATAGTTCATAATACGACGCCTTTGCCTTAAACCGTTTGGCCAATTGTTTTCTGTAGCAGATGGCTGTGGCAGCGGCTGCTATACCACGCAAAGGGCAGCAATTTCGGTCCAGTTGCATGCTGGGATTTGTACGTCTGCATGCAGTGTGCATACTAATTAGGCAGGCCTCGAAATAATTTGCTCGCCATGGCAATCCACGTTTCAGGCGAAGGGTGTGATCCTGAACACTTTGTCCTGGAAGGAAAGTCCACTGGACGATGCAGTAACCAGACTTTCTTCCGAGTAAACATGCGTAGGGTTGCACCATAAAGGGATCACAAAGACAACAATGGTGGATGCACACTGGTTTCCTCCTGGAGTTTGTTTCCAAGGGGGAGTTCTAGTGAAAGTTGCGCATAACTTGAGGGTGATCATAGGCTGTTTTGCCCTCAGCAAATTGCCAGAACAAAATGGGATTAATAGATCAGCTCAGAGATTTTTGGAGAGAGATGTTCATCCACTTGCATCCTTGATCTTTGATGTCTTGGCTTGTGCAAACCAGTTGGGAGGCATTTGTCTCACTCCTTGATGCAATAAATCATCCAGTTCTTGAAAATACATTTTAGATCCAACAATTTTTCATAAGACCACTTAAATGTCTTGGATTCGGCGGCAGTGGGGGGGGGGGGTTGGCCAAGGGGATTTATTTATTTAATTATTTTAAAAAATACATCCCACATGTTTTATAAAATAATCCAAGTTGTCTTACATTGCATCAATTAAAATCAACACCACAATGATCAAACAATAGAAAGATATACAAGTAAACAAACAAAGAACAACAGGGAAAGAGAGTAAACCAAATGGGCAAAAGCAAAAAACGAGACTTTATATAAATCCTAGCAATTTATCAGCACACAGTATTAGAAAGTATTAAATAAGTAACCACAGTAAAAGCTCTAAAGATGCATGATTTCTTAAGAATTTAATTTGGAATATATCCAAGAATGAGCCTTTGAACATACTGTAGGTCCTGCCATCTCCCCCCCACCCCCCGAACCAGTAAAATCTTGTTGCTCTTCATGACTTGACTTCCTTCGGGGATTTCTCATCAGAGGAAGAGCTTGAACTTTTGTAGCCTGATGCCCCCCAGGAACTGGTTGTTTCAGAAGATCCTGGCATTATTGAAGATGGTCCTGGACCCTCAGGGGTGATGCCTTCAGATCTGCTTCCTCAAGAGGCAAAGAACTCAGCTTCTGAGGCAAAGGGGGATGCTGACTGACCACCTAGCCCCTGGGAATGCTGGTACCTTAAGATTCAGGCTAGGATGATGGCCAGGTAAAATAATTCCTGCTGGCTGAAGAGGGTTCCTCATGAGTAAAGGATTCCTTGTGAGTAGAGCCTTCCTCATGAGGAGGACTTCTTACTTGTGATGTGATGCAGTCTTGGATGGGGCTTTGGAAGCATCAGCATATAAGACGGTGAAGACCTTATTCTCACAGTATTTTAACAGTTTATTATCATAGTCTTTTAACTCCGCTGTTTTAAAGCTGTATTTTAAATCTGCATTGCTGCGTGGTTTTACCCTGGTTGTGCTTTTATATTGCATTTTTATACTGTTTTATACTTTGAGTTGTGTTGATGGTTTTAACTTTTGTGAACCGCCCAGAGAACTTCGGCTATTGGGTGGTATAGAAATGTAATAAATAAATAAATAAATAAATAATAAATGACCTCCGTGAAGACCTGCTAGCTACTGGAGCAACACCTCACCTCAGCTCTTGGTACCTGGAAACCTCTATTCCTTTGACCTTTGCTATTTCATGGACCGATATCTTGTGCTGCTGCTGACTCTTGGACCCTAAAGGGCTGTCTTTGACCACTGTTATTGCTAAATTGTTGTCTGACACTGTGTGCTGTGAACTTGGTGGCATTGACCTTGGAAGCCCATGGAAACAGGGCATGACCCTAGTCTAGGATGTGCACTTTTTGTTAAATCCATTCCATTTGTGTTTCATGGATTGCTAGGTGACTTTCGTTCCATTGATGACATTGAATTTTCATTCCGCTTGCACTAATGTGCATTAGCACAAGTGTGCATTAGTGCAAATTTTCCCTTAGAGTAAACAAAAATGGTCTGCACGTCCATGGAATCCACGCATCTCAGAATACGCTGGTCTGCAGTGGAATCTGCAGGTCGGATTCATAGAAATTTGAACTCATTTGACTCCATTGTGGAAGTCACCAAAATCCCTTTCCCACCCGACAGAAATCTAAAATGGTGCCCATGCCATCCTCCATCATCTTGTTGGCTTTTTCTTCTCCTCTGATGTAGCAAGAGACAACATCAATGTCATGCCCACGCTACCTGACTCCAGTCATAACAATGCAAGAACAGCCCTGCTGGGTCATATCAAAGGCCAATCTAGTTTAGGGTGGCCATATGGAAAGAAGGACAGGGCTCCTGTATCTTTAACAGTTGCAGAGGAAAGGAAATTTCAGCGGGTGTATGCATACAGCGCCAGGTGAAATTCCCTCTTCATCACAACAAGTTAAAGCTGCAGGAGCTATACTAGAGTGACCAGATACTAAAGAGGGCAGGGCTCCTGCAGCCCTGTCCTCCTTTTCACATGGTCACCCTAAACTAGTCCAGCGTTGCATTTTCCACAGTACCTAAACAAGCAGGAGCTTTTGGGAAGCCCACGGTCAAGAGATGCAATGCATAACCCTCCCCATAGTTAATTCCAAACAACTAGTATTCAGTGGCATAGTGCCCCTGAACATGGAGGCTTCATAAGGCTATCTTGACTAATAGCCATTGAGGGGGTTATCATCCATGAATTTATTTTATTCTCCCTTTAAAGCTATCTAAATGAGTAGCCATCATGAAATGAGCAGCAGTGAATTCTGTAAATTGATTATGTATGTTTGGACTTTCTTTTGATTTTCCTGAACCTACCAGTAATCAATTTCAATGGATGACTTCAAATTCTAGCATTGTGGAAGAGAAAGAAAAATGTGACTTGATCCACTTCATCCATAATGTTACAAATCCCTTTTATGTCCTCTTTTAGTCCTCTTTTTTTATTCTAAACTAAGACTGCCCCAAGTGCAGCCTGTTTTATAAACCAGGTGCTTTAACTGAACCAGTTTGTGGATTGGGCCAATTATCAAAGGGTTGCCTAAAATAGAAATGAATATTTCCTGATAAGCAAAATTTGTTCCCATAGCAACTACACTTAAGCACTCTCTGGTGATACTATTAGGGTTAAGGGATGCAGTGAGAGTTTCAGAGGAGTTCCTTATTTTGTGGGTTTGGTGGTGGTTCAATTTATCTTTCAGACAACACAGTTCCGAAATGACCCTTAGGCAGCATTAGGAACTTTCAGAACGCAATCCTTGAAAATGTATTCTTTTTGTTTTATATTTATTTCTTTTTTGGCATGTATGTTTTAAGGCATTGATTAACTGGAATGTACATTTGCTTTCAGACGACTTTCCCTTTTGTACCCAGTCCCTCATTAGTGATATTCACAAATATGCTCAAAGAGCATGAGGCTCAAAACCGTTTTTAGTATCATGTGTGAATGCACATCCTATTTTCCTAAATCTATCTGGGGAACTTTCCTCCCTCTTGCATTTACAGCTGGTTGTCTTTGAAAAAAGGAAAGCCTCCCCAAAATAAACCAATTGGGCATGTTGTTGTAGTTTAACCCACTTTGTGGTTATTGTTGTCCAAGTCATCTTCAAAAAGCAGGCTTAATGATTCTTCCAAGCCAGCCAGTTATCATGAAGCGCATGGCTCTGCGCACCACTACAGATGCTTAATAGGAGAAATATTACTCGAAAAGAATCTGAAATGAGCTAATTAGGGAATCCTGGACCTAGGTGGATTTAATGGGCTGGCTAATTACCATCCTGGTATGCTGAGGTTGTAACAATATAAATAGCCTTCCAAACGCTCATGCTGTTGCTTGCCCTACGTGATGGGCTGTGTGTGTGTGTGTGTGTAAAAGTAAGGCCACTTGAAGGTCCCATAGGGCATTCATCTGACATGTACCAGGCTGGACAAAACACCAGCAATTAAGGAGCAAAGGCAGAGAGAGAAGTTCTTTCTCCACTTCTAAATTCTCTGAATTCCTGGGGAGCTCCTCTTAGGGGATATTTGGTAGCATCTCTAAGGAGGGAATTTGCAACCCCTCCTCATGCCCCCCCTCCCAGAGCCCTCCCCATCTTTCCTGCAAGGCAATGAGGCGTTAGGCTGCACCTCTGCAGTCACATCTCTTCCCACAAGCCTCTGTGGCAGCAGCCCCCTTCCCGTTTCCATGGCAACAGGAATGGTGATGCTCACTGGAGCTGACATTGTCCCAATTTAACCCCCCCCTCAGCAATGCCTGCCTCCCTCCCCCTCTCTCCTAGACCATGCCTGCAGTGCCCGGTGGAGTCAGCAGGGGGCAGCTTTACCTCAGAGTAGGCAGAGAGAGGGAGAGAAACGGTACCCAAATTAGAAACAGTTGCCTTGGAATGTAAAAGTCTGAACTATTAATGGACTAACATGGATTTATGTGCACCTTGTATGCAGGGACACCTCACAGAAGCTGGAAAAGAAATTCTGGAAACAAAAGGACTGGCTCACCTACTCTCCTGTGGAGCTGGCCTTTCTCATACACATCTTATCTCCTCTGCTTAAAACAAAGATAAGATGGCTTAAACACACACACACACACACACACACACACACACACACACGCAAACATCAACACCGGTCATAAATGCATTTGTCAATGGAATGAGTTCTTCTCATCTTGCCCCTGAAAAGACAATCCCAGTACAGTAGCGGACAATTTCTGCTGCAGGATTGCGATTTGGAGCTCATGTGTGGATGTCCCATTGCAATCAACGATATTAATTGTTCACCAGTAAAGAAAAAGTGTGTGTGTGGTGTGTCTGTGGTGTGTGTGTGTTTGTGTTGGATTAAGGATGGGGCTCTTCTCGGCTGATGAATGCACAGATGACTGCACATCACTGAGCTTCAGCAATTGACATCATTTCATGTTTCTCTCTGTGTGTGTGTGTGTATTAATCAGAAGCAAGAAGCAAGTTTTCCTTAGGGATTTTTCTTTCTAAAAATCGTTTCTGAAAAGATCTAGGTTTTGAATTGATGTTTGGCGCATTATAGGTTTGGATTGGGTTTAAATCCCAGAAAATATAATTGCTGTTGTTTTCCAATTTTGCATTTGTTGGAGGAAATGCACTCACCTGGTATTTTCCTTTCTTGAAAATTGGATAAATGGGGAGTGCGAGAGAGAGAGAGAGAGAGAGAGAGAGAGAGAGAGAGTCATAAGTGGATTATACGTTTGCCCTTCTGTAAATAAATGAGGAATGATTGCGGTTTGCCCTGCCTTGTTCTGAGGGCTCCCTTAATGTTAAGCAAAATGCAATTCCTTTAAGATTGCACTGTTAAGGGGTTCTTGATAAGGCGCTGATGGAGAAATGATGACTAAGATAAAACCACAAAATGTCTCTCGCGGACTATATCAATCTTGCCTTCATAACCATGCAGCACACGTTTTTGAAGGAGCTCTGTTGTGTTTCTAAGGGACTGTGGGCAGTTTTCATTCTGCTACGAAGTCTGGATGAAGCCCAGATCTTTCCTAGATGCCTGCTTGCATGGAGAAATTTGACATCTGAATACAGCAATTACAAATAAGAATTACTACTTCCCATAGCTGCGATTGCCTGCTTTTTCCATTATACCTGGCCTGCTCCATGCAGGCATGTAGTTGTGTAATTCTAGTGTGGTTTGTGTGCACAAAAATATTGTGTGAACTGTTCCAGATTTATCTGTGCAGAGGCAATATCAGTGCAAGAACTCTGACCATATTTCAATTCCTATCTATCCATCTATCATATATTATCTTAATTTAAAAACATTTTATCCCACATTTCTGCTGCCCCCCCCAAAAAAAACCCATTCAAGGTATCTTGCAACTATTAAATATAAATAAAATACAATAATAAAAAGACATTAACACTTCCTTCCCCAACAGCCAAAACAGCAGCGAGGACTCATGAGTAAAATATTCAGAAAGTCAAGGAGCGTCATCACACGGGAGGTTTAATGCACATTTACCATGACTGTGGTCCACTTTTTCAGGGCTGGACTCACTCAGGGTGAGAGAACAGCATGATGGGGATGACGTCATGCTAGTCCAGCGCTGAAAAAGTGGATCAAAGTCGTGGCAGATGTGCATTAAACCTCCTGTGTGATGATGCTCAAGGGTTAAAAAAAGATAAAAAGGATACAAAGATAAAAAAAGTCTGATCCAAAAACCCCACAGCCCAACACCTTCCCAAGCAGGAATGTCTTTATTCACCTCTCTGGAAGGCCAGGAGTGAGAGAGCCTTCGGAGCTTCCTGGTTAAGAAAGTTCCAGAGTCTGGGTGCAGTGACCATGAAGGCCCTGCACTCTCTGTTCACTTACCTCAGCTAGACCCCCCCCCCCCCATTTTGCTGCCCAATTCAGAGATGAAAGAATTGGTGTCCATGTCAGAGGGCTTGGGGACCACTCTATATATAACACTTCAAATTTGGGGGGAAATGACAGAGGATTGACTGTGCTGGTTATTCCAAAACTAACAGGATGTCGCCATGATGAACTTTGATGGTGGGCCTTCTTTGTAGTGGCACCGACCATCTGGAAAACCCTCCCTCGTGTAGTTTGGGAGGCAGAAAAGATTGCATCTTTTAAACGCTTGTTCACCCTGGCTTTCCCTGAGCTGTAAGTAAATTAATTATACTGCTCCATTTTACTGCTCCTTGATTTTTACTCTAGTTGGAAGTGTTTTAAGTGTTGTGTTCTAATATTGTATTTTCAATATTGTATTTTAATATTGTATACCACTGAGAGGTTTCATTATATTCAGTGGTATATAAATGTCAATAATAATAATAATAATAATAATAAATAATTCACCCAGTATGGACTGCTCCTCCTGGTAACTGCCATGCCCCACAACCCCCATAGGGTGACATGATGTGATGATCTAGCATTTCTCTAATGGGAGGGGGGTTTCCATAAAAAAAGGTTGTGGGGTTTTTGCAAAGTGTCACCAATAAGCTGCTGTTAGAAAGGTGGGCTCTAAATGTTTTCAACCAATAGTTTTGAAAAATGAATCATGAAACATTATTTTATGGGGCTTATGGAGAAAAATGGTGGTTACCAACTGTTGGGAGGAGCATTCTGTGCATTGTGAATTTCACCCACCCCAGTTCTTCCCTAATATTCAAAAGGGGGTTTGTCCCACTCTTTCCCCCACCCCATTCAATTTCATGGGCTAATGTTCTCAAGAGATAACTTTTGTCTTAGCTTTAGGAGAACAGGCTGGATCTATGGGCTGACAAATTATCGTTATTGTTATTATATTTGTATCCTGCTTTGTCCCAATACTGGGACTCCAGGCAGCTTAAGTCCCTGTGCTGGGACTGTTTGGCACTTGGGTTCTGTAGGAGATCTGTACATTAGTTTAGCTTGCCAGAGGTTTATCTAAGAGAAATTCCTCGCAGTAAGGTGGAACATTTCCTGAGCATCCTGAAAATGGGCTTCGTAGCCTACAGTGTGGCTGAAGGAAATGGCATGTTTGCATTATATTACATAAGTGGGAGTTCAATGGATCTGGAGAGTAGCTGGCTGTGGAAGGCCGAGTTAGATTAATAATGGACACAACCCATTGGATGCGGCCTTTACAACATCTGTATGCTACCTTTATTCAAGGCATCTAATAAAAACTTAAATATTGTATATTCCGCTCTATCCAGCCTTGATTGTTACTGTTGCTTCTTTTCTTTGATACCACTGCTTCAGTGACTCCACCCCTGAAATGGCCATTCCAGTGAGTGGGAGCCATGGCATAGCAGCTGCCGGTCACTCCCTGTACCAACATGTAGCCGCTTCAGCTCATGCCAAGTTGAAAGTGGCTTCTGGCATGCTGTCAAACACCACTCCAAATGTGGGTCAGCCGTGGTGCGGCAAAAGCCAGATCTTCGCTGCTTGAGCTATGGATTTGGTTGAAGTCGCTGGAGATCATCAGCCTAGGCTAGGCCATCGCTGTCAAAAGCTGAAATGTCTCGATGGATCAGGCAATCCAGAAACAAAATTGCCACTGAACTCAAGGAATCTTGATCGCTGTGCCCTCTCCCGTGCCCCACACCTTTACTTCAATGGGATGCATGTATCTATGCTACGTGTCTTCTGGCTATGGTGCCCGATGGCTTCAATTCAAAGAACAGCATGTGCAGCCAGGTCCCATGTTTCTGGCTGCCCCAGGCAAAGAACCATGTGTGCCAGCCAGTTCCATAGCTGATGACAAAGAAAGGGCTGGCTGTGCTCATTGTACTCTCTTGCTGGATCTCATCCTGTACTTACACAGTCTTTTCAGCTCAGAACTGAGATAAAAGCTCAAGGAAAAGAGGCAGGTTTTTTTTTCTTGTGCTGACTGAATTGGAACAAGCAGTGGAGGCTGGTGACTCCACTGTCAGTGGGTGGCAAATCCACTCTGGGTTTTAGTCAGAACCAGTCAGAACTCTAACGCAGCTATCCAAGGTGCAATGCAAGGCACCTTGGATAGCTCCTTTAAGGTTTTGACTGGTTCTGAGGGTGCCTCTACAAGAGCGATTTAAAGCTCTTTCAAGGCGCATTAAAATTTTTACCTCTACAAGAGCGGAGCGCAAATCGGGGGTCGAGGCGCTTTTTATCTCCGATTAGTCGCATTTTTGAATGCGCATTAAATAGCGAGTTTTAATTTGCTGCGGGAGTTGAAGCGCATTTTGGCCAGGTAAACATGCAATTCTCCGCATGTAAACAATTTTAAAGCGTGTTTCATATAGCCTGTAATGCACTTTACCACCTCTCAAGTGTAGTTACTGGATGCAAATGCACTTCCACAAAGATGCGCATAATCGGGCAACCAGGTGCCAAACCGAATTCTTCTAGAGGGGACCTGACTGAAATTCAGAGTGGATTCACTGCCTCGCTGACATCGGAGCTGCTAGCTTCAACTGGGAGCAAGGGAACAGTAGGAAAAGGTAGGAGCTCATAGAGAATAACATTTGTTCACATCTACCTGTTCAAACAGCAGACATTTTCCCTCCCACATTAAGTTTGGCAACAAATGCATTGATGCATGTTCACACAGTGGCCCCTGTGTGATGAGCACCACCGTGATAGCCAGCTCCATGGAGCCCTTTGATTGCCGGCCAGGCCTGATGACCGTGAGAGAGCTGCCATGCAGGTGAAACGGCAAAGGGCACATTTCTCTGGCCTGGTGGGCTGTGGTGGCATGGAATGACCTCAAGGAGCACCTCATGACTTTCCGAATGGGGGCCTCTACGAGAGTGAATAGCCTTGGACAGCTTATTGCAGCAAAGGTCTGAACCGACCCTACATTGAAGAATCTGGTAATGTGTTCCTCTTCAGACTCTGGTTCTGGGGCATCCAGCAGCAATAACTCCACCGGAAGGTCACCATCAGTGGGATAACTATCAAGAATGGGTTCCAAGTACCTAGTGTCACTTTCCCCTTCTCTTTGAACCTCCTTGCACACACACCTCAAGCAGTGGTAGTTCCTGCTGCCTCTGTGCTTGCTCTGACGCGGACACAGTTCCATATAAACCCTTCCTCCACCTTAAAAGTCTCTGATCTGATTCCTACCAAAGCCAACACCGAGACCCAGTTGGCTACTCTTCTAAATTCTTCAGTGATGCCCAGGCTAGACTGCTGTGATGCCCTTGAAGATAGTTTGGAAGTTTCAGTTATTGCAGAATGCCAATGCTCACCTTTCACAAGTTCAAACCATCATGCCCGTACAGCATCTGCTCTGAAACATCTGCACCGGCTACATGTTTATGGCTGGCTCTGTGTCAAGGTGAAAGGGCTGAAGGTGTCAATTTATGGGGGGATTTGTCACATTGGCTGGGGGTGACAGGAGCTGTAGTCCAACACATCTGGAGGCAATTGGTTGGAGAAGGCTGGTCTATACTGACATACAGTAGCGTCCCAAGGCTTTGGTGAAAAGTCTTTCCAAGCCTTACCTGGAGATGACGGGGACTGAATTTGGGACATCTACTGCATGCACTGAGCCACAGTTCAGCATTTTTAAGCTGTCATTGAGTTCCTGCTCAGTTTCAGTTTATCTGATATGGAGGTCAGACTGGCCTCTACAGAAGTAGGGCCTTTTCTGTCGCTGTCTCAGAGCTTCTCAGGAGCTCTGTATGGCTCCCTCATTATTTTTCTAGATCCCGGATCTAGATCCTTTTTTCTGAAATGCTTTTGCTTTGCTGTCTTTGTGTTGAGTTTTTTTTTTTAAAGTCTTGTTGTTTGGCTTGAAAATATGTTTAACATAAGACGATCTATGCTGGATCAGACCAAAGTTCATCTAGTCCAGTATTCTGTTCACACAGTGGCCAACGAGCTCTTGACCAGGAACCCATGAGCAGAACACAAGTGCAAGAGCACCTTTCCCACCCATGTTCCCCAGCAACCGGTGTACATAGGCATACAGCCTCTGTTACTGGAGGTAGCACATCGCCAGCAGGACTAGTAGCCATTGATAGCCTTTTCCTCCAGGAATTTGCCCAATCCACTATCCAAATTGGTGGCCAGCATCTTGTGGTAGTGAAATCCATAGTTCAACTCTAGGCTATGTGAAGAAGTCCTTCCACTTATCTGTCCTGAATCTCCCAACACTCAGCTTCATGGGATGACCCCAGGTTCTAGAATTATGAGAGAGGGAGAAAAATGTCTCCCTATTTGATCTTTTTGATCTTTACGTTTTTGCACACTGTGTTTAAATGGGATGAAAGGCATTCGTGAGCTCTCTATCTCAGAGGGAGGACCTAACACCCCCTAGTTTGGGATTGGCATAGAAAAACGTCCATTTCTCTGCAATTATCAAAAGAGAAGATCAGGGCATCCTAGCAGGGGAAAAGATGGTTCTTGTCGTACTTCTGTGGGGTGCACCTCTGGGCTTCTGCACGATGTTCTTGTTGCATGGAGAGGGAAAGATCATGACCATCTTTTTTTTTTTTTTTTTTTTTAAAAACACCTTTCCCCTGTGAAGTCTGCAATTATTGTATGAGTAAGCGTATGCTATTGGTAAATGCTTTGAAGGTAAGTACCAGGACAATAAGGGGATGAAATTAAAATGAAAAATGAGTGGAGGGTTGGCTGGGCACCTCCTCTGTTATCCTCTTGAGTAATGCTTGCCTATCTTTTTATGCTCCTAACAACGTTCCTATGATCCAGAATAAAATGCATTGCCTTGTTCACGTTCTGTAGTCTGGTTTGTGTCTCTTTCCATCAACATTTTAACTGCCTTGGAATGTTCTTTTTATGCTTTCATCATGCCTAATCTATAGCAAGGAAGGAGGATATATATATATATATATATATATATTTCCGAAGGAAAGGTAAATTGAAAGATATGTCATCGTATTAAATGCTTTCAAACCTTCCAAGGTGTCATCATGTCACAATTTCACTTCATTAGTCACCGAAGGCAGGGATTTGGGACATCAAAGCATCTCCTTCTCCCTTCAGGAATGGGGATGGCTCTTTTGATCTCTGCCAGTAGCACCCCTTCATCCCCAGACTAATATTTACTTGTACAACTGAAACCTACGGGGGATCTTCTACTTGGTTCTTCCATGTGTTCTGGAGCAGTTCGGGGGTGTTTCTCTGATTTTCTTGGACGATCCCCCCTCCAATGCAGTGTGCGTCTGTAATGCAGCAGGATCAGAGCACCTGACCCATCTCAAATCATCCGGTCGCTTTGAAACTTGCCACAGTCAGAATGCTTTTTACTTGGGGTGGGGTAAGAGCAGCCAGCTGTTTTATTTGATGCCCTCATTTATAGTGATTCACTGAGATAATCTCCCAGCCTTCCTCCTGCTCACCCCCCTGTGCTTAATCTGTTAATGTTGCATGAGACATCCAAATAGCCCTTATTCTGTGCCTAGCTAGGTTATTTGTTGCTTAATGTGGAGGTTATATCACATGCTTTCTCCAAACAGAAATGGTGATGCGTGTATATCTGTACAACTCTTGCTGATGTTCATTAACAACAAAAGGCCCAGTGCTACCTTGAAGACTAACAAATCATGATCCTGTTTAGACAACACACTAAGCCACAGTGGTTAAGCATTTTGAACTAAACTTTATGGATTAGTGGGTCTTGTAAACTGCCCAGAGATCTATGTAAACTACTCAGAGAGCTTCGGCTATGAGGCGGTATACAAATGCAATTAATTAAATAAATAAATGCGAACCATTCCTAACTATGCTGGCTGCATAACCATGGTTTAAACACACTCACTAACCATTTGCTGCAAAAGGGTTAGCGGCCTAACCATGGCTTAGCGTGTCATCTGATCAGGCCCTTTGTATCTATAAATATTTATTTCCACTAGGTAGATAAATGAATACCAAGTTTGATGGGTAAGAGGATTTTGTGGTCATAATTCGGTGTTGCTCAGGCAATAGAGCTGTATCTCTAGACAAAATAAGGGAAAGGGAAATGATGGTGTTCACAACTTTGATGTTTATCCAACTGTCACTGCTGATCAATCAGGTTTTGCAAGGGTGGTGTTATGTACTACAAAACCATGTGAATCTTACTTGCTGCAGATGAAAGTGGAATGAGTGAGTGAACCACAGGTATCAATTCCTCTATCCAGTGGAGGTTGGCAGCTCCTATACCGGTGGGGCAGCAAATCCACTCCCAGTTTCATTCAGAACCAGTCAGAACTCTTAAGGAGCTAAACACACCTTAGATAGCTCCTTAAGAGTTCTGACTGAAACCTGGTTCGGATTCACTGCCCCACTGACATTCGAGCCAACAGCCTCCATTGCCTCTAGCGTATCATCTTCAACGCTGTGAATAAAATTATCACCTAGCCTAAGAGTACCGTTTTGCAGAATATGGGTGCAGATCCGCACCCATCCCAATCTGGTCCTCTGGGTTGCTTTCTGATCATTGAGTGCTTTCCTGGTTTTTATGCAGTGTTTTCCCCCATTCTAAAAAACTGAAATGACTCTCCTAAAGCTTCGCTACTGGCGAAAGAACTTTAAGCTAATATATGCTGGTATTTTTTTGTGTGTGTATTTTAGCCCTTTCGAGCAAAACATTATGGCTTAGTGTGTCATGTGAACGATGATTTAGGGCCTTTCCACACCAGGCAAAATGCCTGGGATGGACCCCGGCTGCTCCCTGTGAGTCTGCATGATGCACAGGGAGTACCGGGGATGGGGTGGGTGGGCATGGGATTTTTCCTGGTTCCGCGGAACCAGAAAAATCCCAAAATTTTCTGTGGTCCCAGGAAGTTCCCAGGACTGTGGAAGATGTGGCTGCCCACCCTGGTGCAGGAGGGAGAGGGGCAGGATTGCACATTTTTTTTAAACTTACTTTGTTCACTGGAGCGCTCATGTGCTCTTCTCTGTAAAAAAATAAAATTGGTGGCCACGCTGGTGCAACGGCCCGGGAGCAGCCCAGGTTGGCGTGCCAGTGATGTGAATTCATCACGACGAACCCGGGAGTGGCTACTTCCGAGTTCGCCACCCCTCCGGCCCACTACACCCCGTGGTGTGGAAAGGACCTTAGTGTGTTGTGTGAACTACTCCTAACCATGGTGGCTATATAACCACGGATTACATACGCTAACTAACCACTTGCTGCAAAGGGGTTAGTAGCCTAACCATGGCTTTGTGTGTTGTCTGAACAGGCCCTTTGTATCTATAAATATTTATTTATGATAAATACCAAGAAAATGTCTGGCATTGTAAGAACAAGCATACACAACCCTTGGACTTCTGAACTTCATCCTTTGAACTGAGATTAGAAACTTGGTGTTATAGCTTACTACAAACGGTAGTTTGCTGTTGTGTTTGAATCTGGCAAATGATGGTTTGCACAAACCAGTGTTTGCCCACAAACCATGATCGCAAAACATAGCATTTTGTTTGTTTTAATGCAGGACTTCCCAATGCTGTAGAGACAAGCCACTTTCTACACTGAAGAGCAGTTTATCTCTTTGGCAGTGGAAGTGGTTAAGCACCAAAGCATCTGCACTTACACGTCATTTATTTGAGCTGTGCACCTCTTTCCATGTGCATATAGAACATTCCTTTGGACCGTGTCCTACTTGACAACTCATGAAATTTAACTTGGCTAAGACTATTGGCAGTATTTAGACTGGTTTATCAATACTAAGTGAAATACTGGGGGGGGGAGTGGTATTGTAATTTTTTATGTTACATGTGTTTTATTTTATGTGTTTTATATTGTTGTTGTTCCCCGCCTCGATCCGAAGGGAGAGGTGGGTTATAAATAATAATAATAATAATAATAATAATAATAATAACTATCCAGGGGCAGGAAACCGGCAGCCCACAGCCTAATTTCAAAAGTCCTCTGAATGTGAACAGTTCAGTCCTCTGGAAAGTATGATCTGTTCCTTCCTGGCATCTTGCTGGGAAGGAAGATCTGGCTTCAACTCAGCCCACACTGGCAGTTTCAGCCCAACAGATTCCAGGGTGGTGTAGAGTAATAAAGCATAACATAGCATGAAACTGAGAGGCAACAAAAAGACAGCAGACAGAAGCAGTAGCACCCATTTAAAATGCCTGGGCAAAGTATTATTATTATTATTATTATTATTATTATTATTATTATTATTTCATTTTATATCCCCATCTACAAAATACACTATTCATCATACAAAGTTAAAACAAATAAAACAAGATAAAAGCAATCAATAAAATACAACGAGTAGCATAAAAATGTTAAAAAGAACTGAAAAAGACAAAACAATCAACAAAACCATACAGCATAAAAACAACACACAATGGTCAGCAAAAAGATTCTAAAAAGGGAAGGCCTGCCGGAATAAGAGAGTCCAGGGCTACCTCCACAAGGGCGCTTTAATGCTCTTTGAAGGCTCATTATAAATTTTACCTTCACACCAGCGGAGCGCAAAACGGGCGCAGAGGCGCGTTATCTCCCGGATTATGCGCATTATCGAATGCGCGTTAAATAGCGACTTTTATTTTGCTCCGGCCGTTAAAGCGCATTTTCGCCGTGTGAACAAGCGATTGTGCGCATTAACTACATGTAAAGCGCTTTTTGGACATCAATTAATGCGCTTCGCCGCCTCTCGCCGCCTCCCGTGCAGAGGGATTAGGAGTAAATGCGCCTCCGCGATAATGCGCATAATCCCCGAACCGGGCGCAAAAGCGCATCCTTGTGGAGGGGGCCCTTAATGTCAATGCCTTGACGTGGTGCCAAAAAGGTCATAATATTGATGCCAGTCAAAATCCCTTAGTGAGTCATTCCAAAGTCAGTGTACCACCACAGAAAATACCCTTCCCTTTTTTCACCAGGTGATGGTACTCAGAGAAGTACTGTCTCTTTGCCATGCCCTGCTCACATTCATTTGGACAGCTTGAGATGTCAGATAAATAGATATGGGAAACCTAAGCAAATACATACATATGAAATATTTCCCCATCTATAGATACCTCTATGAAGCCCCTGAAGGTAAGAAACAGAAAGGAGGGTTTTGATGCCGGCTGAAATTTAAGAGAAGTAACACTGTTTTCTGAAGCAGATGTGGCCGGCAGGGGTGGGTGGGGGCGGCGTGTGGGTGAGGAGATATTAAAATGGTGGTGTGAAGATTTGTCACATTACAAATTAAATGCAACTCCCCCCCTGACTGCTAGATAGATACTATTCCACTAGGCTGCTGTATAAAGGCAATAACTATGTGTATGGTTCTGGGTCAGGGGTTTAAAATTAAATCAAATGGAGAAATGGAGTCTTGGCAGAAACTAAAGGGATAATGCCTTAGCTTCCCTAATTATACAGTTCAACATTTTGATAAATCATTCCAAAGTAAGCATTTAGCCCCATTTTTTTTTCATAATCACTATTAATGAGAACAGAATGGGAGCTGAGGGCAGAGGGAAAGAGTTTTGACAAGATAAATAGCATATGGGTGCTGTTGTCAGCCCCAGACATATCTGACTGCCTGCTCAAATCTCTGGGGGTGGGAGGGGGGGTTGTGAGAAAAACAGGAGCTAGGAACATGTCCTTATTAATGATATGTGTGTGGGATAACATTTCAATGTCGGCTGACACCACAGCTGTATCAGCATTCTCTCTGGCATAAAATGAGGTGTGAGCAAGGGTGTCCTATTCTCAAACAATTCAGATCACCATCTGCGTAGCCGCTAATGACCTCATGCAGCAGGGAGCAAGATATTCTGCCGTTCTGGGCATTTGCAGTCCCTTCATCCAAGGCAAATAAGTAAATAAATGAATAAACATTGATACAGTGCCGTGGTTTTCAATATTTCTGTCTTTGGGGACCGCTTTCCACCTTGACGGAAAGCCCAAGGACATGGCTTGAAGACTACGGTTGCAGCAAATGTTCACACATGAAGATATTCAGTGTAGAGACGGTGCATTGTAGGGCACCTATCTCATCGTTGTCCAAGCACTGGTTGCTGCTTAGTCAGGAGCTGCTTCAGTGTCTGATGAACAACAACAACAACAAGGCTTCTTCATGTTGACTCCATGTTTCCAGCGAACATCGCAAGAATACCCATTCAATCAGGCAGGGCATCATGCCTTCACTCTGAATGTCCTTTACAACACCTCACAGCCAATCCGATTTTGAATATGTGATACCACAAGGCTAGTTCAGAGTGAGTTGTCATGACCCATGGCAAGGACCTCTACAGGGAAAGAGGGAATTCAATCATCAAGACCCCTATGATTGCAAAGTCCCTCTCCTTGAAACTCAGGAAGCAGCTCATAAGGCATAGGAACATAGGAAGCTGCTTTATTGGCCCACCTAGTCCAGCATTGTCAACTCTTACTGGCAGCAGCTCTCTGGGGTTTCAGGCAGGAGCTTTTCCTGCCCTATCTAGAGAAGCTGGGGATTGAACCTCAGGTTTTCTTCATGCAAAGCATGCACTCTACCCCTGAGCTGTGGTTCCTCCCAAATTCTGCTTGCAGAAATTTCCCTGGATGAAGAAGGGGGAAAAAACCATGCTACTGAGAATGTGCCCTTGCCAAAATCTTTTGATATCAATGCCAGATTCCCACCCCACCCCCAGACTGGGTGCCCTGTCTTTGCTGCAAAACCTGCACCTCAGAAAACAAGAAACAGAGTAGCTTTGTTAGAGTGTGCGCATCAGAAACAGAGCACCGGTCCTTTCACTGAGGGCAGTTAGATTTCTTTCCAAGGGAGTTGGAGCGTCCCACCACCATCACAGGCACACCTGGTGGGAACGCGGGAGAGGGCCTTCTCGGTGGCTGCCCTGGGGCTCTGGAACTCCCTTCCCATGGAAGCTAGACCGGCTCCCTCCTTGGTGTGCTTTACGAGGCAGGCTAAAACTTTTCTGTTTCGGCAGGCCTTTGGGGAGTAGTTCAGACCTTTGTGGATGTACTGCTTATAGTTTGGGTTTTTTTTAATTATGTGTATTTAAAATGTTTTCACTATCTTAAAATTGTACTATGTTTAATTATATTTTTAATTTTTGTTTATTGCTGTTTGTTTTATCTGTACATGTTTTAATTTGTAAGCCGCCTTGAGTCTCATTATTGGGAAAAAGACGGGATATAAATAAATAAATATAATAATAAGAAACACTGCACTGCAAGTGTATTTCATCCGTCAGTAGGATTCCAACCAGTATTGAAACAACATGCAAGAAGACCAGAACGCTACCCTTTCGACTGCATCCCTTTTCTACAGTGCGCTGTCCAAGGTTCTGATGGTGCAGGATCCCAGTGTGTGAGAAAAAAAAGCTGGAGTCATGTTCTCCGGGGCATCCGTATACATTTCAAGGTTACTTGTCCTATAGGCTCTGCTGAAGAATTTGTAGATGTGAACGAGATCAATGTACTGTTGATAGAACTGAGCTGTTTTAAAAACAATTCAACCTAATAAATAGTATCTCTCTCTCTCTCTAAATATCATCATACTCGTCCTGTTTGAAATTTTGTAAAGAACATTTGAACATGTTCAACTGTAAAAATCACAGTTGAACATGTTCAAAATGACCTGTACATCAGATCAAGAGATATTTAGGGTGGATACTTTTGAAATGAAAGCCCTGTATGATAAACTGTAAAATCATACAATCCTGAGAAAGTGGACATATAACGAGATATAACTCATAATCCCCTAAGCGTTGGGGTAAACCCCATATTATTATACATTTTTAAAATCCCATTAAAAAAATGCAGCTTTTTTGTTCTCGAGTATTCTTCGAAAGTTGTATAGTTTTTGAGTAAAGCATGGTTAAACGTCACACTTAACCAATGTGAACATTGATTTTATACGTTCAAATGAAATTATCTCAAAAACTAATGGAGTTAACAAAAATGTGTAATTGCAAAAAAGTATTTGCAATTAAATTTTAAACATTTCAGAAAAAAATCATCTCTGTAGCATAAACGGGTGAGAAGTTATGCATATTTAAATGTGGCAACTACATAATAGTGCGGCAGCCATATTGATGATGGCATCATGCAGCCCGCCCCACTGGAATTTTGTAAGACTCACTTTTCTGAGACACTTACGTAATATATAAACAAAAAAATATTCACAAAGCTTTTGTACTCTTCGGGTAAATAAATCCTGGTCTGGCTCTGGGACTAATTGCTTGCCGGTTAAGATCTCCCAACTTAGCCATGGTGTTCATCCTGTACCTGTATAACTGGGCAGTGATTCCTCCAAAGGCATCCATTACAAAAAGGAGACCACTGTACCACACAATCCTGCTCCTTCCCACTTCAGCACTGTCTTGACTATGGAGCCCTCTAAAACAGGGGTGCAGAACTCTCAAGGCCCAGATTCCATTTTGGAGAAGCTCTTGGAAGCTGCATTACCAGGGGAGGGGAGGGGATCAGGGCTAAAATACCAAAAAATACCAGCATATGTTAGCTTAAAGCTCTTACGCCAGTAGCGAAACCTTAGGAGAAGCATTCCAGCCTTTTAGAATGGGGGAAAACATTGCATAAAATCCAGGAAAGCACCCAATGATCAGAAAGCAACCAAGAGGACCAGATTGGGACTGGTGGGGGTAGATTTGGGCCCCAACCCTGAGGATTTGCACCCATATTATAAAAAAAGATACCCTTAGGCTATGTGATAATTTACTAGGTTCTGGAGCCCTGGCAGCTGTTCAAGGATGTTGAGTGCAGGGCCAGCGTCAAGGGTAGACATGGCTGGGCAGCTGCTGAGGGCCCACACCCCAGCAGGGCCCACTCAGAAGAGAATCCTGGACTTGCTTCTCCTCTTCATCATCACAACCTGCTTCTTCACCTGCCTCTCACTCCGACAACCGTGGTGATGAGAAGGGGTAGCTGTAGATGCCTCTGCCTGCTTGCTCACTGCTCCTCTGTCTGTCAAGCAAGCAAGTGGTAGCAATGATGGGAACGATGGGACTCACTGAAGAAGGGGGCCCCATGGAAGATGCATCGTCCAAGGGCCCCCAAAACTGGCACTGACTGAGTGCTGCCACCAGCCCTGAGAGAATTGTGATTATTTTCTTCTTCTGGTTAGAGCTGGAATCTGGAGGACAGAGGTGGTGGCTTGCCCCAACTCAGACGGTTACTCTGGTTGCTTCATGTTGCAACTTCTCTAAACGCAGACGATTATTGCTTAGGATCCTTGGGGCACCCATTGCCTTTCTTCAAAATAAACTCACTTGCAATGACTTCAAAGTCATTTCTCTTCGGAGAGTGTTTTTTTTTTTTTTTTTTAAACCAAATAAAAAGATTGCTGCTTGTTGTGATGGAGACACAGCAAGAAGGGAAGACAACGGATCATTTTTTACTCATGAGATTTCAAGAATCTAGACTAGAAATATGGGTTGGTTGGTTTTTAAGAAAGGGAAAGTTTGGTTTTCGATGTCCAATCAGGGACTTCATTCAAACTGCATTTTTAAATGAAGCGGCCTAATTAACACTTCCCAGCCCAATATGCAGATCAGAGCACAGTTATTTATTATTCATTTTTTATTGATTTGATTTGTAGCATGCCTTTCTACCTAAAAATAGTAAAGGCAGCTTAGGGCGCAATCCTGTTTGATCCGCCCTTGATACTCATAAGCCTCTGAACTCGGAGGCTTAAGTATCCAAAGCAAATTGCTTCCTGCTCTGCAATTTAGCTAGACAGGCATTTTTGCCCATCTAGTAGAGGCACTGGGGAGGAAGAGGGAAGGAGGCTTGGGAGGGCTGGGGATATGGCATAAGCCGTCCCCTCCCCTCCCCTCTCCACCCCCTGGCATGCTCCTTTTTCCTCCTCTCCAAGTTTGCGTTTGTGAGTGTCGTGATGCAAGCTCACCCCAGGCTTCTGCTCACGAACAGTAGGCAAACTGACACACTCCAAAACAGTGAGACTTCTTTTATTGTAAAATCACACGGAATTCAAGGCATAACGGTTTCATTTCTGCATACACACACTTGAAGCTGAAGACGGACCAGATAGCTTTCAGGTACAACGGCTTAATGCGAACAGCAAATCACTCAGGGGGAGACATTTAGAGTTAGCCCCTGTCCCATGTGAACAGGAGTGGTCACACACACTGACTCATCAGGAACACAGGGAAACTCAAAGGAGAAACCCCAGCACAGGAGTGCATGAGATCTGACAGTAGACAAGATCATCTTGAACCAAATCAAACTCAGCCTGTCAGGGAACACTGAGCTGATCACATAGTCAGGGGATGAACCTCTTCGACCTAGGAAGCCTTCCCTGCTTGTAGCTTTGGCTCTGAGGAAGGTTCTCTCACAGATCACACACACACACAATTCCAGAACAGCAACGATCAGCCTCAGAGTTCCCCTGTGTCCGTACTTCGGCTCCATGCAGGGAAAAACAGGCTATAGAACATGAATCCAGAACAGTAATCTGCAAGTCCAAATCTATGTAGGCTGACCGTATGAAAAGGAGGACAGGGCTCATGTAACTTTAATAGTTGTAGAGAAAAGGGAATTTCAGCCAGTGTCATTTGTATGCAATTAGTTCCTGGTGAAATTCCCTCTTCATCACAACAGTTAAAGTTGCAGGCACTATACTAGAGTGACCATATACAAAAGAAGGCAGGGCCCCTGCAACTTTAACTGTTGTGATCAAGAGGGAATTTCACCAGGAACTAATTGCATACAAATGACACTGGCTGAAATTCCCTTTTCTCTACAACTGTTAAAGTTACAAGAGCCCTGTCCTCCTTTTCATATGGTCAGCCTAAATCTATGAAAAGCCACAGAGCACTTTTCATGGCATAATTCTTAGAAATTCCAAGTCCAAATAGCAACAGAACATTTACAGAGTGCATCCAACATCTCCAAACCAGATAGAATCCCAAACCCGAGTTTCTTGGCAAGCGCAGAACAGTCGAA
The DNA here is from genome assembly GCA_029215795.1 of Anniella stebbinsi. Taxonomy (NCBI): domain Eukaryota; kingdom Metazoa; phylum Chordata; class Lepidosauria; order Squamata; family Anniellidae; genus Anniella; species Anniella stebbinsi. The sequence goes on along the minus strand of JARDYH010000004.1, from coordinate 10,200,958 downwards.
CAGATGATTTCTAGCAAAGAACCTCCCCTTTGCTCGTAGCTATATAGGATGGAGGTTGGCTAATTCCAAGCCACTTTGACAGACAGGGCTTCAAGCCTGTAATCCAAACTCATGTGCCAACAGGGCGGCACAGTTCAACCTCCTCTTGATGATGACACTATGTGAGAGACAGCTTGCAAGATAGCCCCCCCCCTTTTCAAAATATACTCTTGTTCTCAAGGAACATTCAAGGCCTCGGCTAGCAGCCACAGATAAGCACAGAACAGAGACAAACTTTCTCACAACAATTGCTAAGCTATCAACTCTCAATTCACTAGGCTAGTCTAATGAATTGTTCATGAAGCACCTGACATCCGACAGTGAGCTTATGGAGGCAGCTGATGCAGTTCTTCCTGCATGGCTGTAAGGGGAGGGGGAGGGGGAGGGGGCAGGGAACTTGGAGTCCTTGGGCCCGAGGTCAGAGCACTGTCTCTGGCCTCAGATCCAGGAATCCCCCCCCCCCAAATCCTATGGCTCCCCAGATGCTGTCTAGGGGCCATAGGATCGCTCTCTTAGAGACACAATTAAAATGAATTAAAACAATAGAACAATAGATTAAAATACAACGAAATCATAACAATTACCAAATAAAACATATAAAAAACAGCACCCAACAGATTGACTAGATCTACACAACTGCTTTATAGCAATATTGAAGTGCACTGATAACTGCTGGGGCACAATCTACATTTCATATACTGCTTTTATAATGTTATATCCTGCTTTTTATTCCACATTCATAATGATTTGACAAAAGTAGTTATAGGCCCTACTTGCTGTCAAAATTATGCAAATGAGGTCACGTGACCGGAAGTAAACAAAGCCATGCTGCCGGAAGTGACGTCACCACCTGTCAAAACAAGACCACGTGACCGGAAGTAAACAAACCCACGTGACCGGAAGTGACGAATGTAAACAAATGCCATGTGACCGGAACCGGAAGTGACGTAGGTATGCAACCCCCTCTTGTGGCCGGAACCGGAAGTGACATAGGTAAACAAATGCCAGGTGGCCGGAACCGGTAGTGACGTAGGTATGCAACCCCCTCTTGTGGCCGGAACCGGAAGTGACATAGGTAAACAAATGCCAGGTGGCCGGAACCGGTAGTGACGTAGGTATGCAACCCCCTCTTGTGGCCGTAACCGGAAGTGACATAGGTAAACAAATGCCATGTGGCCGGAACCGGTAGTGCCGAATGTAAACAAAACCCAGGTGGCCGGAAACGGTTCAACAGTAACACGGGCCCCTCTGGGTGACACGTTCTGTAGGAACATGTCCAGGCATGTCTCCCCACAGCCCCTCAGCGGTTGGCTAAGGAATAACACGGGGGCCGTCTGGGTGACACGTCTGCAGGAACATGCCCAGGCATGTCTCCCCACAGCCCCTCAGCGGTTGGCTAAGGAATAGCTCGTGACCTGCCCCCCGGCCAATAGGAAGAGGTTTCAGAGCCCCCAACACTAGGACAGGGCGTGCTGTGCTTTTCAGACAGCCGGGGCAAGCCGTCGGTCACAGTTGCTGATTTTTGGAAGAACATGGAATCCCCCAGCACCCCGATGAGGCCTACGGAATTTTCTACCCCGATGGCGCCAGGCAGGCCTAAACCCAGAAAGCGGTATATCAGTACCAGCTCTGACGATGAACAGTTCCCACCAACAAAGACCCCAGAGGAGGAAGAGAAAGATATCGCGGATATATGGCAAAGCTTATTGGATTCAATTTCCTTAGAAAACTCTATAATGCAGGTAAAACAGCTTTTTACACCTTTTTCTGGGGGCTATTTGTGTGGGAAACCGCTTGTAAGGTTTAAAGAAGATTACAAGTCTTCTTAACTTTCCAGGAGCCAGCTGCAGATACTGGAGCAGCTCAAGAATCTGAAAAGTCTGGCAGCACTAATGCACAACCGTCACCTACAGAACTCTGGAACGTGGCTTCTGCAGGCAACATTCACATTCAGGTGTGTGTGTGTGTGTGTGTGGGAGTCTGTGTGTCTGTGTGTCTGTGTCCTGTATAAAAAGTTTTCCCAAAAAATAATGTTAATAATTTTAAAATATCTTTTAGGCTCCTGAAGCGTTGGCAAACAACCAGCCTGCTCATCTCACACTGAAAAATCTTCTTGGACTACAAATTGATGAAGCACAGTATATTTTACCAAGACAGCGACGCGGAGCTATGCGCGGCATTGTCAGAGCCACCATTTATGGCATTTTGAAACACTGCCTAAATCAGTATCTGTATGAGAGCTGTATTGGTTGTACTATTCAAGCACCCGGGCAGAGCTCTCACGAATGTACAACATGGACAGAAATGGACATTTCCCAGAAATTACGCATTCTTTGTGCAAAACTGTGGTTTCAGCCTGTGTTGCATATTGTTATCCTCATTGCTTATTCTCTAAAATGTCTTGCTTTGACCTCAGAGAACGTGGACCAGGTCTTAATTCTGACTACAGAGATTAGTAGATCTGTAAATCCACGTACTCAGCTTGAAAAAATTATGAAGCCATCTGACCATACCTAACTTCAACATGTAGAACGGGTAATCAAAAATCGGCACTATAAGTCATTTCTTACCACTGTAAATGCAGTTTTTAGAAATTCTGTATAAATTCCTTCATTGTTAAAGTGTTTTGCATCATTGGGAATCAAAAAATAAAGAAAAGCAGAGCTGTTTGCAAGCAAAGGGATGATTATATTTTTTTCCACCACACATAATCCTATTACCATTGGGTGGGGTGGGGCGGCAGGGGCTATGACCCGGGGCATTTTTCCAAGACATAATACCACCAGGGCTGGGCGAGGTGTCAGGAGTTAAACAATGAAGGGTTTGGCTATGGTAGCACCTGGGACATTTTTCCAGGCCCCTAGGACACAATCCTATCACTGTTGTGTGGGATGCCAGGATCTGACAATTAAGGGGTGGCAATGGAGCTATTTTCATTACAAAGGCTTACACCTTGAGGGCCCTGAAGATGGTGAATATTTTAAATCAGCCAATGAGGGACTAGAAAGCCTAGGCAGAGGGGCTGCATCCTGAGCTGAAGCTGTATAAAGACACAGAGCACAAGGGGCTAGTCGCCGTTGGTTTCTGAAGGAATCAGAAGTTATCCTGCATGAAAAATGGTGAGTGGTTTTGTCTATTGCTTCAACTGACTTTTTAAAAAGAAATTGTTTCTGCTTATTTATCACAGTTAAATATCCTAAATACAAGCTTGTTTTAATTTTGATTGGTTTGACAGTGTTTTGATTGGGGGTAGAAACTCGTTCTTTTACATGATAAAAAGAATTGGTCCAAGCAGATGACTGGGATGATTGATGACTGGGGTGTATTCAAGAGAATGTAGATACTTTTACTTAAATATAAGGTGTTTTACATTTATCACTATGAATCTTTTAAAATTGGGGCTATAAGCTGGGTTATAAATTGGTGCTATAAGCATGCTGCCACTTTAATTAAAACCCAAGTTCCTCACTTTTTTGTTTTAAGGTAATTCACAACCCCAGTGGTTTTACCATGCAGCGGCCTTTTTGGTACAGTTCAACACATTTTCGTTACATTGAATAAAGTAGTAATTAAACAAACCCAAAATATGTATTTTAATACACAGACACAGCAGTAAAAAATAGCCATTTCAGAGTGCAACATGTAACAAAAACAGCCAGGCATTTTGCACTCATCCGATAGGGTGGTTTCTTGATCTTAAAAACCATTTTCCTGTGATAAAGAGAATAAAACAGTTTTGGTTAAGAAGTACAGCATTAGCACAGTTTGTCTTTCACACAATTTCACAAAGGAGACATACCCAGCCTCCATTTTCATTGATCCACTGTGCCTTGGTGTTGAGTATATATTCTGTCATGAATTTAGCCATCTTCCTGGTGTTTTCATGAGTCATAGGAATTCCGCGAGTTTGTAGTTTCTTTACGAGAATGCCCCCAAACAGAAAAATGGTTAAAATACGTCCCCAATTTATTTCTCCATCAGCAAATTCCCCTTCCATCACAAGATTGAAAATTCTACAGGCATCATCCACAGAATTAAGTTCAAGAGTGTCCGTAAGTGACCATAGCTCCTTGTCAGCAAAATCGTGATTTGTTGAGGTAAGTTTCTGTAAAATCAGGGGTGTTCTGTGTTGAGATGTTTGTCCAGAAGTGCAGTTCAAATAATTTTCAAAGCATTTGTAAATATAATCAAACGATACAGGAGCCATTGCCCTTGGCGGTATAGTGAAAAATGATCAAGGAATTGCCCACTCTTTGTATTGTATCTGGTCTCATGCGGGCAGGTCTCAATATGCCCCAAGGGGACTGGCCACAGTTGCATACTCAAAATACTTGTGTTTTACAGATCGTGAAATGTCTTCCCCAAAGAAAAATGTTCTACTGGTGAGCCAGAGAACCATACCGGGGGCTTCACACACTAAAAACCAAGGTAAAGACAAACATGATTATTTTTGGGTTATTTTGTTAGACAGACTGTCATGAATATTTTTGTAAATGCTTAATGTTTATTTTTTTAAAACAACCAGGCCCCGCAACTCAAGATTCAAAAAGTGAGCCATCGCCAAAGGCACATGATGACCCCCAAACTTCAAAAAATAAACCACCATCACCACGGATGCCACCAAAGCCACAAGAGGACCCCCAAGCTTCAAAGAGTGACAGACCCGGAGGACACGGTAAAGCAAAAAGAAAACTCAAACACCTCACAGCGAACACTTTAGAAACATCACCACTTAAAAAACAGAAGCTGGTCCTTGCTGTCCCTTCTTCTACTTCTTATAATGACTCGCTTGCAAAGCTCATGCAAGATGTTATGGCATCTTTGAGAGCAGTGGATGGTTTAATTGCTCCAGGTTGGCAAACCTGAAGGTTTCTCCGTATCGAGAAACGGGTTGGCGTGGTGAATGCCACTCCCAACTATTCAACCTCTCCAGATAAACTCTTGGCAATTCATTGGGAGTTAGAGGGTGTTCCTCCTGGGTTTCTGGGGTGCCTAGTCCGGGGTCTGTAGGGGATTCATCCGCACTCAGAATGGCTGACCCCTCAGCCTCTAAACCAGTCATCTGGGTGGGTTGTGGGGGGTCCACATTGCAGGCAGTGGTCGGAGAGGCCTTTGGAGCCCTAGTGTCTCTGATTTGTCTTAAAAGTTTTAACAGCGAGGGGCTTCTTTTCACCCCTACTTTCATACGTTTAGCATTCCTAATACGCTTTGACATGTATTTTAATGCTAGCTCTTTGTGTGTGCGGCTACGTTTCTTCAGCCGTCCTGCTCCTTGCTGCCTGTCCAAACCTTTTTGTATGACAGAAATTTTAGCCTGGGCAGCTTTCACATATTTTTTTAAGGCATGGGGTCTCAGTAAGCCGGCACTCAAAGATGCCATAACATCTTGCATGAGCAAGGACCAGCTTCTGTTTTTTAAGTGGTGATGTTTCTAAAGTGTTCGCTGTGAGGTGTTTGAGTTTTCTTTTTGCTTTACCGTGTCCTCCGGGTCTGTCACTCTTTGAAGCTTGGGGGTCCTCTTGTGGCTTTGGTGGCATCCGTGGTGATGGTGGTTTATTTTTTGAAGTTTGGGGGTCATCATGTGCCTTTGGCGATGGCTCACTTTTTGAATCTTGAGTTGCGGGGCCTGGTTGTTTTAAAAAAATAAACATTAAGCATTTACAAAAATATTCATGACAGTCTGTCTAACAAAATAACCCAAAAATAATCATGTTTGTCTTTACCTTGATTTTTAGTGTGTGAAGCCCCCGGTATGGTTCTCTGGCTCACCAGTAGAACATTTTTCTTTGGGGAAGACATTTCACGATCTGTAAAACACAAGTATTTTGAGTATGCAACTGTGGCCAGTCCCCTTGGGGCATATTGAGACCTGCCCGCATGAGACCAGATACAATACAAAGAGTGGGCAATTCCTTGATCATTTTTCACTATACCGCCAAGGGCAATGGCTCCTGTATCGTTTGATTATATTTACAAATGCTTTGAAAATTATTTGAACTGCACTTCTGGACAAACATCTCAACACAGAACACCCCTGATTTTACAGAAACTTACCTCAACAAATCACGATTTTGCTGACAAGGAGCTATGGTCACTTACGGACACTCTTGAACTTAATTCTGTGGATGATGCCTGTAGAATTTTCAATCTTGTGATGGAAGGGGAATTTGCTGATGGAGAAATAAATTGGGGACGTATTTTAACCATTTTTCTGTTTGGGGGCATTCTCGTAAAGAAACTACAAACTCGCGGAATTCCTATGACTCATGAAAACACCAGGAAGATGGCTAAATTCATGACAGAATATATACTCAACACCAAGGCACAGTGGATCAATGAAAATGGAGGCTGGGTATGTCTCCTTTGTGAAATTGTGTGAAAGACAAACTGTGCTAATGCTGTACTTCTTAACCAAAACTGTTTTATTCTCTTTATCACAGGAAAATGGTTTTTAAGATCAAGAAACCACCCTATCGGATGAGTGCAAAATGCCTGGCTGTTTTTGTTACATGTTGCACTCTGAAATGGCTATTTTTTACTGCTGTGTCTGTGTATTAAAATACATATTTTGGGTTTGTTTAATTACTACTTTATTCAATGTAACGAAAATGTGTTGAACTGTACCAAAAAGGCCGCTGCATGGTAAAACCACTGGGGTTGTGAATTACCTTAAAACAAAAAAGTGAGGAACTTGGGTTTTAATTAAAGTGGCAGCATGCTTATAGCACCAATTTATAACCCAGCTTATAGCCCCAATTTTAAAAGATTCATAGTGATAAATGTAAAACACCTTATATTTAAGTAAAAGTATCTACATTCTCTTGAATACACCCCAGTCATCAATCATCCCAGTCATCTGCTTGGACCAATTCTTTTTATCATGTAAAAGAACGAGTTTCTACCCCCAATCAAAACACTGTCAAACCAATCAAAATTAAAACAAGCTTGTATTTAGGATATTTAACTGTGATAAATAAGCAGAAACAATTTCTTTTTAAAAAGTCAGTTGAAGCAATAGACAAAACCACTCACCATTTTTCATGCAGGATAACTTCTGATTCCTTCAGAAACCAACGGCGACTAGCCCCTTGTGCTCTGTGTCTTTATACAGCTTCAGCTCAGGATGCAGCCCCTCTGCCTAGGCTTTCTAGTCCCTCATTGGCTGATTTAAAATATTCACCATCTTCAGGGCCCTCAAGGTGTAAGCCTTTGTAATGAAAATAGCTCCATTGCCACCCCTTAATTGTCAGATCCTGGCATCCCACACAACAGTGATAGGATTGTGTCCTAGGGGCCTGGAAAAATGTCCCAGGTGCTACCATAGCCAAACCCTTCATTGTTTAACTCCTGACACCTCGCCCAGCCCTGGTGGTATTATGTCTTGGAAAAATGCCCCGGGTCATAGCCCCTGCCGCCCCACCCCACCCAATGGTAATAGGATTATGTGTGGTGGAAAAAAATATAATCATCCCTTTGCTTGCAAACAGCTCTGCTTTTCTTTATTTTTTGATTCCCAATGATGCAAAACACTTTAACAATGAAGGAATTTATACAGAATTTCTAAAAACTGCATTTACAGTGGTAAGAAATGACTTATAGTGCCGATTTTTGATTACCCGTTCTACATGTTGAAGATAGGTATGGTCAGATGGCTTCATAATTTTTTCAAGCTGAGTACGTGGATTTACAGATCTACTAATCTCTGTAGTCAGAATTAAGACCTGGTCCACGTTCTCTGAGGTCAAAGCAAGACATTTTAGAGAATAAGCAATGAGGATAACAATATGCAACACAGGCTGAAACCACAGTTTTGCACAAAGAATGCGTAATTTCTGGGAAATGTCCATTTCTGTCCATGTTGTACATTCGTGAGAGCTCTGCCCGGGTGCTTGAATAGTACAACCAATACAGCTCTCATACAGATACTGATTTAGGCAGTGTTTCAAAATGCCATAAATGGTGGCTCTGACAATGCCGCGCATAGCTCCGCGTCGCTGTCTTGGTAAAATATACTGTGCTTCATCAATTTGTAGTCCAAGAAGATTTTTCAGTGTGAGATGAGCAGGCTGGTTGTTTGCCAACGCTTCAGGAGCCTAAAAGATATTTTAAAATTATTAACATTATTTTTTGGGAAAACTTTTTATACAGGACACAGACACACAGACACACAGACTCCCACACACACACACACACACACCTGAATGTGAATGTTGCCTGCAGAAGCCACGTTCCAGAGTTCTGTAGGTGACGGTTGTGCATTAGTGCTGCCAGACTTTTCAGATTCTTGAGCTGCTCCAGTATCTGCAGCTGGCTCCTGGAAAGTTAAGAAGACTTGTAATCTTCTTTAAACCTTACAAGCGGTTTCCCACACAAATAGCCCCCAGAAAAAGGTGTAAAAAGCTGTTTTACCTGCATTATAGAGTTTTCTAAGGAAATTGAATCCAATAAGCTTTGCCATATATCCGCGATATCTTTCTCTTCCTCCTCTGGGGTCTTTGTTGGTGGGAACTGTTCATCGTCAGAGCTGGTACTGATATACCGCTTTCTGGGTTTAGGCCTGCCTGGCGCCATCGGGGTAGAAAATTCCGTAGGCCTCATCGGGGTGCTGGGGGATTCCATGTTCTTCCAAAAATCAGCAACTGTGACCGACGGCTTGCCCCGGCTGTCTGAAAAGCACAGCACGCCCTGTCCTAGTGTTGGGGGCTCTGAAACCTCTTCCTATTGGCCGGGGGGCAGGTCACGAGCTATTCCTTAGCCAACCGCTGAGGGGCTGTGGGGAGACATGCCTGGACATGTTCCTACAGAACGTGTCACCCAGAGGGGCCCGTGTTACTGTTGAACCGTTTCCGGCCACCTGGGTTTTGTTTACATTCGGCACTACCGGTTCCGGCCACCTGGCATTTGTTTACCTATGTCACTTCCGGTTCCGGCCACAAGAGGGGGTTGCATACCTACGTCACTTCCGGTTCCGGTCACATGGCATTTGTTTACATTCGTCACTTCCGGTCACGTGGGTTTGTTTACTTCCGGTCACGTGGTCTTGTTTTGACAGGTGGTGACGTCACTTCCGGCAGCATGGCTTTGTTTACTTCCGGTCACGTGACCTCATTTGCATAATTTTGACAGCAAGTAGGGCCTATAACTACTGACAAAAGATGTAGATCTGGCTTTACAGGCTAAAGGCTTTCTTGAAAGAAGCAGTCTAGGCCTGCCAGCTGAAGGACAATGAGGGAGTGAACCTAGCCTCCCTTGGGAGGGAGTTCCACAGCCTGGGAGCAGTCACCAAAAAGGCCCTGTCTTGGGTCACCAGTGAAGGCAACAGTCTCCAAAGAAGGGCCTCTCCAGAAGATCTTAAGAATCAGGCAAGCTCGTATGGGAGAAGGCAGCGTTTCAGGCAGCCTGGTCCCAAGCTGTATAGGGTTTTTTAGGTCATAACCTGCACATTCTGCTTGGAAACAGATCGGTAGCCAGTGCAGCTGTTGTAATAAGGGAGTCACATGCTCCCTGTAACTGGCCCTGGTCAACAGTCTGGCCACAGCATTCTGGACCAGCTGAAGTTTCTGAACAGTTCTTGAAGGCTGACCCACGTAGAGTACATTACAGTAGTCCAAATAGAATTATTCTCCAGATTGCAAAACTCTTTGAAATTAGTGATGCAGTTCCTGACTGAAAGAAAAAAAAACTTACAAAATATGTACATTAAGGGGAAATAGGCACAAAAATGCATATTATGGGAAAACTACACACAAAAATGCACATTTTAGGGGGAAATGTGTGCAATTTAAATGCAATACTTATGCATTTTTTTAAAAAAAAAATTCAAAAGAAAGTCTGGAGCTGACTTACAATTGAATACTTGTGAAACTGTCATGGGCTGGAAATAGATCAATCTGTCCATTTCTAGGTCCAATGTATCTGTCTGAATTTCAGTCTCTGAACTCCTTTCTTCATGTATTGCTGGGAATCTCTCCACCGTGCCTTTAAGAGTGGGATGCTTCCTGTTTTGAAATACAAAAGGAGAAAACATTGATCGCTTACATGTTGTGTATTTCCTGCACTATGGGCACTCCCTAAAACCAGTGCCCCAAACCCATGAGTCTATTATTATTATTATTATTATTATTTACATTTATATACCGCCCCATAGCTGAAGCTTTCTGGGCGGTTTACAAAAATTAAAAGACTGAACATTAAAAGTCAATATACAAAATTTAAAACCATAAAACATAAAACAGCAGATATTTAAAACATTTTAAACTTTTTAGCCTTGCCACAAAGTCAGTTAAAACCTCAACTTAAGCTGTTAAAATGCCTGGGAGAAAATAAATGTTTTGACCTGGCGTCGAAAAGATAACAGTGTTGGCGCCAGGCGGGCCTCATTGGGGAGATCATTCCATAATTGGGGGGGGGCACTACAGAGAAGGCCCTCTCCCTTATTGCCATCCTCCGAGCTTCCCTCGGAGTAGGTACCCAGAGGAGGACCTTTGATGTTGAATGTAGTGTTCAGGTAGGTTCGTGTCGGGAAAGGCGTTCCATCAGGTATTGTGGTCCCAAACCATGTAAAGCTTTATAGGTTAATACCAGCACTTTGAATCGGGCTCGGAAACATTCAGGCAGACAATGCAGTCAAGAGCCTTCTCTGAGTTACAAAGATAACATTAAAGAGGACCATATTAAACAGTGGTGTTCTGAGTTTACACACAGCTATATATAAAGTTTAAGGAAGTGCCAAGTGTTTGACTAAACATCAGTGAGTTTTACCTTTTGTGTCCCCTCCCCTCTTAATAGTTATTACTGTAGAGGTCATGCAAATACAAGTGAGACTTAAATAGTTCATATTGCTAACAGACTATTTTTACATATTTAGGCCTGGCTGAGATTTCGCAGCTGTTTTAAATGTATACTGTTTTTATACGTTGCCTGTTTTTATGCTTGTATGGTTTTAAATTTTGTATATCGATTTCTAATGTCCAAAGTTTTAATTTTTGTAAATTGCCCAGAAAGCTTCGACTAAGTGGTGGTATATAAATGTTAATAATAATAATAATAATAATAATAATAATAATATGCAGTTCAGACAATGTACTGGGCTTTAAAGTGATTTGATCCTACTGAAGTTAGCCTGATTGGATCATCTTAGATTCAAATGTTTAGGTTTGTGGATTGGTCTTTTAAGGATCCAATGCCTACAGCATTAGATCTCTAGGCAGAGTAATTGAATCCATGAAGAAAAAGAAGGATGGAGTGGGGGGTGGGGGTGGGAGGGAGATCCTACTTTTGTTGAGAAGCAGCCTTTGTTAGAAACAAATTGCATTCACAATTGACTATAAGGTCAAGAGGTTGTAGGGCTTGCTTGGGAGAACACAGCCAATCACTAGCTAGAGTCTAAAGAGTTCATTCCCTCCTGAGTGTAATTTTGTAGTATCATCTCCCTATCCCGTAGTTGAGTTACACCCAGGGACTGATTTGGGCCTTACGTGTTAGTTCAGTGTCTTTTGTTCCAATGCCTAAGCTTTTGTGTTTGCCAAGAATAGCTGGTGGTTGACGTTGTTGTTTTTTTGAAGGAAAATATATATATAGCGGTTGTCTTTTTGGCAAGGTGGACATTAAAATGTCACCGCCCATTACATTAGTTGAGATCTGTGTTTATTTAAAAGCACTTTAAATATTACATGGAACGGGGACTATTCACAGAATGGCTGGCTCCTGTTCATGACATTTGTCAATAAAACCTTAATGGGACACAGAGTTGTCACCGTGCATTTTAGGTAGCTCTTTATGACATCTCACCCTAACAGTGAAATCATATATCATTTTACTCCCCTCTTATTGTAGTGTGTATATTTGTTTTGTATTTCATTTTTTTAAAAAAATATATCTTTGAAGTTTGACCTTTCGATATGTAAAAAGATGGATATTGAAGTTCCTGAAAATGTTTATCATTGTTATAAAGGATTAAAGATGAAAAAATCGAAAAGAAAAGGAAGGACGACATTATTATTATTATTATTATTATTATTGTCTGATTAGCAATAAGGTATCTGCCTTACGGTATATTGTTTCTCAAAGTCATAGAAAAATAGTATATTGGTTTGGATTTCTCATTCAGTTTGTGCTGAATATTATTTAGAGATAAAAAGAAAAGAAAACCGAAGACACAATTGCAAAGAAATAAGACCATACATAAGAAAGAACTTATATTTTCATATTTGTATTTTAATCCGTCCATTGGTTATAATTTTAATTCCCATTCTGCTATATTGTACTTAGTGATCAAATATAGTCAGATGTCTGCTGGGCCATTTTAAATGGAGACTAACCTTTTCACCCTGCAACCATGGGTGGATCACGGGGAGAAATACACACAAGGGCCCCCTCTTCCAACGCTAGGTCAGTGGGTCATGCCATGTGACTTTTGAACCTAGAGCCAGGGGAAATTTATGGGACCTTCTCTGTTTCTTTCCTTGAATTGTTCAGCCATGAGTAAAACATGTCCCTATTGTGTATAAGCAGCTTAGCAAAAGAAAATATTCGTGGCCTGTATAGGCATAGGATTGGCTACGATACCGACAGAGAATCTATTTATAACATGACACAGAAACCTCTTTTCAAAACGGTTTCCTACTAATGATTTCCCCCACTGTATGTTCACTGGAATTAATAAAGAGAAGTGGAATCAACTGGAAAAGAAGTGTGTGGGTGTTTTTGTTTTCTTTTTACAGTTGCCTGTTGTGTGCAATATATACATTTATTTCCCCCTCCCTTTCTGTTTAACCAGCCAGCCATTCAGATGGGCCTTTGTTTGCCAGATGAGGTCAAGCACCTCACGAAATATTTGCCTTGAAGGAAAAGGTGAAAGGGTACATTACAGTGTGTAAACATATGTTTTTCCCCCCCTTGGGGTGGGGAATGATTTGAGGGAAACTACATTCTATATTGTATGGAATCAGGTTCCACCTTCCAACCCCCTAGTAAGCAGGCTGAAATTTTCAGTAAAAAGATATAACACGGAAAGAGCGCGCAGAGACACAGAATCGGGTGAAATGAAAGAGACGGTTTTGTTTTGTTGTTTTGGAGGGGGGACATTCCCTGTATTTTCCGCTTGACAAGGAGTTTGATGTGTCTTGGCTGCAACTATTTGACCTAGGGGCTGCTGCTGAAATAACGGGACTTGTTTTGCAGGAAGCAAGGATGGAAAGAAGGGAAGGGAGAGAGGGAGAGAGGGAAAGAGAGAGAGAGAACAGCAAAGGAAGCCATGCCAAGGCTATAAATGGCCGGAGCAGATGTGGGATGAGGAGGCCTCTCTAGTTTTCTGCTTACACAACTGTGCTTTGGCTGCTGGCGACTGTACACGAGGTAGCCTTCAGAGTAGGCCAGGATGCAACGTTTGTGTATGCGTCGGTTCATTTTTTAACTTAACTGAATCACCAGCTCCTGGGAGCGCCCCCCCCTTGCGCTTCACATCCCAAAAACCATCTGCTTGAATTCTGCCTGAAATCACTTGGATCTCTGGAGGCTGCAGTGGCAGGGAGGGGGTACAAGGGCGGGAGGAGAGGCAAAGGCAAATTCTTTTGTGGAAACTGAATGGGGGTGGGTGGGGGAAGAACACTTTAACCCATGGGAACCCGGAATGAATTCCCCACTCCTGTCCCTCAGATTAAACATCTCTCTTTCTCTTCCTCCAAATCCCTCGACCATGCAGCCGTCAGCTTAAGCTGCTGAGCAGCGTTGGACAAGAGATACAAGTAGCGCATGCAAAGCCCTTATCCCTGTGGCCCAGCATTTTGGTGGAAGCGTTCTTAACCTGTGCGCCAGTCCCGTCACATCTGCACGCCTGCAGTCCGTAGCCTGGAAGGAGCTACATTTGTGTGTGAATGTCACGTCAGCCTGTGAGTTTTATTTCTTTTATTTATTTATTACATTTCAATATCACCCCATAGCTGAAGCTCTCTGCGCAGTTGACACAAGATTAAAAAAAAATTAAAACATTATAGAAAATTTAAAACCGTAGAAACATTCAGTATACACAAAAACATATACAACTATAAGTTAACATCCCCTTTACTCAAGCCACTGAGTAAATGGGCAAGATCTTTCCATGTGCCCAGCATCTCATACAAAACAGTTCTTAGTCCTCACCCACGCTGAGAATGAAGCCTCAGTGCATGTATGTACATTTTTTCACAGTAGTTACCTTGGTCTTTCTCAGTCCTCCCATCTCTGTGTAGCTTGTTACCTTTCTACTCCAATCTTTCCCTTCCTTTTGTCTCCCTTCCTTTGTTGAGATTCATAGAACCATAGAATCATAGAATAGTAGAGTTGGAAGGGGCCTATAAAGCCATTGAGTCCAACCCCCTGCTCAACACCGGAATCCACCTTAAAGCATCCCTGACAGATGGTTGTCCAACTGCCTCTTGAAGGCCTTAGTGTGGGAGAGCCCATGACCTCCCTAGGCCATTGGTTCCATTGTTGTACTGCTCTAACAGTCAGGAGGTTTTTCCTGATATCCATCCAGAATCTGGCTTCCTGGAACTTGAGCCCATTATTCTGTGTCCTGCACTCTGGGATGATCATATTGGAAGTTCCTTGGGGCAGTCACCTGTTGTTCTCGTTGTGTTGAATGTTGCTGGTTATGATCCTCTGTAAGGAGCCATATATATTGGTGGCACTATCAAATTAGCAACCATGCTAATCATTGTTTTTCTTCTTGCTATTCCCAAAACAATCTAAGACAGTTGCAGGATCTTGTTTATTTAAAGTGCTTAGAACATAATGCCCAAAGCAGCTAACAAAATCCATAAAAACACTATTAAAACGATGAGCTGTTTTGCACGTAACACCAATTTCTGGGTTATTTAACCCACACGTTAGCAGGCGTGAGTGGAAGCAAGTGAGCACACTGCCTCCAGTGGATTCCTCACTTCTGTTTTCAGTAAACAACCTATGATCATCCCGTTCATAATTTATGACCATGACATCTGAACCTGGACACTCTGTGTTGTTTAGGAGTTAAACAACTCAGTTAACCCAACAACACACATCGAAAGTTAACTCTAAGGGCATCAACAACCCTCAAATCAAAGTTACTGTTTTGTTTAGGCTGGCTGAGGAATGCTGGGAATTGTCGAACTCTTTTTCTGTCTGAACATGGATTGGTTTGTGGCATAAATAACTCAGTTTGTCTGGCTTTGGATATCACATTCACAAGCTATGAATGGGCCAATCGTAGGCTGTTTACTGTAAGTAGAAGTGAGGAGCAAGCCAGAGGCAACACGCTAGCTTGCTTCTATTCATGCCTGACAACCCTTGGATTAAATAACCCATGGGTTGTCATTACATGTGAACCAGGTCAATGCACACCTAGGAAACGAAGAAGGTAGGCTGAGCAGATAAAATCCAGGTCAGGGCTCCTGTAACTTTAATAGTTGTAGAGAAAAGGGAATTTCAGCCAGAGTCATTTGTATGTAATTAGTTCCTGGTGAAATTCCCTCTTCATCACAAGAGTTAAAGGTGCATGCACTATACTAGAGTGACCATATACAAAAGAAGGCAGGCCCCCTGCAACTTTAACTGTTGTGATGAAGAGGGAATTTCATCAGAAACTAATTGCATACAGATGACACTGGCTGAAAATCCCTTTTTTCTACAACTGTTAAAGTTACAGGAGCCCTGACCTGGATTTTATCTGGTCACCCTAGAAGAAGGGGTGTTGTGCCAGTCACTAAAAACACACACACCAAAGTCAGCAGAACACCAAGCCTAATAAAAAGCCTGGCTAAAAAAACAGTAACTCTAATTGGAGGTTTGTTGATGCACATGTGGGAGTTTCCCTGACGTTTGTTCTTTTCTTTTCTTTTATGACACTTTTAGACTGCACAATAACCAGAGTTCTCTGGATGATGTACATCTCAATAAAAAAACATGAAATGCAAACAATAAACCATGATAAAATCAAGATAAAACCATCAGCAAAGGCCAAAAAAGGAAAATAAAAAGGGGGAGGGGGGAAGCAACCCATAAAATCAAAGAAAACTCAGCATCATAATAAAATAGTGTGAAAATTTTAAAAAGAGAGAGAGGGTCCTCTCCATGGCTACTCTCAGGCTTTGGAAGCCACATACAAAAGATCATACAAATTATGTTTTTCTTTTGTCCTCTTCTTGATGATGGAGTTTGTTTTTTCCCCGGACACTGGTTTGCATGAAATTCAATGGCAAACCTTTACAGGGTTTTGAAAGCAAGGTAAATTTGCCCCTTCTAAGGCTCCACAGTGGTTTGATCTTTTGTTTGTTTGTTGCAAAGAACCAGTTTGTTTGTGTGTGTTTTCGTGCTGAATTTCGCATGGGCTGAGGATGGGGTGGGGGTGGGTGCTTGTCACCCACTCCTCCTGTCTTGGTCGAATATATTTAGTTGTGGTTATCAGCCGTGAAGTTGTGCAGTAATAAAATTCAGGGTGGAGTTCATTGAGATGAGCCCAACATCTAGGTGGACAGCATCTAGGTTGAAGAAGGAGAGAGATGGAGAGAGAAAAGTACAAAAGGATGGCCTGACATTGAAAAAATGTCACTCCATTGTGCCTTTTGATCTAAACCCCATTTTTATAATCCCTTTTAATGCATCTCGTGTCACTGATTGTGTGTGTGTGCGTGAGAGAGAGAGAGAGAGAGAGACCAAGCCAAGTTCTTATTTAGCTCTACCCTTTTGAAAACTGCTGGTTAAAGATAAATTGAAATGCCAGGACTGAAATTGCCCACATTAGATCCTAAGGGAGCCTAGCCTGTCATCTTGCATTAGCTACCGCTAGACCAAAAGCCCAAGGCAAAGAGAAGGCTGATTCCTAAGAAAAGGCTGGAAGCCAGAAGCCCATCTCTGTGTTGTTGTAATCTTCCATCTCTGTCCTCTTACGCTGGAGCTGAGTGAGGCTTCCTTGGGCACGTCCGCTTTCATGCCGCCAATTTCTGCCTTAAAAACCAACAGTCGCAGCATTCTGCAAAATCTCGGAAGGGAATGACAGTTGCGTAATTTTGGGGAGGGTGTTGGATCAATTTGTCTGATGCGTCCAAGCTGAGATCCAGAACACTTCACTTCCAGCAACAACAATAACAACAACACAACAACAACAACAAGCCAGTCTCCTGGCCCCAACCAATGCAGATACTCAGGACCCTGAGGGTTTGTGTGTGCATTATGTGTGTGTAGGTGTGGTCTTTAATATTAGATTTTAAAACACCATTGTTGTCAAGAAGCTGCCTTATAAGCAGTTAGATTAATGGTACACTTGAACCCTGTATTCACTACTGCGAATGGCAGCTGTTCAAGCAAAACTTCTTGTGGAAAAATCTCTCCTACGTTGCTCCTTCAGATCCTTACCTAGAGGTGCTGGGATTTGAGTGTGGGGAGTCTTGCATTTGAAAGACAGGTGCATTCTCTCTGGACCACAATTTCAGGGATGCTTGAGGAATCCAATCTTTGTGAATTCCTGTACGGGATGACATCGTCTACACCTCTCGGACTAATGTGGATTGAAATGCAGCTATCCGCCAGGTTTCACAATTCAGAATATTGTCATACAGTTCACGGCAGTTTTAAAAGTATCAGAGTATGCATTTTAGTATGTAATTAGGAGAAAAAAAACATATTTCAATATGTATTTCAATACATGTTTTGAGATAGGTTTTTCAAACAGAAACACGCGGATCAATGTGGAAATAGAATGGAAACACAAGTTAAAAGCTGCAAAAAGTGTCACAGACTGGAAATAGATGCATTTCCTCATTCCTCCTTCGTTTTATTTATTTATTTATTTATTTATTTATTTAACATTTGTATACCGCCCCATAGCCGAAGCTCTCTGGGCGGTTTACATAAGATTGAAACAAATAAAAACAATATACAAAAATGTAAACAGCAAAAAAACATACAATATAAACACAATATACACGTACATTTAAAACCACTATAAAAAGCTATAAGCATAAAAACAAAACAAACCCAGGCTCATCAGATATTGCTAAATGCCTGAGAGAAGAGGAAATTCTTGACCTGGCGCTGAAAGGATAACATGTTGGCGCCAGGTGGGCCTCATCGGGGAGATCGTTCCACAATTGGGGGGGGGGCACCACAGAGAAGTGTCTCTCCCTTGTTGCCAGTGGTTTGTCCAGTGAGTTTGCTCAGTGATTTTTTTATTTAGTTAAAAGTGGTTGGAATTGTCTTGCTTTGAACTGGATGTATGTCAACTCTCTTCTATAGTAGGAACTCAGGAAGCTGCCTTAGACAGATTCAGACTATTGCTCCATCTAGCCTATATTTCCAACTCTTGAGTGGCTCCAGGATTCCAGCCCCACCTGGAGATGCTGGGGATCGAACCTGGGTCCTTTTGCATGCAAGGCGGGTGCTCTCCCACTGAGCTATGGCCACTGACTTATCTGGCAGGTGTCTGCCCTCCTTCTCCTAAACTGCTTTGCCCAAATAGGTGGGAAAGATACTGCAACCTTTCATGGGAAGACAGCCCCATAGATGCCTTGAGGAAGTGCACAGAGAAATCATACTGCTCCCCCCTGCTTAAGGGAGACATTGGCGTCTTTTTGACATCAGGGGCCATCATTACGTCAAGCCCTGTCTTTGTCACAGACCAGTGAGTGTGCCACATTTCAGAATAGACAACTTGGAATTAGCGTTTACATATTTTGGACCTTTAGAGCAGGCATGGGGAACCTTTGGCTTATGGGACAGATATGGCTCACAGCCTTTCCCCACATGGCCTGCCAGCTTCTTCCCCAGGCCCTGCCCCTCTCTGGGTAGGGAAAAGCTCCTCTCTCCTATCAACACCCTTCTCCAGCCTTTTTCCAAGCCTAGCAGTTAAGTCACCTAGGAAAAGGGACAGGGATTCCATACTTTAGGGTGACCAGATAAAATCCAGGTCAGGGCTCATGTAACTTTAACAGTTGTAGGGAAAAGGGAATTTCAGCCAATGTCATTTTGTATGCAATTAGTTCCTGGTGAAATTCCCTCTTCATCACAACTGTTAAAGTTGCAGGGGCCCTGCCTTCTTTTGTATATGGTCACTCTAGTATAGTGCCTGCACCTTTAACTGTTGTGATGAAGAGGGAATATCACCAGGAACTAATTGCATACGAATGACACTGGCTGAAATTCCCTTTTCTCTACAACTGTTAAAGTTACACGAGCCCTGTCCTGGATTTTATCTGGTCACCCTACCATACTTAACAGGCCTGGAAGTGAACAGTCAATTGAAGGGGTCAACAACCAGATCAGCTACTCCCTCTACTTCCTCACCATTTAGCGGTGGGTTGTTTTTGCTGTTGTTACTTTTGAAAGCATGAGTGTCAGGGGCTTCTGTGGCTCAAACTAGGATTTGTGTGTGTGTGTCCTGGGATATTCCATGTAATGAGCCTCTGAAGTGTATGTTGCAGCATCTGCCTAGGTCAGGAATTCAGAAATTGTGCCCCTCCAGATGCTGATGAACTACAACTTGCATCATCCCTGACCCTTAGCTATACTAGTTGGGGCCAATGGGAGTTGGAGTCCAATCCCTGTCCAACAACAATTTGTTTAGAATCCTCAGGCCTGGGCTGATCCTGATTCCTGACTCCCCAGGACAGCTTGGACACGAAGGAGGCTAAATAGGGTTTCCTGATCCCGTTAAGCCCTACTCGAGCAACAAGATCTTCTTGAATTCTGGAGTATCCCTCTCTCTGTTGGTTTGTCCTTTGATGCTGACTGCTGACTTCCTCCTTGATTCTGCATCTTGATTTGTCTTTTGGTTCTGATATACTCCTCAGTCCAAGTAGTCAGGTTTCCAGCTCCTACCTCACCACCTGGGGGACCTTTCGAAGGCCCAGAGGGTGGAGTAGACATTTTCTAGAAAAGAAAAGAAAAAAACATTGTTACATGTGGCTAGTGACATGGAGGGGGTGTCTATATGTCTTTTTTGCCCCACGGCGACTGCAAATCAGTGCTGCATCATTTATACGATGCAGCCATTGATTTGCAGCCCCCACGGGGGGCTATTCCCCAAAGCTGCATGTTATCCCGACTTTTCCCTTTGAATGGAGGCCACCACGGCCCTTCTGCTGTGTGACCTTGCTCTGGTGTCGAGCTGGAGACATTCTGGAGTGGATGGCAACTGGTGATTGGTCACCAGAAGCCAGGGAGAGGGCAAGGGGTGGGCCAGTGAGCCAAATGGCTGCTGAAAAACCCATGCTACCACCTGCAATTTACATTACCCGCCGTCACCCCACCAGCAGTGAAACTGTGGGGTTTAGAGGCAAAGCGGCAGCAACTCGAGGTGCAGCTCGAGGATGTTGACAAGGTGCTTGGACAGGTTTGTGCAACCACTTCCATATTGGATCCTTGCCCCTCTTGGCTAATAAAAGCTAGCAGGGATGGAACAACTGGCTGGGCCAGGGAAGTGATTAATGCCTCTTTGCAAGAGTGAGTGGTCCCAGGCCTCCTGAAAGAGGCGGCAGTGAGACCACTCCTAAAGAAATCTTCCCTGGACCCTGAAAATCTTAATAACTACAGGCCAGTAGCAAATGTTCCATTCCTGGGCAAGGTTCTGGAGCAGGTGGTTGCGAGCCAGCTCCAGGCACTCTTGGATGAGACTGATTATCTGGATCCATTTCAGTCTGGCTTCAGGCCTGGTTTTGGCACAGAAACAGCCTTGTATGATGACCTATGTCGGGAGAAAGACAGGGGGAGTGTGACCAGGGCCTCCTCCACACGGGGCGTTTAATGAGCCTTGAAGGCTCATTATAAATTTTACCTACACACGAGCGGAGCGCAAAACGGGCGTACAGGCGCGTTATCTCCCCGATAATGCGCATTTTCGAACGCGCGTTAAATAGCGACTTTTATTTTGCTCCGGCCGTTAAAGCGCATTTTCGCTGTGTGAACAAGCGATTATGCGCATTAACTACCTGGAAAGCGCTTTTTGGGCATCTTTTAATGCGCTTCGCCGCTTCCCGCCGCCTCCCGTGCAGAGGGATTGTGAGTAAATGCGCCTCCGCGATAATGCGCATAATCGCGGAACCAGGCGCAAAGGCGCATTCTTGTGGAGGGGGCCTCTGTTGATTCTCCTTGATCTCTCAGCGGCTTTTGATACCATCGACCATGGTATCCTTCTGGGACGACTGGCTGAGTTGGGAGTGGGAGGCACTGCATTGCAGTGGTTCCGCTCCTACTTGGGGGGTCGGCTCCAGAAGGTGGTGCTTGGGGAACATTGCTCGGCCCCGTGGATTCTCCAGTATGGCGTTCCGCAGGGGTCAGTTTTGTCCCCCATGCTGTTCAACATCTACATGAAACCGTTGAGTGCAGTCATCCGGAGTTTTGGAGTGTGTTGTCATCAGTACGCTGATGACACGCAGCTCTATTTCTCCTTTTCATCTTCATCAGGTGATGCTGTGGATATGCTGAACCAGTGCCTGGCTGCGACAATGGACTGGATGAGAGCTAATAAACTGAAACTCAATCCAGACAAGACTGAGACGCTGTTAGTGGGTGGTTCCGCTGACCGGATGGAGGATATTCAACCTGTTCTGGATGGGGTTGCACTCCCCTTGAAGGAGCGGGTTCGTAGCTTGGGGGTTCTCCTAGAACCATCTCTGTCACTTGAGATGCAGGTGGCCTCAGTGGCACGAAGTGCCTTCTACCAGCTTCGGTTGGTGGCCCAGCTACATCCCTATCTGGACAGGGATAACCTGGCTTCAGTTGTCCATACTCTGGTAACCTCCAAATTAGATTACTGCAATGCACTCTACGTGGGGCTGCCTTTGAAGGTGGTTCGGATGCTGCAGCTTGTGCAAAATGCAGCAGCCAGATTGATAACCGGAACCAGTAGGTTCGAACATATAAGACCTACTCTGGCCCGCTTGCATTGGCTGCCTGTATGTTTCCGAGCCTGGTTCAAGGTGCTGGTTTTAACCTATAAAGCCTTACATGGCTTGGGACCACAATACCTGATGGAACACCTTTCCCGACATGAACCTACCCGAACACTTCGTTCAACATCTAAGGCCCTCCTCCGAGTGCCTCCTCCGAGGGAAGCTTGGAGGTCGGCAACAAGAGAGAGGGCCTTCTCTGTGGTGGCTCCCCAATTGTGGAATGATCTCCCCGATGAGGCCCGCCTGGCGCCAACATTGTTATCTTTTCGGCGCCAGGTCAAGACTTTCCTCTTCTCTCAGGCATTTGGCAATATCTGAGGAGCCTGGGTTTGTTTTGTTTTATTTTGTTTTTGTAGCTTTTTGAAGTGTTGAAGTGGTTTTTAAATGTACAGATTGTGTGTATGTTGTATGTTTTTGCTGTTTTAATTTTTGTATATTGTTTTCAATTGTTTTTAATCCTATGTAAACCGCCCAGAGAGCTTCGGCTATGGGGCGGTATACAAATGTAATAAATAAATAAATAAATAAATAAATAAATAAATAAACAAACATGGAGCCATGAAGGCAGGGCCTTGGATGGGATTACTAATCCCCACCAACTTTGGACACATACCTAAAATTCACTAGGACAGGGTGACCCCTATGAGATGAATCTGCTATATACATTGAGGTACTGCTTGCTCAGCTGGGGCAAGCAGTACCTCTCACAAGTATCTCACCTAGCCAATTCATGTTTGTTTTTAATTAACTGTGGGTGTGAACTAAAAATAATAATAATAAATCCGTTTGGATGCCAAAGCAATTAGAATACTCATGGCAACATCCTCCTGTTAACATACAAATGGAAACAGGAGAGCTCAGGGCAACACAGAGAAAGCTCGATGTATATTGTGAAATATGCCAGGACATAATTTAGTCAGCAGGGAGGAATGTTTTGGTTCCAGAAACAATAATACTAAAAATAAGGGGTCTTGCAAAAAAATCTTTCTGCTTCTATATTTGTACAGATATCTATGCAATAATAATAATAAAAAAATGCCAGTAGGGAATTCTGTTATTAAATGTGCAGAGATAACAGGAGGAGTAAAAATGGTATATTACACTGATCCAAACTCCTTGCTATAATCAGGCAGGCAACAGAGAGCTCCAACCAGGGGCGATATGGGTTAGGAACTGATTCCTTCCGCACTGCCCTGCAAAGAATGCTTCTTACCACTGGAATACAACCATCAGAGACCAAACTGCCCCTAGTCATGGGAAGAAACTGAGAACCCTGGAGAGCCAATCACAT
Source organism: Anniella stebbinsi (assembly GCA_029215795.1). Lineage (NCBI taxonomy): Eukaryota > Metazoa > Chordata > Lepidosauria > Squamata > Anniellidae > Anniella > Anniella stebbinsi. The sequence goes on along the minus strand of JARDYH010000004.1, from coordinate 10,177,726 downwards.
GCTAGTGACTATACTAAAGCTCTAACATCAACTGTCTGGGCCACTTGTCACAGAATAGAGTCACTGAATTTATTCCACTTAAGGTAGTAGTCAGTGGAGTAGTGGTAAATTCTGAAGTGCAGATGCTCATCATGACAGTTCACATAGCCGCACCCCCAAAGTGAGTCTGAAACATCAGGCAGCTGTGTTGCTCCTTAGAGTGGAGGCTGGTGACTCCAATTTCAGTGGGGCTGGTTCTGACTGTCCAAGGGGCTGAATTCAACCCCAAAATAGGCTCAGCACCTTGGATAGCTCCTTTAGCGTTATGGCTGGTTCTGACTAAGACCCAGAATGGATGCACAGCCCCACCAAAAATGGAGCCACCAGCCTCCACTGGATCCATATTCTAGTAGTTCTATCTCCACTAGGAGATGTTTTGTAAAACCAATACTTCTTCACTGCCCATTCAAGATGAAAACACCCCAAAATACTTTGCAGTAGAACAGGGAGCAGTATATTGTTGCTGGGGAAATTCATCCTCCCACCAGATACTGTGAGAATTGCAGAGGGAACAGGGAAGTCTGAGGGGGTGGGAGATGATGTCAGCACCCCTGCTAATCAACAAGTACTGTGGTGTCCCTGTATGTCTCAGCTCCACTACACCACTGGTAGTAGTATAGTGACAAGGTCACATAGGGATGTTGCAGCTTAGGAGGAATCTGAAAATTGCATTTTCCCAGTCCAGCTCTAATACTTAAACCCTATACCATCCTGGCACTCCATGGCAGTTTTAAGTTTACAACCCCATTGCAAGATTCAAAAGTCAGTTTTATCTGTTTGTTTAGTGCAACCCAACATCTAAAATCACAGCCTTTTATTATTATTATTATTATTGATATATTTTCTCGCTCGTGGCGGTTTTTCTAGATGGACATGACAGGCTTTGCCAAGTCATGCTGTCTTTTACTAATTCAGGAATTTCCTGACAATTGAGCATGTTTTAATTATGACTGCTTTCTGGATGTTGGTGTGGATGTATTGGTAGGCCCAGTTTTTGAAGGTTTTCTGTACCATTTTTTAATGTGATGCCGTTGACTGATGTGACTAACGGAATAATTGTGACCTTTTCCTGTTGCCATAGTTCTTTGACTTCCATGGCCAGTGGTGTATATTTGTCTCTCTTTTCTTCTTCCTTTTCAACAACATTTTTGTCATTTGGTATTGCTATGTTAATAAGGTATGAGTGTTTTTCTTTTTTGTCTATGACCGTTATGTCTGGTCGGTTGCAGGGTATTGTCTTGTCTGTATGAATTGTTCTGTCCCAGTATATTTTATGATCTGCATTTACCAAGCTTGTTTCGGGTGAGTATGTACAGTATGGTGTAGGTTGTTTGATAAGGTTGAATTTGATGGCCAGTTGTTGGTGAATTATTTTTGCAGCTGTATTGTGTCTGTCTGTATAGTCCCTTCCTGACAGAATTTTACATCCTCCTGTTATGTGGTCTATTTTTTCTTGGACTTGATGGCATTTTCTGCATAGGTCTGTTTTTACACTGTTATGTTTTATGCTGTATTTTTGGTAGTTCTTGGTGGCTATAACTTCTTCCTGTATAGTTATTAGGAATCCTTCTGTTTCTGGAAATAGCTCACCCTTCCTGAGCCATTTGTACGATTGTTCTTTGTGGGTTCTGTATTATGTTGTAGTGCTTCCTGTGGAGTGCTTTTTGGGTCCTTTTGTTTCCATTTTTCTTTTTTCTCTGTGAGTGTGAGTGGTCATGTTTGGTCTATTATTATTATTATTATTATTATTATTATTATTATTATTATTATTTAGGTTTTGAAAGTATTTGGTTAAGAAAGAAAAAAAATTAGATCCTAGAATCTAGTGACTGGAGGGGACAGAGCCTGGGAATTGATTTCATCTCACAGTGACTTCCTTTATGTTTTGAAGAGATGCAGTGTTACTTACTGGCATCATCAAAGAGCAGTGTTGGGCAAAACTCAGTACTCTACATGCTTACAAAAATTGGCAACATTGTTACATCCCCATTATTTATGTGTTGTTTGAAATGGCAACAGAGTGAAAATGAATTCCTTGTGGCTGCACTTGACATCATCTCTCTCTCTCTCTCTCACACACACACACACACACACACACAGAGTTCTGTATATATCAGTCATCACTTTGTGTGATGGGTCTGTTTACCAAATCAGTCACAGATGAGGTTGGTATGAAGAGAAGGGAAGCAGTCCTTTGGGCTTACTGTGTCACACTGTTTGCTTTCACCCTGTATACACAGCAGCACAAGTTAATTCAAAAGGAGACAGAAGAGTCCATGAAGTCCAGCGGCGTCTGGGGAAAATAATCAGAACATATAACAAGGCAGCTGTTTGCTGCCACATCAAGGGATCGGACCTTTTGCTCCACCGGAAATCTCCCGCTCCTTCCAACAACCTTTCAAATATATTTTGAACCCCACCCTTTTGAAAAGCAGCTTAGAAGGAATCATACAGGGAAAATTCACGAGGGGCTTCTCATGTGTCAGACCCTCAAACTGGATAGGAGTTGCAGAAGATCACAACTGTTAATCCTCACATACACCCCAAACACAGCATGAGGCAGATGGGAAGATACGCTTTTAAGAAGATAAAGAAACTAACACAATACTATCACAGTGAAAGTCTCCAAGCTATGATTCCTTCTGCTTCAGTTACGGTCATTTCAGTGCTCAGTTGAGGGTGGAATTAGACATGATGCTGATCATGGGGCTGCTGCTGCTGAGAACAGTAATCTCGTGCCCACTTCCTTCCTTCCTCCTCCTCCTCCTCCTCTCCCCATCATCTTAAGTAAGGGAAATGCAAAACACGGGGTCACCACATGATGTGTTTACCTGTCCCTCCAGTGACAGCCAATAATGGGAAGAAGGGGCATGGAAATCATAGAACCATAGAATAATAGAGAAGGGGCCTATAAGGCTATTGAGTCCAACCCCCTGCTCAATGCAGGAATCCACCTTAAAGCATACCTGACAGATGTCTGTCCAGCTGCCTCTTGAAGGCCTCTAGTGTGGGAGAGCCCATGACCTCCCTAGGTAATTGGTTCCACTGTTGTACAGCTCTAACAGTCACAAAGTTTTTCCTGACATCCAGCCAGAATCTGGCTTCCTGGAACTTGAGCCCATTATTCCGCATCTCGCACTTTGGGATGATCAAGAAGAGATCCTGGCCCTCCTCTGTGTTATTTTATGGTTTTAATTGTGAACTGCCCAGAGAGCCTCAGCTATTGGGCAGTATAAAAATGTAATAATAATTTATTTTATTTATTTATTGCATTTTTATTCCCCCCTATAGCCGAAGCTCTATAAAAGCATCTGGGCAGTGTCTGACCTACTTTGGAGCTGTCCCTAATCCTGAAGATCTTGCCTTGATATGCTACATCTGCTTATTATTGCAACTGCTCTGGGTCTTTCTAAGCACATCAAGGGGCCACCACCCAGTTGGACCAGAACACGTTGTTTCAGATCTTGAAATTATTATAATGAGCTTTGGATCAATTACAGAGTACATTTCTGTCAGCCCTGTGTATTCGCAAACAATTCCTATGCATCTGGGATGAGGGGAAAGAGCGCTGTCAGGTGCTGTGGCTATCATGTAGGTTTGAACATGATAATCTTGTTCTAAAAATTAAGCAGTCATTGCAAACCATTCCATCAGCCTGCAGCAGAGGGAGCGATGGGAAACAGAGCCATCCCGTCACCTCTGCTGAGGGACCAGCTGGCTCCTCCTCTCCCTGAACTGTTTCTGTTCTGCAGAACCAGATTAAGGGGGGGGGGGAAATTCTTCCCCATCAGGCCCTCTATGGGCTGGATAACATGACTGGGCACCAGCCTATCCAGTGACATCATCACCCACCCACCCCCATTTTGGCTTTCTTTGTGCTGAGTTCTGTGCTTCCCTCAGCATGGAAGCACCCACCACAGCACAGGCTCAGTTAGGCACCTCCTGCACATGCCTCTCACAGTTTCCACCGAGGTGGTTGGAGGAGTGCAAAGGAAGACTCAGATAGCACTGGGAAGAGTGGCTGTTCCTCCCAGTGCTGGTCAAGTCTGCCGCCATCTGCACCCCCCCCCCCCCTGTTATCTCCAATCTAGGATCAGAGATAACTGCAGGAATTCCTCCTGGAAGGTTTCCTCCAAGAGCCAGGGCTTGGACGCCAGGCGCTGCTCCCTGGAGGAACCCAAGGAGGCTCCACGGATCAGTTGTAGAAGCTCTGTGGGCTGGATTGGGCCTGAATGTTTGTTTAAAGCACCCCTGTTTTAAATAAACAAACAAACAAACAAAATAGGTCAACACTTTTTGAGATGGGTAGCTTAACTGGAGAACATTGCTCCAGCACACTATCATCTGCATATATTTTCTGTAGTTTTTCAATTACTGTCCAAGCTGCTAGATGGATAGGTTGTTTCCAGATGTTTTCTCTCCCCCCCCCCCCAGAGCTATTCTTGCATTGATGTATATACTCTCCAGCCCTATCTTGTTCTCATGTAAGGGGGGATAGTTTTGCTGCCAGTGGCAAACATCCCCAGACAACAAGATTAGAAGACAAAAAACAAACAAACAAACAAAACCACCCAAACCAGGGCCATCTTCATTCTTATAATAATTTATTTTATTTATTTATTTTATTTCTAACCCCCCTCTCCATCCAGATCGAGGCTGGGAACAAAAATAAATATAAATACAAGAATCATAAAATAGATAAAACATAAAAACAAATAAAAACAAATACATTATTAAAAACATCTTAAAATTCAACTGGGTAGGCCTGCCAGAAGAGATCAGTCTTCACGGCTCTCTTAAATTCAAGAAGGTTGCTAATTTGTCGAATCTCCTCCGGCAGGCCATTCCACAGTCTGAGAGCAGCAGAAGAGAAGGTCCTCTGGGCAACTCTTGTCAGCCTAGTTCTGGCTGATTGAAGTAAATTCTTCCCAGAGGACCTGAGTGTGCGGGGCGGATTATACGGGAGAAGGCGATCCCACAGGTAACCTGGACCCAAACCATGTAGGTCTTTAAAGGTAATAACCAACACTTTATACTTCGCCCGGAAGCTAATTGGCAGCCAGTGGAGTGATTTTAAGACTAGTGTTATGTGGCCATCCCTAGATGTACCGGTTACCAACCTAGCTGTCATATTTTGAACTAGTTGAAGTTTCCGGACTAGGCACAAAGGTAGCCCTATGTACAGCACCTTGCAGAAGTCGAGCCTCGAAGTTACCAGCGCGTGCACTACCGTCTTTAGATCTTCAACTCTAGGAAGGGGCGCAGCTGGCGTATCAGCCGAAGCTGATAGTAGGTACTCCTGGCCGTCGCATCCATCTGGGCTGTCATTTGGAGCAATGGATCCAGGAGCACCCCCAAGCTGCAAACACAGTCTTTCAGGGGGGGTGTAACCCCATCCAGAACTGGTTGACACACCTCCAGACCCAGGTTGGGGCCTTTGACAGCAAGCACCTCCGTCTTGTCTGGATTCAGCTTCAGTTTGTTTTGCCTCATCCAGCCCATTACCGCCTCCAAGCATTCATTCAGAGGAGACACACTATCCTTAGCTGATGATGTTGTTGAAGGCATAGAGAGAGATATTTGGGTGTCATCAGCCAAACCATCTGTATTCTTGTGACATTTTCACACTTTTATGCAAAACTAGCTTCTTTCTTATGATGCTTCACTTTTCTCTGTAAGAAATGGTGCATGCACAAGAATGCAACTTTACGCATCCTTGAAACTACAAAACCCACGATGCAATGCGACTGCACGTGAAAGATGCATGCATGTAAACACCCCAGGATTTTCAGTGAAAAAATGACCCGCTAGCAACAATGAAGCAATCAGAGAGCAACCGGAGATGGCTAAAATTTGAATAGACAGATGGATTTTGCTCTTGCTCAGGGATGACAAAACATAACGGTAAACAGATTTACTCCAACATGCCTGGTGAAAATGCCTTTTAAGGTACTAACTCACGGAACAGGCATGTATTATCCAATAAGTCCATAAAAACAGAATATGAATTAGTGAAATGAGGGAAGTGTCATTAAGTCCAATGACGGGCTAGCATCGTTTTGTGAGCATGGTTTCCAGTTCTCCACACTGAGAACTGCTGCTCCTTCTTAAATATGCATGCTGTAATCTCATTTGCTTTGCATTGCTTTGATGTTAATTCCTATTAGTCCTGTGCAAGCCTCAGGCCTCAAATGTCCGAATCCGAAGCCCGGCGGCCATTTTATGATGGATCCACCATTTTCTCGCCCACTCCCAGGGCGTGGAAGCCAGTGATCTCGTAAGATCTCTTGCAGGGAAGCTGGCGATCTCATGAGACATCTCGCTGGAAATGACATAATGGCACTGGGTGCCAGGAGAGCACAATGGCACCAGGTGCTAGGAGGATGCACTGGCACCGGGAAGATAGACTCCACATTGCCGAGGAGTGGGCAGTGGCAGCAATGAAGGCAGCTCTGCCCTCTGCTCCTGGGCTCTGGTAAGTCCAGCCCTCCCAGGCACTGTATGCTGGGAGTCTTAGACTGCATGGGGCCCTGGGAGTGGGCGAGAAAATGGTGAATCCGTCATGAAATGGCGGATCCATCATAAAATGGTTGCTAGGCTTCGGATTTGGACATCCAAGGGCTGAGGCTTGCACAGGCCTAATTCCAATGTTTTGGTGCAATATGCAATTATAGGTCCAGATTCAGGGTTCCCCATCCCCACTCTTACCAGCAGCCCTCCTTCACCCACTGCATCACCTCTCCCCGGACCAAACTACATAATCAAAGACTACATCAATGGTAATTTTCCTTCATTGGTCTTAGATATATTTCCAGAGTAAGCAATAAAAGGGGTGTTATACATCTGCCTCAAATGCAATATTAAACTTACCAGAAGTGGTAATTCTCCTCAGAATTTTCCTCTGGTGTTGAATATTCTCCAGCATGCCTCCAAATGCTCAAATATTTGGCGAATTTTTGATATTAGAGCTTGACTTCTTATGGTATTGGATTTCAATATTCGATAGCTCACAATTGACATCTGACAGTATGTGGTAGTTAGCTTAAAATGACCTTTAATATTTATAGGATTTGATTGGTGGCATATTGCAATACTTTGTATTTGGCAGAATGTTAGAGTTGACATGTAATGACATTTAGTATTTGGCAGTATTTGAAAACTGCCCATTTCCTCAATCATGCAGCGGGGTTGGTTTTCAAACCAGGATGAGGTTAACTTTCCTCATACGCCTTAACACAATCTGTCTCACCATGGACTTTCAATCGGACTTATTCCCAAGGGAATGTGCTGAAGAACCCATGAAATGAATTGCTGAAACAATGTGGAAGTGGTGGTGATGGAGGAGTCATTTCATGAAATCATCGCTCCTTGAGTTTCTCAGTTTCATGGATTTTTGATTGAATCCCTGTTTCCAACAAGTTCTAGTTCTGGCTGGTAAGGAGAGCTGATGCATGTTTGGCAGACTTCCTCTCTGCATGCCCCCAATACGTGAAGAGTGTAGTGGGTGTGGCCAACAGGTGACATGACCACGGGGGTGGAGCTAGCATAGATGTCCTTGCTCTCTTTCAATGGGAAGTTACTTGTATGGAGTAAATTTAGGGTGACAATATGTTTACTCAGAAATAAGCCTCGTTGAGTTCAATTGTATTTACTCTCTGGTAAGTCTACCTAGGATTGCAGCCTGACAGCACAATTCTATATATGTCTACTCAACAGTAAGTCCTGAGTTCAATGGGGCTTATTCTTAGGTAAATGAGCATAAGGTTGCAGCCTTAATTGGTTATTTCCCAAATTACCACGCGTCACAAGATTTTAAACATTTCTCAATAACTTGAAATATGCTAGTAAAGTGAATTGCAGACAGAGATGGAAGCTCAGGGAAAAAAAATGACAGAGACACCAGAGCTTGAGATAACTAAGGCCTCTTTATTTAATTGGGTAATTCACCCCTCCCAGGATCTGCATGTGAGAGTGCAGGAAAATAATTAATCCTTTCTCCAGGCAACTAGCCCTGTGTTATGGGCGAGTCACTGAGCCAAGCCAGGAGTGGGGTAAAATCTGGCTCCTTTCTTGAGCTACACTTGTGTGCTTAGGGGGAAACCACCCCGTGTCACCTCTGTCCGGTGACGCATAACTCCAAACAGGTGAGACAGAGAAGTCCCCAAAGGCAAGACATATATATCCTGAGTTGTGAGCCGCACAGCCCATCGAGAGTCAAGCCTCAGAACTTGTCAGTCACATTATTATTATTATTATTATTATTATTATTATTATTATTAACATTTATATACAGCCCCATAGCTGAAGCTCTCTGGGCAGTTTACAAAAATTAAAAACTTTGGACATTAAAAATCGATATACAAAATTTTAAACCATAAAAGCATAAAAACAGACAACCTATAAAAACAGCATACATTTAAAACAGCTGCGAACTCTCAGCCAGGCCTAAATATAATTCTTGGGTCAATTAAAAAACTCAGTATATGCTGTTAAATGCCTGGGAGAAGAGGAAATTCTTGACCTGGTGCCAGAAAGATGACAATGTTGGCGCCAGGCAAGCCTCGTTGGGGAGATCATTCCATAATTGGGGGGGGGCACTACTGAGAAGGCCTTCTCCCTTGTTGCCATCCTCCGAGCTTCCCTAGGAGTAGACATTCGGAGGAGGGCCTCAGATGTTGAGCGTAGTGTATGGGTAGGTTCGGGAGAGGCATTCCGTCAGGTATTGTGGTCCCAAACCATGTAAGGCTTTATAAGATGACGAGTGGTCACCAAACCTCTTCTGACATCCTAAGATTCCCGCGCAACCCTGCCCTTTCCAAACAACCTATTGACCCACCCTCGACTAAATGAAATGCCCATATGGAGTAGGCAAAAAAACTGTACACCAGAGCCGATCTGTGGCAGGTAATATTCCTACTTAGCCCCCCCCCCCCTACAAAGGGAGTGACTGGGTAATCCCATACTAGTTATAGGGTGGGAGGGTAGGAGCCTGAAAGCAAAACAGCCTGGGAAGTGTTATTGCTCAAGATGTATTAATCCCTTGTTATACTGAAGGAAATTCATTTATTTACTATCAATATTCTTGCTAGTGTTACGGTACAATCCTATGCATGCCTACTCAGAAAGAAGCCCCATTGGGTTCAATGGAACTTACTTCCAGGTAAGGGAGTATAAGATCACAGTCCAGGTAAATTAAAAATTAACTTTATTAAATTCTTAGTTCCTATGACTGTCACCACATCATGTGGCCTCAAATCCCACAAATTAGTTATGGATTGCATGAAGAAGTAGTTCCCTCGGCAGGGCCGGCCCTAAAGTAAGGCAGAGTGAGGCAGTAGCCTCATGCAGCAAATGTGAGGAGGTTCAAAGCAATGGTCAGGTATTGGAGCACCCTGCCTGAGGGCTGCCCTCAGGTGCAGTGCAGGATGCTGTCCTGTCACTAGTGCTGAAGTCAGATTCCACTGCCAGTGACTTTATCCACTTCCTTCATGCCATTCATCAGGGCCAGAGACATTCACATTTGTAATATTGGGACAGTCAGGTGCAAGTAGGAGACATCCATCACTTGCAAGGCTTCCAGAAGTTTCTCTAATTGGCACAGCTTGTACTGGCCCAACATTGCAGTGGTACATGGAATGTTGAATCCAGTTTGTGTAGACAATGGCTGCCACATAACGTTTTATATCACATCTAGTGAGTCCAAGTGGCAAAGCTGCTTCTTTATTTAGCTATAGCTTGCCCTATTCTGAAGGCTCACTATGGGTGACAAAAGCCACAAGCACACTCCTCTTAGAAATCCAGATAAAGCCAGAATGGAGAGGGAGGTCTTATTTATTTATTTATTTATTTATTTACACATCTGTCTCCCACCTTTTTTCCCCTTGCAAAGGATTCAAGGTGACTTACATGGTCTCCACCTCTCCATTTCATCCTCACAACAACCCAGTAAGGTAGGTTAGGATGAGAGCCAGTGACTGTCTGAAGTCACCCAGTGAGCTTCATGACTGGGAGAAGACTAGAACCTGGATCTCCTGAGTCCCAGTCCAACATTCTAACCCCTGCACCACACTGATTCATAGCACGTCCAAAAGGTGCACAGGCTTGAATGGTGGCTCTACAACAACATGGAGTTCTATACCTGTGAGGAGAGGAATCAAGAAAGCTTCTTTTTTTCCTTTGTGACGTGGCGACTGACCTTGATTGTATCATTAAGGAGGTGCTGTTCATCATGTGGATTGAGATTTTTTCCTGATGCCTCAGCAAGCATTCCCCCCTGTCCAGATGTAACTTGGAGGAGACCTCGATCCCTGATCCAATTCATACATGCATGTTCATTCCTTGGTGAATGTGGTGTATATTTATTTACAATATTTAGATATGCTCCATATGTAAAATAGATTCTGGAGCAGTGAACATAAGGAATAAAACAGTAAAGAAGATGAAAAGGTTAAAACAACATATTAAAGTTGTTCATTTTAAAACAGAATACCAATAAAAAGAGTGGCTGGTCAGTTAAGGGATGCTTCCTGGAAAAGAGCAGTTTTCAGGAGACGCCAGAAACAGCACAGTGATGGTGCCTGCCTGACCTCCAGGGGCAGGGAATTCCTAAGAAAAGGGGCCACCACACTGAAGGTTCTTCTGCTGGTGGACTCCAGTTGGGCTATAAGCCCATGTGGAACCAATAGGAGCATGCCCTCTAATGACCTCAGTGGCTGGGCAGTTTGATGAGGGAGAAGGCGCTCTCTCAGGTATCCTGTAATGACTGTATTGTGCTGGGGATATTGGGACCTGTAGTCCAGTATAGCTGGAGGGCACCAGATCACAGTCTTCTTTCTAGATCAAAAGGCAGGCTCTACATTTTTTTAAAAATATGAATAAATAAATGAAATCAATCCATAAATGGTAACCAACATGTGTGAATGCGCTACTATGGGCAGAACCATCATATCACCTGAAACATGATACTTTTAATGGAATATTTTCACACGTGGGCAAAACGTATTGCCATGGGCAATTTTTATATGTGGACTGGCACTGAGTGGCAAGCCACTGAGAACAAATGTCTAGCTACATGAAGAAAGTAATTTAAATCTGTCTCTTTGTAGTGGCCATTTTATATGCAGTGACCCTAGCCTGGTTCACAGTCCATGTTTTACAAGGAAGTCTATGAATGTGGACCCCCATCTTAAAATTTCTTTGACTATCATTGGTTTCCTTTATCCAAGTTGCTCCCTTGGATCAATTGCAGGGCAAAATGTGTGTGTGTGTATGTGTATGTAAATTCAAAGAGATGCGTACAAACATTCCTGCACAAAGGCATGCGAGTAAACAATGACCCTCGACATCGTGGGGCTTTGGAGGTTTTTTTTTTTGTTTTTTTTTAAATTGTTGATTAACCAGAATTGTAAATCAGAGTAGGATTTATTCAGACACCGTGTTTTATTTGATAAACGTCAAAGTATGTAAATACAGAGCTCTCCTTTCTACAGTCGCTGAAACAAATGGAAAAACACATTTATTAGCATAGAGATGAGTTTAATCAAATCAGTGGCGAGTACAAATTAGCCACAGGAAATGTAATGAGCTGGGAATTAATTAGCAGCATAATGATAATAACTTCGCCTGCTGATTACCTTGCGGCCACGGCGCTCCCCAAAGGCCTTTCTTGCGTTTCGCCAACAGCTGATCTTTTCTGTTGCAAGATTCCCTGAACTGGAACAGCATAGCCGACAGCTCGCGAGGAGGAAGGAAAGGAGAAGGAAGGAGGGAGGGAAAACTGGCAGAAAGAGGAAGGAAGCCAGGCTAACTTCATGTCTACAAGTCTTCTGACTTTTCCAAGAGCAATCCTTATCCATCCGAAAGAGCCCCACTCCCTCTCTTGGTGGGTGATGCCTGTAAGCTGCCCAGGTTTCAAACCATAGAACTCTATTTCCTGGGTGCCACTGAGGTGGAGCTGCAGGGGGAATGGCAGGCCTGAGCTCTGCAGCGCCACCCTGCCAATGGCCAGAGAATGTACTGCAGCTTTTCAGCCCAGCGGAATCAGGTGACCTGAGGAACCAATAAGATCCCTTTTGGCCTTATATAATTGCAGACTCTAGTCTGGCTTCTTAGTTTGAGCAAGATGCTTACTCAGGGCAGGTTCTGTTACTGTAGATTCATTTTGTCTGTCTCTTGGTGGCCCGCCAGCTTTGACAGCAGCTTCCCTGAGGGAGTGGTTGTTTTCATTTGTAGTTTGAAAGAATGAAGTAAAATGTGTGAGGAGCCTCAGCCACGGGGAGACTAAAATAACCAAGTACCATGCACCCACCAGCTGTTGCAGAGTGGCATCAGCTGCTGGGATGGAAGGCGCCTCGTGCTAGCTCAATTATTTCATTTTGTTCCAAAAGCACAAGGAGCTCTGCACTTACCGAATCATTGGGGGATAGCAGGTATGGCTCATCTGAAAACAAAGCACAAGGAACATTTAGATTACAAAACTGTCTGGCCAGGACAGAGGTGTCTAACTGGATCGCATAAGCCACTTTTTACAAAGATGGCCATGGTGTGAGACAGAGAAAAAAAGATTGGCCACTGCTGGGGTGCGAGAAGTTGGAGGATGTGTAAATTAACTGTTTTGGCACCAGCGGTGTGCAAGACCGATGGGAGGTGGATAGAGAAAAAGGGGCAGTTTGTTTGCTTTGGGTTTATTGGACAGGCATGTCCACAGTATTGCTCAACAAAACATACTGCAGTGCACTCAGAAACAATGAGCTTGTCTACATGCAGGAAAAATCCCATGCCTTACCTGGGCTTTCATCCTTGCAGTAATCCTACTGTTGTGACACACTCCCCCTCAAGCGCTCACATGATTGGTTCGCTTCTCAGAAAGGTCCTGTGGTTTAATGAAACAATGCCATCTAGTGGTGGAGAGATCCTGTGATATCCAGATAATACCACGTTATCTGTGTGTGTGTGTGTGTGTGTGTGTGTGTGTGTTTTAAGTGTGATTTCCAAGGAATAACTCGGGAGATGTCCTGGCTGTTGATAACATCAAGCAAAGGACCCACAAACTTCCATGAGTCGCCAAACATGAGTGTGCTATTAATCGCTCTTGCTATGTTCTTTATGTATGAATGGTTTGCTGCCTCATCTGCCTGAGGAGCAAATACTACACAAAGCCCCCAGTGATGAAGTTAGGTAATTTTAGACTTTGGCGTTAATGCTTTAGAGGTAGTTATGTGCAATTGCTTCACTTACTTCAAAATGTAGTAACCCAGCCCTGCTGCGTTTGGGGCTCCTCCTGCTCATTCTGCTATGTGAGGCTCTGGACTTCTGCCTAGGGATGATGGAGAAATCCAAGACAGACTAAAATGAGTTTAGATTTCTAAGAGTGTGGAGTCTGTGCACTTTTAGATTAAAAAAAAAACTTTCCTGAAATTTCAGCAATTTTATTTGTAGGAAAATATGCACATTTCTGCGGAGATATATGCCATTCTAGAAAATTTATGTGGGGGAAAAGTTAAACAGAATGGAGGCAATATGCAAAATGTTGCATGGTAACATAAATTGTGTAAATTGCTACAAATCCTCTCATAGAACTATTTGCGTATTTTTCCGCATCCTGGGAAAAACATCGAATCCGTCTGTGAATGGACGTTGGAATGAATTCACACAAGCTACAAAACACACACCAGACAGCACAACAGCAGTCGCTAAAAGACAACTGAAATCCACACTGAGAGGCATATATTTGCACAGCTTGCTGAAAGGCAAGCAGAGAGGGAGCCAAGCAGATGTCTCCCTGGGAGAAGATTTCACAATCTTGGTGCCACCACAGAGAAGACCCTGTCCTGTGTACTTCCCTGGAGGACTTCCAATGGTGGAGAGATACGGGGTTGTATCTAATGATGTCCTTCAGTGAGTGGATACTGCAGGTGGATCTAATTTCCCCTTTTCCCCAGCTTTTCAGCTCTGGCTGAATAGCAGTATTGGCAATTGTTGCATTTGTTATTATCTAGGTTTGGCCTGGCCACTTTTACAGCACCGTTCTCTCTGTCATTATTGGAAGTACTTATTGAGGCTGATCAGGCAAAGCGACCCATGATCCATATCTATAAATACTTGTTATTGATGAATAAATATAATATACATGGTATTAAGCAGGAATGGAATAAGGAATTGAATTGTCCCATTCTGCCTAATCTATGGATCACCACTTTGGTATCTATATGTCTCATGTTTATGGAGCTTAGGCTTCATTTTATTCAGCAAAACTGTTTGTTTCGTGTCTGTTGGACACCGCAACACCTCTATAATAAGGGATCGTCTAATTTGGCTAATTGCTGATGATGCAATGCAGCGAATGCTTCTTTTAAACATATCTTTTGACAATGTCCAGTAGCTGCTTCTTTTGGGGAGGAGGTTATTTTATGGGTAAATTTTGTACTGGAACATTCTTCCATTTTCACTGATATACGTGTTCTTTTAAATTATTTCTGTGCTTCATGAAATTAACGAATGATCAGTGTGACGTTTTCTCCTCACCCTTTTGACAGCTGGAAGACTGATATTACAACATTGGAAGAGTAAACACTCACTTTCTATAATGCAATGGACTAAGGAATTTGCAACATATTCAGTATTTGAAGAGGTGCATATAGATGCCACCTTCAAATGGATGCTTATTTAGATATCTGTTCTGCTTTTGTTGAAGCCTATGTATAATTGCTAGTAAGTTGTATTTACCATATATGGATTTCATAGGTATTCACTGATATATATATATATTAGGGGTGTGCACGGACCCCCCGGATCGGATCGGGACCCGGATCGGGACCTCCAATTTTGTCCCGGACCGGTTCGGACAAAATCGGAGGCCCCCCGGACCGGATCGAGTCCGATCCCGATCCAAAAATCGGAAATTTTTGGATCGGCCGCCATTTTTTTCCCCATAGACTTGCATTGCAATGCAAGTCTATGAGGAAAAAATGGCGGCGGGTGGGTAAGGGGGGGCCTAACTCCCTCCCCCCCCCGGGGCCGTCCGCTGTGGACGGCCCCGGCAGGTAAACCCCCTCCCCCGCGCTCCCTACCCCCCCTGGGGCCGCCTGCTTCCATCCGCTGGCGCCCGCGGGCGCCAGCGGATAGAAGCGGACGGCTCCGGGGGGGGGGTAAGCCCCCTTCCCCGCCACTTACCTTCTCGGCACGTCCGGCGCCGGCGGCTACTACCAGCGGGCTCCGCGGCCTACTCTCGAGTAGCGCGCCGGGTGATGACATCACCCGGCGCGCCACCCTGGAGCAGGCCGCGGAGCCTGCTGGTAGTAGTAGGCGCCGGCGCCGGACGGGAGCCGCCAGGCCGGGCAGGTAAGGGCCCCCCTCCCCCCTCCCCCCTCCGCGCGCCCCCTCCTCCCCCCTCCTCCCCTCCACGCACCCCCTCCTCCCCTCCACGCACCCCCTCCTTACCTTTCCGGCCCGGCGGCTCCCGTCCGGCGCCGGCGCCTACTACTTCCAGCAGGCTCCGCGGCCTGCTCTAGAGTAGCGCGCCGGGTGATGACATCACCCGGCGCGCCATCCTAGAGCAGGCCGCGGAGCCTGCTGGGAATAGTAGGCGCCGGCGCCGGACGGGAGCCGCCGGGCCGGAAAGGTAAGGGCCCCCCTCCCCCCTCCGCGCGCCCCCTCCGCGCGCCCCCTCCTCCCCTCCACGCACCCCCTCCTTACCTTTCCGGCCCGGCGGCTCCCGTCCGGCGCCGGCGCCTACTACTTCCAGTAGGCTCCGCGGCCTGCTCTAGAGTAGCGCGCCGGGTGATGACATCACCCGGCGCGCCATCCTAGAGCAGGCCGCGGAGCCTGCTGGGAGTAGTAGGCGCCGGCGCCGGACGGGAGCCGCCGGGCCGGAAAGGTAAGGGCCCCCCTCCCCCCTCCGCGCGCCCCCTCCTCCCCTCCACGCACCCCCTCCTTACCTTTCCGGCCCGGCGGCTCCCGTCCGGCGCCGGCGCCTACTACTTCCAGCAGGCTCCGCGGCCTGCTCTAGAGTAGCGCGCCGGGTGATGACATCACCCGGCGCGCCATCCTAGAGCAGGCCGCGGAGCCTGCTGGGAGTAGTAGGCGCCGGCGCCGGACGGGAGCCGCCGGGCCGGAAAGGTAAGGGCCCCCCTCCCCCCTCCGCGCGCCCCCTCCTCCCCTCCACGCACCCCCTCCTTACCTTTCCGGCCCGGCGGCTCCCGTCCGGCGCCGGCGCCTACTACTTCCAGCAGGCTCCGCGGCCTGCTCTAGAGTAGCGCGCCGGGTGATGACATCACCCGGCGCGCCACCCTAGAGCAGGCCGCGGAGCCTGCTAGTAGTAGTAGGCGCCGGCGCCGGACGGGAGCCACCGGGCCGAGAAGGTAAGTGCCCCCCTCCTCCCCCCCCCGCTGTCCACTTTCATCGGCGGGCGCCCGCTGGCGCCCGCCAATGGAAGCGGCGGTGGGCGCCAGTGGGCGCCCGCCGATCCGCCGATCCGCCGAACCGGTTCGGAGCTTTTTCGGACCGGTTCGGATTGGATCGGCCGATCCAGCTGCGGGATCGGAAATCGGATAATTTATCCGATTTCCCACTGGACCGGACTCGGATCGTGGATCGGGTCCGATCCAGTGCACATCCCTAATATATATATTATACACACACACAAATTCATGATCTATATTAAAACTGTCATATTAACCCCCCCTAAGTTTTATAAAAGAAAAGCAAAAATTATTTTAAATCCATATGTAATAATAATAATAATAATAATTTATTTCTTACCCGCCTCTCCATTTGGATCGAGGTGGGGAACAACAATATGATAAAATACATAAAACTGATTAAAACATGACACACATTATTTAAACTGCATTAAAACATCCTAAAACATCCTAAAAACATCCTAAAAACATTCTAAAATTCCACTGGATATGCCCGTCGGAAGATGTAGCACCTACATTTCCCCCCATCTTTACTCTAAGTAGGTGCAGGCAGAATTGATCCAGATTGGGACCCCAGCAGGGGGTGGGGGAGGGCTTTTAAAATAAAGATTGGGTCCCCTGAATCTCCTCCAGAAAAAAAAAAGCAGAGAGAGAGAGAAAGAAAGAAAGAGAGAGAGAGAGAGAGAGAGAGCTGCTAGATATGGACTTAAAATAATGTTCGTTTTGGTCCTAAGTTGCACAGTAATCGAACAATCCTAACACGGTGTTGGGAGATTCCATGGTGGAGAAGCTACCACTCAGTCTGTTAAATTATGATTTCTTCTATTGAAATGAATGGGAGGGAAAAATAAATGCATCATCTCCAGAGCTGGCATACTTTTTTGGGCTTTGCTGGGGGCATGTCAGGGGGAATGATCTGGCTTTGGATCTGGCAGAGCTAAGGCTTCTCCCAACGTGCTCTCAGAATGCCTCGTTCTTAGCCCTCCCTGCCCATGGAGCTCCAGGGATGGTACAATAATAACTACAGAGCTTTCCATTGCTGCACTGGTGGGTGAGGGTTATTTTTAAAAGCACCAAGGATAACTCTTAATGGCTTCTAGCACAGGCATCGAAGAATACCCGGGGGTGAGATCACCAGGGCTTGAACGTGTTCTCTTATGTCCAAGGTTACCTGGCTCTCTGAGATGTTTATTTCCCTAACCCCAATTAGAATAAGGCAGTTTCCCCACCCCCCTTCTGCTATTTCCCTGCCAAAGCCTTTTCTTTTCAGACCTGGGCTGATCTCATGTAAAAGGCGCTCCAGTTTATTCTAATTGGGGTTACTTATATCGGTCCTCGGAGGATGATTGATTAAGTGCTCTGATCGTAACTGTGAAGTGAGCAGCGGGGGTTCCCGCAGAAAGGGGGGGGAAAGGGGGGTTGAAAGTCTAGCTGGATAAATTATTCTGATGAAATCTGACCTATTATGAATCTAGTTCCCCCACTTCCCTTGGTTAAAGCATGGTTTGGATAATAATGCAGAGTCTCTGTTCTGAAACACTGCAGAGGTGTCAGAATAGATATCTCTCACACCCTCTCTCTCTCTCTCTCTCTCCCTCCCTCTCTCTCTCTCTCTCTCACACACACACACACACCCCAAACATGTACGTTGCTTATTTTTCTTTACAGGGGGGACCCAGTCCAGATCATAGCATGGGGTGTAGTGGGAAGGGGGCTTTAATACTTTATCTCTGCCCTGGTCCTGATGATCCACATCCCCCTTAGGCAGTAGCTATTTTCATCAGGGGACCAAAGGGCGTTTCCTCCAATAGCAAATATTAGGGGTGTGCATGGACCCCCCGGATCGGATCGGGACCCAGATCGGGATCTTCAATTTTGTCCCGGATCAGATCGGACAAAATTGGAGGCCCCCCAGACCAGATCGGGTCCGATCCAAAAATCGGACATCCGATTTTTGGATCGGCCGCCATTCCCCCCCCCTAGACTTGCATTGGGGGAAAGAAAGCTTTCCCCCAATGCAAGTCTATGAGGAAAAAATGGCGGCGGGTGGGTGAGGGGGGCTTAACTCCCTCCTCCCCCCTGGGGCCATCCGCAGATAAGCCCCCTCGCCCTCCCTGGCAGGTAAGCCCCCTCCCCCACGCTCCTTACCCCCCCGGGACCGTCCGCTTCCATCCGCTGGCGCTTGCGGGCGCCAGCGGATGGAAACGGATGGCCCAAGGGGGGGTAAGCCCCCTCCCCCTGCTTACCTTCCGTGGCCGTCCGCTCCCGTCCGCCGCTGGCCGCTACTGTGAGCAGGCTTCGCGGCCTGCTCCTGAGTAGCATGCCAGGTGATGACATCACCTGGTGCACTACCTAGGGGCAGGCCGCGAAGCCTGCTTGCAGTAGCGGCCAGCGGCGGACAGGAGCGGACGTCCCCGGAAGGTAAGCCCCTTTCCCCCATGGGCCGTTTCCATCGGCGGGCGCCAGCTGGTGCCCACCAATGGAAGCAGACAGCCCCACCAGGGAAGCCCCCCCCCGCTGTCCGCTTCCATCGGCGGGCGCCTGCTGGCACCCACCAATGGAAGCAGCAGTGGGCGCCAGTGGGTGCCCGCCTATTCTCCGATCTATTAGATCTGGATTGGGACCTTTCCAGATCAGATTGGATCGAACGATCCAGCGGTGAGATCGGAAATCGGATAATTGTATCCGATTTCCCCTGGATCGAATCTGGATCGTGGATCGGACCCGATCCAGTGCACACCCCTAGCAAATATCAGGATGTGAGTGTACGG
The DNA here is from genome assembly GCA_029215795.1 of Anniella stebbinsi. Classification (NCBI taxonomy): domain Eukaryota; kingdom Metazoa; phylum Chordata; class Lepidosauria; order Squamata; family Anniellidae; genus Anniella; species Anniella stebbinsi. The sequence continues at coordinate 10,158,498 of JARDYH010000004.1, read as the reverse complement.
GAATCATGACCATAATGTGGAGAAAGGGTTAATCCTCTTTCTCCCCTATGCTGAGGTCCCAGCACAGATCAACCTTCCCCCTTGTCTGCTATTTACCAAAGAAAAGGACATCAAGCAAGGGCCAATCGTGTGATTTACACCACCCCCTTGTTTAGCTCTCAGCTTAACATTGCTTTCACATCCACGCTGCTAGCCCTCATGGCTGTAACGGCCGGCTGGAAGGAGGGTGGGGTGACGCTGCATTAAACCTCAGAAGACTGCCTCTTACTTGGCAGGATTTCCATCGGTCAGAGCTTCTCAGAGAGAAGAGACAAACACAACGCCTGCCTCGCAGCAATGCTGAGAAAGTGCTAAGTGCTAATGATGTCGTGCCATTCTAATAGGGCACTAATGGTGCCACATTGTACAGCCTGCCACGACCATTCTGTTTGTGCCTGCAGATCAGACGGTAATTACAGAGTAATTACTCTGAGACATGCACTCTGCTTTCAAAGACAGGAGCGCGGGGGGGCGGGGCGGGGGAAAGGCCATATAATGTGCTTGGCCCCTGTGCTGCACTCGTGATGCAATGCAATGACAACCAACAAGCAGAAACTTTGAAGCCAAAAAAGAAGGATGCTTCTTGTTAAATATGCCCTCAAATGACTCTGCTCGTGTACCCTGGCAATTTTTGACCCTGGATTTAATGGTCTAGTGTGTGTGTGTGTGTGTGTTGGGGAGGCTTGAGATAACAGGTGTATTATTTCAGTTGTGAACCACACAACTAACGTTTCATAGAATCATAGAAAAATAGAGTTGGAAGGGGCCTATAAGGCCATCGAGTCCAACCCCCTGCTCAATGCAGGAATCTACCTTAAAGCACACCTGACAGATGGTTGTCCAGCTGCCTCTTGAATGCCTCTAGTGTGGGAGAGCCCACCACCTCCATAGGTTATTGGTTCCATTGTCGTATTGCTCTAACATGACAATGGAACCAAGTCTCTTCTCGATCAACCCTGAGTGCAGGATACAGAATAATGGGCTCAAGTTACAGGAAGCCAGATTCCGTCTGGACATCAGGAAAAACCTCCTGACTATTAGAGCAGTACAACCATGGAACCAATTACCTAGGAAGGTCGTGGGCTCTCCCACACTAGAGGCCTTCAAGATGCAGCTGGACATCCATCTGTCAAGCATGCTTTAAGGTAGATTCCTGCATTGAGCAGGGGGTTGGACTTGATGGTCTTATAGTAGGCTGACCAGATAAAATCCAGGTCAGGGCTCATGTAACTTTAACAGTTGTAGAGAAAAGGGAATTTCAGCCAGACTCATTTGTATGCAATAAGTTCCTGGTGAAATTCCCTCTTCATCACAACTGTTAAAGTTGCAGGGCTCCTGCCTTCTTTTGTATATGGTCACTCTAGTATAGTGCCTGCACCTTTAACTGTTGTGATGAAGAGGGAATTTCACCAGGAACTAATTGCATACGAATGACACTGGCTGAAATTCCCTTTTTTCTACAACTGTTAAAGTTACATGAGCCCTGACCTGGATTTTATCTGGTCAGCCTACTTCAAGGTAAATTCCTGTATTGAGCAGGGGGTTGGACTCGATGGCCTTATAGGCCCCTTCCAACTCTACTATTCTATGATTCTATGATACTATGGTTCACACAACACACTAAGCCATAATGTTTAGCTCAAAATGCTTAACCTCTGTGACTTAGTGCGTCATCTGGACAGGGTCATAGTTTGACCCTAAGACCACACTGTGGGTTCATGGCAGAGGAAAGATTTTAAATCACATTATTCTTAATTCATTAGGGATATTTGGGGAATTCAGTTGTGAATTCGGATATGACCTGACCTGACCCCACCGCACTAAAATGTGGAGCAGAATTTTGCACTTCTCTGAAATTTGCAAAGTAATTATTGGCTCAAGGGTGTTTTGAAACATGCATTTTGAGATAAAATGCACTTAGAAATGCATGTTTTGAAAGACAATACATTTAGAACAGGGGTTTTCTTGGTTTTTATTTAGCAAGTACATATTTAAATGTGATTTTTTGTGTGTGCTGATTTTTTTGGGTTGAAATTGTAGATTAATGCAGAACAGGGACAGAACAGGTTTATGGATTAATGCATTTGAAAGTTACATAAACCAGAAATATCTATGATTTGCAGTCCAATCTCTTAGCCACCACACTACAACATTGCACACATTACAGCTTTTTAGGTGTGTATATCTCTCCCCCCCCCTTAAGCAAATACCTAAAAATGTATAGGACAACATATAGCAAATAGGTAGACTCGTTAGAGAGCCAGGATTGTAGTACACTCAGCAACAAACAATATAATTTGTGGACTGGCCCAATATTCACTGCTTTGTTTCTGGAATCCATCCATTTCTAGATTCTATTGATGCTGAATACATCTTAAAAGAGAAATAGTAAATCTATCCACAGAACCGTGATAATCTTTGAGGTCATTATTGATGGGGTTATCTAATAATAATGCCTCCAGTTAGAAAGGCAACTGGCAGAGAAAACAGAAACGCCAAGGCAAAGCCGAATGAGCGTTTACGAGTCCCACATAAACACGGGCTATGTGATAACAATAAAAGGAGATCACACTCATTAGTGAAGAACAATGTAAAATAGCTTTACCCATAAATGTTCTTGTATGTTAAATGCAGGTAGAGTGTAGAGTTTGAAAAAGTGATTATTCAGTCTGTTTTGTGTTCTATTACTCTGGCAGGAGCCAAAGAACAAACACACACACTCCCAGTAATAGTGAAAGTCAGTGTGTGTGTGTGTGTGTGAGAGAGAGAGAGAGAGAGAGAAGAGGGGAAGAAGGGGAGGGGCAAAAGGAAGAAATCACGGGAAACCACACTGTAGGCTATAGAGATCCTAAGGCCAGCTGTGGTCAAAATTCCCATGAACTAACTAACTGCAACAGTGCCCCCTTCCAATAACTTGTAGGCAAGGTTGCAATATTCCCAACAATTATAGAGTTGATTTCTATCACAAGGTCCATTTCACACATTACATAGTAGCAAATCTCCATTGAAAGACTAGGCAGCAGCAGATAAGGGAACATTGCTGGCCCCAGATTCTTGGTAAGGGTACATCCCTATTCAGGCATTCTGTCAATTTCTTGCTTCCTTACTATTCAGTCTGGCCAGGGCCCCCCTGACATCATGCACGTCCCTCCACCCAACGTCCATGTGTACAGTGAAAACATCTGTAGGGAGGAGACCTTTGTGCATACAGCTGAAGACGCGGAGGGTTTCCTGCAGACAATCACACTGTACATGCAGATGTCAGGGGAAAGGATCATTGTGCATGACATTAGGAGGTAAGGCTACTTGCCGAGGTCTGCTCCTGGCTGGCTTGTTGAAATCAGTAATTTACAGAATGCCTGAACAGGGCTTATGTGTATAACATTTGTATTCATGAACACATGTTTGTTGTGTTCATGCATTACACTTCTAGGGGTTCATGAAAAACTCTGGGTCGCATCCCATTGTTCCATCAGCAGAAGGAGGGAACTGGCAGAATGTATTTCCCCTTCCCTCCTGCAGCCCCCAAAACCCCAGTCTGTTCTTAAGGGTTGGGGGGAGGCTCTCCAGAGCAGATCTGGGGTGCATGCAAAGGGGTTGCAGAGTGGATGGTGAAGGCCTGTTGTATAAGCGAGCCTCCATTTGTGTGAGGGTTGGATCCAACCCATTGAATGGGCAGTCTTTAACAACGTGAAATCTAAAGTTTAAACACATTTTTTGATCTTTGGGATAGATCCTCAGCACTCAAGATGCATGCCTATCAAAGGACTTGAAACAAAGAATGACCGGGCTGAGCCAGAGCTGCAAGGCCATTAGGCTTCCACGATAGCAACAGGTCCAAGAAATCCACCAGATACGCAACTGTGCACACACATGCACAGAAAGAGTGAATAATAGGGATGTGTATTGTATTGTTAAAATGTATGATAACGATATGATAAGGTCGCTATCGTGCATGTTTTTAATGATGACGATACGATTTTATCGTTTTATCGGACTGCCATATAAATATACCTATAACTTCTGTATTTTAAAAGTTAGAGGCTTGAAACTTGGTCACAGTGCTTCTGGGGTTTGCCTAAGTATGGGTATGAAATTTGAGATCGATCCCTCCAACCATCGATTTTATATTAATTTTTTAATGATCATTTTCGTTCTGACAGGTCTGTCGAGCTGTCATGCTGATCCGTCAGAACAGAAACGATCATTAATAAATTCATATAAAATTGAGAGTTGGAGGGATCGATCTCAAATTTGGCACATATGTGTAGCACATGTTGCTACACATATGTGCCAAATTTGAGATCGGTCCCTCTAACCCTCGATTTTATATGAATGTATTAAAAATTTTTTCTTTTTTGACAGATCAGAATGACAGCTCACCAGATCTGTCAGAACGGAAATGATCTTTAAAAAATTAATATAAAATCAGGAGTTGGAGGGATTGATCTCAAATTTCATACCCATACTTAGGCATACCCCAGAAGCACTGTGACCAAGTTTCAAACCTCTAACTTTTAAAATACAGAAGTTATAGGCATTTTTTCTTTCTGTCAAAAATATCATTTTTTAACGATAATTATCATGAAGATGATATGGATCACCTACGATATGAATGAAGACGATAATTTTTTTGGTCCAAAATGATGATAACGATAAAAAATGATATTTTTTTGGCGTGCACACCCCTAGTGAATAACATCGGCAAACAAAACAGACTCCAAAATTTGTCCGTTCCAAAAGAAATTGGCCAGAACCATTTAGCCTTCAGATTTTAAACACCTGGGTGGAAGTATTAATTCTGCATTCTGACAAGGAACTATACCATGCAAATATTCAGAAGATGTGACTTGATTGACAGCGATACTGTCATCGTTGGCATTTACTGGCTACTATGACTGGTGCTACTGGTTGGGGAGTCAACTGTACATAACCTGAATTTTACTTGATCACAGTCCCTGTGAGTGCACCCATAACTTACTTTCACATCAGCTTAAACCGGACAAATGGTTCTGCTTTGGACAGGAACAATGTACCATGAAAATAGCTCTTTGGGGGCCATCTACACCAGTCATCTATTCCGGAATAATACCAAGGTCATCTCTACTGGGCCACATGACTTTCTCCTACTGCCGTGGTGATCCCGGGATGACCGCTCAGTTTTTCCAGAATATTGCTGACTGGTTTCGTAGCAGCTTTTCCCCATCTCTCGTAACAATCACGACATCCCCAGCTGGTGTGCTCCCCCCCCCCCATGTTCCTGGCTTGGCGAACAGCCAGCCCGCTGTCAGGGGAGAGCGGGCATCACCATGTTTCAGCGCCGGCTGTCCCTTTTTGTTTACACAAACGTATCGATGTGCAACAGTGCAATTTCAACAAAGTACCTATCCCCACTGTGTTGCTGTGCGTTTGTGTTTGTGCGCACCTCGGAGGAGTCATTACAAAAATAATCCGTGCCCCACACGCATCTGTCTAGTCCTGCCCACTTCTGCTGATACACATTGGAAGTGATGTCACGGGGCACACGTACCCCCCCCCCCCACAAGTGCTTTCCTTTACTTGCGGGAAAATTCCCTCGTGCGTGCCCCGTGAGCAACGATCGCGGAAGCAGGAAACCTCGTGATCATCTCTCCTCCCTCTCGAAAGGGTAGATGAGCCTTTTGTCAATGCTGCTCCTAAATGTATCACCTGAAAATCTGATACACACTGATATTGATTGCCTGCTAACCCTACAGTTCAAACGGTATTCTACATGCACCTTAAAAGGAAAACCCTTTGGTTAGTTTCATACATGAAGCTTAAAGCAGCTCACATTTCAACCAATTGGCCTTGGAAATATAACGCCTCCACTGGCCAAAATGTTCATTTGCATTACAAATGCCTCTCCTCTGCTGCCTCTTCCACATCAGAACTTGGCATACATTACTGCAGGGAAGGCTTGACCTATTATTTAAGCCTTGTGTAGCAAAACGCTCCTAATTTAGACTTGCAGCCCAATACAACAACTCCTTGTGGGCAATGCACACAGAGAACAGTCTCTTCGCAAGGTCTTTTCTGTCCCATTCACATGCAGAACTACCCACTCACCTCCTTTTGGGGAAAAAAAGAGAAATTGTTTACACTTGTGCTAGAGCTCCAGTTGGGTCCTGGTGCAGCTCTGTTTGGCCTATCACTGTATATTTCCTTGCTTTGTTGTGTGTCTGTAAGAGCAGGAATTTGAGAACAGGCATACAATTCAGAAAAATGGGATGTGCATTATATATTGCATCATCAACAATAACTGAACAGTTTCTGGGTTGGACTTGAGTTAAGCCTTGCCTTGTAGCTGTTTATTGGAGAGAAACTTAACACATTTTTAAAATCCTCCCTGCAACAGAAAACTAGCATCTCAGGGAGAGGTTTAGGTTAACTAAACCTTTATCCTTGATATACTATTGTTTTCTTCTGATAAAGCACATGCTTTGCAAGTGGAAGGTCCCAGGTTTATTACCTGGCATCTCCAGGTAGGACTATGAAAGACCCCAGTCTGAAACCTTGAAAAGCTCCTGTATGTCAGTGTAGTAGGCTAGATAGTGTAAGGCAGTTTCAACTTACCATTTTCAAGGGCTATAATCATCAGTACTCAACTGAAACAATGGTGCTGAGTCCCTGGCACAGCCACTAGTTCCAGATTCCCAGACTCAGCTGTGACTGCTGACTTCATTCGTTATCTCTGACTGCTGGCTTCATTCTCTGACCTTGGCCGGATGTACACCAAGCAGGATATAGAGGTATGGAAGTGGTATATAAGAGGCAGGAGCCACACTGCTGCTTTACAGCGGCATTGAAGTGCACTGACAACTGTTGGGGCCCATTGACACATACCATATACCCCTATATCCTGCTTGGTGTGGCTCCTGCCTTTTATATACTGTTTTCATAACACTGTATCCTGCTTGGTGTAGATCTGGCCTCTGATTCCTGTGTCTGTCCCATGGTTCTGAGTCCCTTGCATAGCCCCTAGGTCCTCGGCAGTGACTCCTGGCTTCATTCCTGGAATCTGACTCCTGGTTCCATTCTCCAACTGTGACTCCTGCCTCTGTCCCATGGTGCAGAGTCCCTCGCATAGCCCCTAGTTCCAGGTTCCCAGCCCTGGCTCTCTTCCAGCAGCTGCCTAGGGCTCAACCCTGACAACAAGCAGCAACTGGCAGAAGACATTGCTGACTTCTTGTCTTCTGGGCCAATGCTTAGGGCAGCCAAGTGAGTCTTATGACAAGGCAAGGGAGTGGCAGTAGTAAGGGTGAGCAGGAAAGTGGGCAGCACTCTCCTGCTAAAATAACATCCCTTGCCTATGTATACCAATCCATCTTTCAATAATAATAATAATAATAATAATAATAATAATAATAATAATAATTTATTTCTTACCCGCCTCTCCCTCTGGACCGAGGCAGGGAACAACATCAAACACAAATGATATAAAATACATAAAACTGATTAAAAGCATGTAAAATTAATACATTATCAAAATAACAATAAAACTCTTAAAATTTGACTGGGTTGGCCTACCGGAAGAGATCAGTCCTTATAGCTTTCTTAAATTCTGGAAGGCTGCGCTGTTGGCGGATCTCTCCCGGCAGGCTGTTTACACGCAACAGCAAGAATCCCCAGCAAGCCTACCAAAATTGGATAATTAACACACAAATGGCCTTGAAGGGTCAGATTAGGACCTATCTAGCCCAGCATTCTGCTTCCAACGGCAGCCAGCCAAATGCTTCAGGGGCTTACCATCAGGGCATGCAAATGACACCCCTCCCCATGTTTTTCTTCCTTGCATCTGGTATGCAGAGATAGACTACTTCAGAACATGGAGGCTTCAGCGAGTCAGTGCTGACTCCAAGTTTTGGAGGGCCAGGCACCCTGGAATGGGCTCCCTCTCTCAGTGAGACTACCTCCTCACCACCTTGGCCACGAGTTGCTATTCCTCCTCCTCCTCCTCCTCCTCCTCCTCCTCCCTTTCTATCGTTGCTACCACATGCTTTCTTGCTTGGCAGGCAGAGAGCTAGTGAGCCAGTAGGCAGCGGTGTCTCCTCTTCCTTCTCTTCCTCTTCCATTGCTTCACCACTACCATTGCCTGGACCAGAGCAAGAGGCAGGTGAACAAGCAGGGTGCAGTGATGAACAGGAGGTGCAACCCCAGTGGGCCACTGCTGAGGTGTGGGGCCTCGGCTGGTACCCGATCATGCCTACCACTGGCACCGGCTCTGCAGTCAGCTCTCATGGTTAATGAGATAGGGATGGGCAAACTCACCTGGGTTCGTCTTGTGGGATACTCACCCCACCACAGCCATTCGCCCCTGCTTACATGCAACGCAAGATTCTTTAGTGGCTTGGTGAGCATCCGACGAGCGCCGTGCAGGTCATCCGCCCAGAGCCTCCACTGTGCGTGACAACGGAGGCTCCAAAATTACGTAACTCCTCCTGCTGTGTAAACTGGAGCATTTGCACCTTTACTCTTGCATAAATGGGGCCTTTATGCAGTGTGTGTGGGGGAAACGATGTAATTTCCAGAGCCTCCATTGTCATTCACAAGGGAGGCTCCAGAATAAGGCAGATGGCTGCCGGATGCTCATTGGCCAGGTGGGCGCTCGATCCGTGGGTCCACAAACATGTTGTGGGTGCCCTACTGACTCCAGGAGAGGGGTGGACATGGGCCATGTCTACAGGGGGGTGGTCCTGGGGTCGTCCCCGTGTGTCCTTGGTTATCCCAATTTTACCCACGGCCCGGGACGATCCCGAGGACTGTGGCAGTGTGGGTGCCCGTCTCCGCTTCTTCCCTCTTTCCTGTGAGTAGTGGGGGTCAGCAAGAGGGAAGGTGCCAGTCCGGGGGGCGTCAAGAAGCATCCGGGTGGGGGGAGCGGGGTCAGGCTTTTTTTTTTTTTTACTTCCTTTTCTGGAGGAGCGCAATTGCACTCCCGGCTCCTGTGGCTTAAAAAAAAAATGGCGGGCGCAACTTCCCTCTTCCCTTCTGGGATGCTGTGCTTCCGTTTAGAAGCTGGGGGACGATCCTGAAAGCAGGTAAGTCTGGGATCTCCCCCTCCCTCTACACCTTTAGGTGTAGAAAGGGCCATGGAGGAATCTGTCAGGCTCTGGAAGCTGGTCAGGCGGCTGCGACATCCCCAGTAATGATTGGGATACTGTCGGAGGTTTGATTCACAAATAGAAATGTTTGAGAAACCTTGGGTTAGCACGCAGAGCTCTCAGATCATAGAAGTATGATGTTAAAGTTCCTACTCTAATCTGCCCAGGGTGTCTCTGAAAATGCAGGCTTTTCATAGATGTTCAAAGGCAAGGGACTAAGGCCAGTGTTTTCTCTACATTTGCTATATTCTATTACTAGAATATCCTTGTAAAACATTGTATTGGATATATGGCTGGCCATAAAATGAAATGCTGGTGTTACTTGTATTTATTACATATTGAGAGTTTACGAGTTAAAATCATCGCTTTATTACATATTGAAATTTTACAAGCTGGAAAAGATTCAGGGCTTTGTTCTGGTGCATATGATTAATGGAGTTTCCCCCCACATCCTTTGCCATGCCGGGGCTGAATCTTTGTATTGATGACCTTTCCTCCCTATTAGAAACAGGTCTGTGAAGTAGAAATATTTTTGTACATGAAATCTTCCCTTTGCCTTTGATGCAAAATGCACTCCCATGGTCCCTTCCATTCACAGTGCAGTGCTCTTTAAAGAATAATAATAATAATAATAATAATAATAATAATAATACCTATGGTGCATCATCACAAAGATCAAGCAAATAAAGATAGTGGGAGAAAAATACCCCCTTTTTTTTTTTTGCAAATTCATATGTCTTTTCTTTGGAGGAACCCCCCCCCCCCCCCCACATGTTAAAGGCTAGTTAGGAATCTGGGACTTTTTCAGATGCTCTACTAATGGATATGTCATTAAACCATGAACAGGACAAAAGACAAGTGATGAGGATGTCACATTTGATAGTGTGTGCGCGTGTGCACATGCACATTAAGTAGTGAGGAATCCTAGTCTGGCTACTGGTTTTTCCTCTTCCTTCTGGCCCCTTCTCCTACACTCATGGCTGTCAGCAGCAAGGAAGTTACTTGGAAGGTGGAGAGATGAGGAGAGGTCCGTCCTACCCATCCCTGCACTGAATTACTGCTCTCCGGGAGAGAGATCGGGCATAGCCAAGCTTATTGGACTGACTCATTCCTCATCTGGAGGATTTAAGGGATGATCAAAGCTTGGTGGATTCTTCTTCCCTGGCCTTCAGCTCTTCGCCCAAACAGCTGTGATGAGAGTCATCCTTGCATCCCCTGCCACACTAAACATCATCTCCGCTAGGGTAGAACCACCAACATGCCTGGCATGCCTGATGGGTATGCAGGAGAGGGCCTTCTTGGTGGCTGCTCCAAGGCTCTGGGGCTCCCTTCCCCGGGAAGCTAGACTAGCTCCCTTCTTGATCTATTTTCAGAGGCAGGCAAAGACTTTCTTATTCCGGCAGGCCTTTGGTGAATAATGTGGACCTCCATCTATGTTTAAGATTTTTAAAATGTAATATGTATTTTAAATGTTGAAATATTTTAATACTGAAACTTATTTAATTCTGGTTTTTAACGTTTGTATATTTCTGTTTATAGCTTTTAACTGTATATGGTTTAATTTTGTAAAGATGCCTTGAGGCCCAGCATTGGGCAGAAGGTGGGATACAAATTAATAATAATAATAATAATAATAATAATAATAACTGCTATGAGCACAAGAACATTGTCCACCCATGGTTTGATTTATACTTGTCTTCTCTGGTCACCATCCATCTGGATTAAAAATGATCATTTGTGAACAGTCTTCATTCATAGCTTTTTAGTTGTGGGTTTGCTTTCCCTTTGGGTTCTGGGTTTATGGGTTTTGACATGCTGTCACTTCTCCTAAATGGCCCAGGACCCAAGTATCTGGGGAGCCTCTTCCCATAGTGCCATTGTTCGGGTGGCTGTGAGACCTGCTTTACAGATGTCAGTTCTCTTTTTGAAGGGCTGTCAGAGGACAGTCCCCTGTTTGAAGGCATATCCTGTTTCAAGGGTGGTTCAGTCTAAGAAATCTGGAACAGAGCCTAATGAGTTCAGATTTTTATGAATCTGACCCAGGGATTCTACAGCAGACCAGCTTTTCCCCTGGTGGGTGGATTCTGCGGCCTTGTGAACCATTTTTCTCACCTTCAGGAGTTTTGCACATATGTTGTAGAAAAATATGCAAAAATACAAAGAATCAGCTAAAAATGCACATTCCCTCCATAGTCTAAAGTGTGAAAATGCACAGGGGGGGGGGAGAATGTGCACATTTTTCATATGTGAATTTGCACAGATTCAGAAACTAAAAATAAATAAATCTGATTCCACCTATGGGCAGACAATGGATGAAGAGTGCCTGATAATCTGCGAGACACAGACAGAATGGATTTTACACAATCTGCACATCCCTACCCTGCACCAAATAAGATCAGCTCGGTATAATCCCTGCTGGCTGCCTGGCACACATTTCCACGGTTTCAGACAAGTTTCTCTCCCCCCACCCCCAGGAGGTGCCGGGGATTGAATTTGGGACTCTCAGCATGCAAAACATGTGATCTCCCACCGAGTGACACCTCTTTGCCTTTTTATTCTTATTGCTTGGCCAAGATTGTCATCCTGAGCAATCTAAACCATCAGGATGGAGATGAAGGGGTATATTTTAGGTAAAACAATCCCCCGGCCTTTTAAGATTTTGTTCCAGCTAACCAATCATACCCATTCCTTTTGTTTCCCCGATAATTCCTCTATTAATTGCTTTTCAGCTTTCATTCATTACAAGGTCATGTTTGGTTTTGTTGACTCCCATATCAGATAAAAACATACCAGGTTTCCTCATCAGGCTCAGCAGGGATTTCAGTTCTATTAACTCAATTCATCATCATCTAGCTATTTTGGGAATTTGATTCTGTATGGGTAGCAGGGTTTTTCTTTTAGGAGAAGAAGAGACTGATAATCTAGTTTCTGAGGAAGTGGGGAAAGAGAGTGAGAAGTAAACAGCAGGAGGAGAGAACTTATGTAATGCTACTGAGCAGACATTTCTTTGAAGACTGAAGAGAGGGAGAGCAGGAGTGTACTATCTCCTAGCTGCCTGAAACCTCCATGCATTTCAAGAGAAGAGACGTCTACAAAGTAGGGCTGTGCATTGGATTCAGATAAAGCCTGAAGCCCGAGCAGAATCAGCCCACTTTGGACCATTTCTGGTGCTTCCCAAAGGGAAGAGGACTGAAGCCAGGCCAGAATGAGCCTTCATTACCAATTTCTGTTCAGAGATGCTGGCATTGTGTTTCCTCTCCAAATAGTGTCTTTTGGTTCTGTTTCTCTAAAATGCTGATTAGTGGGGGGGAGGGGGAGGGAGTACAGCCAGGTGATTGACAAGTCCAACTTCTAATCCTAGGGCATGTTTTACCAAGGGAAGCAAGGATGGGACCATGTAATGGCCATTCTTCCAACAGCGCCAAGGTTCACTATGGCCAGATCTACACCAAGTAGGATGTAGCAGGATGAAAGTGGTATTTAAAAGGCAGGAGCCACATCAAGCAGGATATAGCGGTATATGGTATGTGTCAATGGGTCACAACAGTTATCAGTGCTATAAAGCAGTAGTGTGGCTCCTGCCTTTTATATACCGTTTTCATACTGCTTTCATGCCACTATATCCTGCTTGGGGTAGATCTGCCCTATGAGAAAAGCCTTAAACAGGTTTTCAGTCAACTCTACCCCTGCATTCATGCTTCTGAAACTTTGTTGGACAGGGGAAAAAGCAGCACCCTTTTAAAAATGGGCTACTTCCATTAGGGCTGTGCATGGACCACTTGATTTGCTTCGGATCCCGATTTGTCACTTTTGAATTGAGCCCAATTCACTTTGGGTTGATTTGGACCTCCCCTGATTCACTTTGGATCCAAATCCGAAGCGAGATTCGGACCTCCGAATCAAGATTCGGATGACTCATTTTCCTCATAGACTTGCATTGGGAGAAATAAATGCCTATAACTTTTTCATTTTTAAAGATAGAAACATGAAAATCGGGGACCTTGTAGATGGCCTGGAGCTACTCATGTGTGACAAATTTCAGAAACATAGGTGCAGGTGTTTATTCACAAGGAATTTTTAAAAATGCAATTTTTCAAAAATCCATAGCCACAAAACGCCTGCACCTCTGTGTCTGAAATTTGCCACACATGAGTAGCTCCAGGCCTTCTTCAATGTGCCCAAGTTTTATGGTTCCTATCTTTAAAAATGAAAAAGTTATAGGCATTTCCCCCCCAATGCAACCCTATGGGGAAAACACTTAAAATGGCATCCGAATCGCCAAATTGATTCAGACCAAACCAATTCAGTTTGGATCAATTCGGACCTCCACCAATCCACTTCGGATCTGTTTTAGGGAGGTCCGAATCACCCCGATTCATTTTGGATTCTCTATTCGGATCTGAAGTGACGCACAGCCCTAACTTCCATTGCCCAAGTCCAGGGGTTAGGCTGTCTCATTCTTGAGCAGTGCATGGGATGCTTCATCTCCCTTTAGTAGTGGGCAGCCTTCCCATCAGGAAATGGAGAAATAGCCCCTTGCACGGTGCAAGGTGGTTGAAGGTCTGGGAGAAAATGCTGCTGGAAGCTAAATGTGGTCAATCTTGCTCTGGACCACCAACCCAATTCATACGGCCCTATGTACTGCCCAGTATTTGCCTTGGTTGCACACTGGCTTGAAAATTAGAATTAAAATAAATATGTATAAACAGACGAATACATCTGCAACCTCAGACATGCAAACTGGAGCAAAACTATTAACCTGGTTACACAGCAGCAAGTCACAGGCCGGCTTTGAATGTTTAAGCATCCTCCAAACCGGGGGGGGGGGGAATGAAATGAATTTTTCATCTATCACTATGGCAAACAGTCTGGCTGCTGCGTACCGAGAGAGATGAATGGCCACGTGTGCTGGTTCTTAATGGGAAAAGATGATATGAGATGAAGTAATAGGAAAAGAAGCAGCAGCCCAACACCCTCCCCCCCACCCCACCCCACTTTAAATTCAAGGGATTACATGTCAAGAAATGGGACTTTCAGGAGCATGGCTTCATACATTTCCCTGGCTCTGTCGCAGAACAGCATCTTCGGCTTCAGCGACACTTTTGGTTGATATCATTTTATCTGTATCTCCAAGAATCTGTGGGCTCAATTTTTTTTCCCTTTTAGCTTGAGTTCATAGCATTTTTGGTAGAAAGCCTGCTCCTGACCCAGGGTGGATTTCGAAGAGACCTTTGCGGGAAGTCAGGCAAAATCTGCAGACAAAGACAACAGCGCATGGATCAAGAACTCTTGAAATGAAACGAAATGCAGGGCCTTCCCACTTGATCCATGCGCTGTTGTCTCTGTCTGCAGATCTTGCCTGCCTGCGTAGATTTCTTCCAGAGTAAGGGTACCTGGCAAGTAAATGTTGCATGCGCAGGGTCTGGTACACACGCACGCACACGCATATAGAAAGCCACGGCAATTTGAAATACAGCTGTGTGCATGTGGCCTCTCAAAATTGTCCATCCTATTTGTGAGCAGAGAAATCGGGGGGACAATTTCACTGGATTTCTCCAGGAGGAGGAGAAATTCTCCAACAATTTCTCACAGGTAGGCATCACCATTGGCAAGGGTTGTAGAACTGCTTCTTTCTTCTATGTTTTTTGCGTACAGGTTTTCGTGTTTTTTTGCACGGCATTAACTGTTGGTAGCCTGACCCCCATTTTGCGTTCTCCTATATACCTAGCATCACACCAGTGCATTGAGGGAAGGGAATGCAGCCACCAAAAATAATGGTAAAGAAAACATGGAGAAAATTCTGAAAAGTGTCCTTTAATTTCTAGGAGGTAAGAAAAGAAAAATCTCAGGGATATAGAAAGGGAAATAGATTTTTCTGCCTCATTCTCAAGGCAGTATATAATTTATTTTGAATGTGTGCTTTCTGTTACACATCTCACCATTGCTCTACAGTCTCCCAGGCTGCTTACAACATCCTGATCTGAAAAGGCCTTATGGGAGGAATAATTCATGATGTCTTCCCCTGGGCGGGAAGTGCAGCTGTCAGAAAGATGACTGTACAATGAAATACCGGACACTCACACTAGGGGT
This sequence comes from Anniella stebbinsi, assembly GCA_029215795.1. Classification (NCBI taxonomy): domain Eukaryota; kingdom Metazoa; phylum Chordata; class Lepidosauria; order Squamata; family Anniellidae; genus Anniella; species Anniella stebbinsi. Next base: position 10,143,250 of record JARDYH010000004.1, on the reverse strand, counting down.
GTGCATGCCAAAAAATATCATCATTTATCGTTATCATCATTTCGGACCAAAAAAATGATCGTCTTCATTCATATCGTAGGTGAACTGTATCGTCTTCACGATAATTATCGTGAAAAAACAATATTTTTTGCAGCCCGATTTGTAAAGAAAAAATGCCTATAATTTCTGTATTTTAAAAGTTAGAGGCTTGAAACGTGGTCACAGTGCTTATGGGGTATGCCTACATATGTGTATGAAATTTGAGATCGATCCCTCCAATCCTTGATTTTATATGAATTTATTAAGGATCATTTCAGTTCTGACAGATCAGAATGACAGCTTGCCACGTGCATTCATTCAGACCTGTCAGAATGGAAACAATCTTTTAAAAATTCATATAAAATTCATATAAAATTCATATATAAAATATAGGTATATTTATATGGCAGTCCGATAAAACGATAAAATCGCCCAAAAATTATCTTCTCCGATGATTATCGTAGGTTTTTTTATCGTATCGTTATCATTAAACACATGCACGATAATGACCTTATCGTATCGTTATCGTACATTTTAACGATACGATACACATACCTAACTGACACACACTCCTCAACCATCCCATAATTAAGTTAAACACAAGAACCTTAAACAAAACCCATGAGAATTTCTCCAAAATTTCTTCTCCTTTGAATTTCTTTTCGAAAACAATTTATTTTCTATCAAATTGAATGAGAATGGTCAAAATTTTCATAGGGGAAATTTTCGGCACAGCATTAATTTTAAATTACATACTTGGAATGATATGTAGCATCTTGGATATCTCAGTGTTTTTTGTGTGCATACAGCCTCTTGTTCACATCACCCAGCCTTTAGAGATGGTTAACCTAGCAAAGAGGGGATGGGAGTCAAAGGAACCAGGAGAGCTTTCTGCTCAAATCATATCTGAACTCCACTTCACTTTCTCTCCCAGCTCTATGGTGTTGAAAAACCACAAGACATAGTGATGGCTACCAGTTTGGATGGTAGCCATCCAAAGGGAAGGGGAGCTGGTTAAACAAATTCATGGAGGAGAAGAGTATCAATGGCTACCAGATCTATGTTTGCCTCCAGTGTCAGAGGAAGCATGCCTCTGTGCATCAGTTGCTGGGGAACATGAGCGGAAGGTTGCTTTTGAACTCATGTCCTGTTTGTGGGTTTACTGAGGGAATCTGGTTGGCCACTGTGTGAACAGAATGCTGGATCCAGTGTGACTCTTTGTATATTCTAGCCATCCATGCCAGGGAGCCCACCAACCCTCTAGGTCAGGGGTGACCCCACCTCCTCTGAGCCTAACCACTGGTTTCCTAGCTTTTGGGTTGTCCCCTCCCCATTCTTAAACGTTGAAATGCCTCTCCCAAGGTTTAGGTGCTTGCAGTAACAGCTTGGATCCACCGTTGAATTACTTTTATCTTTAAGAAGTCTCTCCCAATGTTCAACCCACACCTAGGTCCTTTCCACACCAGGCAAAATGCCTCGGATGGACCCCGGCTGCTCCCTGTGTGTCCGAATGGCATACAGGGAGTCCCGGAGATGGGGGTGGGGCGGTCACAGTTGTTTTCCTGGTTCTCAGGAACCAGAAAAACCCTGATTCTTCCACAATCCCAGGAAGTTCCCGGGACCGCGGAAGAATGTGCTCGCCCATCCTGGGCGCAGCCACGCTTACTCGTGGGTAAGAGCAGCTGCAAACTGGGCATGGAACACACTGCCTGGCTCCATGTCCAGTGGGGGAGGGGGTGGCAGCAGTTTCACCACCTCTGGGAGGGCAGGGAGGGGGAGGGGAGGCTGATCACATGCACATTTTTTTTTAAAAAAACTCACCTGTTGCACACGAGTGCTCGTGCGCTTCCTCCGGGGCCCAGGAAAAAAAAAAATGGCGGGCGCAACTGTGATGGCCCAGGAGAAGCCTGGACCGCCGCATTTGTCATCTGTATTGGGCACATTGGTCCCGGAAGTGGCTACTCCCGGGATCCCCCGCCCTGAGTCTTCTACACCGCTACGATATAGAAAGGGACCTAGTCTCCTGTAACTTAAGCCCATTAGGTCTAGTTCTCCATTCTGAGGAAGCAGAGAATGAGCCTTCTATGTGGCAACCCTTCATGTCCCCTCTCAGTCTTCTCTCCTCCAGGCTAAAGCCCAGTTCCTTTGACTTTTCTTCAGAGGACTTGTTTTGGAAGTAAATCCTATAGGTTAGTTACAGGTGAATAATGCATCAAAGAGGTTGGGGAGATGGCAACATTTTTCCTTCCCTCTCAAAATACCAGAAACCACGATATGGTCATCCCATGAAGCTGATTGGTGGGAGAATCTGGACAGACAAAAGGAAGGACTTCTTCACACAGCACATAGTTAAACTATGGAATTCACTACTACACGATGTAGTGATGGCCACCAATTTGCAGGGCTTTAAAAGCGAGTTGGACGAATTCCTGGAGAATGCTAGCAATGGCTACTAGTCCTCATGGCTATATGCTACCATAGGTGTGCGCAAGAGGTGTGCCTGGTGTGCCCAGGTACACTCTAGTGTCTCAAGCAAGAAGCGCTGAATTGAGGGGGGCACTGAGTAGGGATCCAGACACAGAAGGAATGGTCCTCCGGGTGTTCCACTGCTGTGCCAAAGAAGTATTGCTTCTGAGAATGCACTACTGCTCTTGGCAGCAGAGAAAATAGGAATCACTCTGCTGGTAACCTCTCTGCCGGGAGCCACACTTCAAAGAGTCCAGGAGGACAGCCCCGAAGGCTGATATCACCTCGTAAGCCCCTCCTCGAGCCAGCGTCACCACAAAGCCCCGTCAATGCTGGGGCTGAAGGAGCATCTGCTTAATCCCCCCACCTCACCTGCGACAGCCCTCCCCCCATGGTCAGGCAAGCCGAACGCTGAGTAGGGCATCAGTGTCTACAGTGTTTAATAAATAAATAAATAATAAAACCAATGTCCTTTATGTTCACCTTAAAAAAATTCCCTGGGTGCACACCCTAATGAAACGTGCTGTGCAAGCCCATGTGTGCTACCTTCAATAGTAGAGGCAGTAAGCCTATATAAGCTAGTTGCTGGGGAACATGGGTGGGAGGGTGCTGTTGCACCCATGTCCTGCTTGTGAGTCTGTGGTCGGCAGCTGATTGGCCACTGTGTACTGGACTAGATGGACCCTTAGTCTAATCAAGCATGGCTCTTATGTTCTTATGTTATTTAGCGCAATCCTATCCAGAGAAGCATATGAACCTTTCTGAGTATTTGAGGTCATCAGGAAAGGCTGTTGAAGGAATTAGCTGAAGTGATTGTTCTGAGGAAGGCCTTCCTAGTAATAGCACTATGGAATAGCCTTCTCAGAGAGATCTACCGGATCACTTACATCAGTGAGTTCTTGATCATTTGTGAAAATTTGGATGACCAGAAGCAACAGCTGACAGGAGAACAGAAAAGAGTTTTTGGACAGAAAAGTTCACAGTGTGTATATATTTGAAAAATTGTGTACCTTCTTTAAACAAAGCTAACTAAGAGTGAGGGCAGTGCTTCCTGATCTGTGTTACCCTTACTCCAAATGGGCTAGCACTGAATGGCTTACCTGAAAAATTGCAGTAAGAAGTGTGTGTGCTTTCCCATGTTCCAGATTTTTTTTTTTTTAAAAAAAAACATAAACTAGTCCGTCTTTTCAGCTCAGCTAGGTTTGCCAGTTTTTCCACTGGCAGCAACATGATGGGCAGATATTAGCAGGTGTTAATATTTATTACCTTTCACAGGCAATCACTCTGTGGAAATCTTCGTTTGTTACTTTCTAATTATGTACACCAAGCTGCTGCTAAAGGCATAAGAGCAGACTAGGCTGATTTAATTCTGGTCAGTTGGCAACCTTCGGCTCAACCGCAGTTACAAATTTCTGTAATTTACAACATATGGCTCAATTTTTTTTCCTGTATGCTGACATACAATATAGGGCCACCTTTCCAGTTCTGCTTATTGTCATTTCCTAAGAACTACCTATCAAATCTCTAACAGGAGCTGGCCTTTGCTAAAGCAAGGGGGAAGATATCATATCCCTGGTGTGTACTAGCAGGTCAAAATTAAGAAATAGCTTTGCCCCATCAGCAGAAAACCTTTTGTGATTTCCTGTGGCACTTGGCAGCGTTGTACTGTATGCGCGGCACATTCGTTAAGTTAATTACAAGCGTGCGGAGATTCATTGCAAATTGTTCCCAGTTATAACTGAAAAATTCACTGGAACAAGGAGGGCTAATTATATTCCACTTGTTACTGCTGTGCCTAGTTAATATTCCAACAGCTGCCTTGGCAAGATAATGACGACTCCAGCCGAAATTACCGAACAAATAGATTTTTAAATCAGTAACAACATATTTACCAGCGTTTGTCCCCCGCCCCCTTACAAAAAGTTAAGCCTGGCTAGAGTCAAGCCTTCATGTCCACTGAGAAGTAGAGATTAAATAAAAATCAACATTGCCAGTATTGTGATAATAATTTGGCATTATTTCAGGAGGGAATTAAACATAATGGTAAAATATATGCATCGCTTTTCTGATATAGTCAAGGGTGGGCTCCGATATCATTGGGGCAGTGAATCCGCTCCAGGTTTCAGTCAGAACCAGTCTGTTCTGACTGAAACCTGGAGCGGATTCACTGCTGCATTGATATTGGAGCCACCAGCCTCCACTAAGATATATATGGTCAAATCTCTCAGTTTTGGTTTCTCTCAGTTTCTCATTTTTCCAACATTAAATTCGGTGAGAATTGCTGCAGTCTTAAGTTTGGTTCATGCTGAGCTTTGAGACTTTTGTTTTAAAACCGAAGTATTTCCCTGCACCTTTCTCTTAATACATGCAATTTTGTACGCACTGTTGACACACAGACACATTTTGACTACTATACATGTATATATATATATATATATATATATATATAATAATAATGCATGTTTTGACAGTTATTGCCTCCAATATTCTGTAACATATGAATTTTCAATGCATTCTTTGATTGGAGAACTCCATTGCAAGTTTTAGAAATGTGCGAAATTTAGAGTGGTTTGAAAGTGCGGAAATAGATAAGTTAGCATTAAAGTGTGAACTGTGAATTTCTTTCGCATTCTGTGTGTGTGTGTGTGTGTGTGTGTATGGCAGAGACCATCAGGGCCTTCTCCAGTTGGAACCTTCCCTCACCCCAGGGCTAACTGACATCGTGACCCTGTGAAGAAAAAGGAAGAGCTGTTGGTCTGCCCCTCCAGTGGGAGAAGAGAGGAGTGAGCAGGGCCTTCCCAACAGCCCTGCTGAACAGTCTCCTTAATTTCTTTTTCTTTTCCTCCTCTTCCCTCCCCATCCCCTGTTCCTCGTGTGTCTTGTCTTTTTTAGCATGTAAGCCCGAAGGTAGGGACTGTCTCCTTTACTGATTGATTGTAAGCTGCTCCAGGAGCCTTTTTGGCTGAGGTGCGGGATAAAAATGCTATAAATGCTATAAATAAAAATATGTGTGCGCACACACACACATACACACACACACACACACACAAAATGCTCTGTAACAAAAGTCTGATTGCTTTTAATGCAAGGCCACCGTGCATCATCCAAAATCGTATCTGCCATGGCCTTTCAATTCACCCTAACTCCTGTTTGAGAAAAAACTTCATGAGTTGCAGGTTGATTTTCCACCTGGAAAGTGTCAATTACCAGCTGTCTCCGAAGTCAATATGGAGTGAGTTTAGCTGATTTTCCCTTTATCTTCCCTTTGTTACAGTGCATAGCATGAAAGTGTGGTCTGGCACTCCAGTGGAAGGATCCTTGAGTTATCAAACCCAGGTTCCAAATTAATACACTTCCGTGAGATTAGGATCGGTGATATGAGGGGGGGTGGAAGAGAGAGAGATAGAATTAAAAAATAAAATAAAAAAGAATTTATTCTATCAATAGTGTATGCTAGACAATCTTAAAAAGGAAAGGAAAGTCAAGCTTACTAGCTTACTGATGTCTAATTTTCAATGGGAACAATCCCCATTTTTTAACAAATGGACAACCATTCACCCCTTTTTCATTTCCCCAAAGTTAAATTTGTTCTGTTCCATATTCACATCATTTGCAATTTTTTTTAAAAAAATTGCATTAATATTGATGCATATTTCCATGTGCATTTCTCAAAATGTACACATTTTGTGTCATTTTTTTTTTGCAGGTGATTTCCCCTAAACTAAAACAGTCTTGTGTCCACTCTATTGTGTACCCACTTTTATGTACTAGATGCATGTTTGTACTCATTTTTGCTGCTCACATCAAAGAAAATCTAAGAAGCAATCCTTTACATAAAATAAACTAGATATTTCTTGTCAACAAGGAAGTATAAGTAATAGTCTCACATTGTAGATATTAGATAATACAGGTAATAAAGCTCTTTGATAGCCCACAGTCCATAGAAATCTCTCTTTCTTGGCAATGTAAACTTTAATTAGAAGTAGAAAGAAGTCAAAACTCAGGAGTCTTTCATTCTTTTCAAAGGTAGAAAGCAAAAACTTATTACAAAATAATAAAACCCACAGAAGAATATACACACAGACATAAAACGAAGCCCTTCTTTTACTTCTCAGTTACCTGCACCAAACTGTTCAGGGCCTACCAAAGCACCACAAGAATCCTTTGTCCAGAAAAAACTGTTGCATCAGAAAAAGTTCCCCCCAGTTTACCTCAGAAGATGGAACCTTTTAAGGCACAGAGAGTTCCAGTGCCTTTCCCTTCCATTTGTGGAGGCTTAAACAAGCTAGTGTGTAGTGATGAATGTTGGGGGCTGTCTTGATGATGGCACATTGGCACTGTGAGCCCCCCAAACCCCACGCTTGTGCTCCTGTGGGTTGTTCCCACGCTGAGGAGTGAGCACAGGGTTTGCATCTGAAGGAGTCAACATGCCCAAGCTCTACTGAGCCTGTGCTCTGTTGTGCAACTGCATGTCACTGCAGGGGCGCACCCTCCAGGCTATTATTATTATTGTTATTGTTATTATTATGTATCCCTTTCTCGCTCATGGCGGTTTTTCTAGACGGACATGATGGGCTTTGCCAAGTCATGCTGTCTTTTACAGATTCAGGAATTTCCTGATGATTGAGCATGTTTTAATTATGACTGCTTTCTGGATGTTGGTGTGGATGTATTCTGGTAGGCCCAGTTTCTAAAGGTTTTCAGTATAGTTTTTTAATGTGATGCCGGTGACTGATGTGAGTAACGGAATAATTGTGACCTTTTCCTGTTGCCATAGTTCTTTGACTTCCATGGCCAGTGGTGTAAATTTGTCTCTCTTTTCTTCTTCCTTTTCAACAATATCTTTGTCATTCGGTAATGCTATGTCAATAAGGCATGTATGTTTTTCTTTTTTGTCTATGACCGTTATGTCCGGTCAGTTGCAGGTATTGTCTTGTCTGTATGAATTGTTCTGTCCCAGTATATTTTATGGTCCGCATTTTCCAAGCTTGTTTTGGGTGAGTATGTTTAGTATGGTGTAGGTTGTTTGATAAGGCTGAATGTGATGACCAGTTGTTGAATTATTTTTGCAGCTGTTTTGTGTCTGTCCATATAGTCCATTCCTGCCAGAATTTTACATCCTCCTGTTATATGGTCTATTATTTCTTGGAATTGATGGTATTTCCTGCATAGGTCTGTTGTTACACTTTTATCTTTTATGATATATTTTTGATAGTTCTTGGTTGTTATAACTTGATCCTGTATAACTATTAGGAATCCTTCGGCTTCTCGAAATATCTCACCCTTCCTGAGCCATTTGTACGATTGTTCTTTGTTTCTTCGTGGGTTCTGTATTATGATGTAGTGCTTCCCATGGAGTGCTTTTTGTGTTCATTTTTCTTTTTTCTCTGCGAGTCTGAGTGGCTGTGTTTTATCTTCATTTTGTAGTGCTAGGATGATGATGATGATGATGATGATTTACATTTATATAGCTCCTCATAGCCAAAGCTCTCTGGGTGGTTTACAAAGATTAAAGATTACCATCACAGGCCATTTCTCTTGGGATGTAGAAGGAGATTGAAAGCATGGGAGGTGGTTGGAGCAGGGGAAAGAGAAAAGTTAGTATTGTGCTTCACAACTGGAGGAGTACTCATGGCCATCTAAAGCCCTCCCAAAAGGCCATTAAGTCCAGGGTCTAAAATGACCTAGCTGCACTAGAATTTTGTGCCAACCATTTTTTACACTCTTCAGGGGTAGCCCCATGTACAGGGCTAGAGGCTGGTGGCTCCGATGCCAGCAGGGCCATTAATCTGCTTAAGGTTTCAGTCAGAATCAGTCAAAACCCTAAAGGAGCTATCCAAAGTGCTTCACGTAGACATGATTGAACCAAGGCATGGATAACTCTTGGCAACTCAGGCCAACTCAGGAAGGGTTGCACCTGCCGCACCTAGCATGTTTGTGCAAATACATTTTATCTCTTGATTGTGTTGAATATATAAGATGACAACTCACCGCCATGTGTGGTGTTACAAAGCAATCCAAGATGCTCTAGTGGAGTGTGTGCCTGAACATTTTCAGCTGTCACAAAATGCCTGGAACGGAGTGAAAAGCAAGATGCATTACCAGCATCTGGGCTCCTTTTTAATGGATGGCACAGCTTCTAGTGTATCATCTCTGCGATTACAGTTTGCAGCTGTGAAACGATCTGAAATCTAAATAGCTCCCTGTCTCTCCAGGCTGTTGCAGGAACGCATCGGCTCCTTGGTGTAAAAGTGGCGCAGCGCCATCGGCCTATCAGTCAAGCCCCTGGAATTTCACCACCACCATCATTTGTCCTCAGAAGGTTCAGAGGAAAAGACAAGGAAAAACCTGGAAACTGACATTAGCTTTTCAAGGTGCCACCTAGCAAAACCATGGCTTTTCAGATGTAACGGACAAAAAATGGAATTGGAAAAATATAGATAAGATTGTGGCAAGAAAATGTGAATTAGGCGATGCCCATCACGTTCTCTCCCAAACTTGTCATCTCTAGGGCTGGAGAAAGATGTCATGATGAACTCATCATGATTGCTGAAAACAAGAGTTGCTTGTCTCATTCCTCCCTCTCAATGTTTTGGACAATTTATCTACGTCCTCCCACCATGATGGTGGTGGATGGTGGGTGGGAGCGAAACTGGGCCTGATTCGTACAATATAGTATGCACCAGGAATGTGCGTGTGTTGGGTTTATGCCCATTCACTTTACCCCTATTCCACACAGAGGAAGATGTGAACAGGTCATTTCGAACCTGGATTTAATGGCCTTGCCCCCCACCCCCTTGAGATGGTCATGTGTATTATGTCAGTTGTGAAATACACAATTAACATGTCTCTCTTCTCCTCCCCCCAATGCGCCTGTCATTCCATGCTTTATATCTGCTTTGATATTCCTGATATAGAAGAAGAAGAAGAAGAAGAAGAAGAAGAAGAAGAAGAAGAAGAAGAAGAAGAACCAGAACCACCACCACCACCACCACCACCACCTAGTTTGGTAGCCATCATGGCTATAGGAATAAAAGGGGATTTCCTTCTGCCACCCTGATGCCTACACCATTCTCTTGTGAATATGCACCATTTTGTTTTGGAAAAGGATTACATACCATTAAAATAAGACTGATAACATCATCATCATCATCATCATCATCATCATAACGATTTATTTCTTACCCGCCTCTCCGTCTAGATCGAGGCGGGGAACAACAACATGATAAAATACATAAAACTAATTAAAACATGACAAATATTATTAAAACTGCATTAAAACATCCTAAAACATCCTAAAAACATTCTAAAAATTACACTGGCTATGCCTGCCGGAAGAGAACAGAAGAACCATTTACATGCTTGGCAGATGCCCTGACTGTAAAATGTTTTAAAAAATAATAATAAAGAAAGGATGCCACAGCAAAGAGCATCAGCCCCAGTGGGTCCCACAATGCTGCTGCAGGGCCTATTTGGCACTGGCCCCATCACTTGCAACTCTCTGAGAGGTTATCTCCTCCCCCCCCCCCCCCCCGGCCCATGGGTTGCAGGGCCCTGGACTGCAGCCCTGAGGTCCAGTCCTAGCTGCACTGCTGCTCATGCTTATTTGCTCAGTTGATAATTCCCATTCAGTGCATGCAGATAGAGGGGGGTGGGCACAATCCTGACCTTGTAACATGCATTCTGTATCCATGGCATCTAGGGATGGGTTAACCTAGTGTCACTTGTTGCATTTGTTCACCTGTTAGACCATTCTGTAACACTTCCAGGACGTGACCTACCCTCAGGTCCATCTGACCCACAGGCTTCAGCCTCTCTGTTCTCTAGGTAATAGAGACACCCAACATGCCCAAGTGGTTCCCTTCACCCAAACAGAAAAAGTGCCCAGGAAATATTTACCCAAGTGGTTCCCTTCACCCAAACAGAAGTACCCCAAATAGTGCAGAAAGATGAACGTGGAATTTTATATCTCCTATATCTCTATATTTCTATGTCGATATAGATATATAAATACAAGAAGTGCTATATCTTATAAATCACCCAGTTCTTGGTCTTACCCTGTCTACTCTACCCCATCTAATCCCCATTAACTAGATGTAGCTTCATCAATCCCTAGGGCCCTATCAAACTGACTGTCTGTTCTCCACTTATATAAACACAGGATCAATCTACACCAACACCAAGCAGGATACAACGCTTTGAAAACGTTTTGAAACTGTATATGGAGTGTGTCTTGGGCCCCAACAGTTGTCACTACTGTTATAAACCGTTTTAAACTGTTTTAAACCATTTTAAAGCAGTAGAGTAGATAGGCTCTCAGTCTACACACACACACACACACACACACACACGCAAGCACCACCCACCTTTCACTCGTTCTCCACCATACAATTAACCCTAACCTACCTGGGTTCTATTTAACCCAGCGAACACCTATAAACATTCATACAAACTCAACATGGCAAAAGCATTGAGATCTTGTCACAGCTTCCAGGTTCATCTGCAAACGTTTCAATAATCTGCATGAAAGTTGACACCTGCGTTCATATTTATACTTTTTTGTCCTTGTTGAGTTGAGAAGCATGTCAGAAAATTCAGAATGTGTGGAAGAGAGTTGCTAGCTATGTTCTGATCCACGCATTCGTCTGGGAGGTGCGTTTGAGGTCAATTCACGCTGGAATTCGCGAAAATTTAATTCCTCCAGCATCCTTAATGGGCTGCTGCGTGTGGAAAGGTGTGTCGCTCACCTCTCAGGTCGCGCACCAGCCACATGTACATCAAAATCAATATCTGCTTGAAGAGATGCTCAAAGACACTTGCATTTTCCACATACACACACACACACTAACAGAAGCTAACTTTTAGAGGGAAGGGAAGAAATTCTAAACTTTGCATTTCAGTGTATATTATTATTATTATTATTATTATTATTATTATTATTATTACACCTGCACACACAAAAAAGCTGCTCTCTCCCATACAAGGCACACAATTTACTGGCTCTTAGAGAAATACAAAAGACGGAACAAATGTTATTGTTCCCCTCCATTTACAGATGTTTATTCTTATCTCTCCCACCCCTCCTCCTCCTCCCTTTCTTTATTTCTACTACTGTCTTCTCAGTGACATCATAAATAGGACTTGTCTCATAGCTGTCTCCCAAATACTTTTGTTTCCTGGGACAGGAACTTATTATGATGTCATGCACTGGAACAGTTGTATTCCCCCCCTCCTCTTCCCCTCCCAAATTGGAAAGTGTTAATGAAGGACAATAAAAGAAGCCACTTTCCCCCCTTCTTTTCCTGGCACTAAATAAAAGGAGGCAGCAAATCCGGAGGGTGGAAAAAAAAATACGCAAGAGAGCAGCCCTTTGTGCCTTTCTGAAGAAATTCTTGTGGGGAAAGGGGGTCTTTACACATAATAGATGAGGAATGACATTTTAATTGCTAGGGCACTCACCAGCCAATTTAGCACATGAGAAGTTCAGGGGCCCCATCCTGTGAGGAGCTGAAGGACTTCTGGGAGCTGTGGAGTGCCCTCCGCTCCTACCGAAAGCCTCTGCATCGGGCAGCATGAAACCCTTCAAGATTCAGAGACAGTTTGCGTTTCACGTCCCGTAGACTCAGGTCCGGTCTTCTGCGTGAGGAAGAGAGTAGTGGCTATTTGGTTTGGAATCTCATGCTTGCCCCTGCACACACACACACACGCTTGTGTGAATTGCAGCATGACATTTTTGCATGTTCACTCTTGGTTTCAGTATAACAGTAACAATGCAATCTGATACATGAATCCTCAGAAGTTCCATTATATTAGATGGGACATACTTAGATGGAAAAGTAACACACACACACACACACACACAGAGTTAAACAAAGTAAGGGTGCCAACCAACTGCAAAGGTGGAACCTGGCTAGGGTTTTGTTCCATATCGTTTGCTTTCAGATTGGCCACTTGCCAGAAAGGCATGGTGGGTGAATTCTCCAATTGTGTGTTCACCTGCTTCTCTCCATTCCTGCAAAATACAACTGATCTCTGGTCCTGGTTCCACTCTAGGGATGTCGTGAGAGTCCAGTTGCAGGGGTGGGGGGGAGGTGGAGGAGGCCATCTGCTTGGCCTCCTGGACCCCAGTTTGGGGATCTCCCCATTTGCCCAACTTGGTACACGCCAACCTGGGCAAGCATGGGGACCCATGAGCCGCAATTTGGGGGAAATCATGAGGAAGCCTTTTACGTAAATCACCATTTTGAACAAATGGCAGCCATCAATAAGGCTGCTTACGCAAGGCGAAAGGCCTAGCTGCCATTTTGCACACAATACAGACAAGGGCTATAAAACATAAACTGCTGAACTGTGTTAATCATTTATATATCTTATAGCTTAGTTTCATAAACCGACGTGGAGTGAGAGAGGCCTACAGCGTGGGCCAAAGACATCATATAGTCTAGGCTGACCATATGAAAAGGAGGACAGGGCTCATGTAACTTTAATAGTTGTAGAGAAAAGGGAATTTCAGCCAGTGTTCTTTGTATGCAATTAGTTCCTGGTGAAATTCCCTGCTCATCACAACAGTTAAAGTTGCAGGCACTATACTAGAGTGACCATATACAAAAGAAGGTAGGGCCCCTGCAACTTTAACCATTGCGTTGAAGAGGGAATTTCACCAGGAACTAATTCCATACAAATGACACTAGCTGAAATTCCCTTTTCTCTACAACTGTTAAAGTTACATGAGCCCTGTCCTCCTTTTCATATGGTCAGCCTAATATAGTCACTTTTCCTATATTTTCTGACCGATGAAGCATTGAGATGATGAACACATTGGCTCAATTTGGACGACACAATAAACAACTGGTGTGGGGGAAACAATTGTCAGTTGTATTGACTATCGTGTTGTCCAAATGCTGCCATAGTCAACTCAGCGCTGATCCTCATCCACACCACAGTTGATTATTTATTACCATGTTGTGTGGGGAGTACCCCCTAGATGAACAATGGTAAAGTTGATTATTACCCCACCATTGACTATCGTGTCGTCCGAATTGAGCCATTCTGGAGTTGTCTTATCAAGTTATCTATTGAGTATTATCTCCAGTGACTATATCTGTTTCCTAACGTGCCTATTTAGAAAGAATTAACTGAATCCAATGCTGTTTTCACTTTTCAGTATTGTATATGATATATTGAATTGTGTATCATTTATATGTTTGATACGAGCAACTAAAAGTATCTGCATGAATATCCAGCATTACTTATGTTCAGTAATATATATATATATATATATATATATATGCAATTAACACAGTTCAGCAACTTATGTTTTATTGTCCTTGTCTGTTTGTTGCATTTACCATGTTGAGGGTTCCTCCCACGTTAATTTGTATTTTGTGCAAAATGGCAGCCACCGGAGCAGTGAGATGCAGCATGCTACTCGCCAGATGTCCAGCAACCATTTGGCGGCTCGTCGCATGAGGACAACAGGGTTGGGTGGTCAATCCGGGTCCGTCAAGGTGGGCAATGGTGAGTTCACCCATCCCTATGACCCATGCTTGACTCAGGCCCTAACTTAGAAGCCTTTGCCTTTGTTTATTTCTTAATTATTTTAATGGCATTTAGGGTGACCATATGGAAAGGAGGACAGGGCTCCTGTATCTTTAACAGCTGAATAGAAAAGGGAATTTCAGCAGGTGTCATTGTTATGTCCTATCTCCTATCCTCTTTTGTAGGGTGACCAGATACAAAAGAGGGCAGGGCTCCTGCAGCTTTAACTGTTGTGATGAAGAGGAAATTTCATCAGGTGCTGCAGGCATACAAATGACTCCTGCTGAAATTCCCTTTCCCATACAACTGTTAAAGATACAGGAGCCCTGTCCTCCTTTCCATATGGTGAAGCTAATAGCATTTATGTACCATCCTTCGTAATTTTTATTCCAGGGTACTTTGCAATGTAATTTTGAACAAAACTACAAAAAGATATGCAATGAAAGCATCAATAACAACAAATCGATAGCACAGCGAAATTATAAATTAAAACAGCAATGAGAAAGCTTTATTTCCAGTGTTTAAAACTATGCAGTCCTTCCAGTGCTTAAAATGCAAATACTTACGCCTAGGAAAATAAAAGTGTCTTTTATTTGCCAAACAAGCCTCCTTAGGGAGGGAGCAGGGATCTCAGAGAGATCCGCAATGGATTTAGATGAATTTGGACTCTTATGAATCTGACCTGTGGATTGTGACTGCTTTTGCTCTGAGTCATCTGGATTTTGTGGATTTGCTGGCTGGTTTTTCACTTTGGGCAGTGGGAGATTTTTACGAATACGCAAGTGCATCATCACATTTCTGCAAGTGCACATTAGCACTAATGCACACTTGTGGCAGTGCAAATGACTGCTAATGTGAATTAGCACAAGTAGAACTAAATCCAATTTCATCAATCAGCGAATGACGGAATGAAAGATGCCTGACAACCTGCGAAACACGGACGGAGTGAATTTAACAAAATCCATCCAACTCTAGGAGGGAGAGCCACAGATGTCAAAGCCCTCTCCTGTGTAGACATCTGCTTGAATTCAGATGGTTGGAGCACTCTGAGATGGGCCTCCGTGAAGGCCCTCTAGAGTCCATCTGGGTACCAGCTTTTTCATTTTAAGGACAAGCAATCCTCAAAGAAGGGTTTATCAATTCCAGATTTACAAAACAGCCCAGTGAAGCCCAAGAAATCATACTTAAAAATAATGCTGGCTTTTAGCTAACTTCTAGTTTTCATGATTTGGGACAAAGGTTTGAAATAACGAAGGCACTGCCCCCACTCGCCTCATGCCCTGCAATATATGCCATTATTACTTCAGGCAGCAGATGTGCAATGTGATTCCATAATTTGGGGCTTCAGAACAGTAGAAGAAATAGAGGTATCTTATCAAGGGACTAGCTGGACTTATGGTTAGGGAAACAGAGGTCTATTCTCAATAGAAAGCCCAAGTGAGAAGGATGAGAGGAAGCATGGGAACAGATCCACCTGAGGTGCAAGAAGTCAGTGTTTGACTGTATGTAGTAATAATCATTTAACAATAATTAGCAGCAGACATGCAGTAGCAGTCAGTTTTTGACAGCATCTGACAAGTAGCAATCAACGTTTGATAGTATCTGACAGCTGGCATGCAGTAACAGACAGGATCTGACATGAGGCATTCAATATTTGACAGTATCACACAGTACACATGTAGCAGCAGTTAATGCATGACAGTATCAGACTTGCAATGAAAGGTTGTGAATTTTATATTAACTTGATTAATTCATTTAACCAATCAGAGCAGGTGTATCGTAAAATTTGATCTCAACATTTAATTCTAGATAATGAATGTCACATTTCAAGGTCAACAATCATTGCCCAAATCTGAAAATTCAGCACATTTTAAAACTTTGCAATAAAATAAAATAAAAAACCATCATAGCTCTAGCATAAGGCATAATCAAGCAAGCAAACAAAAGAAGAGAAAATGCAAATTCCCAAAGCATGGAAGGTACACAGTGTGCCACAGACAGAGTGAGCAGTGTGGGACCACAAGCTTTGTGAGCCAATTGGCACCAACTAGCAAAAAAAAAAAAGACACGGCAGCAAAAGATCAAAGGTTTGCACCCATTTCCCAGAAAGACCCAGGTTACGACTCCCTGGAAGCACGGGCTGGACAGATGGAAATCAGCTTTGATTGCAAATCCTAGCAATGTGCAAACTTACCCTAAATCAATTCATTACATACTCAGAAAGTAACAAATTAATCCATGAGAGCTTGGACAAGAGTTCCTCTTTCATATGGAATCCAATTCCATGTATACGGGGTTTTGCACATGTGCAATATCAAGGTGCATCTTGAGAACTGTAGTTTGGAATCGCTTAATGTGGCATGACATCATGTGTCCCCATGCGATGTGTCCCCTTTTTGATAGCTTGTTTTCCTGTGTCCTGCTTGCCTTACCTGTCATGGACTGTTTACTTGCCATTACCAATCGCCGCTATGACAAGTCCTCCTCATCAGAGGTAGAGACGTGATGGTCGAAGGGATGTATATATTTTGTACAATCTGTTCCGTGTGTGTTTCACAGATTGACAGATGTCTTCCATTCCATTGTCCAACCGCTGATGGATATTTGCACAACTTTGCATTTGCGCAGATTCAGACTTGTGCAAATGTGCTACCCTCCCACTCCAGATGCACCTTTTCATGCTTTAGCCTAAGGGGGAAATGAGCATTTTCAACCACTATTCCTTTTTTATTTTACATATTTTTTTTTCTACGACTCAATTTGTGTAAAATCCTGGAAAGGTGAAAAAAAACACCCCTATTCTGCAATGACTCTGTGCAACTTGGAAAAACCAGTCTGCTGCAGGAGGGTAGCACATTTGCACAAGTCTGAATCTGCGCAAATGCGAAGTTGTGCAAATATCCATCAGTGGTTGGACAACGGAATGGAAGACATCTGTCAATCTGTGAAACACACATGGAACAGATTGTACAAAATATATACAGTGGATTTATAGAAATCTGAGTTCATTTGATTCCATTGTGGATTTCTTCAACATCCGAAGGTGGCAGAAGCAACTAAGGAGACTGCTTCAAGTAAGTTTTGGGGTTGGGGGTGTCTAAGTGATAGGAATTGGGGGGTGGGAGAATCTGTGTACTACATCACTGTGCATGCTCTGAAACTCACAATTAATTCCGAACATAATAGCAAATTCATAATACATTGATCCATTGATTGCTACAAAGGTGAGCATTCGAAACAGAGAAGTTTGACCAATCAGGTGACTAATTAGGAAATTCGATAGCATCTCTGATGACAATACTCACATTCATTAGAGAAAGAAGTGAAGTACCTGGTCCGCCTCTCGTTCCAGTGAGGGATTTTTAATTATATTCAGTGGAGGCTGGTTGGCTCAGATGTCAGTGGGAAGGTGAAACCGCTCCGGGTTGCAGTCAGAATCAATCAGAACTCTAAAGGAGCTGTCCACCTTGGATAGCTCCTTTAGAGTTCTGAGTGGTTCTGACTGAAACTCGGAGTGGATTCACTACCCCATTGACATCGGAGACACCAGCCGCCACTGGTTATATTTAAGGGCTAGAAGCATGAGTCAGTTAGAAAAAAGGAACATCTGGGGAAGGCAGCTGTCTCCGTGGGTGGGGACACTCCCCCGCCGGCCCACTTGTGGCAGGTTTGTGCCACTTTTCATTAAAAGCTGACAACAGATTTTGCATAAATGCCTCAAACATATGAATAACCCTGATTATTTTCGGGGGGGGGGGGGGAACAAAATTCCCTGCATCTATTTTCTACCACAGCCTATCTTTAAAAAACTGGCCTTTGAAGTCATTAAATACGATCAGAACCAAGCTTTGGGGATTATAAAATAAATGGAAATAGGAAAACATGCAATTAAAAAAAAGAGATCAACACTCAGACATCATTTTAGCCAACGCGGCTGCCGTGCGCTTTCTATTCTGCGCTGATGAAAAGTTAAGAAACAAGCCTCTTGAAACGTTATTAGCAATTCAATAAGATGCTAATGTCTGGGCCAATGCTGAGACCTCTAGTCAATATTTTTCTTCGGACCATACGTGAGCCATTAAAAAGAAAAGAGACCAAAAAAAAAAGGAGAGAGCTAAATTAAAAGAGAGAAAAACAAAAATAAAGAAAATCTATTTTAAATGCACATTAATTACTGAAATGGCGCACTGAAGGGCGAATGTTTTGGCCCACCTGCTATTATGGCAGTATTGTGCCTTAATTGCTTTCAATGCCAAATCTTAAAGATGAAAGGCCTCCTTCCAGCCACATTAGGGCAATCTTGGTGCTGCCCATGTCAGAGACAGAAGAAGCCCTGAAGCCAGGAGAAGATAGAGATAGTTGGGCATGCAGGAGGAGGACTCTTATCCACCCCAAATATCGGGGAGGGGGGAAATGCTATTTTTCTCAAGACCAAATCCTGCCATTTCTCCTGATTTTGTGTTTAGATTGAAAAAAACACTTCCTTTTTGGGCTTATTTTTGGCACCCCTCTTGAATGTTCTAACCATGTGTTCAACAACTCTAGCCCTTTCTACACCTACGGGTGTAGAGGGAGAGAGGGGGAACGATCCCGGACATACCTGCTTTGCACAGATGTGGGCGCTCCATTGATAAGGTAAGGGTTCCCCTCCAAAAACCCGTTATCAGGGGTCCATTCCTCCCCCTCCATCCTGGGGATGGTGGGCTTGCTTACCCCCTTCCTTAATGGGCATGGAGATGTGCTGTGTGGCTCCATGCCCATTTCTGGTGCTGCGCTTACTTGCGAGTAAGCGTGGAGCCAGGCGGGACGGGTGCCCACATTTCCTGCAGTCTCAGGAAGTTCCCGGGACTGCAGAAAAATTGGGATTTCCCAGGGATCCCTTATTCCTGGGACCCCCCCCCCCCCCGGGAGTCCCTGTACGTCATCTGAATGCACAGGGAGCACCTGGGGATGATCCCATAAGAAATGGCCTGCGTAGAAACGTCCGTTATCTCTATGGGGCATCCAGGTTGCTCTCTAAAGTAGCCATACTGTGGGCGCCACCATCACTGATCACAAGACACGACACTCTCAACCAAATGAAAAGCCACTCAAGCAACTGATGCATTTATTTCATTGAGTTGTTTCTTGCCTTTACACCAAACAATGGCGCTCAAGGCAGTTAACGATAATAAAACCAGGGTTAAAACAAAAACCTAATTGAAACAATCATCAAAGGAAATAAAATTGAAAGCACAATGAAAACTACGGCAGTAAAAGACATAAACAGCGCTGAACCTCAATAGAAGCAGATCAGCCTGCCTGAATATAAAAATGACTTTACCTGTCGGCAGAAGTACAACAGGTAGGGAGTCATGATAGCTTCCCTCAACAGGGAGTTTCAGGGACTGTCCAGAATCAATATGGTGTGCTCACCATGTGGGTGCTCTGAGGAGCAACCTGAATGCTCTATTGGGTGTCGTTGCTCTGTGAATTACTGCATTTGCACTGCTGGTACTCAAAGCACCTTTTCTGTTGGCAATACGTGTTTATATCAGCAGGACCAGCAGGAGCAGGGGTTGGAGTGCCGACAGAGTGTAGAAACCCATGGGCACACTCACGTTACTCTCTAGAGACTCTGAACTATAGGTACCATAGTCTTGGGCTGTATCTACACCTGCCTTTTTCCCCTGGGTCGTCCCTGGGTCGTCCCTGTGTGTCCAAATGACGCACGGGGATCCCAGGGGCAGGCAGGGACGACCCCTCCAGTGTCCCAGGACAATTGGTTCCCCAGTTATCCCAGTTTTCCCCACGGTCCCGGGACTATCCTGAGGATCACGGGCAGTGTGGGCACCCGTCCCGGCTTCTTCCCTCATCCCCGATTGTAGTGGGGGTCAGCAAAGAGGGAAGGAGCCGATCCAGGGGGAGTCCAGGGACATCAAGGGCGAGTGGGGAGCTGGAATGTTGTTGTTTTTTTAAAAAAAGAAAAACGTATGTTTTCAGTGGAGTGCAATTGTGCTCCCAGCTCCGGTGTTTTGTTTTGTTTTTTAAATGGCGCCTGCGACGTCCCTGTTTGTTCTGGGACGTTGCGGTGGAGTGTGTATGCAGGGGAACAATCCCAGAAACAGGTAAGTTTCGGATCGTCCCCCCTCCCTGCCTCTACACACCTAGGTGTAGAAAGGGGCTTGGATGCCAGTGTATCTGATTGGGTATATATATATGGAGTATTAGGGGCTTCCTAGATGAGGCTTTTATTGTGCCCTTGGCCTTCCTCATTCATTATAGGTTATGGGTGCTTTAGATGATATTGCTATCCTCTAGTTTCGCTCCTGTGTTTACAACCACCTTTCTGGGTGTTTTTTTGGGGGGGGGGAGGGGGGGAGATGGGAGGACAGGAAAGTGCAGTCTTTTTTTTGGAATTGTGCAGCAAAGTGCAACTTTTCACTAGTTGCATTATTCCACTTTGTTCCAATATATCACATCACCACCTAGAGGTGATGTAGGGGAAAGCACGGAAAGGCAGGATAGGCAAAAACCTTTGTGTAGAGATCTGATCAAAATGAAAACGGAATATTGCCAGTGGGTTGAATCCACTTCATTCAGTCATACATAAAACAAACCCATTGAAATCCCTGGGACTTAATATAGTCATGAATAACATTGATGGATGGAGGATGCTGGGAGGGGTGGAGAAGTTGTAGTTAGTGGAGGCTGGTGGCTCCAATTTTGGGGTGGGTGGGTTTCAGTCAGAACCAGCCGTAACTCTGGAGGAGGTGCCCAAAGCACTGAACCCACTTGGGGGATAGTTTTAAGCCTTTGTATAGCTCCTTTAGAGTTCTACCTGATTCTGGAGGTAAGGCTGAGCAAACTCCGTGTCTGACTTCCTGGACATTCACCCTGCTGCTGTCCGCCTCCGCTCGTTGGGCTGTGTGAGCTTTTGAGGCTTGGCAAGGCCTGGTGAGCACTCAACAGCCATCTGCCCTCGCTCCTGAAATTTCATAGTTCACCCTATTCCATAAATGGCGTCCGTAAAGGCCTCATTTATGCAGGAGTAAGGACACAAAGAGTATTCATGCTTTTACTCTTGTGTACATGGGGCCTTTACTTCCACAATTTACACAAGGGGGGGGGGAAAGACGTAATTTTTGGAGCCACTATTGTATAGGCTGACCATATGAAAAGGAGGACAGGACTCATGTAACTTTAACAGTTGCAGAGAAAAGGGAATTTCAGCCGGTGTCATTTGTATGCAATTGGTACCTGGTGAAATCCTCTCTTCATCACAACAGTTAAAGGTGCAGGCACTATACTAGAGTGACCAGATACAAAAGAGGGCAGGGCCCCTGCAGCTTTAACTGTTGTGATGAAGGGGGAATTTCACCAGGTACGAATTGCATACAAATGACTCTGGCTGAAATTCCCCTTTCTCTACAACTGTTAAAGTTACACGAGCCCTGTCCTCCTTTTCAGATGGTCAGCCTACTATTGTAGTGCACAATGGTGGGTCCAGAAAGGACGTATTTTCCCCTGTTGTGCAAAGGGCAGTGGTAAGAAGAAGTCATGGGCGTCCGATGGACTCTCCCACATCCCCCCTGGACCCAGTTGGGGACTGCGGCACATTGGCGGACCCGTGCTCCAAGCACCCGTGAGGCTTGACGAGCGCTCGGCGGGTCTCACGGGTGCTCGGAACATAGTTCCGCCAACGTGCCGCAGTGCTCGACTGGGTCCAGCAATGGGGAGGACGTTGGTGAGTCCATTGGATTCCTGGAGTCAGTGGGCACCCATGTCATCCCTATCTGGAGGGCATGAGGTTAGGGAAGGCAGATCTACTTCTATGACCATAGAAGGCTGCCCCGTGAGCTCTGCTCTGCTGCTGGCACCAGTCGCTTCGCGCCCACGCTGCCTTTTGCTTGATGGCCTACACAGAAGTTGGGAGCAGCCATAGAAATGTCTATGACTGCGTAGGGGCATCGTTGGAGGGGCAAGAAGATTCCTCAACAAGTTAAGGTCTGCTTCATGATCAAACTGTCAGAAAACAAACAAACTGCAACAGCACTTTCCCCTGCTGAACCCAACCCGATTAATTAGGCAGGCAAAAATACAAACCCAAATCCCACCAGTGTATTACAGAACATTTTTGTGGCTGATTTTAAGTATGATAGCAAAGTTATCCATACTTCTGGAATGCATTTCCAATACATACGCCCATTTAAGGGTTTAGAACATCAATCATTGGGTGTTTCTCTGCCGAAGAATGAGTTTTCCAGCAATAGGGTAACCCTATTTGGGAAACCAAAAAAGAGAACACCCAATGGCAGAGGGTGGCCCCGGAAAGTGCTCTTTCCCCTCCTTCTCATTAAAGGCCCTGATTGGAACAAAGGTGGAACAAGTGTGTCATTCCTGCTCCCACTGATCCAATTGAGGCCTTTTCTTTAATGTCCAGCAATGACTCACTTTTCCCTTTAAGGCTCCAATTGGAGCGCGGGGGGGGGGGGAGGAGATGGCCTTAAAGGGGAAAGGATGTAAGTCCAGGACATTATAGAAAATTACAGAAAATTCCCCCCGGACACCCAGGATAGAACAAAAAACAGGACAAATCTGGGGAAATCCTGGCAGTTGGTCACCCTATCAATGGAGGTGCTCCTGAGGAATAGTCATACCTGATCTAAGGGAAAGCAAAACCACACCCACTGTAGACTGAGGCCCTGTACCCACCGCCACCTGCAGACACATTTGATAGCAACACAGCTTTTGCCACAAGCCTGCCATCATGCAAAAAACATGTGGCAAATGTGGCAGCAAAATGGCGCCATCCAGGGGCCTACCACATTTTACCCAGGCCACCTCACGCTTGGTCTACATTAGCGATGTAAATGGAGTCTAAAATGGCAATTTGTTTGCATTTACACAGGCATATTGCCCTAGGACAAGAGATGTAATTTACTGAAATGAAGAAAATTAAATCATTACCCTCTTCACCTAGTCCTTCTTCTTGCTGCAAAGTTAGTTTGTGGATTTAATGAATATGGGACTGTGTCTTCCTAACGAGCTTGAGATAGCTGATGCAATTGAAAACTCAAGCAGGGGGTGGGGAGTGATAATTGCCAGTCTTTAAAAACAATGTTCATATAGTTTGTAAATTTGCATTGGGAATGATGAAAGATTGGGAAGATGTATTTTGTAATCTGCTGACCTTCTTTACTTCATGTACAGCACTTTGTAACAAAGCACTATATAAATTTATTATGATTATGATTATGATTATGATTATGATTATATACAGGGTGGTCAACCCTGCCCTTGGCCTGTGGCATAGACAGATACAGTGCATAGGAAATCCTGCACAACTGGGATAGAAGCAGCCAAGTGGCACTCAGGGGAGGACACACCACCATCAGCATTAGCATCCTTCTCCAGGGCAGAAGGACCATCCACCCTCCCCTGCATCCAGATAGAAATAAATAGAGGAGGACGGCAAGGAGAGGAGCTATCTGCCACCATGGAGGTGCCACAGGAGATGAGGGCCCAGTAAGACCGACTGGCAGTCCTCAACAATGTTGACACTGTAGTTGCCATCCTAGGGTGACTTTATGAGAAGTAGGACAGGGCTCCTGTAACAGTTGTATTGAAAGGGGAATTTCAGCAGGTGTCCTTTGTATGCATGCGGCAGCTGGTGAAATTCCCTCTTCGTCACAACCGTTAAAGCTGCAGGAGCCCTACCCTTTTGTATCTGGTCACTTCATTATAGCTCCTGCAGTTTAACTGTTGTGATGAAGAGAGAATTTCACCAGGTGCTGCATGCATACAAAGGACACCTGCTGAAATTTCCTTTTCTATACAAGTGTTAAAGATACTGTCCTGTCCTCCTTTCCATATGGTCACCCTATTCATCCCCATTGCTGAATGAATTGCTCCTGTCTACGTTTGTGATGGTCTTGCTCATCCATTACATCTGTCTGCAGGGCTCCCCAGTTACATGACCTTGGAGTGGCTCTAGCTTGGCTCAGCCTGGGCTGCCTACCATCCAATGATGACCTCAGTACCCTAACGTCAATTAGGAGAAAGACAGCATGACAATATGATGGTTGAGGCACCGTATATACCTAAGAGGAGCAGGCCACTGCATTACTCAGTGTTGAGGCATGGAAGAACAATGCTAACCCCATAATGGTTGAGTAAGCGGCAGTGCTCCAAACCCAGTCCTCATCCAGATGAAGGCCCACATCAATAGATACACTATGGAGATACTCTCCCATGTGCTCAGACCACTGGCCGTGACATAGGATCGATAGGGCCCTTTGTACTCCTCCTCACTGCTTGAGTAATGGTGTTTTGTCTTAATTTTAAACTAGGGGTGTAGAACCTCATGCCTGGGCCAACTTTGATCTACCCGCAGTCCCAATATGGCCCTCTGGAGTTCCCAAATGGACATACACCCTTCCTTGGGTCCCACCCTTTCCCTCTGGCTGTTGTGCAGATATTTCCCCATCCCAAAAGGTTGAAAATGGCTCTTCCAAGGCTTAGTTATTGGCAGTAAAGAGCTTTAAGCTTTTTCCTCCCTCTGCTGGAGTGGTAGGAAAGGTAAGTGGGGCAGGGGAGATTTTGGGAGGTAAGTGCGCAAGTGGGAGGTGGGAGGCAGAGAATGGACTCCAAGCCAGAGAACAACTTTTGAGATCTATAGTGCTCAGTTTATGTTTGCAGGAAGCAGTGATTAGTAGTGCTATTGCCGGAGATTTCTCCCATGAGAATTCTGTCCGGTCTCATTCAATTTGATAGAAAAGAAATTGCTTTCGAAAAGAAATTCAGAGGAGTAGAAATTTTGGAGAAATTCTCATGGGTTTGGTTCAGAGTTCTTGTGCTTACCTTACTTATGAAATGGCTGAGGAGTGTGTGAGAGCATCCTGTCTTTCACTGTACAATCGTCTCTCTGACAGCCTGAGGCCTCCTTGACTTCCCATCCTTCCCGCCCAAGGGAAGACATCATAAATGGATCCCTCCCATAGGGCCTTTTCCGACCAGGAAGTGCAGGCAGCCTGGGAGACTGTAGAGCAATGGTGCGGTGTGTAATAGGAAGAAAAATCTAGACAGTACCCTCAACCACCTCACAGTGATTAGGTAAGGCCAAAAACACCACCAACAGATATTCAAAATAAATTATAAAATGCCCTGAGAAAAATGGAAGGCCTCTTTCGGGGGGACAAAAACTTTCAGGAAATTCCTGAGATTTTTCTTTTCTTAGCTCCTAGAAATTAAAATACACTTTTCAGAATTTTCGCCACATTTTCTTCACCATTATTTTTTGTGGTGGCTGCATTCCCTCCTCTCAAGTGTTGCTAAGTATATGGGGCATTGTGGAGGATGTAAAATGGGGGGCAGGCTGCCAACACAGTTGATGCAGTGCAAAAAACCAACAACACCCCAAAACCCATAGAAAAAAAAGGAGGATGCTGTTCTACAACCCTTCCCAATGGTGATGCCTACCTGTGAGACATTGTTGGAGAATTTCTCCTCCCCTTGGAGAAATCTGGTGAAATTGTCTCCCCAATTTCTCTGCCCACAAATGGGGTGGAGAATTTTGAGAAGCCACTTTGCGCACAGCCTTAAGTGATTAGTATACTGAGCCAGGAAATGCAAATGTTGGCAATATCACTAGATGGCATCCCAAATCATTTGTCTTTAAGCAAGCCACTCCCAGTCCTAGAGGGAAAGGTACAGACTTTGTACAGACTAAGAATTCCCCAATGCAAAACGAGAATGGCAGCCATGTGGGGTCGTGGCCCCCCTTTCTGGCCATGGGTCCCCCAGTAAATGCCTGATCGTACCAACCTCTGGAGCTGTCCTTGAATACGTATATGGGAAGTCGCTACACTGGAGAGGCCTCCAAACAATGTGAATCATGTTTAGAAAAGTCGAGTATAAGTCAGCCTCTCTCTGGATCAGACGTCCCCTCCTAAGAAAAGCCTGGCCCTTTGTTCCCGCAACGTCTCTGTGGGTGACAGATGGTGAAGCTGTCCTGCCTGCATTTGTTACCTTCCCCCTGACGTGCAATCTGTCCACATTCTGACAGTGAGAGGAGAGACTCCAGCTGTCCCTCTTGTAATTGACAGGAAGGCACTCTTTTCACGTTTGACAGAAGCATTAGCATCGTATTGGTTATTAGATTTTTTTTTAAAAAAATCATTTGAGAAAATGATTAAATGATTGTTGTACGAGATTTGTTTTTTATTATTTTTAAACCCTGATATTCTCACCCTTTTCCCCCTGAAATGGAGTTTTCCCTTTTAAAGCCAGGAAAGGAAAGGAAAGGAAATGTATGCAAGGTGAGGGTAACCTTGTCATAGGTTGCATCTCTATCCAGTCTAATGGAAACAGGGTCACTGTGGTTACGGTTTATGCAATGTCACCACGGTGTACCAGATGCCTTACAGGGGCCCTTTCCACACCAGGCGTTTTGCCTGGGATGGCCCCCAGCTGGTTCCTGTGATTCCAAATGACACACGGGGACTCCTGGGGGCAAGCGGGGGGGGGGGAGGGGGGGTGTTGGCCATGAGATTTTCCAGGGATAAGGCAAACCTGAAAAATCCCGAATCTTCCGCGATCCCGGGAAGTTCCCAGGACCGTGAAAGTTGTGCTTGCCCATCCCGGGTGCAGCTGCGCTTACTTGTGAGTAAGCACGACTGCAAAATGGGCCTGGAGCCACACCGTGTGGCTCCGTGCCCATCAGGGGAAGCCCATCAGGGGAAGCCCACTATCCCTAGGATGCCGCCCCCTGATTTCGCTGCTTTTAAAAAAATACTTACTTTTTCATTGGAGCGCAGAAGCGCTGTTCTCCGGACCTTTCACAAAAATGGCGGCCACGATGGCGCAACGGCCCGGGAGCAGTCCAGTTCACCGCATTTTACATCTGCACTGGAGCGATGAACCTGGAAGTGGCTACTTCCGGGATCGCCTGCTCCCTGCCCTCTACACCCCTATGGTGTAGAAAGGCCCAGGGTCACACAAGCAAACAGACAAGTCATTGCCCTGAGGAGCTTACAATTTAAAGTTAGACAGTAGGGATTCCTAAAGGAGGGATTCATAATGAAAGGAAGAGAGGGAGGAGAGATGCAAACGTAAGACAAGACAGAGATGCCATTTTTTTCATACCCTTTAATGTTACCCAGACCTTGGCACAAGCATCCTTTGATCACAATCACTTTGAACAATTTGCTCTGCCTGTCGTCTGCTGTTCCTATTCCTCTTGCACATACACACTTCGGGGCACGGATCGGGACCATACATGGCTCACTGGTTCCCTTTCATTTCTGGGGCTCCACGAATTCAGCGCTTTTGTTTCGATTCTGTGACGAAAGAAGCCAGCCAAATAAATAACTCTTGGAGGGCTTGGGACTCTTCTTGCTGATATTCTGGGTGATTGATGTCCATTCGGTTCTTCTCTCTTTCTGTCTTCTGTGTTTAGCTGTAATGCTTGGCTCTCCCCTAACCTTTACATACTCTGTAGCCCTGTTCATTGTGTAATAGGTTCTTAATAAGATTGGAGAAAAACAAAGTCAACTCCGAACACATAAGTCACAGGGAGATGAACATGACAAAGCGTTTCTCTCCTAAATTAGATTCAAGCCAACTTGCAACAGAGGCCAGTTCTACTCTCTAGATCCATCAATAACACAACGTCTGATGCAAGCAGTTACTTAATTTAAAATCAAATGTTGAAAATTCAGTTTTCTTACCAGTGAGCATCCACAGCTCATCACACATCTGGAATTATGGGGTGCTGCCAACAATACCTTATGATTACAGGTCATTTTGGGACCTTCTGCACAATTGGCTGTAATTCTGCCATTAGCCTCAATTGCCCCAATCCAAATAGAGCCAGTGGGTTTGCTGAAATATTTATTTATTCATTGCATTTATATCCAGCCTTTTTTCCTCCAAGGATCTCAAGGCGAAGTACATAATCCTCCTCCTCTCTGTTTTATCCTCACAACAGTAACCCCGTGAGGTAGGCTGGGCTGAGACTCTGTGACTGGCCCAGAGTCACCCAGTGAGCTTCCATGGCTGAGTGGGGACTAGAACCCGGACCTCTCAACTCCCAGTCCAACACTTAAACCACTAGATCACATTGGCTTCAGTGTGCTACACAAGAGACCATATGCACAAACTGGTACTGAATGGCTCAATTCGGACGACATAATAAACAACTGGTGTGGGGGAAACAATCGTCAGTTGTTTTGACTATTGTGTCATCCGAATGCTGCCATAGTCAACTCAGCGCTGATCCTCATCCACACCACAGTTGATTATTTATTACCATGTTGTGTGGGGAGTGCCCCCTAGGGTTAGGGTTAGTCAACCCACCATTGACTATCGTGTCGTCCGAATTGAGCCAGTATGTGGTCCCCAGGGATGGAAAGAACCAGCTAGTGGCCATTGGGGATCAGTGGGAGAGCAAGGGAAACATAGAGCAGGATTCAGTTCCCCCTCATGAAGACTGGCCCTCATCAGGTCAAGAAGCAGGGCTGAGATTCTCAGGCAGGCTGGCAGGGCTAGGACCAATAATATGGGATGGGCAAGTCCAACTCCATGCAGAAGGGAGGGACAATCAAGGAGCTGGGTAAGATCAAGAACTAGAATTCATGGAAGGAAAAGGGAGGAGGCTCTTTCAGGAGGCACAGCCAGATGCACTGGGAGGAACCATTGACCAGTCCATGAGCAGCATCTTCTTCTTTCCTTTGGATGGAGTTGGGCAAAGAGAAAGCTACAGACAATGTCATATGGGACCAAAGGACAGAAGGTATGATGGGCTGTTGAAAGTGGGTGGGACTCTTAGACAACAGTTAGAGCGGTTGAGAAATCGTTCAGTCGACATTTCAGTGCAAACTTACTAAATCCACCCTTCGTGACCCTAAATCTAAACTGGCACACATGTAGACATCGAAATCTGTAACTTCCCAACGTTTTGGATGAAGTTTGCAAAACATGTGAAAAAGTGTGCAGGAAAGGAGCGCATACAAACATGCAAGTATTTGGAAAAAAATCATGGGAAGATGCTCTATTCAGTAGGGAAATTGCTGGCAAAAACGTGGGCATTTGAAAAAGTATGCACAAAAATCACATTGGAAAAATGCGCAGAAAAAGCATGCATTTGAAAAAAACGTGTACAAAAATGCATCTATTCTGAAAACTGCATAAAAAATATGTACAAGGTGGTATCCCAATGCAAAAAATGTGATGAAACTAACTTGGCACTGAGAAAAGTCCAGGTTGGCCGGTTTGCTCATCTCTAGCTAGAATTGACTCACGAAAAATAAACATCTAGATCTTTGGCTACACGCCTCTAATATATGTAGATCCTACCTCTTACCCATTCAAGAGAAGCTCTTGCTTTTGTATGGCCAGTAGGGATGTGCACGCACCCCCCGATTCACCTCGATGGCTGTTTCGGAGCCCCCAAAATGGCCCCGATTCAACTCGGGGGCTTCGGGGGTACCCCGCTTTGCCTCAGTGCCGAGGCAACATTTGCCCCCCCCCCCAAGGCAACTTGGCCTTGCAGGTCCCTGGGTGCCGGTTGCGCAGTCAGCACCCAAGAAAGCCGGTAGCAGAGCCGGCAGCGAGTCCATTGGACTTGTCTTCCTCTTCCAGCTCTTCCCACTCATCTGCTGTCACATTGCCCTCGTCGTTGTCGCCTGCCATCCACCACCGTTGTCTGTCATCGGCCACCGCAACCGGGAAATACGGTGCTCCAAAGGGAACCAGTACGTGCGACGACAGTGGGCGACGGTGATGTGGCAGCAGGTGAGTGGGGAGAACCGGGAAACTCACCACCATCTTTCCCGGGACAGCGGGAGGGTCCAGCACTTCTCCGAAGTGTCCCGAGGCCCCCGAAGCTTCGGGTACAGGTGTAGTTCAGCTTTGGGGGCCTCAGGCTGACCTGGAACCGGCTCGGAATCCAAGGCAAGGTGGGCCAAATCAGTACACCTCGCCTCGGTTTTGGGGATTTGGCCCGAGGCGATGCACAGCACTAATGGCCAGAGCACTTCCACAGCTGGACCTGCTCAATATCCAACTTTGGCTCTTGATCAGAAATGAGGCTTGCTACTCTTGGGATGAGTTCAAATTCAACACCAAACCATGGTTTGTTGTGGCACGAGCAAGCCTCAGGCTCATGCCTTCCCCACCACCTTGCATCCCAATTCACTTCCTTATTTCCAGTTTCGGATGAAATGGAGAAGCATGATTTGCCATTACCATCTGGACTGGGAAACCATGGTATGCACTTGCCCTCCAAACCAGAATGGGGAACCAGGTTTGAACAGTGGTTTCTAATTCTAACCTGTAATGGCTAAACCATGGTTTTCCACAAACCAAGAAATCAGATAGGCAGTACAAGTGAACTGGATCTGAGGCTCTTCAATCTGTTTCAGAGGTTCAGACCAAATACTGGAATCTAGATTTTGCCAACTGATCAGCGTCTGCTGTTCCTGTATCATTAACAAAGGTCTGATAATCAGGAATCAGCAGGTGAAGTTTTTCACAGCAAAGAACTAAACGTTTATCATCCACTAAGTTCTGTACATCATACTTTTGAACAGGATTCAGTTCAAAAGTTGGCAACCAGCTTCCTGGAATGCGAAGGGCAATTTGCAAATAATGAGGAAGCAATGGCAGAAATATTTATCCCTACTGCCATTTCCTTGTGATGTATGAACCATCCCAGATTCTCCTCTATTTTGCAGAAGTGAGAACCAAGTTGGCCTGTGGAGAAAGTACCTCTTCCTATGTGCTTGAATTAGGGATGTATGGATTTTGTGTAATCTTTTCCTAGTGTGTTCCATGGTTTGTCGGGCATCTTTTATTCCATGCCCTGCTCATTGATGGAATCAGATTTTATTCCCCTTCTGAAAAGTACGCAAAATGTCCACCACAATTTACATAACTTTTGCTGGAATGCGATATTTTGCATATGTTTCGCTTAGTGCTACACAGTGATAGAGAGATTGGAGCTGTATAAAATATTGGGGAGGGGTTACATTATAAAAAGTCACACATATTAGCATATTTTCCACTATCTATCATACATTTACATTAATAAATTCTGGAAAGTAACAAAATAAAAATAAAGGTACGCCTGTCCACGGAATCCACAAGACTCGGTCAACTGTGGAATCTGTGGGTTGAATTCATAGAAATCAAAAGACATTTGAATCCATTTTGGATTTCTTTGACATCCCTAGATTGAATACTCTTTCCTCCCTATTAACATGGTGATTCACATGATTCACATGGCCATTTTCACATGGTGGTGAGGATGTCCGGATGGATTCCAGTCCTTTGTGATGATAATTCAGTGATACATTTTACAGAATACTCCAATCCAAAAGCGAATTCACAAACAAAGGAGTCACTTTTATTTCAAACATTCCTTGGTGTATGTTTTTTTTTAATTAAACAAATGTGATTCTCTGTTTTCTCATAGATGTTATCCTTTCCGCATGATATCTATTAATGTGCACGGAAGACATGCAAACCTATTTGCTATACTAAATGTAAGGAATGGCTTTCTATGGGGTGAGTTCATTGGCCTACCCACTCTTTTATTACCTACTCTGACACGGAGCTCCATCACACCAGCGATTTAGTGCACTCTCGCCATGCCTGGCGTGTGGATTTGCAGCACGGTACTCACATGACACCATGCCTGTCCTGCTGACACCCCGCCTCTTCCCCAGCCTTTCCTAGAATGCTAAAAGTTTGGATTATTTTCCCTAAGCGCATTTAATGCAACCCAAGCATCCGTAGACTTTTCAAGGAACTGGGGGCTTGAATGGATTGCATCAGATCCTGGCAGGGAAAAGCGATCTTTCCCAGCAGCCGGCTCCAAGCCTCAATATAAAACCCAAACCTTGCATCTCAGGCTCCAAAGCGTTTTTTAAAATCATACAATACCTGAATCTCTTCAAGGATAGGATTATACTCCCTTGATGCCCCCAAAGATCCACATTAAAGTGTCATTCCATTTTTGCCTGGGAGAAAGGCTGTCTGGTTGAAGTGCTCATCTGACAGGACCTGACTGGAGGCAGAAAGAGAAGGGGAAGGGAGGGGTGAAGTGGAGTGGAGTGGAGTGGAAGAGCGAAGGAGTGAAGGAGCGAAAGAGCGAAAGAGCAGCTATTCAGGTGAAAGGGATCATAAACTTGATGCGCTTCTGCCTCAGAGGTAAAAAACGCAGAGGCAAACCGTGGGTGTGATGGAGGTCTAACAGAGCAATCTTGCCTGGCCTTGCTCTTGGAGGCCCCTGTGACTGGAGATTGAACCCAGGAGTTACAAAGCATGGAACATATGACCAAGCTATAGGCTCTTGATGGTTCTACAGCACCTACATAAAGCATGTGTCCTTGGGAGTCAACACTGGGGATGTCTTGTACCCATTCTGCCTGTGCTCTGCATTTCAGGAATTCTACAGCCAGTCCTCACCCAGCCGTTGACGATGCGAAGAGAAGAGCGGCACGAAGTCTGTTAAAGGCCATTATGAAAGAGCACTCAATTATTGCTGTTGCTTTCAACAACTCGATATGTGCAGCTGCATGCCTTTTGCTTCCAGTTGTTAAAAGACAGAGCGCGCCGGAGCCAGAGAACAAGGGAACGATCTGCTGCGTAAGTAGTATTTGTCAGAAAGCTGGAGTAATTGCTGCTGTTTGCTATGATTTATTGAGGTAACAAAGGTTAATAACAGTGTCACTCAGTCTCATTTTCATGTCATTATGATGTACCAGCTACGAAGCATGCCACAGCTGGGATGAGGAGGGTGGGGGGGTTCCGTCTCTGGGCTTTATCTGACTCACAGAGAAAATACAGGCTTCCTTCAAGCATTTTCCAAGTGCCTACAGCAGGCCTTTTGTTTTAAAACCCGGCAGACGAGAAAAAAAGGAACAGCCATTCAGGCCTTCAGTGTGCTGTGATGCGCATGGAGCCCTGTGCACATGTGAGCTTCCTCATTTTATTTTTCATTGCAAAGCTCCATGCCTACCTGCAGAAAACGGCTCTTTCCACTGAGGGGGGGGGGCTGGAAATGGGAGAACATCATGACCTTGATCGAAGGGTGGGCAAGTTGCTTTGAATTCACAGTATCCAAGGTTGAAGCCCTGGCTTCTTTAAGGTACAATCCTATGCATGTTTAGACAAAAGAAAAGCCCTACAACTCCCAGGATTCCCCAGCCAGACAAGTTAGCAGTTCTAGGACTTTTTTTCTGCCTAAACATGTGTAGGATTGTGACGTTAGTTAAGAAGATCTTAGGATCTTCTGGGTGAGATTTTGGCGATCTGCTTGATGTAGGCCGCTCTAGATAGGCGAGTGGTCTGACTCTGTAGAAGGTAGCTTTATACCTTACCCTCACTTCTGGAAGCAGGGCTGGCCCTACCACTAGGTAGAATGAAATGGTTGCCTCAGCTGGCAGATGCAGGGGGTGGCAGTAAGGTGCGGGAGGACAGAGCTTTGTGTGCTATGTAGTCTACCCTGTAGGCTGACCATATTTTGGAAACCAAAAAGGAGGACAATATGGCTGCCCTCAAGGAGGAGTGCCCACCCCAACATGCCTAGCCCCCAAGGTGGGGCCATCTTGACATGACCGCCCCCCAAGGGGGCATGGCCTTGGTCACATGTCTAATTCTACCCCTCAGTTGTACCTAGTGACCAGATAAAAAAGAGGGCAGGGCTCCTGCAGCTGGTCCAAGGCAAAGATAATCTGGACATATTCTAATGAACACAAAAGTATCCCCATCAAGTGTATTACTATGTACAACACACTAAAATAAAACCACTTTCAATTAGCTAAACCTATCTCAAAATTCACAGACAAGTTCTTTTTAAGTGCAATCTCAAACACTCCGCTTATTTCACATGGGGCAGATGTTAGACATCAAGTTGTTATACATTTTGATATATACATGAAAATGCTTTCAGGCAACACGTATAGAAAAGGGAATTTCAACAGGTGTCATTGGTATGCATGCAGCACCTGGTGAGTGTCCCTCTTCATCACAACAGTTAAAACTGCAGGAGCCCTGCCTAATGTGACCAGATACAAAAGAAGGCAGGATTCCTGCAGCTTTAACTGACACCTGCTAAAATTTCCTTTCAATACTACTTTTAAAGATACAGGAGCCCTGTCCTCCTTTTTATATGCTTAGCCTACTCTATTGCCAACAACAGCTGACCCCAACCTGGTGCTCTCCAGATGTTTTGGACTTCAACTCCTATCAGCCCCAAGGAATGCTGGGAGTTGAAATCCAATATAGATGGAGGGCACCAGGTTGAGCTGCGACTGGGCAACAAGGAGGGACGTGCTAGAGTATCAAGAGTTTTAGAACTACTTTGTGGGTAGTAGTTTGACACCCCAACCCCCAGCTGCTGAATGCACAACCAGCCACACATTATACCTGTGAGATTATGAAGAAACTTGTGTCATACCCAGGAACAGGCAATGGAGCCTGTAGAAATGTATTTCACATTTGCAGAAGAGACAGATACAGTAGTTCTCCAAGAACATGCCAATTACTGTTGAAACAAATTAAACAATCTTATCTCATTAATGATAGGGATGTGCACTGGATCGGACCCGATCCACGATCCGAGTCCGGTCCAGTGGGAAATCGGATAAATTATCCGATTTCTGATCCAACAGCTGGATCGGCCGATCCAGTCCGAACCGATCCGAAAAGGCTCCGAACCTGTTCGGCGGATCGGCGGATTGGTGGGCGCCCACTGGCGCCCACCGCCGCTTCCATTGGCGGGCGCCAGCGGGCGGCCGCCGATGAAAGTGGACAGCGGGGGGGGGGGAAGAGGGGGGCCCTTACCTTTCCGGCCCATCCGCTCCCGTCCGGCGCCGGCGGCTACTACCAGCGGGCTCCGCGGCCTGCTCCAGGGTGGCGCGCCGGGTGATGTCATCACCCAGCACGCTACTCGAGAGCAGGCCGCGGAGCCCGCTGGTAGTAGCCGCCAGCGCCGGACGGGAGCGGACGGGCTGGGAAGGTAAGCAGGGGGCGCGCGGAGGGGAGGAGGGGGACCTTACCTTTCCGGCCCGTCCGCTCCTGTCCGGCGCCGGTGGCTACTACCAGCGGGCT
This sequence comes from Anniella stebbinsi, assembly GCA_029215795.1. Taxonomy (NCBI): domain Eukaryota; kingdom Metazoa; phylum Chordata; class Lepidosauria; order Squamata; family Anniellidae; genus Anniella; species Anniella stebbinsi. The sequence goes on along the minus strand of JARDYH010000004.1, from coordinate 10,108,132 downwards.
CCGCGGCCTGCTCCAGGGTGGCGCGCCGGGTGATCACCCAGCGCGCTACTCTAGAGCAAGCCGCAAAGCCGGCTGGTGGTAGCCGCCGACGCCGGACGGGAGCGAACGGCCCTAAAAGGTAAGCAGTGGTGGGGAAGGGGGCTTACCCCCCCCGGAGCCGTCTGCTTCTATCCACGGGCGTCCGCGAGTGCCAGCAGATGAAAGCGGACGGCCCCAGGGGGGGTAGGGAGCGCGGGGGAGGGGGCTTACCTGCCAGGGCCGTCCACAGCGGACGGCCCCGGGGGGGGAGGAATTTAGGCCCTCCCTCACACACCCGCCGCCATTTTTTCCTCATAGACTTGCATTGCAATGCAAGTCTATGGGGAAAAAAATGGCGGCCGATCCAAAAATTTCCGATTTTTGGATCGGGATCGGACTCGATCCGGTCCGGGGGGCCTCCGATTTTGTCCGAACCGATCCATGACAAAATTGGAGGTCCCGATCCGGGTCCCGATCCGATCCGGGGGGTCCGTGCACATCCCTAATTAATGATATCACTAAATTCCTTCCAGCTCTCAATAACTCTGAGCTTCACAGCCTCAAACTCTCTTCACTCATTTCTCAACCTCACTGAATCTAACTTCTTCAACTGACTCTACCTGAATCCCCTCAACTCCGCTCAAGAAATTTCAAGCTGCCTGGAACCTATTTATTATCCGTTGCTTTAGCCATAACAATAACAGAAAAGGAACTCTGAGAAAATAGTTAAGGCTGCAAAAATGCCATCACACATGCCTTGGACTACTGCAACATGCTCTAAATCAGTCTTCTACAACCTGGTGCCCTTCAGTTGCTGACATCAATGCCCCTCAGTAACATCCTGGGTGGTTAAGAGTCAGAAATCCTGCAGCCTGCACCAGCCTGGGGAAAACTGCTCTAAATGGAACTAACTTTAAAGGGTAATAATGGAAACATTATTTGCCTTTTCACAAGTTTGGCTAAAACATTTGTATTTGAAAAGCCATTTGATGGTCTTCAATGAACACTATTTAATTCTTTCATGATGTTTTATCATTTCCGCTGGACTGATTTTACCTTTTGATTTATTTTATTCTGATTTTTGTTATACTTTCGTTGCAATGATCATTATACATGTTGGCATCAAAAGGCAGTGTTTAAAAGGCTAATGAAACACAAAAGGATAGCCTAATTCAATTTTGCAAGAAATTTATATAAAATATTTCAGCTACCATATAAACATTATCAGTAGGAAACAACCGATAGCAACCTTTCTTTTTGAAAACTGCTACTTCTGTAACCAAAACAGCTTCATTATTAACTCTGGGTTCCTTGTCACCCAGCAGAATGGGCTACTACTAAGTAATGGAACAGATGACACCAAAATGGTAGCGCCACAAGCCAAGGGGAAAAAACACACACAGCAAAACCAGAACTGAAACAAGGGTAGGAGATCCTTTTTATTTTTTTCCTATTAATGCGTAAGGTCAGATAGTAATTTTATCAGGGGACGGGATCAGAAATTCATCAGGATAAAGGAAACAAAGCAGGAAGTTATAAAATAAATCTCTCCCTTCTGCAGCACAATTATAAATGCAAAGTTCATAATTTTAAAATAACATCCTCTCAAGTTCTGGAATGTGTGGGTTCTAGCTAGGGTGACCAGATAAAATCCAGGTCAGGGCTTATGTAACTTTAACAGTTGTAGAGAAAAGGGAATTTCAGCCAGAGTGATTTGTATGCAATTAGTTCCTGGTGAAATTCCCTCTTCATCACAACAGTTAAAGGTGCAGGCACTATACTAGAGTGATCATATACAAAAGAAGGCAAGGCCCCTGCATCTTTAGCTGTTGTGATGAAGAGGGAATATCACCAGGAACTAATTGCATACAAATGACACTGGCTGAAATTCCCTTTTCTCTACAGCTGTTAAAGTTACATGAGCCCTGACCTGGATTTTAGCTGGTCACCCTAGTTCTAGCCTCTCTGTCAAATCTCCTTCTGAATGTACTTTGGACACTTGGCCCATTTGAAACCTTCAAGAAATTAGTTTGTTAAAGTAAATTTACATCTAAGGAACGCTAAAAATGAAATAAAGACAAAAGTGGGCTAATTGCCCAAATTGGAATACCCAATCCTCCTGGAAGTGCAAGAAGGGCAAGCGTGCAAGAAATCACATCCCTTTAGCTTTTTCACAGTATCATCTCCCAAGGTGGAGGACAATGTGTGTAAGATGTTTGTGTGTGTGTGTGTGTATCAATCCTCTGAACACAGAGAAAAAAACTAGGTCTCTTAACAACCATTTTTCTGGTGTGAAGGAATGCTTTAAGTATAAGATTCATGGATGTACGTTTTAGAAAACATTTTCCTTTCATACACACATAAAGCAGCAGATTTAGCTTATAAGGAATGGGTACACAGAGAAAGGAAAATAGTTTCTAAAATGAACATCCATATATCTTATAGCAACAAAACCATTCAGCTTCCTTTACACAGAGAAATGTTTTTTTAAGAGACTTAGGGTTTTTTTAAAAATCTGTGTTCAAATTCAAAATACATACACACATACACAAATCTATAAAACAAAGCTTAAAATGTAGTTCAGCATCTTTGAAAGGAACACAAAATACCCGAAGAGGAGTTCTCAGAGCTGGCAGCTGCATGTGTGCTCCCTTTGGAGTCAACAAGGAAGGGCAAGTCTGGGCTTGTCCAAAAATCAAGCCCTGTGTGCAAGGACTCCAGATCTGCCTCGAGCTGTCCTCAGAAGGCCTGTTTCGGGCACTTCCGGAAACAGGCCTTCCAAGGGCTGTACATGGCAGATCCTTGATCCTAGTGCTTCATCGCCATGGTGACAAGGCACTAGAACACCAGATCTGTCTTGAGCTGTCCTCGGAAGGCCTGCTTCCGGAAGTGCCCAAAACGAACCTGTGTGTGTGGGGGTGGGTGGGGGGTGGGTGGTTAAATTTCCAGATTTGGCTCACGAATGAGGAATTTCCCCCTGGACCCAGATTTGCCAGCTATTTTCTGGGCATGTCCGGGCAAATCCAGACGGATGGGCTCCCTACTACCCTGTGATCTCTAAGCTAGATAGCTCTCCTCAGGAAGTATGATGAATGTTATGCAAATGCTAGTGTTGAATTAAGATTCAACCATCATTTCCATTCCACTTCTGTGTGTGGAATGGGGAGGGGCGTACCATTTTGTCCTTTGCCTCAGGCAGCAAAATGTCTGGAAGCTCTATACTATGGGTTGGGTTAACTGGGTACAACAGGAGTATGTTTGTATATGAGCAAGGTTAAAGGTGCACTCTATAAAAAGTAAGAATGTAGATGGGTGAGAATTAGTTCATTTTATAGAAAAACGTTCCAAAGTTTGCTAGGACAAAAAGAACTGGAGATGATGATGATGATGATGATGATGATGATGATGATGATTTTTAAAAAAGGAATGTCAAAGAAAGCAAAACTGACAGATTCATCCATTTCTAGAAGGGGGCAGGGGAGCGTTCATCTGCATTTGAAGGACCAAGGAATGCCATTTTGGATTCTTTCTGATTGTTTGTGTTTGCTCTCTCATTAAGCATTATCAGACTACAGGGGGGGGATCGCATTTCCTTACCGTCACTTTTCTTTCCCACAATAGAGATGAGCAGCTTCCTCTTTCTTCACAAAGGGAAGAAAGAAGCAGCAGCAATTACCACGTGGCTTATTCAACGGGCATTTTTATCGGTCTCCTTCTCCTGCACGTAGCAGGAAATAGCAGTGAGTTTCGCTTCAATAATAAAAAAAGCAGATTTTCCAGGTCTTATTTTGTTGCGGAAAATTCAGCAGAAGGCGCCGGAGACACATGGGAGGTGGACGTTGTTGTCAAAAGAACCCGCGAACATCTATCAGTGGCCAGTAACGAGTGGGCTATAAAACACTGATCTGATGATGCTCTTTCACCTGTCTTCCTTTCTGAAACTGACCACCTTCCTTTTAAACTTTGCTTTTGCCTTCATGCCTTTGTTGGATGTCCCCTCTCTCTCTCTCTCTCTCCGCTCATATACTTCACTCCTCCTCCTCCTTCTCCCCCTATTATTTATTTATTTATTTATTTATTGCATTGTTATACCTCCCAACAGCCGAAGCTCTCTGGGCGGTTTACAAAAATCACTCCTCTTTAAAATCTGATCTTGTGTCTTTGCAGCTCTGCTCCTTCTGGATTCGGAACACCTCCCCCTAGCTTCTAGGCACAGAAGTCTTTTCTTCCTCCTCCCAAGATTAGGCTCTATCTATATGTCTTTACCATAGGCCCCCAATGTGAGGAATTCATTAGCACACATTACACATTCATAAGAAACAAATGGGCAAGGAGAGCGGGAGAGGCAGGGCGATTTGTCTCAGCTGCTCCTTGACACCCTGCCTGGCAGGAGTGGGGAGGGTGGGGGAGAGAAAGGCAAATGGAGAGCCAGTCTTGGAAGGTGGCCAGTTGCACCTGCTTCCAGGGAAATCTAGACTATTGCGCCCTCTTCCCTCCATGCACTTGCCCTTAGAAAACACAGTCTGGAAATGGATGATGGTGTTTCGAAAGGGGGAGCATGGCTCGCGGGGTGTGCAACCACCTCCTTTTTAAATTTTTGCCACTAGCAAACAGGTTTGGTAGAGATGCTTATTGTTTGAAAAACCTGTTTGACCAGTAGCAAGCATGGGACAAAAGGTATGCAGGGGGAACCATCTTTTCCTACACGCTCACGCATGGTGTTTTCCCCACCTGGACAGATGATTCTGATTTTTTCATCTGATAGTTCTGTCCAGTTGCACCGGTTTCGCCCCACTCAGTTCCTTTGACTTTACTACATTCGCTGATTATGGAAGGAAATGGCTAAATGATCAATGTGTGGGATTTGGGAGTGTTTGTGTCGTGGGTATGAAAGTGTGAGGAAGGCAGGGAAGGAGAGAGTTCTGTTCCAGTTCATTTTGCACTTTTCACACACGGTTTACAGAACACAGGGGAACTCCTCAGACTATCACAACAGAACCGAAGGGGATCCTGGAAGAAGTGAGGTCAGAGAAAATGTGACGTGTATATTGAATATTGTGTGGAGTAGAAGCCCCTATGAGTCATCCTTTTCACCTTCCCCTGGATTTAGTACCTGGCAATTTGTGTGCAAAATGATTCCTAAGAAACACAGTCAATCAGATAGGGGTATTCCACTAATACTCTATGCCCTTATTAATGCTCACGGAGTTAGAAAGCCTGAAATAAAGCCGTATCTTGGTCAAGCCAATCCAGACTGCAGGAAAGTGCCTATATGGTTCAATGCTTCTCCCTGCAGATGGAAACATAGCATACCATGGTAAAGGTCTATTGCCCTGGCATGCTAGTTTACTATGCAGCAGGAATGTTTTTGAGCAGGATTCATTGGCCGGACCATGCAGCTGAGGAGTCTGATGTGGTAAAGACAATTCATGGGATTACCAACTTGGTGACATTTGGCAGGCTGCAGTGTTGAGGGGGCCCTCCACAAAGAGGGTGATTCCCCTCATAAGTATGTGCCCCTCCCCTTGTGGGTGAGCGCTCATGGCTTACTTGGTGGTGGCCACAGCAGGCCGCAGTAGCAGCAACAGTACTGCCCTAATCAGCACCAGCAGCTGGGATTAAGGATGTGCAACAGATTCAAATGGGTTTGGATTTCTACGAATGCAACCTGCGGATTTTGCAGCAGACTGCTGTTGTCTGAGTCACCTGGATTCTGTGGACTTGCGGACTGGTGTTTTACATTTTGCAGGGGACAAAATTCTCACGCGTCTCCCCTCCCAAAAAAGCCCACTCCTGTCAATGAGCAGACAACCTGCAAAACACAGAGGGGATGGATTTAATAAAATATGTACATACCTAGGGTGACCATATGAAAAGGAGGACAGGGCTCCTGTATCTTTAACAATTGCAGAGAAAAGGGAATTTCAGCAGGCATTATTTGTATGCAATTAATACCTGGTGAAATCCTCTCCTCATCACAACAGTTAAAGTTGCAGGCACTATACTAGAGTGACCAGATACAAGAGAGGACAGGGCTCCTGCAGCTTTAACTGTTGTAATGAAGAGGGAATTTCACCAGGTACGAATTGCATACAAATGATGCCGGCTGAAATTCCCTTTTCTCTACAACTGTTAAAGTTACATGAGGCCTGGCCTCCTTTTCATCTGGTCAGCCTATACAAACCTAGCTGCGAGACATCGTTTTATTTTCCAGAATGCCCCAGACATAGCATCACTCTAGGGTGCTGCTGGAAATTAAAATGGTGGCTCCTAGAATCAGCTGCCCATCACTGATTGAAGCATCAGAACATATTTTTGAAAGGATCCCCACAGCTAGGGTGACCATATGGAAAGGAGGACAGAGTTCCTTTATCTTTAACAATTGCATAGAAAAGAGAATTTCAGCAGGTGTCATTTGTATGCATGCAGCACCTGGTGAAATCCCCTCTTCGTCACAACAGTTTAAGCTGCAGGAGCCCTGCCATCTTTTGTATCTGGTCACTCTAGTATAGGCTGACCAGATAAAATCCAGGTCAGGGCTCATGTAACTTTAACAGTTGTGGAGAAAAGGGAATTTCAGCCAGTGTCATTTGTATGCAATTAGTTCCTGGTGAAATTCCCTCTTCATCACAACAGTTAAAGGTGCAGGGGCCCTGCCTTCTTTTGTATATGGTCACTCTAGTATAATGCCTGCACCTTTAACTGTTGTGATGAAGAGGGAATTTCACCAAATGCTGTATGCATAAAAATGACATCTGCTGAAATTCCCTTTCCTGTGCAACTGTTAAAGATACAGAAGCCCTGTCCTCCTTTCCGTATGGTCACCCTATATTTGGAGAGTCACAAGTTCACCACTGCTGACATGAAGGATTACAACAAAACATTACGGAAGCCTTCCCCAACATGGTGCCCTCCAGATGTTTGGACTACAACTCCCATAAGCCCAAGACAAGAATGAGCAATGACCAGGAATTCTGGCAGTTATAGTCCAAAAATCTGGTGGGAACTAGGTTGGGGAAGCCTGCATTATAGCGGCCTGCTGAAGCTGAGAATATATCTATATATCTATATCTATATATAGATATATTGAGGGACTCTTCAAATTAATTTTTTAAAAAGTGTGTGTGTGTGTGAAATAAAAGAATACTTTCTATTCCTTCCAGGAAATGCTTAGGCTGTGACTTTGGGGGACCTCCAGTGGGGAGTTACTGAATCATTCCAGATTGAAGAGGAAGCAGAGCTGTAGTAGTTATGGGGAGTAAATAAGAATGGAGTCAGGTGTCCTGCTAAGCATACTTCTGGAGGTATGGGAATATTGGAGCACCTCCTGGGGTGGGCTGGTAGACCTGAAATTACTTTCCTGGAACCCCATCAAACCTGCCATCAGCCTCCTGGTACCAAATAACAGATTGGTAACTATGTCAAATGGTCAATCTCATTCTAAGCTGTACTGCTTGATGAAAAACTCCCACCCTCTTATAGCTGGATTTGAGAAATAGAGATAGAGCACACAGTATTTCCATTGCACCTAGCAAAACAGCCTTCTAAACAAACATCAAATCAGAGCTCCTTAGCCCCCTCATTAGCACTCTTAACATCAAAGACTTTCCCGCAGCACAATTAACCATCTTTTACAGGACGTTCAACAAAAGAAGGGATCCTAATGAGGTTAGTGAAAGGGGCTGCCCTGTTTCATTAGCTCTGTTGGGCTAGGTCTGCCAGTGAGGAACTATCAAGAAGATTGCTTTTTTTAATTACTCTGTTAATTGATATAAAACAAAAAGGACACAGATTAGTTGCATGCAATTAGCAAATTAATTATTGGCAATTACAGACTTAATAACGGAGTAGCTTTGCTGCTGTGTATTGGACTCTATAGCCCACATTCCACAAATTTATGAGCTGGGTAATTTATATACGTATACAGTTTAAAAAGGAAATATCTAACTTAATTTTGTTATTAACTTTAAATTTTTGTTATGTTATTTAAACAGGTGGAATCCCATCTCCGCATGACATATAGCTGAGCGTTTCAATGTTTCTGTTTTTAAAATCTGAGTGACTTTCCCACAAATATCTGGAATATCAGAGGATTATGTTACCAGACGCATCATGCTCATTGATAATCTGGCATTTATTTATTTATTTATTTATTTCAATTCATTTCATTGCAATACCACCCGATAGTTGAAGCTCTCTGGGCAGTTCACAAAAATTAAAACCATAAAGTACAGCTTAAAGTAGAAAATATGGAAACTTCAACCAAAAATATAAAACCACAATATAAAAGTACAACCAGAATAAAACAGAACAGCAATCCAGAGATTTTACAGATTTAAAACAGCAGAGTAAAAAGCCTAGGACGATAAAATGCTAAAATACTGGGGAAATAAAAAGGTCTTCACTTGGCACCGGAAAGAGTACAATGTAGGTGCCAAGTGAACCTCTCTAGGGAGCTCACTCCACAGCCAGGGTGCCACAGCAGAAAAGGCCCTCCTCCTGGTAGCCACCCACCTCATTTCCCTTGGCAGGGGCTCATGGAGAAAGACCCTTGAAGATGATCTTAGGGTCCAAGCAGGTGTATATGGGAGGAGGCGATCCTTCAGACAACCTGGCCCCATTTAGGGCTTTTATGTCTGTTTGGCACCCGGTAGCAAGCTTTTTATTTACCTGGATCTTTTAGATTCTCTGTTCAGGATTGTATTTTAACTTGAGTGACCTTGACTCTGTTTTACAGTTTGAAAGAATGCTGCTCTGCTGTCTTAATAAGCTTTATATGTTCCTGGGGTTTTAAAACTTTTGCAAGCAGCTCTGAAAGTGCTTTTGGGAGTAGACAGGAAAGGAGGAAATGTGTTGAAGCTCATCTCAGCAGGTGCAAACAGAATACACCAGCTGTAACATCATTGTGGAGCACTCTGGGGAGGGGGAAATGGACATTCTGGGCCAATTCTGTGGTGGCTGCCATTCCCCCCCCCCCCGCCCCCCTGAATTCCCAGAACAATGCTTCTGCTTCCACTCATGGGACAGGGCAATGCTGGCTCATGACACACCCACCCACACCCACCCACACACCCACACCCTTTCATCCTACAACTACCAAGTTGAGCTGTAAGTTTGGACTTTTGCCTCAACCTCCGTTAGGGATCTTGGGGAAATCTGCAATGGATTCCAATGATTTCAGATTTCTATGAAGCCAACCTGCAGATACGGACCAGCTTTTTCTGAGACATATAGATTCCATGGAGTTCCAGACTGGTTTTTCACTGGGGGGGATTAGCACTAATTTGCATTAATTAAAGTGCATTAGTGGATTTGCACAAGAGTGCATTAGCGCTAGTGCAAATTACCACAAGTAAAACAAAATTAATAATAATAATAATAATAATAATAATAATATTTCTTACCCGCCTCTCCGTTTGGATTGAGGTGGGGAACTACAGTAAATATAAAATATGATAAAATACATAAAACTGATTAAAAACATGGCAAACATTATTAAAATAGCAATAAAACATCCTAAAAACATCCTAAAAATATTCTAAAATTCCACCGGATATGCTTGCCGGAAGAGACCAGTCTTTATAGCTTTCTTAAATTCTAAAATACTGTTGAGTTGATGAGTCTCCTCAGGCAGGGCATTCCACAGTCTGGGAGCGGCAGAAGAAAAGGTCCTCTGTGTAACAGTTGTCAGCCTAGTCTTGGCTGACTGTAGTAAATTCTTCCCAGAGGACCTGAGTGTGTGGAGCAGATTGTATGGGAGAAGGCAATCCCATACAGAATTTTTAAAATTCTGGTTAAAAATCCATTTCCATCACTGTGGCTCAGGTCAAGGTTATCTGCAAGACCGTATTTTTCCCATATGAGCCTGCCTGTGTTCTGAGATCTTCTGGGGAGGCCTTTCTCTCAGTCCCACCAACATCCCAGGCATGCCTGATGGGTACCCGGGAAAGGGCCTTCTCCGTGGCTGCTCCAAGGCTGTGGAACTCCCTTCCTAGGCAGGCCAGGCTGGCTCCCTCTGTGCTACACTTTTGGAAGCAGGCAAAAACTTTTTTATTCCGGCAGGCTTTTGGAACTGCTCTGGACCTGTGTTAATGTATTGGAATTTTTTTAAAAAATAAATAAATAAATCTGTTGCTGTTTTTAGACGTTTCTAAAATGTGTTTAATTTTTACTGCAGGTTTAATTCTATTCGAACTTTTGTAGATTTATATTTATATGTATTAATTGTACATGTTTTAATCTTGTAAACCACCTTGACTCTCAGCCCTGGGAAAAAGGGTGGGGTATGATTATGATTATGATTATTAATACTACTACTAATACTAATAATAGACACCTGAATAACCTGTGAAACACAGAGTGAATTTAACAAAACCTGTACACACCTATCCTCAGTGAGGAGCCCACTGCTGCAAAATTTCACCGAAAGCAACTTTTGAACTGAATGTAAAGGTGCCAAACTATGCAAAACATGTGATCAATGTTGAGGGAAGAAAAATAAAATAAAATCTTTCGAGAAGACTTGTGAAAGTACTCACGACATTCCATGCAGCTCTAGATGAAAGTGTGGCCAGATCTACACTAAGCAGGATCTAAGACTTTGAAAGCGGTTTGAAAACAGTATATGGAATGTGCCATGATAGTACCATTATAAACTGTTATAAAGCAGTAGTGTAGATCCTGCCTGTGACTTCATTTTCCATTGGCACACACAAACTAACCCAAAGATGAAATCCTCCTTCGGAAACAAACATTCCATGATGTATATGTATATATTCAATTAGGAATTCTGGTTTAGCAGTCTTCGAATTTCCACAAATGAGTCTTGTAGTTGCAAAGTGGAGAAGGGATTTTCATGTGCAAATATCAAATACAATATTCCAGTCCTCTACTAGTCAATTTTAGCTCTAGCGACCACCATGTGCCCTCAGTCTGAAGAAAGCAGATCAGTTGCTTCATGGTGACCATTTTCTAATGAAATGACAGAATCACATTGCATTATTTTCACATAAAATGTTACACACTTCAGCTGTTGCTACTGGTGGGTGGTTTAAATGGCATTTACATTATTATTAATTATAATTTAAAATATGAAAACTGTTTGTAGATATTACACACACACACACACACACACACACACACACACACACACACAATCAGTTGATACCCTGATACAAGAGATACAAGAGCTTCAGGAGAGTTTTCTCTCTTTATACCCTTCCTCTGGCCCCCCTCATTTCGGATTCTGGTTTCCAGCATCACATCTATGCCGATTATACGCAGGTTTAATTACCAGTCCTTTGATTGGCTTGGGGAAGGAGAGTGGGCATCTTTGGGAACTTGCCTGCTGGAGATCTTCTCATGGACGTCTGCTCACTGCCTCAAGCTGAACATGGATAAAACTGAAATCTTGATTTTTCCATCCTGACCGCCCTTCTGCCTTCCCCTCTTTACCTCCCCTCTGTCTTCAAGGTACTCAGTTGGTTCTGGTCCAGGAGTCCTGATGGACGACTGTCTCTCACTGTGTTCCTTTATTGAAAACACAGTGAGGGCCTGCAATTTCCATCTATTGAACATCCACCGAATTTGCAGGTCCCTGTCTCAGGCGACTGTGGACCTCTTGGTTGTCTCACGTCTGGATTAGTGTAATAGTCTCCTAGCTGGTCTTCCTCTTTCCTCTCTCCGTCCTTTGATCCAGGTCCAGAACAGTGCTGTTAGGACTGTTTTGGACCTCCCCTAATTTCCCCATACCCCCTTCCATCATAGGGCCTTGCTTTGGCTTCCATTGAAGGCCAGGGCCCAAATTTAAGATCTTACTCCAGCCTTTAAGGCACTTCAGTTGCACCACCCAGCTTATCTTTCCTCCCTTTTGTCCTGGCATGTTCCGGGCCAGGCCACCAGATCCATGGGTCAGGCCCTCCTGACCCGTTCTGGATCGTGGTGTCCCGGTATCGTGCATTCCAGAACCTTGTCCCTCAGCTATGGAATTCACTCCCCCTGCCACTACAGTGAGAGTTTGGAGGTGTTTAAGAAAGGTTTGAAAACCTTTCTTTTTGAATAAAGAGGATTGGCTGGTTGTTCCTGAGAGAAAGCATGCTGATGGTTTTTGTGGTGGTCACGACACATTTTATATGGGTTTTCAAGGTTTTATTGTGATATCCTTTTAATTTCAGTTAAGGTCTTTTATTAGAATTATTGTACTTGTATTTATTACATGTTTGTAAACTCCTGACCTATTTTATCTCATGTACAGAGCTTTGTTAAAAAGCGCTATATACTGCAAATATTTTTAAATTTTTATTTACTTATTGAACCTGTTGCAAATTATTGACTCATGAGTATTTTTAAAAACAGATTCAGCTAATGAATGTTGCAAAACTGGTATCTAAATCTTGACTTCTGCAAGCATTTGCAAGGTAGGGTACTGTTCCAATATATTCCTTTCTCTCTCCTGTTTTAATGAACAACTGAAATATACTCACTTTATTTAGTTGTCACCTTTTCATTCTCTGCTCATTTCCTTACCAAATCAGTGCTTGGCTCCCATTTTTTTAAAAAATAAAATAAAAGAGACATCTTGCCTTTCCATCCTCCCCACCCATCGCTGCAGCTGCTTCTCCTGATGGTGTTATCTTGCTGCCTGCCAGAGAAATGTTTTCTGTCCATTTTTATTGTGTTTTATTGATACTTTCCCTCTCCCTATCCATCCATGGGCTTTTTAAATCCTACCAAAGAAACAGCGTCATAACAGCAATCGCCGCCTATGTATGGATACATTAAAAACAAAATGTAAAGGGCAATCATTTTAAACATCCGCAGATATTTTAAATAATGTAATCTCTTTCTCCTCTTTCAGTCTGTCGATACAACATGAGTCACATGAACAAAACATTTTGTTACAAGAGAACTCCCTTCCTTCCTTCCTTTGACATAACCATTTCCAAATATATATAGGTAGGCTGACCATATGAAAAGGAGGACAGGGCTCATGTAACTTTAAGAGTTGTAGAGAAAAGGGAATTTCAGCCAGTGTCATTTGTATGCAATTAGTTCCTGGTGATATTCCCTCTTCATCACAACTGTTAAAGTTGCAGGGGCCCTGCCTTCTTTTGTATATGGTCACTCTAATATAGTGCCTGCACTTTTAACTGTTGTGATGAAGAGGGAATTTCACCAGGAACTAATTGCATACAAATGACTCCGGCTGAAATTCCCTTTTCTCTACAACTGTTAAAGTTACATGAGCCCTGTCCTCCTTTTCATATGGTCAGCCTATAGGCTGCTGGGAATTTGGCAGAAATTTGGCTGAAAATAAAAATGAGAGGAGCTCTGGCCTTTGAGGGCCCTTGAGGGAAACACGCTCAACGGCCCTCCTTCCTGAGTGAGTCTACCTATTCACCACCAGCTGCGATTGCTCCTCAGTCTCTTTCTCCTCATTGCTCTCGTGAGCTGCTTGACAGACAGAGCGCCAGTGAGCAAATGGGCAGTGACATCTTCTGCTCCTCCTTCCCACCACCGCCATCGTCAGGCCCAGAGCAAGGGGCAGGTAAACAAGCAGGTTGTAGGGATGGGGAGGAGGGGCAAGTCCAGGGGGCTGTTGTGGGCCCGTGTCAGAGCATGGGCCCTCAGCAGGTGCCTAACCATGCCTACCCTTGTTACACTCGTCCTGCATGGGAGGGTGCAATTTGGAAGGGAGAAGGGGGGGGCAATGGAGACATGCTTCACCCTTCCCTCACCTGCTGCATCTCCCCTTTCTTCCTCCCCCCTCCCCCCGAACTACATTCCCCAGCCAGGGTTCCCAGAGATAGGGTGACCATATGGAAAGGAGGACAGGACTCCTGTACCTTTAACAGTTGTAAGCTGACCATATGAAAAGGAGGACAGGGCTCATGTAACTTTAACAGTTGTAGAGAAAAGGGAATTTCAGCCAATGTCATTTGTATGCATGCAGCACCTGGTGAAATCACCTCTTCATCACAACAGTGAAAGCTGCAGGAGCCCTGCCCTCTTTAGCTAGAGTGACCAGATACAAAAGAGGGCAGGGCTCTGGCAGCTTCAACTCTTGTGATGAAGAGGGGATTTCACCAGGTGCTGCATGTATGCTGAAAATGATGCCTGCTGAAATTCCCTCTTCATCACAACTGTTAAAGATACCGGAGCCCTGTCCTCCTTTCCATACGGTCACCGTACCTGAGGAGAGTTTGTCATAGCTGGGGAAAAAGTCTCTGGGGAAGGGAGAAGTAGGGTATGTGAGGGGGAGGGGAAGGATTAAGAAACCCTCCATTACTTGTCATTTCTTCCCTCCGAAACACACCATCCCCTCACGATTTGAAGGTGAGGTCTAGTTCAGGGGTGGGCAATCTGCAGTCCTAGAGCCACACAGGGGCCTCAAGCCTAATTTCAAAAGGTGGATGGACTCACCCATGTCTGGCTCTGTTGGGGGCTCACCAAGCCCCTGCCCCCACTTGCTTCACCACATGAGCTTCTTCATGGCTCAGCGAGCACCCGATGAGGCTGAATGCCTGCCTGCCCTGATCCAGAGCTTCCATTGTTGGGCCCAATGGAGGCTCCAGAAATTATGTATCACCTACCTTGCTTAAATAGCAGCCATAGAGGCCCCATTTATGCCTTGAAGGTGTGAACTCTGATGGGCTGTGGGGCTCTCGAAGAGCAGTGCTGCGAACCCACTGCAGGCCAGTGAGCTGGGTCCAAGAGGACAGACACGGGGGAGTCTGTTGGACTCCTAGACCCATTTGGGAACCTCTGACATTCCTACATGCAATCAGTTCAGACCTCTGGCAATGAAATGGGAACCACAGGTTCCCATTTCATCCAAGCCAGAGTACCATAGTTAGTGGGAACAAACCATGGTTTGAAGTTGTTTTTATATCCTGGCTTGTTCAAAAGCCTGTAACCATAGTTTCCTAGTTCAAATGAAACAGGAAACTATGGTTAATTAGAGAGATGTCCTAGCTTAATATCCAGTCTCGAATATCCAGTTCCTAAATCTAATAATTTTTTTTGCTACAGTTCTCCCTATGGGATGGGAAACTATTATAACAGGGATTATTTTTTCATAGTTTCTGGCAGGATCTACACTAGGCTGACCAGATAAAATCCAGGTCAGGGCTCATGTAACTTTAACAGTTGTAGAGAAAAGGGAATTTCAGCCAGGGTCATTTGTATGCAATTAGTTCCTGGTGAAATTCCCTCTTCATCACAACAGTTAAAGGTGCAGGCACTATACTAGAGTGACCATACACAGACGAAGGCAGGGCCCCTGCAACTTTAACTGTTGTGATGAAGAGGGAATTTCACCAGGACCTATTGCATACAAACGACACTGGCTGAAATTCTCTTTTCTCTACAACTGTTAAAGTTACATGAGCCCTGACCTGAATTTTATCTGGTCACCCTAATCTACACTACTGCTTCAAAATGGTAAATAACAGTAGTGACAACTGTTGGGGCCCAGGACACACTCCCTATACAGTTTTCAAACCGTTTTTAAAGTGTCATGTCCTGCTTGGTGTAGATCTGGCCACTGTTTGGCAGAGCTCCGTTTGGACAAAAGTATCATGAATGTTTGAACGCATGTTCAGGTTCAAGTTCAGCAGACCTGATATATGCGGTTTGATGAACTCTCATCAGCCCACAGGCAATTAGAACATTTACCAAAGCTCTCCCAAGATGAAAATCCACCTGGACTTCCACCATGTAGTAACTGTAAAAAGTCACCTTGCCAGAAGGAAGGAAGAAAACAACAACCTTGCCATATAATCTATGCTGTGTTTGCTAAAGATTCAAATTGAACTCAAGCAGTGTGACCACAATCTTCACTGATTAAAATTGTTTTAGAATGTAGTTAGCTCTTGACTGCTTGTTAAAAGATTAGGAAGCGATTATAATTTTTTTTTTTAAAAAAAAATCAAGAGCGGAAGTAGCAAAAAAGAAACAGAAAAAAAGGAATGAAAATCTGTGTATATGTAAGGGCTAATAAATTACTAAACAGTATTAATCCCTATGCTTGAATGAAGATAATGTCTGCTACTGGTATTTAACTACACAATTTATTGCAAGTTCCTTATCTTGGGTTAGTTCTTTCTCACACTCATATAAACTTGGGATTTTGTTCCAGACCATTTTTAATGGAATACTTCAGAAAGAGAGGGGGGTGGGTAGTAAATCCAACCCTTAATTTTTTTTTCTTATCCCCTGTTGGGCTTTACTTGAAAGTTTAAATTGGTTGAGCGATCCCTTCAAAATCATTTCTGTTTATTGCTTTGCAGTTTTTCTGTCGCCAGACTGCCTGTCCTTTGCACAGAAGCCTGAGGAATGGAAATCATCAGTCCTATCACTGTCCTTGCAGAAAATGTCAGGTTTTCTCTGCTCCTGGATTTTGCAGAAGGTTTGGATTGAAAATGATGTGCTGGCTTGCACTTCTCTTAGCAAGACAAATTAATCACCCAGCCCTTAAGAACTGCAGGCACAATGCCTTTCTAGACTGCTATTCCCTGGGAGAAGAGGAGCAGACCTGATATGTTGTAGTGTGATGATCCAAGACTGCAGCAGGTACTGAATCTAGCTTTATGGGAGGGACAAATCGGTCCAGTTTGGTTTCTCTGTGTTTCTCATTTTTCTAATATCATCATCATCATCATCATCATACATGAATTTGCATATATCCATAAAAATGAATACATATGGGGTGCATATATATGAACATGCAACTTTCTAGCAATTATACATAGGCTTCAACCAAAAAAATGGACCAGATATCCACGTAATTACCCATTCAAAATCAATGTGTGGCCATTCTGCCAGCCATTCAATTAAACAATATAAGGTCCTCGATCCATTGCATTATAGGAGGTGGATAATCGTTCCTGTGTTGTAATATCAGTCTTTCAGTTGTCAAGAGGGCCCAGACAGTGCATTTACACTGACCATTAGTGAATTTCCACGGAACAGGTAAGTAACTTAAAAGAGTGTGAATATCAGCAATATTAAAGACTGTTCCAGTACAAAATTTATCCATATAATAAACTCCTCCCCCAAAAAAGCAACTACTGGGTATTGCCAAAACATATTTTTAAGGGAAGGATTAGCTGCATTGCATCACCAGCAATAAGCTGAACTAGACAATCCTTTATTAAAGAGATGTTGCGGTATTCAATACACATGAAAGTAAAGTTTTTGCTTAATAAGACGCAACCTCTAAGATCCACAGAGGTGACAGGTATAGACGCCAAAGCAGAGATTCACTTAAAACTCAGTATATCATATTGATTCACCAATAAGAGCTATGTATAGACATGGATCGTGGGTCGCTTTGCCTGACCAGCCTCAACAAGTGCTTCCAATAATGCTGGTACAGGTGACTGGAGTTCAGAAATAAACAATAAAAGACCATCAGCTTAGAGAATAATGTTAAGTTCTAAACAATCATGCACAAATCCATGACTATTACTATTCTGTCTAATAGCACAAGCCA
The DNA here is from genome assembly GCA_029215795.1 of Anniella stebbinsi. NCBI lineage: Eukaryota > Metazoa > Chordata > Lepidosauria > Squamata > Anniellidae > Anniella > Anniella stebbinsi. The sequence continues at coordinate 10,090,620 of JARDYH010000004.1, read as the reverse complement.
GAGGTTCTAAACATAAGCCAAATATCAAAGGAGAAAGTGGCCATCCCTCTGAAGTGAACCCTCCCAACAAAAAAACAGTGAGCTTCATGCCCAAGGAAGGACTAGAACCCAGATTTCTTGACTCCCAGTACTTCACAATCTCAGCAGAAGGGCCAAATGTGCTATATGCCTGTCACTGACTGATGAAGCAGAGGACCCATAAGTAGTGCAGGATCCAGGATTTGAGGGGCCCTTGGGCATGATGCCCTCTGTGAGTCATCTTCTCTGAGTGTACCCACCTCTCCTCAGTGCTTTTATTTTTATTTTTTGCTGTAGGTTCATTGCTATATTCCTCTGGGCCCAATTATTTATTTATTTATTTATTTATTTATTACATTGATATACCACCCCAAAGCCGAAGCTCTCTGAGTGGTTTACAAAAATTAAAAACACTGAACATTTGAAAACCAATATACAAAAATTTAAACCATGAAATCCTAAAAAATAAACTACATATCATTTAAAACTGTCCAAGGGTCAGTTAAAAAGCTCAATATATGCTGATAAATGTCTGGGAGAAGAGAAAAGTCTTCACCTGGCACCGAAAAGATGACAGTGTTGGCGCCAGGCGAGCCTCATCGGGGAGATCGTTCCATAGTTGCGGGGCCACCACAGAGACTAGTTGAAGTTTCCAGATTAGGCACAAAGGCGCATTGCAGAAGTTGAGCCTCAAAGTTACCAGTGTGTGCACTACCATTTTTAGGTCTTCCAATTCTAGGAAAGGGCGCAACTGGCGTAACAGCCGAAGCTGGTAGTAGGCGCTCCTTGCCGTTGCATCTATCTGGGCTGTCATTTGGAGCGATGGATCCAGGAGCACCCCCAAGCTGTGAACACAGTCTTTCAGGGGGAGTGTAGCCCCATCCAAAACTGGTTGATGCACCTCCAAAGCCAGGTCAGAGCCCTTGACCGGAAGCACATCCGTCTTGTCTGGATTCAGCTTCAGTTTGTTATTCCTCATCCAGCCCCTTACCGCCTCCAAGCATTCATTCAGAGGAGACACACTATCCTTAGCTGAAGCTGTTATCAAAGGCATAGAGAAATATATTTGGGTATCATTGGCATACTGATTGCACCCCGCCCCATGCCTCCAGATGATCTCTCCTAGCGGTTTCATGTAGCTGTTAAAGAGCATTGGGGATAGGGTGGTACACCACACAATAGCTCCTTTTTTTAGGAGCAACTATCCCCAAGCATCACCATCTGGAACCTAAACCCTGATGTGGGCCAGTGGTAGGCTGGAGCCAGGACTCACTGGGACATAGTGCTGGCCCCCTTTTTTATTAGCAAGAAGCTGATGTCTTCTTTCAATCCTTCTCAGAATTAAATGGGCAGCGTCTGTGATATTCTACTGTTTAGGGATGTGAATGTGTTGCAAAAGTTATTATTGTTTGGAGTTGCAGGTCTGGGTGAGTATGAAATCAGTGGTAAGTGAGTACGGATTGGTTAGTTGTTTGGAGTGCCTGGATTGGTGGAGTGTGTGAGAGTGGGAGGAGCTGGGGAGTGAATGGAATATATATATATATATATATATATATATATATATAGTCAGACAGAGGGTTGATTTGAGAAGGGGAGGGGTTGATTGTGGGTTGAGCAGGGAGAGGGGAGAGAGAGAGAAAGAGTATCTGATGAGGTGTTTGATTGATTGATTGAATATAGTGAGAAGAAACAGTTTAGCTTTAAGAACAATTGAAACATATAAGCGTTATACTTGAAACAGCTACGTAAATGAACTAAAGAAACCAATAAGCTTACTGTGCGCGCAATACACTGATGTTAATAAAACTTGTTAATTTCATCCAACTGGTGTGGTCATTTCAGGTGTACCTGAAGAAGGTACTGCTGGCAGCGGGAACCCAGATGCTTGTCTGAGGCCAGGTTGCTGGGCTGTAGAGCTGTGGGCCCTAAGAGTAAAGGCGGGACAGGGGCAGCAGCAGCAAGAGGCTAGGATAAGGTGTCACAGTATCCAACTTCGTCGTTCCGTTAGCTTGAGTGACGTTGCAGAAACTAGGTTCCGAACTATGCACAAGAGGAGAAACCAACTAAAGTTATGCTGGTGCAAGCACAGTTGTGATTTCATTTGCACCAACCATTGTGCAACAGGTTGCACAGAACTCATTGCGCAACCTGGGGTGGAACCTGTTGCACAACCGGTCGCACGTTCTGCCTGGTGGGCAATCGCTTGCGCAACAGGAAGATTCGGCGGAGCTGTGCTACCACTGTTTGAATTTACTGCCCCCATTAGCTGCAATCCTCACAGTATCTGGGGGCAAAATGAATTTTCTCAGCAACAATATATTGCTCCCAGTTGTAGTTGCGAGTGTCTTGGTCTTGGACGGGCAATTAAGACCCAGTAGCTTTACCAAAGGCCAGCTGTTGGTGGAAGTGAAACCAGTGAGACTGGCTTCTTAATATGTATCAGCAGAGCTTGCTGCATGTTCTGATCCTCCTTTGGGATGTGACTATGGGTTCCTGCATTTCGAAATGTACCACTGTACCACTAATGCCAGCTCTGCCCAGAATATTGACTCCTGGTTTTCACTGGTGTAAGGCCCCAACTCTAGACATAACTATGTTCACCTCATGAAAACAAAGGAAATTTCCTATAGATTATACACACGGGCAATTAAAGATTAGTTCAGTGTGTGTGTGTGTGTGTGTGTGAGAGAGAGAGAGAGAGAGAGAATGGCTCAATTCGGACAACACAATAAACAACTGGTGTGGGGGAAACAATCGTCAGTTGTTTTGACTATTGTGTCATCTGAATGCTGCCATAGTCAACTCAGCGCTGATCCTCATCCACACCACAGTTGATTATTGATTACCATGTTGTGTGGGGAGTGCCCCCTAGGGTTAGCGTAAGGGTTAGGGTTAGTCAACCCACCATTGACTGTCGTGTCGTCCGAATTGAGCCTATGTGTGTTTGGGTGAATCATCGGCTGTCTCTACACTGGCCTTCTTTCCCGGGGTCATCCCTGGGTGCTCCCTGCACATCCAAATGACACACAGGGGATCCAGGGACCAGGGAGGGATGACCCCTCCACTTTCATGGGATAACCAAGACCTCAGTTATCCCGATTTTCCCTGTGGTCCTGGGACAATCCCGAGGACCACAGGCAGTGTGGGTGCCCATCCCGGTTTCTTCCCTCTTTCCCGAGAGTAGCGGTGGTCAGCAAGAGGGAAGGAGCCGGTCCGGGGGGCATCCAGGGGCATCGGAGGTTGGGGGAGCGGGGTTGAGGCTTTTTTCCCCTCCCCACTTACCTTTAAGGAGGAGCGCAATTGAGCTCCCGGCTCCTGCAGCTTAAAAAAAAAAATGTTGGGTGCAATGGGTGTGACGTCCCTGTTTGTTTCCTGGATGTTGCAGTTCCTGTTTAGATGCCCAAGGAGGATTGCAGAAGCAGGTAAGTCCACAGTCCTCCCCTCCCTCCCTCCCTCCCTCCCTCTACACCCTTAGGTGTAGAAAGGGCCATTGTCTATGGGTTAGGTCATGAGAGAGATCCAGCAGACTTCACTTAAGGTAAAGCTTTGCAAGAAATGTGGCGGTTGCTCCTTAGGACCATAGATAAGAACATGAGTAGAGCCATGCTGGATCAGACCAAAGGTCCATGCAATCCAGCACTCTTTTCAGTGGCTAACCAGCTGTCAACCACAGACCCACAAGAGGGACACAGTTCAAAAACACCCTCCCACCCATGTTCCCCAGCAACTGGTGTATATAGGCTTACTGCCTCTGATACTGGTGTCAGCACATAGGACTAGTAGCCATTGATAGCCTTCTCCTCCAGGAATTTATCCAACCGCCTTTTAAAGCCATCCAAATTGGAGTCCATGACTGCCTCCTGTTCACAGGGGCTGAGAGATCATGGAGTAATGGCCTTCCAACCATATTTTACAGGGGGTGAGAGATCATGCTTGTGGCCATCCGAGCACCATGTGGGCTCACGATGGAATCCTTAAAGGCCCTTACAAGACCCATTCAAACACAAGCGAACAGCAACCTTTTTTTATTGGTTCATTGATTGTTTATTATGCTTTTATTGTAAAGAACAGCTCTGAGAATCGTATTTGGTCGGACGATACGAGGTAGGAAACAATTTCACAAAGAAACAAAGAAACAAACCAATAAATCTAGGTCAGAAAAAAAAACCAAAACCACGACCCAGCATGCTTTTAGCAGTTATGTGAATTGGCCCTAAGATGCCAAGGGTTTCTCCAGCAAGTCTAAGTAGATTGTCAGTCATGCTTCTAACTTGCAGCTTTCTCTGTACTTGTGAGAGAAAGAAGCTTATTTCCATATCTTAATTAAAATTTCTGTTAATCCCATCTGAGGCTTTGTAACTTCAGGACGCATGCACAGAAAATAATAACATTATTATTTCTGATAAACACTTGAGACTGATTATTCCATAGGGCTTAGCATGTCTTGCATTGATGAAAAGCAGCAACAGATCCTCATTACAAGACAAAGACTTTAAAAAGCAGAAAATGTGATGATTTTTTTGGTGTGTTTTTTGGTGAACCTGTCTGGAAAACTAAACTTACGTGCACCACATTTCAACACGTTGTGTCACTATACAAAAGTCAATATGACTGACCTTTTGAGAATGTTGGACTGAAATGCCTAATGCTTTGTCTTCTCAGAGACCAAAGGAAATGGATGGGTATTGTTTCATAACAATGTTTCATGTGGAGCAGTATGCATGGACAGGTATGGCTGGTGCCATCTTAAATCTTGCAGGAGGGCTACAAACAATTTCATGTTACTTTGCTGAAGCTTTTTACTCAAAAATAAAATAAAAACACTGCTGTCCCAATTCTAAGTTAGCATTCCAGGGGTTTACGTAGCTAAAATAATGGACTAATAAAGAACAGTCTAAGAAATCTAATAATAATAATAATAATAATAATAATAATAAATTAGAAAAGTAAGCAGATTAAAACAAACAATGAGACAATGAACAAAAGAAATTTAAGTAGCAAGCAGAACAAAGGATTTTTGGAAGTAGGATGGCTACTGGTGCATCATCAAAAAAGGGAACTAGGGATGGCAAAGAGCTTCATAAAATGTGCATATGCTAATTTATATGTATAGATGCACATTTAGAAATTTAAATAGGAATTCAAGGCACTTCAACACCATGGGGAAGACAGTGGGGAAGAGATGACCGGTTGTGCTGTCCAGGATCAGGGTACTAACTATGGATGGGCAACTTCAAAGCCACTGGGTTCTCCCTTCTTATGGGTCATTATCTTTAAACCAACCTTGGACTGGCCAGCCCTTCAAAAGAGGAAACTTTCAAAGAGAGGACTGTTCTCTGTAAAGTAGGACACTCACCTGTCCTATCTGGAGGGAGGGTTGGATATATCACCATCCTCGCTGGCCATCTTATAAAAAACAGGTTGTTTCATCTTATTTTATTTTCATCTTTAAAATGTTCTGGCCAGCAACCCATGCTGGAAACAGAGGCTGAATTCGGACGACACAATAAGCAACTGGGGGGGGGGGACAATCGTCAGTTGTATTGACTATCGTGTCATCCGAATGATGCCATAGTCAACTCAGCGCTGATCCTAATCCGCACCACAGTTGATTATTTATTACCATGTTGTGTGGGGAGTACCCCCTAGATGAACAACTGTAAAGTTGATTATTACCCCACCATTGACTATCGTGTTGTCCGAATTCAGAGTGTTGAGCGAGATGGAACTTTGGCCTGATCCAGCAAGGCAATTCTTACATCCCTAATGTCTGTGACATCTCATACACAGACCGCCTAATGTTACATTAATTAATAGTGTCGCATGAGATGTAGGATTGCACCCGAAGACATTTGCCATCGCTGCTCCCCATGGCAGCGAATTCCCACTCCAAAGGAACAACATATTATGCAAAGACACATTTTCTTTTGTCTCTTCTGTGAAGAATTTTTTTTTTTTTTGCCCTTTACCTTTTTGACTTCTCATTAATTTGCAGCTGGATCGAATAACAAGTAATCCATATATATATATATATATATATATATATGAAAATGTGAAACTTCTCATGTTTCACAAAGATTATAAAAGTCCTCCAGAGATAATTTCAGACTGTGAGCAGTTATTCCTCTGCAGCATTGCCATTTCTGGCCAAAATCAATACATTTTGCACTAAGTGGATTGGGGTACACCCACCAACCCACCCAGAGCCTATCTACACACGCAGGATAAAACACTTTGATATGGAATGTGTCCTGGGCTCCAACAGTTCTCAAAACTGTTATAAACCATTTTAAACTGTTTTAAACCGTTTCAAAGCAGTAGTGTAGGTAGGCTGACACACACACACACATACACTTAAACAGGTGAATGCATATGCATACCAAAGGTGCAAATCTCCTTTCCTTCTTTAAAGACAAGAATCAAGATTTGATCTGTGTTGATAATGTTGTTACAGTTATTGTGAAATATAAAAACATGCCCACTGCAAAAGCTTCCTAAAACACTCAAAATTGCTTCTTGTTCTTCGTTGCAATTTAATCCTGAATGTATAAAAATGGGCTTTTAAACCTTGTCCCCATTCCCTTTGCTTGTCTCTGCTGAGATTTGAAATCCTGTTTGATTGGATCCAAATACCTCATCGGTGCTTAAAGCAAGGCCTCAAGTTCCCCCTGTGGGCACGAAGCCCACGGTGGAGTAAATAATTACAATCCAGTTTTTAAAAGCTGCTACTTCTCAGCTTGCCCACTGAACATGTGAATCTGAAGGCAGGGTATTTATTTCCCTGACTTCACACTTAACCATGCAATTGGCGTTCGAGAACAGGAGCGATAATAATTAAACTGTGATGTGAAGCCCCTGATCCCCTTGAGGTAAAAAAGAAAAAAGAAAAAGAAAAATCTACTAAATGAACTGAACATTGAAAGCAGCAAAGTGCAAGGGACTTTGTCACCGAATCTCCAGGGTTGTAAATCACCTCCACCTGACAGAAAATTGGACACAGACCATGTGGGGATATGAAGTGGAGCGCAAAGTGAGGGTGTGTGTGATTTTTTGAGAGCTCTGTGTGTGTGTGAGTGGGGAGGGAGATAGGAAGGGAAGAGGCCACCCTTGATGTAAGCCTGAAATCCCCTTCATGGCTGAAGCTAGAGATTTTGTTGCTCTTGAAAAGTCATTTCAATTTGTACCTGCATTCATAACAGGATGGAGCTTCAGTTTATAATCTGAGCAATAAAGCAGCTCATCAAGAACTTCTCAAGGAAACTCGTTATTACTGAAAATGACACTCTAATTGCCTCCAGACATTCAGCGGGGCTACGGAGTGGAATAGCCTGATAAGCTATTGAGCTATTAAGGGATGTAGAATCAATTAATGTAGGGAGATAAGTAATACCCTACCTAGGTAAACTAACTAAATAGTATGTGTCAGACAAGTTCACAGAGAATCTGGGGGAGGGGGAGATGGATGGAAAGTGGTAACCCCCCCCCCCCCCATGGCTGTCAGTCAGGGTGTTCTGTCTCTACCACCCACCACCTCTTCCTGCTGGGTGGAAATATGTATTTTGCCTCAACTTCATGTCATTTACTTATTTCATTTCTATACCGCCCAATAGCTGAAGCTCTCTGGGCGGTTTACAACTGTTCATAAGGTAAAATACGACTATACGACTTAAATATATAAATATACAAAATTTAAAACAATTTAGACAACCAAAACAGTTTCAGTAGACTACTAGGCCTGTTTAGATCCTTGGCATAAGTGCCACCTCCTATGCTGAAGAGGACAGTCTTAACCGGGTGCCAAAAAGATGACAGTGTTGGCGCCAGACAGGCCAGAGTGGGGAAAGGAATTTGCCTCAGAGGTGGAGGCAGAGAAACCCCACAATGGGGGAGACATTGACTGAAAAAGACAGGAATTTAGAAGGATTGCTAGACTGAGCCAGGTCCTGTCTTGATGAAGGGTTTGCCCCGGGGTGGATCCGCAGTGGCGGCAGGTCATTTATATGACGCAGCCATCATTGTGGAGCCGGCCCAAGGCATTCCCCCCAAGCTCCAAATTTAAAAAGTTGGCGACTTTTTGCTGTGAACAAGGTGCCTACGCTCATTTGCCGTCAGTCACCTTGCTCCGGATTTGCAGCGGTAGCAGGTCCTGGCCAATGGCGACACCTGATCGGTCACCCTCAACTGGGGAGGGGGCTGGCCGGAGAGCCAAATGGCTGCTGAGCCGCCTCTGGGGAGCTTGGCATTGACAGATTAACAAAATAAAAATTAAAAAATGAAGCAAACCGGCTGGCTGCTGAGTTGGCTAAGCGCCTCCACAGGCCAGCGGAGCAACACGGTTTCATAAAGCGTAAAAAAAAAAAGAAATAAACAGCTGGAGCCAGTGGGTCTTACCGGAACAAGGAGGAATGGGTGGACTCCGCACCTCCGCGGGCCTGCAAGAAAGCTCAATTTCACATAAACAGTGAATGGGGAAAGGGTGCCCAGCTTCACAAAGGAAAAAGGTAAGGAATTTTAGTGAGGTGCCGGCACGCGCCGGGACACGAGGAAGGGGTGCCCAGCAAGCCAAATGGGCGCTGGGTCGCCCATGCGCAATTGCAAAACTACACCCAAATTGGGGGGGGGGTTTAAAAATGGTGCATGGCACAGATTCTTTACAAACCCCTCATTTGTGCTCTTTGTCGTCGGCATACCGCTGGAGGAGGGCAAATGTGGGATGATGAATTACAAGGCACAAATGTGACCTCGTATAGACATGGCCCCACAGGCTCCCTCGTGAGAAAAGGTCTTCTTGCATCTAGGAGGACCTTTTCAGACACACACAGCTGAGGCTTGGGTGTGGCTCTGACAGCCTCTGCATAAAAATAGAATATTAAAAATGCCTGGAAACGACATCTGAAAAGGAGGACAGGGCTCCTGTATCTTTAACAGTTGCGTTGAAAGGGGCATTTCAGCAGGTGCCATTTGTATGCACGCAGCACCTGGTGGAATTCCCTCTTCGTCACAATAGTTAAAGCTGCAGGAGCCCTGCCCTCTTTTTGTATCTGGTCACTTTAGTGTCGGATGTTAAGTGTTTCATAGAGAATTCACAAGGCAGGCCTTGTGAATTGTGAGTTTAAAGGTGGAGCATTGTTGTGAGAAAGTTCTGTGTCTGTAAGCTTATCACTGTTACTGTTTCTCAAGGGAGGCTTGCTAGCCGAAGTCTTGAGTTTCTTTGAGAATGAATAAATGTTTAGAAAAGGTGGGGGCTATCTTGCAAGCTGTCTCTCACATGGTGTCGTCATCAAGAGGAGGTTGTACTGTGCCGCCCTGTTGGCACATGAGCTTGGATTACAGGCCTGAAGTCCTGTCTGTCAAAGTGGCTTAGAACAGCCAGCCTCCAGGCTATAAGAGGAACAAGCAAAGGGGAGGCCCTTTGCTAGGAATCATCTGTTCTATGCTTGCCATGAAACTCCTCGTGTTTGGGGTTCTATCGGTTTGGAGATGTTGGATGCACTCTGTACATGTTCTGTTGCTATTTAGACTTGGAATTTCTAAGAACTGTGCCATGGAAAGAGCTCTGAGGCTTTTCATAGACTTGGACTTGCTGTTACTGTTTCTAGATCATGTTCTATGGCTTGAGAGAGGGCTTTCCCTGGATGGAGCCAAAGTACAGGCACAGGGAAAGCTTCCTAGGCTGATCATTGCTGTTTCTGGATTGTGTGTGTGTGACCTGCGAGAGAGCCTTCCTCAGAGCCAAAGTTACGAGCAAGGGAGGTTTCCTAGGTCAAAGAGGTTCGTGCCCTGATATCTTGCTTACGTGATCAGCTCAGTGTTTTCCGGCAGGCTGAGTCTGGTTCGTGCAAGATGAATCTGTCTTTGCCGGGCTTCATGCATCCCTGTGCTGGAGTTTCTCCTTGAGCTCTGCTCTTGTTCCTGATGAGTCTGTGTGTGTCGCTGCTGGTGACTGCTCACATGGGACAGGGGCAACTCTACACGTCTCCCCCCGAGTGATTGCTGTTCGCATCAAGCCGTTTGTACCTAAAGCTATCTGGCCGTCATCAGCTTTACGTGGATGTATGCAAAAATGAAACCGTTATGCTTGAATTCCGTGTGATTTCACAAATAAGAGTCTCACCGTTTTGGAGTGTGTTGTCAGTTTGCCTAAGTTCATGAGCAGAAGCCTGGAGTTGGGCTGTGTCACAACATTTAGTATAGCTCCTGCAGCTTTTATCTGTTGTGATGAAGAGGGAATTTCACCAGGTGCTGCATGCATACAGATGACACTGTGACCATCTCCTCTTTGGTCCTCCTTTATCCCTCTCTATTAAAAAAGATCCCAACTATGGGACAGTCATCAGAATGCTGATCACTGATCCTGTGAGTCACTAACTCTTTTGGGACTCACAGCAACCAGCCCAGCACCATCTATTCACCCTTCTTCACCATTGCCACACTGTACCTTACCTCAGGTACTTTAAGAATCCAATCCAGTTTGTAAAGTTTTTAAAATAAAACAACTTTTATTTTAACAAATATTTAACAATAAGTCGGTTCATGCAGTTTCATTTGCAACTATACTTGTTTGTTTCAATAGTTTCCTATGTAACCCTGCTCTGCCTGCTAGACTACACTATCACCTCCCATTCACTCTTGTTCCCAAAATAATAAAACACGTTGATTAGGCTGACCATCTGAAAAGGAGGACAGGGCTCATGTAACTTTAACAGTTGTAGAGAAAAGGGAATTTCAGCCAGTGTCATTTGTATGCAATTAGTTCCTGATGAAATTCCCTCTTCATCACAACAGCTAAAGGTGCAGGCACTATACTAGAGTGACCATATACAAAAGACGGCAGGGCCCCTGCACCTTTAACAGTTGTGATGAAGAGGGAACTTCACCAGGAACTCATTGCATACAAATGACACTGGCTGAAATTCCCTTTTCTCTACAACTGTTAAAGTTACAGGAGCCCTGTCCTCCTTTTCAGATGGTCAGCCTAACGTTGATCCTACTCTTGCTCTAAGCCCTTTTGCAGACAAACCCAGAATCCTCTTCACTCTCTCCACACACAACTCTCTACTTCTCTTCTAACTCCTCCCTCTCACTGCTAACTGCCAGTCCAAACCTTTGAACCACCAGCCAATCAGCTTCACTTCACATTCTATTCACTAGCTCCCCCCAACAGAATTAACCACTTACCAACCTTGTATTCGAAGTCCAATCAGCACTTACACCCTAAATCACAATAATCATAAAAAACATTACAAACACTTACATCAGAAATAAATGACATTAAACAGTAAAACATCACAGAAACCTGCTGAAATTCCCTTTTCTAGGCAACTGTTAAAGATACAGTGTCATTTGTATGCAATTAGTTCCTGGTGAAATTCTCTCTTCATCACAACAGTTAAAGGTGCAGGGGCCCTGCCTTCTTTTGTATATGGTCACTCTAGTATAGTGTCTGCAACTTTAACTGTTGTGATGAAGAGGGAATTTCACCAGGTACTAATTGCATACAAATGATGCCTGCTGAAATTCCCTTTTCTGTGCAACTGTTAAAGTTACATGAGCCCTGTCCTCCTTTTCATATGGTCAGCCTACCTTTGTCTTGACCACTTCCTGGTGTGAGTACTTTTGGACTGAACTCTGACTCTCTTTCTGCCTGCTCCTTGTCTGCTGGGTTGCCTTGGAACCTTGTCACCTGTGACCTGGGCTGTTGAGACCGTGCCTTATGCCCGATCCCTGTTTGTGCCTGGCCTCCTTGGAAATTTTGGACCCTTGACCTTGCAACTGCTAGGCTCAGACTCTGAAAGCATGGCACAAGGTGCTCCTGCCAAATGAGGTGAGGTGGAGGGCTACAAGACAGAAGTCTTTTTCAGTGGTGACACCCCATCTGTGCACTGTCCTCCCTGGAGAGGCTTACCTGGTGCCTATGTTATGATCTTTTCAGCACCGAGTGAAGATCTTCGTATTCTCCCAAGCATTTTAAGAACTGCTTTTAAAGTTTTTAGATATTCTATTCCGTCACTGGGTTTTTTTACTTTGGTTTTTGTGCTGCACTGTTTCCCAACCCTTGAATTATTTGCTTTTTAAAATCATTGACTATTCTGTTTGGTGGACTGGGGATAGTGTCATTCTGTTGGGAATGCCAGTGGTCTGGTACTGGTAGCCCCCTGCCATGGAGGCAGGGGAACCAGAATTTTGAAGAGTACAGCCCTGTGACCACTTCTGGGCGTGACCACTTCTGGTGGTGGCTGCAATGGGGGAAGGGTGCGCCCCCTGGAGGGTTCCTGGGAATCCAGTGAGCCCCCTCCAGTCCTTCCAAGTTCCCTAACCCTGCTTCATAGATCTGAGAGATTTTGCATTGGTTCTCCTGCACGCATACAAAGATAACAAGCAGGATGACTTCCTCGCAGTCTAACAAGAGTCCAGAACATTCTGGAAGTGTCCAGAATATTCTGCCCATGCTGTTGGATTACTACAGTCATCAGCGTTCATTATTAAAGAACAGAAAGTATTGCTGAGCTCAGGTAGTTGGATGGCACAAATTAGGAGCAGCTGATCAATTCATATGGGCTCAATGAGTAATCTATTGAAATACAGGATGGCATGTCCTGGATTCTAGCACCTTTGATGACTTACTACTCCTTAGGTCCATTAGGAATTCCACAACAATAAATGTAATATATCCTTTATCATGTCATTTACAATGCTTAAGCTCAGAAGTCAGATATCTGCTTCCAATTCCCATGGGTCTCTCTTTTACATAGAAATGCCACCTTTAATTCAACGATTGGTGCACAGTCTTTAACATGTGTTTGTGTTAAATTCAAATTTCCTTTTCAATCAGGTTATTATTGCTATTATATTATTTTGTAAAATGAGACCCCTTTTATAATGGAAACACACAAACAAAATCTGATTTAAGTCGCCCCCCCCTACAAATCCGTTTTAAAAAGTGATAATCTGTTTTCTGTTTTTGCACTCCAGCAGCCAACTGCAGGAGACCGTGAAGTTGGAGAGCATATTTCCCAGTCTGGATTACATATAGCAGCTCACAGACCAAAGCTTGGTGGCCCTAATGCAACCTTGATTATATATGAATATTTGTGACTGATATAGAGTCTTTAATGTGCATGAGGCTGGATCCAAATTTAGGCATGTGCAAACTTGCAACTTGGGCCAGATCTACACCAAGCAGGATATAGCGGTATGAAAGCAGTATGAAAGCAGTATATAAAAGGCAGGAGCCACACCAAGGAGGATATAGTACTATGAAAGCGGTATGAAAGCGGGATATGGAATGTGTCAATGGGCCCCAACAGTTGTCAGGGCACTTCAATACCACCATAAAGCAGTAGTGTGGCTCCTGCCTTTTATATAACATTTTCATACTGCTATATCCTGCTTGGTGTAGATCTGGCCCTGGTTGGCAGAAGTGGGTTTCCCCACCCTCTCTTTTCCAAAATGCTACATGGAGGGTGAGGGAACCCCTGTTGTATGGGGTGATCTTGGGTGCTGGAGGGTGGGTGGGTGGCTTGCAGAACATTTGATGGAGGCACCTCCCATGATTGAAGTCCTTTCATCCATAGAAGACAGATCATGGAACCACTCTATGGTGTTTGTGTTTATTATCAGAAGTCATCTGCCTTTGAATAGCAGTTTCTGGGGACTATGAGCAGGAGCGTGCTATTGCACCCTTGACCTGCTTGTGAGTTTCTCATACTGTCTGGTTGGCCAATGTGGAAACAGAATGCTGGACTTAGATAGCTCTGTTCTTCTGAAGTTCTTCTGAAGCACTTTACAAACTGTTAGAGTGTTTAGCAGAACTCTAATACGTCCACCATTTCAGACACTTCGAGCACCATCACACAGGGGGGAAATTGCATTTGCTTACCGTCACTTCTCCGCCCATGCATTTGTCCCTCATTACTTCCTATTTTGAAAGAGGAAATAAACAATGGGCACGTGCCCCATTCAGTGGGCCGTTTTGATCCGCTGCTTCTCCTGCACACAGCAGGAGATAGCGGAAACTTCCAGCTTTAAAAATAATTTGGACTTACCGGGGTGTTTTTTTGTGGTGCAAAGAAGGCTAGAAGAGGTGGGATGCGGGAGGCAGACAGCATCATGAAAGGCACCCGCGAAAATCCGTGGGTGCTCAGTAGCGAGCATTCAATAAAACACTCATCTGATGAAGTTCTTATTGTGACTGGGGCAAGATCTACACTACTGCTTTAAAACGGTTTATAACAGTAGTGACAACTGTTGGGGCCCAGGACACATTACACATAGGCTCAATTCGGACGACACGATAGTCAATGGTGGGTTGACTAACCCTAACCCTAACCCTAGGGGGCACTCCCCACACAACATGGTAATAAACAATCGACTGTGGTGTGGATGAGGATCAGAGCTGAGTTGACTATGGCAGCATTCGGATGACACAATAGTCAAAACGATTGACGATTGTTTTCCCCACACCAGTTGTTTATTGTGTCGTCCGAATTGAGCCATACAGTTTTCAAACCGTTTTCAAAGTGTCATATCCTTCTTGGTGTAGATCTAGCCTGGGTATTCTTCTACGTTGGCAAGAGGCTTTAAGAAGTGTGTGTGTGTGTGTGTGTGTGTGTGAGAGAGAGAGAGAGAGAGAGAGAGAGATGCACTGATGATGCCCAGATTCAACTCAGACCTGTGAGTCACTCAATAGCACCTTCCTCCTATCTCACCCTGCCCATCAGTGTTTTAGAGAAACAAAACCAAAAGATGCTATTTAGATAGGAGACAGGATGTCTGAATCTCAGAGCATGAAGCGTCATTCTGACCCAGCTTAGGTTTTGGTGGATTCAAAGGGAAGCCTGTTTCACCACTTGAAGCACCACAAATAGCCCCAAGGGGCCCAGTTCTGTTTGGGCTTTGGACTTCTTCCAAGTCCAATGCACATCCCTAGTGTGTGTTAGGAAGGAAGGCAGATTTGTGGCACCTCATGTTGTGAAAAGCTTCAGCTTGCTGATTTCTGCAGATCAAGTTGCTTGTACTGGCACAAATGAAGTCCCGTTTATTTTAGGTGTATCAGCACTCCTAACCCCAGCTGAGATGTGGATAATGAAAAGTTTAGTGGCATTTTCTTTAGCATGTAGCCTTTCAGATCATCCCTTGTCGATCTAGCATCCTAGAAGATGGGACAACTCCAGTAAAATTTCAAAATAATAATAATAATAATAATAATATTTTTTAAAATCGTGTGTAAAACTAGTGTCCAGACATTTGTGTCCCAAATAAATAATAGCAATAAAGCCCTTTTCATCTCTATCAGCACCACACATGCCCCATACATGGGTTTGCATAATCGCTTTTCTCTTTTGTTCTCCTCACTTTCTTTGTTCACTGTGCAGTAATGAAAAATGACAGCCATATTTATTGTAACATTCCACCAGGAATGCAAAGATAATTACCTACTCTTAGCAAGGAGATGAGAATGCGGGTGAGTTCTATCTTCTTCCAACTCTCTGCACCCTAAGATGGGAGTGTGTGTGAAATGCAAGTAATTAGACCTGTAGGAGTAATTAAGGGGTAAGGGAAAGGGGGGGGGAAGCACTGCAGGTTTATGCGTGCGTGAGCAGAACTCGCTTTGAAGATGATGAAGATTTGGGTTGCATAGAAATGAAATGCGGCTGATCTCCTGGGGATGTGTGCTGCGAAAGGCCATTGCTATCCATTCAGGCCTTGTTCAGTTTCTTGAAAATGTTGACCTTCTTGAGAAAACATTTTCTGCTTGGGGAAAAAAAAATGCACTTCTGGATTTCAGTGTGGTGCAATGGAGATGAATGCACTGGGGTGGGATGAGGCATGTGTGATACACAATGTGCTGACTTCTAGCCTGGATTACAGCAATGCTCTCTAGAAAGGAAGGGTGAAATCCTACTACCAGGAGAAAGCTGGCGGCAGGGCTTTTGGATGTAGCGTGCATTGTGCATTGTGCTGGCCGGGAGATCCACCGGTGGGGTGACATTCACACCGATGCTCCCTTGGAAAGCTCCACTGGCCCAGATGTTCTGCAAGTGGGGTTCTGCTCCCAACATGCGGGAAATCCAGGCATGTTGGAGACAGGCATGGATTCTCCATTTTACAGTGCCGGTTGACTTTGTGCCAATTTCCCCAAAGTTTTAGAGAGAACCTCCTTGTTCAGGGGCTCCCTGCACTGAGCAAACACATTGGTCACGTTGGCACAAAATAAACCGGTTCTGGTGTGCTCTGGCATCACCGTTTGCATTTTTGGTCCCCCCCCCTTCCCCCAACATGTCCAGGGTGGCCACTTGCACGCCACTGAAAGAAGAAGGCAGAAGAGGGCACAGATTTGCATAACATTTAAATATGCTAATTTATATGTATAGATCCACATCTAGAAAGAATTACTTTCATTTACATAGAAATTCAGTTCATCTCACCCTAGGGGGAAAGTTGTGCGTTTGTCTGCTCACAGGGGGTTCACTGATGACGGGCAACCCTAAAACTCCCTGCTCTGTGTTGGTACGTTTGTGTATATTCAAATCAGATTTGCCCTCCAAATAAAGGATGTCTTCTGACAGCCTTTTGAATGGAGGACTGTCCTTTGTAAAGCAGGGCACATGGCCACACTAAGCATCCCCCCCCCCCCCAAAAAGCTGGAAGTGGCACCGTAAATTCCCTTCCATTGCAGTCACTGGAAGGGAAAAGCTTCCCACGCACGGCTGCGGTTTCTTTGCCATGGAATTTCACATACTCCTACCATGGTTACTTTACCTTGGTTATTATGTTGACAGATATATGTACAAAATATTTATTACATTAACATTTTTAAAACAAATCACAAAGAGGCCAAACGCGTTTCGACAATTTTGTCTTCCTCAGTGGCCTACATAGACACAATAAAAATATAAAGAAAAGTAAATACAAATAATGACATCATATCTGAATATATTTTGTTACGTAATCAAAGCTGTTTTGACCAAATTAAAAAATTACCCTTTTTTGTTTAAACCTTGATTGAAATGGAGGATGGGTATTGTCATTATTTGCTTGGCCGTTCTCTGTGAACTAGCAAAGAGAAACATATTTTTATTTGTTTAGAAAAAGATCTATGCATTATAATTAAATGTGCAATTTTGAAACTGACCTTTTTTTTAAAAAAATGTCGAAACACGTTTGGCCTCTTTGTTTTAAATTTTTTAATGTCATCAATATTTTGCACATATATCTGTCAATGTAGTAACCAAGTTATTACTGCTGGTGCCATTTACGTTGTTTTCCTTTACTCTGTTGCAGTCAATCAGTGTTTTTTGTTAAGGACAGGTGTGGATTTTCGTTTGAGGGATGCTCTACCTGCCAGTCTAGAATGCAGAAGCTGGGCTGCTGAGCTGATTGGCTCCAGCCAAAGAGAGCACATAACGTAGGGTGACCTATATCTTTAACAGTTGTACAGAAAAGGGAATTTCAGCAGATGTCATTTGTATGCATGCAGCCCCTGGTGAAATTCCCTCTTCATCACAACAGTTAAAGCTGCTGGAGCCCTATCCTCTTTTGTATCTGGTCATTCTAGTATAGCTCCTGCAGCTTTCACTGTTGGGATGAAGAAGAAATTTCACCAGGGGCTGCAGGCATACAAATGGTACCTGCTGAAATTCCCTTTTCTATAATAATAATATAATAATAATATTTATTTGTAACCCGCCTCTCCCTCTGGATCGAGGCGGGGAACAGCAACAATATAAACATAAAAATCACAACAGTTAAAATTTTTAAAAAGCAAGAGAACAACACAACATTAAACATTAAAACAACATTAAAAACAACTGTTAAAGATACAGGAGCCCTGTCCTCCTTTCCATATGGTCACCCTAACATAACTATTCTTAGAAAACTGAGTTCCTTGGATGAATGGTGGAATTTGTAGAGAGACTGGACTCTCTGTGTACTAAATTCCAACTCTCAATATGGAAATACCTTAACTTTTTATAAGCTCAGGAAGCCCAAGGGTCTCTATATACCTATCTATATATGGTAATGTTTCATATACATGTGAAAAGCGTGAGCACACCTGTGAATCTGCTAACCTTCTCCAGTGCTACAGGCAATAGATGTGCCCTCAGAAAGCTAAGAGGGAAGAAAAGGTACTAGACCATGTTTCGGAAATCTATGATCTTTTGTTCTTGATAGAGCGAGAGGGAGAGAGAGATTCTCCCCCTGCACAATGTCTTGATTACCCTAAGAACAGATGTTTGGGGAAAGGGACTTTCAATGTAGAGTTACAAGCACTGGGTTGGATCCAGACTGTTAGTTACATGTAGGTCACTGTGAAATCAATGGGATCTATGTTAAAGTGGTTAATTCTTGACATGGCAAATTGTGGACCTTAATTTCAATGGGATCTAGGTGCAGCTAACCTAGTCTGGATCCAACTCTTGTGACATCAGCAGCTCATAGGCCAATTATATCTCTTTTCCTTCTCCACTTGCGTATCCGAATAATCTGGGCTCTGCTTGACAGACTAGCCCCATGAGGCAGATTTCAAGCACTCACTCTGTTTACGCATATATTTTGTATAGAGTACACACAGAACCGGAAGCATTTGTGCAGCATGCACACAGGGGCCTCTGGCTATAATCCTCACTAGAGACTCAAAACAGAACACTTTGCTCTTTGCTTTCCCCCTTTAAGATGGGCTATTATCTGTGATTTCTGTACTGTGTTTCGTAAGTAGAGGTTATCGTATGATACCGGCCATCTATCCTGCTGAGGAGCAAAAAATGAACACTTGATAATGCTGTTGCCCAAAGGCAGATAAGAGCTTCAGACTGCTAAACAATTCCACAAGGTTTCCAGTGACAAAGAGCAAGCGGGGATCTCATTTATTATCCCCCTCCCTCCTAGGGCTCTGTGATTGTCCTGCAACGTCAAGCCAGCCACCTCTGCATGTTAAGGCAGGTATATAAGGAAACCTGTCAGACCTGGGGCTGGTCTACAGTGAGCTGTCTTCATATGTAGTGACCCAGGGAGTCTCTGATCTGTGAACCTTGAATAAGCTCGAGCATTTAAGCATTCAGCTTCTCCTTGGGAATAACCTTCCACCAAGGACAAAATACCTCCCTAACAAAGGCAGTCTTTTCGTGACAGTGCTTCTGTGGGTGGGTGAGATTCAAATCCCAGTTTCATCATCAATGTAACGGCCAAAGTGATCTCAGTTCCCCATTTTTAAAATGGGATGAAAGGTGTTTATGATAATAATGATGACAACAAGGGGTGGACCCATTCGTCCACACTGGAAATAATTGGGATGAGGATGTGGTGGTGGTGAGACTGGATTATGTGGCCAAAATCCTAAAGTTGTTGGGCAATATAATCTGGGCCCAACTTGAGTCTAGTCCCCCCCCCCACCATACCCTTCCCCTTTTCCTTCCCTTTCCTACACTTTCTTGAATGGGATGTTGTTAGTTAGGAGGGCTTTGTGGGTGGACATTGTGGTAGGGTCTCTCTTAGGTCTCATCCGGAATACCATTTCAAGCATGATTGGCAGGATCCACAGCCACCAGTAACTGTGGCAGCAAGGGGGGGGGCGGGGTAGTAGAAGAAATCAGATCCCTGCAACTCCCCAAGGAATGTACAGTCTAAATTGTGACAATGGGGGATGATAGAATGTTAATTGTATTTATTATATTTAGATTTCACTTTTTGTCAAGATTGGCTCCCAAAGCAGTTTACAGAAACTAAAATTCATTGCAGAGATGAAAGAATATTTGGAAGATGTGTGTGAGGGGGATGGCAACACACTATCTGGTCCCTAGCGATTGGTGATATAGTCCAGGTTCCAGTCTCTTTTGTCCAGAGAGAGAGAGAGAGAGAAAGAGAGAGAGAAAGAGAGATCCATCAGAGGAGTATTTTATTGCATGCTTGTTACTGGGCACTCACGGATTTTTGTGGGTGCCTCTCACGACATTGTCTGCCTCCTCTGTGCCTCCCACCCCTTCTAGCCTTCTTCGCTTGACAAAAAAACACCCCAGTAAGTCCAACTTATTTTTAAAGATGGAAGTTGCCGCTATCTCCTGCTGTGTGCAGGAGAAGCAGCGGGATCAAAACGGCTCACTGTGTGGGCCACGTTCATGTTGTTTACTTCCTCTTTTAAAACCAGAAGTAATGAGGGACAAACACATGGGCAGAGAAGCGACGGTAAGCAAACATGATTCCTCCCTGTGTGATGACGCTCAAAGAGTGGTTGTTATAGGGATGGAGCTGCTGGTAGGCAGGGGATGATTGATAATAAAGTTGTCAATCCGGAGAAGCCACCCTTATGGTGATCTCTTCTGTCCGTTTTTCATAGTGAAGCCTTGTGACATGGGAAGAACGGCCTTCTATCCTTGGCCTCCTGCAAAACACAGTGATTAGGGCTAGATCTACCCTAGTGCTTTTTTACTGGTACTGAAGTGCACGGAAAACTGTCAGGGTACATTACATACTTCATAGACCCACTTTTGTAGCATTATTTTCCACTTTTTCTTCCATATTATCCAAAATACCACAACAGATATCATTATGTGTGCTACGGGGTGCAAATGTGCAAGAGGGATATAGTGTTGTCATGATGGAATTGTATCAGTATGACACAAGGCGTAGATCTGGGCTAAAGCAGGCCCTATAATTAGAATGTGGCCCTTTCAGTCACTCAGAGCATCATCACACAGGGGAAAATCGCGTTCGCTTACCATCACTTCTCCGCCCACGTGGTTGTCCCTCATTACTTCTTCTTTTGAAAGAGGAAGTAAACAACTTGCATGTGGCCCATTCACTGGGCTGTTTTGATCCCGCTGCTTCTCCTGCACACAGCAGGAGATAGTGGCAACTTCCATCTTTAGAAATAAGTCGGACTTGCTGGGGTGTTTTTTTGTGGTGTGAAGAAGGCAAGAAGGGGCAGGAGGCAAGCAGGAGGCAGATGACGTCGTGAGAGGGACCCATGAAAAATCCGTGAGTGCCCAGTAATGAGCGTGCAATAAAACACTCATCTGATGGAGCTCTCAATCTTCCTTGCCCCTATCAGTGTTTAAAGAAACAAAAGCAAAATATGCTGTTTTGGAGTAGTGTTGTGCCAAAAAGTTCTCCCATATCTTTTTTTTAAAGTCTTTCTCATTCAACTTGATAGAAATGAAATTGTTTTTGAAAAGAAATTCAAAGGAGAAGGAATTTCGGAGAAATTCTCATGAGTGTGCTTACCTGTCTTAGGATGTGACCAAGGAGTGTGCAAATGTGTCCTGTCTTTCACTGTACCATCATCTCTGTGGCAGCCTGTAGGCTCCTCAGCTTCCCACACTTCAGCAAAAGCCCAGGGGAAGACCTCTTGAAATAAGTCCTCCCACAGGGCTTTTTCAGATCAGGAAGCGCAGGCAGCCTGGGGAGGGGGTGTAATAGAAAGAAAACACACACACGCACACACACAGTGAATAGGTAAGCTCAAAAACACCAACAAAATAAAGTATAAAATCCTCTGAGAATAATGCAGAAAAGTGGAAGCCTCAATACTTGTAGTGGGAGCAGAAACTCCCCCCCCCAACCCCTTAAGAAAAAAGAAAGAAAATGCGTTGCAACTTCCGTCAATAGTGAATCTTAGCTATGAGAAACTTCAAAGGATTTCTCCTCTTCTTGGAGAAATTCAGTGAAATCGTCCCATCCCCCAGATTTCTCTGCCCACGATATTCTGGAGAATTTTGAGAGACCATTTGCGCACAACTCTGTTTTGGAGACATGCTATCTGACTTTCCAAAGCCAAATTGCAAACAAAGCCTCATGCCAAGTCCAGATTTGGTTCTGATCACTTTGGAGGGAAGCGCCGTAAATGATCTGAGGGGTCCAATTAGGCTCCAGTTTTGGGCTTCGGCGAAATCTCATACACTTCCCTACTGAATACAGTGCTAAGTTCAATTAAGTTGCACCCAGGTCATACGTAGCACCATCGCTAGCCAATGCTACAAAATGGCACGAATGTAACACCAGCCATGGTGCTGAGCCATTGCAAATTACTCTAGCTTAGAACTCCCTTAATACTTGCATGTGTACTCAATACATCATGCCATCCATAGATATGGCACTTTACAGAATAACAGCAGCAAAAAAAAGGTGTTCCTGTATGAGGAGTTAATGCAGTGTGGGGTATTGGTGGGTGGATTTCTCAATTTCAGTTTCACCCAGTTTCTCAGTTTTCCAACTGTGAATTAATTTTGGCCCATTTATGCATCACTTTGTGAATTTGGGGAAAAAATGTATTGCCATTTTCGTATGCGTTTCTTCTTCTAATATGCACATTTTCATAGTTGCTTTTCTTTGTGTGCATGCTTTTTGCAAGCAATTTACCCCTAATGTATTACATTTTTGTGTGTACTTCCCTTAATATATGAGTTTTTGTGCACCTCTTCCGAGTTGCGAATTGCATTGCGAAATTCTGAAAGCATGGATTTTTCGCTCACGTGTGCGTTCCAGTTCATTCCTCAGTTTAGGAAACACAAATTGGGCAAATCCATATAAAGATGTGGACCAAATGTATTTCTCCTCCGTGACTAGTGTGGAGAAGCAAAAGTGAAAAATTGAGAAGGAGTAAAGGAAGGGGAAGGTTTAACAGGAAATGAATATTTGCAAATGCAGTTACCTGTAATCACTGAGGGTTTGTTTCAGTTGCGGCTGAGAAGTAAAGCGGCTGAAGATATCTTTTAACATACCTTTGCATCTGCTAAGTTCTTGAGCAGATATCAAATTGTGTTCTTGCGTGGCGAATTTAAGGGTATGCAAGACACACACACTCACAGGTTATGACTGGGAGTGGGGAACAAGCCTGAGCTTCGAGGATGTGACACCATCCGCTCTCGAAGCACTATTTCTGTTTTCTAGCCCATATGGTGCATATAAAACCACCCAGCATTTCACAGCTCCCATTAATAATCGGCTCAACAGGGTGAGCTGCGAGACAACCTGGATAAAGTGGAAACTCTCTCATCAGCATTAACCAGATGGGCACCTGCTCTCCCATCTGAGGAAGAAAGATGGACAACAGGTTTTAGTCCAAGGACACAGGCAATAGCACAGAAGAAAAAGTGTAGGATATTGATTGGAACCTTCCAGGAAAAGAGCCTTTTCCATTTCCAAGTTCGCCATCTCTTGAATGCAGCTAGCAGAAGATTTGTTGGAGAAGAGGATGAGGTGCCATGTGGACTCATTCACAGCTGGTGTCTTCCCTTTATCATCATAAAAAGCAGAAATACTATTTATTTATTTATTTATTTATTGGAAGGAGTTAATATACACTACCCTTCAATAAAATTTCTGGAGCGGCTTACACAATTTAAGTAATAGAACAAATTCAATGTATGAGATATTACAAATATACCAAACATATATTAAAAATTGTAAAATTACAAGGGCTGTTATGCACAGTCCACCAACCTCAATTTGACTTGGAGGCTGATTCAGGGTTTCCAAATCAGCCCCAATTTGACTTGGGCCACCTTGGCACTGCTCCGCCCCCCCGCCCCCCTATGGATTGGTTCCAAATCTGAAACAGGATGGTTGTTGTGGTTTCCCGGGCACCTTGGAAAGCCAGGAATGAGGCTGACTGGGAATCCATTGGATTTCCCTCCCACCATTTCTGGCCACTGTAGTTTACTACATGAGCTATAGTCCTCTATAAGGACAGAGTGGGTCTCATAGAGGACTAGCGGCTCACCTTTGTGAGTGGAGGCTTCTGGGAAGTCCTTTGAGGAGAGAGGGGAAGGGGCAGCAGCTGGCCATTGGGCCAAATCAGCCCTAAGTGCTTCATTTGCTTCAGGCTGAGGTGGCCCAGTCTGGCCCCATTCATGCAAGATTAAAGGCATAAATGCTTCATTCACATCTTTAATTTTGCATAAATGGGGCCTTCACGGCTGCCATTTACACAAGGTAGTGTAGGAACTTCTTATTATCTGCTTTTCTGTGATTATTATAGTGCTGGGGCAGGGGGACATGGGGGGAGGGTTAGTGAATGCTGGGGTGGGGGAGCAAAGAGGGCAAATGGGCACACACACATAGAACATTGTGATCAGGGGTTGGATGCTTCATTTTAGATAAGATCTGATAGAGAATGATTTGTAAATATGATTTGAAATTACTCATAAGGATAACTATGTTGATTAAAACTTGTGACTCATGAAAGATGTGTGACATGGTATTACGCAAAAATACTAGTCATATAAATTTGTGACTTATATCAACCATAGATATTCCTTTTAAGGGAACTAGGTGAAAGATTCAAAGTCAAGAACAGGTAAAGTTGTGGTTAGAAATTCCCCATGTCCAGGAACAGAGAAGTAAATCAGAAAGTTGACTACAAAGAAAAGTGAATTTGACCTTTCATTGTCACAAACACCTACGTCAGAAGAGGAGGGTATATTCTGGGAAAAAGGATAATCTAAATTATGACATGGACCCAATAGTAGGGATGTGCATGGGACAAAAAATCAGATCGGAATCGGAAGTTCCGATTTTTAAAGGAATCAGAATCGGAAAAATCGGAGATCAGTTACATCGGATCAGATTTCCAAGTCCAATTAAAATCGGACATCCAATTTTTAAATCGGATCATTTTTTTGCCCTTTTTTTGGCAAAAAACAACAACCGCATATAACTTTGTTATTTTAAAAGTTAAAAACTTGAACTCTGTCCCAGTGTAGATTGGATGTTGCTAGACCTGTGTCTTAAATTTCAATACAATCGGTCCAAAGCTGAAACTTTCTACATTATTTTTCCTTCTTTTGGTGCCAGAGAAAGAACTTTCTTTTCTCCCAGGCATTTTAGAGACTACTTCTAGGTTCTTATGTTGTTTTTTTTATTGATTCCCGTACTGTTGATTGCTTTGCATTACAGTGTATTTCATTCTTTTAAATATTTGAATTGTATTTTATTTTAACTGCATTTTCAAAAGGGCATTTTAGTTTTTAACTGGTTGCAACCTGCCTAGAGAACACTGGTTACTGGTTGGATTAGAAATGCACTTAATAAATAATAAGATAGCTTTATTCATTTGCTCTTTTCAAGTGTTTCCAGATTGGAAATGGGGGGAAGGTGGGGAAACCAGACAGTGCAAAAGTTATCCGAACTCCCTGAATTTCTCTTCCATGAATTTGAGAATTGAATTTCACCAGAGCCAGAACTTCCCAGATTTTAGTAAATGGGCAAAACTGAGCACATTTAGCTGCTTATCCACCCAGTTTCGGCTTGGTTTGAAAATAATAATAATAATAATAATAACCTTCAAATCAAAACCTTACGAGGGTACAATGGACTATACCTGTTTTGTCAGTCCATTTCCCTGCTTGCATTTGTCTGACAATTTGGTTGATTCAATTCATGTTGCTGTGGTTTCTTCTGTATTCTTTGATCAGAGTTAACTAAAATTCTGGTGTGTGTGTGTGTGTGTGCGTGTGTGAAGGGGTGGGTGGGAGTTGCTTTGTGAATTCTTTTAACAGAAAAAAAACCCCATTAATAAATTGTCACAGATAAATAATTCCCATACAGATTTTTAGCTATGGTTTTGCCCACTCAGTAGTGGTCCTATCCTGCACAGACGCATGGCAGGTGGGCACCCTGAGGTCATGCCCACTAGATACGTTTACTCAGCTTTGATCCTGCCATACTTTGGCGCTCTGGACTTCAGCAAGTGAAACAGAGAGCCGGCAATGTATCCTCGAAAGGAGATTATTTCTTTTCTGGCAAGGGAGGGTTGGCAATTTAGAGAGGAAGCTGGGAGCCATGCTTCTAATACCTTTGCGTGTGGAGAGTGAAGAGCGAAGAGCGAAAGCAGAAGCCCTTAAGGGAAGGGGAAGGAGGATGGTGTCATATCCTCCCTCCATTTGGAACATCTGGGGCTGTAAACTGGTTTATGGGCACAGGATTTGTGTGGCATTGAGACTCCCTTGACAAAGTAGAGATTTTTTAAAAAAACTTATCCATTGCAGACAACCACAGCTCTGCACAACAGCCTTGTTCAAATAAGCTTCCGTTTTTGTGGATTTAAATTTGCTGGATTTAAAATGCCGAGACAAGGCGTCACATTCAGATTTGGAAAATCCGGAACGGGAAGGGTGCACTTTGAGAAGTCTTCAAATGCGAAACTTGTGAAAATGTTTGTGGTACTGATTCCAGAAGACTGACGTGATTCAAGGCGTCAGTATTTCCAGAATTCAGAAGGACAGCTTTAGCAAAGCAGAAAAGCGGACATCCAAAGCTTCACATGTGCAATTTGTATGGGATATTCTATTATCTACCTAAAATGGGTAAACATCATATTTTTGGCCCTACCCGTTTCAATTTTGGCCCTCCAAAACAAACCAGATGTATATAACCCTTCATCACCTTGCCTTCCTGCTCAGACAAATGATGCACTGTAGCAGTGACAGTTTCAGCATCCATCACATCATATTTTAACTGGTTCTTTTTAAACGTATTTTATTGTTGTAAGCCACCGTGCGAGGGCTTCTGCCCTGAAAGATGGACAAGAAATGTTTTTAATCAATAAATAAAATAAACAAGTGTCTCAATATATGTACATGCGCAATGCATAAGAACATCAGAAGAGCCCTGCTGGATCAGACCAAGGGTCCATCTAGTCCAGTAGTCTTTTCACACAGTGGCCAACCAGCTGTTGACTAGGAACCAACAAGCAGGACACAGGTGCAACAGCACCTTCCTGCCCATGTTCCCCAGCAACTGGTGTATAGAGGCTTACTGCCTCTGATACTGGAGGTAGCGCATAGCATCAGGACTAGTAGACATTAATAGCCTCCTTCTCCAGGAATTTAACCCATCCCCTTTTAAAGCCATCCAAATTGGTGGCCAACACTACATCTTGTGGTAGTGAATTCCATAGTTTTACTATGTGCTGTGTGATGAAGTCCTTCCTTTTAATCTACCCTGAATCTCCCACCCATCAGCTTCATGGGATGACCCCGGGTTCTAGTATTTTGAGAGGAGAAAAATGTCTCCCTGTCCACCTTCTCCACACCATGCATGATTTTGTACACATCTTATCATGTCTCCCCTTAGCCTCCTTTTTCCAAGCTTTTTCTCATGTTGAAGATTGGGCTGGCTGGCTGCCTCCAGTGAGGCTACCTATGCATTGCCAAAAAGAGGGTACCAATATCCATTATATTTGCATATGTTAATTTATATGTATAGATTTAGAAATGTGAACTATGACTTAAATCAAATGCAATGCATCTCATCATACTGAGGAAGACTTTGATCAGGTAACCTGTGTGCCTGCTGCTCCATCTGCTGTTCAGGTGCTAACTGTGGATAGGCAACTTCAAGGCTGTGCTAGACCGGCCTTCAAATAGAGGACACTTTCAAATATATGACTACCCTCTGACAGCTCTTCAAATAGAGGACCCTCCTCTGTGAAGTAGGACACTTGTCCACCCTGCTTGTTCAGTCAGGGGCCTTTCCCACCTGCAATGAGAAGGTGACAAGACAATAACCAGCAATAAGCAAATCTCATTGCTACCAGGGCACTGGCTCAGGGGGAATGAATGGCTGGGGCCTGCTGCCTTGCTCTGCCTAATGGTAGGGCTGGCCCAGCATTCTTATTCCTCCTTTATTTGCAGTTTCATCATAATGTAATGATTTGTTCTGCAACTTTGCTATATAATTATATAAAGCCATAACTTTACTCCGAAACTATGTAAATAAGACACGTCCGTTTTCTGTGTGGAATGTATTCTTTTCACGGTGACCTTTGCTTTAAGCAAATGAATGGATGGAACGGAGTCTATAAATCAGACTTCAAAGCTGCAGCAATTGCCAAACCGAAGTGTCTCTTTTCCCTTTAGACGCTCACTGCCCGAGCCGAAGTAACAGCTGCAGCAGCCTTATGAGGCCCAAGAAGGCCATTATGGCATGTAACTGTGGTCACAAGCGCAGCGGATGGAATGCAAACCTCTCCTGTCCTTTTTGACTCCTTGCCTCTGCTAATGGTTTTGCTTACTGATTGGTTTCGAGGGAGTTTGCATATGATTACCCAGAATGCTTTGCTCCAAGCTTGTTCTTTAGAAAGCGGGCGAGGGGAATTCCTTGCCTGCACTAGGCTGCTGATTGTTTTAAAATAAACGCTGTGCTAGGAAACGGTGTTAAAAACTGACTCCAAGCGAGAGCTGAAACCAACCCATGCCCCAAAATGTCCTGTGTGAATTTTGATCTTACATGCCACAAGCTATTCTCTGAATAGGCGTTCACATCTTTTCCAAATATGTGCCAAATATTTCATAGATGTGTAATATCCGGGGAAGGGTGAAAACTTCGTTAGATTTCTTTTTTGACCAGAATTTGCCCAATGTGTACCTGCTGGAAGCAAATGTGGACCCAAATGCAATTTGTGGTCTGAAGTCTGTACATTTCCAAGCTCATGATGCAGTTCACACAACAAAGAAAGATGCATTTGAAAATCTGCAAATGAGTAAGCTTCGCATGCTTTAGTCAACGGGAGAAAAATGTGTACATTTCAAATATGTGCACAATTGATTCATATGTTTGGAGAAATGCACACAAAAATTCACAAATTTTCATGTGAAACCCCCTTCCCAAAAGCTTGTAATCTGACACGGACACATGACGGAATGTTCTTTGAGGTGGAAATTGGAAAATATTAACGAACATGAGTTTTGGTGATGATTTGCACATCCCTGGTAATATCTGGCAATCCTTGATGCAATTGATCTCATTTGACTTTGGCGATTGCTTGTAATGTTTCATATTTCCAATATTTTATAGTTGCCCTGTAATAGTATTTAAGATACGAGAGCATTTGAGATCTTTTTGTCATCTGTATTATTTGATAATTGGGGCGGGGAAGATAATTTCCAAACTGCTCTTCATCCAATTGGCTTCTGGTGGGTATGCAATGGTATTTCACAGCTGCCAATGATAATATTCGATGCCATGTCATGGTAGTATTTGTGTCATAAAACACAGGAGTTGCAAGATAAGCAGCAGCTAGAATGGTCATTAAGCAGTCCAAGGTAAGTACGCCAAAATTATCCATCGGGAGCCATGGTAAACAACACTAGATTTAGGGAGGCACAGAAGAATGGTCAAAGTCTTTCCAGAGTCAGGTATAGTCTGAGCCAAGTCAAGGAGTCAGCAGGAATGCTACTGGGATGGAGCAACAAGAATTGCTTCCAGCAAAAACACAGAGTCTGAGGCCTGCCTTATATTGTGCTACTGATGACTGAGCGAGGCCAGCTGCATTGGGCTGCAGCTAGCTTCTGCTGGCTCATGTGCTGTGCCCCTCCCCTCTCAGGCTCAGCTGTTCTGTTTTCCTCCTCTATCCCAAATGGAGGCACAACAGTTTGGCAGTGAACAACTGAAGAGATTTCATCTGTCAAAATAATGAAAAGGTATATAGGGTATACATGTGTATAGGGTACACCAATCAAAATCAAAGCCATGTTGGTGAAAAAGAACCCCCCTCTTTAGGAGCAGTGTTCTCTGAATAAAAGTTGCTGGGAAAGAAAGGATGGGAGAGGGGAGTTGCTGCTGTTCTTGCCCGGCTGGTGAGCTACCCAGAAGCACCCAGCTGTCCATTGCTGGAAACAGAATGATGGATCCTTTGATCTAGCAGCACGCTTCTTGTGACCTTCTAGCGTTCTGAATCCCCCTCTCAAAGAAATGGCTTGTGAATTCCAACTCTCACAAAACAAGGAATGGCTTTCCTCTAGAATTTTTGGCTCCACAATGGCAGTTGGCAGACCTGTTGTTATGCGTGTGCACTATCTTTTCCTTGGCTTTGCTTGCATCATTGCCAAGTATTGGGGAAAGGGTGGGAGGAGCTTAATTTGAGGAAGGGGGATCCGAAGAATGATGGTTTGATCCCTGCCCCCATCAATTAAAAGGTTTCCATGTAGTAAGGCTTGGAAGATACCTGTCCTAGAACTTGCAAAGCTACTACAAGTTGGATAATGTCTCTGAATAATCGCAAAGAATCACAAACACATTTTGGTTTAGCTCTAGACAGACTTTCACAAATCTAGAGGGGTTTACCAATTGTGAAATATCCCATGATTCCTTCAGTTTGGTATCAGCTGACCAGATCAACACCATTTTGTTGAACAAATAGCCTTTCCCAGTGGCCACTTCTCTGTGCTTTAGAGATGAGACCAACAGGTTACACTGATAACAGACAGGGTAGGGGTCACTACAGTGAAGAGATAAACCTTATGGTTTGCATAATTAAGGTCCCAGGTTCACTACCCAGCATCTCCAGTTAAAAAGATAGCAGAAAATGGGAAAAAAGACCTCTTGTTCTTGAAACTCAAGGTGTGCTGCTGCCACCAGTCAATATGGAGAATACTGGTCCAGTAATCCATCCAGGTATAAAACAGCATCTAATGTTCCTCTTGGTCACATCTCCATTGAGCTGAATCACCTGCTCACACTAAAATATCCTTTCTATATTTCCAAAACCTTTCAAGATTGACTTTAGCCTTTGAAGCACTGGTTTTTATATCCCAACTCAAAAAGGTTTTGCAGGTTCATTCTTACATGCACTTGGTTTCTGGAGGGCGACCTTTTGTACAAAAGTGCCACCAGAAAAAGAAGAGGTATGAAAGTGGAAAGAAGACCATGGTAGCTTGACCCACTTACAGGCAGAAGGTACAGATGGTTTCCTGATGAGATGTGAGAGATACTCAAAGGCAATGCCAGCAACTGGGCCAACATCTAGAGAGGAGCACGAGATGGAAGTCAGTGTTCTTTCACTCCATTTACTGCGGCAGTGCATCGGTGGGGGCAGAAAGGTGTCTAGCGTGTGGTGTGACTGTTGTGAGGCAAAGCAAGGAGGAATGCTTCAATGTGAGATGTGGAGGATGTGGGCCGGTGGTTCAGAAGAGAAAGTTCTAAGTGAAGTTCAGCTGTGAAATAATCCAAATGCCTTGAAAAATGGAAATTTCAAGTTACAGCTGCCTAAATTTGAAGTATTGCTATGGTAAAACAAGGGTTGCCATTCGTGTGGAAGGGGGAAATGCGCACTTTCCCGAGGCTCTGGAAATCACGTTCCCCTCCTGCCTGCGCTAATGCCTATCATTGAAAGGGCAAACCTTTAGCAAGGGGAAAGGGCGTGATGCCAGAAGCCGGGGCATCCCCATGTCCGAGTGTTCACGGGGGGGGGGGGCTCATGAGCGCTCGGCCATGGGTCTGCCCTCAGGTCTAGTGCGTCCAACTGGGTGTGCGAGGGCTAGACACAAGGGGCTCTGCTGCCTTCATGGCCCCAGTTGGATGCTTGCGACCTCCCTAAGTGGAGATGATCTTTGCCTCCGTGTCCTTCATTCTTTGAAGTTTTTGGAGTGTGTTTCAGAAGAGGGGGGAAGGAGGCTGGAGGAGGTTGCTCCAATTTCCTCCCCTCACTGCCCATTGGAAGACGCCTCTTTCCCCCTCTCCAAGGTTGATTTTCTGACCTTGGATAGGTAGCCGGCATGGTTCTATCCATGCCAGTTATGAGGTGGCAGTGGTTGGATCTCTGACTCCCTCTTCTGTGGATGGAGAACTGTCTCCAACCTTGGAAGGGATTTTCTGAGCAATCTTATGGTCCCTGGGGCACTCGCCCAGGGACCATAGGATTGCTTTCTAAATCAATTAGCAGAAATGCCCTATACTAAACTGGCCACTTCTCAAATCAAATCTCGCCCAAGAAGTTTGCCATAGCCCCCCCCCCCCTAATCAAAGACTGATTTGCATGGAGCTAGGGCTTCATCAAAATGTCCACTCCATTTTCAGTGATTTTTCAGAGGTGAAGATAAACCTGTACAGGTTTACTGGAGACAAGTATTTGTGGTCGTGTTGTGGTCCTCTTGGTGACCACCATTTTGTTTTCCCTTAATGCCCTCACAGAGACATTTGGAGGGGAAGCGAAGAATGTCACCCCCAACTGGTGGATGCCAGAATGCACTCTGGGTGGGAGAGGACATGGGGGTTGATCCTGCCGCAAAACAGGGGATGGCAGTTGATGGCTACCTGAATTTCACCCAGCCAAGCATCCCCACTTTTGGCTGAAAGTTTGCACATTTGGCCTGGGCTTACACGTTGCCCAGAAATAGTGATACTCCATGGGTGACCCATGGACGTTTTGCATTTTTGCAGTGGCTGAATTTGGCATGGTCTACCTGTGCAGGAGAATGACGTGGCAGAAACTGGAGGTGGTAAAAAGTGTGAATTATATAATTTCAACCTGCTGGAGTGTGTGTATGTGTGTGTGTGTGTGTGTGTGTGTGCGTGCGTGCGTGCATACATGTACGTGCTTCCCTATGTAAACAAACAAATGTCCTCATGAGTAAAAATAATAGCATATCAGGGAGAAATGTCCTAGACCAGCCATGCTCCACATGCTTCTTGTTTTCCAATTGCAGGATTTTTATTTTTGCACTTAGTAGCGTTGTGCTCTGGTTCATTGCAGCAGGCTGTTTCGGGTGACTGAGAAGAACAACAGTGAAGCTGGCCTTTATAATGGGAGGGGCTTATCTGGGAGGTATTCCAAATGGTACATCGGGGGAAGACTGTGCATTCGCTTCGGTGTATGGAGCTTGGCACAGGTGTGCGCAAGGGGTGTGCCGGGTGTGCCCAGGCACACCCTAATGTCTCACGCAGTAAGCGCCAAATTGAGGGGGGCATTGAGGAAGGGATCCAGAGGGGGATCCAGATGCAGTGGGAATGGCCCTCTAGCTGCCCTCCTGCTCCTCTGCTGCCGTACCACAGAGCACCACCTCCTGCTGCTCTGTTGCCTCCAAGAGAGCACCATTGCTCCCGGCAGCAGGAACGAAAAGGAATTACTCTACTAGGAGCCTCTCTGCCAGGAGCCATCCCCCCCCCCCAAGCCACTAGGCCTCTGCTTGGGCAGCTGCAATGGCCCTCCCACAGTCAGCAAACCAAATACAGAGTAGGGCATCGGTGTCTACAGTGTTTAAGAAATAAATGAATAAAATAATGTCCTTTATGATTGGGTATTCAATAAATATTTGCCTTGAGAAAATTCCCCGGGTGCACCCCCTAATGGAAGGTGCTGCTCACACCTATGTAGCTTGGCAAATAGCAGCAGCCGCTTCCCACAGCTCCCTTCCTTGTCTCTCTCTGTGTGTGAAAGAAACAAAATTAGCTTAGCTAGGAAGAAAAAATAAGAATAAGAGTTTTTATGGTGGGTGGGCATCAGCTACCATTCTCCTCACCCCCAAAAAATGTTGCCGTTCTCTGGGTTGTTCACCTTCCACCGTCCCCCAACTCACCACAGATAAGGATGATGAAGGGAAAAGAATCTGCCACCTCTGCTTCGTGTCACACTGCATACCTGGAAAGGAAATGCACTGCCATTCCCCCAAACCACTTAGATGGTTTTTGCCTAGTGCTGTGCTGAAAATGTCGATTGTTCCATTTTCAGCGTTTTGAGGGGGTGGGTGGGGAAAAAACATGAAAACTCTGGTGAAAGAGGCTGGGAGAGGTGAGATTTTCTAAGATTTTTCTCCTTAGGGAGGGGGACAAGGTTTCCACTAGGGATGTGCACTGGATCGGATCCGATCCACGGTCCGAATCCGATCCAGGGGGAAATCAGATAAATTATCCGATTTCCGATCTCACCGCTGGATCGGTCGATCCAATCTGAACTGATCCGAAAAGGTTCCGATCCGGTTCGGATGGATCGGCGGATCGGCGGGCGCCCACTGGCGCCCACCACCGCTTCCATTGGCGGGTGCCAGCGGGCGCCCGCCGATGAAAGTGGACAGCGGGGGGGGGGGGCTTCCCTAGCGGGGCTGTCCGCGGCGCGCTTACCTTCCAGGGACGTCTGCTCCCATCCGGCGCCAGCTGCTACTGTGAGCAGGCTTCGCGGCCTGCTCCAGGGTGGCGTGCCGGGTGATGATATCACCCGGCGCACCACCCTGGAGCAGGCCGCGAAGCTCGCTCACAGTAACAGCCGGTGCTGGATGGGAGCAGACATCCCTGGAAGGTAAGCAGTGGCAGGGGGGAGGGGGTTTAGGCCCCCGGGGCCATCCGCTTTCATCCACTGGTGCCCGCGGGTGCCAGCGGATGGAAGCGGACGGCCCCGGGGGGGTAGGGAGCACGGGGGAGGGGGCTTACCTGCCGGGGCCGTCCACAGCGGACGGCCCCAGGGGGGAGGGAGTTAGGCCCCCCTCACCCACCCGCCGCCATTTTTTCCTCATAGACTTGCATTGCAATGCAAGTCTATGGGTTAAAAAATGGCGGCCAATCCAAAATTTTCCGATTTTTGGATCGGGATCGGACTCGATCCGGTCCGGGGGGCCTCCGATTTTGTCCGATCCAATCCATGACAAAATTGGAGGTCCCGATCTGGGTCCCGATCCGATCCGGGGGGGTCCATGCACACCCCTAGTTTCCACTTACTTTTTAAACTGTAAGCAGTTGCTCAGGGGTCCTCTTTCTATTTTTTCCCCTATTTTTTTTTTAAAAAAAACTGGCACTTGCAGGAGCCCAGGAGTTCTTCCTGACTGCCTATTGGAGAGGGTGAGGTCACATGGTCTCCAATAAGCATTCAAGAAGAACTGCCAGGCTTCTCCAAGTGCCGGGGGTGTTGTTGCTGTTTTTAAAAAAGAAAAAAGAAAAAGAAAAAAAAGAAAGAAGACCCTCTAAACAACTGGCTCTGTACGCACCTTTACTCTTGTGTAAATGGGGCCTTTACAGCTGCCATTCACACAGAGGGGGAAATTACGTAATTTCTGGAGTCTCCATTTTTGCGCACGGTGGAGGGTCTGGATGGGGGCAGATGGACACTCATCAGGCTGTGCAGGTGCTCAACCCGTAGTCCACAAACATATTGTGAGTGCCTGACTGGGCCCTAGAGATTTTTTTAAGTGGGACCCAAGGGCAGATATCAAGAGCGGCCCCTCCTGGGGCGCTGGATCCTGGCATCAGTAACTGCCTGATGATGCCTGATGATGCCTGTGCTGACCCCAGAACTGCGGGTTAGAAGAAGTTAAGAGGTAGAGCTTCTTTGCATCCACTTCACACGTTACTCAGGACCAGTGGCAATGAGCTGCCAGCATAATCCAGCACATTTTTTTCTGCTTGATAAAAAGAATTGAAGGGCAAGACATTCATTTTTTTGCACAGGAAGCAGAAACGTGTTTGTGTGTGGCTGTGGGTGTGTGCGTGGGTGTTTAAATGACCTCTAAGCATGTCCAGAGTGAACTGAATATGTAGCTTAAAGAAGGGAAATAATAACGCTTCCAAACCCAATTTGTGCGTACCACCCCCGCCTCAAGCGTTACATCTTCCCTGCTCTGGCAATGGGCCAGGCAAATGAAATTCTGGCAGGGCTGATAAAATTTCTGGCCAGTTGGCAACTCTATCCCCTGAAGCCACCTTGCACTCAAAGGATTGTACGAATGGACCCTGACTCTTTCGAGAAAGCCTGTCCTATAATGCGCAGAGTAGCCTCAATGGCTGATCCAAAGCCCTTTCTCAATGGACATTCCAGTTGAGTTTAATCTTGGAAACCGCACACATTAAGATCCTTGAAAGGTGAGCTGTAGGGTTAGTTTGTATCCAAATGGGATCTCCTCAATTTGAATCCATGAGATCCTAGGTTATGAGGAGCTGTTCTTCTTAGTTTCATGGCTGGATATTTCCCTGAAATATTTTAAATAATAATAATAATAATAACAACAACAACAGACAACGATGATGATATATAATAGGAATCCTTGCCACAACACAGGAATTAGAAATGTAAACTGGCAAATGCCATTTTCACCCCACTCCCCTTCCAATACCTTTAATTAGACTGTCCTGTGGTCTTTTCCCCCTGAAGCAGATAAATAATAAATTGGAGCCTTTTGTTGCCAGCAAGTTCGGCATTGTGAAATGGCACACGGCCTGCTTTTTTTTTTTTTTTAAAAAAGTCTTTGATTAAGCCCAGCACTAAATCTACAAACACCGAGGAAAAGAAAAGGAGTTATTTAGGCTGTGCCAGTTCCTGGCATTAAGTATGCAAATGTGGCCGTGTCTTTGGCTCCCGAGAACAGCGGGTGCTGTATGTGGCGGCAGCAGCGGCAGCGAGCGGCACGACATCATTCATTTCCATCATTAAAACAAAAGCAGGATAAATCGCGACCTAATTTGTAAAATATGCTTATCATAGAGGCTCTTTGGTCCTTTAAGAAAAGCACCAGCTGAATGAGAATCATGGAATTATTTGGGTGATGGGAACGGGAGAGGAGGGGAGGGGAGATGGGTTGGAATGCTTGCATCAATTTCAGTGGGGTTATTTTTGTCATTGGGTCCAATTGTACCTACCTACCTTCCTTCCACCCCCCCCTCCAACCTCTCTCTTCCAGTGCCATAACGACTCATTTCTACACCTGGGTCAGGGTCCCCATGTCATGCCCATCCTCCCTAAGCAGAGACTGGGGCAAGTTCAGAACAATAGTAGACTTTTAAGATAGACTTCTCCTGCTCAAAATACGCTGTTCGCTAATATCTACTGGCTACTGCCTGAAAAAAAAAACTGTTCGTTACATGACCTCCCATGACCTCCAACCCCACTGAATGAATGTGCTGCACTGTATTAGGTTCTGAGTACAGGGCCAATGAGGAGCTGTAGCCTTGCCACTCTGCCTGGCATGCTGCCCTCGCTAAGCCTCTGAGTCAGCAGAGATCTGGCTTTTTTTCTAATAGCATATTGAAAATTGATGTTCATTTCATGCTGTTTTAGTCAGCATCTGTCAATATATCACATGCTCACTTTGCATCCCTGTCCAGGTTGCTCTGCCCCACCTTAGCTACGCTCCTGCTGTTCCATTTATCATAGAATCATAGAATTGTAGAGTTGGAAGGGGCCTATAAGGCCATCGACTCCAACCCCCTGCTCAATGCAGGAATCTACCTTTAAGCATCCCTGACAGATGGTTGTTCATCTGCCTCTTGAAGGCCTCTAGGGTGGGAGAGCCCACTACCTTCTCAGGTAATAGGTTCCATTGTCATACTGCTCTAACAGTCAGGAAGTTTTTCCTGATGTTCAACCAGGTTCTTGCTTCCTGTAACTTGAGCCCATTATTCTGCATCCTGCACTTTGCGATGGTCGAGAAGAGATCCTGTCCCTGCGTCTTGTGACAACTTTTCAAGTATATGAAGTGTGCTATCATGTCTCCCCTCAGTCTTTTCTTCTCCAGTCTAAACATGCCCAGTTCTTTCAGTCTCTCCTGATAGGGCTTTGTTTCCAGATCCCTGATCATCCTCGTTGCCCTCCTCTGAACCCCCTTCAGCTCAGCTGCATCCTTCTTGAAGTGTGGTGCCCGGAACTGGATGCAGTACTCAAGATGAGGCCTAACCAGTGCCGAATAGAGGGGAACCAGTACCTCGCTCGATTTGGAAGCTAAACTTCTGTTATGCACCTGTTCAACAGCCCTGAGAGATTCTCAGGACTTGCATTAGAGGTTGGTATCACTGGTCCATGCCCCAACAAGGGGCCTACTTCCAACTCACATAACCCCTGAACTTTGCTACTCCTACTCTTCTTTGTTTCTGCCAGTTCACCTGTCCACACCCAACTCATCTTGCCCTCTCACATAGTGGTGTGGATTGGGCCCGGAGAGACAGGGCAAATAAATGGGCAGTGGAGACAGTGCCAAGGAGGAGGCATGCGCACTAAAACTGGAGCTGAAATCAGAGTTTCTGAGGAACCCATTCTCTACAGTTCCATCAAACCAGGCTCCCTGTTGGAAAAGTCAGTTCTGGTATTGTCCTCTCTCGAGTCACTGGATGCATTTCCCCCACTGGCTCCAGACCCCCTGCTCATTTTATCAATCACTAACTTCTCCCCCTAGTCCCATCCCTTTCTCATGTGTGCCGTAAATTGCACATTCATGATTCCAATATTGCGACACGTCAACGGCCAGGATCCAAGTCTAGAGGCTGATTCACTTTGGAGGCTGATTTGGAGGTTCTGAATCTGCTTCGATTTGACTTGAGGTGCTTCAAGCCTGGGCCAACCCACTTTGGATCTGGATCCAAAGCCAGATCCGGACTCCCAAAGTGGGTTGGCCATTGCGGGTTCCCGGGTGCCCACCGAGCAGCTGCCAGGTGTGAAGCCACTGGGAGTCCATTGAACTCACTCCCTTCCCCCCTCCCCCCTCCAACCCCAGAGCTGCTGCCCCCGCCCACCCTCAGGACATTACTGAGCCATCCAATAGCCTCCCGTCCTCGATGAGAACTGCTATTTTAAACAAAGGTAGAGGCTCTGTGGTTTCCTTAATCTAAGATCTCAAACTACAGTGGCAGTAAAGGGACATTTATGGAAGTGGCCCTTTACGGCTGCCGTAGTTTGAGCTGCAAAGCACAGGATGGGGTAAAAGTTGCAAATTAAAGCGCATGCACACACACTCACACACAACCACACACACACACAAACACACACACTCCTTAGCCACCTCCTTTCAGTAAGATAAGCAGTGGAGGCTGGTGGCTCTGATGTCAGTCAAGCTGTGAATCCGTTCTGGGTTCAGCACCTCGGATAGCACCTTCAGAGTTCCGAGTGGTTTTCTGGCTGACATCAGAGTGGATTTGCAGCCCTGCTGACATAGGAGACACCAGCCTCCACTGAAGCATGGCACCTTGGGCCTTTCCTCCAAAATTCTCAACATCCCGGAGAAAGAGGCCGAAAAACAACTGCCTGAAAGGAAGAGGCTGCCAGAGGACGGGTAGGATTTGGTCACGGCACGACTTTGAGGATTTCCCCCTTAAAATATCTATCGATATCTTGGAAGATCATTTATTTGGCTCTCTGTTGCCCGACAAGGCTGCAGCTCTCTTAACCTTCGAGCGGCGCTTGGCCCCTCTGTGTTTGCCATGCGGCGTGCGGCGTAGACAAAGAGGCGAGTGCGGACGGCAGGCAAAGTGTCCTTGGTTGATTTCCCAGCTGTTCAACCATTCAGCTGTTAAAGGACAGTGCCTCCAGCAGTACAGATTCCCCACCGCTGTTGTGTTGGGGTGTCACCAGATGGAGCCGATTGCGGTTATTGAAGCTGGGTACAGGCTCTCAGATGCCTGCTTTTCCTGGCATATGCAAATAGGTCCTGGGCATCTGGCTCCCTTTTGTTTGGGGTCGGCCTAAAAAAAAACACAGGAAAGAAAGAAAAGAAACAAGCAGAAATTCAAACAAGCACCCTGTGGATACGGTGCCCTGTGGATGGCGATGTGAATGACACCATTTCATGCAGCCTCTCGGATTAATGATGAGCGGATTTGCAGCAGCAGCAGCTACAACACCAGCAACGGAAGTTTGCCATTTAGTTACATTTGAGAAATGTACTCTGTTGCAGGAGAAATGATGACTGATCTACATTATTGCTTTAAAACGGTTTAGAACAGGAGTGACAACGGTTGGGGCCCGGGACACACTCCATATACAGTTTTCAAACCGTTTTCAATGTGTCATATCCTGCTTGGCGTAGATCTGGCCCTGATTTCTGTACAACCCTAGGAGGGGAGAAAGAGGGATGTCATACAATTACATTGTAAAACTACCTGGAGAGAAGTAAAGATGATGGTCATCACTTGGCAACCACAGCATGAAGGAATGACTTGTAGAAATAGACAGATCCATCAACCCTGACCTTCCATTTAGATTTTTTGAGGTCACACTATTTTCATCCCATTTTCGCATGAGTATATGTGTTGCTGTTGTTTTAAATCCCTACAGGGTGTCGTATTTTTTGTGTTTTATTTTCCTATTGTACACGTTAATTTTTGCGCTCATTTTGAAATATTCACATATCCCCAAGTACCTCACGTTTCTGCAGTGCAGTTTTCGTGTGTGTGCTCTCCCCTCATAATCACATGCTTTTTTCTTTTCTTTTTCAAAACTGTGATTCCTAAACAAATAACAGAACTCATTCTGAGGGCATTGTTGAGGAGAAATGATGACCAGGGTGGGGGCAATTTCACCCATAATGTTCCTGGAACCTGAATATAATGCGATAATGCATTTCCCTCTAAGATACCATTATTTATTTTTTTACTACTTTTCTCTACTGTCGAATAGCCAAAGCCTGACTGGGCACTTCTTAAAATTATAGAGCATTATAGGGTATTATGCTATAATGTTATTCCTTTGTAATACTAGTTTATTTATTTATTTATTTATTTAAAAAAAGACCTTTCTGGTCAGAGATAGTCTGACATGACCCATTTGAAGATCAGTATTCTAATTGAGGTGTGGGGAGCCTGTGTCCCTCCATGTGCTGTTGGACTCCAACTCCCATTATCCCTGACTATTGACCATGCTGGTTGGAGTCTGACAACATCTTGCTCTATGGATGGATAAATCTGTCTTTTTTTCTTTCTCCCACATTCACTTTTTTAAAAATGATAATAAAAAAAAATCTCAACTTCTTTCCATCTCATTTATGAAGAAATTTGCAAATGTAAATTCAGTAGGTACAGTTATTGGCCTGATCTACACCAAGCAGGATATAGCGGTAAGAAAGTGGTATGAAAGCGGTATATAAAAGGCAGGAGCCACACTACTGCTTTATAGTGGCATTGAAGTACACTGACAACCATTGGGGCCCATAAGACACATACTATATACCACTATATCCTGCTTGGTGTAGATCTGGCCATTGCCAACATGGAAAGGACCATTTGTACCTGTCTGCCATGTAGCTGTTAAAGACAAGGAGCCCGTCAGAAAAGAGAGAGATGGCAACCCCAATCCACCAACAAAAGGAGGGATTCAAAGCCAGGCTATTAAGACGTAACCAATCAAAGCCCTCTGCCTCAATGGAGAAATCTGTCCATTTCACTTTTTTCCTACGTTCATTATTTCAAAATCGCAAGTTCTTTCCATCCAGTTTACGGAGACATTTGCAAATTTTGATGTCTTCCTTATCAAAAAAGATGAATGGAATGAATTTATCACCCATCCTTACCTCTGTTCTAGGTCATTTTCTAGTGCTGGGCCAAAACCTGCCCTCTATTTTTGGGAATTTTCTCTCTCCCTGTGAAAGAGGCATTGTTTTTTTCTGCCTCTTTCGCAGGGAGAGGTGAAAATTTGGCAAATTTCCACCTACCCCTTTTAAGTGTAGCCTGTTCCTGAGGGTCTGCTTTTTAGTTTTTCAAATAACAACAACAACACCCCCTTTCTCCAACATTTGAATGAGCCCAGCAGTTCTAAGGGTATGCTTATTGGAGACCATGTGTCTTCTCCCTCTCCAATAAGCATCCAATAAGCAATCCTGGGCTCCTGAAAATGCCAGGGGTGTTTAAAAAATAAAAAGAAAGAAAGAAAGAAAGAAAGGAGACCCCTCAACAACTGACTACATTTAAAAAGGTACATGGGAAACGTGTTCCCTTCCAAAAGGAGAAAATTCACACCTCTCCCAGCCTCTTTCACCTGAGTTTTCATTCCCACCCCTCCAATGCCAAAAATGAAATGGTCCAAATTTTCAGCACAGTACTACCATTTATAATTGTTGGTAGCTCTCTCCTCTGAATGCTTTCCAACCTGCAAAGAGACCCTACATGAATAACCATATTCCAGATGTGGTTCATATCATTGCTGAGTAGTGTGTTACTCCCCATGTGTTGGAAAGAAATTTCACCCACTAAAACAGTCAAGTTGGAGGTTTATTCTGAGTAGTTGATGGATGCCATCTCCACTATTTAAGCAATCTCTTTTGAGAAAAAGGATGAAGACGGATGTTGAGATCCTAATGCATCCTGTACTGCTGTAATGGCCCCATTTCTTTTAGCAGCTCAAGCTGTTCCTGCAAAGTTGTTATATAAATATTTCTTATGTATCCATCTGTATGTGAAGCCATGTTTGGATTCAAATGGTATCTGCTAGGCCAGCTGTCAAGTAACCTCTGCAAACAGCAGGAGCTTCCTGACAGACTGAAATAAGATAGATAGATAGTTAGTTAGATAGATGATAGATAGATAGATAGATAGGCCCTACACAGGTGTAATGAGCGAGGGGGACATGCACACTACCCCCATCCCCAGCATCCCTGAACTCACCAACTCCACCCCAGATCATCCTGCAGATCTTCAGCACTTAGAAACTTCCCCACAATTGTGAACCCTGTGTACCCAAACACATACACCATTTGGTAAGACAGATTTCCATTTTTGTTTAAAGAGATGTTGACTCTGTCAAATGATTAATAACATTCCCTTGCAGAGGGAAGAAGGAAATCTTGCCGTTGGCTTGGTAATCCTGCAATTACAAAAGCCCCACCATGGAATCACCAGCTCGGGATTTGAATAATTTTGAACCTGAGAGGCGATGGCGGAGGGTGGGGGTGGAAATCTC
This sequence comes from Anniella stebbinsi, assembly GCA_029215795.1. NCBI lineage: Eukaryota > Metazoa > Chordata > Lepidosauria > Squamata > Anniellidae > Anniella > Anniella stebbinsi. The sequence goes on along the minus strand of JARDYH010000004.1, from coordinate 10,048,250 downwards.
TAAATACTTTAATTTTGATTGAAACTATTTCCACTGCTGACATGTGTCTACACCTATAATTATGGCAATATATCAGCTGATAAATTGCTATAATTCTTCCTGCATTTCATGTCTTTCTAACATTTAATTGTCAGTTTTGGACCAGAGACAAGAAAGGCAGCCATGGTTAGCCAATTCAGCAATGATGCTCTTCTATGGAGGTGGTTTAAAAATAAATAAATATATTACAAAATTGTGTGTGTGTGTGTTTGTGTGTGCACGCTATGAGATATAGGAATGGCATACACATGGCATATGCACTGGGCTGTAGGCAGCCAAGTCTGAACCATACTTGAGGACTTGCAATATAAGAATAAACATTGCTAGGGAGCTCCAGGAACTGTTGGTCTGAGGGTCAAGGCACCATCATCCAGAATGAGTTGTCCAAAACCACATCATTTACTGGTTGAGGTCTGAGGTTAGGTATCTGGATGAAGAAAGGGGGGAATGCAGGGAGGTGGCAGCCAGGTAAATTCAAGAAGATATCCAGATACTAAAGGCCTGAACTAGACTCATAGAGTTGGAAGGGACATCAAAGGTCATCTCTTCCTTCCAACCCCTTATAGTTGCAAGAAATCTCCTTCTACAGTGGCTCTTCAGCCTCTGCTTAAAATCACTAATGAAGGAGAGTCTGTCACCTTTCAAAGCAGCGTCTTACTGTCAGAATATGTTCCCCACATGCTGGGGAACATGAGTGGGAGAGTGCTATTACATCAGTGTCCTGTTTGGTGGGTTTCCAGTAGGGGTGTGACTGGATCCAGATCCTGAATCCGGAACGGATCGGGCTTATCCAGGCTGATCTGGGCCTGATCTGAACTGGATCGGGCCGGATCGGATCCGCTCCGGGTCTGTGCAGAGCCCTCCCTCCCACTCTCCCCACTTCCTCCCTCCCTCCCCCCAATCACCCTGCTAACCTGCAGCCTCCTCTGCATCATCTCCCATTGTCCTCTGGGTTGTCCTGCCTCCTCAATGTCAGCCAGCCACTTTCCCACTCGTGCCAGGTGATGATGTCACCTGCCGCAACTGGCAGATGTGACACTCTAATTGGTTAGAGCACCGCATTTGCCGGTCCCAGCGAGTGACGTCATCACCCGATGCGAGCGGGAAAGCGGCTGGTCAACTTTGAGGAGGCAGGATGACCCAGAGGGTGATGGGGGATGACGCAGAGGAGGCTACAGGTAACCAGGGCGATTGGGGGAAGGGAGGGAGGGAAGGAGGGAGGGAGGGCTCTGCACATACCTGGAGCAGATCCAGATCCAAGGCGGATCGGATCAGGCCCGATCCAACCTGGGTTGGATTGGGCCCGATCCGGACCTCCCAGAAAGGGAACCAGATCAGATCGGGGGGGCAGGTCGGGTCTGTGCACAACCCTAGTTTCCAGTAAGTTGACCACTGTGTGAACAGAGTGCTGGACTAGATGGACCATTGGTCTGATCCAGCAGGGCTCTTCTCATGTTCATATGTTCTGGAGGGAGGCACTTTGCTTTGCAGAATATGCTGCCAGATTCCCATTTTTTAAATAAATGAAAATAAACAAAAAATAAATACAATATGAACTTGGAGGGGTAGGGAGCCTGGCAGGGCAAGACATCTCTCCTTGGGCACATTGCTCCTCACGGGCAGCATGTTGCAGACTCAAGATGTACATTGAAATTTGCTCACTGGTTTCAGTTCATTTTTAGTACAGATTTAGTTGAAGGGCAAAGAATGTATTGTTTGTAGAGCTTCTATGAGGCGTATAGAGACAAGGCTCCTTTTTCTTTCACTCCTGCAAAACTCATTTAAAATTAGGGGTGTGCATCGGATCGGATCCGATCCACGATCCGAATCCGATCCGACCCAAAATCGGGAAAATCCGATCCGATCCGATCCGATCCGGACAACCTCCGATCCGATCCGATCCGATCCGATGAGGTCCGATCCGGATCGGACGCCATTTTGAATGCTTTTTCCCATAGCCAAGTATTGTTTTACAAAAACGCCTATAACTTTTTCATTTTTAAAGATAGAAGGATGAAACTTGGGCACATTGTAGACTGGTTAGGGGTAGTTATCTGTGAGAAATTTCAGAAAGATTGGTGCATGCATTTTGTGGCAATTAATTTTTTAATAAATACCCAGGAATGCCTATAACTTTGTCATTTTTAAAGTTACACACATGAAACTTTGCCACATTGTAGGGGGTACCTTGGGACCTATGTGTGTGAAATTTCAGAAACGTAGGTGCTTGTCTTGTGTGGCAATTAATTTTTAGAAAAATGGGTAGTAGTGGGGTAAATACAGTTATGCCTCCCATTTTTTTATTTTTGAAGATACAAACAGGAAACTTGGGCACATTACAGGTACCACTTGCCTTGATATGTGTGTGAAACTTCAGAAACATTGGAGCTTTCCTTGTGTGGCAATTAATTTTTGAAACAATGAGGAAAGAAACACCTATAACTTTGTCATTTTTAAAGTTACACACATGAAACTTTGCCACATTGTAGGTGGTACCTTGGGACCCATGTGTGTGAAATTTCGGAAACGTAGGTGCTTGCCTTGTGTGGCAATTAATTTTTTAATAAATACCCAGGAATGCCTATAACTTTGTCATTTTTAAAGTTACACACATGAAACTTTGCCACATTGTAGGCGGTACCTTGGGACCTATGTGTGTGAAATTTCGGAAACGTAGGTGCTTGCCTTGTGTGGCAATTAATTTTAGAAAAATGGGTAGTGGTGGGGTAAATACAGTTACGCCTCCCACTTTTTTATTTTTGAAGATACAAACAGGAAACATGGGCACATTACAGGTACCACTTGGCTTGATATGTGTGTAAAATTTCAGACAGCTGGGTCCAGGCATGTGGTGGCAAGGTATTTTTGAAACAATGAGGAAAGAAACGCCTATAACTTTTTTATTTTAAAAGTTAGAAGTCTGAACATTGCTCACTTTGTAGATGGGTTAGGGGTAGATATGTGTCAGAAATTTCAGAATGATAGGTCCAGGCATTTGATGGCTATGGAATTTTTAAATTACATGTTTCAAAAAAATTTCTACAGAGGCCAGGTCTTCCCCTCCCGCTTCCCGCGAAGAAAAGGAAACACTCTCTCGTCTCGATCCCTTTGAAGTTGCTAGTAGTATCCATTACAGGGCTCGTGTTTCCTTTCCTCCTTTCACTTTTCAAGCAGAACGGCTGAGCCTAGCTGAGTTTTGCAGCCATGCGTGCAAGGAAGGATCACTCTGGTCTCGATCCCTTTGATCCTTGGTAGTATCCATTACAGGGCTCGTGTCTGCTTTCACTTTGTACTCAAGCAGACACGAGCCCTGTAATGGATACTACCAAGGATCAAAGGGATCGAGACGAGAGAGTGTTTCCTTTTCTTCGCGGGAAGCGGGAGGGGAAGACCTGGCCTCTGTAGAAATTTTTTTGAAACATGTAATTTAAAAATTCCATAGCCATCAAATGCCTGGACCTATCATTCTGAAATTTCTGACACATATCTACCCCTAACCCATCTACAAAGTGAGCAATGTTCAGACTTCTAACTTTTAAAATAAAAAAGTTATAGGCGTTTCTTTCCTCATTGTTTCAAAAATACCTTGCCACCACATGCCTGGACCCAGCTGTCTGAAATTTTACACACATATCAAGCCAAGTGGTACCTGTAATGTGCCCATGTTTCCTGTTTGTATCTTCAAAAATAAAAAAGTGGGAGGCGTAACTGTATTTACCCCACCACTACCCATTTTTCTAAAATTAATTGCCACACAAGGCAAGCACCTACGTTTCCGAAATTTCACACACATAGGTCCCAAGGTACCGCCTACAATGTGGCAAAGTTTCATGTGTGTAACTTTAAAAATGACAAAGTTATAGGCATTCCTGGGTATTTATTAAAAAATTAATTGCCACACAAGGCAAGCACCTACGTTTCCGAAATTTCACACACATGGGTCCCAAGGTACCACCTACAATGTGGCAAAGTTTCATGTGTGTAACTTTAAAAATGACAAAGTTATAGGTGTTTCTTTCCTCATTGTTTCAAAAATTAATTGCCACACAAGGAAAGCTCCAATGTTTCTGAAATTTCACACACATATCAAGGCAAGTGGTACCTGTAATGTGCCCAAGTTTCCTGTTTGTATCTTCAAAAATAAAAAAATGGGAGGCGTAACTGTATTTACCCCACTACTACCCATTTTTCTAAAAATTAATTGCCACACAAGACAAGCACCTACGTTTCTGAAATTTCACACACATAGGTCCCAAGGTACCCCCTACAATGTGGCAAAGTTTCATGTGTGTAACTTTAAAAATGACAAAGTTATAGGCATTCCTGGGTATTTATTAAAAAATTAATTGCCACAAAATGCATGCACCAATCTTTCTGAAATTTCTCACAGATAACTACCCCTAACCAGTCTACAATGTGCCCAAGTTTCATCCTTCTATCTTTAAAAATGAAAAAGTTATAGGCGTTTTTGTAAAACAATACTTGGCTATGGGAAAAAGCATTCAAAATGGCGTCCGATCCGGATCGGACATCTGGTCCGATCCGATCCGACCAGCCTCCGATCCGATCCGATCCGATCCGACCCCCCAGGTCCGATTCCGATCCGCTATCCGATCCGATCCGGGGGGTCAGTGCACATCCCTATTTAAAATGTAGCTCTGAAAACGATGCATTTTGATAGCATGACCTAATTCAATGATACTCAATTGCTTCTATTAATTTATTATTCATGATAAAAATGTTCTAATAAATGGTGAAAAATTATTCTAATAACATTTCATTCTCTCTCTCATTCTCTCTCTCATAGTTAAAGCCAATTCCTTAGGATGTGTCCCTTTCTTATGGCTCCTCTATTTCTAATAAAGTACTATTGAAATTGGAATATACTTCTTTGGGTACAATACTTACTAGAAGCTGTAGGCGTCGTGGTTGAAAGGAGGAGAAGAAATTCAGCACGGAGATTTGGAATTTGCTTAGCAAAGAATGTGACTGGCAGGAACTCCAAAGCAGAGCGTTGTGGGTAGAGGTTGAGACCTGACGTGGTGAGTACCCTGACCTGTGGTGCGGTGGGAATGGTGTAGTGGTAAATGTTATATGGTGCTCATCATGATATTCCCCATAGTCACCCCAAGGAGAGTCCAAACTTGCAGGCAGTTCTGTTGATCCGTATCAACAAATCTGTTCTAGGTGTTCTCATCTCCGCCTTGAGCAGGCCTTTTGTAAAGCTGATGGGTCTTAAATAGTGCTCCGCCCCCTATTTTCACAAAACTAAATTTCGCTATGTGCAAAAGGGGTGTTGTTCTTACCTCTTTCGCAAGGAAGGAGAGGGTTTTTTTGAATAATTTTCTCATTGGAGGAGGAGCAGGATTTATGCTTACATGTTTTTAAAAATATTCTTTTTATTTTGAACTTTAAAATGGTACTTTGCTCTGTCACAGTTTCACAAATCTCAAGCTTCTTTTCAGAAAGCCTTTCAGTCTGGCAGCTCTTCCTGAATTCCCGTGAGACCACGTGGCGTTGCACGCTCCCACAGGCATACAGGAAGAGCCACAGTACCAGAAAAGCCTCTCTGTAAAGAGTCCTGCACTGCTGCACTTGTATGGGGTATTTTTCAACTAATAAATCAATCAACAGAAGAGCACTCCGCAATGTCCTACACTTAAAAAGGTAAATGAAACCCCTGCCCCCCCTCCCCAAGCAGAAAATTGTTTGAAATTCTTACCTCCCTAGACTCTTTTATCAGAATTTTCATTTCCCCCACCTCCCAGAATCAAAATATTTGACATAGGACCAGTATTAAGTACCCATTCAAGACCACCCTGAAATATTTTGCATTACAGCAGGGAAGAGTATACTGTTGCTGGGAAAATCCATTTGCCCCAGCAACTGTGAGAATTGCAGCTAAGCTAAGAGGGAACAGGGACTTTTGAGGAGGTGGAAGATGCTATCACTATCCCTGCTAATAAAAAAATGCCAGTGCTCATCCCTGTGAGCTCCAGCTCTGCTACACCAGTATGTGCAGTGATAACATTCGCAGTGGAGATACAGGGCCTTTCTACACCTATGGGTGTAGAGGGAGGGAGGGGGGATGATCCCGGACTTACCAGCTTCCGGGATCGTCACTCAGTGTGCAAACAGGAAGCGTGATGGCCCAGAAGCAAATAGGACGTCACGCTCATCTTTTTAAACGGAGCTGGGAGTGCAAACCTGAAATCATGGCCCTTCCGCCCCGCCATCCCATGGATGGTGAAAATGCAGCCCCCCTCTCCCCTGATGGGTATGGAGCCGTGCAGCTAGGCTCCGTGCCCATTTCTCATGCTGCACTTACTCTTGAGTAAGTGGCCACCAGGTGGGATGGGGACCTACACCTCCTGCGGCCTAGGGATGGTTCCAAGTCCCCTTGAAGAATCGGTTTTTCCCAGGGTTTCTTCATCCCTGGGAAAACCCATCCCAGCCCCCCTGCTTTGAGGAGTTCCTGTGCATCATTTGGATGCACAGGGAGCAGCCGGAGTGAAAAGGCCAGTATAGAAACGGCCACGCACAGCAGCAGGAGGAGTACCCTCTGTATTAGGTTCAGCATGACTGCTCAATTAACAGTGTGGAAACATTAATCTTGCTTGCAGGGAGGTTGTCTTCATGGTGCTGTGTTGGCACCGCCTCCCTACAAAACCCCGGAGTTTTCCTCTTTTGGGAAAGAGGGAGTGTGGGGTTTCCAGCAGCCATCCAGGTATCAGAGCTGTCTGCCTGCCCTCTTCCTGGTGGAAGGTGGCCAATTGCCAGTCGCTTTCCACCAGAGCCTCCTCTGGATTGGCCCTGGAGTGAAGTCAGATGGCAGAAGCACCATACTGAACTTGCTCCCATTGAAAAAATCAGGGCAAATCCCTGACTTTTTCAGTGTGCATCTTCGCAGTGGCTGCGCAGCTGCGGCTGCATCATATAACTGATGCAGCGCAGATCCGCAGCCATGGCGGGGCTTTTCCCATGTATAGACACCCCCCGGGAACCATGGGGATGGGGGAAGCAAGGCTAAAGCCTCTTCCTTCCTAGTGATCCTGATTGGGATCGCTGCTTCCCCACTAGTAATACCAGCACTGGGACAGCAATCTGTTTCCTCTCACCCAGCCGTTTCAACAGAAAAAAAGTGGGTGGGGCTTGGAGGAGAATGGGCAGCATAGGCCCTGCTGGTTACTCAGCAAATTAGGGAAATGGTCCTTTATGGCGAATCGGACTTCTTCCATTGAATGGAGGATACAATTGACTAAACTACATTGCAGTTCAACTGTAAGATATTCTGTCACATGTCGACTGCTTTGGCAAAATCTTCGGATTTCAAATGTTATTGCTGGATGTCAAAGAATCGCCAGACATCCGTGCACACTGAATATTGGGAGAATGCCAAGAATTCTGCTGAGGAGAATTTGGGGAAGGGGCAAATTCGTTCAGCTGTAGTTCTGTTGTTCTTAGAGTTGTTCAAGAGGAAGGGGTTGTAAGAACTCAGTGGTTTTGCTCTCAGAACAGGGGTGTTAAACTAGGGGGGAATCCACACAGTCCTTTGGAACATTTTAAAAAGTATTTTAAAACGTTCCAAATAGGTGCGTTCTAAAACGTCTTAGGCCACATTACTGAGCACTCACGTTACAGGAGAACAGTCTTCCATCTTTAAAGCGGTGTGTGCGGTCACACGCTGTTCTGCCCTGTCTCTTTCTCTTTCGTTTTTCAATGAGTTTAGGGCAAGGCATTGTGGGGGTTGTATTTCAGTTACACACTTCCTTCTTAGTTCCTCTGTCATTCCCTAGCGCGTATAGGGCTAAGAATTGTGGGTGTTGTAGTTCACTGGTCCACTTCCTTTTTCTTCCCCACCAATCAACTGCTAAGCATTTGGGCACCAGTAAAGGAAGCACTGCCCCCAGGAATCTCAAACGGTAAGGAAGGACACATTATTTTACTTAAAACGATTTATTAAAAGTGAAACCGTTGTATATAACTGAAGTGAGATTTAAAAAACCTCAGATATACAACGTTATAGGGAGTGCGTCATGTGGCCCAAAGAGTTTTCATAACCCTTATAAAACGTCAAAAAACTCATGTGTAGATAGGTTCTAGGCTGACCATATGAAAAGGAGGTCAGGGCTCATGTAACTTTAACAGTTGTAGAGAAAAGGGAATTTCAGCCGGTGTCATTTGTATGCAATTAGTTCCTGGTGAAATTCCCTCTTCATCACAACAGTTAAAGTTGCAGGGGCCTGCCTTCTTTTGTATATGGTCACTCTAGCATAGTGCCTGCACCTTTAACTGTTGTGATAAAGAGGGAATTTCACCAGGAACTAATTGCATACAAATGACACTGGCTGAAATTCCCTTTTCTCTACAACTGTTAAAGTTACATGAGCCCTGTCCTCCTTTTCATATGGTCAGCCTATGTTAAACTTCTTCCAATGTGATGGCCGAGATCCATTTCAGAGAAGCTCTTGGGGACTGGATTCCATCGGTGGGCGGGGCCAAAGGCCAAAGGGGCAGGACCAGAGCTAGCCCAAGACATCTGCTGCCTTAGGTAGGGTGACCATATGAAAAGGAGGACAGGGCTCCTGTATCTTTAACCGTTGTAAAGAAAAGGGAATTTCAGCAGGTGTCATTTGTACGCATGCAGCACCTGGTGAAGTTCCCTCTTCGGCACAACATTGAAAGCTGCAGGAGCTATACTAGAGTGACCAGATTAATAATAATAATAATAATAATAATATATTTATTTATTTATTACCCACCTCTCCCTCCGGATCGAGGCGGGGAACAACATCATCACAAAACACACAAAACTGATTAAAAATACATAAAACCAGTACATCATTAAAATACCAATAAAACACCAATAAAACACTTAAAATTCATCTGAGTAGGCCTGCCGGAAGAGCTCAGTCTTTATAGATCTTTTAAATTCCTGAAGACTGGTGAGCTGACGGATCTCACCCGACAGGTCATTCCACAATCTGGGAGCGGCAGAAGAGAAGGTCCTCTGGGTAACAGTTGTCAGTCTAGTTTTTGTTGACTGTAATAAATTCTTCCCAGAGGACCTAAGCGTGCTGGGCGGATTGTATAGGAGAAGGTGATCCCGCAGGTAACCTGGACCCAAACCATGTAGGGCTTTAAAGGTAATGACTAACACTTTGTACTTCGCCTGGAAACTAATTGGCAGCCAGTGGAGAGATTTTAAAGCTGGTGTAATATGGTTACCCCTAGGTGTACCAGTGACCAACCTGGCTGCCATATTTTGAACTAGTTGAAGTTTCCGGACTAGGCACAGAGGTAGCCCTATGTACAGCGCATTGCAGAAGTTGAGCCTCGAAGTTACCAGCACGTGCACTACTGTCTTTAGGTCTTCCAACTCTAGGAAGGGGCGCAGCTGGCGTATCAGCCGAAGCTGATAGTAAGCACTCCTGGCCATCGCATCTATCTGAGCTGTCATTTGGAGTGATGGATCAAGGAGCACCCCCAAGCTGCAAACATGGCCTTTCAGGGGGAGTGTAACCCCATCCAGAACTGGTTGTCACACCTCCAACCCCAGGTTGTGGCCCTTGACAGTAAGCACCTCCGTCTTGTCTGGATTCAGCTTCAGTTTGTTTTTCCTCATCCAGCCCATTACCGCCTCCAAGCATTCATTCAGAGGAGACACACTATCCTTAGCTGACGCTGTTGTCAAAGGCAGAGAGAAATATATTTGGGTGTCATCAGCATACTGATAGCAGCACGCCCCATGCCTCCGGATGATCTCTCCCAGCGGTTTCATGTAGATGTTAAACAGCATTGGGGATAGGATGGCGCCTTGTGGTACACCACATAGCAACTCCTTCTTTGAGGAGCAACTATCCCCAAGCACCAGCATCTGGAACCTACCAGAGAGGTAGGACCGGAACCACTGAAGCACAGTGCCCCCGAGTCCCAATCCCCTCAGGCGTTCCAGAAGGATACCTTGGTCGATGTTATCAAAAGCCAGTGAGAGGTCCAGAAGTACCAGCAGGGACACACTCCCCCTGTCATTACTCAAGCGAAGATCATCCACTAAGGCGACCATAGCAGTCTCAACTCCATATCCTGCCCTGAAGCTGGTTTGAAACGGGTCTAGAAAATCTGCTGCTGCTTTAACTGTTGTAATGAAGAGGGAATTTAACCAGGTGCTGCATGCATACCAATGACACCTGCTGAAATTCCCTTTTCTATGCAACTGTTAAAGATACAGGAGCCCTGTCCTCCTTTTCATATGCTCACCCTACCTTAGGCAAAGAACAAGATGGCACCCCCTTCCCATGCCATGTACAAAGGCTGACTGGTTTGGCAACTGAATGTTTCTTCAACACTGGTGATGGGAAACATCCGCCACCACACCAGAAGGCCTGCTTAGTGGATGTAGTGGCTCAGAGCTCTTTCCTCCAATACTGCTGCCATCTCCCAACATCTATGCTATGTGAGCTGACTGACTCACTCTGCCTAACAGTAGGGCTGGTCCTGGGCAGGACCAGAAATGCCAGCATATTTGAGCTTAAAGCTCTTACTGCCAGTAACGAAGCCGTTGGAGAATGTGGGGAGGAAGGAAACTGAGAAATTGCTGGGAAACCACCACAGGAATGGTAATTAAGGGAAAGGATGCTGATGTTTCAGCGCATCCTAGCTAGTCACCGGAGTATAAACACAAGACAATCTGTTGTAAATAATGTCTGCAGATGCTATTACAAGTGAGTATCTAATATTTTAATAGTTTTACATTATTTAAATATATGCACAGGCCTTACTTGCAATGTGCCCTATGAACTTTTTATCTGTAATATTAAAATTGTTTTATTCTTTACATGTATGCACAGGCCATGCTTGCAATGTGCTTTTTCAATTATATTATTATTATTATTATTATTATTATTATTATGTAGTTCCATGCTGTCTCATTTGTAATTTTTATATGTGTATCGTTACAGCTAGGGGTGTGCACGGACCCCCCGGATCGGATCAGGACCCGGATCGGGACCTCCAATTTTGTCCCGGACCGGTTCGGACAAAATCGGAGGCCCCCCGGACCGGATCGAGTCCGATCCCGACCCAAAAATCGTACATTTTTGGATCGGCCGCCATTTTTTTCCCCATAGACTTGCATTGCAATGCAAGTCTATGAGGAAAAAATGGCGGCGGGTGGGTAAGGGGGGGCCTAACTCCCTCCCCCCCCGGGGCCATCCGCTGTGGACGGCCCCGGCAGGTAAACCCCCTCCCCCGCGCTCCCTACCCCCCCTGGGGCCGCCTGCTTCCATCCGCTGGCGCCCGCGGGCGCCAGCGGATAGAAGCGGACGGCTCCGGGGGGGGGTAAGCCCCCTTCCCCGCCACTGCTTACCTTCTCGGCCCGTCCGGCGCCGGCGGCTACTACCAGCGGGCTCCGCGGCCTACTCTCGAGTAGCGCGCCGGGTGATGACATCACCCGGCGTGCCACCCTGGAGCAGGCCGCGGAGCCTGCTGGTAGTAGTAGGCGCCGGCGCCGGACGGGAGCCGCCGGGCCGGGCAGGTAAGGGCCCCCTCCCCCCTCCCCCCCTCCGCGCGCCCCCTCCTCCCCTCCACGCACCCCCTCCTTACCTTCCCGGCCCGGCGGCTCCCGTCCGGCGCCGGCGCCTACTACTTCCAGCAGGCTCCGCGGCCTGCTCTAGAGTAGCGCGCCGGGTGATGACATCACCCGGCGCGCCACCCTAGAGCAGGCCGCGGAGCCTGCTAGTAGTAGTAGGTGCCGGCGCCGGACGGGAGCCACCGGGCCGAGAAGGTAAGTGCCCCCCTCCTCCCCCCCCCCGCTGTCCACTTTCATCGGCGGGCGCCCGCTGGCGCCCGCCAATGGAAGCGGCGGTGGGCGCCAGTGGGCGCCCGCCGATCCGCCGATCCGCCGAACCGGTTCGGAGCTTTTTCGGACCGGTTCGGATTGGATCGGCCGATCCAGCTGCGGGATCGGAAATCGGATAATTTATCCGATTTCCCACTGGACCGGACTCGGATCGTGGATCGGGTCCGATCCAGTGCACATCCCTAGTTACAGCCCTTTGAAGAAGGCCTAACGAAAAGCAAGAGGCCGGAATGTGTTGGGCTTTTCCACAATATATTTCGCCATAGCATCCTGAGACTTTTCTCCCTTTTTTGTGTGTACAGGTTGGATTAGGTTGACCGTATAGCAAGGCGGACAGGGCTCCTGTATCCTTAACAGTTGTACAGAAAAGAGGGTTTCAGCAGGTGTCATTTGTATGCATGCAGCACCTGGTGAAATTCCCTCTTAATCACCATAGTTAAAAGCTACAGGAGCCGTGCCCTCTTTTGTATCTGGTCAAGAGGTCAGGGCTCCTGCAGCTTTAACTGTTGTGATGAAGAGAGGATTTCACCAAGTGCTGCATGCATACCAATGACACATGCTGAAATTCCCTTTTCCATACAACTGTTGAAGATACAGGAGCCTTGTCCTCCTTTCCATCTGGTCACCCTATCTTGAATGCTCACCCACCTTGCACCCTCCTATCTCTCCTATGACAACCTTTGCCTCCATTTTGAGGTTATGAAGCTGGAACACGGCATTCAAAGCTAAAGTGAACACAGCCGGTGGAAACTGCTGTTTTCAGAAAAAGACGACAGAAGCTCCAGTTGCAACACAGGCTGCATGCAACCTCTCCACTCAGTTTCGCTCAGTTATCTGGATGGCTGGCACCACAGACGTGCAAGGCCCAGTGCCAGGAATGGGGCTTTTTTTCCCCCTGAGCAGTTTCAGCTTCCAACTCCTGCTTCGGTTTTCTTTTCCTGGTTGCCAGCTGGCGTCATCGACGCCCCAGCAACTTTTGGCAGCTGGGGAGGAGGCTTCATCGGTATGCGGAGGTTGGGGAGGCTCATCGCCAGGTGGCAGAGCAGCTGGATTGGGTCCCGCGCTCTCGATTTGACAGAGATGCCCACCGAAATGCGAGGCCTGGCTCTGTTTTGCCAGCATGCCAACAGTTCAGCCTGGGCACGTTGCTGAAATTCAGGGGTGGGCTGCTGTGAAACTCAGGCTGCCCCAGGTTTCCCAAGGTCACTACATCCAAACATTCAATCTCATCCTGGAAGGGAACAGTCATGTTAAAAGGTTAAAGCTAGGGCAGTGTATCTGTGTGGCTCAGGCACACTCCGTTGGTTTCTGGAAATCCTGTTATCGGAGTTACGGATGATCGGATTTTGCAAAATCTGTTCAGACTACATGTTGTAGGTTGTCACTCCATCGTCCTCTCATTGGTGGAATTGGATTTTTCCCAATTTCCAGAATTTGTGCAAATTTGCACTTACCATAAGGAGACTTAGGCTGCCCGTTGTAGGGTGATCATATGGAAAAGAGGGCAGGGCTTCCTGTATCTTTAACAGTTGTATAGAAAAGGGAATTTCAGCAGGTGTCATTTGTATGCACGCAGCACTTGATGAAATTCCCTATTCATCGCAACAGTTAAAGCCACAAGAGCCCTGTGGTGACAAAAGAGGGCAGGGCTCCTGCAGTTTTAACTGTTGTAATGACAAGGGAATTTCACCAGGTGCTGCGTGCATACAAATGATACCTGATGAAATTCCCTTTTCTGTGCAACTGTTAAAGATACAGGAGCCCTGTCCTCTTTTCCATAGGGTCACCCTAGTCAGTTGGAAACTCAAGCCAGAGAATATAGGCATACAGGAGCACCCAGTTGAGGGCAGGTGTCTGGTAGGTGGCCTCTGCAAGGATGCTGGTCTCCTGGCAGCTGAAGCTGGCATGGGAAATGAGGCATCTATGGCTTCTTGCCCATTTTCTCATTGGTCCTATTGTCCACCACTCTCCTGCATGCTGTGTGGCCCTCTGAGAGGCCTGCTCAGTTACCGTTGTTTGGAGCTGGATGACTGGGCCACTGCTATTTCAGGTGGCCAGATGTCCTGCATTAAAGAGGAAGAGATGGTTCACCAGTTGGCCCCTGGATGACAGACTAAGCAGGTATACTGGTCACTTGTGTGACAAGATTTGTCCTTGATATTTTGCTATAGGATTTGAGCATTTTGCTTTGATTATGGATCAGCATCCTGAGCACATTCCAGATACAAAGATGTCACCTAAGAACAGTAAGGTTACAATATTCCTGGTTTTAACACACAGAGGTGTTTGCTTGTTTGTTTGTTTAGAAATAAAGGGCTCTGAGACCAGGCCTTTGTTTTTAGGGCTATGCGCTGCCTTGGGCTAATGTCCCAAATCTGAGTTGTGGTGGGCTGATTTGACCTGCCTCAGCCTGAATATGAGGCAGAACTGGGTTGGCCCGAGGCACCCCGAGGTGAAGCAAATCAATTCCGAAGGCCTTGGGGTACCTCGGGCTGATTTGGGATGGTGGTGGGCTGCACCCCCTGCCTGCCTCTTTGTGCAGGAAAGTTGACCCAAGGCCGACCATGAGTCCATTGGACTCCCCTCCCCCTCCCCTCCTTTCCCATTCACCCCTGAACCTGCTGCCACCACCGCCGGACTTACCTCTGCTGTGCGTCCTCCTCCCTTAGTGCCATGATTTGCACAGCCCTATTTCTTTTCATCTTTGACTTCAAAATCTCGAGCAGTTCTACATTATTTCACTTTGATTTAAGAGCATGGAACAAATCCAAGAATACAGTCGTTGTAAACAAAACATTTTAAACATTTTAAAATTTTAAAACATTTAAAGTTCATCCAGGAGCATTGCTTTTAAGGATTAAAGTCTCTCACCCAATAATGTTTCTGAGCTGTGAACAAAACAGAGTGAAGTCAATGCAGACCAGCGCCATTGTCCTTCCGAGGACAGATGTCGTGTCCTGTGAACACTGAAGTTCGGTTTTGTAAGGAAAGCTGGAATGTCCCCAGTTCCTCTATTTTCTCTTTCATATTTAAATCATGTCTTATCAACTGCTTTTGTATGTTTCTCAGGAAACAGGAATTTCATTAACAATTAGTTATTATTTTTCCCCAAGTTCTCAGCTATGTTTTTGGTAGAGATGTGCACGGCCAAAAAATATCATGTTGTATCGTTATCAGAATTTCCAATATTAAAATTTTTCGGATCTGATATTATCATATGTTTTCGTATTGTAGTGTTTTGGATTTCCAATAATTAATTGGAAATCCGATTATTATCGTATGATGCCATTTGCCTTGAAGAACTTAATAAATGGGTGTAACTTTTTGATTTTAAAAGATAGAGACATGAAACATTTTGGACTTTGCAGATGGGATGTTGCTAGTCCTGGCTCACAAGGTTTCATGTCTCTATCTTTAAAATCAAAAAGTTATAGGGGGTCCCCCAAAAGCCCCACCCCGCTGTAACATTGTTATTTTAAAAGTTTGAAACTTGAAATTGGGACACCATGCAGACTGGATGTTGGTAGTCATGTGTGCAAAATTTCAGAACAATCCGCACAACCCTGTATTTTATATGAATTTTTGAAAGATCATGCAACTTTTGACAGCTCTGAATGACAGCTAAAGCCACATGCATTCAGAGCTGCCAAAAGTTGCACAATCTTTCAAATATTCATAAAAAATACAGGGTTGCCCCGATTGTTTTGAAATTTTTCACACATGCCTAACGTCCTTCCACCTCCACTGTCAGCAATTTTCTAGTCTCTTCCGTTTACTCACATATTCAGGCTGAGGCAGGCCGAATCACCCTACCTCAACTCAGATTTGGGACTTTGGCCCAAGGCAGCAGATAGCCCTAAAAACAAAGGCCTGGTCTCAGAGTCCTTTATTTCTAAACAAACAAACAAGCAAACACCTCTGTGTGTTAAAACCAGGAATATTGTAACCTTACAGTTCTTAGGTGACATCTTTGTATCTGTAATATGCATAGGATGCTGATCCATAATCAAAGCTAAATGCCCAAATCCTATAGCAAAATATCAAGGACAAATCTTGTCACACAAGTGACCAGTATACCTGCTTAGTCTGTCATCCAGGGGCCAACTGGTGAACCATCTCTTCAGACTGCTCTTCTTCATTTTTAAAATGGACTTGGACCAAAAAGCCCTTGAGATAGAGGATGCCTTCAACAAGAGCATCCCCCTCTTTAATGCAGGACATCTGGCCACCTTAAATAGCAGTGGCCCAGTCATCCAACCCCAAGCGACTGTAACTGAGCAGGGCTTTCAGTGGGCCACACAGCATGCAGGAGAGCGGTGGACAATAGGACCAATGAGAAAATGGGCAGGAAGTCATAGCTGCCTTATTGCCCAGGCCAGCTTTCGACAGCTCTGAATGCACGTGGCTTTAGCTGTCATTCAGAGCTGTCAAAAGTTGCATGATATTTCAAAAATTAATATAAAATACAGGAGTGGAGGGATTGTTCTGAAATTTATCACATATGACTAGCCAGAACCCATAAGCACTGTGGGCCAGTTTCAAGTTTCAAACTTATAAAATACAGAATTTATAGGCGCATTTAAATGGCGGTCCGATATTCCAATAAAATCCGATATTATCAGACTGATTATTATTGGATCCGACAATTTTGGAGGGGTTTTGTATTGTATCGTTATCGTTAATCGGATGTCTGGTAAAGACATTATTGTATCGTTATCGGACATCAAAACGATACGATACACATCCCTAGTTTTGGGGATATAATATATTTATTTCATTACTTGTCAGGGTTTTTGTTTTAGCTACACTTCCTTTCAAAATAGAATGCCACCTGTTTCTGTTTCATAGGTCTTGTTTATCTTTAACAATATTTCATGTTCTCTCAGTGGAGGCTTGTGGCTCTGATTTCGATGAGGCTGTGAATCCATTCCAGGTTTCAGTCAGAAGCAGCCAGACCATGGTGGATTTGACAGCTATCAAACTGCACCCCTCCCCTGCATTCTCTCCCTCCATTTTGGAACTCATGGAACTTTTAAAGTAAAAAATTCATAGTCACAAAATGCCTGTACCACTGTTTCTGAAATTTCTCACGCATAACTACCTCAAACCCATCTGCAAAGTGGCCAAGTTTCATGCTTCTATCTTTAAAAATAAATAAGTTATAGGCATTTTTGAATACAATATTAGGCTTTGGGGAGAATATTTCAAAATGGCATTCGATGCTCTGATTTTCTCTGATTAAAATCGGACAACAAAAAATCATATCGGAAAAAATTGGAGCTCCAATAGACTGTATCGGAATTGTGAATCAGATGCCTGATTTCCTCTGATTTTAATCAGTATGGGGCATTGGAACCAAGACGATGCACATCCTTACTCGAAAGCATTCTTTAAAATCATACAATGTCTGAATCTCTGCAGAGACAGGATTGTACTCCCTCGATGGCCCCAAAGAGCCAGACTAAAGGGTCATTCCATTTTTGCCTGGCAGAAAAGCAGTCTGGTTGAAGTGCTCATTTGACAGGACCTGACTGGAGGGAGAAAGAGAAGGGGAGGGGTGGAGTGGAGTGGAGCAAAAGAGCTAACAAGTGAAAGAGAGATTGAGCAGCTATTCAGGTGAAAGGGATCATAAGCTTGACACACTGGTAAAAAAACACGGAGGCAAACCAGAGGGGGGGAAATTAGGTGTGATGGAGATCTTACTCAGCCCTCCAGTCCATTTTTTTTGGCTTCAGCGGCAGTTGGGAAGAACTGCTGCCCCGGTTTTTCACTCTTCCCTGATCATCGCAACCTCCTAGGCGAGTTTCTCATTTGAGTTCCCTACAACAATCAAGACTTCAGAAAACATGGAAGAAAGGTTAACACATTGTTGTTGTTGTTGTTGTTGTTATTGTTATTGTTAATTTCTGGGACATTTTCTCCAGGTCTTTGTTTTTTGGGTGGCTTTTCTTTTTTTCTTTGTTGGTGCTAGCTGGAAACCAAAGTGTAAAATAGCTTATCCAAGTTTCATTGGGGGAATTTCCTTAAAAGAAAGGGAGAGGGAGGTGAACACAACACTGTGCAGTTGAGGTGTTACTTTGCAAAATGAAAATAAAATGGCCCTTAACAAAGAAAATGTTACTTCCTCCTACACTGCACAAAGTTTTAAACATTTCCTGTTGTCCTTTCATCTTCACAGTGAGTCTTTCAGAAAAGGTGGCGCTTATCTCTTTTATAAAGAGACGAAAGTGATAGAGAGGAGTTTCGTGCAAAATGGAGGGCTGGCTCACACAGTCCTCCCGCCCTGTAGACCAGAAAGGGAAACTTTTAAAAATTTGGTCCAAGGACCAAATTTTAATTTTGCAAAGGTCTCAGGGGGTGCATCCCAGCTGTGGGTGGAGCCAAAGACAGAGTGGGCAGGGACAAATATGATTCTTACAGATTTTAAGTAAAGTAAACACGAATGAATAGCAGTACTTTCAGTTAGCATCCCAAATACCAAATTTCTGCATGTCTACTCAGAAGTAAGCATGAGCAGCATGTCTATAAGCAGAGTAAGCCTCTTCATATCCACTCAGAAATAACGACAAGCCTCAGAAGTAAGGGGGAGTGAATCACTCACCAGTTTCCTTGGCTGTGTTTACACCAGACATTTCGCCTGGGATGGCCCCTGGCTGGTCCCTGTGAGTCCAAATGACACACAGGGACTCCCGGGAGTGGGGGGCGGGCACGGGATTTGCCAGGGATAAAGGATCTCTGGAAAATCCTGATTCTTCCATGGTCCCGGGAACTTCCCAAGACAGCGAAAGATGTGGCCGCCCATCCTGGGTGCTGTTGCGCTTACTCACGAGTAAGTGTGGCAGCAAAAATGAGCCTGGAGCCACACCACGCGGCTCCATGCCCATCAGGGGAGGGGGGAGCCAAGTCCGCCATCAGCAGGATGGCGGTGGGGAGGGCCCCCCCGATCGCGCACAGTTTTTTAAAAAAATCTTACCTCAGTGCAGGAGCACTCCTGAGCTGTCCTCAAGACCCAAAATGGCGCCCACGATGGCACGATGGCTTAGGAGGAACCTGGGATGCCGTGCCCATGATGTATATTGAAGAAGACGATCCTGGAAGCAGGTATTTCTGGGATCTCGTGGTGTAGAAAGGGCCCTCCTTAGTTCTCACCTTCTATCTCCAACAGGCAACAGCTCATATCTCTGGTCAGCAGTTGATGGGAGGTAAGAACTCTACCCTATTGATCACTGAATAATAGTGAAGTTGTGGACAAACGTTTTGGGCTGAAAGCTCAGCTATTTCTTTCTGGCTCAGCCCCACTTCTCCCCCCAGCTGCAAAATGTCAGTTTGACCTTTTCTGTAAATATGCCTTTTATGGCCATAATCCTGCATAAATGGCCAGTTTATGGGTGCCATTTCCACAAATGGGCCCTTTATGAAAAAGGCCAAGCCACCATTTTAATTCTTGGCAAGGGAACGGGAGGCTGCATGCCAGGTGCTGGGTGCCCACAGACTGCTTAGCACACATGGCAAGCAGGGGTACATGGGAGGTCCGGCAAGAGGTGCAAAGATGAGTCTGTCCATCCCTACTCCATTTCTCAGTGCACAGCAGGGAAAAGCTCTTATTTCCTAACAGCTGCTGATCAGAGATCAGAACTTTTCCCTGCCAGAAGAGGAGACGGGTCTGGAGAAGAATCTGGTGGGCCTGAAGAATCCAGATTTTTGGACTATAACTGCCAGAATTCCTGGTCATTGCTCATTCTTGTCTTGGGCTTATGGGAGTTGTAGTCCAAACATCTGGAGGGCACCATGTTGGGGAAGGCTTCCGTAATGTTTTGTTGTAATCCTTCATGTCAGCAGTGGTGAACTTGTGACTCTCCAAATATAGGGTGACCATACGGAAAGGAGGACAGGGCTTCTGTATCTTTAACAGTTGCACAGGAAAGGGAATTTCAGCAGATGTCATTTTTATGCATACAGCATTTGGTGAAATTCCCTCTTCATCACAACAGTTAAAGGTGCATACACTATACTAGAGTGACCATATACAAAAGAAGGCAGGGCCCCTGCAACTTTAACAGTTGTGATGAAGAGGGAATTTCACCAGGCACTAATTGCATACAAATGACACTGGCTGAAATTCCCTTTGCTCTACAACTGTTAAAGTTACATGAGCCCTGACCTGGATTTTATGTGGTCACCCTAATCTACACCTAAGGGTGTAGAGGGAGGGAGGGGGGAGATAGTGGTCTTATCTGCTTCCGCGATCCTCCCCCAGTGTCTAGAGGGCCGTGCGACATCCTGGAAGGGAAGAGGGATGTTACAGTCACCATTTTTTAAGGAACCGCACAGCCCCAATCCAGGTAAAAGGTATTTTTAAAAAAAACATGCCCAATCCCCCTGCCATCCCAGGGATGGTGAAATTGCTGCCCCCATCACACCTTTATGGTCATGGAGCCACCCCGTGCAGCTCTGTGCCCGTTTTATGACCTGGGATGACATGCCACGCCACGCCAGATGTGATCCTCGGGATTGTCCCGGGACTGCGGAAAAACTGGGATATCCCCAGTTTCCATTATCCTGGGGTCATCCCAAGCTCGTCCCCAGTTGATCCCAGGATCCCCTGTGCAACATATGGATGCACAGGGACGACCTAGAGATGACCCCAGGATAAATGGCTGGTGTAGACATGGCCTTAGAGTGTATTTGGCATGCAAGTATGTACATGCCTTCATGCATAAGCTGTGCCAACCCTCCTTTTGTGTGTGTGTGCAAGACAGGTTGCAAGCCATTGACTTGCTAGCAGGGCTGTGCAGAGCAATTTAACACTTTTTATAAACACTCCTTCAAAATTCCACAGATGCTTAGCCTGAAAAAACTCTCTTCCTTCAGACTCACTTCAAATTTGTAGATGCCATTTAAGGATGGATGAATTTATGAAATTCAGTTTCTCTCACTTCTCCAACTTTAGATGCAGTTCATCTTGAACTCTGAGAATTTCTCCAGTCTTACTTTCACTTTATCCCAAACATTGAGAATTTTATTTTAAAAAATACATGAAAATTCATAAGCATTTTGCGTAGATCTCTCCTAATAAATGCATTTTATATGCATGTTTGCCTAATATACACATTTTTGCAAACCATTCCCCTAGTACTATGCATTTTAATGTTTATTTCTTCTAAAACACACATTTTTGTATATATATATATATATATATATATATATATAGTAGAACTTCATTGCAAAATTTGGAGCAGTGCGAATTTCAAAGGATACCAAATTTTCAGTTTGCATAGTGATTTGAAAGTGCAAAATCAGGTAAGTTTAGTTTGCATTAAAATACAAACTGAATGAATTTCTCCCACATCTCTAATGCCATTTGATTACAGCCAACAGATGGGTGAGAAACATGGATTTGCTTAGAGAAATTTCACTAGCCTCATCAAAATTCTTTGTAGACCTCCCTCAAAATTCTCTAGGCATTTACCTATAGAAAAATGGCCAGATTTTCTTCGAATTCCACTAATCAGTGAAATGTTGGTAGGAAGTCTGCCAACTGATATACCAACTGTGCCCTTATGTGGACAGAGATAGCCTAGCTACAGTTATCCATGCTCTGATAACCTCTCATCTGGACTGCTGCGATGTGTTATACATTAGGGTGACCAGATAAAATCCAGGTCAGGGCTCATGTAGCTTTAACAGTTGTAGAGAAAAGGGAATTTCAGCCAGTGTCATTTGTATGCAATTAGTTCCTGGTGAAAATCCTTCTTCATCACAACAGTTAAAGTTGCAGGGGCCCTGCCTTCTTTTGTATATGGTCACTCTAGTATAGTGCCTGCACCTTTAACTGTTGTGATGAAGAGGCAATTTCACCAGGAACTAATTGCATACAAATGACACTGGCTGAAATTCCCTTTTCTCTACAACTGTTAAAGTTACATGAGCCCTGACCTGGATTTTATCTGGTCAGCCTAGGGGCTGCCTTTGAAAATGGTCCAGAAACTTCAACTGGTACAAAATAGGGCAGCCAGACTGTTAACGGGGACTGGCCAACAAGACCACATTAAACCAGTCCTTTTCCAACTTCACTGGCTGCCAGTCCAGGTCCAGGTCCTATTCAAAGTGCTGGTATCAATATTCAAAGGAAGTGAGGCAGGTGGCTACTCGGAGGAGGGCCTTCTCTGCTGTGGCACCTTGGCTGTGGAATGAGCTCCCTAGAGAGGTTCTCCTGGCACCTACGTTATACTCCTTTCGACACCAGGTGAAGACCTTTTTATTTTCACAATATCTTAACAGTTTATTATCATAGTCTTTGAAGTCTGCTGTTTTAAATCTGTATTTTAAATTTGTATTTTAAATCTGCATTGCTGCATGGGTTTTTTTAAAACTCAGATTGTGTTTTTATATTATATTTTTATCTCATGTTTTTATACTGTTTTGTTGATGGTTTTAATTTTGCGAACTGCCCAGAGAGCTTTGGCTATTGGGCAATATAAATATGTAATCAATCAATCAATCAATCAATAAATTCTATTTGCCAGTACATACAGCTGCTTGTTGGTTACGTAGTATTGCTCTGAAGGTGTTCTTTGGTTGCTTTTGCAATCACATTGGTCCTAAATATCTCCAGTTGTCTCTTCCCCAAAGTAGCATTCCAATATATCTGGAGAACACCATGTTTGGGATGGCTGATGTACAAGTTATTCTAGACTTCTGCACTCCTTGGAGGACGGGGAGGAAGATGAAATGATTTTGTTTGGTAAAGTCTGAGCAACTTTTCTTGCCTGCTTTGTTAATTCTGTATAGAATAAACAATCCAATCTCTAGAAGCTGTTATGCTGTCTCTCAAACTAACAAGTCAAAAGGAGTTTAACTCCCAAGACTTCTCACAGAAGCCATCTTGACCTTTGTATGCTCTTCTCTCCCAACATGAGTAATTAAAGGACCAACCACAGCTCTGAGGGCTTTTTCACTTTGTGGTTCACAACATCTTTCACTCTTGCCGTTTCCTTTCCCGCTGATGGCATATTAGATCAAGCCATTAAGCAACTTCCGAGGGTTCTCCTGAGACCATCCATCAATAATAATGAATACCTGCTTCCTAAAGGATTGTATCTCCTTCTTAACCAAGAATATCAGTGTGTGTGTGTGTGTGTGTGTATTCTTGGGGAAATAAGCCTGTTGTCTTTTAGGTCCATTTTTGGCTTTTTGACAGCCAAATGCATTTAGAAATGACCTCATTCTATCTCTTCTATCTATGTCAATCCAATTATTTGTCCTGCATTTAACATGGGTGATACAGAGAGAGAGAGAGAGAGAGAGAGAGAGAGAGAGATGAATTCTTCGCTGTCACTTCAAAACCTGCCACAACTTGAATCAAAGAGACGCACGTGCTTCACGGATTGTCACGTAGCAGGTGTAGTTCTGGAAGTGCTCTTGAATTTTGGCTTTGTGTGCTGCTATATGCCTTAGACCCACGCCTGGCTTGCTTGGGCATGGGGAGGCTAATTGTGGGGGGGGGGGCATGAGGAGAAGAGGATGCCTGCCATTGGCCCCGTGATGGTGCCACCGGAGCTGGGAGGGAACTGGAGACTATTTAAGCTGGTCTTACCCCTTCCAGACTCCTCTTTCTTGTGCGACTCCCTCCCCCCCTACAGGCAGTGTGGGCCTGCTGGTTGTCTGTTCGGAGACCGAGTAGGAATTTTTTGCTCATAGCCTGATTTGGTTTTGAGTTTTTTCGCCTACTCCACAATGTAAGGCAGCTTGGGAGTACTAAATAGGTTGATTTGTTCTGCTTAATCTGGCCACTTAATTTTGACAGGTAGGAGCGGGCATCTGCAACAAGTATCGGTATTGGTAGGCATTCACAGGCACCATTGTGGTGATCGGTAACACCTGAGGCTCACAGCTGGGAGCCCTGCAGCACCAGATGGTGGGATAAGGGGTTACCTTTGAGTGCCAACCCTACTCACCTACTCAGAGCCCAGCGGCACAAGGGGAGGTGACACCGGAAGGCCTCCCTACCCCAGGGGGGGCAAGCCCGTGCGGTGGCGAATAAAAGGCTTCAGCTCACGGGCGGTGAATAGCTTGCCCTGAATCACAGGGTCAGTTTACTGGCCTAAAGATTCCCGCTTAGGAATTTCTCCCTTTGCTGACCGTTAATAAAAGTGCCCCATATTCAAACCATATTCACATGTCTCATCCCGTCATTTCTCGCCCTCCACTTCGCAATGATGGATCGATTGTATTTCTAGACTGCGTTTCTGAAACCAACTAAGGTGGTTTACAAAAAGTTGCTATTTGGAAGATTTGAGGAGGTGTGCCTTTCAGAAAGCCAGTGTGGTGTAGTGGTTAGGGTGTTGGATTGGGAATCAGGAGATATGGGTTCCAGTCTCTCTGGTGCCTTGAAGCTCACTGAGTGACTTTGCGCCAATCACTGACTCTCAGTTTAATCTACATCACAGGATGGTTGAGATGATAAAATGGAAAGGAGGAGGGTCATGTATGATACCTTGGGGTCCTTGGAAAAAAAGATGGAATATAAATGTAACAAACGAATAAAAGAAATCAGTGAGCCAGATCCATGACAGAGCTCACATGGACCCATTTACCATAAATTAAGTGCACTAAGGGCCAGAAAACACACACAACCAAACGTGTCCCACACCTAAAGTTGTAAAGCTCCAGAAAGCAAGTAAAAAAAATGGAGGAAACTGAAAACAAAACAAAACTTTATTTTATGTGCTGTTCCAGGGATTTTGAAAAATGTTGGGAACCCCCCCCCCCCCATTTTCCCATTTTCCCATTTTGTTTTCCAGGCCTTCACATCTCTAGTCAAAGCACATGCTGGGTGGTTATATGCTTCTCCTATATCATCTGGATGATTGCTTTAAACTTCTTTCTGTTAGAAGTGTTAAATCTAAAAGGCAGGAGTTCAGCATGAATTCTGATACAAAAATGATTTGATCCACACCTCTTGAACTAATTAGTGGATCAGAATAGAGCTATCTGTCAGCTTTGATATTTTTTCAAATGTTGCAGTGAAGCTCCCGGACATTTAAATGTATGAAAGTATGCATTGAAATGTGTATTTTGCGTCCAGGAATTTAGTGATCCCGGTTCACTTTTCACAGAGTAAGCGTGCTTCAGAGATCCATGCAAGGAAAAATACTCTCACACCGGCGGTTCTCTTTAGTAAAAGCTTTACTGAGATTCAGTATTTCCTTCAATATATTTACAGCAGTTTTGGTCATCAATATAATACAGGTTACCAGGAAAAACCACATCACATAACATCACCGTCAACCATCTAACACCAGCAGACTAATAACTATGAGACATTTACAGATATGTATACACATTTGAATGGACAATGACTATGCACAAAATATAGAAAAAATTCCAGAGGAAAAACCCACTATCTCTTTGACCTTTAGAAACAGTAGATAGAAAAACACTCCCCTGTTAATTGACAACCAGGTGCAATAATCAGTCCTCTGGACACTCTGCAACTGTCCAATACTTTTTTATTCATCTGATGAGAAGTTTTACCTCAACATTTTGCACAAAAATATACATTTAGGCTGCAATCCTATACCTACTCACTTGAACATAAGAACGTAAGAAGAGTCCATCTAGTCCAGCACGCTGTTCACACAGTGGCCAACCAGCTGTCAACCATGGACCCACAAACAGGACATGGTGCAACAGCACCCTCCCACCCATGTTCCCCAGCAACTGGTGTACATAGGCTTACTGCCTCTGATACCGGAGGTAGCACATGGCTGTCATGACTAGTAGCCAATGAAAGCTTTCTCCTCCAGAAATTCATCCAACCGCCTTTTAAAGCCATCCAAATTGATGGCCATCACTTTGTTTTATGGTAGCGAATTCCATAGTTTAATTATGTGCTGTGTGAAGAAGTCCTTCCTTTTATCTGTCCTGAATCTCCCACCAATCAGATTCATGGGATGATGACCCCATTGGGTTCTAGTATTATGGGAGAGGAAGAAAAATGTCTCCAGATCCACATTCTCCACACCATGCATAATTTTGTTCACCTCTAGCATGTCTTCCCTTAACCTCCTTTTTCCCAAGGTAAATAATCCCAGCTGTTGTAACCTTCCCTTATAGGGGAGATGCTCCATCCCCTTGATCATTTTAGTTGCCTTTCCTGCACTTTTTCCAGCTCTACAACATATTTTTATAGGTGTGGTGTACACAGTATTCTAAGTGTGGTCTCACCATAGATTTGTATGAAGACAGTATGATAGCAGTTTTATTCTCAATTCCTTTTCTAATAATGCTTAATGTGGAGTTTGCCTTCTTGACAGCAGCTGCACACTGGGTTGACATTTTCATCAAGCTGTCCACCATAATCCCCAGATCTCTTTCTTGGTTTGGTAACTGCCAACTCAGATCCCATCCGGTTATATGAAGTTGTTGTTGTTTTTTTGTCCCAACATACATCACTTTACACTTGCTGACATTGAACCGCATCTGCCATTTGGATGCCCACTTTCTCCCAGCTTGGGGAGCTCCTTTTGGAGCTCCTCACAATCCCTTTTTGTTTTAATCCCCTTAAATAATTTGGTGTCACCGGCAAACTTGGCCACTTCACTGCTCACTCCTGTAAGGCCCACTGAACTCAGTGAGACTTACTTCTGAGAATATATATATATATATATATATATATATAGGATTGAGGTGTAAGCAACTCCACTGGTGAATATGATGGTTCTGATTCACACCTCTATACAGCTCCTTCCTTTTCAAAGTCACATCTGGAAAAAAAATGTCCCACCTGCCTAATAGGTGGATGAGATAGATCTACTCCAGCAATGCTGAAACATGGGTCCATAGGATTCTTCTTCTTCTTCTTCTTCTTCTGCTGCTGCTGCTGCTGCTGCTGCTGCTGCTGCTGCTGCTCTTTTCCCTTCTCTTTCTCCTTCATTTGCTTTTTAAAAAAGAATATATTCCACTTTCCAAATTCTACATTATTCCGTAAGATAATTATCACCAGCAGCGGAGCTCAGATCATCTCCTGGGGCTTGACTTGTTCCACCGTATTCTCTGAAGCCCCTTTTGTGCTGTGCTGCTTTAATTCTCCATGCTATCTCTTGATGTGTGTTTGGTTATCTTTCCTGACTCTGTCTTTCGCTGGAATGCTTCTCTGTGTTAAAGTGCTTTTATGCAGCTTCTGAAAGCAGTGCAGTACTGTCTTTGTTAACATGATAAATTCCACTGGAATATGAATATATATATATATATATATATACCCTGTACCCTCCACCCCTACCCCACTCCCACCCTCCCACCTCCATCTCATCCCTCCAGTAAAATCAGAGAGTCTCTCTTGGAGCTGTGAAAAGCCAAATCCACCAATCCAAATTCAAAGGAACAAAACTGTCAAAGTAAGATTTTTAAACACAACAGCTAACAACAGCATGCCAGATACTATACTGATATCCTTGCAATGGGGGAACGGACTGAAAGTGTGCGTGCATGTGGGGGGGAAATAGAGCTGATCCTTGGACCATGAATCAAAAAAAGCAAAAGGGGAAAAAAGCAAAGGGGGAAAAAAGCAACAAGCAATAAGGAAAGAAACAAATTCTTCAAGAGAGCAGCATCTAATATGCCATGTACAAAACACAATGCAATATACTTACAAAACCTCACGGGCTTTAAGCCCTATTGAACCAAATGATTGTGGTTTCAGATATGAAGAGTTATTTCTGCTGTAAGGCATAAAAGAATATGTAGGTGTAGACAATATGTTATATATGTTATATCAGATAAACAAGGACTCTCTCTCTCTCTCTCTCTCTCTCTCTGCCTCTCTCTATCTCTATCTATCTATCTATCTATCTATCTATCTATCTATCTATCTATCTATCTATCACCATAATCATCACCATCTAAATTTAGATATAAAAAATTCCTCTTCCAAGATAGCAGGGCCAGCTGTACCATAAAACAGAATGACGCAGCTGCTTCAGGTGACAGTTTCCGGGCGGGCAGAGAGGGGTGGAAAGGTGTTGGAGGATAGAGCTGTATGTGTGCCAGGTGTGTACCCCCTGAGGTGTAGCAGAGGCAGCCAGAGTTGAAGTAAGTTTCAACGGCTGTTCTGGTCAGTTTCAGTACACAGAATTGGGAGGGGGAGCACCATTTTTTTCAAAATTATTATTGTTGTTGTCGTCACTGCTACTTATTTGCATTATAAAATTTTGACAAAGGAAAAGAAAAGAAAAATTTAAAATGTGACTTCATAGATTTGAATATATTAGTTTCGATGCATACAAATGTACACGTATGTACACACACACATACACACACACATGAAATACATAAACTTCAACAAAAGCAGACCAGATATCCAAATGAGTATCCATTCACAGATGTCATCTATACACCACTTGCTCAAATGTGGAGAGCCATTGTAAGGCCTTCAATCCATTACATTATGGGAGGTGAGGGTTTCTCCTTCCGATGTTGTAATATCAGTCTTTTAGAAGGGCGCAGAGAATCCATTTGTGCTGGTCATCTGTTAACTTCCAGGAAGCAGGTAGATAATTTAAAAGACCATGCACATCAATAAATATTAAGGAGCCCTCCAATGCAAAATGTATCTGTATATTGACCAACCCCCCCAAAGATGCATCTACTGGACATTGCCAAAACATTTATTTAAAAGAAGCATTAGTTGTGCTACACCTCCAACAGTTAGCCAACATAGACAAACCTACTAATTAACGGGACAGTTAGATCGAAAAGCCCCAGTAGCATTTTGCCAGCCAACACTGGGTAGGTTGGTATTGCAACTGTGACTTAAAACCGTGTGTGTGTGTCTGTGTGTGTGCTGAAAATCATGCCCAGGGTGGGGTGGAGGGCAGAATCATGATGGCAACAACAATAATAATAATAATAATAATAATAATTAATTTGTAGCCCACCTCTCCCTCCGGATCGAGGCGGGGAACAACAACAATATAAAACATAAAAATCACAACAGTTAAAATTTTTAAAAAACAAGAGAAAAAAAAATACAACATTAAAAACATCTTAAAATTCATCTGGATAGGCCTGTCGGAAGAGGACAGTCTTCATGACTCTCTTAAATTCATGAAGACTGTCAATTTGTCTAACCTCCTCCGACAGACCATTCCATAGTCTGGGAGCGATGGAAGAGAAGGTCCTCTGGGTAACACCCGCCAGCCTAGTTCTGGCTGGCTTGAGTAAGTTCTTCCCAGAGGACCTAAGTGTGCGGGGCGGATTGTACGGGAGAAGGCGATCCCGTAGGTACCCTGGACCCAAACCATGTAGGGCTTTAAAGGTAATAACCAACACTTTATACTTCACCCGGAAACTGATTGGCAGCCAGTGAAGCAATTTTAAAACTGGTGTAATGTGATCACCCCTAGGTGTACTGGTGACCAACCTGGCTGCCATATTTTGAACAAGTTGAAGTTTCCAGACTAGGCACAAAGGTAGCCCTATGTACAGCGCATTTCAGAAGTCGAGCCTCGAAGTTACCAGTGCGTGCACCATCTTTAGGTCTTCCAACTCTAGGAAGGGGCGCAGCTGGCCGAAGCTGATAGTAGGCACTCCTGGCCGTCGCATCAATCTGAGCTGTCATCTGGAGCGACGGATCCAGGAGTACCCCCAAGCTGCGAACACAATCTTTCAGGGGGGGTGTAACCCCATCCAGAACTGGTTGACACACCTCCAGACCCAGGTTGGGGCCTTTGACAGCAAGCACCTCCGTCTTGTCTGGATTCAGCTTCAGTTTGTTTTTCCTCATCCAGCCCATTACCGCCTCTAAGCATTCATTCAGAGGAGACACACTATCCTTAGCTGACGATGTTGTCGAAGGCATAGAGAAATATATTTGGGTGTCATCAGCGTATTGATAGCACCCTGCCCCATGCCTCCGGATGATCTCTCCCAGCGGTTTCATGTAAATGTTAAACAGCATTGGGGAAAGGATGGCACCTTGCGGTACACCACATAGCAACTCCTTTTTTGAAGAGCAGCTATCCCCAAGCATCACCATCTGGAGCCTGCCCAAGAGATAGGATCGGAACCACTGAAGCACAGTGCCCCCGATTCCCAATTCCCCCAGGCGCTCCAGAAGGATACCATGGTCGATGGTATCGAAAGCCGCTGAGAGGTCCAAGATTACCAGCAGGGACACACTCCCCCTGTCGATACTAAGGCGTAGATCATCTACTAAGGCGACCAAAGCAGTCTCAACTCCGTATCCCGCTCTGAAGCCGGTTTGAAATGGGTCTAGAAAATCAGTGTCATCCAAGACTGCCTGGAGTTGAAAAGCAACTGCTCTCTCAATCACCTTGCCCAAAAATGGAAGATTTGATACTGGCCTGTAGTTATTAAGGTCCAGGGGATCCAGGGAGGGCTTTTTTAGAAGCGGCCTTACCACCGCCTCTTTTAAACATGATGGAAAGCTCCCCTCCCTGAGAGATGCATTAATGATATGCTGTAGATGTGATCTAACTGCATCTCCTCCCTGGACGACCAGCCAGGAAGGACAGGGATCGAGAGGGCAAGTCATCCTCCTCACACATCCAAGTACCTTGTCCACGTCCTCGGTACTCACTAACTGAAACTGATCCAGTGTAATCCTACTCGCGGAGTCACTGGACACTCCACTGTCAACCTCTGCTATAACAATGGCATCTAAGTCGGCTCTTATCCGAGAGATTTTATCTGAGAAATGATCGTTAAAGGCATCACAGCGAACTGCCGAAGGCTCTAAAATCGGATTCAGGGGAGAAGGAGCCTGAGTTAGACCCCTCACCACCCTGAACAGTTCTGCTGGCCGTGACTTCGCAGACGCAATGCGTGCAGAGAAGAAAGCTTTCTTCGCTGCACGTATTGCCACTCCATAGAAACGAAGATGTTCTCTATGTCGTGTCTTGTCAGATATAAGTCGAGTTTTCCGCCATCAGCGCTCCAGTCGTCGTCCTTTCCGCTTCAACTCCCTGAGGTCTTCTGTATACCAGGGCGCCCTATTAGAAGCGGGCCGGAGAGGACGTTTGGAGGCGATCGTGTCGATAGCCCTAGTTAGGTCTTGATTCCACCTATTGACCAGGGCTTCTACAGGATCGTCGACAATACCAGCCATGGAACCCTCCAAGGCTTTCTGGAATCCAGAAGGATCCATCAGCCTTCGAGGGCAGACCATCTTAATAGGTCCGCCACCCCTGCAGGGACGGGTGGTAGCCGTGATACTAACTCTGACCAGAAAATGGTCTGTCCATGACAATTCGGAGGTATTCAGTACCTCCGCCCACAGATCCGTCTGTTCGGAACTGAAAACAGCGTCGAAAGTGTGACCTGCTGAATGTGTGGGTCCAGAGACCAATTGGGATAGGCCCATGGTTGTCATGGATGCCATGAACTCCCGAGCTCCACCTGACAAACCGGCCTCGAATGGGATGTTGAAATCGCCCAGGACCAAGAGCCTGGGCGAATCCAACACCAGCTCCGAGACCAGTTCTGTGAGCTCGGCCAGGGAGTCTGATAGACAGCGGGGTGGCCGGTACACTAACAGAATCCCTAGTCTATCCCTGGTCTTCAGACTCAGGTACACACACTCGATGTGATTCAGTTCCCGGACAGGATGTCTGGTCAGGTTAAGATTGCTTTTGTAGACCACAGCTACTCCGCCCCCCCCGCCCACTTTCCCTCACCTGCTCACTAACACAGTACCCAGGTGGGAGAGCCTGAGCCCATATCGGGCCACTGTCATCTCCCAGCCAGGTCTCTGTGAAGCATGCCAGGTCGGCCTCCTCTTCTGTGAGGAGGTCATAGATTATGCTTGTTTTGTTTTTAACCGAACTGGCATTGCATAGGAGCAAGGAAAGGTTCTGTGGGTGGCCTGTATCATTCCCCAAGATCCCCGGGGTAGCAGGGCAACTGGAAGGTAAGATGGGTATTAAATATCCATCTCTCCTTCCCCTGTAACGGCATTTCATCTTGCTATCGCCATATCTCCTGCCCCACACAACAGATATTGATGCTCCCAGACACATTTCAGTCACCTCCAAGATGTCCCGTCTTCTCTCTCTCGCATGCAAGAAAGAGAGAAAGAGGGGGCGGGGGTTAGTGCAAAGATGTCCGCTGCACTTTGTCTTTCTTTCTCCCCCCACTCACGCCGCCGCTGTTCTCCCGCGGCCAGTTCACGGCTGCCTTCGGTTGTCCCGTCTCTCTCGCGCGAGCAAGAGAGAGAAAGAGAGGGGGCGGGGGTTAGTGCAAAGATGTCCGCTGCACTCTGTCTTTCCTTCTCCCTCCACTCACGCCGCCGCTGGATGAGACATGGAATGCACCACTTTGGCACCGATGTTGTTAATGTTGTCTGACTTCGCTATAAAAATGGAAGGAGCAAAGTATATTCAGCTCTGATTTCGGTGGGGCTATGATCCGTTCTGGGTTTCAGTCAGAACTAGCCAGAACTCTAAATGAGGTTTGCGAGGTGCTGAATCTATGTTGGGTATAGGGATCAGCACCTTGGATATTTCCTTTTAAGTTCTGACTGAAATCCGGAATGGATTTACAGCCCCGTTGAAGTCGGAGCCATCAGCCTCCACTGGCTCTATTCTTTCCAGACTAAACTGTTAGTGGTTGACAGTAGGTTTATATGTCCTGGAGTTGCCCACTCTTGGAATCAAAACATCTGGATGGGGCATGTGTTGGATTCATCTGGTTAAGATCACAGACTGGAGCCAGATGGTCGATCCCAAAAAATCCTTCTAGATCTTTTCACTGTCTCGTCACCTAAGGCATGGTTACATAACCTGTGGCCCAGGGTGCCATATGCATCCATAAGGCCCTTACTGTGCCCCTCATGGAGGCCCTCATCCCACTACTGCCACCAATTCCACCTGCAATCTCCACTCCTTCCCCTAGAGATCCCCATACAGACCACCTTTTCCCTGCTGGTGCATTCAACAAGGAAAGGCCAATCTGTATCAGGATTAGTGATGTGTTTGTGCATGCATGCATGCATGGGTAAGTTTGTATATGTTTGTGGGTGTATATGTGTGGGTACACGGTTATGTGAGTGCATCCATGCCCCACGCTAGTATCGTGTGTGGCCCTTGGGCTCGAAAAAGGTTGTGTATCCCTGTCCTAAGGTGTAGCAAAATAAAAAATAAAAAATACAGGGGGAACAGAAAGGGGAGGATGGACAAAGCCTTTTCCACTCTTTTCTAGCAAGTGGCTCAAACCAACCCACCCTTCCAAAGTTTAGATCATTTTTTCTTCATGGTCCATTAGCAGCCCCATCCTTGTGTCCTTAAAACCCCTTCCTCTTTTTTCTCCATATATATCATCATCCCCTCTTTTTTTTTAATCTCCTCAAGAAGAAAAGCAGCTCAGTAGTGTCAGATGCTCCTGTTAAACTCTGAAGCATTATAGACAGTATGGCTGACTGGGCAGTTGGCATTAGGGGGTGCAGGTTCATTTTAGGGGGAAAATAAAAATTAAAAATATGAACTGAATGGAGCCCATTTGATTCAATTCTAACCTAGTCTGAAACGAATGCTACAAGTAATGAACTTGCTCAAGTGGCTTTCTTATTTGTTTCCCATTCATCCATCTTTGGTGAGATGGTAATTCCCCCCCATGCCCCCCCGTCAGCTGGAGCTGATCCCATGGTGGCTGCCATTTTCTCCACAGAATACCCTGGAACAGAGCAACAACACCCAGGGCATTCTGGGACAATAAAATGGTGGCCGCCAGGTGATGGCTTCAGAAACCATAATGCTTAGGGAATTCACAACTGAGGGGAAATTTCAAAAGCAGTCAAAGGCCTGGGGAGAAGCAACAATGAAAAAGAATGTGAGTCATGAAGTCCACGTGATTTTTACAAATGACTAATGAAATGAATGAGGACTTTACTTTTCCTTGCATGCTGCTCGATAGCATATGCCACTTCTATGTTTTTACCGCCGCCACTCCATATTTATGACAGCAATGTTGACATTGGCAACTGTCAAATTTGCTTACAAGACTGTTTCCCACTCTTGAGCCATGAGTGTAACTGGATTAATATTGCTTCCTCCTTCTACTCCCTCCCCTTCTTCTCTTGTCTGCCTGAGCTGAATTACAAATTGTAAGCGCCTTGGTAGCAGGGGCCTGTTATTTTGCACTCTGCAAAGCGCCAGGCATAGATGGCACTCTATTAAGTATTATCTTTCATTAGTAATATATAGATGGTGTTATAATATTACCTTCACCATTTTCCCCACGCTTTTCCCTCTAACCTCCAGTTTCTCTCTCTTTTATTTTTCTGCTAAGGGTGGAAATATAAAGAAAGCTGCTTTACGGAGAAAATGAGAAAGCATCCCAGGACCTTAAGGCCTTCTAACTTACTAGGTCCAGATTGAGAATCCTCTCATCTACCTCAGCTGCCCTCATTGAGTCATCTGGTGGAGGGGAAGGGTATCTAACAAGGTAAATCCAATCCAAATCCACAGGAATGTGAGTAGCTCTAAAATCTCTAAGCTGTATCATGGTTCTGATGATGTCTTCAGGAATGGATTGGGCACAAGAGACTATGGCCATGTCTATCCCAGGGTCATCCCCAGGTTGTCCCAGTGCATCCACATGATGCACAGGGGATCCTGGGATCAATCGGGGATGACCTGGGGACAACCCCGGGAGAATGCTGAGAGAACGGAAACCAGGGATATCCTGGTTTTTCCGCCATCCAGGGTGCTAAAACTGGAACGGAGCTGTGCAGGGTGGCTCCATGCCCATGGTGGGGGGTGGGGAGGGGAGAAACAATTTTGCAATTCCCAGGATAGCGGGGGGTTGGGGTTTGGAAGCGTGGTTTTTTTAAACTTACTTTTCATGGAGTGGGGCACAGAGCTCTCCTTCAGTTAAAAAAAAATATGTCACCCATGGCGCCCGCAATATCCCTCTTTCCTTCCGGGATATCACGTGGTGATGTAGGCAGGGGGGGAGGATCGCAGAAGCAGGTAAGTTCATAATCCCCCCTCCCTTCTTCTACACCCTTAGGCATAGACATGCCCTATTATTATTATTATTATTATTATTATTATTATTATTTATTACATTTATATAGCGCCCCATAGCCAAAGCTCTCTGGGCAGTTTACAAAAAATAAAAGATTGAACATTAAAAAGTCAATATACAAAATGTAAAACCATAAAACATAAAAACAGCTAATATTTAAAACATTTTAAACTTTAAGCCTGGCCAAACATTCAGTTAGAAACCTCAACTTAAGCAGTTAAAATTCCTGGCAGAAAAGAAAAGTTTTGACCTGGCACTAAAAAGATAACAGTGTTGGTACCAGGCAGGCCTCATTGGGGAGATCATTCCATAATTGGGGGGGGGCACCACAGAGAAGGCCCTCTCCCTTGTTGCCTTCCTCTGAGCTTCCCTCGGAGTAGGCACCCGGAAGAGGACTTTAGATATTGAGTGTAGTGTACAGGTAGGTTCATGTCGGGAGAGGCATTCTGTCAGGTATTGTGGTCCCAAGCCGTGTCCTTTACATCAGATGAAAGGGCAACAGGGGAAAATAACAATGGACCACCCCTCAGATCCAGTGGGGAATTTTGTCCCTTTCCATCACTAATCTTTACTAAGTTGTAGCATTCCACCAGTATCCTTCTTCATCCAGTTCCAGGAAGTAGATGCCATTTACAGGCACCAACTTTGTTTTTAAATTGTAGCTTTGATTGAACTTACAAATTGTTGGGCAATTAGCAATACTTCGGGTTTATTTTTCTGTTATTCCAGATAGTCAATTTGCTACATTCTCACTCTCTCCATCCTTTTCATGTGTAGCTAAGTAGTGTCAAGCTTCCATTGTCCTGACCAAGTCAGGCGTCAGGTTTAATATTATTAAGGATGCAATTACTCCTTTCTCAAGTGTTGCCTGTCAGTTTAGCTCACCAATTTATATATCAATACCATCCTTTTGTGTAAGGGCAAACATTCTCTGTTTGCAGTTTCATAATTGCTTCCTCGATATCAGTATCTTCTGTGCTGGAAACATCTATGTGGTGTAGTGGTTAGAGCAGCTTTCCCTAATCTGGTCCCCTCCAGATGTGTTGGACTGCAACTCTCATCATTCCCAGCCAGCAGTGGCCATGGTGACTGGGAGTGATGAGATTTGCCGTACAACACACCTGAGGGCACCAGATTGAGTGTTGGGCTAGGCCAGGGGAACCCAGCGTCAGGTTCCCACTATGCCATGAAGGTAATGGGCCAGTCATTATCTCTTAGCCTGACCTACCTTACAAGGTTATTGTCATGATAAACTGGAGCAGGGGAGGGAACCATATACACTATCTTGAGCTTCTTGGAGGAAGGGTGGGATCAAATTATGGAGCAGAATCCAACTTGTTTCCCTCTGCCGATGGAAGGCTTCCGTCAGCATAATTGGGAGGGGGCAATTTCCAGCCATCCTCATTGCAGCCCCCAATGCTATCCCCAAATCTGCTCTGGACATTCCCCTTTATGGTTGCTGCAGTTTGGGTCCATAGATATATTAAAAACAGAGAGCCCCCATGGTAACTTAAATCGCAGCTTGGTTCCTAGGGAGGAGGATGCAATTTAAAGGTAAGTCTTGGCAGTGGTGGCTGTGGGTTGGGGGGTGACAGGGGGAGGGGAGGGGAAAGGGGGAGGGGGCAGCAGGGAGTCCCATGGACTCCCAGTCCGCCTTGCGGCTGGCACCCAAAGACCTGCAAAGTCGACCTATTTCGGGGGAGCCAAATCTTGCATTGGCTTTGGTGCTGAGGTGAAGCAGGCACCCCTCAAAATGCTTTGAGTTGAATTGGGACCATTTCAGAGGCTCTGAGATGGCCTCTGAGGTGAATCAGCGGAGAGGCTGTGCACAGCCTTAATACAATCATATTTTCCAATTTAATAGCTACTAGCCTTGCTGATGTTTTTTCTTCCTTTTCTTGAGTTTTTTAAAAATATACATACATAACCAACTAGCAGTTATACATAGGCTTTAACAAAAGTGGAGCAGATATCCAAATAAGTATACATTTGAAGGTGGAGTCTAATATGCCACCCATTCAAATGTTGAAAATGCTGTAAGGTCCTCAATCCATTGCATTATAGGAGCTGAGTGTTTTTCTTTCCAGTACTCTAATATCAGTCTTTTAGCTGTCAAGAGGGTGCAGAGAATCCATTTACACTGGCTATTCATTAACTTTTGTGATGCAAATAAATAATTTAAAAGACCATGTACATCAGCAAATATTAAAGACTGTTCCAGTACAAAATTTATTAGGGATGTGCACAGCTGAAAATATTGTATTGTATCGTTATCAGAAATTCTGATATAAAAAATTATCAGATCCGATTATATTGGATGTTTTTGTATCGATTCAGATCGGATATCCGATAATTATCGGAAATCCGATAATTATCGGATGACAACATTTTACTCATATGCATTCCTTTAAGAACTTAAATAAAAATACATGTAACTTTTTTATTTTAAAAGATAGAGAAATGAAACTTGGGGAGCCTGGACTAGCAACATCCCATCTGCAAAGTCCAAAAAGTTTCACGTCTCTGTCTCTTAAAATACAAAAGTTACACCCATTTAAGTTCTTTAATGAAAGCGTATGTCTAATACTTTTTTTAATAACTTTTATATTTTTTAAAGTTTGAGACTTGAAAGTGGTACAGTGCTTATGGGATATGCCTAAGTATGTGTATTAAATTTCAGAACAATCTTTCCACCCCTGTATTTTATATGAATTTTTGAAAGATCGTTTAACTTTTGACAGCTCTGAGTCTGTCTGACAACTGTAGCCACATGCATTCAGAGCTGTCAAAAAGTTGCACGATCTTTCAAAAAATCATTTGAAATACAGGGGTGGAGGGATTGTTCTGAAATTTAACACACATGCCTAACATCCTTCCAACTCTACTGTCAGTGATTTTCAAGTCTCTCTTCCATTTACTCGCAAGTAAATTTGGGACAGTTCCCAAATTTACTTGCGAGTAAATGGAAGAGACTTGAAAATCACTGGCAGTGAAGTTTGAAGGATGTTAGGCATGTGTCAAAAATTTCATAACAATTAAGGAAACCCTTCATTTTATATGAATATTTGAAATATTGTGGTTCTGGTTTGACAGGTCTTTGACACTGACAGCTGTTTACTTGACAGCTCTGAATGCAGGTGGCTTTAGCTGTCAGACAGACTCAGAGCTGTCAAAATTTAAACAATCTTTCAAAAATTCATATAAAATACAGGGGTGGAGGGATTGTTCTGAAATTGAATACACATACTTAGGCATATCCCATAAGCACTGTGGGCCACTTTCAAGTCTCAAACTTAAAAAATGTAAAAGTTATAGTATTTAAATGGCAGTCCTATAATCCGATAAAATCTGATAATTATCGGACCGATAATTATCAGATCCGATAATTTCGGAGGGATTTGTATCGTATCGTTATTGTTAATCGGATATCCGATAACGCCATTATCATATTGTTATCAGACATCAGAATGATACGATACACATCCCTAAAATGTATCCATATAATAACCTCCTTCCAAAAAGAAGTAACTATTGGACATTGCCAAAACATATGTTTAAAAGGAGCACTTGCTTCATTGTATTGTCGGCAATTAGCTGAATTAGACAATCCGTTATTGAAGAGATGTTGCAGCGTCCAATAGACATGAAATAAAAGATTCATAAAGGTGAAAATTACAGGTGCCAAAGTGGTGATCCACTGATTAGGCAGAATCGGACAATCCAATTCCTTATTCCATTCCTGCCTGCTTTCCCTTTCACCTGTGGAGCAGGGCATTACCGGTCATGACCGTCCCCCTATGTTCAGTGCGTAGGATTACTGCCTAAGTCATGTTATCATCTCAGTACCTTGGAGAGCTCCTTTAGAGTTCTGACTGAAACCTGGAGCAGATTCACTGTCATACTGACATCAGAGCTACCACCCTCCCCTGGGCAGAAGGTGGGATTGGGTGTGTTCTATTGGCAATAGCATTTGATCAATCTTCATTTTTGTCAGGGGATATCCCTTTGATTTGGAGAGGGTGGTCACTGCTTTCCCAGAAGTTTTTGAAAACAAGATGACTCAAAAGCGTATAATGTTTTTTCCCCCGTGTGGCCTTGCAATGGCAAATCAAGCATGTAGAAGGCCTGGAAGATTATCTAAACTGATGGGACAGGGACAGCCCAAAGCCCGGATGATGAAGCAATCGGAGATTGTTGACTCAGAGGGGCCTTACTAAATTCAGTGTCCTTTCATA
The DNA here is from genome assembly GCA_029215795.1 of Anniella stebbinsi. NCBI lineage: Eukaryota > Metazoa > Chordata > Lepidosauria > Squamata > Anniellidae > Anniella > Anniella stebbinsi. The sequence goes on along the minus strand of JARDYH010000004.1, from coordinate 10,009,070 downwards.
CTTTATCTTGTCAAGATGCCAGAATTTGATCAATGCTGACAGCATCGGGTAAACTAGATGCTATTTGGAATGATTTCAGCACTGACATTTTTTGTTCACATTTCTAGGGAATTGTCCACACTTAGTTCCTTGTCCACAGTCAGGCCATGTCTATATCATGCAGTCCCTGTGCATCTATATGGCGCATAGGGGATCTCCAGGGGAAACCAGGGATGGGCAGAGACTTTCCCTGGGATAACTGAGACCTTGGTTATTCCAATTTATCCCACAGTCCCGGGAAGTCCCCGAGCTCTGTATGTGTGTGTGCACCCTTCCTGGCTTCTTCCTGCTTCCTTGTGAGTAAACCAGCTTTCAAAACCAGCAAGCAGCTGTTTGGGGGTGGGGCTCCGTGCCCTTTGGGCAATTTCACAATCTCTGGGATGGTGGGGGGTATTCGGGGGCGGAGGTTTTTTTTTTTTTTTTACTTACCTTTTTTGCCGGATTGGGGCCGCATGATCGGCTCCTCTTCTAAAAAAAGGAAAAAGGGCACCCGCAATGTCCCTCTTCCCTTCTGGGACATTGCGCTGCCATATAGAAACTGGGGGAGGATCACTGAAGCAGGTAAGTCTGCTATCCTCCCCCTTCCTCCCACTAGGCCCTTAGATGGAGAAAGGGCCTCAGTTTCTCATCTTGTTTCTGAGTAATTAAGCCCCCTGTACCCTGATCGTTCCCTCAGTACTCTGACAGACAACAAAATGAATTAGGGGGGAAGTTTATTTATTTATTTATTTACAATATTTATATACTGCTCCCCATTCAAACTTTCGGAGCGGTGTACAAGACAAAAAATAAAACAGAATAAAAACACATTAAAGGTAGATTTTTAAAAGAAGTTAATCTATGAAAGCCTTTTCTGTTGGCCTACAGGGACTTCTGGGGGATTACAAAGCTCTCTAAAGTATATGGATGAGATGCTTTTTATTTTGTTCTGACAGCATTATCATTTCTTAAAAAAAAAACACAACCCATAGTAACAACCAAGATCTTGATGGTTTTATTTATATTGATAACATATAGAGTAGGCTGACCATATGAAAAGGAGGACAGGGCTCATGTAACTTTAACAGTTGTATAGAAAAGGGAATTTCAGCCAGTGTCATTTGTATGCAGTTAGTTCCTGGTGAAATTCCCTTTTCATCACAACAGTTAAAGTTGCAGGCACTATACTAGAGTGACCATATACAAAAGAAGGCAGGGCCCCTGCAACTTTAACTGTGGTGATGAAGAGGGAATTTCACCAGGAACTAATTGCATACAAATGACACTGGCTGAAATTCCCTTTTCTCTACAACTGTTAAAGTTACATGATCCCTGTCCTCCTTTTCAGATGATCAGCCTAATATAGAGCAAAGCTGGCAATAATCACCCATATATTCACATTTGCTTTTGTTGAAAAACAAGATGGCAGCCATTCCGGAAATTGAGCAAGGAGGCATAAGACACTAGCCAATCTGTACTGCTCCAGTTCAAGGGCAGATCTATACATTGTGTCAAATCATTAGGAATTTGGAATAAAAAGCAGGAAATAACACTATAGAAGCAGCGATTTAGTGCACTCTCGCCATGCCTGGTGTATGGATTTGCAGCACGGTACTCACATGGTACCCACCTCTTCCCTAGCCTTTCCTAGAATGCTAAAAGTCTGGATTATTTTCCCAAAGTGCATTTAACACGCCCTAAGTCTCCGTGTCGTTTTAAAGGAACTGGGGGCTTGAATGGATTGCATCAGGTCCTGGCAGGGAAAAGTGATCTCTCTCAGCAGCTGGCTCCTAGCCTCAATATAAAACCCAAACCTTGCATCCCAGGCCCGAAAGTGTTTTTTAAAATCATACAATGCCCGAATCCTTGCAGAGACAGGGTTGTACTCCCTCGATGCTCCCAAAGAGCCAGACTAAAGGGCCGTTCCATATTTGCCTGGCAGAAAGGAAATCTGGTTGAAGTGCTCATCTGCCAGGACCTGACTGGAGGTTGAAAGAGAAGGGGAGGGGTGGAGTGGAGTGGAGTGGAAGAGCAAAGGAGCAAAGGAGTGAAAGAGCAAAAGAGCAGCTCTTCCGGTGAAAGGTATCATAAGCTTGGCACACTTTGCCTCAGGGGTAAAAACGTGGAGGCAAACCGGAGTGGGGGATTAGGTGTGATGGAGGTCTACAGAATGTGGATTGTGCCTCAACAGTCATCAGTGCACTTCAATACCGCTATAAAGCATTAGTGTAGATGTAGCCCAAATGGCTTCTCCCATTCAGGTTGAGCCACTCCAAAAAGCTGTATGAGAGCAGTAAGTAGGTACTTTTGGAGTGGACATGAAGAGATTGTTTCAAAATCTCTCCCCCCCCAACATCTCTTCTGATGTTATGTCTGTCTTCCCCTTGATCTTGCAATAGGTGGAGTGTGGAGACAGGAAGATAGGCTGATCTAAGAAAACCTTGCTTTGTAACAGGGGGTGGACATGATTAAGACAACCTCTGATTCTATGATCATCTGCAACTATTGAATTTGGAATTATCAAAGAAAGGACTTTCAGAAGCTGCTTTTAAGTGAGATGCATGTTACGGGGGGGGGGAGGTAGTCCAGTCCCTCCCCCTTAAGTCTTACAGACACTATTATATCCTGCCGATCACGTCTGTTACATACACACCTGCTAGACGAGATGACCCCTATTCTTTCTTCCACCTGAGCAGGCTGATGAGGTTCAGAATGCCTTAAAATAGGTTAATTTGAAGCAAAGTGACAGGAATAAATTGCTGGCACTTTTGTGCGCAAAATTTTAACCTCCCCCCCCTTTTCCCGCCCCAGCGGTGAAATTGCCAATCATCTGGAAACATACCACCGTTGATCGGCTACATAAAGGAAACTGTTGGTTTCATTTAAAACAATATTGACCTTCCCCTCTGATTCTTTCCATTTTGGCTGAATTACAGGACAACGTTTTAAAGGAAAAGAATGTGACTTCCTCCCCTCCCCCTAAGTGCAACCTGGTGACCCCACTTTCTTTTTTAGCCTCCATCTTTTCTATTTGAAATGATAGCCATTTGGGATGAATTGTTACGATTTGGAGAGTTCACAGATAAAAAGAAACAAGCCATTATTTTACCCAGTCATAGCTTTTCTTACTGCCCTTTGCACGGGTATGAAGGAAATGCACAAATGCAGCCTTCCCTAACCATTAAGCCATGTGAGACAAAACCTGATTTTTGATCATGCTCCTTGGAGGATCATCCCACTACACCCAGACAATTACAGATAGCACTGACGCTGGTTGTGTGATGTCACTGGGGATCAATTTGGGTCAGAATGGGGCCCTCTGGGTTTACTCCAGTTCTCATTCTCTCCCTGTTCTTTGGATTTTTCTTTGGATGGTATGTGTATCCCCTCGTCCTCTCCATCAGTGAGTCTTATCCATGACTCTGAGGAGGACTGCTGCATAGCATATATCTTCCAACCACTGAGTAACACTGTTCAGTGTGTTAAGCAAAGTGGCTCTTTCCCCCATTTGCTCAAGCCTTCCCTTTCTTCTCCTGCCCCTCCCTCTCCTTCCCACCTCCCCTCCCTTTAGTTATCTCACGCACTACAGCATTTAAATGGCAAGCTCCTTGGGGCAGCAATTCGACATTTGTCCTCCATTGATGGGGTGATGTATGTTCTGCGCAACTCACAAGCTTACTCCTGGATTTTTAAAAAGGCATTGATCCAATAAAACTCACTTTACCTCACTTGGATCTGTTTGGGTTCTTCTTTTGTTGTTCTGTGGGATGGAAGCAAATACCGATAGAACACATACATGAACTTTAAAATGAAATATTCAGTCCTTCTTGGGCAGGATGCCAAGGAGCTGTAGCTTTGTTAACAGACAATTCTCTACATCCTCATTAAACTCCAATTCCCAGGATTCATTAGGAGAAGCCATGACAGTTCAGCCCTGTGCACCTGCTATCCACACATGGAGCTAACACATGGATAAGGGGAACTGTGGCCATATGCCCATCCTACCGTGACATCCATGCATGAATACCAAATGCATGAGGCGCTGAACATGTGTTGGCACTCCATGTGATCAAGACCCAGATGCTATTGGAAGCCTTGAGTGCCCAGAACACCAATGTACATTCAGCTGCTCTTGCATTGGGGCCCCTTTGCAGATGTTCATCACAGGTGGACTGGGTTGTGTGCATGATGTCAGAGCGCGCCAGTGACATGCCCCCTTTCCTGTTATTCACATTAGCCTTACATGTGGACAACTCATCAACAGGGCTTTAAAAGGAGAAATTTATTGTTATCTTTTCGGCACCAGGTCAAGACTTTCCTCTTCTCTCAGGCATTTGGCAATATCTGAGGAGCCTGGGTTTGTTTTGTTTTGCTTTGTTTTTGTAGTTTTTGAAGTGTTGATGTGGTTTTTAAATGTATAGATTGTGTGTATGTTGTATGTTTTTGCTGTTTAAATTTTTGTATATTGTTTTTAATTGTTTTTAATCCTATGTAAAACGCCCAGACAGCTTCGGCTATGGGGCGGTATACAAATGTAATAAATAAATAAATAAATAAATAAATAAATGAGAACTGTATTTCACTTTATTTTGGATCAGGATTTACCCAGCTTGCACCTTCCGGACTAAACACAAACTCTGGACTAAACACAAACTTTGAACTGAGGTCAAAGTCCATATTATTATTTTTTTGAGCTTGCAAGGTGATTCGTTTCCCCCCCACCCATGCGTAAAAACGCACATGAAAAAATGTGTGCAAATATACCTTAAACAATGGGAGAAGAATGTGTACATTACAAAGCTGTGTACAATTGCTGTGTACATTTTGAAAATATGCATGAAGATAGGCACAGATGTCCACGTGAAAAGAAAACCAAAACCAAAGCTCGCATTCTGATACTGGCTCAATTTGGAACAAGTTTTGAGATGGAAATTGGAGAACTTCAGTGAGCGTGAGTTTTGCTATTTCACGCATCCCTAAGAGCCCCCTTTGTGGTTCTGGCAGGCCCATTTGCTACCATATTTCATCTTCTGCCTAACTATTTGGGATATGCCTGACTCCAGGTTCTGGGGGTTATCACCTCCTTAGGGCCCCCCCCCAACATCTATCTCACACAGGAGTTAACTGGGTGGGCTGGCCTGGGGCCTACTCCTTTCCACAGGCGCACACCACCAGAGCAACCAGGCTGATGCTACCTCTGCACCATGGTGCAACAGCTCATCTTCTGTCTACACCAGCAATCCTGCTTCAGCCCCTGTGCAACCCAACTCCTCCAAGCGCTGTGGGAGGCACCATGCGGAGAGGCCTGGCAGATAGCCAACATCCTGCGCCCTCTCCCTGTCCCCACATCAGGCTATTGGGTCAGCGATGGACCCTCATGCCAGCAGGGACCCACTGCCAAGAGCTCCCTGGAGTTATTCCTCCTCTTCACCATTGCAAAATGCTTGTGCAACTGCCTCTCACTCTTGCCCAGTCCATGGTGGTGAGAAGGAAGAGCAGGAGACACCAGTGCTTGCTTGCTTGCTCACTGGTCCTCCCCTTGGCATGTGAACAAGTGGTTGTACTGAGAAAGAGGATGGGGATCAATAACCGTTGGGGACGATGGCGTTGAGGAGATAGACTCAAAGCGGGGAACCTGTGATGTTCCACTGTTCAGGGATGTGAATGTGTTGCAAAAGTTATCATTTGGAGTTGCAGGTCTGGGTGAGTATGGAATGGGTGGTAAGTGAGTGCTGATTGGTTAGTTGTTTGGAGTGCCTGGATTGGTGGGGTGTGGGAGAGTGGGAAGAGCTAGAGATCGAATGAGATATATATGTCAGACAGAGGGAGAGCTGACGGGGTTGTTTTGGGATAGGGTGACCAGATAAAATCCAGGTCAGGGCTCATGTAACTTTAACAGTTGTAGAGAAAAGGGAATTTCAGCCAGTGTCATTTGTATGCAATTAGTTCCTGGTGAAATTCCCTCTTCATCACAACACTTAAAGTTGCAGGGGCCCTGCCTTCTTTTGTATCTGGTCACTCTAGTATAGTGCCTGCAACTTTAACTGTTGTGATGAAGAAGGAATTTCACCAAGAACTAATTGCATACAAATGACACTGGCTGAAATTCCCTTTTCTCTACAACTGTTAAAGTTACATGAGCCCTGACCTGGATTTTCTCTGGTCAGCCTATTTTGGGATGAATTGAGGAGGGGGTTGTTTTGGGATGAATTGAGGAGGAGGGTTGATTGTGGGTTGAGCAGAGAAAAGATAGATGAGAGAGAGAGAGAGAGAGAGAGAGAGAGAGAGAGAGAGAGAGTATATCTAGTGAGGTGTTTGATTGAGTGATATTGTGAGAAGAAACAGTTTAGCTTTAAGAACAATTGAAACATATAAGCATTATATCTGTGCACGCAATATACTTGATGTTAATAAAACTTGTTAATTTCATCCAACTGGTGTGGTCTTTTCAGGTGTACCTGAAGAAGGTACTGGTGGCAGCGGGAACTTAGATGCTTGTCTGAGGCCAGGTTACTAGGCTGCAGAGCTGTGGGGTAGTAAAGGCTAGACTGGGGCAGCAGCAGCAAGAAGCTAGGATAAGGCATCACAGGACCATTGATGGTGCCGGTACTGCCTGGATGAGACAACAGCTGGCTGGCTGAGAGTGCAGATGTATGAGGGAACACACCTGCGGTTAAGTAGTGAAGTGCCAGGATAAAACTGCTGATGTAGTCCTTTGTAAGCACAACATTTACCCTGCAAAAATAATTTTAAAAAGTGCCTTTAAAAATTCAGGACCTGGCTATGTAAGCCATTGATGTGGAATGAATCTAGCTGATTCTGAGAGATTATTGCCTTCTTGGAAATAGGCTTCTGGTTGAAATTCTGGGAGATTTTAAATCAACAATGCAATTGGAAGAGAGGGGAAAACATAGGCAAACAGTTCCACTGTGTCCGGATAAAATCTAAGCTTTGAAGGATACTACGTGGCGGCTCTGCTTTTGAAACGCGATGCTAAGGCCTAAATATTGGCTTTCTCCTGTGCAATAAGGTGTTGTTCAGGGGTTTGTAATCTGTGAGTGATTGCACATGGCGATCTAGATACAAAGGGTGCGCGTTTCCATCCGCATCACAAAAAGAGATGGGAAGGCATATTCTTCTTATCTGCATTGTGCAGTGCTTAAGGAGATTACATTGTCTGGGCCACAGGTGCATGGACCTATCTATGGGCATACAAAGCTGCACATAGAAAGCCGAGCCAGTGTCAGACGGCTGCTCTACTGAGTCCTGGCAGTGGCTGTCCATGATATCGCTTCCTGCCATCACAGATCCCTTTAATTGCAAATGCCCTGTTTTCAACCCGAGATCTTATGCACACAACACATGTTTTGTTACTGAGTTCTTCCTCGTTCTGCAGTTAAGGGCCCTGCCTAGGGTGACCACATAAAAAAAGGACAGGGCTCCTGTATCTTTAACAGTTGCATAGAAAAGAGAATTTGCACGCATGCAGCACCTGGTGAAATTCCTCTTCATCCCAACAGTTAAAGATGCAGGAGCTACAAAAGAGGGCAGGGCTCCTACAGCTTTAATTGTTGTGATGAAGAGGGAATTTCACCAGGTGCTGTATGCTTACAAATAACACCTGCTGAAATTCCCTTTTCTCTACAACTGTTAAAGATGCAGGAGCCCTGCCCTCCTTTTCATATGGTCACCCTAGCTGCCCATCTGAATCTCTCCTACGCGCATCGGTTAGCTCACCAGCATGGATGATTCCGCCATCGCTTAACACACATGCAGTGTGTATCTCTGGATCTGCTTTTTCTCTCCACGTTACTGTGGGATCTTGTGCCAATTGATCTGCATAAAAGAATCGTTCCACATGTGTGAACGTCTGGCTGTGCGGCTGCTTTTGCAACCCTAGACTAGTATGTCATCTGGATTAGCGATAGGTGGACCTACCCAAAATTGCTCCAGAATTAATCGAGAGTAAAGGATGGATTTCTTGGACTTCATTTGGTCTACATGAATGTTGCACATTATTTGGATATGAGATCCAGATAATGTTTTTAGATAAGCATTCGGAACAGGGGCGTGATAGGGTGGAGTGGGGCAGCGCAGGATAGTGTAGGGCTGAATCCATTGGCCTGAGTCCAAAGGGCCATACAACTAGGTTCATGTGAATAAGGGGCACGGCACTTCTGATTCCAAATAGCAGCCCATCTGCTGCGCGGCAACCAACCTTTGGAACTTAAGAGGGTTTCCAAAGCAGTTGGTGATATTTATTTGTTTGTTACATTTATATGGCACCTTTCCTTCAAGGAGCCCAAGGTGGCATACCTGTTCCTCTTCATTTCATCCTCACAACAACCCTGTGAGGTAGGTTGGGCTGAGAGTTAGTGACTGGGCAAAAGTCACCCAATGAGCTGAGTGGGGGGCTAGAACCCAGGACCCCTGAATGCCAGTCTGACATCCTAACCTCTACACCACACTGACTCTCTATGCCACAGATATCCGCTGTGCAAGCTAAATGAGCCACTTGCGCAAGGCCGTGGGTGTGCCTAAAGGATGTCTCTGGATAGCAGTTTTTGTGCCCTGTCAAGCTAGGACAAGGGTAGGACAAGGGTTTTGGACTACAACTCCCATCAGCCCCAGCAAGCATGGTCACTGGAAGTTCTAGTCCAAAACACCAGCCAAGCACCATTTGCCCATCCTCTGATCCAGGACTAAAGGCTGAACTGGATGTTCAGCAGAGGTCTCCTGTCTGGAAATCCAACTGAACATCTAAAAAGCGGCAGGGATGGAGTTCCAATGAGAGAAGTGGTTACTATGGGGGGGGGGGGTGCTTAACCCTTCCTCCCATGTCATTTCTTCCCTGTGCTCCCCTCCCTTTCCCTCCCCCTTTTCTACACTTGGGTTCCCCAGGTACTGCTTTGATGAAACTGGGAGGCAAGTGGCCAGGGGAGAGGCCTCAGAGAGAAGTGGTGGATGGTGGGGGGGGGGAGGGGGAAGGAGAGGGTTGAGAACCCCTCACTTGCTTCCTGCTTCTCATTTCTATTGCATCCTTCCCCTGCCAGTTTTCACAAGTTTGGCAGAGCTACCTTGGTTCAGCATTAAATGCAAGGCTAATCCCTATAACTCTACACATTTCCTCCAAGATGCTATGTCCCTCCCCACCCCTTCTCTCTCTCTCTCTCTCTTTGAAAGAAACATGTGGCCCTTAATAATATCTAACTGTTCTCTTTTTTTTGCTGGGCACTCTCCTTATAAACTCAGCCACTCCAACAAAATGATTGAATCGAAATCACAGCTTGGAATGTTGATTAAATTAACCGCAACACGCCAGAGAAGTGCAGAGTTCCTGACATTTCTATTTGGCTACGAGTGCCTGACATTCAAAATCTGTTCCAATCTGAAAACAGCATAATTGTTTCCTTTTAAAAGAAAGGAGGGTGTGTGCGGGCAAAATCTATTGCGTAATAAAGAGGCGGTGGTTTTATTTAGTTAGTGGCTGTTCAAAGTGGGGAACTTCCATGTTCAGAGGTAGTATGCCTATAAAAACCAGATTGTGGGGGTAGTGACTGCATGAAATCCATTCTGTCTGTGTTTTGTGGTTTGCCAGGTGCCTTTCATTCCATCATCCACCATACTGACAAAATTGGATTTTTTTTCTATTTCTGAATTTACGCAAATTCGCATGTGTGAAAATGTGCAAATTTTTCCCAAATGCACATTTTCATACTTTAGCCTATGGTGGAATTGCGCATTTTTGGCCATTTCTTTTTTTTTTTAATGTATTTTTCTACAAGATTTGTGCAAAATTCTTGAAGGTTAAAAAAAGTTCCGTAAGTCCAAGGGATCTACCTGATGGGAGAGAAGCCAGTTCGCTGCAGAATCCAGATTTCAAATTCATAAAAATCCAAACTCATTTGATTCTGTTGCAGATTTCTCCAATGTCCTTAGTGGGGGGAGGGGGCATGCAACATTGGGGAAAGACTTTCACCATCATTCCCTGCTTGTGGGCTTCCTGAATGCTTGTAATTGGTCATTGATTGAAACAGGAAATTGGGCAAATCAGGGATGCGTTTTTTTTTCTTTTGAGAGCTGCATTCCCTTAGAGATTAATCTGTCAGGGCACAATGAGGGCTAATGCTTGGGTGGGGGTGGACAAAGTCAAGAGTGGGCCACCCACCTACTTCTCTGTTTTCTATCACCTTCTTTTCTCTCTGTCGACCAACCCTGCATTCTTCCTTTCTCTGTGTCTCTGTCTCTGTCTCTCTCTGACACCCCTTTTCTCTCAGCCATCCTACCTCTCTCTCTCTCTCTGACACCCCTTTCTTTCAACCACTCCATCTCTCTCTCTGACTTCCCTTTTCTCTCTTTCAGCCACCCTATCTCTCTCTCTCTCTCTGACACCCCTTTTCTCTCTTTCAGCCACCCCCTCTCTCTCTCTGACACCCCTGAGTCTGACAAATTCCTGTTATGTCATTTTCCAGTGTGAATCTTTGCATAGTCATGGGATGTGGCCTTTCTGCCCTTCTGAGAATCTCTTGTGTCTGTGTGAGGTGCTTGTGTTCATTTTCTTTCTAAGAGTGTTTATAAAGGGTTTGGGTGCTATCGATTGGATCTGGAATGTCTCTCTTTTTCTCTATCAAGTATGTCTAAAACTCATTCAGCCCAAGAGCTGAATTCCGCTTCAGAGCTCTTGGGAGCCACATTCCAGTGGTGGACGTGGTTGGAGTCAAAAGCGGTGGGGCCACTGATGATGCTGAACTCTACTTGTCGTCGCCACCAAATCCAGGTGAAGCTGCACAGGTGCTAAACCATTGCCTGGGATCGGTAGTGGCCCAGATGAGGGCCAAGAGAATGAAGTGGCTGTCGGGAGGTGGTATGTCTATATTAGGGGTTGCTGTTGGGCTTGTTTCAGGTGCTGTTATGCTCCCCAGGAAAGGTTCAGGCTCATAATAATGTAAGAAGAGCCCCTGCTGGATCAAACCAAGGGTTCATCTAGTCCAGGATTCTGTTCACACAATGGCAACAGCCCCCTCCTGCCCATGTTCTCCAGCAGCTGGTGTTCATGGGAATACTGCCTTTAATACTGGAAGTAGTATACAGCCAACAGGGCTAGTAGTCATTGATTTCCTTTTCCTACAGGAACTTGTCTAACCCCCTTTTCAAGCCAACCAAACTGGTGGCCATCACTGCTTCTTGTGGCACTGAATTCCATAGTTTGACTATGTGCTGTGTGAAGGAGTACTTCCTTGTATCTGTCCTCCTGAATCTCCCACCAATTAGCTTCATGGGGTGACCCCATTGGGTTCTAGTATTTTGAGAGAGGGAGAAAAATGTCTCCCTAGCCACATTCCCCACACCATGCATACTTTTGTACACCTCTATCATATAGTCTGGCTCTTTCTCTGGAAGCTCAAGTGTCCATGGTGGCACGACATGTATTTCACCAGCTAAAGTTCAATGGGACATACTTCCAGGAAGACATGCATTAAGATTTCACTGTTAGGCTAATAATTGAGATATGGACTTTATCTTGCTAGGCTTGAATAATAAATGCTAGATGCAACCCAGGAAAAGTAAATGTTTTTAAAGGTCCAATCCAATGTATGTCTACCCAGAAGTAAATCCCATTGAGTTCAATGAGACTTATTCCCAGTTAAGTGAGTATAGGGTTGCAGTCCCACCGATTTTAATGGGAAAGTGAAGCAGGTGCTTATATCTCTCCTCTTGAAATCAATGAGTGCTTAACTTTGACTGTGTAATTAATCAATTCATCATTATCAATTATTGCATTACTTTGTGGGTTCCAAACGCTGTTTAAAAACAATAATGTATAAGCAACACATAAAAGTCTATCATCCATTTGCCAAAAAAGACAGAAAAAAACAAATTAAACATCATGGTTGCAATGCATTTACGTAAAAATATTCTCATAGGAGCTGATTGGGTTTCCCTGCAATCCTTCCCCCAAAAAGGAACGGTAAGTTATAATGTTGGAGCACTATGTATAAGGAAGTTCTCCTGCACAAGTCTCACTGACATGAATGGGAGCTGAACTTGAGCACAATCATATGAATATGCATTTCATTATCAACTCCGTTTTAAGGTATGTTTTTCTCTGGCTTTTGATACAAAAAGGGTTAAAGCAGAGAAAAAATAAAAGAGCAAAGGGTAATGTGGATTAAGATTCTAAATGGGATGGTACATCTTTAATGATACATATGATAATTAAAGAATACAATAAACACAATTAGCATATGTTTTAAACAGTTTATTAGTGAAGCTTACCATAAAAATCGGAATATATAGAGCTCCAGGGTTTGTTGAGATAAAAGCTTTTAATCCTCAGAGCCATAAAATCTCTGGCGTGGAAGAAATGGGCATCTTTAAAATGATTGAATCAGCAGGCCTCCAGTGAAAACACACAAATTAGCAAACTCCAGCAGTTGGCCACAGTGCAGTGTTGCAATGCAGGGAGGTGAAGTCATCGTAGCCGTCCTTGCAGTTGGATGGGATGCAGCGGGAAATGGCTCACTTCTGTGGGCATCCTGGGACGATAATGGGTTTGACCCTTTCAAGAAGGGACAGAGGCAATCCTCTCTCTCTCTCTCTCTCTCTCTCTCTCTCTCTCTCACACACACACACACACACACACCAAGCCAAAACACAAAAAGACCCAACTTCCAAATAATTAGGGAGAACTGTCAGCATTTATTTCCAGTGACAGAAATGTGGAAGTAAGACGATCAGGATTTCTTACGAGAGATGGAGGAGGCACAATTTCTCGAGCTAAAGGTTCTGAGTCCAATGGTAGATTTGGATTGATTGCAGAGTATGCCATCAATCGGAGCAGGGATGGTTAAACGGTAGTCTAAGGGCTGGATGGTCCCCTGATGTCTTACTAGACTGACATCAAAAAGTACAGAACGGAGGTTGCTCCCAATTCTACTCAGGAAAAGGGGGGAAATGTTTTCAAAGAAACTAAAATAATCTACACTTATTTACATCAAAAAAAAAAAAAGGAAGATGTCATTGTTACATGTACATTTTTGTCCAGAATACTATGCCTGAGGTCCTTCTATGTAAATTGTGGCCATTTATGCTGCAATTTATGTAGAAGGAAGTGCTTTACAGCTGCCAATACCACGAATTATGCAATTTATGGTTGTCATTTTCCTGCACTTGGCTAATGGTGGCTACCGTTACACAATTGTGCCATTTAGAATGGAGGAGAACCTTCCCCGTGAAATCTGACAGATGCGGGAAGGTTCCAAATGGCCCGGATTTCCCTGCCAGATGTCAGGGGTTCGCACATCCCAACCCCTGCCCACCACTGGAATGTGGCCTCCAGGCCCATAAAGCTTCTCTGAAATGTGATTCAGCCCACGGGCTGACTGAAGTTCAACAACCGCGGTCTATTCTGATATCAGTTTTCCATGCTCTCCACCACAGGTGCTTTCCCAGCCCTTCTTCCTAGGATAACTTTTAAACAAAGATGCTAGAGATTAGTCTGGGGACATTCTGCATGCAAAGCATGGGCTCATCTACACCTAGAGCCCTTTCGAGAGGGGGGAGGGATGATCCCAATGTTTTCTGCTTCAGTGATCGTCCCTCACGGGTCACATGCCAGCAAGTTTGCCCACAATTGAAGGAGAGCCATTCAGGGTAAATTTTTTTTTAATGTCTCCTGACTCTTGCACAAGAGCAAAGTTGAGATCCTGTGCAAAGATGAGGTTTTTTTAAAAACCAAACACACACACACACACACACACACACACACAGGGTGCTAAAAGACCCCCAAGACTTATCCAGAACATGTCGACAATGCTGTCCTCCTCACCCTGATATCCATGGGCTCGCTCTGCACAGTTGGTTGCCTGTTCACTGAGCCTCACTACTCATGAGGAACAGCAACAGCTTCATGAGGGGAGGGCACACCAGCCACGCACCTCAGTGGGGTAAACGGGACAAAAGCTGTCATCGATACCTCGGGAAAACTGAAGGGTCGTCTCTAAATCACAGTGAGATCAGCTGTGCGCCATGTGGCCTGGTAGGGATGACCTTGATACTGTTCTGAAATAAATGTCTGGTGTGGATAAGGCCCATGTGTCTTATCAGCAATCTGATATAAGAATACAACAGGGTAAGGCTTATTACTTGAGGTCTACCAGACCAATTTTGCTCATTTTTGTTTTAAACCGAAGCATGAGCTGTGTAAACATGCAGAAAATTTTGAAAGATTGTAAAAGTTGAAAGCTCTAGCTTTGGGCAACTTGGGAAGGGAGAAAGGGGAGGGATGAAGCAAAGGGAAGGCTAATGCACATGCCCCACACTCTTTGTGTAATGTAACATGTGACACAGTGACCCTGTTCAGCCAACATGCTATGCCACAGTAATTAAGTGTTTTGAGCTAAACATTATGGATTAGTGTGTCGTGTGAACCATTCCTAACCATGGTGGCTACATAGTCATGGTTTAAACATGCTCACTAACCATTCACTGCAAAAGGGTTCTTGGCCTAGCCATGGCTTAGTGTGTTGGTCCGAACAGGCCCAGTGTTTGTGTGTGTGCACGTAATAATGCTTAGTCCTCAAAGCCCTTCAAGTGCTGGGACAATGAAAGGACAGGCACAGAATGTTGGGAAAGGGACTGAAGAAAAGTCAGTTGGTGACAGTTAGAGGAGGAGGAGGAGGAGGAGGAGGAGAAGCTGAGTAGAAAAGGTGGAAATGACACTAGAGGGATAAGAGAGGGGGAAATCTTACATCACATGCTGTTGACCTCACACTTCAAGAAATTGTAAATTACCTTTTTGAAAAGAACATCTTTTCTTTGTTTTCACCTTTGCCGGTTTATTTGTAGTACTTTTTTTAAAGTGCAAAGTTGTTCCAGTCACAAGGAAACAGGCAAACATATATATATATATATATATATATATATATATATAATTTAAGATACTTGTGCCGAAGACCTTTTACATCCAAAGTATGGGCTTTTCCACTGAGCTATGGCCCCTCCACAGAGCAATCCCAGTTCTTGGCCTTGGGCTGGATTTCGTCTGCACAGGAAAGTAAGAGAGATGCTGAAACTCTCCCATATCTTCATTTCCAGCACGGTTCAAGGAACATTGCCTCCCTTGGATGTCTGCTGTCATGAGGAAACTATTGGTAAACCATTCCTCCTCAGGCTCCCTCTCGCCATCCTTACAGCTGGATCATGATCCCAGAGGCTATATATTGCAAACAGATTACTCATGCTTGCTAGGAGCATGACTTCCTCTACCAGTTCTGCATACTGTTGACCTACTTTACAGAGGAAACCCCTCTGTTTGCAGGTATCCTCCATTTGAAGGGCTGACCAGTGCATGCAAGTTTGGTTTAAAGATAAAGAACCATAAGGAGGGGGACCAGCAGCCAAGATGTTGTCCACCCACCTTTAGTACCTGGGCAGCAGCCTGAGCAGTTCATACAGGTTAGGGCTATGCACAGCTCACCAATCTGGTTCGGATCCAGATCCAGACAATCTGGATTGGGCCCAATCTGATCCAGACTGGATCAGACCTCCCCCGATCTGGTCCAGAACTGGATTCAGATCCAGATCCGGGTCTCCAGATCTAGATCCAGAGACCCTCCTTTTCCCCATAGACTTGCAAGTCTATGGGGAAAAGGACTCACCGCCCTCCCTCCACTCTCCCTGTTTACCTGCTGCCTCTTCGTCGCCGCCATCATCTGCCTCTGCCACTGCTTCCTGTCTACTGAGAATCAAGCCTCACGGCTTGGTTCTTTGTAGAGAGGAAGCAGCAGCAGCGGTGGACGGCAGGTGGCAGCAGCAGCAAGGAGGCAGCAGGTAAGCAGGGAGAGTGGGGGGAGGGCAGTGAGTCCAATGGACTCACTGCTGGCCTGGCATCCCTGGGTGCCAGCCGCGCAGTCAGCACCCAGGGACCTGGAAGGGCAACGGGCCTCAGATCTCCGAATCTATCTGGATCTATCTGGAATGATCCAATCTGGTCCAGATCGATCCAGACCTCCCTGATCCAGTTTGGATCTGGATCCAGGAGGTCTGGATCACCCCGATCTTCTTCAGATTCGGGATCCAGATCTGGATCCGTGCACATCCCTAATACAGGTCACCTCTGGTGAAATGTAGTATATTTCTTATACTAATTCTTTCTAAATGTACATCTAGCCTTATATCTTAATACATGAACATTTTATGCAGACTTGTGTAATTGGCCACCTTAGTTGTAGACCACGCAACAACATTCCTGGGATTCAGCAACAATGGGCATGCTTAGGACACCGGGATCTTTCTCCTGGTAAATGATTAGTTAAAACTGGTTGTAGGGATGTATGGATTTTGTGAAATTCACTTGGGCCCAATCTACACCAAGCAGGATATAGCACTATGAAAGCATGATGAAAGCAGTATATAAGAGGCAGGAGCCCCACTACTGCTTTATAGTCTTATTGAAGTGGACTGACAACTGTTGGGGCCCATAAGACACATACCATATACCACTTTCTTACTGCTTTCATAGTGCTATATCCTGCTTGGTGTAGATCTGGCCTTGGTCTGTGTTTCACAAAGTGTTGGGCATCTCTCATTCAGTCTTCCACTCCTTGATGAAATCAGGGTGGTTTTTGTTTGTGTGTGTGTTTTTTTTTTTTTTAGGAATGTATGAGAATTTTCTTCCATTTGTGCATGTTTGCATCAGCACCAGTGTGAATTTGTGCAAATCTCCTCCAAAAGTTAATAATTAATGGAGGCACGGCTGTGCCTCCATTGTTAAGGGCCGTCAGTAAAAAACACATTCCGCCATGTTAAAGTGATAATTGGGAGGGGGTCATTCTAACAGCCATAAAATCGAAAATGTTTCACCAACTTTTCTGAAATTTACAGGTGCCAGAAAGAAATGTTTGTTTTACATTACCTGAAAATTTCAAGAAGATTGGTGAAAGATTGAGGGAGGAGAGCAGTTTAAGGTAGAAAAGGAATACAAATCTGTCTCCCTGCTCTTGTAAAATTACTTCCGGGTTGCGACTTTTGTGCTCACAATTTGCATAATTTCTAGAGCCTTATTAATTAATCCAGTGGTGGGGTCTTCTTCCTCCTTGACTGTAGTTGGTGGAAAGCTTTTCATTTTTTTAAAATACCCTTCGGTTGACTTTTAAGGACTATTTCAACCTCTCATTCAAGTCAATGAGGCGGCCATCTTCCCTCATAGCGTGACACATGCTCAGTAGCGTCGCTCTCCCCCCTCCCTCCTGCCTTAGAATGTGGGGTGGGTGGGTGAAATGGCCGCTGCCTCTAGCACAGACCTTTTGAGTGAAGAAGAGTTTCTCTTTTCTCTTCTGGAACATGCATTCCTTTGGCTCTGAGAGTATTTTGGGCTATCTTCATAATGCCAGTTTGCTCTTTTGCTCCCTGGTGAAGCAGGGTGTGGTTCCTCTGGATCCATGGTAACCTGATCTTCAGATCTCTCCTGGGAATAGGTGGCTATACATCCCTTTCTATCCATCCCCACCCCAAACACACACAGTGTGCTCCTTCCCTCTTTTCTAAGAGTCTGGTCCATACTGCTATAAAGTTGAAAGCTTCAAACACTTAATTTAATTAGTTTGGGCCGGTGTTAAGTTTTAAGTACAATGTTGAAACCTTTCAAAGTGCTTCTGGGCCTACAACACTGGTTTCGGCCTAGTTAGCCTGTTTTTCTAATAAGGTTTAGAAACAGTTAAACTGTCATTTATTTTGCATAGTGTACACATGCATTTTCTTTCTAATCCTTGCAGTCTACACTGGCTCCCTCCTTGATGTGTTTTTGGATGCAGAGAACCCCTTTTTTGTTCCAGCAGGCCTTTGGCAAGTAATCTGGACCTCTATCTATACCTTTGACTTTTAAATTGTTATGTATTTAAAATGTTTTAAATGCTTTAATATTGAAAAGTATTTAATTATATTTTTAACTTTTGTATATTTAGGCTGACCATATGAAAAGGAGGACAGGGCTCATGTAACTTTAACAGTTGTAGAGAAAAGGAAATTTCAGCCAGCGTCATTTGTATGCAATTAGTCCCTGGTGAAATTCCCTCTTCATCACAACAGTTAAAGTTGCAGGCACTATACTAGAGTGACCATATACAAAAGAAGGCAGGGCCCCTGCAACTTTAACTGTGGTGATGAAGAGGGAGTTTCTCCATTAACTAATTGCATACAAATGACACTGGCTGAAATCCCCTTTTCTCTACAACTATTAAAGTTACATGAGCCCTGTCCTCCTTTTCATATGGTCAGCCTAGTATATTCCTATTTATAGGTTTTAGCTGTATATGTTTTAGTTTTGTAAGGCACTGGGCAAAAGGCAGGATACTACTACTACTACTACTAATAGTAATGTTTCAGATTTCACTTCTGCATCTGATGTTCTTTTGCATTTACTTTTCTTTATCAACCATTCATATCTTAAGACTTATTGTGTGGCATGTTTTCATTGGTTTAACAAGTTAAAAGGGGTATTCACTGTTTTCATGCTTATGTTATAAAATCTATTTTCAACAGGCCTAGTAACTTCAAGAGTAAAAGAGTTGGGGAAAATCCTCAATCTCTTTGCTATCAGAGGCACTGAGTAAGGGACCCCTGGAGATAATTTTGACTGACCCCAACCACAAAACACTATTCCCCCTTCTGAAGAGATCTGGACTACAGACTACTAAAGACAAACAAAGTAGCAGGCCATAATAACAGTTCTCATGTGGGACATACTGACTTGCAATGATGGGAGTTGTAGTCCAACACCTTTGGAGGGCACCAGGTTGGGGAAGGGCTGCTCTAAACAAAAAAAGAGAAGTAGGTGGCCCTAAGTTGTTCGTCATCAGTTTTCCACAACCCCACAGTCACCCCTGCATATCATATTCTCTGCCCTGTCCTCATGGTTTATCTGCTTTGGGAGAATGAGATTTTCACTTCCACTTTCTGCCTCCTTAGGGAGGATGTGGCGTTAAGGCTTGTGAGCCTTAACTGACAATTTCCTTGCTTTTTGGTGCTTGGTTGGAATCTGTAGAGCCTTAACATTGTTTTTGTAAACCGTAGGTTTTTTGTTTAATGAATAATAATAAAAATGGTCCACAAGTCCATGGAATCCACGCAACTTGGAGAAAGGCAGTCAGCTGCGGAATCTGCAAGTCAGATTCATAGAAATCCAAACTCATTTGGATCCATTGCAGATTTCTCTGACTTCCCTAGCTGGTATGGTGTTGTTGCTAAGAGATGGAACTATAAATCTAGAAATCCTTGGTTTGAATCTCATCTCTGCCATAAACTCACTTGGTATTCTTAGGTGAGTTGCTCTCTGCTGGGTTCAATCTCCCCATCTGCGATATGGGACATAATAATGGAATCATAGAATAGTAGAGTTGGAAGGGGCCTACAAGGCCATCGAGTCCAATCTCCTGCTCAATGCGTTTTGTCAAGATGACAACTAGATAGTGCATGCAAGCTTTGGCTACGCAAAAGTGCTATACAAATTTTAAGCATTATTATTAGAACATAAGAAGACCTATAATAGACAAGGCCGAATGTCCATTAATTCTAGCATCCTGTTTCTCACAGTGGCCAACTACATGCCTATAGGAAGCCATAAGCAGGACATGAGTGCAATAGCACCCTCCCACCCATGTTCCCCAACAACTGGCCCACAGAACCATACCCGAAGCAAAACCCACCCATCAATAGCTTGGCATTGTACAAAGGAAGAGTAGGACAGTTAAACGTCCCCCTACCCTACCTTTTCTTATCATATGTTGAATTATCATATGGTAATGCATAAGCCTGGTGTGCATTTTAAACCATGTTTGAAATAATTCCATTCTGCTTTCATTTGTTTGCTTGCTTGATGATTTGCAGTGGGAGGGATGGCCTCAATCCTACAGCAGAGTTGCCATGGGTTTAGGTGGATCACAGATCAAGTCATAGGATAGGGATTGAATAAGAGTTACTGAGCATGCATTGAAAGGGAAGCCACGATACTTGAGGTTGCAGCTTTGAAATGAATGCACGTCTGACGCACTGACGCTTCCATTCTGCAAAGAAAATAAAGAATAAGAATTGAGCTGGTGTTTGAATACATTCTTATAGGGAAATTGGAATGTCAGGACCTTCAATTAGATCTGAAGACGGTGGAACATTTCCATAAAAATGAAAGAGCATCCCTCAAATGATGCATTTCGAGTTTGCTCGGCTCCAGGCCTAATCTGAACAAATTCAATCACAGCTCAGCGCTGGTGGAAAATTTCACTCTCTTTGCTGAGCTCCAACTTCAGCACTGGCATAATAACAGCTCTTGTCGAAGGCAGGTGTGTGTAGAAATCCAAGTGCCTGATTCAGCGAAAAATGAAACACAGTTGGGAAAAGTTGAAAGTTGTTCTGTGCTCATTCGTAGCCAACGTGGTGTGAACCAGTTTATGTGGATGTCAATGTCATGCATTTGAGAACAAATGTACAATTGGTCTTCCAAACATACCTTCCTGCTCTTTCGGATGTGGTGGGGATTGCCCCAATTATTGAACCAGTGGGTCCTGCAAAACAACTGTTTCAGTGCTGGCCCCTAAATTTTATAATTACCTCCTAAGTACTGATTTGCAGATCCAGGAACAGGTCCCCCTTTAATCAGGCAGCAAGGTATTGCTCACACTGTGGATTTGGGGGTTGAAAATTGAGTTATTGTGTTTTTAAAGCACCTATTATCTAAGATATCAGGGTAGTGTGCACAACAAGACCTCAAAACAATTATGTAAACCTAAAATATAATAAAGTTAAAACAGAATGCAGACATAAAATAATGTAAAAAGATATACATTGTCTGTCTGTCTGTCTGTCTGTCTGATGTTGTGGATATTACAGGAAATGGTATGGGAGAGTTAAGTGCCCAAACTCTGATAGTTGAGGATAGAGCTGCATGTTATATGCATATGTTTGTAATAAAACCCCAGGATTTCTTTCCCTGGAAAAATCAGCTTCACAAGGGGAATTTGGAGTGGAGAGGCAAAGTGGAGCAATACTAGTGGAGCAGAATGTGAGTTCAAAGTAGGGCTGTGACCAGATCCGGATCCAGATCCCAAATCTGGATTGGATCGGGCTGATTTGGACCTCCAGAGCCCAGATCTGGATCAGATTGGATCAGGCCCAGATCGGGCCAGATCGGATTCGCGATCCAGATCTGATCGAGATCCATTCACAGCACTCCCTCCTGCTCTCCCCGCTCTCGCTCTCTCCCTCCCTCCCCCCACTCTCCCTGCTTACCTACTGCTTCCTCCATGTCGTCCCCTGTTGTCCTCCGCGTTGTCCTCCCTCCTCACTGTGGGCTGGCTGCTTTCTTGCTCGCACCAGGTGATGCCATCACTCGCCGTGAACAGCAAATGCGGTGCTCTAACCAATTAGAGCTCCGCATTTGCCGGTCGCTGTGGGTGATGTCATCACCCAGCGTGAATGGGAAAGCAGCCAGCCCACAGCAAGGAGGGAGGATGACGGCAGGATGATGTGGAGGAGGTAGCAGGTAAGCAGGGAGAGTGGGGGAGGGAGGGAGGGAGAGAGAGAGCAGGGAGAGCAGGAGGGAGTGATGTGAACGGACCTGGATCGGCTCTGGATCTGGATCCGGATCTGAGTTGGAGCGGATTGGGCCCAACCCGAGTCGGATCGGGCCCAATCCAGACCTGGCAGATCGGGATCCGGATCGGATTGGGGTGGTCTGTTCACAGCCCTAGGTCAAAGGACTGCTTTTCCTTGGTGTTCTGTAGACCTCCCTGCTCCTCTGCTCTAACAGACAGAATCTTTGGGTGTCTCTACATTAAGCAAAATACCTGCATCCTTACTGGGAATCTCTACTTTCAGTTTCTTTGAGGAATTGGGAGAGGCTCCTTTACATGGCAGACACGTGGCTTGAATCAAGGAAGTGCCTCTCTCCCTCCCTGGAATGTGTGCAAAGGAGAGGGGGGGATTCTTGTTTGTGTCACTTAACTTGTACTGTACTGTGCCCTTCTGAATGACTTACTTCTGAATGAACGTAAGATTGTACTGTAAGTCTGCAACCCTAGGCACACTTAATGGGGTGCTCTGAATCAACAGAGGATGTTGATTCTGAGTTTGGTGTGGTGGGGAATCAGAACTATCTCTCTTCATTGCAGGGAGGCATTTTACCCTCTTCTCCCTCCGATCAGCCTGAGATTGAGAAATGAGCTCAAGAATTTACAGGGCAGACATGTGGTTTGAATTAAGGAAAGTCCTTCCTCGGCAAGTTCATAGTGCTATGCCGGCATTACACACTGCCGATATGGTGCCATTAAAGTTTATTACTGGATTATCTCTGACCTTTTTTGAAAGCTGGATAAAGGGGGAAATGTGCGGGAGATGTCACGGAGGTTGACAATGTTGTGTAAAGGACCCGCAAACTTCTGTGAGTGACCAATCATGAGTGTACATTGAATAATTCGTGTAAAGACACCATTGGTCTATTTAACTGCCTTCAGTTGCATTTTCTGTGCAATAGGTTGTTGCTGGAGCAGGAAAAATGTACATTCAAAGGGTTGCTTTTCTGTCGTAGGATATGGATTTCTCTCTCCAGGTGGCTCACTGGTCCCAATTTGCCTTTTCTGTGCAATCTAGTTGGCTTTGCCTCTTGTGTCTCCTTACTCTGCCTACTGCCAGCTGTCCTGTCCCCTGCAACACTGGACCCAATGGGCATTGGCTGCCACCGCTGTCGCATTCAAGTCCAGTTCAGAAATAAAGAACCATAAGAAGGGAGATCAGGGCTCTTGAAGTTGCCCATCAATTGTTAGCACCTTGACTGCAGGTGAAGCCTGCACAACGGTCATAGTTATAGTCTTACAATATACATAGAAGTATATTATAGGCATTATTTCTGATGGGCAAACTGATGACCATATTTTGGAAACCAAAAAGGAGGACAACATAGTCGGACAAAAAGGGGTGTCCTCACCAACATGTCCGCCCCCAGGGGGCATGTCCAGCACCAAGGGGGGGGGGGGTGCCTACCTGAACATAGACTTGGTCACATCTGATTTTACAGCACACTATTAAGACAAATCTGTTTAATATAACATCTTAATGTTAAGATCACTGAAATAACAAGTGAGATATCCAACAGGAAAGGTGCCATGCTCGCCCAGCACTTCTTAGCTAAAAACTTGAGATCCTCTTGATGCCAAGGGCTGAAACTAGTAAAGTACAAGACCCCAAAGAGGGGGGTTGACAAACTGAGTTTGAAGGGTATGGCTGCAGTGTTATTGTTTTTTTATTAATTTTAAAACCTCAAACTTAAAAAAAAATCCTTAAAATCAATAGATGAACAGATCTGCTCGAAACTTGGCATGGCTAAGCATAGAGCTTCGGCTATAGGGCAGTATATAAATGTAATAAATAATAAAAATAAATAATAATAATACTTAAGAGCTATCATGGTGCCAAGTTCCATCTCATTATCTTTAAAAATAATGGTTTTTTTTTAAAAATAATAATTTTAATACCTAAAAAAATTCCTAAAAATCGTCCCTCCCTGCTCCAGGTATCCCCACACAGGGGCCCCTTCCACACCAGGCATATTGCCTGGGATAGTCCCTGGGTGCTCCCTGTGAGTCCAAATGACATACAGGGAGTCCCGGGGTGGGCACGTTTTTTTTCTGGGAAAACACAAACCAGAAAAATCCTGATTCTTCCAAGGTCCTGGGAAGTTCCTGGGACAGCGAAATATATGCGTGGCAGCAAACTGGGCATGGAGCCGCACTGCACAGCTCTGTGCTCAGCAGGGAGGGGGTGGCACCAGTTTTGCCAACCCCAGGAGGGCAGGGAGGGGGGTGGGGCCCCTCACATGTGAGGTGTTTTTTTTTTAATGACTTTACTTTTTGTGGTGGAGTGCTCTTCCCCTTGTTAAAAACAAACAGAAAAAATAGTGGGTGTGACTTGCGATGGCCCGGGAGCAGCCCGGGCCATTGCACAATTGGTGTGCATTAGGGTGATGAACCTGGAAGCAGGCACTTCCAGGTTTGCTGCCCCTCCCATCCTCGACACCACTCTGGTGTAGAAAGGGCCAGGGATGCATAGGGACGGGCCAGGGATGAGACCGGGGAAAAGGCCGGGGTAGACACAGCCAGTGACATTTGTTGCAGTATTTTGGATAACGCGGAATAAAAAGCAGGAAATAACACTATGAAAATGGGATATGTAGGCTGACCATATGAAAAGGAGGACAGGGCTCATGTAACTTTAACAGTTGTAGAGAGAAGGGAATTTCAGCCCGTGCCATCTGTATGCAATTCGTACCTGGTGAAATTCCCTCTTCATCACAACAGTTAAAGTTGCAGGGGCCCTGCCTTCTTTTGTATATGGTCACTCTGGTATAGTGCCGGCAACTTTAATTGTTGTGATGAAGAGGGAATTTCACCAGGAACTAATTGCATACAAATGACGCTGGCTGAAATTCCCTTTTCTCTACAACAGTTAAAGTTACATGAGCCCTGTCCTCCTTTTCATATGGTCAGCCTAGGGATATGGAATGTGTAATGGGCCCCAACAGTTATCCATGCACTTCACTACCCCTATAAAAGAGTAGGGTAGATCTAGTAGTGTAGCTCTAGGGCTGCCACTGCCCCACAAATCTGAGGGATGAAGGATGACTGTGGGAATTCAGTGTGTAGGTGTGTGTGCTTAATCCAGGGGTTGTTCCTGATGCTGGCAGACTCCAACACCAATCAGTCCCCACCCATCAGATACCATCAAACATCAGTCATTATATATTAGGGAAAACATGGTTCAACAACGCATTATACTATGGGAAATGGCTTGCAAAACAAAATGTAGGTATTTAAAAAATGCTATATTCGAAGAAATATGCCCAAAGGTGCTTTAAAATAAAATCTTTTCATTTGGGATGAACTGAGTTTCAGATTGGACAAATTTGCAAAGTTTGAGATGAAATGAACTTCAATACAGAACTCGGAAAAATGAGAAACTGAAAGAAACCAAAACTGATGGATTTGTCCATTGCTGTCCCCACTTGCCTGCACTGCCGTCTTGGGTCTCCCACCGCGAAGGGCCCTGGGTCGCACCATCCCATGGTCACCACTCCATGGCGACGGCCTCTTCCTGCCCCTTACCTCCTTGCACATGGCATCACTGGCCACCTTGACCAGGCTTACAAGACACCTAGCTCCTTTGAGGGCTTCTTCCCTGGCTTGTTCTTGTACTGGTCCTTCCCCATGTCAATTTCCCACCAGCACTTCTCCTGAAAATATAATACAACCCACAAGTCCCCATGCTGAACCTGGTCTCAGTCTGTAGACTGAAGTTTCATTCCTAACTTCGTTCTAGGGACTGCCAGCAGACTTGGAAAACCTGACCGTATTTTCAGACGAGAACTCAAATCATCTTCTGTCAGGGGATGCATTGATCGGCACTTATAGCTCAACCTGCCTACAAACTCATAGCAAACAAGAACATGGGGCCAGAGGATGGCACCGCTTCTATCGGTGTCATTTTTGTTTTCACATTTTTTCGAAACAGGCATCAGCTCTTTAGTCATTTTGCTCCATTTCCCCCCAATTTTCTGTGATTTTGTGTGTTTCAAACTGTCTTTTCTTTCTCGCCTTAAATGGATTGTAGCTCTGACGGCCTGCAATCTCAAAGTGACATCTTGCAAGGAAGGTGAAAACATTAGGAGAGCCATTGCTTTTGCAGGGAGTTTGCAAGGTCTTGGAGATGCTGCTTGTAGCTTTTAGCGCGCTGGACATCAAGCCCGTGAACAGCAAAGGAAACTCTGGGGTTGCCAGCTTTCCTTTCTGGCCCTGCTCTTGTGCCTTTGCAACAGCTTGACATAAAGAAATGTCACTGCTGAAGCTTCACCGTGACTTACCTGCATGCTAGAAAAAGCTTCATTTCTGTGTCATGGACTAGCACATCTGCCCCACCCAAGCTGGCGCCCTCCAAATGGGTGGGCTACAACTCCTATCAGCATGGTGGTCATGGGTGGCTGTGGATGATGGGAGTTTAGAACATTTGGAGGGCAGCAGGCTGGGGGAAGCTAGCCTAGTATTTCTCACTGAGTTGATAGACCTGCAGGTCTTTTATCAGGAGTTGGCACTGTTGGGCACTTGCTGATGGCCTGGGCACTCAAGAGGGTCCACCACCAATAGAAAATGGGAGGAAAGGGGCAGCAAGTGGAGATCCTCTCTCCCTTCTGCCCTGCCGGCAGGAGCCCACCAAAGCTTGTATGTGCAACAGAGTGTCCCTGTTGCCATTTGCTGAGATGTTGGAGGGCACACTTCCTCGTCTTCCAATTGTATGGCAGCGCCATGAAAATCCAAGTATACCAGAGATGCAAAAACGTGCAGTCCACTGGCCGCATGCGGCCCTCCATTTCTGCCAGCCTGCCAGACCCCTCTGTGTCTGCTGACGCCGCTGCACTTCCTGTCCCTTGCTTATCTCCTGTCCTGGGTTGGAGGTGCTGGGGAGGGGAGAAGGCTGCAGTGTGACCCATGAGGCAGCCAGGATTGCTGCTTTACTGCCGCTTCTGGCCGCTCCCAGCAGCCCTGTGCTACCTCAAGGCAGCACAGATCTCTCTAGCTTCCCACCCCAGTGTGTGTGTATGTGTGTGCTTGTGTCCCACCCCACTCCAATGTGTGTGTGTTTTCCCCAGTGTGTGTATTGTGAGTGTCCCATCCCACTCGTGTGTGTGTGTGTGTGTGTTCATGCCTCCCTCTCTCCCCACTCCAGTGTGTGTGTGTGTGTCCCACTGCATTCCAATTTGTGTGTCTCCCGCCCCACTCAAGTGTGTGTGTGCGTGTGTGTCTTCCACCCCAGCCCTCTGTGTGTGTGTGTGTGTATCTCCCACCACACTCCTCTGTGTGCCCCCTCAGGGCCAAAAGGGTTGCCTGAAGTATAACAATTACGATAATGATATTTGAAAATCTGGTCTAATAAAGGATTACTTTTAAAAGAAAAAAAGGGAAAGATTAAAGCTGCAACAAATAAAAGTCAATCATGTAATGGGAAACAGGGTGTCTACATTGGTGGCAGCTGTCAGTTTACATTACCCTGTGCTTTTCGGTGAACCTTTGATAATAGATTGCAAAGTGACTCTGCAACGGGATGTAAAACCGGAAGGAAAAGTCCTCATCCTTGAATTTGTTTCCTGGATGTAATATAGAGCAGAATCATAAATGACCTGTGGGTGTTTTCGGGTGCCCCCACCCTTCACGTCTTGTAACGGCTATATCAAAACTCATGAGATTGTCCCAGGCCACAGTGGAGAGTAAATAAATAAATAAATGCATACCCTGGAAAGCATGAAAGATTCATTTTAATGGGTAACAGATTTTGCTAGTTCATACTTAATAATATTTAATATTTAATTTACTACTGGGGACTCACCTTATTTTTTTTTTCTATCCTCCTTCCCCACTGGAATGCAAGATTGAAGGCACTCAAGTGCATTACGATTTTATAGATGAAGAAAACAGCCTTGTAAAAAGGCTGCCACTGGAACGATTTAGCATGATGCAGAAAATGAAAGTAACAGGGCAGTGAATTTCCCTTTACTCCTTCCCCTAAGCCATTGCAGCGAGAATTAGTCTTCCAGGCAATTTCAAAGGATACAGGGACCAAATCTGATGCAGGTTTCTTTGGTAGGAATGAGCGAGAATTTCATTTTACAAATTTTGGGAAGAGAGAGAGAACCAATTTCTACACAACCGGGATGGAAAGAACTCGAGAATAAAAATTAATTCAACTGTCCTTCTGCCATCAGGCAAAGACACTTCTTATTCAGGCAGGCCTTTGGTATATAAATCGGTCTGTTGCTGAAGGGGGCGGCAATTGGTTGGTCCTGTTTGTTTCTTTAATTGATGTGCTGTTAATTCATCTGTTTTCATGATATGTTTTAATGAAGAGTTTGTTTTTAATTTGGGTTATATTGTTGGGCAACTTGCATGCTTTTTTTCCCCCTAGGTGGGAGATTCAAGACAAATAAAAGGAAGTACTTCTTCACACAGCGCATAGTTAAATTATGGAACTCGCTACCACAAGTTGAGGTGATGGCCACCAATTTGGATGGCTTTAAAAGGGGGTTGGATAAATTCTTGGAGAAGGCTATCAAGGGCTACTAGCCCTGATGGTTTTGTGCTACCTCCAGTATCCAAGGCGGTAAGCCTGTGTGCACCAGTTGCTGTGGAACATGGGTGGGAGGGTGCTGTTGCACCATGTCCTGCTTTGTTGGTCCCTGGTTGACAGCTGGTTGGCCACTGTGTGAGCAGAGTGCTGGACTAGATGGACCCTCGGTCTGATCCAGCATGGCACTTCTTATGTTCTTAATAATAATAGATGATGATGAAGATGATGATGATGATGATGACGTTGATGGAGAAGGAGAAGGAGAAGTAGGAGAAAGCAAAACTGATGGATTCATCAATCCAGGCAGAAGGCTGAGTGTTTATCTCCTAAATGTCTGGGTTTGAATACACATGCATTCATCCATGTTTGTTGTCAAATTTAGGGTTTCCACCTCTTTTTTTCTGACAGGCTCTTCATCTTTAACTGCTACATGGCAGGCAAGTCCTCTCCAGGCTGGCAGTAGACGTGCCTTTTGAATCTAGCCATTGCAGAGGGGTGAGAATTTCACCCAGTTTGTTGGTAAGTACTTACCAAAAATGTGCAGCTTTCTTCATAAGCAGCACTGAAATAGCTTGAGATTTGGAGGAGGGGGAATGAATGTGGAAGAAAGGAAAGCTGGAAGAATTGCCCATTCCTGTATTGGGATGTTTGTGGTATTGGTTCCCCTTTGTTATTTTGGGCACAACAGGAGAGACTCCTAAGCTCAAGAAACTCATGCTCCTAGGATGGCATTGAAGCTTTTGAGGGGGGGGGGGCATGTTCTTTCGCTCCTTCAGCCCCCGAAACTATTGCAGAGCTTTTTGCTAGCCTGAAGGAAACAAAGGCCTAAAGGACTGGGATGCATTTGGCCTTGACAGTCCTTCACCCTGGAAGGCCAATCTCTGCCGTTCCCATCCCCTGCCCGAGTGCCCTCACAGCTTAAAGGATTCCCTGGTGGTAAGAAGGCTTGGAGGACCATGTACCTGAAAGTCTCCATGCTCTTGATGCAATTTTCACCTGTCTTAGGAACTAGGCTGAAGGAAAGTAAGGGCCAAGACTCCATCACTGCTGGGGATCTGTGGAGAACGGAATTCCCAACAGCTGCTGGCTCAATCCATGAAGCCAAGAGACACTGGGAACTCTTGAGTATGTGTAGAAGGAACAATCCACATCGAGAACATAAAAATGACTCTGAACGGTGCACCAGCCTTCCCCAATCTGGTGCCCTCCAGATGTGTTGGACTACAACTCCCAGGATTACCAGCTAGAATTGGGTGACAAAGGCTTTTTGTTATTGCTATTGAGAAATGATTGGAAGTCACAAACCCTTGCCAATCTACAAGTAGGTCCTGATTTACCTCTGCCTACTCCTTTTGCCTACCCCCGTGGATCTACCTTCTGCCTTCTAGCATACAGGAGCACATGGTGAACTCTCACCCAAAAAATTGGTGCAAGTCATAATGGAGGCACATTGTTGATAATGCTTCCCAAAAGAGATACCTCCCTTTCATTCTTCCCCATTCCTTCCTTGCCTTTTTATCCTGCTGACTGAATTGCAGAGGGAATTATTTGACATCCATGTTAGGCTGACCAGATAAAATCCAGGTCAGAGCTCATATAACTTTAACAGTTGTAGAGAAAAGGGAATTTCAGCCAGTGTCATTTGTATGCAATTAGTTCCTGGTGAAATTCCCTCTTCATCACAACAGTTAAAGGTGCAGGCACTATACTTGAGTGACCATATAGAAAAGAAGGCATACACACATTCACGGAGCTCTCGTGGCTGACTCAGCTGAAATTGCTCACTTGAAAGCCGTCACTGTGGGGAGGAGGAAAGTGCAGGAGCCCTGCCCTTTTTGTATCTGGTCACTCAGGGCATGGCTCCTGCAGCTTTCACTGTTGTGATGAAGAGGGAATATCAGCAGGTGCTGCATGCATACAATTGACACCTGATGTGTTTCCTTTTTCAATACAACTGTTAAAGATATAGGAGCCCTCTCCTCCTTTTCATATGGTCACCCTAATTGTTATTATTATTGGGTCCTAACTAAGGAGGCACACCTGTGCCTCCTTAAAGAACAAACACCTTCTGGTCATCAGTGTTCTCATTACAGAAACATTTTTAGTTATTAAGTTAAACCAAATCCCCCCAAAAGGTTCATCTCCCATATCTAAAGATTAACAACAATAATTTGACAGGAATCTTTTGACCTTCTGATCATGTTGTTACTGGCTTCAAGCCTTTGGGATAGGCTGGGAATGCAACATGTTTGAATCAAGAACTATTTTTGTAACAACAACAACAACAACCCATCATAATGATCTGTGAAAATAACACATCAGGCACAATTTAGGGAAGTGACGTGTTGAGATTATTAGCAAGATAGGACCAGGGTGTTACCTAATGAGGGAAAACAGTGTGGTTTCCCTCTGCAGTACCCACATATGTACAGATGCACAAGCCTTTGAGTTAATTACTGGAAATCTAAAACTGCAGCCATTTATGTTGGGCCTACCTTGCAGATCTCTCTCTCTCTCTCTCTCTCTCTCTCTCTCTCTCTCTCTCTCTCTCTCTCTCTCTTTTATACTGACAGTGATGTAGCAACTTGCCAAGCTGCTGGGCTGTGTGATAACATTCCTCTACATATAATAGGGCTTGAACCTCCAGGAAACACATCAGACAAGTCACCAGATTTCATGAACTGCATCCAGCAGAGGCTATTTTATGGCCAAGTGCCATCCTCACACTAGCGTGACAAGCCTCCAAAGAAGGGAGATGGAAATAGCCAAGCGACTGGGTTCTTGCCTTCCAACATCGCTCAGGACCCTTGGCTTGAGTCATCTGGAGCAGCTGGTGACATTACTTGGTGCTCCTGCTCTCTGATTCTGGCAGGCTTAGGCCTGCATTGTGTGTGGGCTCATCTGTGGACAGTGCGTTGGTGGGACGCCTGCCTGCAAGCCCGAGTCCCTTCCAGCTCTCTGATTCTGTGCCCAGGACAGACAAGGGACTAACCTGTGATGGCAGGGGCTCAATCATCTGCCCATCTCTGACAGATGCCTTTCCAGCCACTCATTCAGAATGAGATTCCATTGTGCCCCTAAGCGGTGCGCTCCGTCGCTCAGAAAGCCGACACACGTGGATGGGAGAGAGTGGCAGATCGAAACCTGGAAGGAACATCTGGGTTCAACCAGAATGGTTACTGGATGATCTTGGGCCAGCCACGGTCTCTCTCAGCTTAACTCACCTATTGGAGGGGAGGGGTCTGTTTAGGGGGGGGGAAGATGAGGATGGGGGAACGGAGAGAGATAATAGAGGCTTATGGAGTTATGAATAGTGAAGGGGGAATAGCTGAAGAGAAACCTTTTGCCCTTAACCATCAAAGTCCTTTTTTCCCCCACCACTGAGCTTCCATACAAGCTGTTTCCCCCCTGTGCATACATCTGTATGTATTTTTCTCTGCAATTTTCAAATGTAGGCCGTTGTAGCACATTTTTCAAAGGTAGCATTTTTGTGTCCATGCACCTGTTTATTATTATTATGATGATTATGATTATGATTATTATTATGATGATTATTATTTGTTGCATTTATATACTGCCCCATAGCCAAAGCTCTCTGGGCAATTTACAAAGCTTAAAAACACTGAACATTAAAAACCGATCTACAAAATTGAAAAAGCATAAAAACCGAGTACAAATATCCATTTAAAACAACTATTCTGGGTCGAAAAGAAAAAAGAAAAGAAAAAGAAAGAATTAAACTGAACGTACACTCTTAAATGCCTGGGAGAAGAGAAAAGTCTTGACGGAATTGTGTCTGTGCCCATTTTAAAGATGTGCCCAGTGTCCTCTGCAGGTTTATTCGTTCTTTTTCCTTTTCAAAGTTGTGCACGTTGTTGCAAAGCTTTGTTCTGGTTTGTGGAATGCCTTGCAAGCTCAGCAACGTACAGATTTCTGTTCACAAAGATATAACCCAGAATGCTTGAACTTTTAGTCCAATTGAGCAGGACGTTCTTATCCTTCGCCGATTTCGTCCAGTTCATTTATTATATGTATCCTTGTTTTTTCTATTATAATGATAACCAAAGTGGCTTGCAATAGAGTGATAAATCAAGAGAATAACCAGCAACAATAAAACAATGCATCAGAAAAAGAGATCAGCAACAGTAAAATATCAAGAGGTAGCAGTAATAAAATCTAACTGAAAAACTAATAATAATAATAATAATAATAATAATAATAATAATAATAATAAACAGCTTGTACTAATCAAGACTGGAGTGCAGAACATTAGGCCAAGGGGTCAAATTTGGCCCTCCAGTGCTCCCCAGAGGCCACGCCACTTCTCCTAGCACAATAGGGGTGTACAGTTTTTGTAAATTCCATTCCGTTTGCATTTGCTTTTGTTCCATTGTCACTCATTGGCGTAAATGGATTTGATCCAATTTCCTGAATTCGTGCAAATTCGCACTCATGAAAATGAGCAACCCCCCCAATGTGCAAATCCCTCCCCCATATATATTTTCATGCCTTAGTCTATGGGGGAAATACACATTTTTTTGTGGGTGTTTTTCAGTTGTTGGTCATAAGGCTCATGAGATGAACCCTTGGATTGATCCAACATTGGCTCTTCTTATGTTCTTAGAGTGGAGTAATGGTAGGGATTCTTTTAGGTAGGGGGTGGGAGGAGAAAGTACATTCGTCTTAGATACCTCTGTGCAAATAGCTTTGCTATAATCTGCATAAAAATGTATCCCAAAGAGCTGCAGCACAAGCAATTCATTAATATGCAACGAAAAGCGTATTTGCACTTTGGCTAAAAGTAACAGTAATTTGGGTGTTTGGGTTTTTGCTTTGTGTGTGCGTGTTTTACAAAATCCCTTTCATCTGCATAAGTGATGGAGCACACAAGCCTACGCCTTTTTTTTTTTAACAATGGCCCTTTTCTGGGGGTGGGAAGGGGGATAATAATTTTGAAATGTTATATATAGGCTGGTGAACTGTCCATTTAAGCACATTTAGGCTAATGTACGACATAGAACCCAAATGATCGTGTTAAGGAATGTGCTAATTTACTGCATCTCGTTTTCAGGAAGCCGTTTATTGGGGCCGTTTTTCATGAAGCGCTGTAGTCACTTAAATCATCGTATTTCATAATAAGCATTGAGGGTTACTGTGCAATGGGGACTGTCAAAAAGAAAAGAGACCTGCCCTGCAGGTGGGTGGGTGTGTTCCACTAATCTTTGCCATAGTTAGGATGGGCATGTCAAGGATGGTGTGTCTGGGCAGATAGGTGAATCATTTCAGATTTAAATAAGGTTCTAACTTTTGGGCAGGAGGGAGGGAAGTGATCACATTTATTTAACTCGTCTTCCAAGACCCTCATGCTGATCGACATGCAACATTCCCCATTTCACCCTCATGACAGACCTGGTGGCATGTTGTCATCACAGTGGTGACCATGGCTCCCCCCAGTTAGGGTGGCCATATGGAAAGGAGGACCGGGCTCCTGTGTCTTTAACAGTTGTTTAGAAAAGGGAACTTCAGCAGCTGTCATTTGTATGCATGCAGCACCTGGTGAAATTCCCTCTTCATCACAAGAGTTAAAGCTGCAGGAGCCCTGCCCTCTTTTGTATCTGGTCACTCTAAAAAAGAGGGCAGGGCTCCTACAACTTTAACTGTTGTGATGAAGAGGGAATTCTACCAGGTGCTGCGTGCATACAAATGACACCCACTGAAATTCCCTTTTCCATACAACTGTTAAAGATACAGGAGTCCGGTCCTCCTTTCCATATGGTCACCCTACGCCCCAGTGGAGATTTGCTGGACACCTTCTCTGCTTGTCTTTCAGATTTAAACCAGCTCTTAATCCAAAGATGTTCATCCTCTTTCAGCCCAAGGCTGAATGCCATTTTGAAGCAGCTTTCACAGGGGATTCCAGTGACAGGCAAGGCAGAAGGCAAAAGGGGGCAGGGCCAAAAATGCGAACATCTTTTAGCGTAAAGCTCTTATTGGCAGTAGCTAAGCTTTAGGAGAGGAATTCAACTTTTTAGAAAGGGGGAAATTGTGCCGAAGCCAGGTAACCACCAAACAATGAGCATTCAGGGGAAATGGGGCAGGGCTAGGAGAAGGGGGCAGGGTCACCTGAGGTACCCCAGGGGATCAGATTGGGAGCCTAAGCCTTATTATTATTATTACTATTATTATTATTACTATTATTATTATTATTATTATTATTCTGCCCCATAGCTGAAGCGCTCTGGGCGGTTTACAAAGATAAAAAGACAGAACATTAAAAATCAATATACAAAATTTAAAACCATAAAAACATTTTTAAAAAACAAACAAACAGCTAACATATACACCAGATGCTGGGGAATTCTCTGTTGGGATGCAATTCACCAATTTAATTTTCAGGAATTAGACTTTTCGACTTTTAAAATGTGTGTGATTTGTAATTGGATGCCAAATTAGACTTAAAAAAAAAAATAATGTTAACTTCTGTTGACAAATACCAATACAACGTTATAGCTCATTGTACCCATTTCAGTTCCTTTCACCTTGTTTCCTCCCCCCCCCCAAAAAAAAATCCTTTAGAATCCTTTAATTATTTTCTTGCTATTTAGTAAAATGGTTTAATCTGGTTTCATTTTTAGTAGGACTCTGTTGGGTAAGTGGGGTAGCAGTTGCAGCTGGAGCGAGTAAAAATGAGGATGTTGGACTTGAATTTTCATGGTGACTGCCTGTAAACCAAACCACATATTTACCTTTGATCATAAACAACTCCTTTGGAGCTATTATAACCCACTGAGTAAATAATCTGTGTGTTTTCTGAATACATAACACACCAATGTTCCAATGCATAATTCATGTTGATTTGCCCCAGAGAGCTATTGAGGTCATCCTTTTTTGGTAGATTTAGGCCTAATCCACACCAAGCAGGATGTGGCACTATGAAAGCAGTATGAAAGCGGTATATAAAAGGCAGGAGCCACGCTACTGCTTTATTTATAGTGGTATTGACGTGCACTGACAGCCATGGAGGCCCATTGACGCAAACCATATACCGCTTTCATAGTGCGATATCCTGCTTGGTGTGGATTAGGCCATAGAGACCTTCCAGTATCTTTATGTCGCCACTTTCCTGTGCACCACGAATGGGAGACCCCTGTTTCGTAGCCCAGTGAACAGACTGAGAGCACATGGTGAAGTTCTGCTACTAAAGTTCAGCAGGTTTGGCCTGCATGGATGGGACACTGCTGCAGATCTTTCTAAGCTCTTTGTAGATAGAGGAGGAAGAGGAGGAGGAGGAGAGTATGACCCTGTTCAGATGACATGCTAAGCCTCGTGCTAAGCATTTTGAGCTAAACGTTATGGCTTAGCATGTCATGTGAACCATGACTTAGCATGTCGTGTGAACCATTCCTAACCATGGTGCCTACTTATCCACACCCACTAACCATTTACTGCAAAAGAAGTAGTGGGCCTAACCATGGCTAAGCGTGTTGTCTGAACAGGCCCTGTGAGTTGATAAAGGCTATAGCTCAGTGGCAGAGCACATATTTTGCATGCAAACTTGACCGGCGTCAGGAGTCAGCATGGGTGGGCAGCTGCTAAGAACCCATAGGCTCAGAAGGGCCCACCCCTTCCCGTCAGCCTGCTGCATCCTCCTCCTCACCCAAAGAGTGGTGGGGCTTTGGTGGAAGAGCAGCAATGACAAGAGTCCATTGGCAGCACTATGCCGAAGGCCCACTAGAGGCTGGTACCAGACCTACATGCAAAGCCCTTGAATTCAATCCTGGCATGTTTAGGCAGAGCTGGGACAGCTGCCCGCAGTCACTGTATCAGCCTTTGTTCTGGGGCTGTGACTAGGGTGACCAGATTTTGAGAACCAAAATCCCGGACCCCCCCTGCCACCCCACCCACCCAAAACAACCCCCCACCACGCGCCCGTGCCGCCCCGCGCCGCGCCGCCTGCATGCCTCGCGCCGCCCGCCCCCCCGCCCTGCGGCGCCCGCCCCCCCGCCCACGTGTCTCGCGCAGCCCGTCTGCACGCCCGCCCCATGCCACGCTGCCCGCCCCCGCATGCCTCACGCCACCCGCCTGCTCCACGCCGCCCCCCCCACATGCCTTGTGACGCCCGCCCCGCGCTGCCCGCCCGCCCCGCGCCACCCGCCTGCCCTGCGCCGCTCGCCCTGCGCTGCTCGCCCCTCGCTCCTTACCTGCTGGGGCGTCCGCTTCCCTCCGGTGCTCGGAATCTACTGAGAAACAGGCTTCCTGGCCTGTCTCTCAGTAGCGTACCGGGTGATGACGTCATCACCCGGCGCACTACTGAGGGACAGGCCGTGAAGCCTGTTTCTCAGTAGATTCTGAGCACCGGAGGGAAGTGGACGCCCCAGCAGGTAAGTGCCTCGCGCCGCCCGCCTCGCACTGCCCGCCCGCCTGCCTCCCGCCACTGCCATGTGAACCCCCGCCGCCCCGGTTTGCCCCCGCCGCCCCCCGGTTGGCCCGGATCGCCCCAGGGCCATCTGGTCACCCTTTTGGGGGGCTAAATTTCCGGATCTGGCACCCCAAAACAGTTTTTACCCCCGGATGCGGATTTGCTCCCCATTTTCCGGGCATGTCCGGACAAATCCGGGCGGATGGTCACCCTAGCTGTGACCCACCTGGCGCTCTGCCATGCACAGCCCTGAACACACTTGTAAAGCTATCTCAGCTTTTGAATTATTATTATTATTATTATTATTATTATTATTCTCTTTCTTGCTCATGGCGGTTTTTCTAGATGGACATGATGGGCTTTGCCAAGTCATGCTGTCTTTCATTGATTCAGGAATTTTCTGACAATTGAGCATGTTTTAATTATGACTGCTTTCTGGATGTTGGTGTGGATGTATTCTGGTAGGCCCAGTTTCTGGAAATTTTCTGTATAGTTTTTTGTTGTGATGCTGGTGACTGATGTGACTAATGAAATAAATGTGACCTTTTCCTGTTCCCGAGTTTTTTTACTTATTATTTATTACATTTATATAGTGCCCCATAGCTAGGCTGACCATATGACAAGGAGGACAGGGCTCATGTAACTTTAACAGTTGAAGAGAAAAGGGAATTTCAGCCAGTGTCATCTGTATGCAATTAGTACCTGGTGAAATCACCTCTTCATCAAAGCAATTAAAGTTGCATGCACTATACTAGAGTGACCAGATACAAAAGAAGGCAGAGCTCCTGCAGCTTTAAGTGTTGTAATGAAGAGGGAATTTCACCAGGTACGAATTGCATACAAATGACACCAGCTGAATTTCCCTCTTCTCTACAACTGTTAAAGTTACAGGAGCCCTGTCCTCCTTTTCATACAGTCAGCCTGCCCATAGCAGAAGCTCTCTGGGTGGTTTACAAAGATTTTATTCATTTGTTGCATTTATATCCTGCCTTTCCTCCAAGACGTCTGAGGTAGCATACACGATTACCTCCCCCTTTCCATTGATTGTCACAACCCTGTGAGGTAGGTTAGGCTGAAAGTCAGTGATTGGCCCAAAGTCACCCAGTGAGCTTCATGGCCAATTGAGGACTAGAACCTAGATCTCCCGAGTCCCAGTCCACTACACCACACAATAACTCTAGTGTGGGCCAGTGTGGGAGATAAACACAGGCTGACACCAAGGCCAAAATAAGCATTTGGCTTTCCGTTGGAGGAAATTTGACTCTGATCATTCAGAAGCAGGATTTATTCCAGCAATTTCAAAATAATAAATCGCCTACTGAAGAATTTAATTTGGGCCGTTGATAACACTCGAACGGTTGACTAGTGGTTACTTACTGGTAGTTCTCGGATGGCCCTGTATTTCTAGTGTTTCAATGGGGAGCTAATTAAAAGTGCATCAATATTTAATATTCCGTGCGTCCTCTCTCCGCTCTCCTCCATTTTGGTTTCAAATGCATCTTGATCATAACATTACAATGATGGGTAAATAAATTAAGAAAAAATACACACAACCTAAGAGAGTGTGATCTGCAGAATTTAATGCATGGAGAATATGAACAACAACAAAGATGTGTACCCAGACCAGTGTAAAATGCACAAATGGTAATCATTTAGCACTGAATATTTTTTGTGCTTGTAATTAAAATAAACTAATAAAGATTTCAGAGATGTGCTTGTTTTAATAGAATGCAGAATTATAATTGGTGACCTATTTTAAGCAATTTAATTTCCCATGACCTGCTTTTCAAATTAACATAGTAATAGATGACTGTTTATTGTGTTTGGGGATAGACGCTTCTTCTTCAAAGATGCCAATTTGACTATGTGACTTGATTTAAAGGTGCATGCTTTTATTAAAGAGCTCATAAGAACTTGGGGAAAATGTATGCAAATGTTTCTTTTTATGGTATCTAATGCGCCTAGAATTTTAGATCAAAGCATAATAATACAAAAATGAATGACTGAATGAATAAATAAATAAACAAACAAGGACATATTGAGGATCTAGAAAATTGTTGTAAAACGTCTCAGCTCAGTCACACCGAATTAATTAAAAATCACTTGTATAGACAATCAATTTGAGGAATACTCTCGCATGAACAGAATGTGTTAATGCTGGCTGGAGTAAGAAATATGGATGGGACAGACTGTTATCCTGAATTAACAAGCAACTTCTGACTGAACACAGTGTGGCGTTCTTGACATGCTCAGAGAGTAGATGAGATGTTGGGGAGAATTGGTAGGACTTCTACTATCCTAGAGGCCTTCTTGACTCACCTGCTTTTCATCGTAGGATGAGTGAAATTCGTTCTGGATAAGACTGCCAACTTGGTGTGTTTTACCAAGACCTGAATGGAAGATGATCAGGGACAAATGGTAGGAGCCGAATAGTCAGTATATTATTTATTTATTTACAATATTTATATACTGCTCAATATCTAAAACAGATTCCGGAGCAGTGAACATAGTATAAACAGTAAAAGAAAGGATTTTTTTTTTTAAAAAAAGGCAAATTAAAAGTGTTCATTTTAAAAACAAAGGAACCAGAAAAACAGTGGCTAGTCAGTTGAGGAAGGCTTCTCGAAACGGAGTTGTTTTCTGGAGGCGCCGGAAGCAGCCTAGTGTTGACGCCTGCCTGACCTCCAGGGGCAGGGAGTTCCACAGCGAAGGGGCCATTACACTAAAGGCTCTTCTCCCGGTGGATTCCAATCGGACCATAGGTCCACGTATAATATTAGTTAGGACAGGGAGGCAATGGGCCGATCTACATACGAGTTTTTTGACGTTTTGTAAGGGTTATGAAAACTCTTTGGGCCACATGACACACTCCCTATAACGTTGTATATCTGAGGTTTTTTAAAACTCCCTTCAGTTATATACAACAGTTTCACTTTTAATAAATCATTTTAAGTAAAATAATGTGTCCTTCCTTACTGTTTGTGATTCCTGGGGGCAGTGCTTCGTTGACCGGCGCCCAAATGCTTAGCAGTTGATTGGTGGGGAAGAAAGAGGAAGTGGGTGAGTGAACTACAACACCCACAATGCCTAGCCCTATACTCGTTAGGGTATGACAGAGGAACAAAGGAGGAAGTGGTGACTGAACTACAACCCCCACAATGCCTTGCCCTAAACTCATTGAAAAAATGAAAGAGAAAGAGACAGGGCAGAACAGCCTGTGACCACACACACC
This sequence comes from Anniella stebbinsi, assembly GCA_029215795.1. Classification (NCBI taxonomy): domain Eukaryota; kingdom Metazoa; phylum Chordata; class Lepidosauria; order Squamata; family Anniellidae; genus Anniella; species Anniella stebbinsi. Next base: position 9,969,246 of record JARDYH010000004.1, on the reverse strand, counting down.
GCTTTAAAGACTGAAGAATTTTTCTCCTGTAACGTGAGTACTCAGTAATGTGGCCTAAGACGTTTTAGAACGCACCTATTTGGAACGTTTTAAAATACTTTTTAAAACGTTCCAAAGGACTGTGTAGATCGGCTCAATATAAGAACATAAAATAAGAACATATTTATTTATTATGATTGCATTTCCATCCCATCTTTTTTTCTCTCGCAAGTAATTCAAGGTGGTCCTCATAGTCCTCCTCCTTTTCATATTATCCATGCAATAACCCTGTGAGGTAGGTTAGGCTGAGGGTTGGTGACTGGCCCAAAGTCAACCAGCGAGCTTCATGGCCATGTGGGGACTAGAACCCAGATCTCCCAAGTCCCAGTCCAACGCTCAAACCGCTACACCACACTGGCTGTCAATTATATCCATATAATTGGTTGTGAGTTGGGTACTTGAAACATGGAGTGGTAGCTTTGGTTGCATGATTGCTTCAGTTGCATAGACTCCAGGCATGTATTCTAGTGAACAGACAAATCTGGGATTTTGGTCAGCCACTCTGCCACTGACAGACATCCAGAACTAAGGTAGTGGTGATTCTGGAAGTAGCCACAGCAAAGGATACCATACCAGATCCATATTGTCTTAACAGCATTGCGTGTCCCACCATTTTGGAGATGACGTGAACATGGAAAGCCCTTAGCATAACCTGTTCAATTAAAAGGGTTTTTCTTCTTCTTCTTCTTCTTCTTCTTCTTCTTCTTCTTCTTCTTCTTCTTGTTAATTGAATTTAAGTACATTTTGAGAAGGCTATGCTTAAGCTCTCTGATCAGGCAAACATGAAATTGAAAATGAGAAACTCAATAGAAAAAAGTCAGGAAGAAATATCATAATTAATAAGAAATGAGTGTCAACATACATTACTTTAAAGACGTAGGTATTAGGTTGTTTTTGCTCGACAGTAGGTGCAGAAGGGCCAATCTGGATCAGGACCCTAGCATGGGGGTAAAGGGCATTAATCGTATCACCAGACTATGGTCACAACCCAGACTGGGGGTTCACCTGCAATTTCTATAGCAAAAAAGTGATCCATTTCTTTTATGGATCACTATGGCAAGAGAAATTGCAGGGGCAGAGACCCAGATCTGGATCAGGCCTATGGTGAGGCGGGGGAGGGGGCAGTGGTTTAAAATGTCCATACCACCCACCCTGGAGTCGCACTTTGGATTGGGGCCCCTGCTCCCACTCTAGAGTAAAAATGGGAAATCTGCAGCTGCTAGGTACATCTTGAAAGTAATTTCTGTTTTGGCCCTCACACACCATTTAGAGGGGAAAGAATGAACATAGAGACACTTTTAACATATATTTTGATAACATACGTTTATTCCTAGAAAGAAATATTGTGATGGATATATTTTAATATAAACTGCTGATTATTATTTTACAAAATTTAGTACCCCCTATAAACGTCCAGAATTCTGAAAGAATTTTTATCACAAACTCCTAGAGACATAAATCTCGGATAGACTTATAAACCTGTAAATTAAGGATAACTTATTTACTCACATATCTTTTGGGCCAGAAAGAAGATTTTTTCTTATTTACGGGCATGTATGTTTTAGGGCCTTTTCTTTGGGAGTTTTAGAAGCAGAAATGGCTCCTTGCAAATGCGCAGAGAACGTCAGCATGAATTAAGGAACTCATGTGTAACTCTTAAGTGATGATATCTCATAGGAAGGTAAACTACTCTCTGTCACTCACCCAAGAAGTCTTAGCATTAAAGAAATATTGTTCCATATAGAGTCCTACAGAGTGGCTGTGTCAGGGAGAACTCTGGGAAATCCCAATTTTGGAATATGTTTACTCATAAGTTATACTTTTAAAAAGGCTCGCAGTTCGGTTCCCACTCCTGTAGTGCAGTAAGAACAGCATAAATAAAGCATATTTTAAGTTACAATTAACATTGAAGCTCCTATTTCCCCCCACACACACACACACACACCTTCAACAAAACCCTTTTAGGCACCCTTTCAACTGTCTAAAAAGGTTGCAAAGGTCATGGGGTGACCATATGGAAAGGAGGACAAGGCTCCTGTATCTTTAACAGTTGTTTAGAAAAGGGAATTTCAGCAGGTGTTATTTGTATGCATGCAGCACCTGGTGAAATTCCTTCTTCTTCACAACAGTTAAAGCTGCAGGAGCCCTGCCCTCTGTTGTATCTGGTCACTCTAGTATAGCTCCTGTGGCTTTAACTGTTGTGATGAAGAGGGAATTTCACCAGGTGCTGCATGCATACAAATTAGGGATGTGCACTGGATCGGACCCGATCCACGATCCGAGTCCGGTCCAGTGGGAAATCGGATAAATTATCCGATTTCCGATCCAACAGCTGGATCGGCCGATCCAGTCCGAACCAATCCGAAAAGGCTCCGAACCGGTTCGGCGGATCGGCGGGCGCCCACTGGCGCCCACCGCCGCTTCCATTGGTGGGCGCCAGCAGGCACCCGCCGATGAAAGTGGACAGCGGGGGGGGAGGAGGGGGGCGCTTACCTTTCCGGCCCATCCGCTCCTGTCCGGCGCCGGCGGCTACTACCAGCGGGCTCCACGGCCTGCTCCAGGGTGGCGCGCCAGGTGATGTCATCACCCGGCGCGCTACTCTAGAGCAGGCCGCGGAGCCCGCTGGTAGTAGCCGCCGGTGCCGGACGGGCCAGGAAGGTAAGCAGGGGGCGCGAGGAGGGGAGGAGGGGGCGCGCGGAGGGGAGGAGGGGGGCCCTTACCTTTCCGGGCCGTTCCCTACCATCCGGCGCTGGCGGCTACTACCAGCGGGCTCTGCGGCCTGCTGCAGGGTGGCGCGCCGGGTGATTACCCGGCGCGCTACTCTAGAGCAAGCTGCAAAGCCGGCTGGCGGTAGCCGTCAGCGCCGGACGGTAGGGAACGGCCCGGAAAGGTGAGGAGGGGGCGCGCGGAGGGGAGGGGGGGTGCTTACCTTTTAGAGATGCCCGTCCGGCGCCGGCGGCTACTACCAGCGGGCTCCGCGGCCTGCTCCAGGGTGGCGCGCCGGGTGATCACCCGGTGCCCTACTCTAGAGCAAGCCGCAAAGCCGGCTGGCGGTAGCCGCCGGCACCGGACGGGAGCGAACGGCCCTAAAAGGTAAGCAGTGGCGGGGAAGGGGGCTTACCCCCCCGGAGCCATCCGCTTCTATCCGCGGGCGCCCGCAGGCGCCTGCGGATGGAAGCGGACGGCCCCAGGGGGGGTAGGGAGCACGGGGGAGGGGGCTTACCTGCCGGGGCCATCCACAGTGGATGGCCCCGGGGGGGAGGGAGTTAGGCCCCCCTCACCCACCCGCCGCCATTTTTTCCTCATAGACTTGCATTGCAATGCAAGTCTATGGGGGGAAAAATGGCGGCCGATCCAAAAATTTACGATCTTTGGATCGGGATCGGACTCGATCCGGTCCGGGGGGCCTCCGATTTTGTCCGAACTGATCCATGACAAAATTGGAGGTCCCGATCCGGGTCCCGATCCGATCCGGGGGGTCCGTGCACACCCCTAATACAAATGACACCCACTGAAATTCCCTTTTCCATACCACTGTTAAAGTTACAGGAGTCCGGTCCTCCTTTTCATATGGTCACTCTACCTCCATTGGAGATTTGCTGGACACCTTCTCTGCTTGTCTTTCAAATTTAAACTACCTTTTAATACAGAGCTGTTGATCCTCTCTTAGCCCTGGGTTGAATGCCATTTTAAAGCAGCTTTCAGAGGGGGATTCCAGTGACAGGCAAGGCAGAGGCAAAAGGGGGCAGGGCCTAAAATGTGAACATATTTTAGCTTAAAGCTCTTATTGGCAGTAGTATTCATCACAACAGTTAAAGCTGCAGGAGCCCTGCCCTCTGTTGTATCTGGTCACTCTAGTATAGCTCCTGCAGCTTTAACTGTTGTGATAAAGAAGGAATTTCACCAGGTGCTGCCTGGTTTTTTTGTTTTTTTTTTGTAGCTTTTTGAAGTGTTGTAGTGGTTTTAAATGTACAGATTGTGTGTATGTTGCATGTTTTTGCTGTTTTAATTTTTGTATATTGTTTTTAATTGTTTTTAATCCTATGTAAACCGCCCAGAGAGCTTCGGCTATGGGGCGGTATACAAATGTAATAAATAAATAAATAAATAAATAAACATGTACAAATGACACCCGCTGAAATTGCCTTTTCAATACAACTGTTAAAGATACATGAGCCCAGTCCTCCTTTCCATATGGTCACCCTACTAAAGGACATAATAACCCCACCCTCCCCTGCTCCCCCTTCCCCTCCTCTAATTTTGTTCTGGCTCCTTGGTAACCAGTCACATTCCTTCCTGCAGGAACATTGTAGGCATTCCTAGGGAAGGATCTTATAGAGTAAACCGCATATGCTAAAATGGGCTGGATGAGGTTGAGGAATTACATTTAAAAGGCAAAGTACAAACATGTTACAGGACTACTAGAGCAAACAGTTTCCTAAAAGATGATGCACAAATGGAGAAATTGGCCAATAAAGTTTAACTCCAGCAAAATACGGGGGTAAGAAGAGAAGTATATAAGAAGAGCCATGCAGGATCAGATCAAGGATCCATCTAGTCCAGCATTCTGTTCACATAGTGGCCAACTGGCTGTCCAGGGAAAAGCCACAAGCAGGACCTAAGTACAACAGCACCCTCCTGTCCATGTTCCCCAGCAACTGATGTACATAGGCATATTGCCTCTGATACTGAAGGTAGCACATAGCCATCAGGACTAGTATCCACTGATAGCTTTATCCTCCATGAATTTGTCCCCTTGTAAAGCCATCCAAAATGGTGGCCATTACTATGTTGGGCAAAAGTGAATTCCATAGTTTAACTATATGCTGTGTGAAGAAGTCCCTCCTTTTATCTGTCCTGAATCTCACACCAATCAGCTTCATGGGATGACCCCTTTGGGTTCGGGAGAGGGAGAAAAATGTCTCCCTATCCACATTCTCCACACCATGCATAATTTTGTACACCTCTATCATGTCTCCCCTAAATCTAAGTTTATTTTTTTAATTAAAATGCATTTGTTTCCATTATGTTGTAATAAGCTATTATTGATTCATCTTTTTTATACTTTGGCTGCAATCCTATGCTCACATACCTGGGAGTAAGTCCTATTGAACTCAAAGGGGCTTGTGTTTGAATAGGATAGTTAGTTAGGCTGACCATCTGAAAAGGAGGACAGGGCTCCTGTAACTTTAACAGTTGCAGAGAAAAGGGAATTTCAGCAGGTGTCATTTGTATGCAATTAGTTCCTGGTGAAATTCCCTCTTCATCACAACAGTTAAAGGTGCAGGCACTATACTAGAGTGACTATATACAAAAGAAGGCAGGGCCCCTGCAGCTTTAATAGTTGTAATGAAGAGGGAACCTCACCAGGTACGAGTTGCATACAAATGACACTGGCTGAAATTCCCTTTTCTCTACAACTGTTAAAGTTACATGAGCCCTGTCCTCCTTTTCATATGGTCAGCCTATAGTTAATATAGGACAATTAGTGGTGGAGTAAAGGGGGAATGCAATGGAGCAGAACTCCGACCGATCAGCGTTGTTGGATGACCCCAGGTTCCAGTCTTATGAGAGAAAACAGACAATCTGTGTCCCACTGCTAGAGGTCATTCATCATACTTAAACTCCTATAGAAAAGCCATATCTTACCCTTTCTGCCTCAAAATAGGCATGGGCCATCCTCCAACCATCCTGTCCTACACTGCCGTGTTTCAGATCGATCCTCTGAGTTTTCAGCCCTAGAACCTACTCCCTTCTACAGCCCCCTAATAAAGGTGTATTGCGATTCATCCCACTCATCCTTAACAACCATATAGTTCTCCATGAATTTATCTAATATTCTCTTAAAGCCATCCAAGTTGGTGGCCATCACTACATCTCCTCTGGGGAGAACTTACTTCAGTCAGCTAAAACTAGGCTGACAACTGTTACCCAGAGGACCTTTTCTTCTGTCGCCCCCAGACTCTGGAATGGCCTCCTGGAGGAGATTTGCCCATTTAACTCTCTCTCTCTCTCTCTCTCTCTCTGAGTTTAAGACAGCTATAAAGACTAGCCTCTTCCTGCAGGCCTACCCAGATGAATATTAACCCAAGAATTTTAAGATGTCTTGATTGTTTTATATGCTCTTTTAACTAGCTTTATGTATTTGATCTATATTTAGGCTGACCATCTGAAAAGGCGGACAGGGCTCATATAACTTTAACAGTTGTAGAGAAAAGGGAATTTCAGCCGGTGTCATTTGTATGCAATTAGTTCCTGGTGAAATTCCCTCTTCATCACAACAGTTAAAGTTGCAGGGGCCCTGCCTTCTTTTGTATATGGTCACTCTAGTATAGTGCCTGTAACTTGAACTGCTGTGATGAAGAGGGAATCTCACCAGGAACTAATTGCATACAAATGACACTGGCTGAAATTCCCTTTTCTCTACAACTGTTAAAGTTACATGAGCCCTGACCTGGATTTTATCTGGTCAGCCTATTCTAGCCCAGGGCCCAAATGTCTTTTTGGTGGGCAGAGCACATGGCCAAAGCGCCGGGGCCAAATAGACCAGAAAGACCATTGTATTTTAGCTCAGAGATCTTCCTGCCCTAGAAGAACCATTTCAACCTTTTAGAATGGGTAAAACTCTGCCCCAAACCCAGAATAATAATATATAGCATATGAATGTACTGTTATCTGGTATAATTTTATCTCCTTGGGTAGTTATACATTGCCAAAACCTATGGGTTTTTTCTCTAGGGGAATGTAGACAACCCCCATCCCATCATTCCAGGGCATTGTGGATAATTTTAAAAAAAATCACCATGCTCCAATATTCTTGTGGCAGCCAAGTCCCCCCCCCCTTTTAACCCACAGTGTCTCAGAACAAAGGACTTCACAGGCACTGCATTTTGGGAAAACTAAGATGGTCACAACCATGGCTTCCGCAGTTCCATCACAAAGCTCCCTGCCAAGGCTCTGCTCAGACCTTACCCTGCCCTGCCCAGATCTTACCAACTCCAGTAATAACTATATTGATTACTGATGTATTTACCGATCACATTCTGTCTTACTCCGGTGGCACTCAGAAAGGATTTCCACCCATGCCGTGATTGGTTTTTCGCATCTCAGGGGTAACCCTGCCATGCAACATACGATTAAAAATGTGACAGGCCCATGATGTACGGGGCCATTAGCGAGGCCATGTGAGGCTCAGGGTGAAGGCCGAAGGCACTTGAACCACCTGAGAAATGCATTTATAGCCCTGTTAAACACACCCTAGGGTGCTATAATGCTGTTATAATATGGAAGAGTCCCTTTCCATTTTAATTAGATTTTGGGGCGGGGTAGGGAGGGTGTTATGGCCTAAATGCATCTTTCTAGTGTAATTAGAGTTCGCTGAACAGATTTTTTAAAAAAAGTTATTGTGAATATATTTTGTGTGATTACCAAATCTATATTTACACAAAGGTCTTGGCAAAGATTCATTGCCCACCCCCACCCTTGACTGCCAGCACCAGCTGATGCTTGGGAGCATCATGTTTATCAGTTCCCTGCCCAAACGTGCAACCTGCTGACACAGAATGTAGCATCTGAGGAACCTGGTTATTTTTTTCCCCCTCATTGGCATTTTAAACAAACCTTCTAGACCTCATGGCTGGGGAAAACCTACAAGCAGCATTTGCGAGACCTTAGGAACCACCGCATCTGTGTTTCAGGCCATCTAATCATAGAGCTTTCTCACGCGGGCGGTTTGATCTGCACCTGCCGTGACTTTGACCCAATTCTTGCACATGACGTCTTCCCCCTCACACTGCTCTCGCGCCCCGAGTGCTCCTTTTTTCCTTCCTCTTTTGAAATATCCCTTGAACGGGGATTGTCCGTTTTCTCCCCTCCTCCACAGGCTTAGCTCAGGTATCGGAGCAAAACCAACCACGTGTGATCAAAAGACTACACTCACATATGGAAACGGAGGGGGAACCCCGCATAAGCAAAACGGGGAGGTGTGATAATGGCTAGAATCTTCGCTAAGAAGATAAGAAAAAAGAAATTGTCTTCCTGGATCAAACCAAATGCTCCCCCAGTCCCTCATCTTGTTTCTCAGAACACCTAGGGTTCATCTACATCAAAGAACCTTCTAAGACCAGGGGGGGGGAAATCTCTGGTTTTCCAGCTTCCGGAATCCTCCCCCAGCGTCCAAATGCCAGCACAACATCCCAGAAGGAAAGAGGGACATCTGGCATGGCATGTGGGGTTTTTTTGGGTGGGTCGTGCAATTGCATGGCTCCGATCCTCCTAAAAAGTAAGTAGAAAACCCCCAAACCCTTAAAACATAAATGCAATCAGCCATCCTAGGAATGGTGAAATTGCTCCCCCCACCCTCGATGGGCATGGAGTCACCCTGTGCAGCTCCATGCCCGTTCAAAGAGCCACGCTACCTGTGGGGAGGAGGGAGGACCCGGGAGCACTGGCCACACTTCCCGTGGTCCTCGGGTTTGTCCCAGTACCACGGGAAAAACTGGGATAAAAGTAGTCCTTTTTGTCCTGGGGAAAGTGAGTGGCTGTCCCCGGTTGACCCCAGGATGTCCTGTGCATCATTTGGACGCACAGGGACAATCTTGAGCTGACCCCGGGATAAATGGATTGTGTAGACATGGCCCTAATCAGATGTGCCTGGGAAGCTCAAAAGCTGCTTATGAATATGAAGGGTGCATTGGGTGTGGCTGGATTCCAAATCAAATTGGGTCAATTCGAACAGATTTGGGCAGGGTCTGAATCTAAGTGGGACTCCTCTGAAGCAGAATCTGAACACTCCTGAAGTTTTGGGATTCAGAGGGACACAAACCCACCAAATGGAAATGATTCTCTCCAAGTACTCCATAGAAGGAAAACCCCACTGTAGTGAGGGAAAGGAGGGAGTGTAGTTCTGTAACTGGCAACTCTAGCTTCTCAATCATAGTGAATGAGGGCTTTAGGGGAGGGATGTTAAAGTCCCGTATCAGAGGACATTAAGAGTGGTTTGGTGGTGTCCCAGCAGGTGTCATTTGTATGCATGCAGCACCTGGTGAAATTCCCTCTTCATCACAAGAGTTAAAGCTGCAGGAGCTCTGACCTCTTTTGTATCTGGTCACTCTAGTATAGTGCCTGCAACTTTAACTGTTGTGATGACGAGGGGATTTCACCAGGTGCTGGATGCATACAAAGGATACCTGCTGAAATTCCCTTTTCTATACAATTGTTAAAGATACAGGAGCCCTGTCCTCCTTTCCGTATTGTCGCCTTAGTCTATGGCGCGTGGGAGGGTGTAAAATTGGGCTCTTGCTTGGAAAATACTGGATTTTCAAGTCCTTTCCCCTCTGCCATTGTATGCCCGATGTTCCTCCTCCACCCCATTCAATGGCACATTTTGTGATCCTGGTACCAACGGAGCAGAAAACAAAACAGAACAAAAGTCTAAAACTGTTTTTCATTCATCATAACTCCTTAGCCCCTGCCCCTATCCTTCTGATATCTTGCAGGGTTCTTGCCTTGGGACATCTAGGAACAGGCTTATACTGACTCATACCATTGTTCCGTCTCGTCCGACAAGAATTAGGAAATCAACAAGTACTGATGTCTTCCTTAGGGCAAATTTTAGTTTCTCTCCTTCTAAGCCCCATCTTTACATATGTCCTAACCGTCTGTGCCTATAGCTAAGGGGTTGTGCCTTTAGTTAAATGGGATTAATTTTTAAAGATACAATTATGTCCCTCAAGCCAAGTAAGGTGACACATTTTATGGCCAGGATCTAGTAAATTGTGGTGCATAACCAGGAAATATCCTAAGCACCTACCTCACTTTGGTGAATTATGTGTCATATAATATCATCATAGTATTAACTACAGCTTTATAAATGAGGTCAGAATGATCCTCATTACACAGATGGGAAAATGAGACACTGAGGCATACACTCAGTGGCTTCCTTACTCAGTATGTTCATGCTTAATCTGAAAGCTCCATCACACAAGTGATTTAGTGCACTTTCGCCATGCCTGGTGTGCGGATTTGCAGCATGGTACTCACATGATGCCATGCCTGTTCTGCTGACACCCCACCTCTTCCCCAGGCTTTCTTAGAATGCTAAAAGTCTGGATTATTTTCCTTAAGCACGTTTAATGTGCCTTTAAGCCTCCATGTAGTTTTAAAGGAATTGGGGGCATGTGCTGTGATGGGAGTCTTGCTGTTGGCTTGAATGGATTGCATCAGGTCCTGGCAGGGAAAAGTGATCTCTCCCAGCAGCAAGCCCCAAGCCTCAATATAAAACCCAAACCTTGCATCCCAGGCTAAAATGCATTTTTTAAAAATCATACAACTCCCAAAACTCTGCAGAGACAGGATTGTACTCCCTCAATGCCTCCAAAGAACCAGACTAAAGGATCGTTCCATCTTTGCCCAGCAGAAAGCCAGTCTGGTTGAAGTACTAATCTGAAAAGACCTGATTGGAGGGAGAAAGAGAAGAGGAGGGGTGGAGTGGAGTGGAGTGGAGTGGAAGAGCAAACGAGCAAAGGAGCAAAAGAGCAGCTATTCAGGTGAAAGGGATCATAAGCTTGACGCGCTTCTGCATCAGAGGTAAAAAAACACGGAGGCAAAAAAGGGGGGAAATTAGGTGTGATGGAGCTCTGAGATTTAAACAGTGAAAAGGTCATGTTAGAGGCCTTTTCCCCCCAGGCACAAGCGGTCCAGTGATCCCATTCAGCAGCACTTCAACAACATTGAAACAATTATAAACGCAGTAACGGTGGCATCCCTTCACATAGCATCCATCGTAGCAGTAGACTTCCCTACCAATCATGCCAGCCATGGACAATTTCCTGAGAACCTGTGCAGAGAAAGCGGCAATCCCCATACACCACTGTCATGGACGCATGGTCACAAACACTTAACCTAAACAAACCATAAAGCAAAGACTGGCCTATGAAAGGGGGGGGGGGGGGAGAGAGACAGTGTACGTCTTCTCCTGTACAATCCGCCCGCACACTTAGGTCCTCTGGGAAGAACTTACTCAAATCAGCCAGAACTAGGCTGACGAGTGTTACCCAGAGGACCTTCTCTTCCATTGCTCCCAGATTATGGAATGGTCTGCCGGAGGAGATTAGACAAATTAGCAGTCTTCATGAATTTAAGAGAGTTATGAAGACTGCTCTCTTCCGGCAGACCTATCCAGATGAATTTTAATATGTTTTAATGATGTATTTTTTTCTTGTTTTTTTTTTTTTTAACTGTTTGTGATTCTGTGTTTTATATTGTTGTTGTTCCCCGCCTCGATCCGGAGGGAGAGGCGGGTTATAAATAATAATAATAATTATTATTATTATTATTTACATTTTAATTTTTGTTTTAAGAACACCCAGATAACATTGTGTGTGTGTGTGTGTGTGTTTCCGGACACATTGGGGAACCTGCCAACATGCTCAGATCAGTAGTGCATGCCAGCTGTAAGCTTCGAATGTGAATTTGTATACATATCCTGTGCAACGTACATGTGGCGCAGAGCAGTAGAAGCTTCCAAATCGACCCGGATTTGATTCGGGGTGCCAGAGTACCACCCCGGACCACTTCGGGATTGGTTGCGAATCCAAAGCAGGCTGGCTGTTGCAATTTCCGGAGTGAAGGTCAACCAGGAGTCCATAGGGCTCCCCTCCTGCTCACCCCCTTTTCCACCCGCTCGCCCTCCAAACCCGTCACGTTGCTCCCCCTGCCCACGGGACTTATCTAAAGCCTCCATGCACCCCGGCAAGCCACCCATCTTCCAGGATATCTGATTTGGCCTGCCACAGATCTATTGTTGTAAACGATGGCAGCCGAAAAGTAATAGATCCTCTCCTGGAGGATGGGCAGCTTACTGGCACATGTGGAGGCTTCAGGTAAGTCCTTCAGTTGGGTGAGCAGGTGGGCAGGCGACCTGCATTGAATTGGATTCAGAACCGAGGCACACACTCCTACGGAGCAGATCCTTTGTAAGGTACCCTACCTTTGGTGTGGAAACAGCCCATGGACTTCCATCAATGTAATGGAGGGGAGCAGAACCTCAAGCCCCACCCCTTTGCCTAGCCCCACCCCTTTCTCCCAACCACTGGCCATTTGCTGGTTTTCTGGGTTTGGGGCAGAGTTTTACCCATTCTAAAAGGTTGAAATGGTTCTTCTAGGGCAGGAAGATCTCTGAGCTAAAATACGATGGTATTTCTGGTCTATTTGGCCCCGGCGCTTTGGCCATGAGCTCTGCCCACCAAAAAGACATTTGGGCCCTGGGCTAGAATAGGCTGACCAGATAAAATCCAGATCAGGGCTCATGTAACTTTAACAGTTGTAGAGAAAAGGGAATTTCAGCAGGTGTCATTTGTATGCAATTAGTTCCTGGTGAAATTCCCTCTTCATCACAACAGTTAAAGGCGCAGGCACTATACTAGAGTGACCATATACAAAAGAAGGCAGGGCCCCTGCAACTTTAACTGTTGTGATGAAGAGGGAATTTCATCAGGAACTCATTGCATACAAATGACACCTGCTGAAATTCCCTTTTCTCTACAGCTGTTAAAGTTACATGAGCCCTGACCTGGATTTTATCTGGTCACCCTAGTAGAAAGAAGTTCCACACCCCTGCTGTAGGCTTAGAAAGTAGTGTGCTTACTTCAGTGTAAATCTGGCATGGATTCAGCTTAGGTCAGCAAAAACAGGAGGTCCCCTAGGATGAAAAAAAAAAAGAATTTCCATTTGATGATCTACTCTCATCCTTTTGAGGTGCATTCTGCGACTTTAAAAGTCGCACACAGCATTACATAATACATGAGGAGACAATGAAGCGGTTCTATTTATCTTACTTGATGAGCACGTACACCCTCAACAAAACTCTCTCCACCTTGGGTGAAAGAGAGAGTCGTTCAGCAGAGGTCACTGCTCTCATTTCCATAAATAGATCCTTTCTCTAATCAGAAAAAAAGAGGCAATTGGTGTTGTGAACAATGGGAGCGTGTATCTGTGTCCTCTGGCCTTAATGATACATCCCAGGGCGACAACCAGTGGAGACATGCCATGCAAGTATAACTTCTACTCGTGTGGGGTTTACGGGGCTTAATTAGAATAAACTTGCAAATCAACAACAACTAATAACTTGAACAAAATGTGTCTTTAGTAAACATCAATTTACAGAAACATGCCACAATTTCACCTTCTATGGCCAAACAAACAAACAAAAAATATGGATCTCTTGCTTGTAGACCAGTCTCATGTGGTTCTCTGGACGCTGAGTATTTCAGAAGTCCCTTTTGTATATTCTTCTTAACTTTAATTTGACAGGGCAATCCCTAATCAGTAAGTAAACATTGTAGTTCAAAGGATTAGCCCTTAGACGAGGTGATAAGAACTCCAAAATTAAACAGCAATCTTCTAACATTCAGCTTTCAGCAGGACGTCTGATTCTCTTTTTTAGTTGTTTCTTCTCTAGCCCTTCCTCTGAGTGAGGTCCCTGCTCAAGGGACTAAACCATCTACTCCATTGGGGTTACACGAGCATTAGTGAAACCATAGCTCTTCCATCAGATAATGGTAGGCCTGACTAGTTTTTCATGTTACTCTACAAGTGGGGATTTGAATGCCTTTCAGAACTCCAGGGGAAATTTCATTGAACCATAGGCATGGAAGACACCTGAAGCTCAGCTAGTTGCACACAATGGCTCAATTCAGACGACACGATAGTCAATGGTGGGGTAATAATCAACTTTACAGTTGTTCATCCAGGGGGTACTCCCCACACAACATGGTAATAAATAATCAACTGTGGTGTGGATTAGGATCAGCGCTGAGTTGACTATGGCAGCAGTCAGACGACACGATAGTCAATACAACTGACGATTGTTCCCCCCCCCCCCCCAGTTGCTTATTGTGTCGTCTGAATTGAGCCATTGTGTACAGGCAAGGTGGAGCTCCTAGAAAAGTCTGGATAGAGGTAGATGTCTAGATCAGTCTTCCCCAATCTGGAGCACCCCAGATGTTTTGGACTTCAAATTCCATCAGCTCAAGGCAGTATGACTAATGATCTAGAACCATAAGCGTTGTAGGACAGCACGTCTGGAGGACATCAGGTTGGGGAAACCTGCTCTAGGTGATTTGTGATAAACAGGCAAAAATATATGAATCCTAATCATTTAACCTTAGTAAGGTGTTGTTGTTTTAAATGGAACCAATGGTGGTTTCTTTAGGAGTGTCCATACTAGACTTATAGTGTGCTTTATATAGATAGAGAGAGATAGAGAGATAGAGAGATAGAGAGGGTTTTAAGAGAAACCAGGACTACTAGGGTGGACATGTATGGCCCACCAAAAAAAGAGGACAGAAGATAGCATCAATTTGCATAAAATTGCATATGCTAATCTATATGTAAATATGCAATGATATAATTTAAATAGAAATACGACCCATCTCACTATAATGTGAAAGACAGTGACCAGATTACCTGTATGCATGTTGATGAACAACTTCAACTCATCCAGGCTCTCCCTTCTTATGGTTCTTTTATCTTTAAACAGGACTTGGAGTAGACAAGCCTTCAAACAGAGGATACCTTCAAATAGAGGGCAGTCCTCTGTAAAAGAAGGCCCATGACCACCCTATCAACTCCTTCTCTCAAATATGCCTTCTCTGGGAATCGTGTCCTGAGGTTGCAACAACTGGATTGTCATCAAAGCAAGAGCAATAAGGCAGAGCTCCAAAGGGGAAGTCCACATCAGACTGGATATACAATATTATCTGTAAGTTGTTCAGCAAACAAGGGACAATGGATCGCTGAGTGGTGTTTGGCCCCAGAGGGCACAGCCTTGGTCTGGCAAGCATCCCCAAGTGTCCAGGAAATGTTCTAGCTATAGTGTCTTGCCTACTTCATGGCCGTATCTATCCGATTGAAATCCAGGACTCGTCACGTGGGTCTTGTCGAGACCCACTTCTTGACACTGTTGTGACTTCAGATAAAGGAGTGGTCAGATGAGAGACTGTGTCCTGAGCTCAGCCTCTTGAGTCTTTTGAGGCCATGAAGCCCTGATGTTTATCGACTGAGACCTTGTCACAACTGCACATTCCTTGATGGTAGGGTGACCCTATGGAAAGGAGGACAGGGCTCCTGTATCTTGAACAGTTTTATAGAAAAGGGAATTTCAGCAGATGTCACTTGTATGCATGCAGCACCTGATGAAATATAGGCAATAGGAGAGGAATCTCTGAAGCTGAAGGGCTGGTTGAGTAGCATGCACCTCCAAGGAGGAGCTCAATGCCTACATGACACCTTGCCTATATACTCCATGCCCTGCCTCATGCAGGAGCATCATGTCACTTAAGGAAATACATTGCTTGGTAGTTTGGATAGCTTGTTCACTGTCAAGGAGTGGTCAGAGACCACAGAAAATAGCCTTCAAGTCTCTAAGTAAGTGGGTTGCTTTCTTGATGGCTCAGCAATTTCACAGCATTTTTTTTAAAAAAAAAATGATTGAAAGGTGATGCTTTTGACATATCTGAAAGGCTGACACATAGATGATGGAACAAATTTGTTCTCAGTTGCTCCAGAGGGTAAGAGCTGAAGCACTGGCTTCAAATGATGAAAAAGGGCATTTCAACTGAATATTTGGGAGAACTCTCTGATGGTATGAGCTGCGTGATAGTGAAACAGAAGGTGGTGGACATTTCTTCATTAGAAGGCTTTAAGCAGAGCCTGCATGGCCACCTATCAGGGATGCTGGCAGGGGTTGGACTAGATGAACTTTGAGGTCCTTTCACACTCTATGACTCTATGAAAAATAAATAAATAAAATAAAATAAATGCCAGCATCCTTTTGTATGGGGATTGTGAGGGTTATAGTTCAACCCACATGATCCACAACGACAAAAAAAACACCCTCTGCCAGCATCTCTAAGTTGGCAGTATCTTTATTTATCCAAGAGATGGGGAAGGAGGAGAAGTCTGGTGGGCCTTTATTTTGGGAACAAGCATAAAGGTTGTTCACCCATCACCAGTTTAATGCAGGATTAGTGGTTGAACAGTCTGCTTATGGTAGCGTATTTGCCTCCACTAACTTCTGTTCATACACTGCTTTGAATGATCGCAAAGGTGGTATAGAAATAATAAATAATTGTATAGTTTAAAATAAAGCCAGTATTACAAGAGTATGATCAGTGCTCTCTCAGCCAAATGAAACTAGGCAATAGCGGAGCAGCCCCTGGACTTTCCTACCACTTAGGGAACTGCGGCAAACAAGTAACAATGTTACTTAATTTTCATGATTAAAACTGCTTGTAAAATTCAGCATTTCATGGTGATGGTGGAAGGCAGAAGATGAATGTATGAAAGCAAGGAAGGGGTAGCACCAAAAATTGAAAAATGTTGATGCCTCAAACTGTAATATTTATTGATCCATATGAATTATCTGCAGTGGCTTGATTTTTTTAAAAAAAACTGGCTAAAGAATCTTGCTATTTCTCACAAAGCAGCCTGAGCAACTTATTCAAGATTATTTCTCCAAAATATAATTCTTATTCACTGGCTGTTTTACTAGACTAAGATAAAAGAGAAGAAAATGGTTTTATCGGAGCACGTCAGACCATTCCCATGGATCAATAAATCGTTATTTTAAAGCATCAATTTGAGGCTTTGACTCTTCCCTTCTAGAAGTAAGGATTTGCAATACTCCCCTGAGAAATTCTGATAGCCTCAATAAAACTTTTCGTTCCCTTCAAAATGAATTACATATTTTCACTTAAGGCGGACTTTCCAACTTTGCTGTAGAGGGGATCTGGTGACCACCCTTGAGGTGGTTGGAATGCTCCCTGAGAAACTTCAAGAATCTTATCAAAACTCTTTAGATTGTTTCCTTCAGGGGTAAAAAAAATAGCAGTGAAAATGTGCTCAGCAAAAGACAGTTTTATTTTTTCTCAGAATCCTTCAGGTGTTTTGGCCAAAGACGAAACCCGAAAATCGCTTGAGATGAAATTCCCATGATGCCTCTAGTGCAGAATTTGGGTTTCTTGGTAGAGGGTCTTGGTCACCTGTTCACCCCAAACAGGTCCTGCTAAAATGGACCCGCCAATGTTGTTTGCTGATGTGTTCTGTACTCACAGCTATGTTTGGCAGGTAGATGAGAGATGGCTAGCAATGACCTCTAGTGTTGGACATGACGTTCTTGATGACTCTTAATTACCGAGATTAGATTGCTCCCTCATTGGACTCATAGACATCATCTCTCTCTCTCTCTGTCTGTGTTATTTCCTCTGTCCTTGACTAGAACGAATCCTTTCAACCCTCTCCGTTCTATTCCACTTTGGCACAGGAAGTGTTCTTCCGGGTGATGTGTGTGTGGAGTGGAGGGCGGGAGACCCTCTTGTAAGCACTATGCTTCCATTAGGGCATCCTTTCAGCTTGCCTGAAAGGTTACATGTTGTTTTCATTTTTTTCCCTCAAGTACCTCAGGTCAAATTGAAAAGAAACACCCAATGTCAGTGGCTTTAATCGGCTAATAAAGTCTTTCATCCCCAGAGCTGCTTGGCTGGCAAGAAGTCAGGGGACACAACGAACGAAGTCACTGAGTGTTGTTCAAGCTGTCAAATCCTTTTCAGTGTGCTTCTCCCTGCCAGCCTGTGCTTGTGAGTTTCATGGAGGAGTGGGGGGGGGGGAGACGACCAAATGAGGATGGGGAGGGAGGAGGTGGAGGAAACCTTTCATGGCAAAGTGCCCATGGAGCCTTGGCATCCTTCCAAATCCACCTCTGCCTCTATCCACTCCCCCCCTTCTTCCACAGGCATGAGGACCTGCCAATCTGTTCCATGCACACACACACCCTTCCCGGTGTAATGCAAGGGGGAGCTGGCGTACGGAGGCCAACTGGATGACTTTCCAACAACTTTGCTCCCAAGTGGCCTGCTACTCAATGCTTGGCACCTCCAATCTTCTTCTCGGAGAGCTGGACTGGTTCCAGCACTTCAAAAGCCAATTTGCCCCCTTTCCCCCCTTTTGTCGAGGATTGCTAAGCCTTGAACTGATTTTATTGACTCCGCCGTGCCAGAGGGAAGGGAGGATGCCAAGGGTCGCCGGAACGCCGGCAGAACTCCACCTGCCGCATTGAGAGGTGCCGCTGCACACTTTACCCGAGACTTTCTCTGATGACATGGATACAAAAGTCAGGGGTGCTCCCCATGTGCCAGGCGGCTGGGTGGGTTTTCATGTGAGTCTTGGATTTGCTTTTTTCCCATTGGCTTCCACGTCATGCTTTTTTCTTTATAAATGGCATGGTAGAAGGATTTGAAGGTCAAGTGAGGTAAGATCGCTCCCCCCGCCGCCTCTTCTTTCACTGGCTAAGCCATGCATGTAGTGGAACACCATAGCCACCAGGAGCAGCAGAGGCACAGCAGAGATAATGGATGATTTAGAGAGACAACTGAGCCTGAACATGCTGCTTCTGGAACAAGATCAACGGTGAATCATGTAAGCCAAGTGAGTATATGAGCAGGATCGAAGAATCACAACCCCTCCTCCAAGGAGTTCAGCAAGATTAATCTCCTATGTCCTTCCCTTGCCCACCCGCTCACTTGCTTGTCTGGTCATAGGCTTACCTGGCAGCAGAAGCAGTGCCTGGGAAACTGAGAACCAATTTAGGTTGCCACAATGCTGGAGAGCAATGCTACGTGGGCCAATCCAGGGCATTGGGGGAAATTCAAAATGGCTGTCTTATACTGTTGCTAAATAAGCTTGTAGCTGGGGGAACTAGGTGAGCCTGACCTCAGCAGTGAGCTGTAATTGCCCTTGCTGGGTGTTGAGGTCCACCACAGGGCTGTTGGCCAGGGCTCCAGCAGATGTCAGGGGTTGGTGCCAGAGCCTGACCGCTGCTGTACTTCTTTCCCCCACATGATTGCTGTGTCCATTGGAGGAGAAACGAGTCACCTGGGCTGATTCTAAACCGATTCATCCAGTTTTGTCACAATGTTTCTTCAAAACCACATGTGATACTGAATGTGAGTAGATGCAGGAGAGGGCTTTACGGCACACTAGGGAGACCAAGCTAGAAGCATAAGAAAGGGCATCTGAACCAGCTTTGGGGGGTGGGGGTGGGATGGATTCCAGCTGCCACCGTTAGTATCTCATGGCACCAACCCTGTCAAAGGCACCTGAAAGGATGTCAAGAAAGGGTGAGCACTGACACGTACTTGGATGGTTCAGTAGCTCCAGATCTGCCAGGGATGGGAAGCAATGGGAAAGAAGCACCAGCAATCTGCTGTCCTTTTTTTAGGATGGACCTGAGACTCAGCAAGCAATAAGACTGGATGAATGAGTGTCGGAGAAGCGCTACTGCTGCATAACTGGACAGGTATTGGGGAGGGGAGGGGGAATCCAGCTTAGCCTTCTCACCTTAAGTCTTTTCATTTAAAACAGTCAAAGGGCCAGGGCCAGGGCAGGACAGGAAGAGCTGGTTCTGGAAAAATGGGCTAAAACTGACTCAAGACCTAGATCTGGAGGAGGGTTGCAAAGTGGTTCTGTGTCTGCTTCCAAACATGTCCAAATCCTAGGGGGTTTTTTTCCTGCACAGATCGACATATGACCACTCCAATGCTGGACAGCCTCTGTTTGCAAATTCGCTAGAGTGGCTTGTTTGCTCCCACCTGTGCCCAGTTCTACATAACATCTTCATCTTCCATCCCAATGGATTAGAGTTGAGCGCTTACAACCCCCCTATGCTGGTGGCACCCTCTGCATTGGAGGGATGTGCCATCAGTGTGACTTCCAACCTCACAATCTGCTCCACCAATATAGCCTGGAGATGCCCAATAACCTGAGGATAACATAATGCTGTTTCACTGATGAAGCAAAGCAGGTCCATCTTTGCAAGTTGCCAAAAGAACAGGAGGGCCAGGAGCCAGATTTAAGCTGCTCTGCACTCTTTGAAGGTGAAAAAGTGTATTTTGAAAAAGAAGAACTTGAGTGGGAGATAGAGAAGAGATGTTACCTGGAGCAGTGAGCAAAGATGCCACTTCAGTCAGTGCATACTTGAAGCATCAGAAACTATTCCTGTGGCTGCCCATTCCCCTGGCCCCCACTTGCAAGTCACCAATTTCATGGCTCTCTGAAGGATCCTCTAGGAGCACAAACTGCCATTTTGAATGTTCCTGCAAACCTTCCAGTTGTAATTTGAGCATTCACAAACAAAATGGCTGCCTGTGGTCCTATTCATCACAAGTCGGGGGATCAAAAATTACCAACCACACACCTACCATCCTTTGCCTTTTGGGGTCCTATAGGAGAGAGAGAGAGAGAGAGAGAGAGAGAGAGAGAGAGAGAGAGAGAGAGATTAAAGATAGACAGTCTGGACTTGCAATTGTAGCAAGAAAGAAAAGCCATGACACACAATGAAAGAATCAGGGGAAAAGAAGGTTGCAGAGCTGGGTCAAGGCATGATGGAAAGGTGCCTGGCGATAGCCCTCTTTCCCTCAAGTACATAAACAGCTGTGGTCAAAAGACAAAAAGAAGAATGTTTAATATGTATCTAACATTCAGTGTCAAGGCTGAATGTTAGCAGGGTTGGAGAAAAACACAGAACAATGCTACTTGCTTGCTATACAACCAATTTTGCAAAATGATTCATCCTGAAGGTTCATTTCCTTCTCGTCTGAGTAATTGGATGCTTTGGACACCCTGCAGCTGCTTCAGGTGAGATAATGGCTAGTTATCGCAAAGTACCAAAGCTCACGTTAGTGCTTGTGGACTATTCTGGTCTTGCTAAATAGAGCACAATGGATTAGAAGATTCCTCCCCCTCCTGCAGTTTAAATCTGTAGTCCTTCCAGCGATGCTGGGAGCCTTATAAAGCTACAGAGGCATCTCTTGGATCAGGGCTGAATAGGGATGGTGGAGAAATTCGTTCTGTTCGCAATGCAAACTTACCTAATTCGAACTTCCCAAACCAATATACGAAATGAAACACAGTTACTGTATGCTTTGATATTTGCACTTTCTCCATTTTGTTTTTGTTCTCCAGTCAAAACAAAACAAAAAAAAAAATACAAAACATAAACTCATATGCTGGAGGAAAGTCCACACAAAAATGCCAATGCTCATGGAAATAATAGAAATATATTAGGGGAAGTTGCTCTTAAATTCGCAAAAAGAAAAAAAAAGAATATTAGGAAAAGTTCATAGAAAAGTGTGTTATTAGGAGAAATACACATAAAAAGCATATGGATTCTTGGGTGTGCTTTTTAAAAGCAAAAATAATAATAATCACAAACTGATGCAGGAATGGGACAAAGCAAATTGAAAAAAAAAAAGAAATTGAGCAAAACTGGACAGATTTGTCCAATCCTTGTAGTGAATAGCTGGACAGACCCAGCAAAGGGCATCAATCTGTTTTGCATTTGTTTACAAACTTGCAAGCAATTTCCCCGAATATAATGTGTTCTTCAAAATGATCATAGACCTATTCTCAGTTAAGGCTGAAGTATTCCAGAGGGAATTCAGGAAATTACAAGCCAGTTAGCTTAATGTCTGTTCTGGGTAAATTGGTGGAAAGCATTATTAAGGATAAAATTATCAAGCATATAGAACAACAACTCCTGCAAAAGAAGAATCTACAGGGCTTCTGCAAAGGTAAGTCCTGTCTCATTAACCTTTTAGACTTCTTTAGGAATATCAACATGCCTGTGGATAGTGTTGATCTGGTAGACATTCAAAAAGCTTCTAACAAAGTCTGCCACCAAAGGCTGCTAAGCATTAGGCATGGGGTAAGAGGACAAGTCCTCTTATGAAACAGTAACTGGTTAAAAAACACAAAGCCGAGAGGACTAAATGATCAGTTCTCTCAATGGGGCGATGTAGGACATGAGATTCCCCCAAGAATCTATATTGGAACTAATGATTTTTAACTTGTTCATAAATGATCTGGAATTAAGGGTGAGCAGTGAAGTGGACAAATTTGCTGATGGCACCCAATCATTTAGGATGATAAAAACAAAAATGTATTGTGAAGAGCTCCAAAAGGATCTCACCAAGCTGGGAGAATGGACATTAAAATGGTCGAAGCAGTTCAACGTCAGTAAAATGTCCTGTAATGCAAACTGAGTCAAAAACAAAATCTAAAACCGAAACAAAATCCAACCCTACCGCGTATACACTGATGGACTCTGAGCTGTGGGTTATTGACCAAGAAAGAGATCTTGGACTCATGGTGGATGGCTCAATGAAAACATCAACCCAGTGCACAGCTGCTGTGAAAAAAGGCACATTCCATGTTAGGGTTCATTAGGGAATGGGTTAAAAATAAAACTACCAGTATTGTAATGCCTTTACACAACTCTCCTGTGGTTCCCAACTAAAATTCCATCAAACCCATCCTATTTAAAGCATCCCAAAACATCCTCAGTTACCTGGCTATTCTAAAATGCTAAGCATTTAAGAATAAGGTTGCAGCTACCGAAGGATCCTTTTGACCGCAACAGAAAGCGAAAGAAAGGGACAAAACAAGAGAAAGGGTGCAGCATAAAATAAAAAGATGTGACATGAGGTGAAGTGCAGAGATATGACCCTGAACTTCTAGACATTTCATTTTCTATTGATCACAGATGGGTCTGGATCTTTTATTCATTTGTGTCAGTTTGGAGCTGGGCCCTGAGGTGGGCGTTAGGACTTTTCTATCCTTTATATATGCCAAGAAATTTTCTTGGGGGAAGTGCAATCAGCATCCCCACCATTTGTCATTGTCCTCACGCAGGTCACAGAGACATAGTTCATATCAAGCAACTTCTTCAAGACAAGCCAAGTATATTCTTGTTCCACCTTCTACTGTGACGCTGCGGATTCTCCTCTGCACCTCTTATCAGATATCGCGTTTTCCTTGATCCTTATGGTTCACCCAGGTGCCAAAAGTTCATGCTGTCTGTCATGTCACTGTAGCAGACAGTGTCAACAGAATTGGTCTTTTCTATTGCTGACATCCATTTTGGTCTGTCAGGGCAGCTCTGGTGTTTGCTGAATTAATTGGTTCCTTGGACCTAATAGGGACAGATTAACAAAGAGGTGTATGTGGGGTGGGGTGGGGTGGGGTGGGGTGGGGTGGGGTGGGGTGGGTGAGTGAGTGAGTGAGTGAGTGAGTGAGTGATGGAGTGTCTACAAATAAGCATGGTGTGGAGAAAACGGATTGAAATTAGTTATTTTCAGTCTCTTATAACATAATGGGACATGTCTCATCCATATCCCATCCATCCATCCATCCATCTATATCCCATCCTATCCATATCCCATCCATCCATCCATCCATATCCTATCCATATCCAATCCATGGGACATATAACGAAGTTGAATAGTGAGCGATTCAGGAAAAACAGAAGGGAGTAATTCAGTAGCAGAAGATGTGGTGAAGGCCACCAACTCTGATGATTCCAAAAGTGGGCAGAGGAGACAAATTCATGGAGGACATGTCTATATATTTCCTCCGGTATCAGAGGAAGGATATCTTTCAACACTAGTTGCTGGGGAACAACATGAGAGGGTGGTATTGCACTCATGTCCTGCTTGTGGATTTCCTGTAGGCATCTGGTTGACAACTATGGGAACAGAATGCTAAGCTAAACAGGCCTTCGGTCTGAACCAGCAGGACTCGTCTTATGTTCTTAAGGAATTTGATGCACAACTGCCATCATATCTCAGTGACATGGTCACAGAGCTTTTGTGATTCATTCTCACCTCGTTAGACTTGTGTTTCAGGCATCAATATTTTTGTCCAGCATTCCTAATGCAAATAAGAACAGCAGGACAAAGGTGGGATGGCCCCAATAGGTGATTGCTGTGAAAGGTTTTCCTGCTGTCTTTGTTCTGCTAAAAGCCCTGTGTCAGAAGCCTCACAGAGTAATGCTGGAAAGTAAACATAAGCCGTGTGATTAATTCAAGAGCCTCAGAGAGTGCCCAGAGGAAGGGGAAGGCACAAGACCAAAGGTCTAAGCACAGGCAAGCAGGTTTAGGGAGATAGAGCGCTCTCTGAGACACAGTTAAGGCTGCCGGGTTGCAACCCGGAAATTTATTCTTTCGTCTTGAAATGCACTGGCGATGTGGGGGCTCGTGATTGTCAGAATTCTTTCCTGCTTCTGTTATTTTCATTTGCCTTTGTACACCAACCTGGTATCCAGAATGAAGAAGGGCAACTTAAAACGTTTTGATAAATAATGAATAATTCAAAACAGGCCATTGTAGGCTCTGGACTTCATGTCCTTATAGCGGGGGCTCTTTAGATGGGAATGTACTTCAGTCAGTGGAGGCTGGTGACTCCAATTTTGGTGGGACTGTGAATCCATTTTGGGGGTTCAGACGGAACCAGCCAGTATTCTGAAGGAGCTGTCCAAGGGGTTGACCCCTATCCCAACAATAGATCCATTCCCTTGGATAACTCCTTTAGAGTTCTGGCTGGTTCTGACTGAATCCCAGAATGGATTCACAGTCCCACCAAAAGCTGAGCCACTAGCCTCCACTGATATCACCGGGCTTTGTTTCTCTGCCCCATGCTCATTCTAGGCAGAGAGGCCCTTGACCTCGCCCTCAAACACCTGCCCTGATAGCACCACTGTTCTCATTCAATGCTATCCAGGACTTGATCCTGGATGAGCCTGCTGACCTGGCCTGTATCACAGAGGATGAAGCTGTGGGTGTGTTAGCTTCTCTCAGCTTTGCCTACCAGGGTTCTCTGTCCAGCAGCAGGTGAGGCCTGGGGGCTGGGGAGGTGGAGTGGCAGCGGCCTATCAGGATTCCATCCCCCTGACCAGGTGCCCTGTCCCACAATCTGTGGGGCTCGAATGTGTATATCTGAAAGTGGGTGCCTGGGACAGAATAGGGATTCTGTTGCTGTACCATCCACCCTGTTGCTCAGCAGTCTCCCTTCCTGAACTAACCAAGGTAGTCTCAGGGTCGGGGTTAGAGTCCCCCCTGGCTTGTCGTGCTGGGGGATTTCAACAGCCCTGTTGAGGCTGTCCTTTTGAGAGTGGCTCAGGACTTCATGCGGGCCATGACAACCATGGGTCTGTCCCAAATGGTATCTGGCCCCACCCATGCTGCTGGGCACACGTTGGATGGGGTGCTGGATGGGTGATAGTGCTGGATGGGGTGGAGAATGGAGGAACTTTCTATTGTTCCGTTGTCATGGACAGATCACTACTTGGTGGGGTTTAGACTTGTCGGCACTCAGAACCTCTGCAGGGACAGAGGACCGATTAAGATGGTCTGCCCCAGGAGGCTGATGGATCCAAATGGTGTCGTGACAGGTCTTGGGGATTTTTCTGTGGCCTCGGCAGATGATTCTGTCGAAGCCCTGGTCGCTCTCTGGAATGGAGAAATGAGCAGGGCAGTGGACACGATCACTTCTGAGCATCCTCTCTCAAAAACTGGAGCCACGGCAGCCCCCGATGGAACGAGTGTGATGGTGACTAGAGCAATGGAAAATTCGGAGTGAATTCGTTCAAACGCGGGCTGGAGTCTATTTGAAGGCCTTCTCAGTGGCAATATGGGCAGCAAAAAACCCCAACACTTTTTCTCTCTGACACTTATGTGTCAGCAAAGAGCCACCCAGGGGAGCTGTTTCAGGTGGTCAGGGGACTTTTACACACCAGCCCCAAGAGGAGAATTCAGACCTTTCGACAGCCTGCTGTGAACAATTTGCCCAGCACTTTGCAGACAAAATCGCTCGGATCCATGCCGACTTGGATGCTATAGTTGATACAGACCCAATGGATGTAACTCTGGCTCCTGCTTGTCCAGTATTACTGGATACTTTTCAATTTGTACAGCCTGGTGATTTGGACAGGATCCTTGGAGAGGTGAGATCCGCCACGTGTGTACTAGTTCCTTGCCCTTCTGGGCTCATAAAAGCAGCCAGAGGCCCTTTCCACACCAGGCTTGTGGCTTGGGATGCCCCCCCCCCCCCCGGCTGCTCCCTGTTAGTCCAAATGATGCATAAGGAGTCCCGGGGGTGGGGGGTGGGGAGAAAACCAACCAGAAAAATCCTAAATCTTCTATGGTCCCGGGAAGTTCCTGGGACTGTGTAAGATGTGCCCGCCCATCCTGGGCGCAGCCACACTTACTCATGAGTAAACATGGCTGCAAACTGGGCACGGAGCTGCACTGCGTGGCTCCGTGCCCAGCAGGGGAGAGGTGGCACCAGTTTCGCCACTCCCGGGAAGGCAGGGAGGGGGAGCCCCCCCCATGCATGTTCGTTCTTTTTTTTTTAAAAAAAACTTACCTTTTCAGAGGAGCACTTGTGCGCAATCCATGGATGAAAAAAAATGGTGGGCGTGATTTGCGACGGCCCGGGAGCAACCTGGGCCATCGCTCCCGTGTGATGTAGGTT
Source organism: Anniella stebbinsi (assembly GCA_029215795.1). Lineage (NCBI taxonomy): Eukaryota > Metazoa > Chordata > Lepidosauria > Squamata > Anniellidae > Anniella > Anniella stebbinsi. The sequence goes on along the minus strand of JARDYH010000004.1, from coordinate 9,942,843 downwards.
GAGAGCAACAATCCCGGAAGTGGCTGCTTCCAGGATCGCCCGCTCCCTGCCCTCTACACCCCCGTGGTGTAGAAAGGGCCAGAGTGGGACTGGAGTGGTCAATGCCTCCGTTCACCTAGGCGGGGTGCCAACCTGCTTGAAGGAGGCAGTGGTAAGACCCACATTGAAAAAGCCCTCCTTAAACCCCACCGTATTGGATAATTACCAGCCAGTCTCCAATATTCCATTTCTGGGCAAGGTATTGGAGCACATGGTAGCCTCCCAACTCCAGAGGGATTCCTGGATGAGACGCATTATCTAGATCCATTTCAATCTGCCTTCAGATCTGGTTATTGGACAGAAACAGCTTTGGTTGCCTTGGTGGACGATCTACGTCGGGAACTGGACACAGGGAGTATGTCCCTGTTGATTCTGCTGGACCTCTCAGTGGCATTTGATACCATTGACCATGGTATCCTTCTTGGCTGCCTTGCTGGGAAGGGACTTATTTTAAGAATGTATTAGTTTTGTATGTTTGTAATCGGTTCTATGTATTTTATAGTATTTTGTATTCAATGTTGTTCCCTGCCTCGACCCAGAGGGAGAGGCGGGTAATAAATAAATAAATATATTATTATTATTATTATTATTATTATTATTATTATTATTTATTAGTATTTATTAGTAGTATTATTATATGAAAGTGCAGCATTTATTAAAGAAAATATTTGAATCTTCCCCAGTCTTCCTTCCTTCTAGCCCTGTCAGGATACGTGAATTCTGAGCCTTTAGGCATAGATAGATTGAAAGATAGGTGATTGATAGATAGATGATAGGTAGATAGATAGATGATAGATGATAGATGATAGATAGATGATAGATAGATGATAGCTAGCTAGCTAGCTAGCTAGCTAGATAGAAGTTGTGTGCAACATTTAGTTTATTTCAAGAATGATACCAAGAATGAAATCACCATGAAGCTTGACTCTTAAAGCCAGGCTAGGAAGAGGCAAAGCCCCTGCTTGCTCAGCTCCAGAATCAACTGGGCTGCTCAACTGCTGGAGGTCGGAGTGTCAAAAACGCTGCGATGGGCTTTACAACTGTTTGACTCACCCAGCCTCCCTGTGGATCTCTCCACCCTTCTCCCCACCCCCAAATCCTTATATTGGGGAAGGAGAGATGGGTGGGGGAAGGCAAGAGAGGCCCTATTGTACCATTCCTCATTAGCAAGGGACACACTCCATATGTCACTTCATAAGAACATAAGAAGAGCCATGCTGGATCAGACCAAGAATCCATCTTGGTCTGATGTACCACAAGCAGGACACAGGTGCAACATCACCCTCCCACCCATGGTCCCCAGCAACTGGTGTATATAGGCTTACTGCCTCCAATACTGGAGGTAGCCTATAGCCATCAGGGCTAGTAGCCATTGATAACCTTTTCCTCCAGGAATTTATTCATCCCCCTTTTAAAGTCATCCAAGTTAGTGGCCATCACTACATCATGTGGTAGTCAATTCCTTAGTTTAACTATGTGCTGTGAAGGATTGCTTCTTTTTATCTTTGGGTTCTAGTATTATGAGAGCGGTGCCCCAAGGCCGAAGCAGATCGGTACCAAAGCTTTGGGGCGCCTTGGGCCACTTTGGAGCAGCGCTGGGCTCTCTCCTTCCCACTGTCCCGAGAAGTCCATCGGACTCACCTGCCTCTCCCTGCTCTCCTCTCTCACCTACTGCCGCATCACTGCGACCACATTGTTGCTGCCCGCTGCATCACCGCCACCATCGCCGGCCTCCGCATTGCCGGCCGCCGCGTTGTTGGCACCTGCTGCATCACCTCCCGCAACCAGGAAATGTGGCACACCATTGAGAAACGGATATCAAGATATTGTGGGGGCTCTGTTTAGTGAATCTATGGTCACAAACAATGGCAGCCGTAATGGGATGCGGCAGACTGTGATGATGGTGGCTGGCAATGGTGGTAGTGATGTGGTGAATGGTGATGATGTGGCGGCAGCGATGCGGCACCAGGTGAGAGGGGAGAGCGGGGAGAGGAGTTCAAAGGACTCACTACCGGCTTTTCAGGGTACCGGCTATGAAGCCATTACCCAGGGCTCTGCAAGGCCGAGTCGCCTCGGGAGGCCCCGACTCTCGCTTTGGCTTCGACACCGAGGCGAGGTAAGGTGAGGCGGGCATCCCCCAAAGCACCCCGAGTCGGAGCGGGGCTGTTTTGGGGGCTCTGAAATGGCCTCCGAGGCAAATCGGGGGAGCCCCGTGCACAGCCCTAATTTTAATGATGTGTTTTTAATATTGCATTTTCACATATATTGTGAACCGTTGAGAGATTCTATTATATTCAGTTGTATACAAATGTCACAAATAAATAAATAAATAAATCTGCACACACATGAATTTTATTTTTACAGTTCTGGCAAGTAAAGGGGAAAAAAAGTCATCACAGTGATTTGGAGGCTGTGCGGAATGGGTTTGTTGGATTACAGCCCACTCATTTGGAGCATTGCCCAGATGGCTGGTACAGCAAGACAAGGATGCCCGTGTGTTTCCGAGCCCAATTCAAAATGCTGGTTTTGACCTTTAAAGCCCTAAGCAGTTTGGGGCCCGAAGGACCGCCTTCACTCGTATCAGCCTGCCCGTACTTCAAGATCAGAAAGAGAGGCCCTTCTCATCTGCCCATCAGTGAGAGGAGTTAGGTGGGTGTCCACACAGGACAGGGCCTTTTCAGCAGTGGCCCCACACACCTGTGGAACAAACTCCCATCAGAGGTCTGCCATGCACCATCCTTGAAGGCTTTTAAGAAGGCCTTAAAAACATTTTATTTAACCATGGCTTTCTCATAAATGACTACTGTTTTGCTACTATTGCCCTTGTGGATTTTGATGATTTTATTGTTAGTTTTTACTGCTAGCTTTTATTGTTTTTAACTGATCCTTTACTGCTTTTAATGTTTATACTGTTTTTTATGTATGGTTGTAAGCCGTCTTGGGAGGGCTTCTGCCCTGAAAGGCAGCCAAGAAATGTTATAACTAAATTTAAATAAAGGATGCCAACATAGGTAGGTGCCTTATACAAAGGTCCCCTCTACAAGGATTCGCTTTTGCGCCCGGTTAGGCGATTATGCGCATAATCGCTGAAACGCATTTACACCTAATACCTCTGCACGAGAGGCGGCGAGAGGTGGCGAGAGGTGGCGAAGCGCATTAACGGATGACCAAAATGCGCTTTACAAGTAGTTAATGCGCATAAGCACTTGTTCACATAGGCAAAATGCGCTTTAACGGCCAGAGCAAAATAAAACTCACGATTTAACGCGCATTCGATAATGCGCATAATCGGAGAGATAACGCGCCTCTACGCCCGATTTGCGCTCTGTTCTTGTAGAGGTAAATTTTTTTAAGCGCCTTCAAAGAGCTTTAAACTTCTCTTGTAGAGGCAGCCTAAGTCAGGCCATTGGCCCATCGAACCCAGTATTGTCAATATCGACTGGCAGACGCTCTCCTGGGAAACTTTCAGGCAGGATTCTTTCCTGGCCCTACCTGGAAAAACCCTATCACACTGAGCTATGGCCTTATGCCATATCAAGGCACGGTAGAATAACCAGAGGTGGACCATCCTAGGCCTGGCTATAAGGATCTACATTCAAGACCAGCTGAAGGAGCCTGATAGCATTTTCAACCTACAGTTAATCTCGTGAAATGTGCAGCTATCCAACCATGACCGGAAATGCTGACCCGAATGTATCTTTCCTTCTGCTCTCCAATAAATAGTCGTCTTTTTCTTCTTCCTCTTGTTTAACTGGATTTTGCTGCGCAGCAGAAATAAAACCTGAAGCAGCAAAGCTCGCTTTAAAAAACAAACCAACCCGCGCAAAGTTTTTCAAGCGTGTGGCGAACCATTTACCGAGAGCAAAATACTGGTTTCGGATGAATTCAAAATTGGGGAGGGAGGGATGTTGAAAGAAAGATTCATGTTCTTTTTGTGTGCTGGTCCATTGTTATTTGCCTTGTGTGTAAGTTGAACTGCAGACATCATACCATGCTAATGAATCCTTGTGTTGCAAAGCAGGAGCCGATGTGTCAAAACAAAACTCCTTACAGGCCCTCATCTCCATGCCAGGTTAATTAAGGGTGCGATCCTGTGCATGTTTAGACAGAAAGAAGTCACAAACGTGCATACGATTGCACCTTAAAACTATTATAGGAAAACACTTTCTGCCAGGTCCGACTATTTGTTCTGCTCCATGTTCTCTACTCTTGACTGGAAAAATATCTCCAGGGTTCAAGGCAGAGGTCTTTCACCAGTGGAAGCTGGTGGCTCTGATTTCGGTGGGACTGTGAATCCATTCTGGGTTTCAGTCAGAACCAGCCAGAACTCTAAAGGGAGCTATCCAAGGTGCTGGACCCTATTCTCCCAAAATACTTACAGCACCCTGGATAGCTATTTTAGAGTTCTGGCTGGTTCTGGCTAAAACCCAGAATTGATTCATAGCCCCAGTAAATTTGGAGCCACCAGCCTCCAAAGTTTTTCACATCACATGCTACCTGAACTATATATATATATATATATGTGTGTGTGTGTGTGTGTGTGTGTGTGTATGAGATGCTGGGGATTGAACCTGGGGCCTATGGAGCAGTATTGTATTTGACACTAGTACTAATGCAAATTACTCTGTGCTAGCGTGAGCGACCTCTAGCACAACACCAATAGCATTTGCTGGCATGACAGGTTTCCTGGAAACCCCATAATTTTAATAAGCATTAGTGTCAAGTGGGATACTGCCCTAGGTTTGCAAACCGTGTGCTCTCTACCACTGATCTATGGTCCTTTGTGTAAATGGAAGAACTTCTCTTGATTTGGGTTGACTTTTCTCACACAGCGTTTTCCCATTACATGAGGAACAGCCCTTCCACATGAGTGCAAGAGGCGTGCTCTTAGGGATTGGATTGAAAACCTGGAACAAACTTAATATGTCAAACTGGGTAACATTTACAAATTGCAAAAGTTGCAACCTTGAGCTTTTTCCTCATTTTCCTTTTTTCCTTTTCCTTTTTTTAGGGGCAGAATATAGATAGCTGTGGATATATGTAAGGAAGTCAAACCAACATGGCGAAGGAGAGATGGAAACTGGGCAATGGCAGTGTGGTATGTTTCTCTTATGTTTTCTGCAGTGCCTGCTGTCAATGCTCATGCCAGCTCTCAGGATCTTGGGATTACGTGTGTGTGTGTGTGTGTGTGTGTGAGAGAGAGAGAGAGAGAGAGAGAGTTTGCACAATCATACCAATCTGCTATTGTGTTGGCTTAGCCCAAATCATTGGATCAGATAGTGTAGGAACTATATGCAAAAGACCCCATTATAAAAAGTGAACAGTTCCTCAGGATTCAAGCTATGAGTGAACACTGATGCTATATAACAGTAACTTAAATGGTTGACCTTCTTCCCAGTAGAATCAATGTGCATACATAGACAAACCATGTGCAATCCATGCCTACAAAAAAACATATTCTCTACAATGCTAAGCCTATGGATTACCGGCTTGGGCCTTTGCAAAAAAAAAAAAAAAAGTTGCTAGGCAACCAGCCAGGGGTTGCTATGGCATTTTCGAGTAGAGCAGCTGGGCCAATCACTGCTAACTGTGAGCTAGTGAAGGCATAAAACCTCTAAATTTAATGTCAGTGCAGACAGGAAGGGAAGCTGTTGAGGCATGTACGATGCTGATCATGCGCTTGCTAAATGCGGACAACATGGCCCCCGTGATTAGGACCAGCACACTAATGAATATTCATTGGGCTGATTAAAGCAAAGTCAATTAGCTACTTGACTGCTCGATTTTTGGGGGGGCACCCCAAATTTGATTATATTCTTCTTTGCTTTTAACCATTTTCTGACCACATGTCCTTCCAACCTCCTCCCTCCCTGTTTGCTGGTGATTATGGGTATTTCCTTCTCTATGTTTTTTTACTGATAATCACTCATCCTATTCCAGGTTTTACAGCTCTTCCCCCCCCCCCAAATTATTCCACTAGTAAATCCAACTCTTATATAGCATTACTATCTTCTTTCACAGTTACCAGGAGGCTGAGAGAAGGTCATGTCTTTCACTAAGTTTCTTTAAAACAAGAGCAACAAAAAGTGAGAGATTAAAATTCTACACCACAGCATTTCTAAAATACAATGGAACCCTAGGCTACCTCTTTTTGGTTTCAAGTCATTGGAGATTTCACCAGAGGTGAAGGTAATATAGTTTTGAAACAAGCTTCTGTAAACATCCCTCTCTTAAAAAGTGGGACGTGGTGGCAAATCTAATTATATCTCAATGACACCAAACTCTGCTAGAGAGAAGCTTTTAAACCAGTAAAACTGAGCTATATTACATCCTGGGAGATCCTTTGTATGCTATTGTAATCATGCATTCTTTTTCCAAAATAAGAATGCTATCAAATAAATTAAAAGTACAGTTATATAAAAGGCTATTGTGGCTCTGCTGTCAAAATGGGTAATCCCTGGCACTATGTAAGCATGATTCTTATAAATATAAAAAATATATAGTGTTTTACGAATGGTGTGGGCAGGGATGGTGTGTGTTTGTGTGTGTGTGTGTGAACCATTACCTTTCTTGGCTTAATCTTCAAATTCACAGATTTTAATTTATATGGTTCCCCCCCCCCCCACTATCCAAAGGAGAACTTACAGATGACAGGCACTGTTTTGAGTCTTTTTCTAGGTGAGAGATATTAATCGCTGTAATTAATATAACCAATAGACTGAGGTAAAAAAAAAAGTTTCCGTAACAACTGGTCTTTGTCTTTAGCAGCTAGTAAATTAAAATAGTATAGAAACTGTCAAGCCTTACAACAAAATAGGGATTTTTTTTTAAAAAAAGAAGAAAACTTAACTGTTCTGTTAATACATTTATACATTTGGAGAGTCTTAAAAAAAATAGCAAATGAACATTTGTTTACTTGTTTTATTCTCCACCTTCTGGCAGCTAAAATCGAAGTCATTCTAGATTTCTGGTTGGCTGAAGGAGCAGTCAAATATTTGTGAGTTACAGCAGAAGGGTGAACAGGAAATTTAACCCATACACATTTAGAGAGGGGGGGGGGAATGGCATGTGTCTGTGTGTACATGCCTGTGAGAAATTGAGAAAAAAGTATGAATGGCTGAACAGAGAATATTAAAGTACATACTAATATCTTTTTCTCATGTTAAAAATATTTAAGTGCTAAAATTATACAATATTACATTATAATTTATCTATCTGTCTATAATAGTAAATGAGGATATTCACATTTGAATGCTGACAATCAAAGATTGATGTTGCAAATCTCTAAAAATAGATATATTTCCCTCCACATTTTATAGATACACACATGATAATCACATTTTGTTGACATATCAACCTTACGCTTTCTCTTCTTTGCATTCAGCAACCTTCACAAAATTGGTCTGTGATTGTCGTGTAAATGTTGAGATCAACCAAATGTTGGACATAACATAATCTATATACATATTTGCAGATCCAGCTATTCTCTATGGTTTGACTTCAAATAATTTATAAATCCTCCGATTCTTTAAATCCGGGGCCCCCCTCTAGAACTGCGCTAGAGTAAACAGACTGTGAATTTCACCTCATGCCCAGATAAAGCAAGTCTATGGTATTTGTTCATAATACATAGACACAAAAAGTCTAAAAAAGTTTTTAGTTCCGATATAAACATAATGGCCTGTTTCTCAGCAAAATTAAACCATATACTTTGCCATAAGGTAACTGCATTGGTTGTCACTGGATGATGATGATGATGATGATGATGATAATGATTTTTAATGTACCTGGCTTTGTAATGGCTGATGATGCTCACTCACAATAATAATAAAGGAGCAAAAACTGAGAAAGGCACCACATATATCAGCCAAGTTTATTTCCTATCACCCAAACCTTATTTTCCACTTTTGAGCTTCAGCCAACAATGTCGGCTCCAGGTGGACGAACTGTGCTCAAGGTCAGGCCTTCAGCTTGGGGCATGCCGGCTTTATTTAGTGAATTCGGAAGGCACGTTGTCACGGTTTTGAATTTTGAAATAGCAAATGAACAAACAAAGAAATAAACAAAAAACCCTCATCCTAAAAATTTAAGCCTTGTCCTAAACCTGCGTAAACCTTAGACTAAAGCTTGGGTTTTCTTGGCCTTATGAGGAGTGTGGCGCCATGTCGCCCCTTGGTAGGGAAATGGACTACGACGACCAAATGAGTGACTTGATGTTGTTCAGCTGAAAAGGAATCATGTCTACAGAACAGGGTTCCAACTAGTATCTATCTAGGTCATACACGGAATGGTCTTGGCAGCCTCCCGACAGCTTTGCCGCCTGTTAAAATAAAAAGCTCTATCGGACAAAGCGGTAGGCTTCAGAATCACTTGGTCATGGGAGGCCATGGTATTAGCGGAGAGAGGTGGCACAGGGTCAGGATTAAGACGCATTAACGACTTCATGCAAAGGAAACGCTCCCAGCACCTGCAGGCTTTCTCAATCCCCCTGTTTCATGAACAGCAAATGTTCCTGTAGTGGACGGCTGGGTTTAGCTTCTGTATATAGTTTTAAATCCTATGCGTTCTGTTTCCTGGGAAGATGACTTGTCCAAATGGTGTCACTCCTAGTATCCCCACCCCCTTGTAAATACCTCCTGCTAATAGTCCAGTAACTACTGAGTTTAAAAAGATGTGTAGGATTGTAACTACCAGCGCTCTGATGGTGAGATGCTGGGGACAGACAATAGAGATAAAAAAAGGAGGTCACTACTCCAGGCACATATATTCATCCCACTTTTGCCTTGCATGAACATGTTGGGTAGGTTCTTGTGTTGTTCCTGAACATCCAAAAATCTATTTTCCCAGACGAAGATTTCTTTATTTCTTTATTTGTTGTTGTTTTTGTTGTTTTGCTTTGTTATTGTTTTAACCTTTCATTTGATCTAGATTTGAATTCTTGGACCATCTCCTTCCCCTCCCAAATTTCATAAAGAGATGAAATATACAAGCCCAGAATCCATCTCTTGGAAACTAGGAAAATTCTTACTAAAAACCTACAGAAAGGTGAGGAAATTATAGCTTAGAGCTGAAGGCTGGTTTCTGAGCTGAGACATTCACCACATCTTTCCGTTGTCTCATCAAGGTGAATTAAGGCCACACACAAGAGATGCACAAGCTACAATCCTATACCTCTGGGGAATATGGGCATGCTGCATCTATGTGATCTGGAATTTGGGGCTCAGTTCCCACCCTTGCTTTGCACTCAGTTTCTTGACCATGTTCCTTGTCTCTGTGCCTTATCATTCACCTTCTAAAAAAAATGAGTGCTGGAGCAGAAAAAAATGTGGGTTCAAAGAGTGGCTTTGTGTTGTAGCCTTTAGCTTCTTCCTCTGCCTTGTATTTAGATTCCTAGCCTTACCCATTTACCTTCTGAGAAATGCGTGTTTTGTGACTGGCTAAACCTACCACGGTAGCCATCTTGTGAATGGGGAGACCCCTCATGGCAGCCATCTTGTGAGAATGCCCATGTCACAATCTCCATATTCCAAATGTGCCCTGCAGCCAAAAAAGATTGAGAACCCTTGCTGTACCTACTTACCTGGATTTCTGAGTAGACATGTATAGAATTACATTCAATAACACTCAATTCTGAATTTCCTCCTTTCTGGTGATGATGATGATGATGATGATGATGATGATGATTTACAATTCTATACCACCCCATAGCCGAAGCTTTCTGAGCAGTACACAAAGATTTAAATATTAAACATTAAAAATTGATATACAAAATTTAAAAGCATAAAAAGCATAAAAACAAGCAACATACAAATACAGTATACATTCAAAACAACTTTGAGAATCTCAGCCAGTCCTGAAGATAGATGTGGGGTCAATTAAAAAAATCAACATATGCTGTTAAATGCCTGGGAGAAGAGAAAAGTCTTCACCTGGTGCTGAAAAGATAACAATGTTGGTACCAGGCGGGTCTCATTGGGGAGATAATTCCATAATTGGGGGGGCACCACTGGGAAGGCCCTCTCCCTTGTTGCCATCCTCCGATCTTCCTTCAGAGTAGGTATCTGGAGGAGGACCTTAGATGCTGAGTGTAGTGTATGGGTGGGTTCATGTCGTAATAGGCATTCTGTCAGGTATTGTAGTCCCAAGCCCTGTAAGCTTTACAAGTTAGAACTAGCACCTTGAATCGGGCTCGGAAACATACAGACAGCCAACGCAAGCAGGCCAGAGTCAGTCTTATATGTTTGAACCTCTTGGTCCTCATTATTAATCTGGCTGGCGCATTTTGCACAAGCTCCAGCTTCTGAACCATCTTCAGAAGCTTCTGAACCATCTTCAGAAGGCAGCCCCAGGTAGAGTGCATTGCAGTAATTAAATGACCAGATTGACCAGATACAAAAGACAGCAGGGTTCCTGCAGCTTTAACTGTTGTGATGAAGAGGGAATTTCAGTAGGTGCTGCATGCATACAAATTACACCAGCTGAAATTTCCTTTTCTGTGCAAATGTTAAAGATACTGGAGCCCTGTCTGTTCCCTATAGTCACCTTAATTTCTCCTTCACATGTAGTTCAGATTTCTATGGATCCAGCCTGTGGATTCCACAACAGACCAGCCTTTCCCAAGTCATATGGATTTCATGAACTTGCAGATTGTTTTTCTTTTTTTAACTTTCTGAAATTTTTAGTAAATTTAGTCATAGAAAAAGATTTTATATATATATATATATATATATATATATACATATATATAATACTGGATGAAAATGCTCAATTTCCTCCATAGGCTAAAGCATGAACATGCACATTTTGGGAGGATTTGTGGGTTTTGTTTTCATTTTTTGAGGGGGATTGCACATTTTTGCAAGTACGAATTTGTTCAATTGTGAATTTGCACAAATTAGGGAAATGGGGAAAATTTGATTCGGACAGTGAGCAGATGATGGAATGAAAGGCACCTGGCAATCTGCAAAATGCAGATGGAACAGATTTTACAAAATCTATACATCCCTAAGAGGTGTGCCTGCCTAATGCTAGCAAGCCCTCAGATTAATTGTGCATATATGCAGATAGGTATACTCCAAGTTGTATCTTTGCTGTGTCAGAAGCAGTGAGGTCCTCCTGCAGAAGTCCAGTTCCAAGCTTCTTCCTTGTAAGGTGCAGAACAACCCAGCCCAGGCCTCTATAATGGTCTCCTGATTTCATTGGGTAGGAGCCAATAATATACCATATTGGATGGTCTAGGTACAAGAGTCTCTGGAGCAGGCGGCTCATGAGCTAACAGTTCAACTTCTTTCAGATGCATAAACTGGCAACAAGAACAAGAAGAACAACATTGATTAGGTGCCCAAAGGGACTAGGCCAGAGATATTGGGGGGGAAATTCTGTTTTGGAGAAGTTCTTGAGTGGCACATTCCATTACTGGAAGGCTTAAAGCTTTTAGTGCCAGTAACTAAGGCTTAGAAGTCTTTCAACCTTTTAGAATGGGGAAAATACTGCAAAGAAGCCGGGGAACTATCAAATGATCAACTGTCAGGGTAAAGGGGTAGAGCCTGAGAAAGGGGTGTAGCCAGGTGGGGAGCTTCAGTGGAGTCATGCAAAAAGCTCTGTGGATCCATCCACTGGTAAACGAAAGCTCCTGCAGGTTTAGAATCTAATAGAGGCAGCATTTTAGAAAAGACACAAGAAAAGAAGGAGAAGGAAGGAAGGAAACTGCAGGATTAGTTTGCAAAGCTGGTAACAAAATGATCAACTCTATGCTAACTGAAAAATCTGGGCCTTTTTAAGGCACTTCTTAAAAACGCAGAGAGTGTCTCTGAACTCCAGCATTCGGGAGTCTGAGGGGCAATGACAGAAAAAGGGAAGAAGCATGAAAGAGAAGAAGTCATCATAAGATGACAGAGAAGAAAACACAATAAATGCAAAAGGACAAGCGACGGAGTAAAGGCAGAGTAAAGTTGAGAAATGGGAAAGTGCTAAATGGGTGGATTCATTTAAACGTTGGCAGCGGAACTTCTATGTAGAAGAAGAAGAAGAATTCTTTATTGTAGTCTATAGACCATAAAAAGCATACAAATTTAAAATTTACATCAACAGCTGTTAGTCGATCAATTAATCAATTAAGAACCCACCAGTTGCACTCTATACAAGGTAGTAAGATATAAGAGTTTGGCAACTTGATTTGTGACCATTTTGTCCTTGGCCTGCAGCGGAACTTTAAAGTGCCTACGTTAAGGATGTGCTAATCATCAAGGTAAAGAAAACAGAGGGGGGGGAGCAAGGTCTAGAGAAACATGGTCAACTGAAGATCTGTGAAAATAAGACAGGCTGCAGACTGAAAAATGGGAACTAGGGCTTAGAACCAACAGTCTTGCACCATGAGCAGCAGGCACTTCCACTCAAGCAGAGAAGGGGGTTGACTTTTGCTTTGTTTTGTTTTTTTAAACCTCTGCACCCCCTATAGCCATAAAACAAACCTGCCTTAGAGCAAGGGTCAACCATGTCATTCCCATGGGTGCAGTAATGCCTACCAGGATTCCTGGACTAGAGCCCCTAGGTGGGCCTGCAACACCCCCTCACCACCTACCTCCTGTGGCCTCTTCCACCACTTGCCTTGGAGCCCGAAGAAGGAAGAAGGAAGTTGGAAGATCCGACTTCTTACAACCTCGTTAGGGCTCTGTTGGGTGCAGATGTAGGGAGCAGAAGCGGCGGAGGGAGGGAGCCAATGCAGTGAGCATGCAGGAAGGAGGGGGCAGAGATGGGGTGAAAGTGGGGGAGTGAGTACAGTAGTGGTGGTGGAGGAGGAGGAGGAGGAAGGAGGGAGGGAGGGAGCATGGTAGGGATGGAGAAATGGAGCACAGCAAGGGGAGGGGGCAGAGGTGAGCATGGTGGCAGGGATGGCGAGGAGTGAGCACAAGGGAGAAAAGAGGAGGAAATGAACCCACCAACCCACATAGCACTTTATGGTAGTGATCTTGGAGAAATCTGCAGTGGGATCCAATTAGTTTGGATTTCTACAAATCTGACTCCCAGATTCCACAGTGGACCAGCTTTTCCCGAATCTCATGGATTCCATGGACTTGCAGACTTTTAAAAAATAAAATTCTGGAATTTTATGCAAATTTAGTAATCGAAAAACACGTGAAATAGCAGAAATGCCAGCCAGTAATGTGCATTTCCCCTGTAGGCTAAAGCATGAAAATTTACGTTTTGGGGGGAGGGTATTTGTTTGAGCATTTTCCACAAGTGTGAATTTGTGCAAATTCCGCATTTGCATGAATTTGAGAAATTGGAAAAAGATCCAATTCCATCCACGAGTAGACAATGGAACAGAAGGTACCTGACGATCCGCGAAACGCAGATGGAATGGATTTTGCAGGATCCATATGTCCCTTACTTTATGAGGGCACCAGTGGGCACTTTTCAAACTGAAAAATGAGCCCGCAGACCAGAAAGCATCAGGATGGCTTTTTAGTGTGAAAAAAATCACATGAAAATAGAATCCATGCATTTGAAAACTCTGCACAAAGATGCTTTTATCAATGGAAGAAGATGGTCTACATGTCTAATATATGTACCAAAAATATGCCTGGATTTTTAAGTGAAAAGGGGGGGGGGACCCACTAAGATTGCAATCTGATATGGACAAGCATTAGAACGAGCTTAGAGTTAGAAGTCAGAGACCTGGGACGCAATAGAATTTTGGTGATTCGCACATCCCTAGTTTCAGATGAGTAACAGGAAGTCCAAAAAGTAAAAAATCAAGGCCATATGAGGCTTAGTGGTCTAAGTGTAAAACCAGAATAGGGTTATGTTGTGAAAGGATGAAGCAATGGATTGGATCCAGACTTAGTCATGCTTAGAGTAGACCCATTGAAATCAATAATGCCTATTGATTTCAATGGGTCTACTCGAAGTCGGGATCAAATTCAATGACACTGGATCAGGGCCAGTACAAGTTATGTTAAACATGTTCTAAAAAAACTTAAATAGCAGCTGCAGGGGGCCAGGATCAGTATTGGGACCAGAGCATGTAGGGAAAAGAGGTTAACCCTTTCCTCCCACACTACAGTCTCATTCAAAGGGCATGTCTACACCAGCCATTTATCTTGGGGCCAGCTCGAGGTCATCCCTGTCTGTCCAAATGATACACAGCTGATCCCAGGGTCAACCAGGGATGACCTCTCAGTTGTCCCGGGATAACTGGGACTCCACTTATCCCGATGTTTCCCGCGTGGACAGTGTGGTGAGGGCTCCTGGGTCCTCCCTCCTCCCTGCGAGGAGCAGGGCTCTTCAAACAGGCACAGAGCCGTGCACGGGGGCTCGGTGCCCATCGGGGGGGGCAACATTTTTGCCATCCCTAGGATAGCTCTCGGCATGTTGGGGCACCAAATTTGAAGGGTTCTCCCCCCCCCCACAAAAAAAATTACCTTTGGTGCAGGATCATGCCCATGCAGTTGTGCAAAAACCTCTCCCTTCTTTTAAAAACAAAACACCGTGCCAGGAATGTCCCCCTTGACTTCCAGGATGTGGCGCTGGCGTGAGCACTCTGGGGGACGATCCCGGAAGCTGAAAAGCCTGAGATCCCCCCCCCCCAGCCATCCCAGAAGGCCTGCAGGTATAGATGAGCCCAGAGTCTCCCCCTTTCATGCTGCAAGATGCTATTTGGCACAGGAAAGAAACAGCCGTTTTTACCCATGCATAACACCATCACCGCAACATCCACTGGCAAATGCTATTGAAAGTTTTAAAAACAAGGAATGCGTTGCCAAATCACATGTCTTCACTTAACAAGAAGCTAGGCTCTCAACAAAGTGCCATATCAATTTTGAATAAAATAATAATAAAATAACCTAGCACTACAAAACAAAGACCAAAGACGACCACTCACACTTGCAGAGAAAAAAGACAAATGGGTACAAAAAGCACTCCATGGGAAGCACTACAACATAAATAAAGAACAATCATACGAATGGCTCAGGAAGGGTGAGCTATTTCCAGAAACAGAAGGATTCCTATTAGCAATACAGGATCAAGTTATAGCAACCAAGAACTACCAAAAATACATCATAAAAGATAACAGTGTAACAACAGACCTATGCAGGAAATGCCATCAGTTCCAAGAAACAATAGACCATATAACAGGAGGATGTAAAATTCTGGCAGGAATGGACTATACGGACAGACACAATACAGCTGCAAAAATAATTCACCAACAACTGGCCATCAAATTCAACCTTATTAAACAATCTACACCATACTATACATACTCACCTGAAACAATTTTGGAAAATGCAGATCATAAAATATACGGGGACAGAACAATTCATACAGACAAAACAACACCTGGAAAAGGTGACAATTATCCCATTGGTCACCTCAGTCACCGGCATTACATCAAAATAATATACAGAAAACCTCCAGAAACTGGGCCTACCAGAATACATCCGCACCAACATCCAGAAAGCAGTCATAATTAAAACATGCTCAATCGTCAGGAAATTCCTGAATCAATAAAAGACAACATGATTAGCAAAGCTCGTCATGTCCATCTAGAAAAACTGATATGAGCGAGAATGAGATTATTAATAATAATAATAATAATACATGCAAGAAAAAAAAATGAATATTTTCACTAGATTACTTGATGGTGTTGTCCTTCCTATTTTTTCCTACAGAAACCAAATAACACATTTAAAATCATCTGCAGGGTGATAGGATGTGTGTTGGAATGTGGGCTCTCATTACAAAAATTATATTTACCTGCGAGCAAGCTTTCGATTGTCAAACATTTGTTTTGGTTGTTCTACTGCAACTTTAGCTTGTTTTCTTTTTCTTTTCTGTTTAGCCAGAAGAATCAACACTTTCTCCTCCTATCTTTCCTTCTGGAACTATATTTTGAATGTGTTCGTTTTCCTCGAGAGAATTTGTCAGCACCTGCTACCTACTGCTATGACGATTCAGGCAATGCATCGTAATCAAAAATAAGTTAAACCATCTTGTTTTACAGCTAGTATCAAAAGCTAGAATGCAGCGGAGGCTGGTGGCTCTGATGTCTATGGGGCGGTGAATCCACTCCGGGTTTCAGTTACAACTCTAAAGGAGTTATCCAAAGGGCTTCGCATCCAAGGTGCTCCTTTAGAGTTCTAACCGAAACCTGCAGTGGGTTCACCGCCCCACCAGATTCCACTGCTAGACTGAAACAATCATAGTGTTGGAAGGAACTTCAAAGCCCATCAAGCCCACACCCCTGTGGATGCAGGAAATCTGCTGCTACAGCATCCCGGATAGATTGCATCCAGCCTCTAATGAAGAAGAACACATATATAGCTTTTGTTACAGTCTAAATGCTATCATAAGCTCAGTGCCTTCCTAGATTAAATGGTCCGTTTAGTCCAGTATCCTACTTCAGTGATGGCCAGACTGGTGCCTCTTGGAAGCCCACAAGCAGATTGTGAAATCAACAGTGGCCATCACATCTTAAGAGCATAGGAAGTTGCATTATATTGCCATATCTATCCTGGGCTGGCGTCAAGGGTTAGGGTTGGTTGGGCAGCTGCCAAGGGCCCTCACCTAGCAGTGGCTCACTGTAAAAAGCCCCATTTGGGTTACTCCTCCCCTCCAAGCCCATAGCCAGCCTGAAAGTTCATGAAGGGTCGAAAAAGTTGGGGGAGCATTCATCTAGTCTGTAGGCCTCTTTTAAGAGACCCATATCTAGGGTGGCCATTTACACTTCACCAAAAAAGAACGAAATGCATTGCCAAAATAGAGGACACTGATTTACATAAAATTTGCATGTGCTCAGTTATACATATAGAAATAATTATCATAATTTAGGTTACAATCCTATCCATGTTTAGACAGAAAAAAAAGTCCTACAACTCCCAGCATTCTCCAGCCAGCACCTTTTTTCCATCAGGGTTTTTTTTTTTTCAACGTTGCCATTGTGTATTGAAAAAGCTGAGATGTTCATTAAAAAAAAAACACCTTTGTGTCAACATAGTAAATGACTCTAATTAGACCAGAGGTGGAGTGAAAATGCTTAATTCGTTCTGATGAGGCAGAAGGAAGAGCTAAAATGTTTATAGACAATGGGTGAACAGGGAGATATAATGCTGAACGCCAGGTTTAAATGCAAATTACCACAGAAAATTCCCCCCCACCACCTTGTGACTCCCTTTTCTCCTACCCCCACCCTATCACCATCATTGCATTGTGCTCACCAAGTACAGTAATTAGAAACGAACGGAGGCAGATTGGTAGTGGTGTTGGTGCTGAGGGGGGAGGTGCCCCAAAGACAAGACTGCAAAGAATTGCAGAAAACAAAAATGGCCGCTTGCTTTTTCCTAGAAGGCAGCCATCTTTCCCATGCACCATAACTTGGACAGCCTCTTCCGGCTTAAAGCACCTGGCATGAGGGCTAAACCAGAGCTGTAGCCAACTCCAAACAGTGCAAGCTGGTGGCACCAATGTCAGTGGGTTAGTGAATCCACTCCGGGTTTCAGTCAGAACCAGTCAGAACTCTAAAGGAGCTATCCAAGGTGAGAAGCTCCTTTAGAGTGCTGACTGGCTGTGACTGAATCCTGGAGTGGATTCACTGCCCTATTGATGCTGGACCATGGATAGCTCCTTTAGCATTCTGAGTGGTTCTGCCCGGAAACCAGAGCAGATTCAATGCCCTACTGAGATCTGAACCACCAGCCTCTGCTGAGGCTACCTGCATCCAGGGCTTGGCATGTGTGCTCTGCTCAGGGACGCTGAGGTCAGTACCATGGTCTAGAAAAGCTATGGCCTATCTAATTGCTCAGTCAAGCAGAAGGCAGAGGGTTAGCCTCAGCATTTGGAGATTTTTCTTCCTCAGATTATATGATCTACACGACCATGGGCATCCACTCATAGGGTCAAGGGGGTACAACTCCCCCCCCCCCCCACCGGGTTCCAGTCATGATGTCAGTCTGAGAGCAGCAACAGGACTGCTGTGCTGCCCCTTCCCGTCTGTCTCCGCTTTCGGTTTCCAGCCACACGGGCAAGTCCAGGACAGGGCAGCTGGGGTTTTAAGGAAATGCAGGTGGAGCTGTGAAATCAATTATAACAGCAATGCAATTCGTTAAGGTTTAGAATGGGTCATTGTGTTGCACAATCCACACACACACACATATGCATAGCTTTAAGAGGGTGTGTGGCGATACCCCACATTTCTGTCTCCTGAAGTATGTCTGGGTTAGTGTGTTTGGAGAGTGCGGAAGGTTGGACTGAGTGGGTGTGGCTGGCGATGCTGGGAAAGGGAGGGGGAGGAGTCTATTTAGTGTGAGGGAGGGGTTTGTGAGAGTGTTGGTTGGGTGGAGGGTAGTTAGGTGGAAGATAGATGTGTTTAGCTGTGTGTTCTTGTCAGGAGTGTGTGAAGAGTAAATAAATATAAGATTTTAAGGATTTAGGATTATTATTAAGATTACTAGAATTATTAGGAATAGGCAGGTTTTAAATTGAATTTGAAAGAACTGTAAACAACAATAAACACTTTATTTTATTTTTACTACCAGCTTGGCTTTGTCACTTGCTCTATTAGTTTATAAGGAAACACATTACATTAAACCTTCAGCCCAATATAGTCACAGAAGAACCTTTTCAAAACCTCAGTACCTTTCCCCTTTGCTATAAGGGAAAAGTGGTGCGTCTTTTACCCTTCCCTTGGGTGTTTAAGTGGTGGTGCTTAGCCTGAGGGGGGGGGGGTGCGTCTAGGCTTGGTGTTTGAGGTTGTGGCGGCACAGAGTGCCTGTTTTAGCTCTCGGAGGAGGGCCCAGTGGAACGTCTTCCCATCTCTCTCTCCTTGGAGCTGAGACAGTGGGCCTTGTAGCTCCACAGAAGTAAGTATTTTCTCATGTATTGTAGAAATAAAAACACCTCTTGTGAAGGTACTTAAATCTATTGTTTCCTGCCTGGAGAAGAGAAGGGCCATTACAGGGGTGAAGGGAGTCATGGAAAGATATGAGGGTTTCAACTGTGACTAAGGAGATGTTGTCTGGACACCAGTTCTACCAATGAGAAACCACAGAGGGGTAAGACCTGCTATACAAATTTCTCAGAGGCTCGATTGACCTACCCCAAGCAGGATATAATACTATGAAAATGGTTTGAAAGAGGTAGATAAAAGGCAGGAGTCACACCAAGCAGAAAATATAGCACCATGAAAGCAGTATGAAAGCAGGATATGGTATGTGTCTTATGGGCCCCAACGGTTGTCAGGGCACTTCAATACCACTATAAAGCAGTAGTGTGGCTCCTGCCTTTTATATACCGCTTTCATACCGCTTTCATACTGCTATATCCTGCTTGGTATAGATCTGGCCCTGGTGCCCAGGACTTATCACTGCTCATTCACCAGATCTACCAGAAGTGGCGGACCTGTTCTCTGATGCTATTAGGGCTTTTTTAAAATAAATAAATAAATGTGCAACCGAACGCAAAATGTACAGTTCCAGGAAAAGTATGCAATTCCAAAAGAACTTTGTTGTAGTTCAAAATTCAAGCCATGCAAAAGTTGTATTGTTAGCTGATGTGAAAAATGGCAGATGGCAACTTGAATAAAATGAATAGTCTGCTCTCCTCTAGAAACCTTAAAGTTCTGCCGGGCCGGAGAAGCTTCTCTGTAAAGAGTTTCCTGCTGGGGGCATTTTTCAAGTAAATAAAATAGACAGGAGAGCTTTCAGTCACCTCCCACATTTAAAAAGGTGTGTGTAAACCCTGTCCCCATATCTAGGGAGAAAATCCTCCAAAATTCTCCCTCTCCCTATGAAAGAGGCAGAAAAAAAACAATGCTTCTTTCACAGGGAGAGAGAAACAAAATCCCCAAAATGGGGGGGTGGGAGTGGGGTAGGATTTGGCATAGTACTAAGCATTGGCAGACTGTAGTGGATCCCCCCACCCCCAATTCTGGAAATATTTTTGCACATTTTTCGGGTTCCACCATTTGTGCAAATTGTAATCCTTGCAAATATTTTTATCTGGGACTCTGGAAATTTGCGCAAATGGTGTCAGAGAGAGAGAGAGAGAGAGAGAGAGAGAGGTGATCGCAAGCCACCCTCTCTGCTATGTGGCCTTCTGAGCATATGCCCCTCTTGTCAAATATCCTTATCAGTTTCAGTGCTTCTTTAAGCCCAGCAGAGCCCTATCCTGTACTTGTCAAAGAACTTTTCAATTTCATTCTCTACTTTGGCACTTCCTGATGAAGGGGGAATTTAATATCAACAGTAATATAAACATAATGAGAACATGTTTTAGTAAGAGCTGTAATTATCTATCTATCTATCTTTCTATCTATCTCTATCTTTCTATCTATCATCTAATCACTGAAGAAGACCGGTTTGGTCAAAATGTGTTTTGGACGCAGGCATGGTATTTGTACCGCCTTTTGAATATGGAAATCAGTATTGTAGCTAGGCATATGTCATATATTGATGGACTGCTAATCTATCATTTTATGTTTTGTGTAAAATATCAGTATTTCTATTAACATTTGGTCATATTTTTTTAATACGCATTTCCCCCCCTTAACCTATCTGTTGCTGCCCTATTCAATAGTCTGGCAGCAATATTTTGAACCAAGTTTTCAAACACTCATCAAGTGCACTCCCATGGGGAGCACATTGCAGTGGGAATACTTTAATACTTTAATAATACTGAAGTGGGTTTTAATAGGTTGGTTGCTGTCTGTTTCGTTTATCGTTGTGTTTTTAATTGCTTGTCACTGGATCTATTTTGAGCTCTTTGCACACAATTTTTGGTGGAAAAGGTATACATTAATTAATTAATTAATTAAGTAGCCATGCCTCTGAGGGTTGTGCTGGTGGAAAATGGCCTCTGGATTGGAAGTGTTTCCCTTATGTAAAGTGTTCTTCATCCAGTCCTATGGCTTCTAGACACATCTGGGAAAGCCATAGGATAGTTCGGGTCTAGGGCTGGAGACAGTGCTCTGAAGTCGGACCAGGAGTCTGAGCTCCATGACCTTCCCCTTTCCCCTTGCAACCAGTGCAGAGAGAAGCATGCCAGCTGCCTCTCAGAGCTCACAAAAGCGATCTTAGAGAAGATGGAAAGGGGGCAATTCTGTGGGTGGGGAGGGGACTGTAGAAGCAGGGATACAACCTATCACCAGCCTTCCCCAGCTCCCTTCCCTCTCTCTCCGCAGAGCCCTAGCTAGATGGGCAAAACCGCCCATCTAGCAAAAATGCAGAATGGGAGAAGCTTAGAGGTGAAGATCACCTCTGCGTTCCTCCCACTCTGCATAAGATGCCCATCAGCCTCCGAGTTTCAATGGAATTGCGCCCATAATCCTATTGCCAGGAATGATCCAGGCAATAGGATTATGATATTAATTTTAATGTATCACATTTTGGCAATGAGAATTTTAAGCATTAGGAGGCTTGATCTGGGTCAAGACCACAAAGGGGTGCAAAGGGTTAAAGCCCACACTAAAGTCCTGATCCAGATGGGGGGGAGAGGTTGCACTTACTTTAGAGTAAAAGTAGAAAGAACATTGCTGCTGCCTACGTCTTCAATATAGTATATCGTTTCGGACTCCTGCTATCTGATCCGTTTAACAGGAGATGCCAGGGACTAAATCTGGGACCTCCCACATTGAATGCATGTGTTCAACTATGGCGACTTTCTCAAACTGGCCAAGGAGCTGGAGTGCTCTCAGGAGCACCATTTGAACAATACCAGGGAGTATTATGAATGAGACCTTTCCCTCCAGAAATGGCATCTTTTCAAACACCACAGCTACGGAGATGGCAGATCCACCAAACATTCTGCCCTAGTCAGAAACACAATATTTCTGTGGATGTGCGCATGTGCGCACATGTTGATGTGTCTTCCTCTTCCTCTGTGTTTGCTCAGTGAGACAGAAAGAATGCTGGACTGTGGCACAATACACCACATAAAGGAAGCATCAATTAACTAGAACACATGGATATAGTATTTAATTAACTGGTGAGCTCCGCGGCGACTGTATAATGTCATGGAAACCTTGGAATGTTTCAGTGCAACAACGCGACGGCCAGCTGGGAATGGAGCCATCACACCACTGCACCCATCCTTGAATTTGACTAACCCAGCAAAAAAAATATTCAAACTCTGAAGCAGCACAAAAGTTAACCAGTTTTGTCCATTCTCCTTAATAGGAAAGACAAGAAAAAGCACTATGACCTGTACTATATACATGCCATTTCTGAAAGACTTTCCAGAGGAGTAGCCCTGTTAGTCTATTGCAGCCTATACACACACACACACACGCACACCACCAAATCTTATTGCACCTTAAAGGCTGATTGATGACATTGTTAGTCTTTAAGGTGCCCCAAGTAGGGATGGCCAAGCTGATTCTGCCACCCGCCCACACTTGCAGCCCCGCGCAAGCTTCTTTGTGGCCCAGCGAGTGCCCGATGAAGCTGCGAGGCCTCCTGCCCTTGTCTGGAGCCACTATTGTTGCGCATCATGGAGGCTCCAGAAATTGCATATTTCCCACGTTGTGTAAATGGCAGCCAAAAAGTCCCCATATATGCAAGATTAAAGGTGTGAACCTTCCATAAATGGGGCCTTTACAGGCCCCATTTATGCAACATGGGAAATACGCAATTTCTGGAGCCTCCAATGTTGCGCACAATGGAAGCTCCAGATGAGGGAGAATGGCTGGGGTGTTCGAAAAGCAGCCCCTTGAATGTGCCACAGCCCAGTGACTTTGATCTGGGGGAGGGGACAAAGGGGAGTACACCGGAGTCCTAAATGCAGCCGGGCACCCATGATACCCCTAGCCCCAAGACTCTTCATTGTATTACTGGGAGAAGTCCTCATTTGGAAATGACAGCAAAACAGGAGCTAAATTTAAGGTCAAAGGTGGCATTGAGCGCATGGCTTTTTGAAGGGCTCAGTCACACCTGCATGGATATCATTGTCTCACTTCACCAGCCCGTTCAGACCTTTTATTTTTGGGTGCGAGGAATACATATGTTTGAGGTGGGTGTGGGATCACAATATCTGGCTCCACCTCCAACTTATCTGGGCCTTCTTCAGACTTTGTCCACATCTATACTTCATACATGGAGGAGGAGGGAAAGAGACAACACCTGTCATCAACTCATGATGCACATGTGTTCAGAAGTGCCACACCCACGTGGGCGCTTCTGCGGAACAGGCATGTATGTACTGCAAGGGCTCTATGTAATTGGGAGACCCACTATCCTGGTCCCATGGAGTATTATGACTGCATGCCTCTCAGGGATGTCAGAGAAATCTGCAATGCGTTCAAAGGAGCTTTAATTCCATGCACCTGACCTGTGGATTCCGCAGTGCAATGGCTTTTCCAAGTCACACAGATTACATGGACTTGTGGCCCAGTTTTTTTTTAAAAAAGCTTTTGGAGAGGGGGAGGATTTCTGAAATTTCATTGATTTGCAAATGTACTTTCGCACAAGTACACATTTGTGATAATGTGCACTTACGTTTATGAGCACCAGCTTTTGCAAACGAACAAAATTCTCCCACAAAATAAAAAATCCAATTCCGTCAATGAAGACCTTCCTCATTGTCTGCTTGTTTGCCCAATTTACGAGGATTTGAGAACAGTGTGATGTGGCTGCAAAAGAAGCAAATGCTATTTTGGGCTGCATTAGTCGAAGTAGAGCTTCCAAATCGTGCGAGGCCCTGGTTCCCCTCTATTTGGCACTGGTTAGGCCTCATCTTGAGTATTGCGTCCGGTTCTGGGCACCACACTTCGAGAAGGATGCAGACAAGCAACCTCTGCCTCTCAGCCTAACCTACTTCACAGGGTTGTTATGGTGATAAAAAAAAAGAATAAGATAATATACGCTGCTTTTACACCTGTGAGGAAGGGTGGGATTCAGATGTAATAAAACACGCACAACGTTATTTTATTTTATTTTTAATCACTCCTCTGATATCTTGGGGCTTTTTTTCTTTTCACATTCCAGCTGCTGCCTGTTCCCTAACAGGGCTCCATGGCTTTCCTCAGCATGCTGTTCAACATCTACATGAAACCGTTGGGTGCGGTCATCCGGAGTTTTGGAGTGCGTTGTCATCAGTACGCTGATGACACGCAGCTCTATTTCTCCTTCTCATCTTCAGCAGGTGAGGCTGTGGATGTGCTGAACCAGTACTTGGCTGCGACAATGGACTGGATGAGGGCTAACAAACTGAAACTCAATCCAGACAAGACTGAGATGCTGTTAGTGGGTGGTTCTGCTGACCGGATGGAGGGTGTTCAACCTGTTCTGGATGGGGTTGCGCTCCCCCTGAAAGAGCGGGTTCGTAGCTTGGGGGTTCTCCTAGAACCATCTCTGTCACTTGAGGCTCAGGTGGCCTTGGTGGCATGGAGTGCCTTCTACCAATTTCGGTTGGTGGCCCAGCTACGCCCCTGTCTGGACAGGGATAACCTGGCTTCAGTTGTCTATGCTCTGGTAATCTCCAGGTTGGATTACTGCAATGTGTTGTACGTGTGGCTGGCTTTGAAGATCGTTCAGAAGCTGCAGTTTGTGCAAAATGCAGCGGCCAGAGTGATAACAGGAACCAGAAGGTTTGAGTATATAAGACCTATTCTGGCCCGCTTGCATTGGCTGCCTATACGTTTCCGAGCCCGATTCAAGGTGCTGGTTTTAACCTATAAAGCCTTACACGGCTTGGGACCGCAATACCTGATGGAACGCTTCTTCCGATATGAACCTACCCGTACACTACGATCCACATCTAAGGTCCTCCTCCGGTTGCCTACGCCGAGGGAAGCATGGAGGGTGGCAACAAGGGAGGGGGCCTTTTCAGTGGTGGCCCCCCAATTGTGGAATGATCTCCGCAATGAGGCTTGCCTGGCACCAACATTGTTATCTTTTCGGTGCCAGGTCAAGACTTTCCTCTTCTCCCAGGCATTTAACAGCAAATGATGAGGGTTTTGTTGTTGTTGTTTGACCCAGAATAGTTGTTTTCAATGATACTGTATTTATAACTTGCTTTTATGCTTTTTAGGCTTTTTAAATTTTGTATATCGGTTTTTTAATGCTCAATGTTTTTAATTTTTGTAAACCGCCCAGAGAGCTTCGGCTACGGGGTGGTATATAAATGGAATTAATAATAATAATAATAATAATAATTATTATTATTATTATTATTATTTCTGACAGGGAAATGTTTTGCTGGAATTGCTTGGACTGAGACAGATAATGTGTCTGTAATGCGTCATCCTCCATAGAAGAAGGAAACCCAAAAGATATTGATGCCAGTGAATGCAAAACTGTTGGCTGTAAGCGGAGGTGTGCCCCAGTGCTAAGAGCTCCTTGTCTCTGTTTATATATAAGTTAATTTATGGATTTTCCTGACAAGACTACGGCTCCCTCCCTTAGGGACCTCTGCTGATATATTACTTGCGAAAGATGATCACAATTTATTAGACAGCGTATAGAACCACAGCTAGGTGTGGACTGGAATGCTTTTGAGATATTACATTATATACGAAATGACATAGGGGGAGAGTTAAATTACATGGTTATAATTACTTTGAGTTCAGGTGGCATCATAAATAATCCATTCTGGATTCATCCTTAGCGTTTATTATGTCACAGGAGCAATGTAATTAACACTATAGCTGACCGGGGAGACAGGTGGCAGTCAGGGCTGTGTCTCTCCCCACTACCACCTTCATCCTTCCATGCATGACCCAGAAAAAGAGATGTCAAAGAACAGCCATGGGGTTAGGAAGACCCCTGTCGGCAGTGGTGTGGCACAGGCAGTCATAGAGTCATGGGGGTGGGGGGTGGGGTGGGACATAGTAACCAAAAAGGTCACCACTGAATAAGGATTTGAACTCCAGACTCCATGGCACCACCACACTTATCTTGAGTAACTGCTGGTTCACCCATGTAAGCATTTGCAAACAGATGGATCCAGGAAGCCACCTTAGGCCCAAGTGAGAGCATGGGTCCATTGAGCCTAGCCTCATCTACACTGACAGTCTGAACAAAGGTACAGAAATACATACATTGTGATCCCTTACTAGTTCATAATTTTTCTAGAGTGTTCATATTTTGGGAATTCTGACTCTAGAAAGAAGAAACACTTATTGTGGACAGAAAGCAGATCTGGCCACAACGATCCATGCCTCCATCACCTCCCATTTAGATTACTGCAATATGTTCTACATGGGGCTGCCCTTGAAGACTGTTGCAGCTAGTGCAAAATGCAGTAGCCAGATTGCTTTCTGGCACAAACTTCGTTAACCAGATTACACTGGTTTTGTGTCAACTGCAATGGCTGCCAACTTGTTTCTGGGCACAATTCAAGGTGCTGGTGCCCTGCCTCCTCAAATATACACCTGTCTATAGTTTAAGATCTGGCAGAGGCTGGTGGCTTCAACGTCAGAAGGGTCACCTTGGATAGCTCCATTAAAGTTCTGAGTGGTTCTGACAAAAACTTGGAGTGGATTCACCGCTCCACTAATATCAGGCCCACCAACCTCCACTGTTAAGATCTTCATCTTCCAAAGCTCTTCTCTATGTCTCATCACCAGGACAGTTCGGTTGATGGGAACACAGGATAGGTCCTTCTCTGTGATAGCATCCTGTCTGTGGATCTCTGTCGTTAAGGAAGTTAGACAAGCTTCTTTTTATCAGTTTTAGGTAGGCTCTTAGAACTTTTTTGGTCCGTGTGGCTCAGTATTTTAAATGTATTTTAAGATTTTCTCCTGTTTGTGATGTTTTAAAGTTTTAATTATAACTCACCTTGGGGCCCCTATCTGGGTTGGAAGGTGACTTATAAATTTATGATTGAATGAATGGATGGATGGATGGATGGATGGATGATTAGCTATTTCACACAATCTATGTTTATTTGGAATGGACATCAGTTGTTCACTTAATTGTTTATGGAGATTCCAAACAACACCATTGCCAACTTGTTGAATTCTAGTTTTTTCCAAATCCTTTTCAGTCCTGATTTTGTGTCAATTTGTTGTTACTTGAATTGCAGTTGCAGTGTCAGGGCTTTTTGGGTTAAGTGGCAAATGGCTGCTGAGGCTTTCCTCCCCCTGAAACTGATCTGTTAATTAGAAAATATTCTCCCCTTTTCCTTTCAAAGTGGCTTTGGTTTCTGCCTCTTTAATTAACTGCTTCCTGTTCACTCACTTGACAGTGGTGCTCCTGAATCAGCTGTTCATTTGTCAGTTTCTGTTCCCTGCTCAGTTTCTGATCCCTACCAATGTCCTCTTTGCAATAAAAGCAATTGCTCATTCATGTATAATTTCATTATATATATATATATATATATATATAGCTAATGATGTGATCGAACTCATTTCTCCATGCACAGAGAGGCACAGATCAATCAGACTATGAATTTCTTTTGTACTGGCAATTGTTGGAGCCTGGAACAGAGAAGAGGGCCTGCTGGACATGCTGATAGACAAGATCAGGAAACCCTGCAGGCCAAAGGTTCACATCTCTGATTTATATTCTATATTCTGACTTCCTCCAAATCCCTCCCCTTACAGGAAGTCCTTCCTCCTTCTCCCCTACTGAAGTAACACTTTTAAAGACATGAAACTACCCTTTCTCTTCTTCATCTCATGCATGCCTTTCTCCCTCCTCCTCCTCCTCAACCACTGTCTCCCCCTCTATAGAAATTTAAATGGTATGTTTCTTGGGTAGGCTGACCAGATAAAATCCAGGTCAGGGCTCATGTAACTTTAACAGTTATAGAGAAAAGGGAATTTCAGCCAGGTTAATCGTTGTGATGAAGAGGGAATTTCACCAGGAACTAATTGCATACAAATGACACTGGCTGAAATTCCCTTTTCTCTACAACTGTTAAAGTTACATGAGCCCTGACCTGGATTTTATCTGGTCAGCCTATTCTTGGGGCAGGGACCTCTTTCTTTTTTTCTTTTTTCTTATGTCACTATTTGGTTATTGCTACTATTATGTGCACTTACACCATCATACAGAATTATAATCCTCCTCCACCTTAGGTCTGATTGTATAACTAAGCAGGAATTGCTACTCCTCCAACTCTATGATTCAGGGAAGGGAACATTTCAGAGGACCAGAAGCAAATGCTACATAATTTTTTAAAAAACAGGATCTGTCCTTCCTTAGGATAAATTACTTGGTGCCAAGTGGTGTGGACAGGGCTGTTGTTGTTTTAAGTAGAGAATATTTAACCTCATATAAAGAGAAAAACGATTCCTTAAATTAATTGTGGCATGTCCTCTGTGCTACACGGAACAAAGCTCATCTTTCTCGGCAAACTTAAGCAGAATAAGGCGGCAGTAAATGTGAGATGCAGAACAATTTATGGTGCTCAGGGAGAAATCAGCTAGGTAGCTATTGAATAAGGTAAAAAAAATATGGGGGGGTTGTTTCAGTGTTAAACAAGAGGGGCTGGTTTGTGACAGAGATAAGCAATGCAACCCCATTTCACTCCGGCTTTTGTGCCGTTCTTCTCATTACACAAAGCTGTAAAACCTTGGAGAAAAGAGTTAATGAATATCTTAATGAATATCTTTTCTTTCAATGCTAGGTTACTTTCCTGAGGACACTTCTCCCCGCCACCCGCCTTTTTCAAGAAATATCTCTGCAAGAGGAAACCAATGGTAGCAAGCCAATGAAGGTCTTCTCTCCAGATACCCAATCCAGAGGGAAGTTCTCTTGCACAAGCTTCTTGAAATGAACATGAGCCTTCCTTCCCTGCAGCTGATCATCTCCCATTCATTTCAATGGGGCTACATAGGAACACATCCCAGCTGATTATGGGCTACTAAATGGGACTTCATGCAGCTTGACGGGAAACTGATATATACGTATGTCTTGGAGCTGATTCACAAATGTATGATGAGTATGCATTTGCTGTACATTTGGGGCCGAACTAGACATTGCTTTAATTGTGTGGTTAGCAATGAAACCTGGGTGTGGGTGTGTTTTAAAAGCAAACAATGGGCTTGTTTTCATTGGGACTGCAGCAAAGAGGGAGAGGAGATTTTATCCTTTCCTCTCTATTGTGTTCCCAATGATCTCCTCCTGCATTAATTAGTATTGGAGGGGGGGATTCCCATTGGCACCCAAGGGAGTTTTTTTTCCTAATGGCAATTGCCATGGAGAGTATGGGAGGGGTTGATTTTCATTGGGATTGCAGCTGGGGAGGGGAAAATAAACCTCCCCTCCCCATTTGCAGTGGTCCCAATGAAAAGTGGGCACGCACACTCTGCTGGTTATTATTATTTGAAAACGCACATAGAGACGTGTGATTGGTAACCACACAATTAGAAGCAATGTCTGTTTGGGTTGGTGAGTCCATGACTTGGCTCCACTAAAACATGCCTGGGGCCTGAGATGGAAGTTCTAGCTGCAATGTTAGAGTCTTGATCTCCATTTGCACACCTTTCTTCGCACCTTTCAATGAATGGAGGGGAAGGGCCAGTGCCAGTCAAGGCCCTCTACTCAGCCTGGGTCCTGGGTTGACAGCCTGGGACTGTTGCTGCTCCCCTTCGCTGTTGCTTCCTACTCACCCGTTCTATGTATACCTGTCGCCCAGGGGGAGAATGTGAGCAAGCAAGTAACAGGAGAGAGGAGGAGGAGGAGGAGCCACTATTAGCCGCTCACTCCTTTACCCTGATGCTAGAGATTGGGGCTACTGAATAGGGTGACCAGATAAAATCCAGGTCAGGGCTCATGTAACTTTAACAGTTGTTGAGAAAAGGGAATTTCAGCCAGTGTCATTTGTATGCAATTAGTTCCTGGTGAAATTCCCTCTTCATCACAACAGTTAAAGTTGCAGGGGCCCTGCCTTCTTTTGTATATGGTCACTCTAGTATAGTGCCTGCACCTTTAACTGTTGTGATGAAGAGGGAATAGCACCAGGAACTAATTGCATACAAATGACACTGGCTGAAATTCCCTTTTCTCTACAACTGTTAAAGTTACATGAGCCCTGACCTGGATTTTATCTGGTCAGCCTACTACTGAAGGTATATTACCTGAAGGCCTCCGAAAACCTGGAGCTGGTACTAGGCGGGATCAGGACCATGCAAGCCTTGCCAGCTCCCAAACATTCAATTGAAGGCTGGGATAGAGCAAGGCTGGGGAGGCTCAGCCCTGGGGGCCAAAACTGGCCCTCTGGGGTTCCCAGAGTGCAACGTCCCCCTTCTCTGTGACCCAAAAGAGGTTGGTGGCTGCAATGTCAGGGGAGCACCAAATCCGCACCTGGTTTCAGTCAGAACCAGCCAGAACTCTAAAGGAGGTGTCCAAGGTGCCAAGCCGCCACCCCTTTCCCTTAAGAACTGCTCATTTAGTAGTTTGCCAGCTTTTGTGAAGATCTTTTCTCCCCATCCGAAAAGTTTGAAACGCCTCTGGGCTGAAAAATTTGGCCCCTGAGCTGAAAGAGGTTCAATGCACCTGTGGTGCGGGCAGCGATGGATTTATTAAAGGCACAATCCTAGGCAAGTTTAGACAGAGAAAAGGCCTACAACTCCCAACATGCCCCAGGCAGAATAGCTGGCTGGGGCATGCTGGGAGTAGTAGGCCTTTTCTCTGTCTAAACATGTATAGGGTTACACCTTAATTAGCGATGTGTATGTTCCCCTGCAACCTGCCTGCATCTTTCTGTTGTGATCTAGAATTTTAAAATGCAGGGTTCCTACTCCATATGCCCCTCCTAAAGGAAGTGAGGCGGGTGGCTACCAGGAAGAGGGCCTTCTCTGCTGTGGCACCCCGGCTGTGGAATGAGCTCCCTAGAGAGGTTCGCCTGGCACCTACATTATACTCCTTTCGATGCCAGATGAAAACCTTTTATATTTTCCCAATATTTTAACAGTTTATCTTCTTAATCTGCTAATTTTGCTGTTTTAAATCTGTATTTTAAATCTGAATAAATCTCTGCACTGCTGCTTGGTTTTATCCTGGTTGTGCTTTTATATTGATAGCTGGATAGACAGACAGACAGACAGACAGACAGAGACAGACAGACAGACAGACAGACAGACAGACAGACAGAGTTATTGCAGTTTATTTTATACCTTGAATTGTATGTGATGGTTTTAATTTTTGTGAACTGCTATTGGGCAGTATAGAAATGCAATTGGGCAGTATATAAATGCAATAAATAAATAAATAAATAAATAAATAAATAAATAAAACCAATGGATGGGAAAGATGCTCACCAAATACTGGAGGAAGCAAAACCAGGACACTGACATCCCCTGGCAGCATCCTACTTCAGAGCCATCTTCCACGGAATAATCTCACTCTCCAGAGGAACCCCAGGGATCCATTATTGTAGCCTGAAGAAGTCCCCCCCCCCACCTCTGTTTAAAGTCTAAACCGGGCCGGCTTGCTTTGCTCAGCTTCCGCTGTGTGGCTGCCTCGTATTCCTTTGAGAGAATGCATTGTAGTGACAAAAGTAACTGCTGACAATGTGAATACCGTTCTTCATTTTAATTTTGTTGTACATTTTCCTTTTGTACGTTTTGATCCTCAAATCTTTTAGAGTGTCTTCTCTCTCTCTCTCTCTCTCTCCCCCCCTCTCTTTATGATAATAAAGCAACTATTTATACAATAAGCATGCAAGAAATCGTTTCTCAGCTGGATTTATTTTTGTCCATATCTCCTTCACCAAAATCTTGATTCCCCCCTCTCCCTTTTATGTTGGGACGGCATGGCATGTCTCCAGCATTGCTTTAATACTGGGGGTGGGGAAGCAAAGAAATTGCCTAGAAAAGATGTACACAATCTGCATTGACGTTAAACAGGGAAACAGACCTCTCTCTTTCTCTCTCTCTCTCTCTCTCTCTTCCCCTGATAGATGAAAACAGATTATAAGGAACAGGAACATGTCAGCAACCATGTGCATGGATGAAGAAATTGTGGTGAGTTTCTGACTTTTTTTTTCTTTTTTACAACATAACCCACCTTTTCAAACTGAGTGTGGAAAGCAACCTTTTAAAAAAAAAACCAAAAGAAATGAACATATAAAACAAGTTAACGACTACATTGAATGTACAACCACGATCCAGATAGCTTGAAATAATTAACAGCTTCAGCTATGCGGTGGTCTATAAACATAATAAATAATAAAATAACCCTGTACTCATCCCCACTGACATATTTATTCATGTTGATTTAGTTTTTTAACACAGCCATTGTGAGAAGGTGCCTCAGCTATGAACAGACCAGGCTTGCAAACTTATGCACAGTTACTTGGGAGTAAGTCACACTGTCTGGGGGATTATGGGCGCTTTGATGCAACATACCTGGCGCTCCAGGCAAACTACAATCATTTTAGTCTCAGTGGTTCCGCCTGTGGTCAGTCATAGTGCTGAGGTGATGTTTGAAGTGCTGAAAACACTTCAAATTTGCTATGTGTGCGTGTCACCACTTTTCTTGTGGAAACACAGAGGGGTTTCAGATAGAAAAAGGATAGAGGCGCGAGGACCAATGCTATAAAGCGTCAATTCGGGATGAGTGATTTTTTTAAAAAAAGTGTGGGGAACACGTTAAGGGTGCAATCCCATGCATGTTTAGATAGGAAAAAAACAATGGCTGGCTGGAAGAAAGCTGGAAGTTGTAGGGCTTTCTTTCCATCTAAACATGCATAGGAGTGCACCCTAAAAGCAGGGGAGGCTGGTGGCTCCAGTTTTGGTGGATACAATGAACAAATTTGGTGGATATTCACCTTGTGAGGGTTCCTCTCATGTATTTGTGTTCCAGATTTGTGTATTTGTTTAGGTAGCCTCCCTTACCTAAAAGTATAGACACTAGTACATTTTGAAGTTCGGTTGCTCATCAGGGCAGTACCCATAGACACGCCACTAAGGAGAATCCAAAAATGCCGGTCCAATGGATTTTCTAGCATCCACTATACTAATCAGTTGCAAAATTAGTAAAATTTCAAAGCTTT
This sequence comes from Anniella stebbinsi, assembly GCA_029215795.1. Lineage (NCBI taxonomy): Eukaryota > Metazoa > Chordata > Lepidosauria > Squamata > Anniellidae > Anniella > Anniella stebbinsi. Next base: position 9,909,870 of record JARDYH010000004.1, on the reverse strand, counting down.
GTCATCGCCTCTCGCTTGCCAGTGAAAGGAAGCTTCATCAATTGCCCAGGAACTTTGGCTGATGTCATCATTGCTCCTTCTCGGGGAAAAAAATCCTGAAGTTGTGCTCCATTGCATTCCCCCGTTGCTCCACCACTAATTGTCCTATGCTAACTATCCTATCCAAACGTAAGCCCCTTTGAGTTTAATAGGACTTACTCCCAGGTAAGTGAGCATAGGATTGCAGCCTAAGTTTAAAAAAGATGAATCAATAATAGCTTATTACAACATAATGGAAACCAGTACATTTTAATTAAAAAAAAATAAGCTTAGATTTAGGGGAGACATGATAGAGGTGTACAAAATGATGCATGGTGTAGAGAATAAGGATAGAGAGACATTTTTCTCCCTCTCCCACAATGACCCAGTGAGGTCATCCCATGAAGCTGATTGGTGTGAGATTCAGGACAAATAAAAGGAAGGACTTCGTCACACAGCACAGAATGTAGTGACGGCCACCAATTTGGATGGCTTGAAAAGGGGGTTGGATAAATTCCTGGAGGAGAAGGTGTTCAATGGCTACGAGTCCTGATGGTTATGTGCTACCTCCACTATCTGAGGCAGTAAGCCTATGCACACCAGTTGCTGGGGAGCATGGGAGGGAGGGTGCTGTTGCACCATGTCCTGCTTCTTTGGTCCCTGGTCAACAGCTGGTTGGCCACTGTGTGAACAGAGTGCTGGACTAGATGGTCTGATCTCGCAGGGCTCTTCTTATGTTCTTAGATTATCCTATATTAGAGCCCAGGCTAGCAATTCTGTTATGAAAGTCCCATAGAAATTAAGGGGACCTGTGCAAGAGCACATCTTGGGTTTGTGTAGGGAGAACATCCTACTTGATGATGCTCTTCTTTCAATTTCCTGGTGTCAGCTTCAGAACTGCCATGTTTTTCCAATGGAGGCTGGTGGCTCCGATGTCAGTGGGACGGTGCATCTGCTCCAGGGTTCAGTCAGAAACAGTCAGAACTCTAAAGGAGCTGCACAAGGAGAAGATCTCACTGGACCACTAACTTAATGTCCCCTGAAAATACTCTCGTGCTTAAGACAGATCATCACTTTTCCAGAAAGGTAAAGGTGGCTTGAAGGGCGATCATTGCTCCGGATAGCACACACTCTCATCCCCTGTTCACCTCTGGTAGACACGCTTTGCAAGGTTTTATTTGAAATACCTGCAAAACCTATTTGTCCAGAGGTAGCCGTGTGATAAAAGAGGCATGTGTTTGTAGTGGTGCAGCAGGGCCCTGGAGCCAAGGGGGTGGGGGGCACATCACCACCCAGACAGTGGCAAGCGATGAGGGCTTCAGGCCAACAAAAGCAAGTTCCAATTTTATTCCTGCAGTCGTGATGGTGCTAGGAATGAAGTGAGTTTAAAATGCAGATCTGCATATGCTCAGAGCACAATTGTTCTTTTTAATCAGGAGCGGCAAGCCATTTTGTTGTTATTTTTGTTCTAGCGATTCAGGAATGTAGAAGAAGCTATACAGCATGGAATAAGGGGGTTGGAGACCAAAGAGAAGCCATAAACATGGCCACCTGAGGTCATACACATGGCCATCCCATAAGACCATTAAGTCAAGGGTCTAAAATTATCTAGCGGCACCGCCGTGTGCTTGCCGCATGGGAAACCAACTCTGAAAAACAATGGCCCGCATACAGCCTCAGTTTGCAAGATCGACTTCCTTCCTGACAGACGTCAGCTTTTGTTGTAACTGTTGCAGAAATCTTGCTCCGAAAGAACTTTCCCTCCTGCCGGCACCACTGTGAAAATCCCCCCAAAGCTCCAGCAACCGCTGGAGAGATGATTCCGCGATACCCCTTCCTAATACAATAAGCAAGATCCAGTCGTCGCGAGCATTGTCAGAGCAGCTGTTCAACAAAGTGACATCCCTCCCTGGATAAAGCCGGAAAATGTTATCCATTGGCGATAGGAATCCTTCGGGGAAGTCCTATTCACATTCTTTCTAAAGCTCCCCTAATTGTTCCAGTTGCTGGAAATTTTAAACAGGTTCCCCAGCCGCTTTGCCAAGTTGCACTAAGCCCTCTTTGTCAAGCAAATGTGCCAACCAAAGGCGCAGCGAGATAAGCACAGCTGAGGGAATTGCTTGAACTCGCTTGCCTGGAGATGGTTCCACACTTGCAGGCTCGCGCTCGCGGCCTGTTCCATCCGCCTGCAACTTCTTTGGCACGGGTCCTCGTGGCTTCTCCGAGGCCGCTTTCGACCGTATATCTCAGCCTGCACGTCTGCCCACAAAACACCGGCTCAGAGCTGTTTTGCTTTTCCAGATCGTATCCTTTCCGGGACGCTTATATTTCTGTGTATTTCTGTTTCTTTGCAAGTCTCCTGGCTGTAGTTTGGCAGGAGGGGATGCTCTCCAGGGAGCACAGTTTCCACAGGGAGATGCGGAAGAAGAGGAGCAATGGACAAATCGAATGACCGCGGTGCATTCCTGACCATCCTTGGCCTTTCATCGGGGGAACTGTTCCTGAGCAAGTCAGAATAAAGCACCACTCGCTATGGCTAAGATCTCCCACATCGTACCTGTGGGCACCAATGAACCCACAGACATCTCTTTTGGCACTTGCCGCAATTCCTGCATCTCCTGATTTTAATTTTATTTCTTAAGATTTTTTTTTAATTACACTTTTGTTTTTCAAGTTGGGAAGCTGGCATGCCGCAAAGTGAATTGCTGCCCTCCAGCGCCATCTTTGTTTGCGTTCCAGAGAGCGGCTTTGTGCTTTGGAGCTCAAACCTCACTTCTGCCTCGCGCTTGTTCTTGAGCAAGCGGCTTTTCTTTTGGTTTCTCATCAGTTTGCCTTCTGGGAAATGAGTGTTTTGTGACTGGCCAGGCTCACCATGGCAGCCATTTTATGAATGTGGCACACATTTGGTGAGAGCGCCCATGACATGCTTTCAAAATCCCAAATGTGCCCACTGACCCAAAATGGTTTTTTTTTGGGGGGGGGTGCCTTCACTATGGAGTCAGATCTCTACACTGCATCACAGGGATCCCGCGATCTCTAGGGAAAAGATGCATAAGAGCATTGTGATGTAATGGGAGCCTTGCACCAGAGCAGAGTTCAAATCCCTGCTCAGACATAATCCTGCTGACACTTTTTATCTGTCAGACTAACCTACATCACAGGGTTAGTCACTAAAGGCTTGGGGCAAAGACAGTATACCTTCTCCCCTATTGCCAGGATCAGGCCTCGTTACTGTGGGAGAAGGGATTTCAGGCTGTCAATCAGAATCAGATTCTGAACCAGAAGAAACAGGACTAGAAATTTACCAGCCAACATAGGAAGCAGGAGAGGAGATTCTCCCAAGCTCTTCAGGAGCCAGGGATGAATCTTCACGGGAATTTATCAGAGAGAATGTGAACAATTCAGGGTTTGTGACAACTCAGCTTTCCTCAGAGGGGGAAGGGACTTCAGAGTTGACCGATCCCAGAGTCCGCTGCAGGGTCAAGCAGGCAGAGCTGGCTACTCACCAAAGACTCCTTCAGAAGAATCTTCCCGGAAGCAAAAGCAGCTCAGGGAAAAAACTTTCCCTTTTGTTGAAAGGACAACTGCCTAGTTTAGTCACCCAAGTTTTAGCTTAGAGGAAAGCTCCTAGTGTTTACACTCCCTTCAGGTGCAAAGAGATCTTTATTTGCTGAATAAAGTTTTGTGGATTATTTGGCAGACCTCTTTATTGTCTCACATTGCAGCGGGAGGGCTTGGAATCTCAACACCTAAAGACCAATTCAGTCATTGGTGTCATCTGGTGAGGTCCTCCTGGTAATGCCACATACTCCTGACATCCAATTCACAATTACTTGGAGCAGGGCATTTAGTGTAGTGGCACCCATTCTGTAGAATAATCTTCCCTCTGAGATTAAACATCTGCCAGCGCATTTTATTTTTAGGTGCATGATGAAGACGCAGCTACTTACGTGAGCCTTCCCTGTGCAATGTAACCTACCATCTGACGGATATGTCGATATGATATATTCGACATGTTGATGCTTATGCGTTTATGATTTGTGTACACCACTTTGAAATCTGTAGATGTAAATGGTTGTTTACCCAGTTGAATTTTAAGATCTTTTAATGCATTCATTTTATATGCTTTTAATTATATATGGTGTTTTATATTTGTTGTTGTACCCCACCTCGATCCAGAGGGAGAGGCGGGTAAGAAATAATAATAATAATAATAATAATAATAATAATAATAATAATAATATAACATTTTAATCATTTTTTCATTATAAGTTTCAACAAAACAAACAAAAAAATGCAAGTGTTAACTACGTACTTGAAAGGCCTCAATTTCGAATATTATAATATTCTAAAAAAACCAAACCCAAAACAAAAAAGGAATAAATGACACATAAACTTCAGTAAAGGCAGACCAAATATCCAAATATAAGTCCATTCATGAGTGGCACCTATATTCCAATCTTTCAAGCGTTGCTAGTGTTGTTAGGTCTTCATTGCATTATATTTTTTATCTTTCCAGTATTGCCCTATCAGTCTTTAATCATTCTTTCTAAACAAATAAACATGTGGTAACGTTAGAGGAGCCTTTGCTGGATCAAACTGAAGGTTCCCCAAATCCATTATCCTTTTCCCCACAATGACCGGCCAGATGCCTGGGGGAAGCCCACAAGGAGGACATGAGGGCAAAAGTGTTCTCCTGTTATAGAAGCAATTGATTATTCTGTGATGAAGGCTCCATACAGCTATCTCATGACTTCAGCCATTGATAGATCTATCTTTGTACATCTTGTGGCAGAGAGTTCCACAAATCAGTTCTGCCTTGCATAATCATAGAATCATAAAATCATAGAATAGTAGAGTTGGAAGGGGCCTATAAGGCCATTGAGTCCAACCCCCTGCTCAATGCAGGAATCTACCTTAAAGCATCCCTGACAGATGGCTGTCCAGCTGCTTCTTGACGGCCCCTAATGTGGAAGAGCCCACCACCTCCCTGGGTCATTGGTTCCATTGTTATACTGCTCTAACAGTCAGGAAGTTTTTCCTGATGTCCAGCCGGAATCTGGCTTCCTGTAACTTGAGCCCATTATTCCATGTCCTCCATTCTGGGTTGATTGGGAAGTATTTCATCTTGTCTGTTCGAAATCTCCTGCCACGGACTTTCATTGGGATCGTCCCCCCTCCCTCTACACCCGTAGGTGTAGAAAGGGTCATAGATGTCTGTCTACCTCTTCCACACCATGCATCATTTTATAAACTTCTGTCATGTCTCCCCTTCATCCCCAGATTTTCTTTTAAAATTTTATTTACGATACCACTGAACTGAACCAGCAAACCCAACTATGTGCATTACGCTGTCTCTTTTACAGATTACAGACTACGTCCTTCAGCATAATATGGAAAAGCCTCGGCAAACCAGTCTAAACTTTAATTTGCCTCGTCTACCCTCCACTTCCAAATGCCTTAGATTAGGTAACCTTCTGTACACTACCCTCAAGTAGGGATCAGGGAGCAATTCATTCAATTGGCCTTGTAATGCAAACTTACCTAATTTCTTACTTTCAAAGCAATACATGAAATGTAACTCATTTATCCTTTGACATTTGCACTTCTCTGAATTTTACAAAAGAGTTCTCCGATAAGAAAATGCATACAAGTATGTACATTTTAGCAAAAACGACATTCAAATATGCATTTTCATGCAATCTTTTTTTTAAAAAAAAATCTCAGTGTTCAGGATGAGCAGAGTTTAAGATTGGACACGTTCGCAAAGTTCAGGGTGAGTTGACATTAAGATTGGAAAACTGAGAAACCCAAATTGACAAATCTGTCCATCTCTACTCTCAAGGCCTTAGTCAAACATGTATTTTGAAGATGTATTCCTACCATTTTTACATGTACGCCTCACAGCAACACAGAGGAGCATCTTTTGCTCACCTCTGAGCAGCTATGGCTGCCTCCCATATTTGTGAAATTATTATTATTTATGGCGTTTCTGTCCAATTCGTCCAACTGTGTTGTATTCTCACAACAGCCCTGTGAGGTAGGTTAGACTGTAAGCTAGTGACGAGCCCAAGGTCACCCAATGAGCTTAATGGCCAAGTGGGGACTCGAATCTGCATCTCCCCAGTCCAACACCCTAACCACTACACCACATTGGCACTTGAAATAGTGCTTTCAGGTCGTATTTATTGCTTTTTGGAAAGGGATAAGCCCCAGTGTATCTCCTCCTCCTCCTCCTCCTCCTCCTCCTCCTCCTCCTCCTCCTCCTCCTCCTCCTCTTTTCTTCTTCTTCAATTCCTGGCAAACGCTTACTGAAGTAGACAGATTGGGACATCTTTGATGATGGGCCGGCTTCTTTAATATTCATGTTTCAAAGCACATTGTGTTTCTCTGCATTCCGCCAAGGCATTTGGGTGGCCTATTTGGAGTGAGTATTTTTAAGCACAATGGGGAGTTACATATTGTTTTTCAAAAAGATGCTAAAAATAAAGCACCACCAGCTCTGTTTTAATCACTCCGCCGGGATGCAGCAATTGTCTTTTTGCTGCTGTTTTGAGTTTTTTGTTTGGCTTTGTTCTTTTTTTCATTTTTCTGAGCATTCCTTTCCTGACACGCGCCTCGCCAGGATGCTAGGGGGGATTGGGCGAGTGGGTATAAAAGAGACATTCTCTCTCATCTAACTAGCTGGAGTTGTTTATTATTAAGGCAATATTTCCCAAGCATGATACAAGGGGGATTCATCAATGGCGTTTCACCTTCGTTTAGGATTCAGCTGACAATTCCAAACCCCAATCAGGATGCAAAATCCCTTTAGCCCACTCGGAAGCATGCTTATCTTCCTGCTGCAAATGCAGGCTGTTGGTCTGGTCCCAGCCTGGAGAGTATGGACCGCTTCGCACATGAGCATGCTCCTGAGTCAGAGACTGCCACCAAAGCATCATGGGCATGTGTGAAGAAGCCATCATGTATCCCAAACTGCAGGGAGAAGCTTTGCATCCTTTCAAGCACAATATTTGGTGAGGGGGTTCAGGCCATAGACTGGGAGGCACCAAGGGTTAGAACTAATGATGGGCACAGTGAGCTTATCCGGTGGAGGCTGGTGGCTCCGATGTCAGTGGGGCAGTGAATCCGCTCCAGGTTACAGTCAGAACTCTAAAGGAGTTCTCCAGAACCTTGGAGAGCTCCTTTAGAGTTCTGACTGGTTCTGACTGAAATCCAGAGCAGGTTCACGACCCCATTGACATTGGAGTCACAAGCCTCCACTGATCCTGTTGCAACTCAGAACCTGGTGTGACTTACCGGACCAGCAAAATGAAAACTGGGAAGGAAATTCTCTTGTAGCTTTTGAGTCTGCTCAAATTTTGGCACTTACACATTACTGAAATGTTCCATGGGAATGTAGCATTTTTAGCACGACCATCATGTTCCCTCTGCAGGAATTCTCTTCAGAGGGTGAATTAATGATCCCCCATCCAAATACCTCAGAGGAACAGCCTGCTTCCAGGAACCATGAGGCAGATCACGTGGATTCTGGGCCCTGCTTGGAGGCAGGATCCAAGCATCCCCCTAGTTTGAGGGAGTGCAGGCACCTAAGGGTGCAGGTTGAGTTAGCTGTCAGGTGAAGAAGTGCTTGCTTCAAGTTTAAGACTCCTTACGAGTGAATGGTTACTCATGAGTAAGACTCTCCTTGTGCGATAGACCTTCACTCAGGTGACTCTACTGGCCCTGTAGCTGGAGGCACTGGATGTGCTCAGGCTTAAAGTCTTCATTTCCAAGCAAAGAGTTGCTGGAACAACATCTGCTCTCTAGTAGGGATGTGCACGGTCTAGTACGGATGTGGATCGGGACCGGCACTGTGGCGTCGGATCAGAGCAGATCTCATCTGGATTGGATTCAATCTGATTCCGATCCAAAAGTCGGACGTCCAATTTTCGTATCAGACACCATTTTAGGTGTTTTCACAATAGGCTTACATTGGGGGAAAGAAAGCTTTTCCCCAATGCAAGCTTATGGTGAAAACATGGGGGTGGGCGAGTGGGGACCTCCACCTCCCTCCTCCCCACTCGCGCTCCTTACCTGCCCGGGCCACCCGCTTCCATCCGCTGCCGCCTGCATGTCCAATCTACTGAGAAACAGGCTTTGCGGCCTGCCTCTCAGTAGAGCACCGGGTGATGACATCATCACCTGGCGCTCTACTGAAAGGCAGCTTGTGAAGCCTGTTTCTCAGTAGATTGAGGCAGCGGGCAGCAGTGGTCAGCAGCGAGGTGGCAGCAGGTAAGGAGCGCGAGTGGGGGGAGGCAGGTAGGTCCCCAGTCATCCGCCACCATGTTTTCCCCATAGACTTGCACTGGGGAAAAGCTTTCTTTCCCCTAATACAAGCCAATGGCGAAAACACAAAAAATTGAGGTCTGATTTTCCGATTTTTCCCAATCAAAATTGGGGGGGGGGGGGAATTGGTATCAGAAAAAATCGGACCTACAGGTTTTAAAATCAGAATCGTTAATTAATGTTCCAATTTTGGCCGGATTGGGTCCGGATCGTGGATTGGGTCCGATCCATTGCACATCCCTACTCTCTGGCTCCCTGGCTCTGCTCTCACATGCCCTGCCTACCTTGCTCTCTCTGGGATCTTGCATGCTTGGACCTGTGGACTGTCTTCAGAGGTTGCTCTTGGTTCTGACTTTTGTTGATTTTTAGCCTCTCTGTCTTAACACTGCCTGAACACGACAATGATGCATTGTTCTCGGGTTGGCCATTATTCACAAACTGATTAGGTACATGGAGTAACTAAGTAAGCAACATCTGTCCATGCAGAAAGATGGTTCATACTGCCTGATGATGGCTGTTGGTCTTTCCATCTTCCTGGGAGGATCCATGAAGAGAAATGAACTTGTAAGAAATTTCATATTTAACGACAAAGATATGACCATTTCAGTACATTGAAGTCTGGGCTAGTTATGCATATAGAGTAAAATCCAACATAAGTTCTAGTTGGAGTAGACATTTTAATGAATGGGTTTACTCTAAGTAGGACTTCTGTTTACTCTAAGTAGGACTACTAACAGACTAGATTCACAATCTGGATGCTTTGGTGGCATCACTAGTTAGACCTAGTTAGGGGAGCTGGCTGGAGCAGATGGGATCTGTAGTCCGACCTTTCTGGCAGGCACCAGGTTGGGGAAGGCTGCCTTAGGGCAATGGTCTTTCCCATCCTGCTGCATGAGAGCCAAGGGGAATTACCCAAAATTGGGTCTGAAACCTTCTACCTGAAAAATACACACATGTACATCAAATCAACCCTTGAGGTCTTCTAAGAAGGCCATATTGGTCATTCCATGACCAACAGTGTGTGGTCAGGTGATGGCATGTATGTGGGCCTTCTTGGTAGTGGCACCCACTTTCTGGAACACTCTTCCATGTGTGGCTTGAGAGGCGGGGAGTTTCTAACACCTCTTAAAAAGGCATTTGTTCACTCAGTCTTTCCCTGACTTGTAATCCACCATGACCCTGCTTTGTTTTACTGCTTTTGTTGTAATGGTTTTAAGGGATTTATTGTTTGTAGTTTTAGCATATGTCTTTTTATATAAACTGCTTGGAGATCCTGGGATGTCAATTGATATTGAAGCAGCTAACCGCAACATAAACAACAACCATGTATACTTGACTGCTAGGCTAAGATCCTTACCAGGCACTGGCTTTATGGTTTCATGATGATCTTTGCAACCACAATAAAGGGCTACAAACAGTGGAGGCTGGTGGTGTCGATTTCAGTGGGACTATGTTTCCATTCTGGATTTTAGTCAGAACTAGCCAGAGCTCTAAGAAGCTATATAAAGTGCTTAACCCTATCCCGAAATGGGGTTGGCACCTTAAATAGCTCCAAGTTGACTTCTAAAGTGATAAGAAAGATTCCTTCCGGACACAGCATTTGCTACCAGAAACCAAACCCACATTTATATGGCATGATCCGGGGAGGTATGAAATGGGCACAGCCCTTTGCCTACTGGGGCCTATAAGGTTGATTGGAATTGAACTCATGTCAGCTGCCTCACTTAGAAACATTAGGGGAGCCCTGCATGAGATCACTCCCTAGTGATGAAAGCATTCTATCATAGCCCAAACCAATTCACCTACCTAACTCAGGCAGAGCCTGCAATCCCCATTATTGTGAGAAGATGGGCAGTGAGCCATCTGATGCCTTCCGTATGCTCCAAAAATTGCAGGTATCCCTTTACAGCAGCAAAGATGGTGGCTTGCCAGAAGCAGCCAGCTCCAAAATACAGCCTGTATTTTGAGATTAAAAATAAAATAAAATAATAACGGCCATAATTTTCCATGCAAGCTGGAGCGCGGAAGGTGCCAAGAAAACCTCCTTGCCATTTTTTAAAAAAAATTCTCCCAGATCCTGCTCAGAATGGAAATAGATTTGGTTATTTTGTTAAAAATCATCATTATCCGTACAGTTCCAAAGAAAATGGCTGATAACGAAAAAGCCTTGAAGATGATTTGCAAGTTAGCTGCCACTGGCATGTTGCTAATAGCAATCCGGCCATTAAGCCACGGCTAACTTCTAAAATCTGTTTTAAAATGGTTCGGCTTCGTTCTGCAACAGCATTTTTGCTCAGTATGTTTTGTGGGCTAAAATGCCTGCATGACCTCTTGGGGGTTTGAGCATGTTTCAATGGCATGTCACCTGGAGCACTCTCTCCCAACATGCCCTAGGAGCTGCCATTGCCCCATCTCCCCCGCCTTCACAATCCCAAGGCCTAGTTTGCTTTGCACCAGCATTAGATTAGCAAAGAGGGCTTATGACCGGCCATCTGCCATGGCAGACTGCTCAATGAGAGTCCCCTGATCTCTGAGCAGCATTGCTGAGGACTGTGGAAGGATTTCAGCAGCGCAGGGAGAGATGGAGAGGAACGTATTACTCTAACGCTCATTTCTTGCTTGGCAGAGTCTGATTGAGACAAATTTGTCTCGGCATAAAACAGTACATTAGAAGAGGGGAAAGAGGAAAAGTCTCTTTTTTAAAAAAGAGCAGTACTTCCTGCTCCTGTACCTACCTAATCCTTCCAAAATATTTTGAGTTTTGGACAAATGTGTCAGCTCCACTTTCTCATTTCAGCTCATTTCATTCCCATTTACATTTTTTTCCTTTCTTTCTTTCAGTCCACACGAAAAGTCATATATATTTTTAATGTATTTCTCCTAATATGCGTTCAGTTCGGTTTTATTGTGTATAACCCTAGGTCATCACAATATGAGACAGAGAAAATATCCAGAATATTACAAAGTAAAAAAAAATGGACAAATTAAACATAAATCGAAGGAAAAGGTTTCTCCTAATATACACATTTTGCACACATTTTTGCCTGATATGCACATTTTGAATGCAATTCTCCTGAATATAATACATTTCTGTGCATTATTTTCATGAACCTACATATTTTGTGCACTCCTCATTCCAATATATACATTTTTGTAATTATTATTATTATTATCATTATTATTGCATTTTTATTATCATTGCAGAATGGCAGCAAGAAAAGAAAAACCTCAGTTTTTCTCACGCACTGCTAGCCTTGTCTTTCCCACTCTTCTTTAGCCTATGCATCTTGAGCCCCATTTTCCTCACCCCATTTAAAATCTGCTGCCCCTTCAATCGTCTCCCGCAGAGCCAGCCGAATCCCATTGTCATAGAATAATAGAATGGTAGTCGAAAGGGGCCTATAAGGCCATCGAGCCCAACGCCCTGCTCAATGCAGGAATCCACCTTAAAGCATCCCTGACAGATGGTTGTCCAGCTGCCTCTTGAAGACCTCTAATGTGGGAGAGCCCATGACCTCCCGAGGTCATTGGTTGCATTGTCGTATTACTCTACCAGTCAGCAAGTTTTTCCTGATGTCCAGCCGGAATCTGGCTTCCTGTAATTTCAGCCCATGATTCCGTGTCCTGCACTCTGGGATAATGGAGAAGAGATCCTGGCCCTCCTCTGTAGGACAACCTTTCAAGTATTTGAAGAGAGCTATCATGTCTCCCTATGTCGCTGTCCCCCCCTGACTTCACCTCCAGGTGGGAAAACAAAGGCACAACATTTAAAATGAGCAGGTACTATCCAATGAGCAACCAGACACCAAGATCCCAATGGCCAACCAGCCTCCACCACTCACCTCTTCTCCAATATGTCACAGTGCAAGCGCCCAGGCAGTGCACAATACTAATCTATAGCGACAAGGCAGGGAGAGAACTAGAGTTCCGAACATATCTGCCATGGGTACAAATGAGGCCTGATTCCAAAGAATCTGACCCATGGAGTCTGCAGCAGACTGGCCTCACTCACCTCCACTTTCACAAGAGTTCCTGGGGAGTGGCTCTCCAGCTTTCTAAAAGATGTGATAGGCTAATTAAAGCCATGAATAAAGTATTTTATGCTACTCGCGTCCATAAAGCACTTTCTTTTATGTGAATACAACCACACACACACACATGTTTAGCCATCCTGCCATCTCCTTCTCAGATTTGCTCATCCTCATCTTTGCCTCCATCACAGCTCTGGCTCCAAGGAGGCACTACGTGAATCCAAATTACACGGACAACTCTCATCCGAGCCTACATGGTTGAGTTTGTTATTTTCCGAGTAAACAATGCACCCACTTGGGGTAAATTCACCCATCACTAGTAGGGATGTGAGAGAAATCCACAGTGGATTGAAATGAGTTGGGATTTCTATCCAACCTGCAGATTTCATAGTGGATTGGCTTTTTCCAAGTTGTGAGAATTCTGCGGACTTGCGGATCAGTCTGTCACTTTTCAGGGGTGGGTGGGAGGTGGGTTTGTGCTAATTCACATTAGTGCTAATGCTCAGAAGTGCTGGTTTTCATTAACGTGTGCACATTAGCATCTTTGCACAAGTTTGCTTTAGTGGCAATGTGAATTCGTGGAAGTAGAACAAAATGCTAGTTAAAAACATCTGATTCTGTCAATGAACAGAATTGGAACAGAAGAAGCCTGACAATCCACAAATCACAGTCTGAACAGACATACATCCCTAATCGCTAGGCACATTTGCTCTCCTTTGCCTGTATGCCACTGCCTTCACTTCTTGGAATCCTTCAACTGCATATGCATTTACCCAGAAATTAAGACCAAGTGGGGATACCCCCTTGATAGTATAGCATTTGCCTGGAGTTCGATATGCGTCAACCCAATAGAGCACTTTTCCAATAGGGATGAACAAATTTGTCAATTTCAGTTTCTCTTGGGCATCATCTACACCAAGCAGGATATTGCACTATGAAAGTGGTATGAAAGCAGTATATAAAAGGCAGGAGCCAGAGCAGTATTGAAGTACACTGACAACTGTTGGGGACCATTGACACATACCATATACCACTTTCATACCGCTATATCCTGCTTGGTGTGGCTCCTGCCTTTCATATATTGCTTTCATACCACTTTCATAGTGCAATATCCTGCTTGGTGTAGATGAGGCTTTGGTCTCTCTCTCTCTCTCTCTCTCTCTCTCTCTCTAGCTTAAATTTGATTCATCCCAAAATTTGTGAATTTCTGCATTCTTAAGTTTGATTCGTCTCAAACTTTGATGAGTTTTTTAACGTTCAGATAAAAATGTTATGCATTTTACATGCATTTCTCCTACCACGTGCATTTTTATATGCAATTTTGCCTAATATACACAGTTTTGCAAGCAACTTCCACTAATATATACACACTGGTATATTTTTGTTTTGATTGGAGAACTCCATTACAAAATTCAGAGAAATGCGAATTTCAAAGACATTTCATTTTGCCTATTGGTTTGAAAGTGTGAAATGAGGTAAGTTCACATTACATTGTGATCCCAATGGTTTTCTCCCCCATCCCTAGTTCTTAATAGAGCTCCCCGACTCTGGTACTCCCTCCCCACACATATATGTTTGACCCTGAGACCTATAAGCTTTTGATGCTTACAAAAGACCTATTTCTTCAAAGAGGCTTTTGATTGATTTCTTTGTGGGGGGAGGGGATGTACATTGTGTAACTGTTATTTATCTGTGTTATTCTTTTCTGCTGCATGATCACTTTTTGGTCGATGTTGCATGCTTTTATTGTGTGTTTTTTTGGTTGTAGCCCCCGCTTTGGGATAATTTCATAATGAAAAGTGGATAATAAATTCCATAAATAAACATGTACCTGAATATTTCCCCCATTCAAGGCTTCTTCTTTTTAATTGCCACTAGCCTTCTTGCGTGGTTTGGTTTTTTGAACACACATGCACACACACACACACAAATGTTGTTATATATCCCAAGGATGCCCACCAACATCCATCAGCAGGGTCTCAATCTACTCCCCCCACCCTTGAGCCCATTTTGGCATCCGGTACATTTCCACATGAAAGTCTGGCTTGACAAATGGCGAGAGTGACCCGGAGGCTGGGGTAATAATTTGCTCCACGGATGGGCTTTTCAAGCACCGAACCACCCACAGGAGCACCTTGGAGGCAGTTGTTCTATGCCAGTCCGAGACTCCGGCACGCTCTTTCATCACACCTGCTGAAGCATCCCTGCCCTTGCCAAAGATAGGCTGGCAAAGAAACCTTGCATCTGGCTTCCTGGCAGTGAAAGGATTGCCGTTGGCACTGGGCCAGTACAGTCCATCTCTTCCTGAGAATAGCATGCCGTTATTATTATAGTTTTTTTTAAAAAAAAGATGAAAGCAATATTTTTGTGTTTGTTAACTCCAGCGGTTCCAGCATTGTCCCCAAACCGAAGCAGAAATCCAAAGGTGGATTATATATGAGTCTACATCCAGTGCGGATAAGGGTCCCAGAGTGCAGATGCTCAGAGTGAAGACAGAAGGTAGTGGCTCCACAAACATACAAATGAGTAGAGGTACAATGGAGGAAAGAGGGGGAGCAGGTAGCTGGAGATTCATTCTGAACAATGAATCTGGGGGCCAATCTGGCAGTCCGCAACACCACAAATGGCCCCAACTCCTTCCCATGGCCCCACTCCCTTTCCCCAAATAGTTTGGTGGTTTCTCAGCTTTCGTGCAGTTTTCCAACTGTTGTAAAAGCTTGAAGTGCCTCTTAGTTACTGGCAGTGCAAGCTTTAAGTTAAAATACCCTGGTACTTTTGACTCCACCTGGATTGTGGTCCCCGAGAGCACCTCCTTGGGCCAAAAAAGGTTCAACACCTCTGAGAAAGACCTTTGATCTGATCCAGCATGGTTCTTCCTCTCATGTTCTTATGATTTAATGTTTCTTTGACCAACCTCCCCACCCCCCAGATCAACACTAGTCTTTCATCCCTGACATTCTTGGTGGCCTAGCCTTTTCCACCTGGGACCCTATAGTATGTTTGTGTGTGCATACATGTGCAATATGTCTTTGTGCTGAGCACATTCTCCAGAGCCTTGGGGGGTAGGAGGGCTCCTCCCTGGACCCACCTATCATAATACCAGGGTGGGGGTGCTAGTCAGCATCAAAGTGTGTTTATGTGTCTCATCTATCTTACACGGTGGCTGCTAGGATTGCAGAGACGAATGTGTGTAAAGTGTTTGAACACTCAAAAGGCACTATACTAATTGTAATATCAGCAGTAAGCAATAGCAACAATGGGTTGGATTTGGGATCTGCCCTCCATTCACAGAAGGTCCCTCTGCCCAATTTTAGGGAATCCCCTTCCCTGCACAACTCACCCCCATTCAGCAGGAAGCTCGGAGGTTGGAAACAAGGGAGAGGGCCTTCTCTGTGGTGGCCCCCCCAATTGTAGAACGATCTCCCTGACGAGGCCCACCTGGTGCCAACATTGTTATCTTTTCGGTGCCAGGTCAAGACTTTCCTCTTCTCTCAGGCATTTGGCAATATCTAAGGAGCCTGGATTTGTTTTTTGTTTTTGTAGCTTTTTTGGGCTGTTGTAGCGTTTTTAAATGTATGTGTGTATTGTGTGTATGTTGTATGTTTTTGCTGTTTTCATTTTTGTATATTGTTTTTAATTGTTTTAATCCTACATAAACCGCCCAGAGAGCTTCAGCTATGGGTCGGTATACAAATGTAATAAATATATAAATAAATAAATAAATAAATAAATAAATAAATAAATCTGCTGACACTCTGTGCTGTATTTCCAGGGCGGGTAGAGTAGGCTGACCAGATTTTGAGACCCAAAATCCCAGTCCCCCCCACATAAAACAACCCCCCCGCGTGCCCGCGCGCCCGCCCCCCCTGCGCGGCCCGCCCGCCCCTCCCGCCCCCCCTGCCCGTGCTGCGCCGCCTGCGCGCCTGCCCCCCCCGCGCACCCGCCCCCCCGCGCGGCCCGCCCACTCCCTTCGCCCGTGCTGCGCTGCGCCGCCCGCCCGCCCCGCTCGCCCCACGCTGCTCGCGCCGCCCGCCCGCCTCGCGCTCCTTACCTGTGCAGGCCGCGTCCGCTTCCCTCCAGTGCTCGGAATCTACTGAGAAACAGGCTTCACGGCCTGTCTCTCAGTAGCGCGCTGGGTGATGACGTCATCACCCGGCGCGCTACTGAGGGACAGGCCGTGAAGCCTGTTTCTCAGTAGATTCGAGCACTGGAGGGAAGCGGACGCGGCCTGCACAGGTAAGGAGCTCGAGGCGCGGGGCTCGAGGCACGGGGCACTTACCTGCTGGGGCGGGCGCTTCCCGGGCTCCTCCGCCGCCACCGCCGCCGGGTCTACCGCCGTTCCTTGCTTGCTGCACTGCCGCGTGACCCCCCGCCACCCCGGTTTGCCCCCCCCGCCCCCCGGTTGGGCCGGTTTGCCCCTGGATTCCCGGTTAGGACCGGGAAATCCCGAGCCATCTGGACAGCCTAGGGTAGAGGAGCTGCCATGGGAAGGAGGGGCCATGAAAGTCCTCTTCCACCAGTGCTGCTGATCCAGCATAAATCTGGATCCAACCCCATAGTAATAATACTTCTTTCCACATCCAGAAAAAGATAAGAGATTAATGTATCCACAACCCCTCTGTGAACAGGTAAGATAGGTTTTTGAAGTGTGTCAAATGCCCCTCCGGATCCTTTCTAACTTAAGTGCAATTGAACCTTAAACAAATACATCTTTAAAAAAAAAAAGCTTCAAAATGTTCAAAGCAGAAATGCCAAGATCCTAATGCTTTCTGGTGGACCCTTGTTCCATTCCATGGTTCTTATTTTGAGTCCCTGCAACCACACCTCTGTTCAAAGCAGCTGCCCCAGCTAGGAAAACACTGTTGGGTTCTTTTTCTTCTTCTTCTTCTTCTTCTTTGCTCAGTTTCTTTCCTCCCATGATCCTACCTAGTTAATTTCACGAAACTGCAAATCAGTAGGGTTACAACAACCGGCGGTCGGTGGATATATGTGAGGAGCAGCAAAGGAACGCTGAAAGCTAAGATTAATGCATTCACATTAGGAGAGCCGCACAGAGGGGGGTGGAAGGGGAAAAAAGAATAGCAGGCTTGTGCCGTAAGGCAGGATATATGAGTGTTGGCAACATTTTCTGCTACGTTGGGGGCTCCAAAACTGTACTAACAGAGTGCGCTGCTGTTGCTGCAGTTTGGAAAGATGGAATCCTGGAATATAATGAGCACAGGCTGTTTCAGGTCAGCATCAGCATGTGTAAAAAAAGAGACGTTGCCACGCTGGGCCTGGTTGTGTATGGCAAGGGTTCATGTTCATTCTCTTTCATTAAACCCCATATGCAAATATACTACGTTAAACAGGTCAGATTATCAGGTCCATGTGTTCTACCAAGGTTAGTGCATTGCTTAGGGGATGCATGTTTTCTCCTGTAATAAGAATAATTTGGTCTGCACCAAAAAAAAGGGTGGTGGTAAACATCACTTCATCCCTTTTGACAATGTTTGGGTGTTCCTCCAAGAGGGGGAAGCGGGGAAGCGTTCTCCCATTCAGAGTGAGGGTAATCCTGGTCCAGGAAACTTTGCCCTTATTCTTAGTTGGCTTCATTTTCTCCTCTGTGATGTCGTGATATAGACAGATCTGATTGGCTATTTAATGTGGTGACATCATCACAGTCAGTATGTGAAGCCCAAATGGCTGGGTTTGCCCATTTGACTATTCCCAGGAAAAGAAGACCCAGAAATAAATGCTCTGCTGTCCAGGTGGTGTTTATGGACAAATTCAAGGACCACGTGCTTCCTTCCTATGGTTTTATGTATTTTATCATGTTGTTGTTCCCCGCCTCGATCCAGACGGAGAGGCGGGTAAGAAATAAATTGTTATTATTATTATTATTATTATTATTATTATTCATCATTAAATCAGCATGGAATGGGCCACATCTTCTAAGGGGGACTCTCCTTTTTAAGTAGAGCACATGGCCAGCCTGCATGTGCTTGAAGTGGGCACAGAAAGCAGAGGTTATATGCACACTCACTTCCTACAGAGAGAGAGAGAGAGAGAGAGACCATCTTACAAAGTGAGAATTGGTTTGTGCATGATTAGGCTGACCATCTGAAAAGGAGGACAGGGCTCATGTAACTTTAACAGTTGTAGA
The DNA here is from genome assembly GCA_029215795.1 of Anniella stebbinsi. Classification (NCBI taxonomy): domain Eukaryota; kingdom Metazoa; phylum Chordata; class Lepidosauria; order Squamata; family Anniellidae; genus Anniella; species Anniella stebbinsi. The sequence continues at coordinate 9,891,348 of JARDYH010000004.1, read as the reverse complement.
GAAAAGGGAATTTCAGCCGGTGTCATTTGTATGCAATTAGTTCCTGGTGAAATTCCCTCTTCATCACAACAGTTAAAGTTGCAAGGGCCTTGCCTTCTTTTGTATATGGTCACTCTAGTATAGTGCCTGCACCTTTAACTGTTGTGATGAAGAGGGAATTTCACCAGGAACTAATTGCATACAAATGACACTGGATGAAATTCCCTTTTCTCTACAACTGTTAAAGTTACATGACCCCTGTCCTCCTTTTCAGATGGTCAGCCTATGCATGATCATATGCACGTTTTGAAGTGTGGATATTTTTTTTTAAAAAAAAGTATATGTGTTTGTTTGTTTTTTAAGTGATTGCAAATTTGGGAATTTGCAAACATTTCTCCAAAAAAGCACTCCTGCTCAGGGTTGCATTTGGGATTGTGAAGGGGACGTATTTGCATGATTTACAAACAGAAGCAAAATTCTCATAAATCCCTAAGGAGACAAGCTATGCGAGATCAAAGCCCAGCCATAAGCTCATGCACTTTCCCTCCCCCATTATGATGAGATGATAGGAGTCATATAGCAGTACAAAAGTAGAGCCCTTGCCAGTAGAGGCTGGTGGCTCTGAAGTCAGTGGAGCAGTGAATCCACTCCAGGTTTCATTCAGAACGAATCAGAACTCTAAAGGAGCTCATACTTCAGGTAGCTCCTTTAGAGTTCTGACTGGTTCTGATTGAAACCTGGAGCAGATTCACTGCCTCACTGACTTCAGAGCCACCAACCTCCACTGGCCCTTGCTGGATCAGACCAAAAGTCCATCTGGTCAGGGCTAATCCTACCATTTGCCAAATTGAAGCAGTTGCCTCAGATGGCAGATGCTGGGAGGTGGTGACAGGAGGAGAGAGCTGTGGGTCATGCAGTCTGCTCTGTACACGCTAAGTTAGCCTACAGCTTTCATGGCCCATGGACCATGACTAACGTTGAAGATGGATCTATATGCCCGTCCATTAGTTTTTTGCACATGGAAGGGGAGCCATCTTGTCCTTCACCTCAGGCAGCAAAAGGTGGGGATGCACCATTTTAAATTACTTTTTAATACTTTCCCTGCAAGTAAAAGTAAAAGCTAGCAGAGAAGCGAGTATAGGGTGACAGATAAAATCCAGGTCAGGGCTCATGTAACTTTAACAGTTGTAGAGAAAAGGGAATTTCAGCCAGTGTCATTTGTATGCAATTAGTTCCTGGTGAAATTCCCTCTTCATCACAACAGTTAAAGGTGCAGGCACTATACTAGAGTGACCATATACAAAAGAAGGGGGAAATGTGCAATTTCAGGAAACAGATCTCAAAAAGGCTGAACTTCCCAGCATTCGGCGAAGTGAATCAAAACAATACGCCACGAAATCCTGGGGATCACCTTACCCATCTGGAAATATACGCCACTCAAGCTCCTCTGAGTTGAGACCATATTTGTTATTGTTACATTCAGTGAAGTATATAAATAGGATCCCTGAAACAAATAACAGCAGAGCTTAATGCACACACAGAAAACCTTTTCAATGAGGATAGATAGATAGATTAGATAGATAGATAGATAGATAGATATTTGTGCCAACCACGAACAAGAATCATTGGCGTGTTCTTCACCAGCCAAGAAAGCACCAAACCCTGTCACTCCAAGCTATCGCAATGAGTGTAAACACAAAGACAGCAAACAAAAGTAAATCAACCAGTGATTACACGACGGGAGGGGGAAAAATGATGACCTTGTTATGAAAAACCATTGAAGATAAAAATAGAGTATGTCGGCAAAAAAAAACAAAACCCACCCATCAACCTGATACATGACAGCATTAAGTGCAATAAAATATACTTCTGATATTTTTTAAAAAATACAATCTTAATAATCGCTATCAGCGTCAAAGCACCAGAGAGAGAGGCAGCAGATTCTTCAGGCCTTGGAAAGACATGAATTCAACTATACAGGGCACATTAGCTAGGGATAGACAAATCTATCTGTTTCGCTTTCTATAATGTCTGCAGTTTTTTGTTTTCAAGAACACGTCAATTTCATCCTATTTCCCCATCCGTTTGCAAATGGTTCTTTTTTAAAGTCTGTGCATAAATTTTACACATTTTTGTTGGGCATTTTTGGACGCATGAAAATTGATATGCATTATTGTTTGCATTTCCCCTATTATACAGAGAAGTTGCAAGCAATTTCCCTTAATATATGTCTTTTTGAATGCTAGGGTGTGCATTTTTGTTCACATTTGTTTAATGGAGAACTGCATTACAAAATTCAGAGGAATGCAGAAACCGAAGGATAATTGTGTGCTGGATCGCGTAATAGTTTGGGATATGTGATTTGGTTCATTATTATAAAATGTGAAACTAACAGATTTCTACCCAGCTTGGACATTGGGGCAGATGCCAGGGCTCTGAGACCAAAAGGGAATTAATTGGGAAGGCCTAAGAAAGATGGGCAAACAATGGTTCCATATGGACTTTTTTCCCACTTTGTTGAGGGACAACTCTAAGTTCAAGATGTCCTAGGTTAAGTGTCCTCTGTCAGGGTCATTTATCTCTCAGTGGGCCCTAGTGGGCCAGCTAAGTATCAGTGATACCTTTTGAGTGCTCACCCTCCCCCAGAGTTCTGCTGTATGAATTGCATTGTGGGAAATTGAAAATGTGACCAGACCCAACTGCCTGGCACTGCTCAGAGTGCCCAGACAGAATAAAAATTTAAGGGGGCTTTTAAATGGACCTAGTCAGGGAAGTTTCTCCTAATATTTACTCAAAATCTGCTTCCTTGCAATTTCCGCCCATCGGTTCTAGTCTTGCCTTCTGGAGCAAACCTGTAGCCACTTTGTTCCATGTTGTGCATGAAAGCCCTTCAAATTTGTAATTTCTAATCCTGCACTTCCACCCAAAGGCACCCAGAAAGACTTACAAACATAAATTTCAAAACTGGGGAACTTCCAAAAATGTTAACCTTTTCCTGTTGCCAATTTCAGATCATTAACAAGTTGGTACAAGACAATAAATAGAATATCACCTCAATTCCTAATGTGGATCCCAAACTTTTCAAATAACCCATTTGGACTGTAAGCAGATGTAGCTGAAGCAGGAACTGGAATATCTTGCAATTTTGAATAATACTTACAACCCCTAACCTAAACAATTCCCCCCCACTCCTTCTTTCTGACAACTTCTTAGAAATTTGAATTTAGATTTAAAGAGAAACACTGTGGTCCCTGGGGTGCTGTCTACAACCTCAGAAGGGGGAGTCAGAAATCCACTCCAGTCCCCTCCCCCTCACAGCCAGTATGGAGAGAACCGTCTGCTTCTCTGAGGTCTGAAAAGCAACCATGGAACCTCAGGAAAGGGGGCGTTCTGGTGCGTGGCGAGGGGAGGAGACCAGGGAGGCCAGGATACAAATTATCCTGAGCCTCCACCAGCTTCCTTCCCTCCACCTCTGAAGCAGCCTTGCTATATGGGCTTAAAAGCCCATCTAGCAAAATTACAGGAGACTGGAGATCAGGGGGGTCAAAGATCACCTCCACCATTCTTTCTGCCCTGCTGGCTTCAGCCCAGCAAGGCATAGGCAACTCAGAGGCCTCCAGGTTCAGAGGCTTCCAAGCAATGAGGGTACAATTGATAGTATTGCACACTTAAGGACAAAGTCCTACATCTCCCAGGCTGGGGAATGTTAGGAGTTGTAGGACTTTTTTTCTGGCTTAACATGCATAGGATTGCACCCTTAAGGATGTATTTATTCTCTCTTCCTCCCTCCAATGTATCTTTTATGACCAAGACAGTTTCTACACCAGGCTGTTTGCCTGGGATGGCCCCCGACTGGTCCCTGTGCGCCGATGGTGTGTATTAGGTACTTCTGGGATCATCCCTCCCTCTACACCCCTATGGTGTAGAAAGAGCCCAAGTTATTACGAGGGTGAAAAATGAATATCGAAAGCTATCCAATCCATATTTTCAAGTTAGGATTTTTATTTTAAATCATATTAATATGAGGGCAGAAACTGATCCTGCCTGGAGTGCTGAAATATCAAAGCTTTACATCCCAAGCTGTGTCTTTGGCCCCCTCCACAAGGATGCGCTTTTGCGCCCGGTTCGGGGATTATGCGCATTATCGCGGAGGCGCATTTACTCCTAATCCCTCTGCACGGGAGGCGGCGAGAGGCGGCGAAGCGCATTAATTGATGTCCAAAAAGCGCTTTACAAGAAGTTAACGCGCATAATCGCTTGTTCACACGGCGAAAATGCGCTTTAACGGCCGGAGCAAAATAAAAGTCGCTATTTAACGCGCATTCGATAATGCGCATAATCCGGGAGATAACGCGCCTCTGCGCCCGTTTTGCGCTCCGCTGGTGTGGAGGTAAAATTTATAATGAGCCTTCAAAGAGCATTAAACCTCTCTTGTGGAGGTAGCCCTATGCTTCTAGATTTATCAGATGAGAATGCAACCAAAAATGTATCTTAAAAATGGGATAAGGCTTTGGAATGCTGATCAGGTATAGAAATCTGGAGATTGTATTTATGGAGAAGGTGCATTAAGCTCTCTCCATGCGTTATAATAGTTGATAACCATGATAAAAGCTTGGCATAATATGCCCTGGAAATGAATGAAAACATCTCCTCCTGCAACACAGAAAGTTGCCATTATGGGGCCAGACCATTAGTGAATCTAGTGAAAGACTATCTACACTTCCTGCCAGCCACTATCCAAAGATTTAGACAGGATTCACTCCCAGCCCTACGTGGACATGCTAGGGAGTGACCCTGGAGCCCTTTGCATCCAAAACATGTGTTCTACCCACGGGCATCCACTCACAGGGGCAAGGAGGTGCAATTGCCTCTTCCCCGGTTTCCAGTCATGACATCATCCCGAGAGTGGTAACCATGCCTGCTTGTGCTGCCCCTGCCCCATCTATCTCTACTTTCAGTCTCCAGCCATATGGGCAAGGTTTGGGACAGGGCATAAGAACATCAGAAGAGCCCTGCTGGATCAGAGCAAGGGTCCATCTCATCCAGCATTCTGTTCACACAGTGGCCAAACAGCTGTTGACGAGGGACCCACAAGCAGGACACGGTGCAGCAGCACCCTCTCGCCCGTGTTCCCCAGCAACTGGTGCATGCTGGCTTAATGCCTTGGATACTGGAGGTAGCACATATCCATCAGGACCAGTAGCCATTGATAGCCTTCTCCTCCAGGAATGTATCCAACCCCCCCTTTAAAGCCATCCAAATTGGTGGCCATCACTACATCTTGTGGTAGTGAATTGCGTCGTTTTAACATGCGTTATGTGGAAAAGTCTTTCCTTTCATCTGTCCTGAATCTCCCACCAATCAGATTCATGGGATGACCCCGGGTTCTAGTAATATGAGAGAGGGAGAAAAATGTCTCCCTACATTTTCCACACCAGGAGGGCAGGAGGTTGGTAAATGGAACACATGATAGGGAGGGAGATACACTTAACACAATATTCTTAAGGCAGCTGCACTGTGTTGCACATTTGAGGTGGGCGGGTGTGTCTCTTGTTCCTAAAAGTGTGTGCACTTTATCCTTTTTTAAAAAGATCTCTCACTCCCAATAAATTTTGGTGGTGTTTATGATGTTTCTTGAATGTAACATTCTTCTGCGTTACTGTTGTTCCATTCCCAGGAGCTCTGTGTAGGCTTCTAAACGTCATAGATTGTGATACCAAGCAAGAAAGAGCACACACAAAGGAAGTTCACAATGGTGTAGTCACGTTACACACTGGCTCAGTTCGGACGACATATTAAGCAACGGAGGGGTAAATAACGTACTGACTGTGCGTTAGGCAGGAGGAGCTCCACAGATGACATTCTGCAGCCGGCGCTGCTCGGAACCGGCAAACGCCCCGGCTGCAAGGAACTTGCGGTGGCCATTTTGGTTGCAGCTTCTCCTCCGTGTGTCCCCCAGCCGTATCCCAGCATGCACCGTGAGTTCTGCTGGCTGCATAGAGCGGCCGGGGGTTTTCGGCTGCTCTAGGCAGCAGAACTCTATTCCGAAATGGAATAGTCCATGGAGAGAGGGGGGGGCTGAATTCGGACGACACTTTAAACAATGGGGCTTCGGGCTAAACAACGTGCAAGCCCGTTGTTTCGCTCCGTTGTTTAAAGTGCCTGATTAACGTACTGTCAGTTGTGTGTGCGTTGCGTGTGCGTTGCGTGCTGCCCTTCAGACGACACAATAAGCAACACAACTGACGATTGTTCCCCCCTCCTCCGTTGCCTAATGTGTCGTCCCAACTGAGCCACTGTGTGTGCAAATACAACTGCTAACAGCTGCAGTTATTCAGGGATGACGCAAACAGCCGGCTGGGTTTCGGAATCCAGCAGACTCCCCTGTGCCCAGACTCCTGTACCATGCCTATAGTGATGTGTAAATGGCTGCTCTACAGCAACCACATGTGTAAGATCTGACTTATAGAAAAACACAAGTCACCATTTTTATGCAAAATGGCAACTCGATGAAGGGTAGGAGGGCTGCTGGGTGCTTGTGGACAGGTCTGTTAAGAGCTGGGGGCTTGTGGATGGGTCTGGGGGGATTGAGCAGGGGACAGAACCAGTCAGAACTCTAAAGGAGCTGTCCAAAGTGCCGAACCCTGTCCTATAATGAGGTTCAGCTCCTTGGGTAGCCCTTTTGGAGTTCTGGCTGGATTCGCAGCCCTACTGAAATTGGATCCACCAGCCTCCACTGGTTGGGGGGTCAGCCTCTACCTCTGCCATTGGACAGGTTACTTGTCCTTCATGATTAGCCACACCTCACCTGGAAGCCATTTTGTGGGAGTGCCCAAGACAGTTTCTCAAATTGCTAAATGTGCCCAGGGGCCCCAAATGGTTGCTTATCCCTCTGCAATAGCCCTTTCCGGAACCTGCTATTAAAATGTCAGGCCCTTACAGCCCAAGATGTCCAACAGGAAGATCATCCACTGGGGAAGTACCAACGGCACCATTTCAGCCTCCATTAATGCAAATGCGGCGATTGCAGCTGTTCCACCAGTGATTAAATGAGCTGTTATTGAACATTTACTCTGTTGAACCGGCCTTTTCTCCTCCTGATTAATCATTCATTAGGTCTCCCCCATTCAGGTCTGCGAGTCAGCCGCACCATTTGTATGAAAAGCAAGAGGATCTGGAGGGTTATTTGGGGATGGTGTTTGTTTGTTAGTTTCTCATCAAAAGGAAAGAAAAAGGAAAGGAAAGAAAAAAGAGCCCATCCGGCGACAGAGCCTGATATCTAAAGATGGAACACATTACTTCAAAGGATGGGCTAGAAGGGTTACCGAATTTAAAAAGTAAAAAGATGCACCGGCTGTTAAGCCTTGCTGTAAACATGGCAGCTTAAGCGGATTTGCATGCCATTTATCAACCTTTGAGAGGAACGAGGCAGAGCCCCATCACCAAAAATGACTGTATCTACATGTTCATTTCATTCAGGTTCTCAAAATCCAGCACTACATACTTCATAGTACTCACCACACACACACACACACACACACACACACACACATACACCATAAATATCTAAGGGAGGAAGAGTTATATTTATTTATTTATTTATTGCATTTCTATACCACCCAATAGCCAGAGCTCTCTGGGCGGTTTACGGAAACGAAAACCATGAAAACCATTCAAAATTTAAAACAAACCACAGTCTAAAAACATAATATAGAATACAGTATCAAAGCACAACCAGGATAAAACCGAGCAGCCATGCAGAAATGAATACAGATTTAAAATACAAATTTAAACAGCAACGTTAAAAGTTAAGCTGATAATACTGAGAAAATAAAAAAGGCCCTTCACCTGGCATCTAAAAGAGTATAATGAACCTCTCTAGGGAGCTCATTCCATAGCCGGGGTGCCATAGCAGAGAAGGCCCTCCTCCTGGTAGCCACCTGCCTCACTTCCTTTGCCAGGGGCTCATGGAGAAAGACCCCTGAAGGTAATCTTAGAGTCCAGACAGGTACATATGGGAGGAGGCATTCCTTCAGATAGCCTGGCCCCAACTCTCTTTCTTCTATCCTCTTTCCATTAGCTCAGATACATTTTGAGCTTCACTGCTTTGAAAAGTAGAGACAACTGGGATAGATTGAACCACTAGGTTGAGGATACTAGAGAAGAGGGACAAACAGAGACATTTTGAGACTGGAGGTAGAAAATTCAAATGGCTCCCTCATGATGAAAATATAATAATAAACAACAGATGGGTCCCCCCCCCCATTTTTAATGACACCTGAAATCTACCATCTGAGGCAGCCACTTCATTTTGTCTCATGTTAGGGCTGGTTCACCAGCTTCTGTACACTTGGGGATCACTCCATCCTCCAAAGTCCAGAAAGTGTATGGTATGTACAAGTTGTGAGGCTCCACAATAAAATCAATGCCACTGGTTAGTCAAGGTGTCACACTGATGGAGCGCTTATGCTCAAGCATGGCTGGCGCATTGCATACAAAAGCTAAAAAGAGATGTCGCACACCTCATGCAGTAGTCAGAGTCTCCCCCTCAACTGGCAATCACAGACAGGACTCAACCCAGCGTGTCCTCTGCACAGGACTAAACATGTGTACTCAGGCAGGGAAAGGGAATGGCTTGCTGGGAGAAGCAGAAGCTCTCCCATGGACACGCCGTGCGCCAGCTGCATGTGTACACATGAAAGGAGGCTCCTGAGGGTGTATGCAGCTGTGGAGGCTAGTTTGAGGGCCAGCAGCATCACAGAAATGACCTCCAGGGGCAATTCCATGTAAGGTGGCCACTTACGCATTGCCCCAAAAGAGGGCACACATTTGCATAAAATTTGCATATGCTACTTTACGGAGAGAGTGATGCACATTTGCAAATAATTGCTATAATAAAATCTTATATAAGAATACGGTAGTGTAAGGATTACTACGTGAGGGCTGCCCAACCAATTTCACTCATCTGTGTTTTCAACTGAAGCTTGAGCAGGGTAGACGGGCCGATAATTTTGAAAATTCAAGAAGGTTCAAAGCTCAAGCTTTAATAGCAATTAACTTCCTCCAGGCCAAGCAGGCAGGGCAGCTGCTCCACCAGCAGGATGATGAGCAGCCTTGCTTGGCCAATCTGTGTGGTAGGACGCTTGGTCATAGGCACAGCCAAGCGGTTAGGCTGTTGCTGCCGGTAGTAAGTGGGAAGGGGATGGAGGTGGCCAATTGGCGTGTGCAAGGGAGAGGAGGGACAACACTGGAGGGCTGGTGGCCTCATTGGAACCCAATGGGGGGGTCACACTCCTCCTCCAACACATGCACCTTGTTTCCTAGCAGAATTGTGTGCCCCCTCTTCTAGTCTGCCAAATAGCTATTTGGCAGGCTGGATAGACTGCAATTCTGCAGAAAAACATAGCACATGATCCTTGTACATCTGGTTTCCTAGAGGAATCCATGGGGCTGTGCCACAGAAGCAGGGGACCTGGTGGAACCTGCAAAACTCCTCCCGGAGAGCGCCATGTGGTCTGCGAGTCGAGTGTAGCCTACCCCTGAAATAGAGAACACCTTCAAATATAGGAGGGAATCTACACATACGCTTGTTACGATTCAAAATGTTGATTGTTACATTGTGTATTGCAACATATTAAAACGTGACAGGCCACATTAAGTTGTACATACGTTATTGCCGATCCTTTCTCCCGTCTTCACAGTGTTTATTATGGTCACACTGAGTCTTTTCTTTGTCTCTTCCTGTTACATTTCTTCGTCACCCCGTACTTTCCACGCCCACTTCCTCCTTCGCCCCCCCTTCCTTTCCCTTCCTTTCAGTGAAGAATAAACTAAAGGAGCACATGTGTGGCTGTGATAGGCTAACGGAGGTTTGATTTTAGCGACCCTGAACCGGTAAAGAAAGACACATTATTCTTTCTATAACGATTTATATAAAGAAAAGAACGGATTTAATCTTAGAAAATCGGAATAAACAACAACTGGCATAAAACGTTACAGTAAGTGCGTCATGTGGCCCAATGCGTCGTCGAAACCAATCCTTAACATAGCAAAGCTACAGTGTAGATTCCCCCATAAGGCTTTCCTTTGGCAGCCTTTCAAACAGAGGTCAACCCTCAGTAAAGTAGGACACTTGGCAACTCTAATTCCATGCATGCATCCATCAGTCCAAGCACCGAGCCCTCGTCTTGCCCAATGGCTTTTTGAAAAGACAATATATTACTTGATGTAATCCTTTTGAAATGTTTGTGATATAAAAATCCCACAGCTGTGCACTCTCCTCCACCACCACCACTGCTACTACTACCAGTCTCTGTTTCTCTTTTTCAGAAACCCAGGCAAGACAGGGAAACGTCTCCGAAATTGACAGCTTCTATGTCAACGCTCTCAAGAAAATTATAATGAGGACATAATTGCTAGGGTAAATCAGACAACGAAAAGAAATCCTCAAGTTCACCACAAAGTGTCTCATTCCTTTACTGTATGTTACAAGCCCTCCTCCCATGACTATTTTTAGTGTGGTACACACACCACAACTGTAGGCAGCTATTCAACTTGCTCTAATAAGCAGGTTGAAATGTCTTATAAGCTAATTGTGTAAAAGATTGGGGTGGGGAGTGAGACAAATGGATAGGCCGTACCATTGCCAAGAAAGATTTATCATCTTATCATCAACATGGCTCATCTGTTAAGAGTCCCCTTACTTCTTAACATCATCTAGTAAGTCCCTGTTCCCGGTTAGGGCTAGCAATGGGCAAACTGACAATGCGTAAAGTCGTCCATGTGATTTCAGACAAGAGTTCTCTTTTAATATGAAATCTCCATGTCTATGGGGTTTGTCCATGCGCAATATCAAGGTGCATCTTGGGAGCTGTAGTTTGGAATCACATGAGGTCATGCATCACCATGCTATGAGCCCCCTTTCCGATCAGTTGTTTTCATGGGGCCTGCCTGCATGATGATATCATGTCACGTTTACTCACCATCACTGATCTCCAGTATGAAGATGGAAGTGCAAAATTCTCTACCTCCTCTTCGGAGGCAGGGTAGCTGAGGCAGAGGTGGCCACAATGAGGGAAGCAGATATTGAGATTACTTCGACTATATTTTGCGGGGAGGTCCAGGTGATAGGAGAACTGAAAACGGGAGCAGGGAACCTGTGTACTACTTCTCTATATATGCTCCAAAGCTCACAATCAATTCCAAATTTAATAGTGGATTCATAATACATCGATCCAGGCGCAGTACAAAGATGAACATTATGAGGAGACAAATTTCAACCAATGAATTGAGTAACAACAAAATTTGGCAGCAACAGTGCAATGACAAGAGGCAGAGATGTCATGGAAAGCTGGAACGGAGAAAACTAATTCATCTCTACTTTCTGACCCACGATGCCACCGAAGCTTTAACTCACTAAGGTGAATGCAGACCATCAGACACGTATTGTGGCTGGCCAGGAATTAGATAACCCCGCTATCTTTTCAGAAGCAGACAAGAATCGAAAACTAGGGATGTGCACTGGATCGGACCCGATCCACGATCCGAGTCCGGTCCAGTGGGAAATCGGATAAATTATCCGATTTCCGATCCCGCAGCTGGATCGGCCGATCCAATCCGAACCGGTCCGAAAAAGCTCCGAACCGGTTCGGCGGATCGGCGGATCGGCGGGCGCCCACTGGCGCCCACCGCCGCTTCCATTGGCGGGCGCCAGCGGGCGCCCGCCGATGAAAGTGGACAGCGGGGGGGGGAGGAGGGGGGCACTTACCTTCTCGGCCCGGTGGCTCCCGTCCGGCGCCGGCGCCTACTACTACTAGCAGGCTCCGCGGCCTGCTCTAGGGTGGCGCGCCGGGTGATGTCATCACCCGGCGCGCTACTCTAGAGCAGGCCGCGGAGCCTGCTGGTAGTAGTAGGCGCCGGCGCCGGACGGGAGCCACCGGGCCGGGAAGGTAAGGAGGGGGTGCATGGAGGGGAGGAGGGGGCGCGCGGAGGGGGGAGGGGGGAGGGGGGCCCTTACCTTTCCGGCCCGGCGGCTCCCGTCCGGCGCCGGCGCCTACTATTCCCAGCAGGCTCCGCGGCCTGCTCTAGGGTGGCGCGCCGGGTGATGTCATCACCCGGCGCGCTACTCTAGAGCAGGCCGCGGAGCCTGCTGGTAGTAGTAGGCGCCGGTGCCGGACGGGAGCCGCCGGGCCGGAAAGGTAAGGAGGGGGTGCGTGGAGGGGAGGAGGGGGCGCGCGGAGGGGGGAGGGGGGCCCTTACCTTTCCGGCCCGGCGGCTCCCGTCCGGCGCCGGCGCCTACTATTCCCAGCAGGCTCCGCGGCCTGCTCTAGGATGGCGCGCCGGGTGATGTCATCACCCGGCACGCTACTCTAGAGCAGGCCGCGGAGCCTGCTGGAAGTAGTAGGCGCCGGCGCCGGACGGGAGCCGCCGGGCCGGAAAGGTAAGGAGGGGGTGCGTGGAGGGGAGGAGGGGGCGCGTGGAGGGGGGAGGGGGGCCCTTACCTTTCCGGCCCGGCGGCTCCCGTCCGGCGCCGGCGCCTACTATTCCCAGCAGGCTCCGCGGCCTGCTCTAGGATGGCGCGCCGGGTGATGTCATCACCCGGCGCACTACTCTAGAGCAGGCCGCGGAGCCTGCTGGAAGTAGTAGGCGCCGGCGCCGGACGGGAGCCGCCGGGCCGGAAAGGTAAGGAGGGGGTGCGTGGAGGGGAGGAGGGGGCGCGCGGAGGGGGGAGGGGGGAGGGGGGCCCTTACCTGCCCGGCCCGGCGGCTCCCGTCCGGCGCCGGCGCCTACTACTACCAGCAGGCTCCGCGGCCTGCTCCAGGGTGGCGCGCCGGGTGATGTCATCACCCGGCGCGCTACTCGAGAGTAGGCCGCGGAGCCCGCTGGTAGTAGCCGCCGGCGCCGGACGTGCCGAGAAGGTAAGTGGCGGGGAAGGGGGCTTACCCCCCCCCCGGAGCTGTCCGCTTCTATCCGCTGGCGCCCGCGGGCGCCAGCGGATGGAAGCAGGCGGCCCCAGGGGGGGTAGGGAGCGCGGGGGAGGGGGTTTACCTGCCGGGGCCGTCCACAGCGGACGGCCCCGGGGGGGGGAGGGAGTTAGGCCCCCCCTTACCCACCCGCCGCCATTTTTTCCTCATAGACTTGCATTGCAATGCAAGTCTATGGGGAAAAAAATGGCGGCCGATCCAAAAATTTCCGATTTTTGGATCGGGATCGGACTCGATCCGGTCCGGGGGGCCTCCGATTTTGTCCGAACCGGTCCGGGACAAAATTGGAGGTCCCGATCCGGGTCCCGATCCGATCCGGGGGGTCCGTGCACACCCCTATCGAAAACACACTTTTATCGGACCCCACCTTCCTCACAGGCTGCCATTCGTGGCTGGTGTGAGCTCCATTCAGCTTGGTGGATCACAGTTTCTGCAGTCCGGTATTATATACTCTGAGTTTGGGTTCTTCCTTCACTTTCTCTTCGTTCATTTTAAAGCCTCTGCTTCTAATCCCAGCCTCGCTGCTTGCTAAATCTGTTCATAAAGACAATTTATTTTCCCAATTTTTTTTTTATTTTTTGGGGTAATCGATTTTTCTATGATTTACTGAAGGGTGGCAGCCGACGTGAGTCCCATACTAAAATGACTTGTTTTATGATAAGGCAGCAAAAAGGTCAACAAGCAAATCTCTCCCTAATGGCTTATTTTGAAGCAGTTAATATGGGGAGGTAGGGGATTCCCCTTCTAGGTCAGGCCTGTTTCAGAATTCTGTATCTGTCTCTCTCCCCCACCCCCAAAGGGATTCTGGCTTCCTCTGTTCCCCCAGAACTATCTGGTTTCTTGGCCCTAATTATCTGGCTTAGTGGTGCTCAGTTTTATGGCGGTCCTGGACAAAATTCTTGAACCAACAGTTTAAATGGTGTAATAGGGTGACCATATGAAAAGGAAGACAGGGCTCCTGCATCTTTATCACTTATACAGAAAAGGGGATTTCAGCAGGCATCATTTTCAGCAGGCATGCAGTACCTGGTGAAATTCCCTCTTCATCAGAACAGTTAGAGCCAGTGTCGTGTAGTGGCTAGAGTGTTGGACTGGGAGTCAGGAGATCTGGGTTCTAATCCCCACTCGGCCATGGAAGCCCACTGGGTGACTTTGGGCCAGTCACAAACTCTCAGCCCAACCTATCTCACAGGGTTATTGTTGTGAGGATAAAACATAGAGGAGGAGGGTTATGTACACCACCTTGAGTTCCTTGGAAGAAAAAAGGTGGGATATTAAATAAATAATAAATAAATAAATAAAAAGCTGCAAGGGCCCTGCCCTCTTGACCAGATACAAAATAGGGCAGGGCTCCTGCAGCTTTAACTGTTGTGATGAAGAGGGAATTTCACCAGATGCTGCATGCATACAAATGACACCGGCTGTAATTCCCTTTTCTATACAACTGTTCAAGATACAGGAGCCCGGTCCTCCTTTCCATATGGTCACCCTAAATTAGGCTGACCAGATAAAATCCAGGTCAGGGCTCATGTAACTTTAACAGTTGTAGAGAAAAGGGAATTTCAGCCAGTGTCATTTGTATGCAATTAGTTCCTGGTGGTATTCCCTCTTCATCACAACAGTTAAAAGTTGCAGGCACTATACTAGAGTGACCATATACAAAAGAAGGCAGGGCCCCTGCAACTTTAACTGTTGTGATGAAGAGGGAAGTTCACCAGGAACTAATTGCATACAAACAACACTGGCTGAAATTCCCTTTTCTCTACAACTGTTAAAGTTACATGAGACCTGACCTGGATTTTATCTGGTCACCCTACCCTAAATTAGGTGGTAAATGGATTTCCTTGGGTTTTGTTTTAATTTTACATAATCAGTGTTTATTGGTCTCAAGCTTTCAAAAAGCTTACTTGTTAAAAGCCTGGAATGCACAAACGGAGCCAAGTTTGACCTGATATTGCTCTTCTAAGCAATAAAGTCAAAGAACAGTTTATTTAACTTCCACACACACACGTAATTGGCCCTTCCCTTCCCCCTCCCCACCACCTTTGCCGTTTATGTCGGCTTCAATCGATCAGCTCTTACCTAACCTTTCGAAGCTTTTATATCATCGAGATAGGAAAGGGCATTTAGTGTGTAAATAACTGGCCATGTGCCATTTTCTGTCATTTTCGAATCATACAATCTGCGGCTCAAATCCTTCAAAAATGTCAACTGCACTAATGGCTTATTTGTGGAGCCCCACACCTTGCAATTCTATTTGTTTCTTTATTTTACAAACTAAAGGCATATACGGGGTAACAGAACTTTGTTGATACTAATACACATGCTAAACAGGGTGTACACAGAACAAACCTGGAAGTTGGTGCAGTACCATAGAGGAAATCTGTAGTTGGGTTTCAAAACAGCATGTTCTAGCCTTTATGGTGACATAGGAAAACTTGGACTGAGGAAAAAAATCAATTTCCAAGAGGGGAAAAAACAATGTGTATCTCAAATTTGAAATAATATTTTGGATGGCCCAGAATATGGGTTTAAGAGTCAGTCCATGATTTCTAACACTTAGCAAGGGTACATGGTACAGTCCTTATAGTACTCCAGGAGGTAGGTAGTGTTGCATGTTTGAATGGCTCTCTGTGCTAAAATATTCCTGCATGTTGAAAGCTAGCATGTCATACATAATACTAGGGGAACCTGCCTTGGGTTCCATCCTTAGCAGAATTCAAATGTATGAGTATTAGGAGCACAGACTTTTTGGTCGTGACCCCCTTCCTCTGGAGCCAATTTCTTAAGAATTACAGCTAGGCTTTCTTTGTTGATGATTTTCAGAAAGCTGTTCTAGCCTTCTTCCATTTTGCCAAGGGTTTACAAAAGGTTTGGAGACAGGAACAGTTCCTTTTCATCTGATGCTGACTGGTTTAGCGGGTTTTTAAACTGTGTTTTATTGATTGGTTTTATTGTTTGCTTTATTATTATTTTAATTGTTACAGAAGTCTTTGAGGGAACCATTGGTGTAAAAGCCGAGTCAAACTATGTGAACGAATGAACTGGTTGGTGGATTAGTTCTGGAAATGGCCCATTATGGACACTGTAGTTTGAATATTAGATCTAGGAAATGACAGAGCTACCATCTTCTTAAAAATGGCATATTTCATTGAGGGTAGGCGCTGCCGGACGGGCCAGGTAAGGCCTGCCGGTGGGTGGGGGCAGTGGCTCACCATTGCCCCAGGTTGGGCCAAGGCAGCCCAGTCTGATCAATTCTGGACTGCTTTGGCCTGATCTGGGCCCAATCCGAATTCAGACTGAGACAGTCCATGGCCCTAGAGAATGAGTCTAGCTATGCCTAATAGTCATGATGGCTATATATAGGGTGACCAGATAAAATCCAGGTCAGGGCTCATGTAACTTTAACAGTTGTAGAGAAAAGGGAATTTCAGCCGGTGTCATTTGTATGCAATTAGTTCCTGGTGATATTCCCTCTTCATCACAACAGTTAAAGTTGCAGGGGCCCTGCCTTCTTTTGTATATGGTCACTCTAGTATAGTGCCTGCACCTTTAACTGTTGTGATGAAGAGGGGATTTCACCAGGAACTAATTGCATACAAATGACACTGGCTGAAATTCCCTTTTCTCAACAACTGTTAAAGTTATTTGAGCCCTGACCTGGATTTTATCTGGTCACCCTACTATATATATTACCTCCAACATCAGAGGCAGTATGCCTCTGTATCCCAGTTGCTGGTGAACGAAGGTGCTGATGTGTTTATGTCCATAGAATCATAGAATAGTAGAGTTGGGAAGGGGCCTATAAGGCCATTGAGTCCAACCCCCTGCTCAATGCTGGAATCCACCTTAAAGCATCCCTGACAGATGGCTGTCCAGATGCATATTGAAGGCCTCTAGTGTGGGAGAACCCATGACCTCCCTAGGTCATTGGTTCCAGCGTTGTACTGCTCGAACAGTCAGGAAGTTTTTCCTGATGTCCAGCCAGAATCTGGCTTCCTGTAATTTGAGGACAAAAAAAAGGGAGAAACAGGTTCTCAGGATGCTAAAATACTTTATTTCAAAGCCCAACGCGTTTCGGCCTGTGTTGTTTTTTAAGGCCTTCTTCAAGGGGTTGAGAAGTGTTGTCTGCAGAAGTACTCCTAACAGGATGATAGTCTCCTACGATAATTACTGGAGACTGAAGGCCTTAAAAAAAAACACACAGGCCGACATGTGTTGGGCTTTGAAATAAAGTATTTTAGCATCCTGAGAACCTGTTTCTCCCTTTTTTTTTTTTTGGTCCTGATTTGGATGCTCTCCTCCTTTTGGTTTTTCGTTCCTGTAATTTGAGCCCATGATTCCATGTCCTGCACTCTGGGTTGATCGAGAAGAGATCCTGGCCCTCCCCTGGGTGACAACCTTTCAAATATTTGAAGAGAGCTATCATGTCTCCCCTCAATCTTCTCTTCTCCAATTTAAACATGCCCGGTTCTTTCAATCTCTCCTCATAATGCTTTATTTCCAGACCCCTGATCATCCTTGTTGCCCTCCTCTGAACCACCTTCAGCTTGTCTGCATCCTTCTTGAGGTGTGGTGCCCAGAACTGGATGCAGTACTCAAGATGCAGTACTCAAGATGAGGCTTCTCATAGGCACTGTGGGAACAGAATGCTCAACTAGATAGGCCTTTGGTCTAATCTAGCAGGGCTCATCATGTTCTTATGCAGCCACTGAGCTGGGATGGGCTATAGCTCCCTTGAGTGAGTCAAACCCAGCAGTGTTGGTGTATAATGTCTGAATTAGCCTTTTCTTCCTTGAATGTGACTCTGTTCAGAGTCCAAAGCATGGACTGGGAGGAAAAAAAATGGGGTGATCTGTGGGCCTGCTCAACCTTCTGTCCAGATGCTGACTGTGAAGGAGCAAACTGAGGACAGTCCACTGTAAAAGAGGACACATGGCCACCCAAACTCAGATTTCTGATGTTGTCCTGTATGAATGCCCCGACATTTGAAAACTGAGCCTCTGTGTCCATTTTCGGCCAGCTTTCCTGACACTTTTTCCCCAAATTGTAAGGAGGGGAACAGTAGTGATCATATCAGAAGGAGCCTGCTAATGCCTTGTTTGCAGAGGGAAGACACATTTCTTAACCCACATCAGTTCCCTACGAGCAACACAAAAGGAGAACTTTTGTACAAATTCACCCACACCCCACTTTGTTTTGGATGGGATTTGGAGGTAGCGGTGATGGAAGAATGACTCTAACCATCGCATTCAACTGTTGCCCGGGTGAGGCATTCAGAGGAGGACAATGGGGGTGGGAAGGATACACATTGCTAATTTAGGAACCGCTGCCTAATCTTGTGTGGCATAAGCTCTTAGACACCTTCGCCCGCGAAACTGCGCTATTGTTAGAGCTCATCTGTATTTTGGGAACAGTGACATTTTGAGAGACCATAGGGGGAGGCTTTCGCAACAAACACTCGCGAAAGCACCATTATTTAGACTTAAAATCTCAGTTGCAACAGTAAATTGCTAGCTGAGGCTGATTCCTTAAGGATGCCTATGGCGGGGGATTGCTTTTATTCCTGCATCGAAGGCATTTCAAATCCTTCTACTGGGAAATCACTAATTCTGTGGTTCCTGCTATAGTGTAGCTTAGGGGTGGGAAACATGGTGCCCAATGTGCCCCCCAGACACCTGACTTGACATCCATCAAGGTGCCCCACATTTTCCACTTCCTCCCCTTAATTAATGCATTTTCTTACCAGCAGCTGGGATTGCTGTTTCTGTTGGTGCTGAAAACTCTGAATTCGGACAACACATTAGTCAATGGTGGGTTGAGTAGCCAACTCACAGTTGGTTATTTTGTGGGTACTCCCCACACAACATATCCCTGCACAACTGTGGGTGGTTGGGGCTGGCGTTGAGTGGACTAATAGTCAACCCAACATTTGACTGACACAGCCCCCGTCCCTCTCCCCACCCTCCCTCCCTCCTCCCTCAGTCCTCCCAGTTCTATCCCAGCAGCCTCTGCAAGTTGCACCAGTTGTAGCAGAGTGGCAGCCACCGCTTTGTTCACTCTTGCCGCCTGCCTCTATGGGCTTGTGTTTTAACCCACTCCCCACACGCCATTAACACACTCACCCCTCCACACAACACTTTAAACAACTGGCTTCGAGCTAAACAACTTGCAACCCAGTTATTTCTCTCAGTTGCTTATTTGGGCGGAATAGCATACAGTCAGTAGTTTGTAAGCGGTGTGTTACCCTCCACACAACACAATAAGCAATGCAACTGACGATTGTTTTCCAACCCCTCCGTTGCTTAATGTGTCGTCCGAATTCAGCCACAGTATTTTAGCATCCTGAGAACCTGTTTCTCCCTTCATTTGTCCTGATTTGGATGCTCTCCTCCCTTTGGTTTTTCGTCCCTGTAATTTGAGCCCATTATTCCATGTCCTGCACTCTGGAATGATCGAGAAGAGATCCTGGCCCGCTTCTGTGTGATAACAGTTCAAGTATTTAAAGAGTGCTATCATCCCCCCTCAATCTTCTCTTCTCAAGGCTAAACATGCCCAGTTCTTTCAATCTCTCTTCATAGGGCTTTGTTTCCATTCCTATTAAAAAAGAAACTGAAACTACATTCTCACCCATTTGCACCAGCAGAATGTTGCAGTCAAGTCAATGGTGCAGCTAGGGTTCAACCCAGAGATGGGTTCCAGGATCCTGCAGCCCTAGGCCCCACAAACGTCCACCCAGAAAGCAGCAGTTGATCAGGGCAGCATGCAGCAGCAAACCAATCAGCACCTATGCTGACCATATTATTATTGTAGTGATGACCATGCTATGATCTCAGTGAATTTAAAATGTGGAAGTGCTATAGCAGGGATGACCAACATTTCGTTGTTTTGTTCTAATGTGTCAGGCATGTAGAAGCTGTTGCAAAATATGGATTGGGGGCAGGGAGAAAAGAAATGTTAATTGTGTGCTTCCAATTGATGTAATACACATGGCTATCTAAAAGGGCTCTGTAGGGCTTTCTCTGTGGTGGCACCCTGCTTTTGGAATACCCTCCCCTTGAAAGACTGACTGGCACCGCCACTGGCTTCATTTTGGCACCAAGTTAAAACATGCCTTTTTATCAAAGCCTTCGAGGGCTAAATTCTCCATGGTTACACATAGGCTGAATTCAGATGACATATTAAGCAATGGAGGGGGAAATAGCGTACTGACCGTGCGTTAGGCAGGCGGTGCTCCCCAAACGACACGCTACAGCCAGCGCTGCTCGGCACCTGCAAACACACCAGTTGCTAAGATCAGATGGCAGCCATTTTGGTTGCAGCATCTCCTCAGTCCCCCAGCCATATCCCAGCATGCATCATGAGTTCTGCCGGCTGTATAGAGCAGCCAGGGGTTTTTGGCTGCTCTGGCCGGCAGAACTCTATCACCAAACGGAATAGTCCACGGAGAGAGGGGGGACTCAATTCGGATGACACTTTAAACAATGGGGCTTGGGACTAAACAACGTGCAAGCCCATTGTTTCCCTCCATTGTTTAAGTTGCCTGATGAGCGTATTGTCAGTTGTGTGTGCATGGTGTGTTACTCCCCACACGACACAAAAAGCAACACAACTGACGATTGTTCCCCCCCCTCCATTGCTTAATATGTCGTCTGAATACAGCCATAGTTTTAATGGTTTTTAATTGTTTTATTGCTTTAAAAAAAATCCACTGGTTTATTTATTTATTTATTTATTACATTTGTATACCGCCCCATAGCCGAAGCTCTCTGGGCGGTTTACATAGGATTAAAAACAATTAAAAACAATATACAAAAATTAAAACAGCAATTTGTAAACCATTTAATACGTTTTTAGCTGTGTAAATTATTTATGTTTATATTCGTCTGATTTTATCTGTATGCTGCCCTGAGATCCCAGTGATCATAGGGCAGGATACAAATGTTTTAATAAAATAAATAAATAAATAAATAAATAAGATCAGTAAGGATCTAAAATTACCTAGCACACCACTGGGTACAGCTATTTCCAGCATTACAAGGATCTTTGTGTGCCTGCCTGCCATATAGCTCTTAAAGATGAGGAGCCTATCAGAAAAATAGGTTGGCAACCCTGATTCGTCACGATCATGGCCGAATACACAGGGATTCAAACTCTGACTTCTAAACATTTAAGCACTCAAAGCTGTGGCCCTGGATGGACAAACTGTCCATTTCAGTTTCTCCCACATTCGAATTTGTTTAATCTCATTTTTTTTTCGGTCCTGAAAATTGACAACTTTGCACATTTTGGTTTTTTTTTTTTTTTTAATCAAAACCAAATTGAAATGAAATTCTCATCCATCCCAACTTTGAGTGCAGAAGGTACCAGGTTTATTCCCAGACATATCCAATTTATTTTAAAAGATTGTGGGGGGGGGGATCTCAGGCTGTAGCAAAGCTGAGAAAGACCCTTTGTCAAAATCCTGGAAAAGAACTACGAATCAGAAGAGAGTATACTGTGCAAATTGTCTGCCTCAGTATAAGACTAGCTTTCTGTGTTTCCATATTAGTTCCATACTGCAAGGAACAACTGTGGACAAAATGCAATTGGGGTTATTTTGTTCCATTTTTGTTTAGTGATTCAGCTATCGGAACCTGCCTTGTGGTGCTGAGTCCATTTTAGAAAAATAGGAAGCATTTTTTTTATTTGTTATCTGGTGTCTGGTGGCTTTGATGTCAGTAGCGTGGTGAATTGGCTCTGGGCTTCAATCAGACTCTAAAAGACCTATCCAATGAGCCAATAACGCCCCTTGGATAGCTCCTTTAGAGTTTTGACTAGTTCTGTCTAAAACCCAGGGTGGATTCTCCACCCCCATTGACATCAGAGCCACCAGCCTCCACTGCAAATGCTTTAATAAGGGCAAGGCAAATTGCAAGAACAGACACCTCTGCCATATGGCTGGCTATGCCCTAATAGCTTATCTCTCCGCCTCAGTGGTCCTTATCTGTAAAATAGGGGTACAAATTGATCACTTTTAACCAGGTCTTTTTTTCAATGCTGCTGACCAGTTTCAGAGAGCTGTGTTATATGAAACCCCAATCTCTGGCAACTCACCAGTAGATTTGTATATATCCTAGTTCATGGGGTGCATTCAATAATGGATTCTGCCCCGAGTCACCATTTCGTCTGGCTCTGGTTGGCAGTGTTCTAGCAAAACACACACACGTACACATGACATAGATCCTGCAAGCCTGAAATCTACCCACGTAAGATCACCCCCGGGGGGCCCTTCTCTGTGAGCCCCTGCCAAAGAAAGCAAGGCAGGTGGCTACCTGGAGGAAGGCCTTTTCTGCTGTGGCACCCCACCTGTGGAATGAGCTCCCTAGAGAGGCTTGCCTGGCACCTACATCGTACCCTTTCTGGTTCCAGGTGAAGACTTTTTTTTAAAAAAAAATTCTTTTAATGCTGCTATTTTCAATCTGCATGTTATATCTCTGTTTTAAATCGGTGTGTTGCTGCTCGGCTTTATTCCGGTTTTTTCTTTGTTGTGGTTTTCAGCTTTCATATTCTATTTTATTTTAACTTTTGTGAACCGCCCAGAGAGCTTCGGCTGTTGGGCGGTATAGAAAATAAATAAATAAATAAATAAATAAATACTTGAAGCTCTTTGGTGGGGGGAGGGAGGAATAAAAATGTTCTAAATAAAAACATCCACTTTTTTTTTTTTAGCTCATAAAAAATAGACTCAGTTTCTAGAAGCCTCCCTGAAAGACATGTCAGCTGTCTCCAGCCTGAACCTCCTGAGCATTGCAATGGGGCATGTACAGGAAACCCTCTTGACAGTTCCCCGAAGGCATTTCTAGGAGAGCGATTGCACTCGGGGGAGGTGTGTGGATCCCTTCGCCTTTCCCCTCCCCTCCCTTCTGTTTTGTAAATGGAAAGAGCTGAAGGATGGAGCTTAAAACTTCTTTGGGCCATTTGCAGAGCCGATGGAGAAGCCTCTCTGTTTGTTTGGGTGCTCAGATCTTGCTCCTGCTGATCCGTGTCCTCAGGAGGAAGCTGCCCGGCTTAAAGAAAAGGTGGATGCCCCCTCCCTCTTGCGAGAGGGGCCTTTTTAATCTTAGAGACCACGCGGCTTTGCTGGCTGGTTTGGGGCTTCCCCCCCCCCTCCCCAAAGAAACATACAAGCAAGAGGAGTCGAATTGCATTTTGCTAAAGCTACATGGAATAAGAGTTCAAGCTGGGGGGGGGGGGGGGCGCAATTGAGAATTGCCTGGACCAATGTCTGTCTGCAGCGCAGGGGATCTGAGCATCAGCAAAAAACCAAAACAAACAAATATGAATGGGCAAACGGCTCCAGAACAAATGGGAGAAGCTGGCGGGGTGGGGAGGGGAATGCACTAAATTAGATCTCCCCACCCCTTTTTTTTGTTTCTTTTTCGTTCTCTCCCCCCCCCCCATTCTCTAAGGTTGCAACCCTTTACACACACTTACCTGACCACCAAAAGAGAAAGTACTTTAATCTGTATCTAACAGCGTGTCCTCCACCTCCATTTTTACTCTAGAGTCGGGGAAGGGGGCAATCCAGATCGAAACCCACCAACATCCACCACGCTAGGGTCCCGATCCAGATCACACCCATCCACCCGCTGCACTTACTGTAGAATAAAAATAAATTTAAAAATGTGGCTGGATACAGGTTTAAAGTGATGCCTGTTCTGGACTTGAGAGTAAGCCCCATTTCACGCAGTGGGACATGCTTCTGAGTAGACCTGCCCAGGATTGCATTGTGAGGTTGCTGCAGGCAATAAGACCGCACTGTTAAGACGATGGTAATGATTTTAGATACAATCTTCCTGATGCTGCACACAAGCACCATGGAAATTAATGGGATATGTGTGCATCCAACAACCCTCCTGCAGAAGTCCCATTGAAATGAACAGGACTAGAGGAAACATGGCTGAGCAAGCACTCTTGAAATGAATGGGTTTTTCAATGGTGCTTTGTGCCTCTAAAGGCCTGCGTGGGTTACATCTATTTAATAGTTATAATAATAATATCATCTGTCGAAATACTGAAGATTCCCCCCTCCCTTATAGATAAAGAAGACTTTCTATTCTACACAGTAAATCATTGTGAAGAAATTACTGCCTGATACCAGCGGCGTTAGCATCCTGGCAAATGTTTGCAAATATTTCTAATCCTATGCATGGCTGCTCAGAAGTAAATCCCACTGAGTTCAATGAGGCTTACTCCCTAGATAAATGGGTAGAGGATTGACATCTAGTAGCAGTAGCAGTAGTAGATTGTGATGATGATAAAACTTGCTATAATCCTTACTTAGAAGTAACCTAACACAAGCCAATGGGATTACTTTATAGTGGTAAGGAAGGGACTTGTGGCTTGTAGTCAGAGCAGACGTTTCCCTGCTAGTCCTTCAGCTGCAGTACGGATAAGGATCCGCAGGCCGCACGCACGGCCCGCTGAAGTCGATTTGCGCTTCTACATGGTTGCTCAGAAGGAAGTCCCCCTGTCTCCCAAGGAAGTGGGTATGTATGAGATTTCCAGCGTTAAGAT
Source organism: Anniella stebbinsi (assembly GCA_029215795.1). Classification (NCBI taxonomy): domain Eukaryota; kingdom Metazoa; phylum Chordata; class Lepidosauria; order Squamata; family Anniellidae; genus Anniella; species Anniella stebbinsi. The sequence goes on along the minus strand of JARDYH010000004.1, from coordinate 9,866,827 downwards.
CTATGGGAATTGGTTCCCAATGGCAGTAGGACCCATTCAATTCAATCACTCCTAATTTTAAAGAGTGGCAGGGCCCCTAGCCAGCCTAAAAGTCCTAGAGGGCACCAACATAGTAGGCAGTTCGTTTGCTTTACAGGGCTTTTAAAGACAAAACTGTAAACTTTTAAAAAGTATTTATGGGGGGAAATAGGTGGAGCAGAGCAATTCAGGGGTGAATGAGGGGGAGCCACCCCCGGCTGCAGGCCCGAGGATTGGGGATTTTGGGGTGAGTGGGTGTGGGTGTGAAAATGAGCTGAAACAAACTATTCTGGGCCTGCAATTTGTGGTGGGGGGGGGAAGAGATGAGACCTGACAATCTCCCTCTCCTCTCCCCGCCCTCATCCCGAGCTGCAATTTCCGCAGGCTTCTTGCAAACTAAAAACTGAAATAAAATAAATCCCACTCCCCTCTGGAGAGTTTTTCGCAGTGGAGGCTGCTGGCTCCCCTATTTTGGGGGATAGGGTTCGGCATCTCAGAGAGCTCCTTTAGAGTTCTGGTGGCTGGTTCTGACCGAAACCCAGAACGGCTTCACCGCCCCAGCGAGCCCCCAACCTCCACTGGTTTCCCCCATCCTCCTTGCAGCCCCCTGGAGGATCCTCTACACCAGCCCCCCATTGCCCTCCCCGCTCCCCAAACGACCCCCTGCAGCCCACTCGCGAGTCAGCCGCAGCAGCAGGCGCAGCGTGGCGAGAGCGCCCCGGGGCGCGCTAAAATGGGATCGGCGCTGCGCTCGGGGCGCTGGAGAGGAGACGGCGTTGGATGCGCAGCGGGAAGGAGGCGAGCGATCTCTCGGCACGCACGCACCAGGGCGTCTGAAGCACACACTCCTCCCTCGCCCCGTTCCCCCCCCCCCCCCACCGCCTTGCTTAAGAGAACTATGAATGGGCTGTGTGGTGGTTTGTTTCTCTGATGCAGGACGCAGAAACAGGGGAGGGGGGAACCCACCCCCCCGTGCCTTCCAGGCCCATCTCTCCATCCAAGAATAAACTCTGGCGCAGCAAAAAAAAAAAAAAAAACTTTTCTTTTTCTGACGCTGCCACCAATAGATTCTTTGATGTCCATAAACACACGCTCCCCCACAGAAGGACCAAGGAAATCAAATCTTTTGGATGCGTATCTGTGTGTGAATGAATGTGAGTTTGTTTGTTTGTTTGTTTGTGGCTCCATCCAGCCCCAGCACCCCGCCCCCCAGTAGCGGAAAGTGATGCTCTCTGAACGTGGTTGTATATTGTTTGCAGAAATCAGTCGGTTGTTTCATTAGAATTCGCAGCGTTTGGGGACATCTAAGTAAGGGAGAAATAAATAGCCAGGCGCATCTTTCTCCCCGCCACAAAGCTTCCTGCAAAAGGAATAAGTGAAGGGGGGGATCCTGCTTCCTCCCCCCCCCCCACACCGCCACTACTTATCTCAGAGGGAAAGCGGGCGCACCCCCCCTCTCTCTCTCTCCAACCCCCCCTCTCTCTCTCCATTTTTCATCTCCCAAAAGTTTGCGATGAAATATTTTCATGCCAACAAGGCGTTATAACCATGGGTGATATCTGGCGAGGAGGGAAAAGCAGGCCATACAATACGTCATCGTTATTAATGTTTTACAAAAAGAGAAACTGTCACAATGAGTCGATATTATATGCCACGTGGAACCTTTATTACAAATAGGAAACGAACAGGCTAAGTAGACCCCTATCACGTTTTTAAAGACGAAGTAATTTTTCTTGAAATAATAGGATCCCCCTCCCTCCCTCTCTCCCTCCCTCTCTCTCTATATATATGGTTGAGTATTTTATTTTGAGAAATGGGTTATGTAATTCTGTCCTCCTCCTCCTTCTCTCTCTCTCTCTCTCTCTCTCTCTGGGGGGTGGGAGGTGGGTGTTTTGGCAACACCAGAGTGTTTTTTGTTGTTGTTTTTAAAATGAAACATCTTCAAAATGACATTCCAAAGGGCTCTCAGGTCGTCATCTTCTGTATACAACTGTAAACACAACCCACCCAATTGAAATACCAGGGCATCCATTTTTAACCAAATTCATCACTTTGTAGGGGACGGGACGGTAAACATTAAAAATGGAAAACAACCATTATTAAGGATGGATAACAGAGTCTCGCATTGTCTAAAGAGGGAGAGGCGATTTTTAAAAATGCAATACTATCCTTTCCTGCCTATTTTCTATTTGCTGTGTGTGCGTGTGGCGAGAGAGGCGGGGGAGGGGGGGAACGGGATGATTTACTTCCAGCTACGCACGAGCGCTTTGGCCCATAAACTATTTTGATTTGATTCTTGCATTAATGGTTTTATAGTGGAATAATCACTGATCTGACTGTAAGGGAAGAAAAAATATTCAACATCCTAGGCTCTTTTTCTTTTTCTTCTTCTTTTTTTCTTGTTAAATAAATGAATGAAAAACGGACTTAGATTGTATAGCCCAACCTCTTGCAATTAAGTCCATCAGGACATGGATGTGAGAACATAGAAAAGTCACCGCCACACCCCCAAAACCACCTAAAACAAAGGGTTAGTTATGGGGGAGGCATAAATGCGCCTTTAAATCTCTCTCTCTGCACGAAAAAAAATATGTGCATTTCACTTCTCCTCGGTTTAGATCTGAAGATTAATGAGGGTATCATAAGTCGTTTGCTTGTTTGAAGGACATTTTCAGGACTGGTTTCATTATCGCTTCTGACACCGAACGATCACAATAGAGAGGCGGCGTGACGTGTTCTTGCCAAGCAGAGCTTTAGGACCTGGGTTCAAACCCCGCCCTCTCTGGTGAAGCCGCGAGCCAGCCCCTCTCGGCCTAACCTACCTGGCAAGGTTGTTGTTTGAGCTTGAAAGTGGAAGCAACCCCCTGCGCGCCGTTATCCACCCCCAGGCCAGGTTACCGTTTTACACAAAGGGCAGGATCCCTCCCCCCAAAGCTAAGCACGCTGGGGTCCGATTTATTCAGGGGATGATGGGTGTGCTTAAATACTTCCCACTGAAATCATTGGGATTGCCAAAACGATTCGGAGTGAGACCCGCGCGCGTGTGTGTGTGTGCATTTACAAAGCGCAGCGGTTTTTGAAATGAGTAATACCCCGCCCGCCCCCACCTTGCAAGCGATGCCCCCACTCCCATCGCAGCTACACGGCCTGTGGTTAGATCTGTCCGATGTACACCAATTTCTACTGATGCGCATTGAAAGGCGTCTACCTGAGACCTTTTCATTCCGGAATAGCTGCACACATACACGTTCACGCACCAGATACTCTTCAAGCGGGACGTGCCTCCACTCCACCGCCTTTCTGCTGCTTTGTCAATCGTGTCTCTTTCTTGATTTCTCCAAAACAGAAACACTTGTTTTACCTTACTAGCTAAGGGAAAAGAACCCAGAAATTCAACTGTATATCACCTAGAGCAGGTAAGGTCTGGATGGTTTGCAGTGGATCAGCCAGGATTTCTGCTTCACAGTTGAAGCAACAACAAGACTCTACCTCCCACCCCCCCTGCCCTCCACCCTATCATATTGCTAAATGAAGAAAGTTGGTGGAACTGGGGATGGATTTGCGTCTGTGAGATCCATTCAGTTCGGGTGCTCAAAGAACAAATTCCTAGGCTCAGCATTCTTTCATCGTAGGTGCATGCCTTTCACATCAGGCTTTGGTTGGTGGATTGGAGGGAGGGTCTAGCTAAAGAAATTAAGTCAGTCCTTCAAATCTGAAGTTAGCCCACCTCTCCACCATCACAGGGTATCCTTGAAAATTGATCATGTCTCCCACCATTGAAATCAAACTGGCAACAATAAACCTGCCTATATTCCCATAACATACAGATGTAGGCAGACAGACAGACTCATCCTGAACAACCAGTTTGTATAAACATACAAACCCATTTTCCTCCAGACAAACAAGAGGGTGGTCTGATGCCCACAGACCCCCTTCTAGCAAATTGCAGGATAAGAAGCGGTGCCCCCCCCAAAAATCCCCCTCTCTTCTCTTTCTCTTTCTCTTGACTTACATTTACTTGACTTTTCATTAACAAAGAGCCAGAAAATTAACAGAAATTTCAGGATTTACAAATCATAATAATAATAATATCATTCTTGAATAATAATAATAATAATAATAATAATAATAATCCAACAAAAACATCAAAATCCACAGGACCACGAACTCTTCCACAAACGAGTTAAGCCCAATGAAGCGAAAGTAGCCCTGCTGAAAATCAGCTGTAAGGATGCAAGTATTTCAACTTAATTGCATTATGGACAACAGTCATCATTTTTGGACACAATCATGCGTTTTTCTGTGACCTGAAAGTGTTGCCTTGCATGGTGTACATATTTGCTCCTTTTAAAAAATAATAATAATCCTGCTATCAGTTCTTCCCAAACAGGTCTTGTAGGCTTTTGAAACACTGAAAAAGCCTGTTTGACCACAAATAATCAGAGGACAACACCACAGGCTATCACCTTTTAGTGCTGGGGATAAAAATGGCCATTTCCTGTCCACTGTAGCAACTTTGCTGAACGACATTGCATTTTAACAGAACAATGCAAACATGGACATGGCCAAATTATGCCTCGGGGATGATTTGAGTGTGGAAAATGCCAGCTCCACCAACTCGTCTAGATTGGGTCCAAAGTTCCTGGGCAAGACCAAACTTCAGCTTGATACTTCAAATCAGCAGCATTAACATTTTTGTGGGATGGCGGCATACAGTACTAGTGAAGTCTCTTTATTCAGAGCTAAGTCCTATTGAGTTCTATGGGATTTACTCCTTAGTAATTATGTTTCTGATCACCGGGTGGGAGAGAGGCTTGATTCCTGCAGACTGAAATTGCTTGTCCGAAATAATAAAAACTACACACAGATAAATCTGCAAAATTGGGTATCATTTGGAGAGGGTTGGATGTAGATTTAGGAGAAGTGAAGGAGGGGAAATATGAGAAGAGAAAGAGAAGACAACCAACTGAAACTGCAATATCAACTAAACTTTCCTAACAAGTCCACTTTGGTTCTTTAAAACTCTGAAACATTTCCAAAACGTACCTGCTCTGTAGAAGTCATCTCCCTCCTCACACTCTGGAGCAAGAAGAGAAATCCCTTTTCAAAACCAGCCCTTTAAAAGTTTCCCTTAAGTCAACCAGGGCTTCTTCTTTTTTCCAATCTCTCCCTCTCTCTCTTTTAAGAGCTAATTGATGAAATTAAGTTAAAGAGGAGGAGACAGCATCTTTCTTGTTTGGGGCCTGGTTTGGGGGAGGTGGGGGAGGGGGAGGGAGTTAAAGAGTCCAGTTTCTGCCCACGGCTTTGACCAGTCAGGGATTTCAGACCTGATTAACATTTTGTTTTTGTCCAGATTAAAAAGTGGGGCCCCCTCCATTCAAATCATGGCCCTCTGTCCTTATTGTCAAGGACAGGCCTGCTCTGCCCCCACCCCCACCCCCACCCCCTTTGGATTGTCCGCTATTAACAATCTCTTCTTTTGTGAAGGTGTTTCTCTTTCTCTTGGCATGCATTGTGGAGGACCCTTCAGGCTTCGCTCTTCAACAAAGTGTTTGCAAAATTATACCTTTCCGCCAGCAACTCCAAAAGGAATCAGAGGGCTATAGTTAGGAAAACACTGTTGAGGCTTTAATTCAATTAAAAATATTAGCACTTTTTTATTTTTATTTTTGTATTTATATATATATTTTGGAGGGGAAGGGGACATATGTGAATTTTGGGAACAAATTATCTATCCATCTATGCTCTTAATGTCTAGGACAAAAATATTGTTCAAGTTATTGCAAAATATCTTTAGCCATATGTGCACTGAGACTTGATTTTTTTAAAAAAACACATATCTATCTATTTTGTGGTTATATGCATGCGACTGTGTAGCTGTAAATATAGATTTTGTCATTTATGTTTGTGGATAATTTTAAAATTAAAATGTGTAGTTTCCCCTGGCATCTTGGCAATATCTAAGCAAATAATAGTATATGCAAATGTGTTTTCACACAAACCTATGTGTAGATAAATACCCACATTGATTTGACTGTGCATGTGTGTATATAGAAAGATGGATCCAGAGGGTGGGGAAAACAGAGAGAATTTGCAATATTCCTACACACACAAATCAATTTGGGCTCACACTATATATTGTTCACATGATATATTGCATGTATACAAGCAATATATACATGCAATATATGTATTGCATGTATATATTGTACACATGTGTTTGTGCTAATATATTAACATGCATATATATTGTTTTAAGTATACATTTCTCTCTCTCTCCCTCTCTCAGAGAGAGATATGCATACATCTACATAAATGTTATGTGTATTTGTGTAAATATGTGTGTTCGAGAACTTGTATTGCTCTGAATGATGCACAAACATGTTTATATTTATCTATGTGTGTCTATCTATCTATCTGTACAACACAGACATATGTCTCTGAGTATATATATATATATATATATATATGGAGATGTACACTCAGGAAGAAAAAGAAAGAAAGAATAAAACCCTATGACTTCACAACCCATTTGAATATATATATATATATATATATATATATATATTGAATCTAGAGGAACTATGTCTATATTATATCCCATCCCTTTATTTGTATCTTTTTTCATGATATAAGGCTGTGTTCAGTTCTAGTTTCTTAACCTGGCATGGACTATGTTTATATCTATTTATCATCTATCTATCTATCTATCTATCTATCTATGAATCTGCAAAGTGTTAAAAAAAATCCTCCAATGAAAGAGGGCAGCACCTGACCCCTGTTCTATGGATGAGAGCTTTCTCGGAGACCCCTGCTGTGCCAAGATGGACCTTCAACATCAACTCTGAAATTGGTGTGATTCGCCTGGGCAACCGGCAGTCATCGGCCAACTGGCCTTGACAAGATGAGGAGGGCAACATAGAGAGAATGAACGCTTAATAATGGGTCGCAAATGCATAGGAAGAAAACACACATGGCCAGCCTTCTGGAGTGTAACAGACTTCCTGTTTTTGAATCCAGGAGGAAGCCCTTTGCAATTGTGCTAGGACTGAGAGAGGGATGGGTTAGGGTGAGAGTGGGAAAGCTTTGAATAGAGAAAGAAAAGGAGATAAAGTTATTATCTTTAAATGTTAAAAAATATATATCTTAGTATGTAGAATGATTGGCATGGCCAGTGTTGGTCATGTATGGATAGACGATAGATGATGATGATGATGATGATGATGATGATGATGATAGATAGATAGATGATGATGATAGATAGTTAGATAGATAGATAGATAGATAGATAGATAGATAGATAGATAGATAGATAGATAGATAGATAGATAGATAGATGATAGGCTGGACTATCAGACAGACAGACTGATGGTTTGCTCCCTGACCTATGGTTGGCTGTACTGCTGGGGCCATCAGGAGGGAGAGAGAAAAAGTGAAAAATAAAGACAGGGGAGAAACAGATGCAAAGGAAGACAGCTCCTCTTTCTAGTAACTTTGGGCAGAATTCTGCCCAGGTCCAGTTTTCCTTGCAGAAATAACACAGAAGTCAACCAACAACATAATCCTTCCAGGACACTGTTACCTGCATGGTAGCAATCAATGTCCCCAAATTTCAGCCATTTACTCTTTACTTTCCCTACACAATATATGTATATATTCCAAAACTCAACTGAATCCTGCACTTGGGATATTCTTTGTCCTAGCCAATGTACTGTGTTGGGGTGAAAAATGTTCCAACAAAAACTGTTCTAGAGAAGCAGTTAAGTCCCCCCCCCAAAAAAAAACCAGCAAGAGTCTGAAACCTAAAATATCCCAAGAAATCTATTGATTTTTACCTTGGGGTGCTTTTTTGTCCTAGCCACTGGAAACTACTGGGCGGGGGGGGGGGGGGAAGTCCCATTGAGATAAAGATGAGAGAGAGAGAGAGAGAGAGAGAGAGAGAGAGAGAGAGAGAGAGAGACTATATATACTACTGCTTTAAAATGGTTTATAACAGTTTTAAATGTGTCAGAAAGAGAGAGAGAGAGAGAGAGAGAGAGAGAGAGAGAGAGAGAGAGAGAGAGAGATTTGTCCCACTAATCCAGGCCAGGTAAATGCTCCTTTCTTCTGTAACCACATACATACTACCCCAAGCTACATCTGGATTTGGATTTGGGGTAATAAAATATCCCCAAAGAGATCTCCTTTGTTGGTGATTAGTATTTCAGTATTTCAGCCAAAAGGACAGAGACTTTATCCTCCTTTATTTAATTATTATTTATTAAAACATTTGTATCACACCCTATATCAATGGGATCTCAGGGCGGCGTACAGACAAAATCAATTCAAACAATGTAGAACAATAAATAATGTACACAGCTAAACACATATCAAACTATTCACAAGCTAAAACCAACCTAAAATGTTAAAGCGATCAAAGCAATTGAAACTATGTGCAGCTTTTAGGCAAATTTAGCCCTCCAAGGCTTTGATAAAAAGCCACATTTTAAGTTGGTGCCAAAAGGAGGCCAACGTCGGTGCTAGTCAGGGTGTCCACAACCCGGATGCTGCAACAGAGAAACACCTTTGCATCTGGTTACCCCAAAGAGAGGAGGACTATGAACTCCATGCCTTCCTTCTCTTTCCCTTCCCTTCTCTGCTCTAGTCTTCCCTTCCTCTCTACCATCACCCTCATTGAAAATTGACATGTAGATTGTAAACTGCTTGGGGCAGGGACCTATCTTTTTGTCAGATTATTTAGTAAAGTTCAATGTACGCAGGTGACAGCCCTGTTTAAATAATAAGTTGAAGAACTTGTACACGGACTTAAATAAAAAAAACAAAACAACAAGACAAACAAGAATAAAGGTTGGCCCCATCTTAATTACAGTTATGGGTGGTTTCTCCTGGCCCTGATAAGTCCAGAGACTACCAAGAGAGATAAATAGACACAGAAGTTGGAATATGTTATGCCAACCTCCTCTCAGCTCCTCGACATTCATCAAGGTGGACTTTGAAATCATCCGTTTTGATCTGAGATATATTCACTGAACTGAACTGGTAGCTCCTGAAAGACTCCTATAAACTATAAGAGGTTTTTTTCACATCTGCAAAACATATTCAGGCACATCTCTTCCTTTTTGACAAGTCTTCAGAATCACATTCACACCCTTGGAAGGGGAAGGGAAAAAAACCTGCCAAACTTTGACTGGCGTCGGATAATCGGTTTAATCCATATTTCACAATTTGTCATTTGCAAATTCCCCAGCTAGGCACGACGCAGACTCTGACGTCTGCATTCACAAGTTGCTGTTTGAATCCTGAAGCGACACAGGAGCACACACGAGACAGAGATTTACAAAATTATAGAGTCACGATCAGTCAAGAACAAGTCTGGGAGTTACAAGTAGGCAGCTGAGGATTCACGGATCGGTAAAATAAATGCTGTCAGCGATGTTCTTTCTCCCCCACACCTAAGTAAAACTCAAGTCCTCATGCATTCTTTACAAATAAAGGGAATCCACCAGATGTGGGTTTGCTTTGTGATATATACCCATTATACTTTGAGAAAGAAATCTCCTGTGGAGAAAGTGGATGCATACAGAAGGCCACTTGCCACATGGTCCCTCACCACAGACATATCTCGGACCACGTGCAAGCTGCTATTCTGGGTGGATTCAGGTGGCCCATTTACGACACTTCCCACCACGCATCTGCACTGGCTGCATGACACAATCCTCATCATTTTTTCAGGATGACGCAGTTAATGATGCCACCTTGGGCCTCTTCCCAAGGATTGTTTGGTCACCTTCTGGGTGCTCTTTGCATTATCTTGCCAAATGTGAAGAGAATGGTACCAGTCCTCCACGTTTGTACATACATCGTCTGCATGTTAACGTACCACGGTGTGCATTTGGGGAGGAGACCTTTCCCACACTTCTGGCTATAGGTGAATAAATGCAGATGTCCATTCAGCAAATACTAGATGATTATTCTCTATGGAGGGTGTGTCTATCAAGAGCCAGCAGAAACTCCATGGGCAAAGGCTACCTGAAAGATGCTTGAGATGAACAAGGAGGGGAAACCATCCCCTTCTCCTCATTTCTTTTGTGCACCTAGGGGCATCTGGCTGACTGACCATGGTAAGATTAGAATAATTAGTGGGACACCTCTTTCAGCCCGAGGGCTGAATTCAATTATTGGAGAAACTCTCAGGGATCATAGGAACATAGAAGGCTGCCTTATATTGAGTCAAAGCATTGTTCCATCTAACCCTGTATTGTTGACACTGATTGGCAGCAAGGGCTCTCCAGGATTTCAGGCAGGATCCTTTCCTAGTCCTACCTGGAGATGCTGGGGATTGAACCGGAGACCTTCTGCATACAAAGCAGGTCCTCTGTCATTGAGTTATGCCTCTCCTCCATGCAGGTGAACAGTAGGGCTCAATCATGAAACAATGAAGGTAAAGCTAAAGGTGAACCTGGAGCACAGGAAGCGGCCTTCTACAGAGCCAGGCAGATCATCTTTGCATGGAAAATTCAGGGAGGCCAAAGAGTGGTCAAATACTCCCCATCGCTTGGTAAGGCGATATTGAGAGCCCATACAAGATGAGTCAACTAGGCTGACCATATGAAATGGAGGACAGGGCTCATGTAACTTTAACAATTGTAGAGAAAAGGGAATTTCAGCCAGTGTCATCTGAATGCAATTAGTTCCTGGTGAAAGTCCCTCTTCAGCACAACAGTTACAATTGCAGGGGCCCTGCCTTCTAGGATAGTGCCTGCAACTTTAACTGTTGTGATGAAGAGGGAATTTCACCAGGACCTGATTGCATACAAATGACACTGGCTGAAATTCCCTTTTCTCTACAACTGTTAAAGTTAAGTTACATGAGCCCTGTCCTCCTTTTCATATGGTCAGCCTAAGTAAACTTCCTCAGGGGGGAGCGTTCTCAACCTGAGTAGGGTGGTTGTCAGATGGAGCTGTGTGGTAGAACATGTGGCACAGTGTGCAGTAAAATGATCAGCGTGTGGGTTTGGACCACTAGAGATATAGGAAGTGCCTCATATCCCACAGCAGGCTATGGTATTCAGCACTGTCTACTCCAACAGGCCATTTCTAGGAAAGGGTATTTCCCAAGGTTATATTTCCCTCTGCACCCTGGGTGGATACAAGTGGGCTCTTTGCCATATAGGTGACCACATATTTTCTCTTTCAGAAAGCTAGCTATGCCAGTTAGGGTGACCGACTGTCAGGATTTCCCGGGTTTGTCCTGTTTTTTGTTTTGTCAGCCGGGGGAGGGGGGTTCTGTAATTTTTTATAATGTCCTGGAAAGACACACTCTCCCCTTTAAGATCGCCATTAGCGTGGGGGGAGGGGAATGACGAGCTTTCTGGAGGTGGGTCACTTCTCTCCCACTGCTCCAATCAGGCCCTTATGGGGAAAGTGTGTCATTCCCGGACATTATAGAAAAGGTCCCGGTTAGAGCAGTGGAGGATGGGAATGCCACGCTTTCCCCTCCTCCACTCCAATCGGGGCCTTTAAGGTGGTGGTGGTGGTGGTGGTGGTGGGTGAATGACATGCTTTCCAGATGCCCCAGAAAGCCACTTTCACACCCCCACCCCACTGGGTGTCCTCAATTTTGGTTTCCCAAATATGGTCACCCTACCAGAAATGGTACCAAATTGCAGTGGTTGAATGGTAGATTCTGAAGTAGAGGCATTCGTCGTAACAGTCTCTGTAGCCATGACCACAAGGAGAGCCCAGAAATGCAAGCAGCTGTGGTGATGATCCATGTCGACAAAGTGGGTCTTCTCCCAGTTCTGACCTCTATGGTTCTTATGTTCTTAGGAGGAATTCCACACACACACACCAGGCCCTCTGCAGCGTGGAAGACAACAATGGGTGTAGCCATGGCCACTGACATCATAGCTCCCCCTGCCCATTTTGCCTTTCTCCATGCTGAGAGGGGCACAGAGTTCCATGCCCCTCTCACCACAAAGACTCCACCCGTCCTCATCCTTCCCATGGAGATGGCGTGCAGCATGCAAACAGACTTGGTTGACCCTGGGAAGAGATCTTGGCTTAGTGATAGTGGTACACAGCCAGGGGAATCCCCGTTGTTATCTCTTAACACAGATCAGAGATAATAACGGGGATTCCACCAGGGGGTGGAGCTTGGATTTCTTAAGCCCCACCCTCTGGAGGAACCCAAGGAGATTCCATGAGCTGGATGGGGAAACCTTACGGGCAGATAGGGTCCGTGGAACAGATGTTCCCCATCTCTGATATGTGTAGGCTGACCATATGAAAAGGAGGACAGGGCTCATGTAACTTTAACAGTTGTAGAGAAAAGGGAATTTCAGCCAGTGTCATTTGTATGCAATTAGTACCTGGTGAAATTCCCTCTTCATTACAACAGTTAAAGCTGCAGGGGCCCTTCCCTCTTTTGTATCTGGTCACACTAGTATAGTGCCTGTAACTTTAACTGTTGTGATGAAGAGGGAATTTCACCAGGAACTAATTGCGTACAAATGACACTGACTGAAATTCCCTTTTCTCTACAACTGTTAAAGATACAGGAGCCCTGTCCTCCTTTTCATATGGTCAGCCTAGATATGTGTCCACCTAGGTCAGTGACATCCATCCAGCTAGCTGCTGATCAAAGAGATACTAGTATTGTGGGGAGGGTGTGGGACCTGGAGAGAGGAGGAGGAGGAGCCTGGGGCAGACGCTGTCAGGCCCTATGGGGACTCCCTGCAGGCCATGGGATGGAGGTTCCCTTCCCTGGCAAATACGGCCCCCTCCAAGCCCTAAACGGATTGCATCTGGGGTTTTCCGGATGCAAAGCAAGGATTCTCTATCGCTGAGTGAGAGCCCTTCCACTGAATGTGCACAGTACAGCATGCCTTCCTCCCAGAGTTATCACAACTGTGTGTGTGTGTGTGTGTGTGTGTGTGTGCGTGTACATGTGTGTATCCTTCCTGGGATTAGGACAGAAAGGATAATCATTTGCAGTAGAGGTCAAGGAGGTTTCTGTGGAATTAATAGTCATGCGGGGGGGGGGGGGAATCAGCATCTCTTTCTAGGAGCCTTTAATATCCAATCTGATGAAGCAAACTGTGCTTTAGATATTAAGAGGATTTCATTCATTTTCATTTCCTGGGAGCCCTTTTCTATTGGAGATGGGGGAACACCTTTCCAGGGGATCCTGCGTTTGCACTGCAAATGTACAGTTGTTATACTATAGAAGGGTCCAAACAGTTATCGTCCAACTAGCATGTCTGTTGCAAGGAAATTTCATTGGGCTCAAAGGGCAACATTTTATCAGGTGGGGGGGGGAAGGTGATTGCATATCAGAGGCACATACGCTGCAACCCCACAGTTAAATGCACATCTCCATGCGCACACAGCTGGAGAGGTTTTTACAGTTTGCACTGTAGCCATTTGCATGGCAGGACATTTCAGCAGCTCCATGCTGAGTTCTTCACCTTCCTCCCAGAAGCTTAGCCAGACTTACTCATGTCATTTCTGTGCATTTCTCCACCCCCTGTTCCATATTATTGGCTACTGGTGGGGTTGGAGGCATGGAAATGCAGGGAAACTCCACATCCTGGGGCAGGCTTTCCCAGCCAGGTGCCCTCCAGTTGTGCTGAACCAGCATCCCTCGAGCCAACCATGGTAGCTGGTAGATACTGGGAGTTGTAGCCCAATTCATCCAGCAGGCACTAGGTTGGAGAAGGCAGTTATAGGGAGAAGTGAGAGACTGTGCCACAGGGCTGCCATCTTCAGCGGCAGCTCCCTGTTTTTGATCATCACATACCGGACCACTCTACCTCCCATTTTTAAATCCTGCACAATGACCTTTGTATTCTGCTGTTTTGCCACAAAATGGGACAGCCAAAGCAACTTCCCAAAGAACGTAATACAATAACAACTTCAAAACAAACCATAGTAGGATCAAGGATGCAATCAATTGAGACCACAAAGTCAGTTAAAAATAAGGGGGGAGGGGCCTGGTGGTATTAAAACACACTAAAGCAGACTGTGTTCCCCAAGATGGAGAGTGAGACACTGAATGGACCTTGAGGGGGGAAAGCAATTCCAGAGCTTAGGTGCTAACACTGAGTAGGCCCTGTCCTGGTATTAGAATTTAACATGGTGAGTTAAATGCAAGGGGCCATGGACCCCCGCAGCTGACACTGGCATCCTTTTGGAATTTTGTTAAAGTAGTCATAGGCCCCCTCCACAAGGATGCGCTTTTGCGCCCGGTTCGGCGATTATGCGCATTATCGCGGAGGCGCATTTACTCCTAATCCCTCTGCACGGGAGGCGGCGAGAGGCGGCGAAGCGCATTAACTGATGTCCAAAAAGCGCTTTACAAGAAGTTAATGCGCATAATCGCTTGTTCACACGGCGAAAATGCGCTTTAACGGCCGGAGCAAAATAAAAGTCGCTATTTAACGCGCATTCGATAATGCGCATAATCCGGGAGATAACGCGCCTCTACGCCCGTTTTGCGCTCCGCTGGTGTGGAGGTAAAATTTATAATGAGCCTTCAAAGAGCATTAAACCTCTCTTGTGGAGGTACCCATAGTTTATACTTTCAGGCCCAGAGTTATGAAGAGAAATGTGTGTTAGAGTGGCTGAAGCCACTGCCACCATTTTCAATTTGGATGGCTTTCAAAGGCGATTGAGCCAATTCCTGGAGGAGAAGGCTATCAATGGCTACTAGTCCTGATGGCTGCATGCTGCCTCCAGTATCAGAGGCAGTAAGCCTGTGTGCACCAGTTGCTGGGGAACACGGGCAGGAAGGTGATGTTGCACCCATGTCCTTCTCGTGGGTTCCTCATCAACAATTAGTTGGCCACTGTGTGAACAGAATGCTGGACTCCTAGGCATGCACCACATGTTTCATTAGAGGGTGCACCCAGGGATTTTCTTTTGGAAAGGTGAACATTTATTGAATGCTCAATCAGAAAGGACATTATTTTTATTCATTTATTTTTTGCGCACTGTAGATACTGATGCCCTACTCTGTGTTTGGCTTGCCTGACCACAGGAGGGCCATTGCAGGTGTGTGTGTGTGTGGGGGGGGAATGAAGAGATGCTCCTCAAGCCCCAGCATTGGTGGGGCTTTATAGTTACTGGCCAGAGGAGGGGGTTAAGAGGCAATATTAGCCTTCAGGCCCTTCCTTCCTCCTGGCCTCTTTGAAGAGGAGCTCCCAGCAGAGAGACTCCTGGCAGAGCGATTCCTTTTCACTCCTTCTTCCTGGAGCAACTGTGCACTGTTGGGGGCAGTGGAGCAGCCAGAGGGCAACCGGGAGACCATTCTGGCTGCATCTGGATCCCCCTCTGGATCCCTACTCAATGCCCCCCATTCAGCATTTATTGCTTGAGACATTAGGGTGTGCCTGGGCACACCTGGCACACCCCTTGCACACACCTGTGGCTGGACTAGATGGACTCTTGGTCTCATCCAAGATGGATATTCTTATGTTCTTATGATGTGGTTTGGGTCCAGGTTACCTGTGGGATCGCCTTCTCCCGTATAATCCGCCCTGCACACTTAGGTCCTCTGGGGAGAACTTACTCCAGCCAGCCAGAACTAGGCTGGCGAGTGTTACCCAGAGGACCTTCTCTTCTGCCACTCCCAGACTGTGGAATGGCCTGCCGGAGGAGTATCAACAAATTAGCAGTCTTCTTGAATTTAAGAGAGCCGTGAAGACTGCTCTCTTCCAGCAGGCCTACCCAGTTCAATTTTAAGATGTTTTTAATAATGTATTTGTTTTTATCTGTTTTAATGGTTTATCTATTTTATTGTTTTTATATTTATATTTGTTGTTGTTCCCCGCCTCGATCTGGATGGAGAGGCAGGTTAGAAATGAAATGAAATGAAATGAAATAAATAAATAAATAAATAAATAAATAAAGTGTAACAGGTGAACTCAGTAGACAGACAGGTTTGGGTGAAAATGGGACACTCCATGGGTCTTAGAGCTGAGTAAATATACAAAGAAAATCAAGTTGAATAAACAAGCATAGCATGCTAATTTCAGATGTAGGTGTGTATTTGAAATATTTTATCCTGCCTTTCCCCGAAAAAGACTTCAAGAAAAATGATGCCACTTGATCAAAAACAACAACAAGGAATAACAATAGCGGGGGAGGGGACCTACGAATATTAGGAGCAGCAGAGGTTGGAGACACCCAATAAAGCAATGAAAAGGGCATCCAGTATAACGTAGATGCCTGGAGAACCTCTCTAGGGAGTTCATTCCAGAGCCAGGGTACCACAGCAAAGAAGGCCCTGCTCCTAGTTTTCACCTGCCTCACTTCCTTTGGCAAGGGGCTCTTGGAGAAGGACCCCTAAAGATGATCTTAGGCAGGTACATATTGGAGGAGGCGTTCCTTCAGATAACCTGGCCCCAAGCTGTTTATGGCTTTGAATGTTAATACTTTGAATCGGGCCCGGACCTGGACTGGTTCAGATAGGGAGGGGATTTGACAGGGAGAAGAAGGAGAAGGGTGACTAAATGGAGAAGTCACATCGTCTGCAAGTTCAGACTAATCCAAAGGTGTAGTGGAAGGAGATGTCTGAAACTGAGCAGTTCATGGGATGGTTGCAGGAAGGTTATGTTACCCCTGGTTATGCTGGGGAAAAGGAAGGTTCAAGCAAAAAGTCTGATTCTCCATTTAGGGGGATATAAAGCCCACCTATTCTCAGAAGTGTTTTTCATCGAAGCACATGGGCTCCTTTTGCCAGTGCATCACAGAGAACAATAAGCTAATCTTTATATTAATGATGCTCGCTGTTCTAGATAATAAAAGCTAATTCAAGATAATTTGGGTAGCAAGGTTAACTTTGCTGTGTGTGTGTGTGTGTGTGTGTGTGTGTGTAAAAGAAATCCAAGAAAACCTTGAAGGGGCATTTTGGTTTTGGAATTGCCAAATCACAGATATTACAGAGGGACACTTTTGGGGAAAGAGAGAGACAGAAAAATTTGAGTACACACTGGGCACATTCAGATTTGCCTACAAAAAAGAAAAAAAGAACCATGTAAGTAAATGCAGGAAATGTATAGAAGCATCTACATTAACATCCTTTAGATCCATTATTATTATTATTATTATTATTATTATTATTATTATTTACTATACCTCTTTCTCACTCGTGGTGGTTTTTCTAGATGGACATGATGGGCTTTCTCAAGTCATGCTGTCTTTTATTGATTCAGGAATTTCCTGACAATTGAGAATGTTTTAAGTAGGGATGTGCACTGGATCGGACCCGATCCACGATCCGAGTCCGGTCCAGTGGGAAATCGGATAAATTATCCGATTTCCGATCCCGCAGCTGGATCGGCCGATCCAATCCGAACCGGTCCAAAAAAGCTCCGAACCGGTTCGGCGGATCGGCGGATCGGCGGGCGCCCACTGGCGCCCACCGCCACTTCCATTGGCGGGCGCCAGCGGGCGCCCGCCGATGAAAGTGGACAGCGGGGGGGGGAGGAGGGGGGCGCTTACCTTCTCGGCCCGGTGGCTCCCATCCGGCGCCGGCGCCTACTACTACTAGCAGGCTCCGCGGCCTGCTCTAGGGTGGCGCGCCGGGTGATGTCATCACCCGGCGCGCTACTCTAGAGCAGGCCGCGGAGCCTGCTGGTAGTAGTAGGCGCCGGCGCCGGCCGGGAGCCACCGGGCCGGGAAGGTAAGGAGGGGGTGCGTGGAGGGGAGGAGGGGGCGCGCGGAGGGGGGAGGGGGGAGGGGGGCCCTTACCTGCCCGGCCCGGCGGCTCCCGTCCGGCGCCGGCGCCTACTACTCCCAGCAGGCTCCACGGCCTGCTCCAGGGTGGCGCGCCGGGTGATGTCATCACCCGGCGCGCTACTCGAGAGTAGGCCGCGGAGCCCGCTGGTAGTAGCCGCCGGCGCCGGACGGGCCGAGAAGGTAAGCAGTGGCGGGGAAGGGGGCTTACCCCCCCCGGAGCTGTCCGCTTCTATCCGCTGGCGCCCGCGGGCGCCAGTGGATGGAAGCGGGCGGCCCCAGGGGGGGTAGGGAGCGCGGGGGAGGGGGTTTACCTGCCGGGGCCGTCCACAGCGGACGGCCCCGGGGGGGGGAGGGAGTTAGGCCCCCCCTTACCCACCCGCCGCCATTTTTTCCTCATAGACTTGCATTGCAATGCAAGTCTATGGGGAAAAAAATGGCGGCCGATCCAAAAATGTACGATTTTTGGGTCGGGATCGGACTCGATCCGGTCCGGGGGGCCTCCGATTTTGTCCAAACCGGTCCGGGACAAAATTGGAGGTCCCGATCCGGGTTCTGATCCGATCCGGGGGGTCCGTGCACACCCCTAGTTTTAAGTATAACTACTTTCTGGATGTTTGTGTAGATGTATTCTGGTAGGCCCAGTTTCTGTAAGATATATATATGTGTGTGTGTGTGTGCATGTGTGTGTGATGCCGGTGACTGATGTGAGTAATGGAATGATTGTGATCTTTTCCTGTTGCCATTTTTGTTATTCGGTATTGCTATGTCAATGAGGTATGTGTGTTTTTCTTTTTTGTCTATGAACGTGATGTCCAGTTCGTTGCAAGGTATTGTCTTGTCCGTATGAATTGTTCTGTCCTAGTATATTTTATGATCTGCATTTTCCAGGATTGTTTTGGGTGGATATGTATGGTATGGTGTAGGTTGTTTGATAAGGTTGAATTTGATGGCCAGTTGTTGGTGAATTATTTTTGCAGCTGTATTGTGTCTGTCCGTATAGTCCCTTCCTGCCAGAATTTTACAACCTCCTGTTATATAGTCTATTGTTTCTTGGAACTGATGGCATTTCCTGCATAGGTCTGTTGTTACACTGTTATCTTTTATGATGTATTTTTGGTAGTTCTTGGTGGCTATAAAATGATCCTGTATAGCTATTAGGAGTCCTTCGGTTTCTGGAAATAGCTCACCCTTCCTGAGCCATTCCTATGATTGTTCTTTGTTTATTTGTGGGTTCTGTATTATGTTGTAGTGCTTATTATTATTATTATTATTATTATTATTATTATTATTTCTAAAGTGCCCGATAGCTGGAGGTCTCTGTACAATGCATGCACAAAAAGACAGATGTGCAATCACAATATATTACATAATCTACATCAGCAAGTATGCATTTTCCTCTACAGATGCCCACTCTGTTCACATCTATGCTGCAGATTTCTTACACGGGTTTAACAGTCCTTTCCCCAGGGCATCCTGGGAATTTAAGTTCTGGGAGGTTGGAATAGTGATCTCCACTAGCTTATTACCAGCTCTTCACCAAACTACAATTCCCAGGATTCCTTATGGGAAGCCGCAACACATAAGATAGTATAAAATGGATGCAATTTTCATAATATAGCTGTGCCATATGTAAGTGAACCGTAATATCCAGTCTGGAATGTTTCACTGTATTTGTTGTTGAAATGTGCAGCTATCTGAGATCTTCATATTCCGAATAGATTTTAGATCGAAATGAACCTCTCTGGAGTGTCCCTTGCAGCTTTTTACTACACTGCAAATTCAAAATTTAGTGAAATGTCATTAAAAAAAAAAGTAATATGATGAAATGTTCCTTATTAAGTCTTAATGACTCAAGCTGATGGATGTATCCAAATGTACCAAGAAGCAAGAAGAAAATGCTAAGCGGCAACTTAATAGAAATAATCACAAGTACATTCGGATCCAGGATCTGCCTTCTGTTGATGGAAGAGCTCCACTCATGGTAGGTGCCTCCACCTGATATTCAGGTGCTCTCCCCTCCTCAGACACCCAGCTCACCCCATCCAGCAGAGTCCCCCAAGCCTCTGTAACATTATCGAGGGACTGGAGAGGATGCTGGGGGCGGTGGGGAGGAGGGCAGGGAAATCCATTTCCTCCAGCCTAGTTGCATGGGACTAAATCTGGATGTTGTGCCCTATGGTTGCATGAAATTGGGTCAGGGGCAGTATTGACAAGGGAAATGAACAGTCAGGCTGCACATGGACAAAGTGTTAGCAAGCTGCCTTACACTGGGCGAGACCATTGGCAGGGGAAGCTGGTGGCTGGGCTCTTCTGGGTTAAAGTCAGTACCAGCCAGAATTCTAAAGCAGCTCTCCAATGTGCTGAACCCATTTAGGGGATATAATTCAGCATTTGGATGGCTCCTTTAGAGTCCTGGCTTGTTCTGACTGAAACGCAGAACGGATTCACAGCCCCAGCGAAATCGGAGCCACCAGCCCCCATTGACCACTGGCCCCTTTAACCCAGTAATCTGACTGACAGCAGCATCCAGGGTCTCAAGCAGAGAAGCAGCTGTAGCATCACCCACCACGGGATCTTTTTAACTGGCGACACCAGGGACTGAACCTGGAACCCTTTGCACGCAGAGCAAGCCACCAATGAGCTGTGGTTCATTCATGCTAAAAGGAAACCTCCATTCCATTTTTACCACAACGTTTGAGACCTGAGCAACTTGCTTTGCGAAACTCTGCTCTGCTTCCAAGATTCAGGGAGTCTAAGAACCCCAGGTTTGAGGGCAGCACTCAAGTTGAGCAACAGGAGGGAAGGAAGAGGGAGAGAGGGAAGATCCCTTGGGGTGGAGCTGGGTATCCTATAGGGATGGGCAAGGATGGTTATCATGAAACAAGGACCAGAAGCAGTACAATATTTTTTCACATTTAGGTGCTATATATCAGGGAAGGGGAACCACCGGCCAGCAGGCTTAATCCAGCACACAGAGCCCCCCCCCCAAATCTGGCCTGAGTTCCCACCATAGCCACACTTCATCTTCTCCCCAAGTCCCTCCCCTCCCCAAGCCACACCCCCTAGGGCTACCTGGAGCTTGGGGAGTAGGAGGGGATACTCAGTATATTCATAGGCATGCACGAGGGGTGTGCTGGGTGTGCCCAGGCACACCCGAATGTCTCAAACAATAAGTGCCAAATTGAGGGGGGCATTGAGTAGGGAACTAGAGGGGGATCCACATGCAGCAGGAATGGTCCTCTGGCTGGTACACCGAAGAACCTCTGCCTCCCAGAGAGCAGTGTTGATCCCAGCAGCAGGAGCCAAAAGGAATGATTGTGCTGGGAGCCTCTCTGCCAGGAGCTGCACTTCAAAGAGGCCAGGAAGAGGCTAATATTGCCTCATAACACCCTCCTCTGGCAAGTATCACCACAAAGCCCCACTGATGCTACGGCTTGAGGAATGTCTCCTCATTCCCCCCCCCCTCGCTTGCAAAACCGCCCCCCTCCATGATCAGGCAAGCCGAATGCAGAGTAGGGCATCAGTTTCAACAGTGTTTAATAAATAAATAAATAATGATTGAGTATTCAATAAATGTTTGCTTTTTAAAAAAAATAATCCCTGACTGCACACCCTAATGAAATGATCTGCACATGCCTATTAGTATTTTCAGTGAAGGCTGTTGGCTCCAATGTTAGTGAGGCAGTAAATCTGATCCAGGTTTCAATCAGAACCAGTCGGAACTCTAAGGGAGCTACTCAAGATGCTTCTGACTGAAACCCAGAGTGGGTTCACCACTCCACTGACATCTGAGCCACCAGCCTCCACTGGCCTATGATCCGTGATCAGAGGTCATGGTGGGGATTTGCCTGTGTGCCAATTGGGAGGGGAAGAGGCATAAAGGGGATTCCTTTGACTTAGCACACAGCTCACCTTCCCAGGTGGAAGAATGTGTAGCGCACACAGTCCCTGGAAAGCCTGTATGGAGCAAAGCCAAACCAGTTCAGTCCTCATCATTATTCTGATAGAGCAGTTAATGGGACAGGCCCAGCTCGTCTTTACCTGCCCCACGTCCTCCCCAACAAGAACATGAGAAGAGCTGTGCAGGATCAGAGCAAAGGCCTCTCTAGTCTGGCCTTCTGTTCTCACCGTGGCCAGCCAGATGCCCTAAGGGGAAGCCCACAAGTAGGACAGGCGCACAATTTTGGATCCTCCTGCTCGTGCCCCCCAGCAACTGGTACTCTGAGGCTTCCAACTATTTATCTGCACAAACCAGGAAACTGGAGACAAGTTCTGAATGGTTAAATGGACTTTGAGTGTATTTCGTTTTAATGGTCGTTCTAACTAGCTACGGAAAGCCAACATAGAAATGGCTTAAATAAATGAGCCTGCTCCTAAATATGTCAAGTTCTCTCTGCTCAGATGGACTGTTCCCACTCGGAGGCTGTTGTGCTGAAAACCCTAAACTGCCCACATGCCAGCAAAACCTACTATTAGTGCGACAAGCAGCTAACGGTTGTTGAAGCAACACAAAATGAACAGAAATGTTCATTTTCAGAACAGGGCAGGACAATGGAGATCACAGAAGGGAACTCCCTTGACTTGTCCAGATCCAAAAATGAGCATTTCCCCTGGTTTCTGGGGTTCTCTTATGAAATGTTAACTCCCCATGACGTAAGCGATGAGTCCTGTTAGTGCAATGCAATTGCTGAATCCTGTTGGCTACTGCAGTCACATGTGACATGACTTCTCCAGGTTTCTCCTTCGCCAGCAGAAGTGTTATTCAGTAACTGAATGTGCTTTACTGTGTTAGGCTGCAAGTACAAAACTAGAAGGAGCAGAGGTGCCCCTCTGTCTGGCCTGCTGCTCCCTCCAAGCCTCTGAACACAGTGATTGAGGGGAGGGCATTCTACGTTCTTGAAAGCACGCTTCATTATTCTGCACTAAAGTGAAAACATAACACTATTTGACATTTGTTTGCATCGATATTTGATCTTTGATGCTCATCTTGCTGCCGGTTCAGGGTGGGAGCCACGGTAAGGACCTCTTTAGCCTATATTTTGCAAATCTGGAAAGTTGTAGCATTCTGGATGGCAAAAGCCAAAGATAGCTTTGTCTTCTTGCATCTGTAAACAGTCCTGGGTTGAAATGCCCACACATGCAACCAGAGAGCACAATCCACCAGAAAGTAGTCCTGTGCAAAGCCCCATTGAAACAAAATGTACGCCATGCTGTCCCTTGCACAGTCGCTATTCATTTCGAGGGGGGCCTCCACAGAGAACTGTGTTCAGACATAGTAGCCCAGCATAGATGGAAAGTCACTGAGGACTTCCTCATAGGAGGCTGGTAGTAGTCCGGACCTTTTATTTGACTCCTACTAACTCCAGGGTGGCTATTCTAATGATAATAAGACCGGTGGGATAGCCCAGCAGTGCCAAAATTATGCTGGGAGCCAGGACAAGAAAATCAATCAATCCATAATTTCAGTCATTTTTGCATTGAAAGAAATTAAATCATAAGGTGGTCTGGTATAAAATGTTTGATGTTCATCAGCTAGTGGTTTTTTAAAAAGAAGAAGAGAGATCTTAAGAAATAGAGAAAAGACACATTCAGGCATGAATCATTGGGGTGGGGGGGACTGGAAAAAATCACCGACTTTCTTGCTTTCCCTCTGCCTCCTTATCTCACCTTTCTTTCCTTCCTTTTTAATAAATAGGCTCTTCTTCATCATCATCATCATCATCATCATCTTCTTCTTCTTCTTCTTCTTCTTCTTGCATCAGAATTCTCTTTAGGAATGTGCCACAGAACATCTGGGGCAAAATGGAAAATTAGCTGAAGGTGATTATGGTGGGTCTCATTTGAACCATGCAAATTCATGAGCCAGTGGGAAGGAAAAAGTGGCAGTAAAGGTGGGGGGGGGGGAAGAGAGAGAGACAGAGAGAGAGAAAGAGAGAGAGAGAGGCATTCTTCTGCTTGGTGAATGTTTGGGAAGGAGCTGGCGAGCTGTTAGCTGGTGGCTATTGTGTGATGGTAAGACTGGGAGGTGAGGCTGGGGAGGGGGGCTTTGGCCCCCCTCCCTCTCTTCTTGGTGTGGATTTGCTGGCCAAAGACCGTTAGGAGCGGGCAGAATGAATGCCATTGAATGGGGATGCGTTTCAAAGGGCCCACCTCCTTTCTTAAGGGGATGTGGGGCCGGCGTCTCAGAGAGCTTTGGGAACAGCCAGCGGAATCCCTCTTTGCAATGCAGAGAGAGTGTGGAAAACCAGAGCTGGGGAGGGGAGGGGGTGTCGAAGGTGAGCGATGGGAGGGGATTCAAAATTATTTTTTATTTGCAAATCTGCAAACGAAAAAAAATACAGTTTTAGAGAGAGAGAGAGAGAAAATCCCCCAACAGCAGCAGTTAAGAAGGCCAAGAAGGAAAAATAACCAAACAAGAAGAACTACTGATATAGAAAAAGATGGCTCAGCCTTCTTGTAAGTTCTACGGGGGAAAGTGGTTTTGTGTTTTCCCACCTTTTTCCCCCCTTCTTTTTTTCGTCTTCTTCTTCAAATTCCAAGTGGAATTTTCTTTCTTTCTTTCTTCCCTTTTCCTTCTGTCTAATCTAGATCTTTGGGCTTGGGGGGGGGGGGTGATTTAAGCAAAGATCCACATGGATTGATTGACTGAATTATTTGTTTTACGCGAATATAGAAGTGTGGGTCTGTGTAAAATGTGTGTGTGTGTGTGTGTTTGAGAGAGAGTGAGTGAGAGAGAGAGAGAGAGAGAGAGAGAGAGATATGATCTGTACTGTATTATACGGGGCTTTGATAGCATGTGCTTCTGACTACACGCACCCCCCCCACACACACACACCCCACACACATATATATACTCCGAAAGAGACGCATACATATATAGCTTCCCAGTTACAGATCACTGGAAAGTAACTGGTCTTGAGGGATAGAAGTGACTAATCTTTCGCCTGAAGGGTGCTGTGAATGGGGGGAAGGGGGCGACAGTGGGTTGGGGGGAGCAAAGAGGTCAAAAGAAGGAGGCTGCGCCCTCAAATCAACAGAATGAAACAGGGGGTTTTGCTTCGTAGGAAAAAAAAAGAATAATATGGTTTTTTAATAATAATAATAATAATAATAATAATAATTAGCCAACCGCTTGGAGATCGCTCGTTTCGGTGGTGCACGTGTGTGTCTGTGCGCACGTGTGTGGTGCGGGGTTACGTGTGTGTTCCCACTGCCAGGATTTGAAGGAGCGACGGCTTGTTTGGTGGTTCGTCTGCTGCCACAATGGATTGCGGGGCGTGGGGGGGGGGGCGAGAGGTATTTGAACGCGGCCCTCTTTGCGGGAAGGAGAGAAAATCGCACGTTTACGATCTCTTTGTCTGAGGAACAGTGGGTGGTAGGGGGAGGGGAGGAGAGGGGAGGGAAAGAAAGAGAGAGAGAGAGAGAGAAAGAAAGAAAGAAAGAAAGAAAGAAAAGAAAAGAAAAGAAAGGAACGGTCTTCAGATCAATTGGCCCCTCTTATTGTTAAGAGAAAGAAAATGGATACATTTTTTTTTTGCATTATTTTAAAAATGCAATTGGCCTCAAAGCACAGAGGGTGAAATGCTATAGACAGACATTTTAAATGAAATAGATGGGGTTTATTTTTTATTTATTTATTTTAATCGCAAATGGAGAGTTCCTTGTAAGCCAACTCCTTAAACGATCGAGTTTGAAACAGAAAATAAAACGAAAGGAACAGGGGCTCAATGCCCGGGTGTAGATGAGCTGCACTCCCCCCCCCTTCTTACGCCCCCTCCCACTTCAATCTCTCTTCAGCTCTACAAAATTCCCAGAGTTGTTTCCCCCCCCACACACACACACACACACACACATCCCGCTCCCCTTGATTTGATCTCACGAGGGAGGGGTGTGGTGGTGTCTCTTTTTTAAAGACCAGGAGGCTTAGAAACCAAAGGCGAAATTGTTGGGACAAACCGCCATGGAGGCCGAATTAGGAGGACGTCAGTGACAGGTGGATTTTCTCTCCTCGACCCCCCCCCCCACCGCCCCCCCTACACACCCAACAGAGTAATACCCACGGCCTGGTTTTCCCCGATCCACAAGCCGCTTAAGCCGGACACAATGCAACGGAGGCCAAGCGATCGCCAAGGCCTAAACTTAACCTGCGCTGTTGATCTAAGGGCATAGACGGGGGGGGGGGGGGGTGGATATAAGCTGAAGTGGTTTGCGAATTGTTTAGTTTAGTTTTTTAATTGATGTTTTTCCTTGTTGTTGTTGTTTGGTGGTATCTAAAAACAGAAACAAAACTCGATTCAAAATGTGGTTGGGGGAAAGTATTTAAAATGGAGTGGACGGGTACTCGTTTTATAAATGGTGTGTCATGGAAAGGTCTGTATGGAGGCGGGCTAACAATTAAGGTCACGATCCAAACGAATGTGAGCTCTTTTAAGCCCGAATGAATTCAGTGAGGGAGTTCAGCACATGCTTAACATCATCATCATCATCATCATCATCATTATTATTATTATTTGGCGTTGTTGCTTCTATGTTCAGCATGTTGTCCATAGGCCGCCTTGCTTTCCACAGTAAATTAAGCAGGAACCAGGGGCTCTGCCCCGAAGAACCTACAACCACGACCAAGGAAAGACAACGCCAGGGCGGCCGGGAAATAAATCCGACAAGCAAAGAAAGAGACTAAATCGGGGCCTGTTTCAGCTTCTCTCTTTCTCTCTCTCTCCCATCGAAATAAATGGGCTTGAAGAGGCCTGGGTCAGTACTATTCACATTGCTGTTACTTGGGAGAGAGAGAGAGAGAGAGAGAGAGAGAGAGAGAGAGAGAGAGAAATTGATCTATGCTTATGATTTGGAAGGTGGGGAATAATAATCTCCTTCGTTGTTAATATGGGAGTGAGCGTCCAAGTGGCCCTTTAAATTAGAGAGAGAGAGAGAGATAAGAAGACTGGAAAGGCGAAGAGAAAGAGAGGGGGGAGGAGGAGGACGAGGAGGACGAGAAGGAGGCGGCAAAATTCGGAATACCAGGAGGTGAGCTAGTCTCAGCTGCCAAATGTTACCCGGGAAGCCTGACTCCAGTTCCATCAATACCATGGACAGCGAAGCTGCGCGAAGCAGCTGCAAAGGCAGGAGGAAGTCAGGCCGGTGGAGTTTCAGCACCATTTGGACCACGGCGGTCCGGGAATGGTTGCCGCCCCCCCCCCCTCCTCTAAACTAGCAAATGGGAGGAGGCCTGGAAGGCAAGATCAGAGGGGGACATGCTATGAAAAGGCCTGGATGGCAATTGGGGCGAAATGACGGAGGGGTCGGTTTCACCCCCCTCCCCAAGGAATGGCGTTTCACACACACACGCACGACAACACTAACCGCTCCCCCCCCCCCCCCAAAAAAAATAGCCCAGGGCTACTTACTGCCTTTCCCCTCCCCTTCTTCAGAGGCATTCGCCCTGCAGGAAAACGAGGTCGTGGTGGTTTAAAATCCCCCCCCCCCAATTTGGAACACCGGTAGCATTTTATGAGGCTTAGATGGAGACCCTAGATGCTAAAGCGGGCGGGGAGAGAGTATCCGGGCAAAGTTACGCCCCTTGAAGCCCGCACTTACCTGGGAGTAAGCATTGATTTCAATAGGAGAGGCGCAGCGCAATCTTATGTGTGCTTACTCAGAAGTAAGCCCCATTGCTTTCTATGAGGCTTACACCTCCTCGCTAACGGTGTTCGGTAGGGCTTACAGCTTAAGGAGTGCGTGAAAAGCCAACCCCGGGTCTTTTCTTGTTGTCTTTTCTCCCAGTGAAATCGATGGGACTTGAAAATGCTCCATTTTGGCCCGTTGATGTGGGGAGGGCGACGGGTGACGCGTTGGTCGTTTTAAAGTGAGGTGTGGAGTCACCACGGGATGGGGAGGAAATAGCTGGGGAGGCTTTGGGACTTTTCCTTGATTTTCTCGTGGGAGATCGTGGGAGGGAAGGAAGAGATCACAGGCACAACCCATCCCAGTTAAGCCGAAGGACGGGGGGGCGGCAGATTTTCCTTCCAAACGGAGGGCCTTTGGGATCGGTTGCTCTCGGCCTTGCAAGCGAGACTAAAGCGTTTCACTCCTTCCTGTTTCTCATCCTTGACTGTGGATCGAGGCACAGAAAAGCAAGGGCAATCAAATTGTATCTTTGACTACGAGAGGGAATAAACGCCCCTCTTTCTCTCCACCCCCCCCCCCCACTTTTCAAGCAGGAAAATATCTTTTTCTGCCTAAGACAACGCAACACAATTGGGACACATACCAAGAATGCAAGATTCCGCCCGCCCGCCAGCCCCCAAAACCCACTTTTAGCAGCAAGGATTTATGAGTTGTTTGTAAGTCCACACACACACACACACACAACCCTAAAGGGAGAGGTTTCTAAAGGGTCCTGTTAGTGTCTAAAGAAACTGATGGAGCCATCATCGGATCTGAGCCTATTTTTCGAACTGAGTTTGCAGGTGTAATTTCCCCTCCCTTCTCTTTTCTTTCCCGTCTGACTTACCCCCCCTTTTTCCCCTTTTCCCTTTTTTTCTTTTTTTGCAAACCAGTCCTTGCAACAGATTTTTGTGGATATTTTTCAAAACCGGGGACTGCAGCGGCTCCCCTTTCAGGGCTGCGGCTTAACTGACCTGTGAATCGAGCTGGGTGGGAGAAGAACCCGCCTCCCCAGCACCAATCCAGCCCTCCGTGGCCTTGCTATATATTTTGCAAGGGAGAAGGTGTAAGAATGCATCTGATTTTTTCCCCTCCCTTCCTCCGTTCAGAGCGTAAATTCGTCCCATCCCAGCGGTAAAATCCTTCTCCTTTTTCAGAACTAGACTTTTAACAGCGAAATCCTATGCATGTCTACTCAGAAGTAAGCGGGTGTAGGATCTCAGCATTAAGGGGAGGTCTTAGCCTAATATAAGACTTTCTCTCCACACCCACCCACACATACCCTATTTATTATTATTATTATTATTATTATTATTATTATTATGCTAATCTTTCCTCGCCTTATTTGGAAAATATTGTATGGATTAAATGTTAAAATAACCCAAAATATTGCATAAAGTTCTTTTGAGCCAAGCAATGGAAGGCTGTTAATATTAATAAATAAATGGTAATTCATTTCGAGACATTATCGTGTGTGTGTGTGTGTGTTGTGTGAGATAGATATATATATATATATATATAATCACGCACAATTGGAAAAAGCAACATCTTCTCTGATCCTTGAAGATTTTGTGGAGTTCTTTAAATATTATAATGTTGTTGTTTTTCTATGCACTCAACGTTGGACAGTTGGCTGTAAGGGATACATTTTTTAAAAAACATGTAAATCATTTTTTCTGCCCCGGATGGTAGAAGGTTAGTTGATTTTACCTACTATTGGTTTAAAGGAGAAACGACCTATTGTTGGAACAAGCCGGACATAAACAAAAATGATTGGGAAATGGGATGGTTTAGGATTGAGGGTGCAGGCGATGTCTTTGCCTCGGTTATTTCCAAGTTCATGATCCTGGCTGGTTAGGTAACATGGAATCCGTTTCCGCATCTGACCGTATTTGGGGAGAGAGGGACCGGCCTAACCGACTCTTTTTGAGAGCGGTGATTTTCAACGGAAGTGAGTTAAACACGACCTCCGTTCACGCCCATTGAAATCAATGATCTTTACGCTGCAATCCTATACACACTTTTCCTGTAAGCCACTGAATCCTAAGGGACAGGCTTCCTAGATGAAAGGCCTTGGTTTTGCGCTATGAAAAGCACGTCACTTTTGCCTGGATCGTGCCCATCGTTGATAACAGAGGATTCTGTAAGGACACCATGCAGCCCAAGGAAAGCCCCATCTATTTGAATAGCACTTGAGTAAAGCTCTTTCTCCGTGGAAAGATCTTAACTTTGGCAGGATCGAGCCCTTTGCCATGTATTGGGCTGCCTATCTCCATCTAACTAGTCCTATCCACACTTACCAGGCAGCAGGTCTCTCACTGAAGTAAGTGGGACTTACTTCTGAGAAGACTTGTTTTAATGTACGTTCACATGTATGAATCGTGTGCCGATGTTCGAAAAGGTGTGATCTCTCCGTGTGCCTACACAGCGGCAATGTTGCGTGCGCTTACTTGGACGTAAGCCCCCATTGAGCACAGTGGGACTTCTTCCTAGTAAACACGCAGGGGATCGGACTACATGTTTTATTTTTATGTTCAAAGTATGTATCCGTGTGTCTAATATGCACGTGGATGCATGCAGCCGTGTGAGAAAGTAAGGATCAGGAAGTATGGCTTAGTGTGTGTGCTTGACTGAGAAAAAAATAAATGTGTGTGTATAATCCTCGAATTAAACAGCAGAGATGACGGGGATCTTTCCTTCGTTCCTGGATCCTTCCAGCCGCATTTGAGCAGATCACATTTGCTTCCCCTCCCGCCCCCCAAATCCAAGCCACGTCCCCTTCTCGATGTGGTAATTCTCTCTCTCTCTCTCTCTCTCTCTCTCTCTCTCTCTCTCTCTCTCTCTCTCTCTCTCTCTCTCTCTTTCTCTTTCCCTGCTGGCTCTTCTCCTTGGTTCAAGGTGTGTGTTTGTCAGGAGGAAATGGGGGTGGGGATGGGGGTGGGGGAGAGCTGGAAATCGGTGGGAGGGGGGGCGAGGCCGGCTGCCTGGCTTTCCAATGATTTGGGATCTATTTCTGAAATGACATGCGCGTCACCGAGCATGGGAGGGTGGGCTGCGGGGTGGGGGAGGGAAAAAAAAGGGGGGGATTTGCCGATGCCTTCTGGGGTAAGGAAACAACTGGAGGTTAGACAGTTCTCCCTACCAACCCCACACTTCGTTACCCTTCCTCCCCCCCTTTTTTTTTTTTTTTTGCATCCTTCTGGTCACCTGTGATGATGGCCAATTGAGGGCCCTCCTAAATTGGATCCCTCTCCGTTGGGCCTTTTTGCAGGATTCCTCAATAACTAGCAGCGCCTCCCTCTTTCCCCTCCCCCCTTTGCAACACCCCCTTGTTGATCTGCACCCCAAGAGCACTCACACTCCCCAAACCCTACACAGGGCTGCCCTGGGCAGCCTCCAAACTCCCTCTCCCTGCACCCCGCACCCACCCACCCCAGTTTCAAGGGCATCTTTGCTGATGAGGATTTGGCTAATGGAAGCGAACTTGTGTCCTAGCCATGACGTCATTGCGTCCCAATGTAATCTTCTTGCGCTGAACCTCAAATCAGCAGATGCGCTCCGGAGCTGGGATGGAGAGAAAGAGAAAGAGAGGGGGGAGGGGGGAGAGAGAGGGGGGAGGAGGAGGAAGAGGAGGGAGCTCTAATCCTTTCCCTTGGATCAGCTGAAAACAGCCAAGACTAGAGACGTCCACCTCCACTCTCCTCTGCCCCCCTCTGCTAGGCAGATCAAGAAGGGAGAAAGGGATAAATTGAGAGAGCAAGACGGCCGCTTGAAAAAGACCGCTGGAGGAGAGGCGAGGCGGAAAAGAGCGGCAGAAGAGGAGGAGGAGGAGGAGGAGGAGGGAGGCGCAAACCCCGTGGTGGCTGAAAACGGCTCAGCTGCGGAAGAAGGCAAAAAAAGGGATCTGCTTTTTAATTGTTATTTTTTAAACGATCGTTCGCTTTGCCGTCTCTCCGTTCGGTCTGCGATGAGCATCTTTTCCTTCTTCATCTTTTCCCCACTCCCAACAGGACAAACCCTATATATATATATATATATATATGCCAAAAAATTAAATGAAAAACTAACAAAGAGAGAGAGACAGAGAAGCTCCTTTTCAAATTCACAGCTAGCTGGCAAGAGTTTTTTTGTTTTTTTTTAAATACACTTAATTTATTTTTTTTGTTTTTTGTTTTTGTTTTTAACAAAAACGTTCTCTGGATGCGCGCAAAGAAAGAACTGCCGTGTTTCGTGGTCTCGGAGGTACTCGTGTTGGAATGAATCGGCGGACAGGTTGTGGGGAGGGGGGCATCAGCGGAAGGACTTCTAGACCCCCCCTCCTTTCCCCATCGGAAGATCTTCAATGTTTTTTATTTGCTTCATAGGCATGATTAGTATATTTTACAAAGGAGTGTGCGTGTGTCGGGAGGTGTTTGGCGTTGTGCGGGCGTGTGCGGGGGGGTGGGGAAGAACCCATTCATATCTATCTGGTACGAATTTATATCCCACCCCATCCCTCTTATGTTGCAGAATATCATATTTTGCATGAGCCCTTCCTTCCTTTTCCAAAGTAGCAGATGGGGAGGAGGGGGGTGGAGGGGGGGATAATCTGAAAGCCAAATCTACATTTGATGATTTGCCTCGGAACAAACACGTTGAGCATTTATCTCTCGCAGTCTGGTGTGCGGTTTGTGCTCTCCAAGGGCGGCCGAGTTCGAGGCGGTGCGATTTCAACCCGGCGTGTCTTTCTCTAGACCGTGGCATGGTTAGACAGCAGGTCAACCGCAGCCTTCCCTAAACTGGCGCTCTCCAGATGCGTTGGACTACAACTCCCATCGTCCCCCAGCCAGGGAGGTAATGGGAGTTGTAGTCCAACTGATTTAGAGGGCGCCAGGAAGGCTGCTCCGCAGTGTATAAGGATTTTATTTTTATTTATTTTTTTGTAAAGGCGGCTTAGAGGTAGCTTCCCCATAGATACAATATTTAATTTTTTCTAAAAAAAAAAAAGATGCTGTTTTCTGGTTTCCTCTGTGTGCTATTCCGGATATTATTGCCTGCCCGGTTTCTTCAGCGAGGCTGATTAATGCTTGGAGAGGTGCGCGCGAGCGAGCGCGTGTGTGCGCGCGAGCGAGCGTGTAAGCGAGCGGTCCCTTTACAGCATCCTATGGGGCTCATGTGCAACTGACGCTGGATATGCGGTTTGTTTTGCAGGGCACAAGGGATTGCATGGCATTGTATTTCCACTGTGGCCTTCTTTGAGTTGCTGCGGGGACTGTGCGTGCTTGGATAATGTGCCTTTTGGCTTTCCGCCCCCCCACCCCCGTTCCGCCAGACTTTAGACGCAAAGCTTCCGGCATGCAGAAGGGGATGGTTTGCTTGGGACGTCTCCCAGGGGCGACTGCTGCAACCTCGACCACGTTGCATCTATGCCCGCCGCTTCTTGCAATGTCCCGTTGAGGGAAAGGATCTTTTCTGGCACAAGGATGGGATCCTTGTGTCTGTGCGCGCGCGCACGCGCGCCCGGGGTGGGTGGGTTGGCTTTGCATGCTAGATTCTCACAAGCTTGCTGTAGCCATCGGGTCGCATTAATTTTTATTTTTTATTATTATTTTTGAGCATTGCGCTACTAAAAAAAACACACATACCTCACAACCTTGTCATTTTTCAGTGTGGAATTATTGAGCGGTGTACCGGTCAGACTTCTGCTGTTTAGGACAGGGGGAAAATGCGAAGGTGTGTGCGGCACCCTCAGTGGCCGGGAAGCGGAAAGCGTACACGTGTGCACGCCCTGCATTCATACGTGTGCCTGCGTATATTCTTTTTTAAAAAATCTCTTTATTACACCTCCGAGAGAGTGTAATGAGGTGAGCATTGCTTTGATTCATTCGTTCTATATCCCGCAGCTGATGGGAACCCTTAAAACTTCCGCTTTTCATCAGGACAATGCAGCACAGAGGATGCGGGGCGGTGAGGCTGCCTTCCTCCTTGCAGCGGGCGTGGGGGCGTGTGGGGGGGGGGGCAGGGAGAATGGGCGGTGATTCTGCTTTGAGGATAATACTACGGGGTTTATCTGTAGGGCTCAGCTGCCCGCGTGGGAGAGGAAACGGGCCGTCGCGAGTGCGCACTGGGAACGCGGGTGTGCATTGGGATAAGGCAAGGGGGGGCATTTATCCCCCCCCCCGCTGCACGAGAGGGATAGTACGCAAACCGGGCTTCATGGAGGAGGGGGGGACGGGACAACGAGAAAGAGGCTGACGGTACGAGGGCGTGCGATAGAGGGGGAGCTATGCGCGCTCATTGACCTCTATGGGTGCCCAGGAGCTGGCGAGCTGTCTTGCCCGTGCCTGCGTGTACACAGAGGGGCGTTTGGAAAGGATGCCAAGGCGGCCTCTGCGCGTGAGGGTGTTGCAGTCTCCACGTCAGGCTGCACACGCGCTGGGGAAACAGCAGGGGGAGCGAGTGTGCCCTTGTGCGCAAGAGAGTGCAGAATATAACTATGGCTTTGGGTGGGCTCTGGGTGACTCTGGGTGTGTGCGTGGGAGAGGGGGAGAGGGCTGGGGGGGCAGCTTATCTGCCCCATCCTGATACTGCCCTTGCCTTCATTCCCCAAACCCAACCCTTTGCTCGGCTGTGTCTCCCCACAACCCACTCCCGGGCCCTTCTCTGCGTGTTCACAGCGGACCTTGATTTAATGTCCATACAATTAAGGCACGCGGTGAATGCCAAGAGAGCGGTTCCCGTGACATCCCAGCTGAGATCGGGGTGCGCCACTGCGACCCACGCCCCCCCACCCTCTCTCCCACCTCCTCCTCCCACCCCCGCCCACCACACACACACACACACACACACATAAACAAACACACAGAGCTTTTTTTGCACGCTCCGGACTGCATCTGCAGGGAAACTGGCGTAAGGCGCGAGGGGGGGGGGGGGGTCTCCAAAACTGCCAGGGGGTGCCCCACATCGATGGCAGGGAGAGAAGAAGGGATGACACCCAAATGCCAACCCCTCTAGAACCCAGATTACCTCTTGGGCCAGGATTGAGATGACAGCTAGGGAAGAATTCTAGGAGAAGCACAAGGCTGGTTTGGCAGGCGAGAGCGAGGCCACCTTGTCTTTTGCATAAGGAAGGAGGGAGTATCTCTTCCCCTCTTAACTGCCATACCCCTCCTCCCCAGACTATATGTTCCTGCTCCCCTTTCACTGTCACACTATAGGTTGGATGCTGCATGTGTACGATCCAGGTGACTCCACTTGCTTCCATATATTCCGTTCTGGCTTTCGGAAAATATAGGAATGGCAGGCCTTCTTCTCCCCAAGTCAAACGATGGCTTTTTATCCGAGGGCATGTATGGCTTATCAAGAGGTAAATCCATCCACCTACAGGCCTCACTTCCTGGGTACTCTTGGACCTGGGAAAGGCAGCAGAAGGAGCTACCAACCCTCTCTGTACAGTGTCCTGCTTTGACTAAACTTTGGCTCCAAATATGAGGACAGTTGCATTCAAATAACAAAACCATCCTTATGTTTTCCACAGCTGTGGGTATTTCCTGCTGGTTTTCCACAAAAAAAGGGGCTGTATTTTTCCTCCAGAAAATAATAATAACAACAACAACAACAACAACAACAAATGTAGGAAGTACTCCTGGTCAAACTCCATTGTAAATGATTGCTTTAATTCAGCACAGTGGTTCTTGTGCAGGAAAATTATCGTGTTAATGATGGTTTTCTTTTGTGAAAACAGAATTGTCCTTCTGAATCCTTTTTCCTAATATTGCTGTTGGGTGTGTGTGTGTGTGTGTGTGTGGTGTGTTTTAATTGCCTTTTTGTTGTTTTCCTGCAGGATTTACTGGCATCTCATTCTGATGAGTTGCAATGAACTAAATATATATTCTTATCACAACAATGTTCTTGCATAGATATGTATTTATTATTCTTTATTTATTTACAATATTTCTATACCGCTCAATGTCTTAAAAAGATTCCAGAGCAGTGAACACCGGTATAAACAGTAAAAAAGATAGATTTAAAAAGCAAATTAAAATTGTTCAATTTAAAATAAAGGACCAGAAAGAAAAAGAAAGTAGTGGGGAAGGCTTCTCGAAATAGAGTTGTTTTCAGTTAATTCTATTATTTCAAAACATTTTATCCCTTACTCAGACGCTTATTTCATTTTGAGTGTATCATAGAACCTCTTACAATGTATGGATGTATTTTAACTGTGTGTGGGGGGCAGCTGGGGCAGCAGCAGGGCGAGGATTGCATGATGTATTCCAAAACTTTTAATAGTTTCAAGATCCACATATCCAACACAGCGTTAAGATCACTTAAACCCATTGAAAATCAATGTTTTTAAAGCTGCAATCCTATACCCAATGACCTGGGAGCAAGCCTCACCAAACTCAATGGGACTCCTATATGAGCAGACGTCTATAGGATTGCACTGTTAGTGTGTTTAGCTCTGCATTGGGTTGGTCATAGTGCAATTTTTCACTTAGGTCATCACAATAGTTGGGCAATATGCTGAGGTCCAAAATAGCTGGATGCATTATATGTGACTCTGAAAATAAGTCTGACAGATTTTTCAGGGCAGACTAAAGGAGGTCCTTCTCTGCTCTGGGCACATAATTATGTCTATATGCAATTAGCTACTGCAAGTTGTAGGGACAGCCTCCAGCTTAGGTAGCGTGGATTACACAGATCTGTGCACCAGCGGTTTGTCAGTGGCTGTTGACCACGGAGCCTCCTTGTATAGGAGAAATGTACTTCTGAGTGCAGCATGGTGGGATCAAATACGCTTCATGCCTTGTTCCTTGGGATCAGTGGAGGCTGGTGGCTCCATCATTCGCACCTTGGGCAGCTCCTTTAGAGTTCTGACTGGTTCTGACTGAAACCCAGAGCGGATTAACTGCCCCACTGACATCGGAGCCACCAGCCTCTACTGCTTGCGCGTATACAAGACGTATCCGTCTGCATGCTTTTTTGAAGCAGGATGCAGGAGTAACAGGCCTTGCTCTGATAACAATGTCATTCTTATGCAGTGAAGTGTTTGAAGTTCTTATCCCTACCCCCACCCTACTCAGGTAACCATATTTCCCCCTTGAAAGTTAAAGGAAAATGTCAGAACATCTAATTAATATCAAACTGGTATATAGATTTTTGATATTTTTAAGTGTGTTGTGGGGGGCGGTGGAAGAAACACACTGCTGTAGCTTGTGTGGTACCATCCTGCGTCAAATATCGCCACCTGCCGGCTGCTCTGCTGTAAGACATGAGCTGGCTATTGTATCCCAAAATTGCCTGCTGCATTGGCAATTTTTGCAGTACACCGCTAAGGTTGCAAAGGCCTGCTGGACAGGCGATTTTTGCAGCTTGCACACCACTGAGGTTGCATAGGCCTTTTATGTGGGTACCTCCTCATGCCTGCAAATCATCCCTGCAGATAAAATCCTAAAGAAATAGTGGAACATACTTTCTGGTTTTTTTTTTCTTTTTTTCTCTTTGGCAAACTGATTTTAATTCTTTGTGAAAAACCAAAAAAATCATTCCAGGTCTTTTGCATCTGTCTGCTCGGCTCATGCCACACATATAAGCAGCAGATGTTGCTCTTATTTTAATTCCTGGACGTCGACAGGTTGTTTTTAATGCCAGATATCAACCAGCAAAGAAATCCTAAAAATGTGGTGGCTCTTTCATTCAAAGCTCTGTGGGTAATCCAGTCTGCAGCTGGAGCTCCTGCATGCATAGGCTCCCCATTCACTTCAATGGAGCAATCAGTGGAGCTGCTCCATTGAAGTGTATGGAGAAGCCTTTATGCACACCATAGCACTCATAGAGCTCTGAATTATAGTCAAGGGGTACAATGCAGCAAAAGTGAACTATGACTATGCTAAGTCCCATTGAAATCAATGGATCTTTAGTTAGAGCTATGTACCATGCCATAGCAGTCAATGGGTTGGATCCAGACTAAGCCCCACTTAGGGTAGACCTATAGAAATCAACGGGACTTACTTAAGTTGATTTCAGTGAGTTAAGTCAAAATATGACTAGGGCCAGATCTACACCAAGCAGGATATAGCGGAATGAAAGTAGTATATAAAAGGCAGGAGCCACACGACTGCTTTATAGCGGTATTGAAGTGCATTGACAACTGTTGGGGCCCATTGACACATTCCATATACTGCTATATCCTGCTTGGTGTGGCTCCTGCCTTTTTATATACCTGTTTCGTAATGCTGTATCTGGCCTGGTGTAGAGCTGGCCTAATTGTGGCCTAGATACATTTGAAATGCAAATTAAATCTGGATCCAACCCAATAGGACTTAGTTAGCACTGGCTTTTGCTGGTTTGGGCCTTTGCACCTTGCACTCATGGCTGGATTAGGAACAATGCATATACAAGGGTACTGTATGTGTGGTTTCTGGCCCAATTCAGCAATTGGGGAGTTGCATCTGTGTAGCCTCAGCACTGACTATCTGGAAAGGCAAAGGTTCTATTGAAAGGCAGAGGTTCTATTGAAAGGCAGAGGTTCTATTGATTGGGGTCAATGCATTTAGAATCAGGGTGTATTTCTTATCCATTCAAGTATATAGTAGATGCAAGCCAACATATTACACTATGAGGAGGAGAACAACAACAACAACAACAACAACAATTTATTTCTTACCCGCCTCTCCGTCTGGATCGAGGCGGGGAACAACAACATGATAAAATACATAACATTGCCATTGAAATAATTTTAATATGTTTGCTTGCTTATTTATATATTTATGTATTGCATTTTTATACACACACACACACACCCCTCCAATAAGCTTTATGGGCAGATCACAACTACGAAAACCACAATTACAGCATGTTACATTATAAAAATATTGAAGGTTTAAAACTGCAGTCTAAAATAAATTGTAAAAATAAAAACTAGCTGCAATGCAGAGATTTAAAATACAGTAACAGCTTTTAAAACAACAGAACTAAAGGACTGAAAAAGGTCTTCACCCAGTGCCAGAAAAAGCACTATGTGGGCACCAGGCAAGCTTCTCTGGGAAGCTCATTCCACAACAGGGGTGCCACAGCAGAAAAGGCCCTCATTTTGTTTCCACATAGCAGGCACAATACAGA
The DNA here is from genome assembly GCA_029215795.1 of Anniella stebbinsi. Classification (NCBI taxonomy): domain Eukaryota; kingdom Metazoa; phylum Chordata; class Lepidosauria; order Squamata; family Anniellidae; genus Anniella; species Anniella stebbinsi. The sequence goes on along the minus strand of JARDYH010000004.1, from coordinate 9,828,304 downwards.
GAAAGCTACTCACACATGCTGCTGTTGACTAGGCACATGAATGTGCATTGAACTCCCGTGGATTTTAGTCAGTTTTAAGCATGCACAGCTTTTTCTGAATTATGCCCAAAGCATGTTCTTTTTTTAAAAAAAGAAGCAATAAATGAATTCCTTTTTTTTGTTGTTCTTAAAGAGTGTCAACCATTTCCATGTCTAGGGTTATATAACATAAAAATAGTATACATCATATCTTCAGTTAAAGCCAGACTCAAAAACAATGTGATGATGTTTCTGAAAAAATGTTCAGGCTATGGAGTGACCTGAAAGGAATGAAGCTCTGTTGATGAGAAACAGCTACCATGAATGCCTCTTTGTGGACTTAAGGCTTTTATTGTGCATCCATCATTGTGTACGTGGTTGTTTATGGGTGCTTTAGACATCATCACCACTATCCAGTTCCACTTCTGGTTTTTAAAAGCAATTTCATTGGGGGAGTGTGGAGTGGGGGAAATCAGATTTCTTTTTTCAAAAGTGAAACAAAGCACTAGTTCCCTCTAGTGTAATTTCATTATTCCATTATACCACAGCACCACCTAGAGATTATGTGGCAGATGGCAGGGAAGGAAAATAATCCATGTAGAGCTCCGATTTTAATTGAGCAATGAAACTGGACACAGCAGGTTAAACAGCCTTCTCTAGACTTGGCATGTAGATGGAATAATGGAGATTTTCAATTGTCACCATTCTAGTTATTCAAGGTTTTGCCATTGCTCTCCTACTTTGTCAAAGGGAGGGTTATTCTATAAAGACTGGCTTGGCTCTAGATTTAGTCATACCTAGAGTAGACTCACTGAAATGATCGGGATGTTTAAAACCACCACCACCACCACCACCACCACCACCACCACCACCACCAAAGGTAACTATGTTAACTACAAGAAAAATGCCAAAATCTGTATTAGTGTAATACCTTTATTAGGTCAACCAAAAGATCACAAATTAGCAAAGCTTTTGAGATCTCCAGATCTCTTCATCAGGCAAGATGTGACCAAAAAGACCTGCTTTTTCCTGACAAAGAGGTCTGGAGATCTCGACATTGGAATTTAAGTTAGTCAATTTCATTGATTTTCATGGATCTGCTGTAGGCTTGGCTAAATCTGGATCCAACCCACTGATTCAAAGGTATCACTCATCATGAACGGTGCAGACTTCCCATAGAAATTAATATATCCAAGCGCACATCCCTTATTAATTTAATGGTGTTTTGACTACCCAGTCTGGATGAACCAACAAAGGCATTTAAGATGAAAGTGAACAATCTGGGTTATTTTGGGTGATGGGGACTCAGTTCGTCCTATTTTTTTATTCAAGTCTTGCTTTTGCTGCTGCTGCTGCTTCTCTTGAATCCCCATGATCCACTGCTGCCTTTTAATTTTACCAAACAAATTTACTCCACATGCGCAGGATCTCTGGAAAGTGAAGGCATAAGTGAAGGTGGGAGAAAAAGCTACAAAAGCATGAGTATTATTCTTTATTAATTTGTAATATTTATATGTCCCCTTTCCTCTGAGGAGCCCAAGGTGGTGTATCTGATACTCCACCTCTCCATTTTAATCCCACAACAACCCTGTGAGGTAGGTTAGACTCAGGATCAGTGATTGACCCAGTCATTTAGTGAGCTTCATGGCCAAGTGGGGACTAGAACCGGGATCTCCTGAGTCCCAACCCAATACCCTAACCACTACACCACACTGGGTGTCCAGTGTGTACTCTTACTTAAGAACATTAGGATTGCCAAGCTGGGATGAGCTGAGCATTTTTTGCAAGCGTTCCAGCAACCCTCAGGAGCACCAGGATCCACTGGGAAATTGAACAGTCATCCAGAAGTGGACTGCAACTCTACCTTTATTTATATTCTTCTTTCCATATACAATCTGAAAAAGATCAAGCTGCCTGCATATATTCTGATACACAAAAAGAAGTAAGTCCTTCATGCACCTGTCTCTTACCTAAATTAAAAACTGTCTTCATCCATTTTCCTTTGAAACACGTGGCAATTGAACCCTGCTTAACCTATTCCCTTTTTTGAAAGCATTTGAAAGAAAGGTAGGGGGGAACCACATAGCCCACTTATTATTTTTGCATATTCCCTAGCTGATTTTGTCTTCCGTTTTAAAGAGGTTCTTAAGCAAAGACTGGATGGGAACCATGAGGAGATTGCAGCTCAAGATCACTTCATAATCTGCTCTCTGCACCAGACTGATAGCCTAAGCATTCAGATGGCCATAGGTCATGGTGCACAGGCAAGAGGGCCCAGGTTCAACCCCTAACATCTCCAGCTAGGGCTGCCTGGGAGAGACCCATGCCTGAAACCCTGGAGAGCCATTTCCGCCCATCAGTCCAGACCAGCCTTCCACAACCAGATGTGTCAGCCTTTATCTTCCATCACCCCCAGCCAGCATGGTCAATGGTTGGCCAACACATCTGGAATGTACCAAAGTGGGAAAGTGTGGAGCGGATAGGGATGTATGGATTTTGTTGAATACGTTCTGTCTGCATTTTGCGGACTGCATTTGTGGGCATTGCCTGTTCCGTCGTCGGCTCATTGACAGAATCGGACTTTTTGTGCAAGAATTTCATTCCTTCGCACCAACGCACATTAGCATGAAGGTGGGCTTGCGCTAATCCCCAAGCCCCCAAAGTAAAAAAAAAAAGTCTGTGGAATCTGCACAACTTGGAAGAAGCCAAACCACTGCAGAGTCCACAGGTTGGATTCACAGAAATCCAGTCTCGTTTGAATCCATTGCCGATTTCCCTGACATCTCTAGATGTAGACAACAATATTGAGGTAGATGGAACAATGCCCAGACTCCAAATAAGGCAGCTGCCACTGTATCAAACTAAAACATATCCCATCCTTCTGGTATAGAAAGAAACTCCCGCTTCCCAGGAGCTAAGGGACAACTGCAATCCCACTTTTCCCAAAGGAACCTTGAGTTACTTTTGACAAGGGGTAAGTGACAGTGCTCCCCCCATGCTTTCACAGCCCCATTGAGACAGGAAAATTAAGGGGGACATTTGACTTTTAGAGTGGTTAAATTCATGGGCAGGGGCTGAAACTCATGGTTGCTGCCCAGGATTCCTCTGGCCGCTGCTTTTTCCTTCCCTCAAAGTTCTGTGTGCAAGGCGACAAGACCGGCTCTACCATTTGGCAGAGTGAGGGGCTCTCCTTGTCGAGGGGAAGCAATGATGTGCAGTAGAGCAGGGGTGGACAGAAGGTAGATCTCCAGATGTTTTGACTTCACTGATCATTGGCCATGCTGGCAGGGGCTTCTAGGCTTCTAGGAGTTCAAACCACCTGGAGATCTAATTTCAGCCCATCCCCTGCAGTAAGGGACACTGCAGATGCCAGGTGAGGCTTTCTGGGGAGGGAATTCCACAACTGGGGTGCCACCACTGGTAAGGCCATCTCCTGGGCCACATACCTCACCTCATTTGGTGAGGGTACCCAAAGAAGGGTCTCTGAAGATGACCTTCAATCACCTAGTCCTGCCTTCCCCAACCTGGTGCCCTCCAGATGTTTTGGGCTTCAGCTCCCATCAACCCCAGCCAGCATGACCTATGGTCAGGAACATTGGAAGTTTTCAGCCAAAATGGCTGGATGACGCCAGTTTGGGGGAAGCTGATCTCATCCAACCCCAGGCTCGTTGCAAGCTCTGCAGTGCAGGCACTGGCAGCAACATCCCCGAGAGACTGCTGTCCTGCCTCTGTTTAAATGCGTCTTGGCGAACCACCGTGGCCCACAAGCCAAGCATTTTGCACCCTTGCATTACATTGTAGTTATTCATTTACACCCCTGTGGATGGGCCATGTGTTTAAAAAAGCAATGGAAATGATTGCAAATTGGAAGTATGCCGTTGCCGCCAGCCTCATTTCAAGTGTCCCACGTCTGGGTGTGAATTCACAGGAAGGAAGCTGCTTTCGTCTCAAGAGGGAGAAAGAGTCTGCTCAGAGCCCACTTGAAACATATTTTGTGTTAGCTCCGCTAGGACTGCTTCACACATTCAATATAAGCAGCTTTTTGCAGTAAAATGTAATCGGATCCTTGGTTAAGATGTCCTTCACCTCCCTTTTCCCAGTCACTCTCATCGAATAGACACACCAGCTACTTAAGTGCCTAGTCCTTAAGAGCTTTCATGCCTACGTTGATGAAACCAGAGAGAAGTCCAGTTGGTAAGTCTGGCTGGTGACTTGTCCATTATATGTTCCGCAGCAACTAAGACAAACCCCGGAGGAAAATCAATAAAATATATACTACCTCTGCAGATGCTCTTCTGTTTGCATCCTATATATTTATTGAATTTGGTCACTAAGAAGTTTCTACAGAGTTGGTTTTATAGAATAAAGGAAGTAATGCTTTTGAGCACTCTGGCGACAGATGCAGTGCTATTGGTAATGAGTTGGATGGGCAGTGGAACACAACTGTAGGCCATCCTTCCCCAACCTAGTGCCCTCCAGATGTGTTGGATTGCAACTCCCAGCATCCACAGCTAACATGAACAGTGCTGCCTGGAGAGAAGGGAGTTGTAGTCCAAGGACACAGTGTGCTTCCTCAGAAGGGACAGACAAGCTTTGTTCCTTGTACCAGAACCTTATAAAGAACAGATTCCACCAATCCATTTTCAGCTATTATCTACACCACCCTGAGCACTAGCAACTTGATACCAGATTCAATGTGCACTTCCTTTTGTGCAGAACTGAAGAAGGCAAATATTGGTGGGTGTGGCCAATGTGTGCATTACAAAATGCTTCCTTAGCTTCATTTAATTCTGTGCCACTCTCAAAAGCTCATACTTTTAAGTCAGATTTTTTTATGTTTGCTTCTGAACATTTGATTCCCCCCATTTCACTCCAAAGCTATTTCTCAAACAATGTGGAGACAGCTGGCATTTACTATGAGATGGTAAAAAGCTTGGGAGCGGCCTAATGAGTCCCCTGGCACAGTAAAAGGAATACCAACCATCACCAAATAGAGGTATCCTCCTGGGAAATATTCACGGCATGAAACTGACAGGGAAACGAACTCATACAGATATTTGTATTATCACAAGTGAAGGGAACCAAGCCAACCTGATCCAATAAGCAATCTCTTTCTTCTTCTCTCTCTCCCAGAGCTCCATCACACCTAATTTTCCCCCCTGGTTTGCCTCCACGTTTTGTTACCTCTGATGCAAAAGCGCATCAAGCTTATGACCCCTTTCACCTGAATAGCTGCTTTTTCGCTCCTTTGCTCCTTTGCTCCTTTGCTCTTCCATTCCATTTCACTCCACTCCACTCCCTTTCTCTTTCTCCCTCCAGTCAGGTCCTGTCAAATGAGTACTTCAACCAGACCGTCTTTCTACCAGGCAAATATGGAATGACCCTTTAGTCTGGCTCTTTGGGGGCATCGAGGGAGTACAATCCTGTCTCTGCAGAGATTCAGGCATTGTATGACTTTTAAAAAGGCTTTGGAGCCTGCAATGCAAAGTTTGGTTTTTATATTGGAGCCGGTTACTGGGAGAGATCGCTTTCCCCTTCCAGGACCTGATGCAATCCATTCAAGCCAACAGCAAGACCCCCATCACAGCACACACACCCAATTTCTTTAAAACTACACGGAGGCTTAAGGGCACATTAAATGCTCTTAGGGAAAATAATCCAGACTTTTAGCATTCTAGGAAAGGCTGGGGAAGAGGTGGTATGTCAGCAGGACAGGCACGGCATCATGTGAGTACGTGCTGCAAATCTGCACACCAGGCATGGCAAGAGTGCACTAAATCGCTGGTGTGATGGAACTTCCAGTCTGGTATAAGAATCACTCTTCTCTTTGGATATACCACTCCACACCATGTAATTATCATTATTGTTATTAATATTATCAACACTTATAAAATGGCGATACAATTTCAAGTGCTGTACGAACGAACACTGAAAGATAACATGGCCTGCAGAGTCAACAGAGTCAATACAGAACGAACAAGGAAGAGGGAAGGAAGAGGGAATCAAGCATTGGAGCAGCTGTACCTTCAATGGTAGGCTGCCCATATGAAAAGGAGGTCAGGGCTCATGTAACTTTAACAGTTGTAGAGAAAAGGGAATTTCAGCCAGTGTCATTTGTATGCAATTAGTTCCTGGTGAAATCCCCTCTTCATCACCACAGTTAAAGTTGCAGGGGCCCTGCCTTCTTTTGTATCTGGTCATCCTAGTATAGTGCCTGCAACTTTAACTGTGGTGATGAAAAGGGAATTTCACCAGGAACTAATTGCATACAAATGACACTGGCTGGAATTCCCTTTTCTCTACAACTGTTAAAGTTACATGAGCCCTGACCTCCTTTTCATATGGTCAGCCTATTCAATGGTCTATGGATGGAGTTGCTTGGCCTCCTCCTTGCTCTGACTTTCTTCCTGAGAAGCATGCGGGAGCTGGCGAGAACCAGGCAAGAGGATGAGGCTGGCGAAATTGTGAGACAGAAATTGACTCGCAGTCCTTGAGGAAACACCGGCCCATTGGTCCAAGGTCTTCCTGGTCCATGCACAACTCATGGGCATGTGCAACAAATTTCATTGGGGGTGCGCCCAGGGACACTGTAGACACTGATGCCCTACTCTGTGTTTGGCTTGCCTGACCACAGGAGAGCCATTGCAGGTGTGTGTGTATGTGGGGGGGGAAATGTAGAGATGCCTCTCAAGCCCCAGCCTTGGTAGGGCTTTGTAGTGACTGGCCAGAGGAGGGGGTTAAGAGGCAATATTAGCCTTCAGGGCTCTTCCTTCCTCCTGGCCTCTTTGAAGCGTGGCTTCCAACAGAGAGGCTCCTGACAGAGCGATTCCTTTTCACTCCTGCTACCGGGAGCAACTGTGCGCTGTTGGGGGCAGTGGAGCAGCCAGAGGGCAACTGGGAGACCATTCCGGCTGCATCTGGATCCCCCTGTGGATCCCTACTCAGTGCCCCCCAATTCAGCATTTATTGCTTGAGACATTAGGGTGTGCCTGGGCACACCTCGCACACCCCTTGCACACACCTATGGCACAACCGTTCCATAACAGGAATGGCTCACATAAAGACTGTGAAATACATCTTGCTCCCTGCAAATGAAACAAAATGTTTACGGTTCTTCAGCCCAACTAGATTAAATGGGAGCAAGTTACTGGGGATAGCAATGCAAATTTTTGGGTGCAATTCTATGCATGTTCAGACAGGGAGGAAAGCCCTACAATTCCCAGCATAGCTGGCTGGGGCATGCTGGGAGTCGCAGGATTGATTGACTGACTGATTGATTATATTTGTATACTGCCCAATAGTTGAATCTCTCTGAGCGGTTCACAAAAATTAAAACCACAAAATACAATGGCTTAAAATATAATGGCTTAAAATTGCAGTATAAAATTTCAGCCAGAGTAAAACCTAGCAGCAGTGCAGAAATTTAAAATGCAATGGCAGATTGAAAACAGCAGAGCTAAAAACTGGAATGAAAAATGCTTGAGAAAATAAAAAGTGGGTTTTTTTCTGTCTAAACATGCATAGGATTGCACCCTTAATATCTAACGCTATGCCAGAGAGACCATGATTCCTCAGGATAACTTCCAGGCATCTAAGCAGGGAGATTTGGTCACATGAAGCTGCCTTTATACTGAGTCAGTTCACTGGTCCATCTATTGTCTACTGCTCAGACTGGTGGTGGCCCTTCAGGGTCTCAAGCAGAGAAGTGGTGCCCCCATCACCAGTCACCAGACTATCAATGGAAATAGCCATAGTCAAAGTCATAGACCCTGTTCAGACGACACGCTAAGCCACAGTGGTTAAGCATTTTGAGCTGAACATTATGGCTTAGCATGCTGGGTGAACCATTCCTAACCATAGTGGCTACATCATCATGGTTTTAAACACACTCACTAACCATTTACTGCAAAAGGGTTAGCAGCCTAACCAGGGCTTAGCGTGCTGTCTGAACTAGCCCAACGTCAATTTGTTTCTATCCTGCATTTTCCACCATGTGCTCAGTGAAGTTCATAAAACAAAGAAATACAAACACCATAATTCCAATACATGAAAACACAACATCAACTCAATTACAGTCTACTCATTTGTGACATTTATATCCCACCTTTTCTTCCAAGGATTCCATGACGGTATATCTCATTTCTATTTTTATCCTTGAGACCACAACCCTGCGAGGCAGGCTGGGCAGAGAGCCTGTGACTGGCCCAAAGCCACCCAGTGAGCTTCCATGGTCAAGTGGGGAACTAGAACCCAGGTCTCCCGACTCCCAGTCCAGCGCTCTAACCACTACACCACACTGCCTCTCGCCACAAGGGCAAGGCATACCAGTCAGTCAGTTAACAATACCCCAGTACCAATAATACCATAGACTTGCATTAAGCAATTCCTGAAAGAGTCTGCATCAAAAGGTCTACGAATAAGATACGTCTTCCACTTCAAACTCACAGCGAAAATCAAGGGGAAGAAGAACCCACAACGCCCTTCAAGGGAGCCAACTCAAGCAGCAGAAAGTGCACTGGAAGCTGGTGGCTCTGATGTCAGTGGGGCGGTGAGTCTGCTCCAGCTTTCAGTCAGAACTCTAAAGGAACTATCCAAGATAGTTCTGACCGATGCTGACTGAAACCTGGAGCAGATTCACCACCCCTGCTGACTTCAGAGCCAACAGCCTCCATGGAGAAAGAGACCCTCTTCTCAACAGGCCACCATGTCCTGAGTCCAGAAAGGGAACTTTTTTGGTCAGGGCAACTCCCTTCCTGGCTGTCTCCCGGCAGCAGAGCACCAAGAGAGGCGAAATGGGAAAAGCCTCTCCCTGCCAGTCATGCAGCAAGGTAAGTTTAGAACCTGGACGTCATGGTCTTATGGGCTCACCTTTAGTTGGCCATGCACATTACTTCCATTGCTCTTCCTCCACCCCACCCTCAAAACCCCAATGGCCACTCCATGTTTTACAATTGCTTATACATTCCTGAGATGATAGAACAACAACAAAAGTCTTTGCCAACCATGATTTTAAATCAGGCTCATCGTCATCACCACCATCACACTCTGAGCATGGGCAGTTTGGCATTTTGAACTCACTTAAATCATAATAGCAGCCTGACAGCAGGAATACCTGCTGCTCCCCGGGTGGTCATTGGGGGGTGGGGGTGGCCAGAATGCAGGACCCCGGATTTTGGCCCCAAGATACCACCCTAGCTGCAACTCTGCTTCTGCCCTGGGCAGATGTCCCCAAGCTGGGTCTGGAGTCTGCTCACACACACACCTTCACACGCACCCAAAGCAGCGGCTTTTGAAGGCTCCTAGAGCTGAGGGTGAGGCAAGGCAGGTAGAAATAGCCAAACCTTGATGGCAAACGGAATAGCTCTCATGCCTCACCATTGCTCTGGGCAGCATAAGGACATCAGAACAGCCCAGCTGGATCAGACCAAGATCCATCTAGCCAGGCATTCTGTTCACACAGTGGCCAACCAGGAACCACAAGCAGGACATGAGTGTAACAGTACCTTCTTGCCCAACTGGTGTACCTAAGGCATACTATCTGTGATATTTCGAGGTGCCACGAAGCATCAGGACTTGTAGCCATTGATAGCCTTCTCCCCCATGAAGTTGTCCAATTACTTTTTAAAGCCATCCAAACTGGTGGCCGTCACCACATCTGGTGCTAGTGAATTCCAGCGTTTAACTATTGTGCTGGGTGAAGAAGTCCTTCCTTTTACCTTTCCTGATTCTCCCACCAATCAGCTTCCTGGAATGACCCCGGGTTCTAGCATTATGGGAGAGGGAGAAAAATGTCTTCCCATCTACCGTCTTCACACCATGGATAATTTTGAACAGCTCTATCATGTATCCCCTTACTTGGCTCTTTTCTAAACTTAACCATCCCATATATTATTACTTTTCCTCATAGGGGAGCTGCTCCAGACTATTAGTCATCTTAGTTGCCCTTTGCCTGCACTTTTCCAACTCTGCAAAGTCTTTTTTAGGTGCGGCAACCAGAAAGGTACACAGTATTCTAAAAAACAACAACAACCCCCACACAGGGTAATTCACAATCATAGAAATATACAAAAAAAGTTGTTTTTTGTTTGTTTGTTTGAAAAAAGAAACACCTTTAAAAAAACCTGAGGAGGCTTGATGGTTCTCCAGGGTGGGTTGGCTTCCTCCTCCAGCATGGCTCTTCTTATGTTCAGTGGATAGATCAATTTTATTATGTTCATTGATCAGTAGAAACTCAAAGAAAAATGTAAGATGACTCCAGAGTATCAGGCTGGCGGAATAATACTATTTTACTAAAATTTTGCTGTAAGCACTAGCAACTGCACAAAACCTGGCCACCTTATGTATAATCTGAGGTTCTTGATCAGAAAGAAGAACAGAAAGATAAAATGCATTTGACCTGCTTGGCGGCGGCTTCTTCTTCTTCTTCTTCTTCTTCTTCTTCTTCTTCTTCTTCTTCTTCTTCTTTTTGCAAAAGAGGTGTAATAAAAACATATCGAATTTCTCAATAAAAAGAACAATATATTAAAACATGTCCAATAGTTTCCAAATTTAGGAAGACTGCGCAGGGGCAAAAATGTCTGGTTTGGGACCAGAGGACACCCTTGTCCTAGAGATGCTTTGTGGGTGGACTTCCTTCCTCCCCCCCATCCCGCATCGGGGGCTTTTGTGGGTGCAGCCATCAAAGGCAGCATGAGCTAGTGACAGGATTAATGGCCTATGATACGGCAAAGGGCATAGTGAAAAACTCTGTCCTGTAACATCCACCTGATTGGGGAACCACACCAAAAGAACCTGTAGCTTTGGGTTTCAGTTCAGCCAGCAGCCCAGGATTATTAGATCGTACATGTACGGGAATCTTGTGATTTTCCATTTATTTATTTAAAATGCTAAAGACATGCTAGCCGCCATTGAGGAAATGATACAATGACTGACAGCAGTCACCTCCCTGTTTATAGAGCAGACTGTACTAGGGATACAGGAAAAGATGCTCATGGTCATGGAGTGTGTTGTTATGGCAACAGCTCCCCCACGTGGTGGAAAGAAGTTCAAAATCAGAAAACGACAGACGGGACTTTTCTTCCCTGGGCGCTATTCACAGCCAGCTCACGTTGAATTTCATCACCACATTTCTTACATCTATTTATACACAACTCCACGCCACAGTACTTTTGACTCCACCCGTACGTCTTGCACGGGAGATGTATTTCTGGCGGTTTCCCCGATGGTTTTATTTGTTAGCATGGTCGTAATGGCCTGCCGTTTCAAGAGGCAACACATAGGAAGGGTTTTCTCAGAGAGGACAACCCCACATCTTGGACAGCTCCTTTAGAGCTCTGGCTGAAACGTCAGAACCAGCTGCCTCCGCTGCTGTGGGCCTCCCCCCGGGCCTCCTCAGGCAGCTGTGGGACCACAGGAAGCTGCCTTAGCCTGAGTCAGGCATTGGCTGATCTAACCCCACTGACTGGCAGCAGCTCACAAGGGTTTCAGGCAGGTTTCTGTCCTAGCCCTACCTGGATAAGCCGGGGATTGAACCTGAGACCTTCTGCATGCAAAGTAGATGTTCTACCACGCTGAGCCACAGTCCTCCTCACAGGATCCACCGGCACACCTGACCTATAACAGCCCCATTGCTGAGAGGAAGGAGGGGGCTGTAACGGAGAGGCCCAAGTGATAATGGATGCTGGTGGGGCAGGAAATGCCTAGGGGACCTGGGCAGCATTTGTAGGCCCTGGTGATTGTCCCAGCATGCCTGGTGTTTGTGCTGGATCTTCAGGAGGGTTCTTCTTATGTCCTTAAGCTGAAGATGTTACATCTCTAGGTTGCCTCCTGACTGAAAGGAAAGAAGCCCACAGCAGTAAATTTAGTGAGCATCAGCTGCTGGCAGAAGACCTCCACACACCTGAGGTGGGAGATGACACCACTGCCCTCTCTTCTTCCACCCCTCCCCTGCTACAATGGTGGTGGCAGCCGCCTGCCCCCTCCTCCCTTCCCCATTATGATGGTGGTGGTGGTTGCGGCAGCAGCAGCAGCAGCGCCCAGAGAGCTTCAGCTATGGGGCGGTATATAAGTGTAATAAATAATAATAATAATAATAATAATAATAATAATAATAATACCCACCCTCCTCCTCCTATCTCCCTACCGCCACTGCTGCCCTCTCTTCAATCCTCTACCCCTGCCACCATGATGGAGGCAGTGGGAGGCAGGCAGCCACCCACACCCTCCTCCTCCCCCCATCCCCCCATCCTCTCTTCTCTCCCCTCACCACCCATGATGGCAATGGTGACAGCCCACTCCAGCCCTCCTCCTCCAGTCTCCCTACACTCCTGGGTAACAGTCTCCCTCATTCCTCACTGCGAGGGGTCTCCAGCCCTATGCTCTCCTCTGAGGAGTCCACAATGGGATGTGATGCTCCAGAGAGCTGTGCCAGCTCTTCTTGCCGCAGCAGGACAGCAGCCAGCATGGCTTTCTGGAGCATTGGGTAGCGCGTACAGTTCTGGTGGCAGAATCTGTTGCCCTTTGGGATGTCCCACCTGCGGTGGCGGGTTCACGCCACCTCATGGAAAGGCTGGCTGGCCCTGGCCAACATCCTCCTCTGGAGACAGTTGATTTGGGCTCACTGGAGGCCTTCATTATTGAATGGATTTATTTCTCATGACACCTGAACACCATGTAGAAATGGGATGTTAATGGGACTGCCGTGACCCAGAAACCTCTCCATAACGTTGACTGCCCTTCCTTTGCTCAGGAACAAATGCATTTTCTATCTTGCAACCGTCATCTGGCATCTCATAAAATTGGTCCAAGAAGCTCTCATGCTGAGCCAGTTCAGTGACCTATGATAGTGTCTGTTGACACATGATCTCTGCAGGTTTGGATACAACATGACCACAGGGCAGTAGAGTGACAGCTAAAGATCCCTAAAGACAAGGGCCCCCTCTACAAGAATTCGGCTTGATGCCTGGTTGCCCGATTATGCGCATCTTCTCACCATCACATTTACTCCTAATTCCTATAAATGGCAGGCGGTGAAGCGCATTACCGGCAGTATGAAACACGCTTTAAAGTGGTTGAAATGTGGAGAATCGCTTGTTTACATGGTCATAAGGCGCTTTAACTCCCGTGGAAAATTAAAGCTCGCTATTTAACGCGCATTCGATAATGCGCATAGTCGGACAGAAAAAGCACCTCGACCCCTGATTTGCGCTCCGCTCTTGTAGAGGTAAAATTTTTAATGTGCCTGGAAAGAGCTTTAAATCGCTCTTGTAGAGCGAGTACTTTCCCCTCTCCAGTTGTGATTTTTTTTCAGATAAGATTTTAAAGTCTTAAATGAAAATGTCAATACTTGTAAACAACAACAACAACAACAACAGCAACATGGTGCTTTCAGATAATAACATCTGTGAATCACAGGAATGCTGTTCAGTGCCTTAACTGAATGGAAAAATAGGCAGGGCACACATAAAGATTATGAATGGCACTGTGAAGGAACAGGATTGTCCTTCATTTTAGTATTTAGCTTGGTTTGGGGATATTATGGGGTTAAATCTTTTGTGTGTGCGTGCATGTGCGCATACTAGCCAGTTTCTTACAAAAGGTTTAGATCCAAAAGATTAGAGGTCAAAAGTTTAGTTAGACTGTAAAGGTCAGAAAGATGTGCTCAGAGAAAGCAGGGGAGTATTAAGTTCAACAGAAGGTCAGAGGAAGAGAGAGAGAAAAGATTTAGTTCACGAAACAGAAACGTGGTCTGCAGAAATGAACAAGAAACTACAGTCTTGACTGGTTGGAACTGGAGAGAAAGTAATAATAATTTTAGAAGAGCTAGCAGTGACTAGGGTGACCCTATTGAAAGGAGGACAGGGCTCCTGTATCTTTAACAGCTGCATCGAAAAGGGAATTTCAGCAGGTGTCATTTGTATGCATGCAGCGCCTGGTAAAATTCCCTCTTCATCATGACAGTTAAAAGCTGCAGGAGCCCTGCCTTCTTTTGTAGAGTGATCGGCTACAAATACCTAGGTTAACCAGTTACAAAAGAGGGCTCCTGCAGCTTTAACTGTTGTGATGAAGAGGGAATTTCACTATGTGCTGCGTGCAGGCCAACCCAGTCGAATTTTAAGAGTTTTATTGGTATTTTAATAATGTATTAGTTGTATATGTTTTTAATCAGTTTTATGTATTTTATATCGTTTGTATTTGATGTTGTTCCCTGCCTCGATCCAGAGGGAGAGGCGGGTAAGAAATAAATAAAATTATTATTATTATTACTATTATTATTATTCTCTTTTTCATATGGTCACCCTAATCTAGACTGATCACCCCTTAGCACGTGTTATTATCCAACCCATATTGATGAGTGATGACTTGGTATCTCTCCATAACAATGGTCCCAGGCTAGGGCTGTACCAAATTCTCTAATGTTTTACCCACCTCAAAACTGGCCGTTCTATTTTGATAACTATTTCAGGGGTGAAGCAAAATTCTTTGGGGGGTGGGGGCAGGGAAAGAAAATCAAGGGAGCCATTTTGTTTTTCCCAGATGATTTGATAAATCTGGAGAAATACAAAATGGCCACTACCATTAAAAAAAAAAAAAGATGCCAGCCTCCTTTGCCACTCATTGGGGGCAGCCATTACAATGGACAGCAGGTGGATACTTACAGAAAGACACATACTTTGAGAGAGTGGGCAGACGGTTCCTCCAGCATCTCATTTTATTCAGGAGGTGCAGTGTTAAATACCTCTCCAAAGAATGGGCTGTAGTTGCAGCAGTCTTGTAAAAATATATAAAGTCACCATGTACCGTTCCACGCAACCTGATTTTTAAACCTGAAATACTAGGAAACACTTTAACATTTGGAATTATTCTTTTTTTAAAATATATATATAATAAAAAATAAAATAAAAAATAAGAATGCACTGCAAGAGACATTTTGCAGGAGGGAAATCAGAGATGAATAGTGCAGTCCTGTACATAGCTAACCAGAAATAAACTGTTTATGTTTGCATTTCTGGATGGATTTGTCAAATATTTGGTTGAATCAGTTTCTTTACTGCGCTACCACAGACCTGGCCTAGACAAATCTGGGGAAACAGTGTCCCCCCCCCCCACTTGTGAATGATTATATTTCAATTACTCACTCTGGATTCGGCATTCATCACTCATCGTAATCTTTCCATATCACAGCTAGACTAAATTTCCCTTAGGATCTCATTAGGCGTCACTCTTCAAATTTAACGCCATGAAATGCTTGCGAGCTGCACTTTAAATCCACCTGGTATATTCTACTTCTCTTTTATTTTTCCTTCCCACATGTTTTCTACACCATGAATTCTGAAACGGTATTGCAAGAGATGGAAATCTGACGTTGGTGAGCGGAGGAATGATCCAAAAATAGTCTGAATAAATACATTTAATGAATTAAAGTCGGCTAAAACACTTTAAAACCATGTTGGCACAATGCAAAATCAAAGCAGCACCAAGCTGCTTTTAAAGAGAAAAAAAAACTTGGAATAAATGGGTCTTTTGAGCCCACAAATGCGGCGCTTGCAGGCACCCACATTGTTTATTTTATTTTAATTTCCCCCCATTTTAAAAATATATATATACATACATGGATTTAAAATTCTTGATGCCCTAAACAACTGTGCCCTAGAACAGTTGGTCATGGAACTATTCCATGTCCCTAGATTTAATCCTAAATGGTGTCACCCAGGACCTAGTATAAGGCTGTTTTTACACCAGCCCTTTTTTATGGGATCGTCCCTGGGTGTTCCCTGTGCTTCCAAATGATGCACCGGGACTCCTTGGGGCAGGGGAGGATGGGTTTAAGTTTTCACAGGAATAAAGGATCCCTGGGAAAACCCAATGCTTCCAGTGGTCCCTGGAATGTACAGAGACTGTGGGAGGTGTGGGCACCAGAAACGGGCACGGAGCCACACAGGGTGACTCCACGCCCATCAGGGGAGAGGGGGGAAGCAAGTCCACCATTCCCAGGATGCCCCCTCTGATTTAAGAGAATTGTTTTGTTTTTTAAACTTACTTTTTCAATGGAGCGCAAGTGCACTCTTCGGATCCTTAAAAAAACAACATGGCGGGTGCAATGGCCCGGGAGGAAACTGGGATGTCACACTTCCTGTTTGGAAAAAGGGGGATGATCTCAGATGCTGGTAAGTCCAGGATCATTCCCCAGTCTCTCCCTCTACACCCTTAGGTGTAGAAAGGGCCTAAGATGTAAATGTAGGGTGACCAGATAAAATCCAGGTCAGGGCTCATGTAACTTTAACAGTTGTAGAGAAAAGGGAATTTCAGCCAGAGTCATTTGTATGCAATTAGTTCCTGGTGATATTCCCTCTTCATCACAACAGTTAAAAGTGCAGGCACTATACTAGAGTGACCATATACAAAAGAAGGCAGGGCCCCTGCAACTTTAACTGTTGTGATGAAGAAGGAATTTCACCAGTAAGTAATTGCATACAAATGACTCTGGCTGAAATTCCTTTTTCTCTACAACTGTTAAAGTTACATGATCCCTGACCTGGATTTTATCTGGTCACCCTATGTAAATGTCACTAAACCAAATGGTAACAGGGACCACAGTGTTATCAAATTTCATTTATATTTAAGTGGGAAACTTCCCAGGAAGTCCAGTGCAGTCACATTGGACTTCGAAAGAGGAAACTTCCCTAAAATGAGAGAACTGGCAAAAAGGAAGTTGAAAGGGGGAGTTAAGAGGGTCAAATCCCTTCAAAATGTGTGGAGGTTATTCAAAACCACATCAAGGGTAGCACCAAGTCTAACAGGTCACCAGCATGGTTAACTAGCAGTGTCAAGGAAGCTATTAGAGAAAAGAGGGCTTCCTTCAGAAAATGGAAGTCTTGCCCAAGTGAGGAAAACAAAAAGGAACACAAGCTTGCACAAAACCGATGCAAGCAGACAATAAGATATGCAAAAAAAGCATTTTGAAGAGCATGTTCCCAACAATATCAAGACCAAGAATAAAGAATTCTTTAAAAATATCAGAAGCAGGAAACTAGCTAGGGAAGCAGTTGGAAAGCTGGATGACAACAGAGTTTGGGGGGGGGGGTACTAAAGAAGGACAGGGAGATGGCAGAGAAGCTGAATGAATTCTTTGCATCAGAGTTCAATGCAGAAGATATAGGGCAGATGCTTGTGCCTGAACTGATGATTCCAAGAAGGGAATCTGAGGAATTGAGGCAAATAGTGGTGGCAAAAAATGAAGTTCTCAACCTTATTGACAAATTGAAAACTAATAAGTCACTGGGCCCAAATGGTATCCATCCTAGAATTCTCAAAGAACTTAAATATGAAATTGCTGATCTTTTAACCAAAATATGCTCAGGTCCCTAAGCTCAGCCTCTCTACCAGAGGACCAGAAGATAGACAACGTAACACCAATTTTTAAAAAGGGATCCAGGAGGGATCTGGGAAATTACAGGCCTGTTAGCTTAATGCCATTCCAGGTAAATTGGTTGAAAGCATTATTAAAGACAACATTAGTAAGATATAGAAGGACAAGTCCTGCAGAAAAAGAATCAACATGGCTTCTGCAAAGAGATGTCCTGTCTCACTAATCCTTTAGAGTTCTTTGTGAGTGTCAATAAACATAGACAGGAGTGATCTGGTGGACACTGTTTACTTGGACTTCCAAAAGGCTTTTGATAAAGTCCCTCACCAAAGACTCCTGAGCAAAATTAGCTGTCATTAAAGAAGAGAAGAGGTCCTCTGATGGCTCAGTAACTGGTTCAAAAACAGAAAGTGGAAAGTAGGAATAAATGGGAAATTTTCCCAATGGAGGGAAGTAAATAGTGGATTGTATTGGGACCAATTCTTTTCAAGTTGTTCATATAAAAGCTTTGGAATTAGGAGCGAGAAGTGAAGTGGCCAAGTTTGCTGAAGACACCAAATTATTTAAGGTGGTTAAAACAAAACAAAATAAAATTGTGAGGAGCTCCAAAAGGATCTCTTCAAGATGGGAGAGTGGGCATCCAAATGGCAGATGCGGTTCAATGTCAGCAAGTGTAAAGTGATGCACGATGGGGCAAGAAAAAAATCAGTTTCAAGTAGAACGTGATGGGATCTGCGCCGGTGGTGACCGAACAAGAAAGAGATCTTGGGCTTGTGGTGGACAGATTGATGAAAATGTCAACCCGGTGTGTGGCAGCTGTAAAGAAAGCAAACGCCATGTTAGGCATTATTAGAAAAGGAACTGAGAATAAAACTGCCAGTATCCTCATACTGCCTTCATATAAATCTATGGGGTGACCACACTTAGAATACTGAGCGTAGTTTTGGTCACCATGCCTGAAGAATGATATTGTAGAGCTGGAAAAAGTTCATAAAAGGGCAACAAAAATAATCAAGGGGCTGGAGTATCTCTCCCATGAGGGAAGGTTACAACAGCTGGGATTGTTTAGCTCAGAAAAAAGGAGGGTAAAGGGAGAAATGTAGAGGTGTACAAAATCATGCATGGTGTGGAGAATGTGGATAGGAAAACATTTTTCTCCCTCTCCCAGCTGCTCAACAGCTGGTTGGCCACGGTGCGAACAGAATGATGGACTAGATGGATCCTTGGTCTGATCCAGCATGGCTCTTCTTATGCTCTTTTCCTACAAATTGCCAAAAAAAAATCCACCATGGAGCACAGGAGAAGCAAATCCCATCTCCCAAAAGTTTAAAGACTCCCCATGCATAAAAATCTCTGCGCTTATCCTTTTGGAACATTGCAGGTTATTTATCTAGGGGCATCTCTATAACATATGCTATTTTCATAACAACTGCCCCCAAAACAGAGGGGAGGAAGTGAATCCAACCCTTCCAAACTTTAAAGATTCTCTTTGAATGCACAGACGTGCACTGTCTGAAATTTGGTATGATTCATCTGCTCAAAAAGGGGCTGAAAATCTTCTCCAGTTCTGCCAAGAAATTAAGACATTATATTGGCATCTCCTTTATAAAAGTCTCAAATTCAAAAACTGCTAGTACAGAAACCCCTGCACCTTTTTGTCTGAAAGGTGGCAGGCTACTATATCCCTGTTTTGAGAAAAAGCAAACATGCTATACCTGTTTATTCATTTCCCCACGAATGTCAATGGGGAGATATATGAAACAAACATATTTTCCAAAGTGAGGCTTGCCTTTGGACCCAAGGCAAAGCAGGATGTGCTTTCTGAAGTACCAAGGCAGGGTCCAAACCAAGGCTTGTCTTCAATGCACCACCTTAATAGCCTATTCTGAGTTCCACAAAGATCACCCCTAAAAAGGCCCTGTCTCTCATGCCACCAACATTAGGGTGACCAAATAAAATCCAGGTCAGGGTTCATGTAACTTTAACAGTTGTAGAGAAAAGGGAATTTCAGCCAGTGTCATTTGTATGCAATTAGTTCCTGGTGATATTCCCTCTTCATCACAACAGTTAAAGGTGCATGCACTATACTAGAGTGACCATATACAAAAGAAGGCAGGGCCCCTGCAACTTTAACACTTGTGATGAAGAGGGAATTTCGCCAGGAACTAATTGCATACAAAAACACTGGCTGAAATTCCCTTTTCTCTACAACTGTTAAAGGTACATGAGCCCTGACCTGGATTTTATCTGGTCACCCTAACCAACATAATCAGTCTCACCTCCAAGCCTATAAGCAGGACCTCCAAAGCTGATTTTAGAGCACAAGCAGGTTTGTATAATTATTAACACCATGATATTACAATATTCATTATTTCATTAGTAAGCAAATATTGAATACGCTATTTAAACGCTGTTACCTCATTGCGATGTCAATAATTACTGAAGTGTTTTGAAATGCTGATATGTTTTGCTAATTGCGTCTCTTTTTCCCATTCTCGTTTGAACATTTCTGTGCTAGGAGTACAATTGTTTGTAGAAAAGCCCCATACAAGTGAAATGATGGTGTACGGTTTGGATCACTTGAAACCTCAGAAGCCAAACGGAGTTGCTGAACAAGAATTCCAGCAGTTGTGGATTAAGTTCTGCCCCTCCCTCAGAACCAGAGGGAATGAGGCAAAACAGTTGAAACCCAAACCAACAAAATCAAGGTGGACCTGCAGAATAACGTTGCACCCAGGCATGCTGCTGTGGTCTCAGCCAGCCATACCCTCTTCCAGGGTATTCCATTCCATTCCATTCACTTGGTTTTCTGTTTCTCTCTCTTCCCCCCCAGCCCCTCAGTCAGCCAGTGGAGGCCAGCATCGCCAATGTCACTGAGGCGGTGAATCCGCTCCAGGTTTCAATCAGAACTAGTCAGAACTGTAAAGGAGATCTCCAGGGCCACCGGCCTCGACTACAGTCAGGATTTCATTGCTATGCTGAGCCCAATAGTCTCCTTTAGGCTATTTTAGAGTTTTTCACCACCCTTTTATAATTCTTTTCCTAAATGTTTTTTGTACTTCCACAGATCTTGGGGTTCCTCTACGTTCACTGATGCATCCCTCATGTGTGTGGATGCGATGGTACCACTTCAGCTATACAGGAAACAGAGGCTGGGAGTGATTGCAGACTAAACTATGCAAAATAAGGGAAATCGTGCAAAGCCAGTCATTCGCAAGAAAATTGCAAAACCCAGCATTTTTGGTGCAGAATTTGTACTTCCTGGTGGCGCGTGCGTGCGTGTGTGCGCGGTTTTAAACCATGAAGCACGGAATACACAGGGCCGTGCCTCTAGCCGCAATCTGGAGGGAGAAATAAAAAGCGTGCCGAATCAATATTCAAACATTTCATCCTCGCCTTCCGTTTGTTTACATCCTTCCTGCAGTTTTGTTACGTTCCCCACCTCCCCTTTACTATCTAAATGGAGCTGCTCCACGTCAGCACAGAACGCCTCTCCCAGGTGCAAAACAAATTAGGACAGTGAGAGGCCGTGGAGAGACGGAGAGGGAGAGCAGATTTGGAAAAGCGAATATTTGTCCCCCCAACAAAGCTGGCTACTGTACCGTAAGCAGCATGAAACATTATCGACCCATATTGATTGAGCAGTTACTGCATGATAATTGGGCATCGCTGTGGCAAACAGTTTTAGCGGCAATCCGTTGTCATGGGAACGTGCCAGGTAAAGAGTCTTTCTGACAGGTTAGAAAACAAGTCATCTTAAAACTGCATGCATTTCTCAACCCCATCTGCCCCACCACCCGCCTCTGCCGCCCGAGGCTCTGCAGGGAAACAATGGCAAAGCTCCAATTTAGCCCCACGGGCTGTGGGTATGGCAAGGCCAGGAATGAGTAACTCAAAATTCAAATTGAAATACTTAAAAACAAACGAAAACCATTCTTCCCCCAGATGGGCGCATTTGAAACAGGAGGGCTGAAACTCTTTCATTTCGGAGAAGCTCTTGGGGCCGCATCCAAGGGGTGGGTGTGGCCAAAGACAAAAGGGGCAGGGCCCAAATACCAGCTTATTTTAGCTGAAAGCTCTTAGGGCTTCTTCACGCGAGCAAAATAAAGCACACTCATGGCTGGCCATTCCCAGAAGTTCCCGTGTCCTTTTGATGACGTCAGCATCAGCCAGGATGTCTCCCATGGCTTCCCCACTTATTCCGTTATAAAATAGTTCAGAGATGAGCAGGAATAAACCCTAATGGCGTGAAATCAGCAGTGTGTAAAGCTGGGATTGCGCTATGAACTTGCAAGGAAGGACGTTCCTGTGTCTGCGATCAAAGGAGAAGAGGATAAAAAGCCTCCCTGCAACCAAGGGAGGCATATCTGATCCCCCACCCCACCAGGAGCACCCTTTAAGTTCAATGGGGCTTACTTCCAAGTAAGTGTGCTGAGAGTCTTATGTCTATTCAGAAGTAAGTCTCATAGTTTTCAGCGGGGCTTCCTCCCTAGTAAGTGTGCAGAGGGTCTTATCTACTCAGAAGTAGGTCCTGGCTTTCCTGGGGGCTGTGAGGGAACAGTACAGCAGACTTCCCCTCCTTTGCACACACGCCAGGGAGGGAAGGAGGCGCTCCCTAGATTCAAACCTTTAAAGCCTCAGGGAAACAACAGGATCTTCCTCATCACCTCCTCTCCTCTGGTGTAATCAGCTCATAACAACCATGCCAACAATCAGGAAGCACAACAGTCCCGGGTAAACAATGTGATTTCCCTTAGTGTAGAGATGCCCTCACTGCTTGTAATGATGCCTTAGGAGAGGCATTTCAATCCTTTTACAATGGGGGCAGGCGGGGGGGGGGGACTTCACGAAAGCCATGAAACTACCAAACGATCCAGTGGCCAGGGAAATGGGGTGTGGCCATCTGACGAACCTTGGAGGGTAAGATGTGGCCCATGGACCTGAGCTTTTGCAACCTTGACTTTGAACCAATACATGAAGAACTCCCTCACACCTAATCCCATCCCCCAGTTTGCCTCCGCATTTTTTTTTTTTTACCTCTGAGACAGAAGCGCGTCAAGCTTATGATCCCTTTCATCTGAAAAGCTGCTCAATCGTTCCTTAGGTCCTTTGCTCTTCCACTCCACTCCACTCCGGGAGAGATGGATTTTCTCTGCCAGGACCTGATGGAATCCATTCAAGCCCCCAGTCCCTTTAAAACTACATGGAGGCTTAGGGCGCATTAAATGCTCTTAGGGGAAATAATCCAGACTTTTAGCATTATAGGAAAGGCTGGCGAAGAGGCTGGGTGTCAGCAGGACACGTGCGGTGTCATGGGAGTACCATGCTGCAAATCTGCACATTAGGCATGGCGAAAGTGCACTAACTTGCTGGTGTGCCGGAGCTCTAAGAGTTCTTCGAGGGATGACACCTGGTTTTGTGAGTAATTGGGTAAATTCTTACTAGTTGGTGGGTAGGATGCCCATTTACCCATCTGGGGTGAAGCTAACCGCATTCCCAGGCCTGCACACAGAGTCACCATTACCATCTTAATTGCACTGCCCCCACATGCATTCTTCCGGGGCCGGGGCAGCAACCCCACACCCATAGGGCTGACATTAGATGCAATTTGTCTACAGCATAGACTTGTCCATACACAAGTCACAGGTCTCCCTTGCATCACTGTCCTAACTTCAGATGAACCCTGCCGGCCAGTCTATGCAGTTGGAGACAGTGCCAGAGTTGAGGTGCATGGGCCCCAGAGTCTGGTCAGAACTAGGGGTCTATGCAAAGATAATCAAAACAGATCTCCATAAATTGGCATTATTTTTACACAGGGTCCCTCCATTCCCACCATCAAAGTAAAAGGTAATGTTGGTATCTCAGTATAAGCTGCCTTATACGGAGTCAGACCCATTGGTCCCTCTAGTATTGTCAACACTGACCGGCAGCGGCTCTCCAGGGTTTCAGGCCGTTCTTTCCAGCCCTACCCGGAGATTGAACCCGTGACCTTCTGTGTGCAAATCATGTGCTCTGCTACTGAGCTACGGCTCCACCTAATTGCACCGTACAAAATCACAGACCCAGCATTTTCCGTTGCCACCACGGCGCACAAGCCTGGATCCAAACACCGACCTTCATGAGATCTCCATGGTTTTTACATGGAATGCCAACAAAACCACGACGAAAACACAGTACATATCTGTGGATACAGATGTGACCAGTGATTTGACGGTAGTTCGAGATCACTTGTAAAAACCATAGGGATCAACGAGGATATTGTGCCACAGTGGCCTTTGGAAAGTGCCGTGTTTATGATTCTTACAGTCCAAACATGGAGACAGAAGTGATCTACGATTTCGTTGTAGTTTGGGTCAGGAGGAACCCTTGTACGAAAATGTACGAATTCCAGAGTGTTTAATGGGATCTTTTATCTGTGGGTGTGTGAGTGCACATACACACACAATCTTCTCTCTCCAGCACCTCATTCTCTCCTCCCAGATATCCAGAACTCTTGCTCTGCGTCCTCTATCTCACCCCCGGCTGCTCCATTCTCCTCCTCCTCCTTTGTTCTTTTTCTTACCCAGCTTTCCCATGTCTCTCCTTCCCTGCAGGTCGCTCCATTGCCCTCCCCGCTCCCGCTCCCACCCCTGACATTCTTACTTGCCCCATCCTTACCTGAGCAGGTACCTCCATAGGGAAGAAACTCAACTTTCATCCTCCTAAAGCGGCGGCTGTTTTAGAATCCCCCCAAATCCACTGCTCAACAGTGTGGCCACTGCCTCAGGGAAACGGGAGCTAATTAGTGCTTCTACAGAAACACCGTAGCGCCCGCTCAATGTCATCCAGATATGCAGCCAGCAACAGACTCAATGTTGGGACACCTGTGAGTGCAATTTTGGGGAAATCAAGAATATTTTTAAATAATCTATTTCTTTAATCTTACTTGTTAACTGTATTAATGATTTTATAAACGAACATACACACACACCTTGGAGGGTGATTACACAGAGAGTTGTAGCCTTTGGGGTCTTTTCACCAATATCGTGCACATGTGAAAGAAATCAGAGTAAAGCACTGACAAATTTAAATGTGGAGTATCTTTGTAGCGTTTTGAACAGATAACAGACGTGGAGGCTCAGAGATAAACAGAAAAAAAAGGAAAAGCAACCCCCCATTCCCCGTAAGGTCTGAAATGGAAAAACAAAACAAAAAAACCTAGACATTTTGGAAAATGATGGGGGGGGGGACTTCTTACAAAATATTTTGTTTCAGGATGAGCGGCACTCACTTTAGTGTTTTAAAGTCGCAGATCCAGCCAGTTCACGCTCCAGTAAATCTCTTGCACTCAGAATTCAAAGGTAATGTTTCTGAGGACTGCACTGCTCTGGTGTATGCATGCTCTGGTGTATGCAACACTAGCAACTAGGGCTGTGCATCGCTTCGGATCCGAATCCTGAATCCGAAGCGAATCAGGGTGATTCGGACCTCCCTAAAATAGATCCAACATGGATCAGGGGAGGTCTGAATCGATCCGAATAGGTTTGGTCCAAATCTTTTTGGATTGATTCGGTGATTCGGACACCATTTTAAGTGTTTTTCCCCATAGGGTTGCATTGACGGAAAGAAACACCTATAACTTTTTAATTTTTTTAAAGATAGAAACTTAAAACTCCAGCACATTGCAGATGGCCTGGAGCTACTCATGTGTGGCAAATTTCATGTTTCTATCTTTAAAAATGAAAAAGTTATAGGCAGTTATTTCTCCCAATGCAAGTCTATGGGGAAAATGAGTCATCCAAATCTCGATTCAGATCCAAAGCAAATCAGGGGAGGTCCGAATCGACCCAAACCAAATCTGGCCCGATTCAGAAGTGACAAATTGGGATCTGAAGCAAATCAGGTGGTCCATGCACAGCCCTACTAACAATATTCTTACCACGCAAACCTATTCAGATTCAGAAATACATTCAATGGGCCATAAGTCCCAGGTATGTAATGGGTTGCATAATCACTTTTATTTTTTTTAAAGAACATTTCTAGCCCTTGTGGCTGTAAATTCAAGTTTGAAAGTGAGGAAAAGAGGCATTTGATGAAACAGTCAAAGTCAAAAGAGACTGAGGCTGCCTCTACAAGAGAGGTTTAAAGCTCCTTCAAGGCGCTTAATTTTTTTTACCTCTACAAGAACGGAGCGCAAATCGGGCATAGAGGCGCGTTATCTCTCTGATTATGCACATTATCAAACGCACGTTAAATAGCGAGTTTTATTTTGCTCCGGCCGTTAAAGCGCATTTTGACTATGTGAACAAGCGCTTATGCGCATTAACTACTTGGAAAGCGCATTTTGGTCATCCGTTAATGCGCTTCGCCACCTCTCGCTGCCTCTCGTGCAGAGGTATTAGGTGTAAATGTGCTTCTGCGATTATGCGCATAATCGCCTAACCGGGCGCAAAAGCGAATCTTTGTAGAGGGGACCTCAGTAGGACTTCCACTGGTAAAATGAGAGGTAGTTTTAAAACGTTCAATACAAGTCCCTCTGGTCTTGCCATCTACAGCAATGAAGCAACTCAGGTGAATGCAACTCCAGGGCAGAGACATTGCTCATGGGCTGGCACTGTGGGTGAAGAATGGGGTGCAGTGGCAACATGGTGGTAGCCCTAAACACTATTCCAGCCCCGTCAACAAGATGAAACATCTTCTCTTGTTTCTGATGCAGCATGGAAACCCAGAACTGTGCAAAGGGAGGGATCTCAAGGCCTTTTCCACCAGCCTGCCTGGTCCACTCACAGCTAGACCTCCCCTTCCGAGTCCAGCAGCCAGGCACACTGCATGGGAAAGAGAGAGGCAAACGCCTTCAGTTGGTCTCCTGACACCTACTTATCCAAGCTCCCTCTGTTTAATTATTATTTTTCATGATCCTGCCCTTTCTAATGTGGTTGCCGCTGCAGATTGTAAGCCTGAGGACAGGGGCTGTATTATTTCAAGAGCTTTTACAGTGGCTAGTCATTTTCAGCCAACATGTCTGGTATTAACTGAAAACAACAACATAAGAACCAAGGACCAAACAGCCCAATGCAATCTGGGCCAGACTACTGGCTACAAGCTAGAACCAAAATATTCCACATTTTGAAATTTTCAGATTTTGTGAGGTCGTTTCGGATCTTGACACTTTACTGCAAGTTAAACATTCAATTGTTTTGACTAGGTAAATGAAGTAAAATTTGTCTTCTGCAAGTCATCATATATACTGCGACTTCGCCAAACACTGACTACAACCACAAAAGCAGAGCAGGTGTCAAATGCTGATGCTGGATATCAAGTTTTTTACAGAACATTTTTGTGTGCGAGAGGGTTGATTTCAGTTTACTTTTGACTATGCTAAAGAATGTACTGGGGGTGTACTTGCAGGACTAGGCTCATAGTAAAACAAATCAAAAGCTTTACAAAAGGAAATCAAATTTTGTAGAGAAATGCAAGGGGGGGGACGAGGTTTAGCAAGAATGGCATGAAAACAGTGCTCTCATCAGCACATAGCAATTTCTCCCAAACTGTCATAAGGATTGGGACCATGAGCCCCTCCTCCCCTTCCACATTTAAAGTTCAGATTTCAGTAATACAGAATGTGAACCACAGAGAGGAGACAAACACCAGCTTTATTAATATAGTGCCTCAAAACCTGCATATACAAATCTGTTTCCATGCATTCATTTATGCCTGAAGCAAGTTCTTTTTAATCATTTCACAAGACAGAAAAGTTTAACCTTTAGGGATGTAGTGCTGCACTCGATCCTTGGAAAGGGTGTGGGAATTTGGTCCTGCCTCATTTCTACTGCTATTGTGTGGCTACTGAGATTTTCTGCCAGAACACAGCTTAGAAAGGGGTCAGAGTTCAGCCATACCTGAGGCAGTAGACCAGTGTCCAGGCTACATCCCTTCAGATTGTGGGAGGGGACTTAGGAATTCATGCTTTTCCACCCCCACGCCAAAAAAAAATCACACAAAAAGTAACATTGCAGAGAGCCTAGGCCAGAAACTGTCTGACATGCCAATTTTCTATGTGGAGGGATTTTTATTTTTAAATAGCGCATTCATCTGTGGCTTTAAACAATACACTCCAGACACAGGTTTATTACTTCAGGAATACTTGACCAAAGCATGCGAATAAATTTCCAAAAAGCAAAGCTGGTACTTAGTGGTAGGCTTTTAACACGGGCTCAAGAGAACAGGGATAACCAACTTATTTTGAAATTATATCTTAAAGCTATGGACCGAAAAGTAGAGTTGCAGCCTTTAACAGAATTGAAGGATTAATTAACTAAAGGGGCAATCCTATAGCGCCTCGGGGCACGTCATTGGCCATATTGCATG
The DNA here is from genome assembly GCA_029215795.1 of Anniella stebbinsi. Taxonomy (NCBI): domain Eukaryota; kingdom Metazoa; phylum Chordata; class Lepidosauria; order Squamata; family Anniellidae; genus Anniella; species Anniella stebbinsi. The sequence goes on along the minus strand of JARDYH010000004.1, from coordinate 9,800,574 downwards.
GGTGGAGGTTTGCTGCTGGAGTCTGCTTCATTCAACTGGCAGAAACCTCCACCACCATCCCTCCATCACTGATGGGGGAAAAAGAACTGAATTAGGCCAGCTTGAGAGAAGCCTTAGACCTATGCAGCCCTTCCGCTCCCCAGACCTCTCCCCAACTTAAACTGCACCAGTCTTGGAGCTGGTGTAGTTTTGTTCCCTCCCACTGATTTCAATAGAAGTTTTTAAAACCCAGACACTGGCTCAAAAACTAGCAAACAACAATCAATTGGGGGGGGGGGGCACAGCTCAGTGGTAGAGCATCTGCTTTGCATACAAAAGGTCCCTGGTTCCATCCCAGGCATCTCCAGGTAGGCAGAAAACTCCTGCCTGAAACCCTGGGGAGCTGCTGCCCGTCAAGTGTTGCCAATGCTGGGCTAGATGGACCAATGGTTTGACTCAGTACAAGACAGCTTACTATGTTCCAACCCCCACCCCCCACCCAATCCTTAACTGCTATAAGCTAGCAGTGTTTTGAGTGGGGCAGATACTCTGCTATGGATCTCCCCTTCCCGGCTATGGGTTAGAAGAGAAACGTAGTAAATAAAATTAATAACTCAATTGACAGCTAAACATACAGCTTTTTAAAGGACTGCTTACATTGCAGCGTATGACTGTAATAAGCAACTAAACACATTAAAGACAGCATTTCCTTCTAATGAAGAATGATGGCTTTTGTTCTGAAACTTCTAAAAAAAAGAGAGCTCTAGTCATATTATGTACCTGATTTCAAAGTAGACACAATACCGGTGTTATTTTCCAATGCGCTCCCCCAGTTCTTTTGAGTTACACATACATCTCGTACACATACATCCCTATTCGACCAGTGCTAGCGCAATGAAACGGGGAGGGGGGGGAGGCTGTTCCTTGCTCCAGCTAGGCAAGAACAGCCTAGGAAGTCGGAAGAACCTCCTATTCTCAACATTGCTCACATTCTTTGCAGCTTTCTCCTTGGAGTAAAGGACCAAGGAAAGCACTCACTAACCACCACAGAGGGCTTTGATCCACCAATATGGCTAGACTAGTAGCCGTCAAGCCCTCACAGCGGCTTGTACAGCAAGGCCGTTCCCGTCGTCGCGTTCTTTCCCCAGCGTTTGCTCGATGGGAGAAGGGGAAGGGAGGGGAAACCGGCCATGGGCCCGAGTGCTAAGGGGAGAAAAATGAGATGACATCACACTTGCTAAGTAGGTATTATTTATTAAGGCTTGTATTCTCCTAGAGGAAAAAAAAGTTAATTTGATGCTGTCCCATTACTCCTTACATCAGAAGTAACAGTCCAGAGACAAAGCTATATGTTCTAAATACAAGTCTAAATGATACAGCTTAAAACTTTCATTTTAAATTGGAGGTCCTCTTGAGTAAATATTTTTCAGAAGATATTTGCTTTCTAATATAAGTAAAAGATCCTCTACAATAAACACGTGCAGTTTCGGTGTGCTAGAGCAGCAGGCATGAGCACTAAGAATTCATGCTAAATTTGGAAACTCCGGTTGGTGGGCAGTTCTTCGACAGCGCTCCCTCATTCCACAAAAACATGACAGCAAATCCCGTTTCGTAAAACAGTTGTTTTTACTCATCCAACAAACAGAAAGGGGGGGAAAAACAGACACACACACAGTCAATTTTAAACATCTGAAGCATAATCCATCATATGAGTCTGTACTAAGATTCTATATTAAAGCTCACCATTATCAGTACAAAATTTTAAGTGGCATTCTGAGGGGTGGGTGGGTGACAAAAGACAAAAAAAGGGGACATAATAAAAACGTATTTAATGGTATATTAGAAAGCTGGGGGGGGGGCTTTAAAAAGCCACATCGCTCCAAGCCCCTGCAATGCTGAAAACGCTATTTAAACCATTAAAAGCTACAAACAAAACAAAAATGATGGCCGAGAGAAAACGCCTCACCTTTTCGTTGCAAGGTATGCTATATTGCAGATCCCCACTAAAAAGCAATGGTTCACCAAACATGGAAGCTATTTCTAGACGGTGCAAGTTAAAATCCACGAGGAACATTTCTCATGCAAAGTCCACCAAAAACGACGGCAAAAGCACAACCGCATTTGCAGTTTTCCCATCTATGCTGCTTGCGTGTGAAATTAGCCTTGTGAATTTTGCCCTTTTTCGTTTTCAACAAGACAGAACCATGTATTTCGCTTTGCAAAAATATGATTAAAACAGGTAAGGAGTGAACTATACAAAATGATCTGAGCTTGGCTGCACTGATGTCAAATGCTTTTGATGTAGGTAATTTCGTCAAACAAGCTTAAAATGACAATAAAAGAATCAATACGTGTTTGTATTTCATGCTTGCCATGAAGAATCAAGACAACTGTGGGGATAGCGAGACAAGAGGATCTGTACTACGTAAGTATAAAGTTATGGTGACTTTTGCAGATTAGAAACTTAATTTGTGCTGAAGTCTTAAGAAATCTTTGGGAAATACTAATATTTTCAGAATATTCAGTTATAGATTGAGGGTGCAATCTTATGCCTGTTTAGGCAGAACAAAGCCATACAACTCCAAGCATTCCCCAGCCAGGATATTGCAGGACTTTTTTTCTGTCTGAACAGGCAAAGGATAGTGCTTTAACTTGTTTAACCAACTTAAAAAATTAAAAAAAAAAAAAACCAAAAAACAGAACACACCTTTATTTATGGATTCTACACCATTTTACATAGAAAAGGTACAAATTAACACATATTCACCTGGGCAAAACCAAAAAATAAAATAAAAACACACTACAGTGTACTTAAAAGATGCAAGAATTTAATTTCCCCTGCACAAAAAGATACTGGAGCTGAAAGCTTTACAGTCTCCTGATGCCAGAATACAGCACCAGAGTACTTTTTAAAAAGATTCAATTTTTCATAATCAAATTTAATATCAGTTCTAGTATATATATATATATATTTATAGCAAACCATATATATGTTTATTCTTATTGTTTATTTCGATTCTGACGTTCCTGTAAAGAGAAAAACATGAAATTAGAACTCAGAAATCCTGCCAAAACGCTTTACTTGTGCCAGTTTTAAGATGCATGGCCGTGACAACATTTAACATAATAGGACATGCAACTCTCTCCACATCTCAGGAGTTCTGTTATATAAACACATTATACAGTGGCCTCATTAAGGGTTATATCTAGGGATGTGCACTGACCCCCCGGATCGGATCGGATAGCGGATCGGAATCGGACCTGGGGGGTCGGATCGGATCGGATCGGATCGGAGGCTGGTCGGATCGGATCGGACCAGATGTCCGATCCGGATCGGACGCCATTTTGAATGCTTTTTCCCATAGCCAAGTATTGTTTTACAAAAACGCCTATAACTTTTTCATTTTTAAAGATAGAAGGATGAAACTTGGGCACATTGTAGACTGGTTAGGGGTAGTTGTCTGTGAGAAATTTCAGAAAGATTGGTGCATGCATTTTGTGGCAATTAATTTTTTAATAAATACCCAGGAATGCCTATAACTTTGTCATTTTTAAAGTTACACACATGAAACTTTGCCACATTGTAGGGGGTACCTTGGGACCTATGTGTGTGAAATTTCAGAAACGTAGGTGCTTGTCTTGTGTGGCAATTAATTTTTAGAAAAATGGGTAGTAGTGGGGTAAATACAGTTACGCCTCCCATTTTTTTATTTTTGAAGATACAAACAGGAAACTTGGGCACATTACAGGTACCACTTGCCTTGATATGTGTGTGAAATTTCAGAAACATTGGAGCTTTCCTTGTGTGGCAATTAATTTTTGAAACAATGAGGAAAGAAACACCTATAACTTTGTCATTTTTAAAGTTACACACATGAAACTTTGCCACATTGTAGGTGGTACCTTGGGACCCATGTGTGTGAAATTTCGGAAACGTAGGTGCTTGCCTTGTGTGGCAATTAATTTTTTAATAAATACCCAGGAATGCCTATAACTTTGTCATTTTTAAAGTTACACACATGAAACTTTGCCACATTGTAGGCGGTACCTTGGGACCTATGTGTGTGAAATTTCGGAAACGTAGGTGCTTGCCTTGTGTGGCAATTAATTTTAGAAAAATGGGTAGTGGTGGGGTAAATACAGTTACGCCTCCCACTTTTTTATTTTTGAAGATACAAACAGGAAACATGGGCACATTACAGGTACCACTTGGCTTGATATGTGTGTAAAATTTCAGACAGCTGGGTCCAGGCATGTGGTGGCAAGGTATTTTTGAAACAATGAGGAAAGAAACGCCTATAACTTTTTTATTTTAAAAGTTAGAAGTCTGAACATTGCTCACTTTGTAGATGGGTTAGGGGTAGATATGTGTCAGAAATTTCAGAATGATAGGTCCAGGCATTTGATGGCTATGGAATTTTTAAATTACATGTTTCAAAAAAATTTCTACAGAGGCCAGGTCTTCCCCTCCCGCTTCCCGCGAAGAAAAGGAAACACTCTCTCGTCTCGATCCCTTTGATCCTTGGTAGTATCCATTACAGGGCTCGTGTCTGCTTGAGTACAAAGTGAAAGCAGACACGAGCCCTGTAATGGATACTACCAAGGATCAAAGGGATCGAGACCAGAGTGATCCTTCCTTGCACGCATGGCTGCAAAACTCAGCTAGGCTCAGCCGTTCTGCTTGAAAAGTGAAAGGAGGAAAGGAAACACGAGCCCTGTAATGGATACTACTAGCAACTTCAAAGGGATCGAGACGAGAGAGTGTTTCCTTTTCTTCGCGGGAAGCGGGAGGGGAAGACCTGGCCTCTGTAGAAATTTTTTTGAAACATGTAATTTAAAAATTCCATAGCCATCAAATGCCTGGACCTATCATTCTGAAATTTCTGACACATATCTACCCCTAACCCATCTACAAAGTGAGCAATGTTCAGACTTCTAACTTTTAAAATAAAAAAGTTATAGGCGTTTCTTTCCTCATTGTTTCAAAAATACCTTGCCACCACATGCCTGGACCCAGCTGTCTGAAATTTTACACACATATCAAGCCAAGTGGTACCTGTAATGTGCCCATGTTTCCTGTTTGTATCTTCAAAAATAAAAAAGTGGGAGGCGTAACTGTATTTACCCCACCACTACCCATTTTTCTAAAATTAATTGCCACACAAGGCAAGCACCTACGTTTCCGAAATTTCACACACATAGGTCCCAAGGTACCGCCTACAATGTGGCAAAGTTTCATGTGTGTAACTTTAAAAATGACAAAGTTATAGGCATTCCTGGGTATTTATTAAAAAATTAATTGCCACACAAGGCAAGCACCTACGTTTCCGAAATTTCACACACATGGGTCCCAAGGTACCACCTACAATGTGGCAAAGTTTCATGTGTGTAACTTTAAAAATGACAAAGTTATAGGTGTTTCTTTCCTCATTGTTTCAAAAATTAATTGCCACACAAGGAAAGCTCCAATGTTTCTGAAATTTCACACACATATCAAGGCAAGTGGTACCTGTAATGTGCCCAAGTTTCCTGTTTGTATCTTCAAAAATAAAAAAATGGGAGGCGTAACTGTATTTACCCCACTACTACCCATTTTTCTAAAAATTAATTGCCACACAAGACAAGCACCTACGTTTCTGAAATTTCACACACATAGGTCCCAAGGTACCCCCTACAATGTGGCAAAGTTTCATGTGTGTAACTTTAAAAATGACAAAGTTATAGGCATTCCTGGGTATTTATTAAAAAATTAATTGCCACAAAATGCATGCACCAATCTTTCTGAAATTTCTCACAGATAACTACCCCTAACCAGTCTACAATGTGCCCAAGTTTCATCCTTCTATCTTTAAAAATGAAAAAGTTATAGGCGTTTTTGTAAAACAATACTTGGCTATGGGAAAAAGCATTCAAAATGGCGTCCGATCCGGATCGGACCTCATCGGATCGGATCGGAGGTTGTCCGGATCGGATCGGATCGGATCGGATTTTCCCGATTTTGGGTCGGATCGGATTCGGATCGTGGATCGGATCCGATCCGATGCACACCCCTAGTTATATCCAGTGGTGTTATTCCGCTAACACAAAGCTTCCACTACTTGTGGAAACTCTGTTTTTATCCTTGCGCAAGTGTCAAATTCAATACTTTCGTGCTTGTGCAAACCATTGTACTGTGACACACAACACACTGCAAAACCCATCGTGCAAGCTGTTTCACGCAACATGATGCACAAGACTTTGCGCTTGGGGTGGCCCAAGCTGTTCAGCATACTGCTGCACAACTTCATTATATTAGATGGCAACTTCATGATATTAGATATTGTGCTAGTTCTCAGTTATATCCAATATTATGCTAGCAAAAACATTACAAGAGTTGGCATTGTTCTACTAGTGGTTGAGCTTAAACAGTAGCCCCACGTCCCCCCCCCCCCCCAAGATATGGCACTCTTTTTGAAACTCAGGAGAATCTCAAAAGCAGTTGGGGAGTTTATGGGAACATGCCAAGCCCCAGGCTGGCCAAAAAAAAAAACAGCTTTTGGGAGCCCAGCCTGTTGATAATTTTATAGAAAACAAACCGGCTGCAGTAGTTTTTCTTCTATAAAATTATACAGGCCTGCACTCAAAGAAACTTAATGTGCAGTTGTATATTACAAGGGAACAACTCCAAACCACGACCCAAAGTAGTATTTTAACTTGACTGCGGCTCGTTGCTTCCAGAGTAGGAGATGCTGCACAACAGATCTACAAAGTCTGCAAGCATTAGTAATCGCACTCACCAAAATTATTTCTTTGGATTGTGGCCCAAGCATCCTGATTTTGCTACAAGGATGCCTTAATTGAAGCACCAGCATAAGTCCGTATCGCAGGACTTTGAAAATGTGTCTGATTTATTTAAGTGGAACATCAAACTGATGTACCTTTCAAAGCACTAGTCACAAAACAATTCTCATATTTCCTTAATATTAAGGCAAATTGTTACGTCCCTATTATAGTACTGGACAGAAATTTGTTTTACATCTCAGTGTGAAAACAAGAATTGGCAATTAAAGAAGAGCTGGTGACAATGTAATAAGCTTCCACAAACAAAAGCTTCATTTAGAGAAATGGTACATTATCCGCTTCTCCTCAGGAAACTGTAAAATGGAGGCATTTCAGGTAACTCAATTAATCCTAGGGAAAAGGGTAGAAGCTCCCAGACTTAGGTTTTTCCTGGGAAGCACCCATGACATCCCCAGATTTATCTGCAACTTTGGGATTAGAAAGCTTGAAGAAATGAATAGTAAACTTGACACCAGAGGCAAACAGCAGCTGAGACAAAGCTTCCACCTAGTCAAGTAGGAGAAAGTACAAGTTGGGCAGCTGAAAAGAGGACATTTGAACCGAAGGAACAACAGGTGATCTTGCTCCCTGGGTGTGCTGTTCAAGTACAAGATCATTCTCCAAAGTGAAACTCAGGACACCATCTCTAGTGCCTGAATAGCACAAAGTTAGCATATAGCTGATGGACTCAGCATAACCTGCTTATTCTCTTTGCTTTCATCTCACTCTCCAATTCTCCTACTTCATTCCTGACTCCCTTAAATCCATGCTCACCGCAGCCATTATATGCATCTTCTTTCTAGTAAATTGCATTTTGAATTATTTTAAAGGCAGTTATTTTAGTCGATGCTACTTTTCTATTTGTTGCTGGATTGTGAATGCACTTAAGGGGCGCGTCTTACACCAGTAAAGAATCGTTTACTTCAAAAGTAAATCCCATTTACTGTTCAGTCCCACGCTTCTGTTTCTTTCCTTATAGTATTTTCCTGAAAATTGTGCAACTGTTTGTGCTTTTTTTCAAAGTTATTAACGCCTGAATTTTTAGTCTACCTATGCTCTGTTGTCTTTTGTAACAAGTAATTCAGTTCTAATGAATATTAAAATAGTTGATATCATTGATGAGTGTGCCAACGAAGAAGTCAACTTTACTACATACCGGTCAAGATCCAAACAAACATGAATGGTTGCTTCACTTGCACATGGAGGGCTTTTAAGTTCCTACTTAAAATAGCAGCTCCCCATGGGACCTCCAGAGTCAGGAGGTCCCTAGAGTGATGCTGCAAATGGCACAAGAGACTGCAACTGGAATGAATTTCTGCCCCTTCCCATGTATGAAATTCCTGTTCATACTTGGGAAGCAGTGGGTATAGATTTCACCCTTAGTTCTTCCAGAACCTACAACAGAAGGCCTATATTTATTACAATCTAGGCCACACCCATCTTAACTTTTTAATTTACAAAACAGTCTCATATATATTGAAAGACTCTGCATTAAATCTGAAAACCGAAGAACGACTCAGGCGTAAATATGTTCTTCTATAACATAAATCAGAATCCCTTTTCAAACCCTTAGTCTCCCCTCCTCCCTACAATTTCCTTCCAATGTTTAATAAAATACTCTAAACAGGGACTGGCCAACAAGAACATATTACGCCAGTCCTTTTCCAGCATCACTGCCTGCTGGTCCAGGCCCGATTCAAAGTGCTGGTATTAACATTCAAAGCCCTAAACGGCTTGGGGCCAGAGGGTCTTCTCTGTTGTGGCACTCCGGCTGTGGAACTCTTTTAGATGCCAGGTGAAGACTGTTTTATTTTCACAGTATTTTCACAGTTTATTAGTCCAAATTTTAACTTTGCTGCTTTAAATTTGTATTTTAAATCCGTGCTGCTGCTTGGTTTTATCCTGCTTGTTTTCTTATATTGGATTTTTATGCTGTGTTCTTATATTGGATTTTTATGCTACATTTTTTACGTGGTTGTTTTATATTTTGAACAATTGTTATGGTTTTATTTTTTGTAAACCGCCGAGAGCGCTTCGGTTATTGGGCAGTATAAATATGCAATCAATCAATCAATCAAGCCAGTTTACCTTCCGCACCACCTCTTCCTCCTCCTGGCGCTTTTCGTAATGAGAAAAGTCATCGAAGATGGAGGTGGTGTGCTTGTACGTAGCAATAATTTTAAGCACTTGTTTTGCTTTTTCTAAGGGCACCTCCTGAGTGTCACGGGAGTTTGTAACTGGTTTGTTGTCATTGTTCTCCAGCCTGATATGTCGGAGCTGATTGTTGGGCACATCTTTCACGAAGATCCACTTGACGTCAAATTTCCCCTTCCACTTGTCCTGAGACCAGACTCCAGCACTGGTGCCATAGTCCACTGAAGACTTCATTTCTGCCACTCCACAGAAATGTCCGCTGCCGTTGACACTGAAGAGTAAGTAGACTGGACCCTTACTATTCATAGAGCGGAAAGCACTGTCCAAACGCTTGTTGCCATGTTCTGTGCTACACCAAATAGAGTATTTGATGGAACGGTGAATGTCGTCCTCAGAATAGCTCTTAATTATGAACACGCGTCCATTTTTAAGGTTCCATTCAAAATCCTTAGGGTTGTAACTGTGGGCAGCTTTCAGCTTTTCAAGCACAGGATGGGATTCACTGCCTGGGATGGAGTTGGCTGGAGTACTGCCAGGTGAATTGCTCTCATTGCCAGTTCCTGCGCTTTGGCCAAAAGCTGCGTTTCGGTTACGAGGCGCCACCCACCGGTTTTGAGGTGGCAGTGGCTGAGGGTTCTGATATGGCAGCTGGCTCAGCGGAGGCGGCTGGGCAGGAATAGGCTGAATAAGTTGCGGTTGTGGGACTGTTTGAGGAGAAGGGATCTGCTGGGGAGTAGGAACTTTGGCCACAGGGCCTTTATTGTCCCATGTACCTATGTCCATGTTATGTTTAATAGGCGGCGGAGGCAAAGCCCCACCTATTACAGGTCCACTTTTTGCTTTCATCTTGGGCTGAGGTTTCGCAGGCTTGCTAGCAATAGCAGCCCAAGAGGTTGGCTTGGAAACTGGCAAGTTTATACTTGATCCACCATTGCCAGACAAAGCGCCCGTCATCCCAGCACTGTTTACCACAGAACCCACCGTTTTCACAGCAGACGTTGTGACATCCCCACCTATCTTCAGTCCAACCATTCCTTGTTCAATGCTATTCATCCCGGGAGCTTTATTTAACGTATCATTATGAAATCCGGTCTGCCCATCCACAATAGTACCACCCAGAGAGCTGGGTGGATAGCTGTAGCTGCTTCCATAAGCTGAGTTTTGAGTCTGCTGTCCTTGAGACCCACTGGTTCCCCATGCTGAGAAAGGTGGGTTTTCAGGGAAAAAATTAAACCTGTGTGGGTAAATGTTGTTCCCCAGTCCACCAGGCTGTCCAAAAACAGCATCATGCATGAAATGGTGATCACCATTACTGAGTTGTCCATAGGTAGTGAGGTATGGGATAGGTGGGTCTCCGCCAGTGGACCATGGTGCTTCACTGAGAGAGTAGGGAAAGCTAATAGACGGTGGATAGTAACTGGATAAGTAGGGATCTGTCATTGATGGATAGCTGTTGTTCTGTTAAAGACAAGAAAAGTGAGATATTCACAAGGTTATTCAAACTAGAAGTGATGCTTTTTTTAATGTTCAATTCTGCACTACCAAATGCTTCACATTTTTAAAACGTCTCTTTGCTTCTCAACTGTTTCAGCCACTCAAATTAAAACGGGTTTCTTGGATCACAAACTTTCCCACAAACTATTTCATGGGTTAATCCTCATGAGAGCCACGTAGACTTATGTGCTTTCAACGACATATTTTGTTTTAAACCTCCTCTAGCTTTTGGTAACTGAAGAACTACGTTTAAACTAGTCTGAAGATGCCAATGTTATAACACTAGAATTGCTTATTCCACAGTTTTCAAAATGCTCTCAAACATTACACCAACATTGTGCAGACATTTTGCAAAGTATCAATAAAATTAAATGTTTACAGATTGTTAAACTGTGTTGCTTTGAAGCAAGATTACCTCCACTGTGCAAACCATCAAAAATGCTTGACATTTTCATCCAAATGCAATCTCCACTGAAGTGTTCCTATCCATACCAGTGTTGCCAAGGCACATCACGTAAGTTTCACAAGTGACTCTCTGCTCTTCCACCTCAGATTCAGTTACCAAAACATGCCACTTCTTCTTATAACATCTTGCAAATTCTGACCCTTTTTACTCATTATCACTGCTCTTTGGTCCACACACGCTCTATACCCATTAACATTCTTCACCCATCTTGGTTCTACTTATCTGCCCAGAATTCTGTTCCCCTAATTATCCATCCCGCCAGTTATTTTGATTGAATTCTACAACTCAGCAGTTTAACCTCATCTTCGTTCTGATCCAGCAAAGCCTTTTGTATATTCTTATTCCTCAAGGTTTCATCTTCTCTCATTTATTGCTCTGTTTTCTCTCAACACTGGCTCATCTTCTTTCAAACTCACTTATCATACTCCTCCACTCTTAAGGTGTCTCTGCCCCAAATGGTGGGTTTTTGTCCATATCATGTCTGTAATATCACCTTATCTTCATCTCTTTTCTCAAAGCCTAGCTTTTCTCTTTAGCTTTTCCACAGTCTCTTTTCTCCCAGGACAGTCCCACCCTACTGGGGCTACTTTATTTATAATATTTTAACACATCAGCTTTTGTTGAGAAAAAGGACACGTCGTGAGAGGGTGTACATACTCAGGCGTTTCAAAATTAGACAATATTAACTATTACTTGCACTAGGTTCCAGCAAACACAAAAGGCAAGCATCATTATGTCACAGAAAGAAATAATAATTCCTACCAACTAAGAGGTTTTCCACTATGAAGTCTTATCTCTGAGCTACGTTTACCATGTAGCAAGTTTGGAACCTATGCCATTCCAGTTAGAAGGGATCACAATTAGAAATGATTTAAACTAGCAGGTGTTTCATCAGTAGTATTCTGTTCCCTTAAGCATTCCAGAATAATTTCTGTCTTGTAACTCCAAGTCTAAAGTTTCCATGTAGAGCCTTAGCAGGATAAAGCAAATTCACCACTCATTTTTGGTAAGCTATCCAACTATTTTGCTTGGGTTATGCCAGGAAAGAGCAAAGAGTATGCGAGGAGAAGCCTTAGTATTAAGCTTCATTTCAAAAGAAACCACAAAATGAAATGTATCCCAACAACCAACATAAAAAATAACTGACAAAAAGGGATACGTCACGTAATAAAAATAGAATCTCTGGGCTATATTTACATACACAAAACACATGAAACCACTTTAGAAATTCACATGAAACCACTTTTGAAATTCAGATTTTTTTTAAAAAAACAACAACTTCTATCGTCACTGGAAAATTCTCTAAATTCCATATTATTGCATTTCTAACACATTAGCTTTTCTTGAGATAAGGTACACCTCATGAGAGGACATACATACAGGAAAATAATCATTTGCAAAGAAACCCACCAAACTGGCTTATGTGTTTTGTGTATGCACATTCATTTTGTTAATTTGTCATTACATTTCATATCTCAACGTGTTCAGCTTCATTTCAACCCATTTCTCCTTAACTTTTACGGGATTGTATTTTGTTCCTTTAAATCACACTCAACAATATTGAGGCTTTTGGAATCACAATTCTAAATGGGCAATTTACCCTTTTAATCTAGTTATCTGTCCACTCTGGTAACGCGGTTCACCCACATGAATGCAATGCAGTATGGAAAGGGTTTTCTGCTGCAAAAGTGGCCAGATTTTTATCAGCAGCCATTCCCTCATCAACGTCTGGTAGAAATCTAATATATGTTACATGGAAGGACTGTGTCACACATTGCTGAGTCCAGAGCTATAGAAATGAGTGCCAGCTCTTACTGAACTTCTTCCAAGCCACCGTTCCCCGAAGGAGTGGCTTGGGTCAATTTACAATGAAAAATGGAGGGAGACACAGCACACAAATGATTCAAACCGCACGGCATTATTGATATATGAAAGCCTATACTGAGAAGTACTAAAAGTAATCTTCCAAGATGATTACGGAGTCAAAAAAGCAGCTATATAAATAATATGCATTTGGGAGGGTCTGCTAAAGTGAGGATATATCATATGTTCAGCATAATGCTGATATTCTTAAAGGGTAAGAATTACTAGTTATGTTAACTATATATAACTGCCAGTAACGGAGGCATATGCCTCTGAATACCAGTTGCTGCAGAACGTGAATGGCAGGGTGCTGCTGAACTCATGCCGTTTGTGGGCTTCCAACAGGCATCTGGTTGGTCAGTGTTCAATCAGAATGCTAGATTAGACAGGCCTTTGGTCTGCTTTGTCATGGCTCTTATGTTCTCCAATAACCATCAGTACTTAAAATGAGTTCCTACAGGCCATCAATAGTTTAAACAAGCCTTCCCAAATTTGGTGCTCTCCAGATGTTTTAGACCTCAACTCTCTTCAGCCCCAACCAGCCTGACCAATGATCAGTGATGTTGGGCATTGTCGTCCAAAACATCTTTAGAGCATTATTTTGGGGAAGGCTTGTTTAAACCATCTGCTATTGTTACTATCATTATTATTACTTTAATAAAATTTGTTACCATCACAGAAACGGTTAAAATACTAAAAGCGCAAAGCAGCAGAAGACCTGAAGATCTTCTACATCCAACTATCTCCAGCATCACATAGGATATACTCCCAACACTAGCAGAAAGCAGAAAGAATCAAACCATGATATGCCCAAGTTGTCTGAAAGCAGACTTCTCCATCCTCTCCTCCCCCTGCAGCCCTCCTGTACCCACTCCAAATCTATTCTTGAGGATCCCCAAACCTTCGGAGCAGAATTCAGGGGTGATGGGAAATCCCTTCCACCAGCGCTTTCTTCCCCACTGATAGAAGGACACCGTTCAATTCAAGCCAAGGAATAATTTGAGCCAATAAGCCAACTGTGTCACCCACATTAGTTTATTGGGAAAGAAACCATTCCCCCTGAAACACACGCTCGTTTTCTAATCCTATAGAAAGGAATAATTTAGATAAAAGGGTGGACAACTGCTCAGTGTAGCGTCACATAAGTAACATATCATAAAACACACACACCAATTTCCTTATTTTAGGTGTAAGAGCCAGTATGCTATGCTGAAAATATACAAGGGGGGCTGAATATATGGAATTCAAGTTAAAATCTCATCTTGTCTATGAAGCTCACTGGATAGCCTTTGGAGTGGCACTACCCTCACACAGACTTATCTCTCAGGGCTATCATGAATTTAAATTAGCTAAAAAGCATAAACCATTTGCTAACCTGGAAAGTGCTGAAAAGGTAAGATACACACCAATTTCAATGACAATGAAGGAGGATTGCTTGGAGGATGGCAACAAGGGAGAGGGCCTTCTCAGTGGTGGCTCCCCAATTATGGAACGATCTCCCCGACGAGGCTCGCCTAGCGCAAACATTGTTATCTTTTCGGCGCCAAGTCAAAACTTTTCTCTTCTCCCAGACATTTAACAGCATATGTTGAGGGTTTTGTTGTTTGACTCAGAATAGTTGTTTTAAATGGATATTGTATTTATAATCTGTTTTTATGCTTTTTATGCTTTTAAAATTTTGTATATTGGTTTTTTAATGTTCAATGTTTTTAATTTTTGTAAACTGCCCAGACAGCTTCACCTATGGGGTGGTATATATATGTAAATAATAAGAATAAGAATAAGTAAAACTGGCCCAACTTTTCAATAAGGCTTCAGCTACTCATTCAGCCTATAGAAGGTTTAATCCCAAATGTATGAAGGTGGCTCACCCCCATATATGGTGGAGGCAGGCTATTTATACTTAAAGTGTACACAGTTCTTGATGTAGGTGACTGAGGGTCAAACTACATGTTGGAGGAGAGCCTTTTATTTTGAAAAGGGATTGGGGATGTGGGGGGTGGCTCAGCCTTTCCCCTGGTACAAATCACATTCCTGAAGTTGCTATTATTTGGGGGGGGGGGGGAAATCCATGATTAAGCTTTCCCCTCTGCAGCTAATAGAGCTCTGGGGATAATTTAAATTGGGAAATAGATGCTGGGGTAAAGGAGAAGAAAAGCTAAAAGTTGATACTTTTGTCTAATTCCTATTGGTCAATTAAGAATCATCTGCAGTGTGTTGAGCGGTATGCTTCTCACGTAAAAGAGAGTTGACCTTATTTCAAAGATCCAAACGACTACTGCATGGCATGGGGAAGGAACTAAATGGCATGCTGAGGGACAAAATATTTATTTATAATTTGCTGGCACCTTAAGAGAAGCTGCAGAGGAGAAGAACTTGTCCACAGAGAAAATATATGGCAAGAATGATGTGCAGAGTCAGGGGTTTTATACACAAGCACTGTAGCTACCCGAAACAACTGCTTGCTTGGAATTACAGTACACTCTTCAAAACATCATTAACTGAAATCATGGACATGATATGAATACACATTAAGAAGTAGAATGTAACCACTTGAAACAGAGCATGAAGCAGCTACTTTACATAAAATGTTTTCATTTATTGCTTTCACATAGAGTGATCCGTTTGCTGAGGAATGTGCCCAAGAAGCTACGGCACAGCAGCCTTCCCCACTGTGGTGCCCTCTAGAAGTTTTGGACTACAACTACAGTCAGCATTGACCACTGGTCATGCTGACTAGGGTTAATGGGAGTTGTAGTTCAGAACTTCTGGAGGCCAGCTCGTTGGGGAAGTCTTTCCCCCATGTCCTCTTTTCTCCGCAAGTAACTTTGAAAAATGAGCATGTCAGATAGATTTTCTGTTTTGGCTGATGCGCAACTCAGAGACTCTACTAAAAATGAAACTGTCTATTTCTCAGCAGTTTCAGATCATCAGTTTCACAAACATTTTAGGATATTAACATTCTCAGCATTAACAGAAAGGAACAACAGCTTGATCTTTACTTCATAAGCAGACACAAAGAAACCACAACATCCTGAGGGTGACCTGTAAGTGACCCTGACAATTTAAGCCAATGGTTGATTGTTTACCTGAAATTAGACGGAATGCTACACCACCATAAGTGGCCTTCGACTCTCTCTGCCATATACAAGAAAGATTTCTTTAAAAAAAAAAAAGAAAAAAGGACAGCTTCCTGGTGACTTACACTCCCTAAAAGCCTTTAAAAAAATAAAAAATCAGAACATTTTTCAGCAGTGTTGACTAACCTGATTTGACTGTCCAGAAAGGTAAGGTTCAAAATCGTTGTCATGAACTGTATCCTTTTGATGAAGAGAACCATTTTGTACTGAAACAAAAGAGCTGCAATTATAACAATGTACATTCTGAAGTTTCAATAAAGAACTATTTCCTAAAGCATAGCGACAGTATATGTACACAAAGCAGTCGTTATTCTATGGCCATGTCAATCTAGACAAAGCAAAGGGATCAGATTTCAGCAAGATGGGTGGGTAGGGGGACCTTCCACAGGCACTCGAGATGCTAATGTTGCTTATAAAACTAGCTTGAATGACTGTTATTGAGCAGCATGCAAGCAGGTTTTTCAACAACCTGCACCACAGCTTTGGCAAGAACAGGAGTAATACTCATACAATACACTAACATACACTTCTCTTGTGAAGAAAAACTGGAGAGCTTAGCAAGCAAGAACAGAAATCTGAGAGGCCTCCAAGTCAGCAAGGCATGCCAGGAAGAGGTCAATAATATACTAGCTGAGTGGTCTTTAAAGTTCAAGCTTTGGTATCCTTGTATGTAAACTGGAGATTATACCCTTCTCTATTAGGCTAGATAACTCCAGTTAAAATATTTATTTATTTTAGACTGCATATTACTATCTATTAATACTTAATAAATAGCAACAATATCTGCACCACTCAACTTTTCAGACTGTATTCTTGGGAACCCTGGGATTTCTTGAAAGCTTAAAACAAGTTCCACAATAAGATTACCACTAATACAGAGAAGCTTCCTTGAAAGATAGCTTGCCAATCATTACAGATTGTCTCTCATCACATGCAATGCAGGAGGTGCTGGGTGTGTTCTAAGGTGTGAACTCTATTCATAGAGACAGACATTGAGGCCTTATAGGCCTGGCCAGCACTCCATGTGAATTGAGTGGGCATCCTAGAACATTCCTTCCTGAGCAGAACCCTCTTGCAGCATTCAGTTGTTCCATGGCAAAGCAAATGATGAAGGTTCGAAAGCCACTGGTAATACAGACAAGTTAGCAAATGCATCAGATCTACCAGAACAGACTTTTATAAATAAAACATATTAAATGCTCAGTCATTATAGAAAAATATATAAAAACCTGATCTCATATGTATGCAAAATCAGAAAGGCATATCACTGAGTTATACCAAATTCAAATTACGCTCGTAAGAAACTACAAATAAGTATCTGAATCAAATAGGATGCATTAGTCTAGGGCACTTACAGCGCTTTAATGGCTTATTGTAACAGGAAACATTCCCACTTTTTTTGGGGGGGGACACAAAATTTTAAAGCCATTCAAAGTGCTTTGCTGCAGATCACATACAGCAAAGCAGCTTTAATACGAAATGCTAGAAGTATGATATGAACATTTAAAGCACAATAAAATACCATTTTCACAACACTACCAACGCCAGCATACCTTAAAGCTAAAAGTCAAGAGTCTCATGCCAAGTTAGGAATGCTGAAATCCACTTAAAACACACAATAATCAACATAAAATTGACTGTGTGGTACAGCAGGGCTGAGTTAAGGCTATTTCTAGAAACTTTTGATACATTTGTCCACTACGCTCTCTTTTTTAAAGTGCTTAAAAAGCCTTTAACTTGCTCCAGAAACATGGGGTTGAGTATCCCTGCGAAATTAACATTCCTGGCATTATAGTATGAAGGAAAGATATGCCAGATGATGGTAAGATATTGTATAATTGCTTGAGGGGACACATGAACGTATACATTTTAATTTACTTTTTATTGTTGCCTATTCTGACATTTCAGGTTTGGGTGGACTATATTACAGAATATTATATGTAACATTATGATCCAAATTCACAATATAAATTGTAAGCAAGACTGTTTGCTTTCCAAAACTCAGCTTGATCAGGTGCTATTTTATATATAATCTCTACACCTTGCACTCACAGACACAGAGTTTGAACTTTGGGATATGTGCTACAAGAATAGTTTCAATGGAAAAAGAGAAGTGATGTATCAACTCCCATGACCTATAATCCCATAACTACCAATAATACTCTGGTGACAAAAGAGGAAGTGGCTAACTGCAATAGAAAATTAACATTATCTTGGAATTTTACTATTTTGGGGGGCATTTCTTTATAACAACTCTGCTTGCATCATTGCTGTTTAACACAAATGGGAGAGTATGTATTATTTTGTATTTATTTATTGCATTTCTATACTGCCCAATAGTTGAAGCTCTCTGGGCGGTTTACAAAAATTTAAACCATAAAAACCATTCAAAATATATAACAACGACAGTATAAAAACTTAATTTAAAATACAGTATAAAAGCACAACCAGGATAAAAACCAAGCAGCCATGCAGAAATTACTACGGATTTAAAATATAAATTTAAAGTATGTTGTATTTAAAAGTATGTTGTAATACACTTTTCAAAAGTAGAAATCTATTAAGTAAATATGTAAGACATTTAAACAAACCAGCCTCTGGTAAGAGGGCATGGACTGCAGTCCAATATCCATTGATTTCTGAGTAGACACATAGGATTGTAACACCTAAATTAGTATAAAAGGCTTGCTTCTACATAAAGATAGGATCTTGTTGCATTAAAAAAAGCTGTATTTCATCAGTGAAAGCCAAGTTAGGTATGCATTTAGCCTACATCTGTTTTTGGAATAATCTATTTTAGGTCAGAAGTTTCCTTACCTTTATTATCCTGTCCTTTTGGTCTCTGTCATATTACATGGAAAGATAAAGAAAAGCAAACAGATAATACTTGTCACTTGCTGAGCCCTTGGAATAAAGCAAACAACCACTCTAATTTAAACATTGCAATTCATAAAATACAATGAATACACAATGTTGTAAATCCATTTAAAAGTTTATAATTACAATTCCCATCCACAACACTTTTTCCTGGCCTCAAAATTCCCTGCATCTGTTACCATTTGATATCTAATGAATTATTTCAGATTATTTGTGTTTAATTCCAGATAGAAATGGTCAAGGGCATGGCATGCACAGTATCAGGAACTTTCAAGGAATTGGTACAGAGAATATCCTCAGTAGAGGAATGTAATAAATGTCAGGGATTGAGCCTAAGAGTGGAGACTGAATGTCAGGAAAGAGACACAAGAAAAGCACGATGTCTCAAAACAAAGGTAGAAATCCAGAGAGAAGGGGAAAAAAATCTAGCTTCTTAAAAACTAAATATTCACAATGTAAGATTAAAAACAAGGGATGAACTGCTAGATGATAAAAAAGAGGCACTGACTTCTACAGAGACCTACAGAACAAAAGAGAAACCACAAGCTGACCCAACATGGGAAATGTTAGCCTTAATACAGACGTATGAAGAGAGATACAAACTTTTTAGTTCTCTAAGGGCACAATCCTTTGCATGTTTAAGACAGAAAAAAGATCCTACGATTCCCAGCATTCCCAAGGCTGCCATGGCTGGCTGCGGAATGCTGGGTTTTGTAGGACCTATTTTTCTGTCTAAACAAGCACAGAATTGTGTCCAAAGTGCCCTAAATAGGGAAAGAAGAAAGAGAAGAACTGAGACAACAACAACAAAACAAGGCAAAGATTAAGTCCAGGGGAAGCCAACAAAGTGAGAGAAACACATGCATAAATCAAGAAGCATCACAACAGTGAATAAACATGTACTCAGAGTAAAGAAGCAAGAGGTGGCTGAGAAAGAAAATTGTCTAACACAGCACAGGACATCCGTAGTTAAGAACAAACGTACGACTGATGTAGCATGGCAACTAAGGCTGTGAGGTCCCCGGTCTAAATTCCATTTCAACCATGAATTCACTAGGTAGCTTCAGGAAAGCCATTGGGTTTGTTCAGACGACACGCTAACCATCATGTTTCGCTCAAAAACATGATCCGCAGTGGGTTAGCATGTTGTATGGCAGAAGAAACCCCTCCCCATCGTGGGTCACCTACCCATGCCCACTAACTATCTCATGCAAGATGGTTAACAGGCGCCCATGGCGGTTCCCATGTCATCTGGTGTGTACCCGGTGGGTATTTCAGGGAGTTTTGGTGAAAAAAAACCAAAAAAAATGCCGTGACCATAGAGTCTGCCGACAAGTGCAACCGCCACTTCCGGTGACGCTCTTGCACCATGGAATTTCTCAATGGTAGCTGCCATTTTGTTTTTCATTTTTTCTGTCAGAGTGGCTGCCGGGTTCGTCTGTTTAGAGAAGCACTGGTTACCCACCGGGTTGTTCTGGACCCATTTGGTATAAGTTCTGAGGTTAAAAAGGACCAGATTTACACCGGGCACCTGTTTGGGGTACGGAGGACACCAGGATGTGTGGATTAACTGCACTGAAGTAAAGGATTTATCCATGGAGAGGGGAGGGAGGGGAACCACACAGTGCCACGTGGTCCCCATTCATGTGGTGGCCCCCCTGTAGTGGTCCGCATCGCACGGTTTCCCTACCCACCCCCCCTCCATGCGCAACTGAACAGGCCCACTACCACTTATCCTCAGACTCTTGCAATATGAGGATAACACTACTTGCCTACCTTACAGGGCTACTGTAAGAATTGCTGAGATAATGTAAGACCATCCAAACACTCCGAAGCACTATATAAAGGCCAAGCATTGTTATTAATAATGGAGAAAGGAAGCTCATTTGCATGTACTCAGACACAGAGCTTTCTAAAAGCAAAGGCAGCAAGACAATTAAGAAATACCAAGTTCCTCCAGTGAAAGGGGACTGTGATGCATGTATTTCAAAGAAAACATTAACAGTCAAAGAAAAGAAAAAAGGGAGATGGGAGAGGATCAATGACACGCCAGATAAACCTAAAAAGGGAATGAACACCAAGGGCAAAGCAAAAAACAAACAAACAGTCCTACAGAGACTGAAACCCAAAGCTGAACACTGGAGTGCAGTATATCCTGAATTTATAGTGAAGAGCACCTTATAGAAGAGGAAAAGATGACAGAGAAACTACCAAGTACCTATCCAGGCACTGATGCTCAAGTAGGAAGCAAAGAAGAACCCATGGAGACTAAATAAGGTAAGGAGGTAACGAAAAACAGGGGGTGGGGGTGGGTGGAGAGCTGGCAAAGAAACATGGACCTAAATACAGGCACTACACTTGGGCTGTGGAAGCTGTGAAGTGATGCAAAGTATTTGGCACAAGAATGAACACAGAAGCATAACATCCAATGTTGTGTTCTTCAAAAGGGACCTATACAGTGGCTTCAGATGGCTGCTTTACTTAGGAAACAAATGCAAACCCAGATTTGCCCCCAAATGTACACTCAGAGCCACAGACAATCACAGCTCCCTGATGCACTTGGAAACAGGAGTATCAGAGATACTCATGCGTCTATCCTACCCTCACATTAAGCGCACACTTAAAACATCTCAAGTGCACAGCTCTCAACGATGTGTTTGTAGCAACCTCCGAGAAGCCTGCTTGTGTCAGTGTGTGCATGGGAGACGGGCACGGCCAAACTCCAAGGGGGCAAAACAAAGGGCTGAAAGTGGGGGGAAGGAGGTAAAAGAGTGAGAAAAACAAGCTGAAGCCAAATGCAATAAGGAACAGGGAAGGGTCTACTCAGCCTTCCTCCCAGCTTGGCACTGCCCAGATGTGCTGGGCTGCAACTCCCATCATTATGGGGGTGATGGGAATTGTAGTCCAACACATCTGGAAGGTGCCAGGCAAGGGTGGTCTACATTAAAACGGGAGGGGGGGGAGAGAAGAGAGAGAGATCAGAGTCTCTCTAGAACAGGCAGCCATAAAGACGCGTGTGTGGCCGAGGCAGGGAGGTTTGTCGAGGGCCAGGAAGAAAGGAAGGGGGCGGGAAGGCAGCTAAAGAACGGGGCGAGGGTTAAACAGCAAACAGGGGAGGGGGGGAGAGAACAAGGGGGCAGAGGAAGGGAGGCGCTGCCTGTTCTTCCCTACCTCCCACCCCAGTGATCCACTTACCTGGGGGTCAACGCTGGTGGCAGACATCTCTCATGCGCCCTGAATTGGGGTGGGGGTGGGGGCGGGGAGGAGGAAGGGGAGGGGGCGAGGCCAAGCACCAGAGCGCGGGGGGGGGGGAGCGGGAGGGAGAGCGTGTATGTCTGTGTGGGAGCGAGGGAGGGAGGGAGGCAGAAGAGAGGAGGGGGATGTGGGTGGGCGGCCGGGTGGGCGGGCGCTCCCCCCTCCCGTCGCTCGCTTTTCCCGGGAGGAGGGAGAGTGGCTGGCTGGCCGGGGGGGGGGGAATGAGAGAGAGAGAGAGAGACGGAAGAGATACCGAGTACGCACGCGCGCTCTGGGTGGGCGGGTAGGAGGGGGAGAGGGGGGGGGGTCTTAGGTCAAGGGAAGGAGGGGGAGGGGAGAGGGCCGCGCGCACGCGCGCTGGATCGTTGGTGCGCGCGCGGGATCCTTCTCTCACATCGCTCGCCTCCACACAGAGAGACCCGCCGCCGCCGCACGTTCGCCTCCCCCTTTTCTCTCTCCCGCTCTCGCTCCGGGCCTGAGGGGCGTCGGATCGAGTCCCCCTCCTCTCCTTTCCTTGAAACGGGGGGGGGGGGGGCGGGTGGGAAGAAGACGGGCACTTTACTCGCCAGCCGGAGGAGCCTTCGAAGTCCAATGGCGGCGGGGACCGGGCTGCGGTGACGTCAACGCCTCTGCCGCGTGGGGCATGCCGGGAGAAGACGGGAGGGGGGAGAGAGACACACTCTACGCTACGCGAAGGAGGAAGAGGGAAGGAAGCGGGGAGAGAGAAAAGGGCATCACCTGCTGCGCACGCGCAACAGGGACGCGAGCGACGGCGGCCGTTACGCGGAGCAGGCGACGCGTAGCCCCTCCTCCTTTGGGTCTGCCGGTTTCTAAGTTCCCGCCCAAACTGCCTTCGCTCGCTCGGGGCCGGGAGGGATGATTGACGGGCAAGAAAAGGAGGAGGGGGTGGGCTTTATTACTGAGTCGGAACCAATAAGGAGGGAAGCTAAAGCTGAGGGAGAAGAATGGCGGAGCGGTTTTACCTCATGAAGAGGGCTGGGAGGGTGCAAATGGGAGCGGTTCTCCCTCCTCCTCCTCAGCCAATGCTAATTTAATAAATACCGGGTGTCCTCTGTTTCTTTCACCTCTCCGCCCCCTCCGACGCGGCTCCTGTGCTTTTTCACAGCTGCGTTGCAGGCAGGTAGAAATCCGACAGGTGCGGTACGGCGGATCCAGACGGGAGAAGAATTTTCACCTGTTGAATTTCCGATGCATTCCAGCCATTCCCAAGAGCCCTGCCTGGGGAAGAAAAGGTGGCAGCCCTTTCCTGCCCAATTTAAAATGGCAGCAGGGTCGGATTCGTGCATATATTCCTGCTTCAGGTGCAACACACTCGCCCCTAAAGCACCGTCGTGTTAGGTTTGCAGCAGAGGGTCGGGATGATCCCCAAATACGTTTCCTTTGGAGAGTGTAGCTCCTGAAAATAATGTCATAATTGCAATTACTGCAGGAGCAATTTTTTTTTTAAAGGTACCAAAGACAACACAACAATGCTAAGGGTGCAAGTCGACTTATGTTTAGACTGGAAAATAAAAGACCTACAACTCCCAGCATTCCTCAACCAGCCAAGTTGTAGGATTTTTTCTGTCCTGCATGGACAGAAAGTATTAGATTGATTTATGAACCTAAATAAAATGTAGCGTGGTGCGATTCTAAGCATGTTTACTCAGAAGATTTACCTCTGAGTAAACATGAATAGGATTGCATTGCCACCCGCACAGGTGTCTCCAGGGATCAAGAGGTGTTGCGCCAAACCTCGAAAGAATCCGTTTTCAAAGGCGTGTTATAAGCTGGAAAGAAGATATTTGCAAAACACACAGGAGAGACCCAGAAATAACTCCGGGTTTCAAAACAGCCAAAGAACCAAATTGACATGCCACAAGAGTAAAGCAGAACTGCACCAAACCCCTCAAGAGTCCACGGTCAAGTGCTTAAAATCCTCTTGCCTGTCAGATACGAATCAGGTTTTAATGGCCAGTGGGACCAGTGACAGTAAAATGGGGGAGCGCTTGATATTTGTGACTGAAGAGTGAGTTGCAGTAAGATAGGATGCTAAGCCGGGGTGGGGGGAGATGCACTCTTTGCTTTGGCCAAAACCGCAGGTGGCCTTTCTCTTCACCCATCAGCGGTCAATTCACAGCAGGCCTTGTTACCTTCCTCTGGGTGGGAAGAGGCTTTCCTGCCCCATGGTGATCTCCTTGCATGACAGCCTGGGCTTCCCTGTCAAAGCGTGATGTGCTCCACTTGGCAGGCTCAGGAAGGAACGATGCTTCTTTAGCCAAGATTTTACAGCGCTCCTAATAGACAGTCCAGACAAAGCAGAAGTGCTGTGGGTAGGAAAAGTAACCAAACGGGATAGAGGATTGCATCTAGTCTTAGACAGGGGTTGCACTCACCAAGTGCGCATTTTAAGAGTGCGCCTGGATTTGGTTCTAACTGGGGAAGCTCTGATGGTGGTGGCCAGGCGTACTTTTTACCAAAATAGGCTGGTCTGCCAACTGTGACACTATCTGGAGAGGGAGGATCTTGTTTCAGTTATTTATGCTCTGGTGACATCTAGGCTGGACTACTGCAATGTGCTCTACGTGGGGGCTGCCTTTGAAGACAGTTTGGAAGTTTCAGCCGCCTGGATATTTGTAAGAGCTGGTGGTCTGCTCATGTGACATGAATTCCAGCCTGCCCAGGCTCTGTTGTTATCAACTGAGGCCCTTCTCACTTGGCCACCGCCAAGGGTGTTTAGGCTGGTGAGAACAAGAGGGCCTTTTCAGTGATGGCCCTATACTTTTGGAATCGGCTTCCATCAAGGGTTTGTAAGGCCCCTTTTGTAACAGGTCTTCAAAGAAGGTTCTGAAGACCCACCTGTTTTTGCTGGTCGTTCCATAATCAGTGGGCTGCAGGTTTTGTTGGTGTTGTTTTCATAGCATTTTTATTGAATGTCAATTGATTTTCTATTTTGTTTTTTGTTGGTTTTTTTGCATAGTTTTGTATGGCTTTATCTTTTACATCGCCTTGAGAGAGTTCAACCCTTAAAAGTAGCCTGACAATCATTTAAAACAAATAAATATAAATAATAGGGCAAAGCAGCTGCAAAGAGCCTAGAGTTGCCATCTGTCATGGCTGGTTCCAGAAGACACAACATTGTGAAGCGGCTTCCAGGACAAAACTGCATGCCCTTTGCGTTCTACATAATCATAACAGGACTTCTTTTATTTGTTTGTATGTATGTTTGCTTGTTTAAAAATTGTTTAACACTCTACAATTATGAAAAGGAAAGAAAACAAACAAAGCTAAGAAACATAATAATAGCCAAAACAGCAGAATGAGATGTTCTGGCTGAAGAAATCCCTAAAAGGCCTAGAGGGAATAAACAAGTTTTTCCTTGGCACGTAAAGGATAACAAAATAAATACCAAGGCAGCTTAAATGAGATACTACAGCTGAAAATACGCTTTCCTCCTGGTCACCAGCCACCTTACCTTTGTTAGTGGGATACCCACAGGATATACATAATGAGCCAATGGCCGTAATGTTCAGGAAGGTTGATAGTGAAGTATGCAGGTATTCCTTTAGGAATTGGGCTCTCCAGTCATAAAGGTCTTATAGGTAATTGAAACAGGGACTCCAGAAGTATTTTTAAGGTTAGGGGATGCAGCACAGTCCAGATTAGATGAATGGCACCTACATTGGGGGCACATATTTCTATCTACTTATTCAATGGGTAAGAAAGTTATACACTTTTTTAGGAACAGTATCTTGAAAACAATCAAAGCATCATGGGTCCCCCTCTTATGAATTATATATTATTATGTCTTGTTGAATTGATTATATGTAAGCTGCTCTGGGAGTCTTTGAGGGATAGTATAAAAATACTTCAAATGTATCCATATAAATATTGATATTAATTTATGCCAGAAAAAGTGACTTCAACTGAGCTCAGAAACAGTCCAGCAATCTGTAGAGTTCTTTCCAAACTGGGAAGATTTCTTTATTGGTCTGCATTTATATCCTGCCTTTTTTCCTCCAAGGAACCCAAGGCGGTGTACATAATTCTTCTCTTCTCCATTTTAGCCTCACAACAACAACACTGTGAGGTAGGTTGGGCTGAGAGTTTGTGACTGGCCCAAAGTCATCCAGTGAGCTTCCATGGCCGAGTGAAGACTAGAACCTGGATCTCCCTAGTCCTAGTCCAACACTCTAAACATTACACCACACTGCCTCTCAATATACTGCTTTGTTATTGCCCTCAGTTGAAAGAAATAGATCCCAAAAAGTTTCAGGACAATTTTGGATTTGGCCCTTGGCTTGGCTTGCTAGCAGTGGAGGCTGGTGGCTCCGATTCAGTGAGGCAGTGAATCTACTCTGGGTTTCAGTCAGACCTCTAAAGGAGCTATCCAAGGGGCTAGATAGCTACTTTAGAGTTCTGACTGAAACCCGGAGCAGATTCACAAGTGAGCTTCATGACTCATGGAAGATTTGAACCTGGGCTTCCCAGTTCTACTCTGAATACTCATACTCATGTTTGATTCCATCTTCCATCAGCCCCAGCCAGCATAGCATATGGTAACAGATTATAGGAGTTGTAGTCCAGCAGCATCTGGTGAGCCATAGGTTCCCTGCCCCTGCTCTAACCTCTCTATACTACACTGGCTTATGTTGTGTTCGCTTTGGCTTATGTCCCAAAGTCAGGTTTAAAACTGCTTGCAGCTTTAAATTGTTGATTAGAAACACAAACTAGTTAATTGCTTGGGTGGAGCTAGGAAGTTAAAAGTGCCCTAGAAGGCTGTGAACTTGTTTTCTACTTTGTGGTTGAGGAACAAAGGCTTTTCTGGTGGTTTAGTTCTGGGTAGGTAAGTAATGAATGTACATAAGTGATAATGTGATATATTTGGCTATAACCATAGTAATGCACTTGAGTACTGATGGCTTTGATAGTGGGTTTTGACTCAAAGGCCTGTGGTTCAGTTTGTTTGCTTGAGTCATTCAGGGCTATTTATCTTGTAGATGCATTTGGGCTCTGGCTGCAGATTACTGTATCTTTGCTATCTTGTAGGAGAAAGTGGGTGGTATAGGGACACCTTTAAGAGGTTATTGAGTCTGAAAGTGTTATTCTCTTTCATTCTATGTGGGCTACTAAATCTCAAATATTTTCCTTTCATGTTTATGAGGTGATGGTATGTTGAAATATCCTCTTTCTTTTAGTGAGAGGCTAATAAATCCAAATACATATTTTATGTTTATTTATAGTATTTTTGCCCTGTTTTCTAGCCAAAAAGGCTTCAAGGCATCTTGAAATGATAATCCGTAAAACAATCCCTCTCTGCAGACTTACAATCTAAAAAACAAAACCTCACATGCAAAAGGAAAGGAGGTTGGGAGGGAGGAGGAAAAAAGCAAATTCAGGCACTAGGTTCTGCAGTTACAAAATCCAGCAGGTCAAGGAAATAGTGGAATGACTAGGCTGACCATATGAAAAGGAGGACAGGGCTCATGTAATTTTAACAGTTGTAGAGAAAAGGGAATTTCAGCCAATGTCATTTGTATGCAATTAGTTCCTGGTGAAATTCCCTCTTCATCACAACAGTTAAAGGTGCAGGCAGTATACGAGAGTGACCAGATACAAAAGAAGGCAGGGCCCCTGCACCTTTAACTGTTGTGATGAAGAGGGAAGTTCACCAGGAACTAATTGCATACAAATAACACTGGCTGAAATTCCCTTTTCTCTACAACTGTTAAAGTTACATGAGCCCTGTCCTCCTTTTCATATGGTCAGCCTAGGAATGACTGCTGCTTCCTGTCCCTCTGCTGGGCTCAGCAGCCATAGCTGGTGGCAAGAGTTGCCTCTTCTGTGCACTTACTTTCTGTGCAGATATAAGAAAGGCAAAAAGGATCTGTGTAACACTACTGGATTGAGTATTAGGCCTAGGAGACCTGCTCTGGGCTTGTTAAATGGTCTTAAGTTGCTAAAGGGTTTGACCTTTCCCCCTGCTGTCTAGAAAATGGGGCTGCTGCATCTGCAAATAATAACAAAATCACACTTGAAGTCCTTAAAGCTTAAATTCTGTATTTCTTTGCTTATTAGTGTAGTGTTGAAGAGTGAACTGTGAAGCCGTACGTTTTATAAGAACTAATCCTGCAAGGCTGCTCAAAGGCCTAGCATCCTGTTTCCGACAGAGGCTAGCCAGATGCCTTTGAACCCTGCCTGTAAACTTCCTGGGCATGATAGCCCTCCCCTTAGCATGTGGTATTCATAAATATACTGCTTCTGAACATGGTGGTTCCATTTAGCCATTGATGGTAGCTGTTAGGAAGAGAATTCAGGAAGGATAAATGAATCACTAAGACCAAACATGATTCAGCAACAATCTATTCTAATGGAAACAGAATTAAAAGTGGTCCCACGCAGCCTTTAATAAGTGCAACATCTCTCCGTTAGAGTTCTGTAAATGCCTTTACCCCACATACAAGATCCTATGTAATCTACAAAGCTATTTCATGTAAAATAAAGCAGTTTCCAGTTCTCCTGGCATTATTGGAACTGGGCCTTTAATTGTTCATTTCCTCTCTACAATCAGAGCAATATTGCTCTTAAGGGGCAGAATCCAGCGGGGAGCTTACACCTCTGCCATTTCTGTTGTACAAGTACCCCCTGTTTGCAGAACGTCAGTTTAGCACTTCTGGGGCAACTCAAAATGAACAGAAATGCTAATTTCTGGAAGGAGGCATGTCAGCGGAGCTCACATAGGGGAGTCCTGCTGACCTGTCTCTAGAAGGGAATTGGCAGGGGTGGAAGTGCCCGTTGATTTCTGCCCCGTGCATTTTAATGAAACACCCAGATTTTTTAAAAATGGCAGCTGTTGGTTTGCTTGTGGTTTGCTTGCAATTTAATAGAATGGGATTAAAAGAAACTAAAGCAATAAGGAAAAGACTGCATGATATGTAATGGCATGCAACAAGGAAATAGCGGACGTACAGCACAGAGCGGCAGGCTTTCACCATCTGCCTTGCGGACCATTCTTCCTGCCAGGTGCTTCAATATGCCAGTCCATACTGGACAGAGTGGCTCTAAAATTGCATTCACAGGCGTACAAGCCTGTAAAGCCCCAGGGCAGCAGTAGAACGCAGTGGTTTGGCATGGATATAATTTGTTCACTCTTGTTATGGCCAAGCCAGATAACAGCTGGTTTCTCTCAAATGGTTATGAAACCACTAAACCACTGGTTGACTTTCAGCCCTGTCTTCAAGCCTACTGCAAAACCATGCTATCTGACCAGGTGACCCATCTCCCTGATCTGTCTTCTGCTCCTGTGTCTTTAAGAGCAGCTTGATGTGCAGATGATGGCGGCTGATTTCTCCTTCCATGAAAAGCTTCACCTGCTGATTTTTCTGGCATAGCAAGGAGCCACTATTACAGGCGCTGGCCTAGGAGGTGATCCTTGCTGTTATTCAGAGCTCTCTTCTGAGACTCTGGGAGGCATCTTGCAGGAGAGATTCAACTGTGCTGCTGATAATTTGGCTCTCCACCCGAGTTACTTTAAATCTGGGATGGGCAATGTATGGTCCTCTAGAAGTTGTAACTCCTATCTGCATGCTGGCTCATTTGAATGGCCCTGTGTTCCTCTTCCCTGCTTTATATGCATTCTCCTATCCCCCCCACCCCAACCCTGGAAAAGAGTTGTCCCTGTGGATAACTAAAAATGACTGAGAAAAAATGCCTCCCTAATGGGTATCAAACAGGACTAGCAACAAGGATGATGATCATTATTATTATTATTTGCATTTATATACCGCCCCATAGCCAAAGCTCTCTGGCTGGTTTACAAAAATTAACAACATTGAACATTTAAAAACCAGTATACAAAATTTAAAACCATAAAAGCCTAAAAACAAACTACATATAATTTGATTTAGGGGCATGGCCGGGCATCTGCCGAGGGCCATTGATAAGAACCCCCCCCCCCCCAGTTACTCCTCTTCACCCATTGCAACCTGCTTGTTTATCTGCCTCTTGTTCTCTGGCGCTCAGCCTAATAACAAGCAGGTGATCGTAATGATGGGACAGAGAATGAGAGCAGTAACATCTGTTTTCAATGGCAGTGAGAAAGCAGAAGGATGGGGCCCATTGAGTATGTCCTGACCAAAGGGGGGGGCAGAAATTTGGACCCAGCACTGGTAACCAGTATCAGCTATGATGTCTAATCAGGCTCCCAATTGATTTGAAAGACTTTAGATGTGAGAAAGGTCCCAGGCGCAGCTTCTTGTAAACATTTGTTTTTATATATTGCAGTAGTATCTATAAAAGCTAGAAAGATGGCACACAATATCTTAGAAGAGGCATCTTCTCTCTTTCTCTTTTGTCTCCCTCCCTCCCTCCTTTCCTCTCTCTCTCTCTCTCTCTCTTTCAGTCACTCACTCACACACACACACACACACACACACTGGCTGCATTCGGACAACACATTAGTCAATGGTGGGTTGAGTAGCCAACTCACAGTTGGTTGTTTTGTGGGTACTCCCCACACAACATATTCCTACACAACTGTGGTTGGTTGGGGCTGGCATTGAGTGGACTAATAGTCCACCCAGAATTTGACTGACACAGCCCCCACCCCTCTCCCCACCCTCCCTCCTCCCTCAGTCCTCCCATTTCTATCCCAGCAGCCTCTGCAGGTTGCACCAGTTATAGCAGAGTGGCAGTCGCCACTTTGGTCGCTCTTGCCGCCTGCCTCTATGGGCTTGTGTTTTAACCCACTCACCACACGCCATTAACACACCCACCCCTCCACACAACACTTTAAGCAACTGGCTTCGAGCTAAACAACTTGCAAGCTAGTTGTTTCTCTCAGTTGCTTATTTGGGCGGAATAGCATACCATCAGTAGTTTGTGAGCAGCGTGTTACCCTCCACACAACACAATAAGCAACATAACTGATTATTGTTTCCTCCCCCAGTTGCTTAATGTGTTGTCCGAATTCAGCCACTGAAGGCCTGTTCAGACAACACGCTAAGCCATGCTTAGGCTGCTAAGCCATGGTTAGGCTGCTAACCCTTTTGCAGCAAATGAGTGTGTTTAAACTGTGGTTATTAGCCACCATTGTTAGGAATGGTTCATACGACATACTAAGTCATGGTTCATGTGACATGCTAAGCCTTAATGTTTAGCTCAAAATGCTTCACCACCATGGCTTAGTGTGTCATTTGAACAGGGTCTGAATGTTCCTTACAATGTGGCTGCTGCTGCAGTGTACACACTTACATCTTTTAGAGCAGCCTTCTCAACCTGGCGCCCTTCAGATGTGTTGGACTACAACTCCCATCACTCTGAGCCATGGCAGTTGCAGGTGATGGGAGTTGTAGTGCAACACATCTGGAGGGCGCCAGGTTGAAGAAGGCTACTCTGGAAAAATACTTAGTCTTTAGAGCTGTTGTTTTAACTTATATGCACACTTATGCAGGCTGAATCGGCTTATTTTAATAAAACCTGTGCAATGTATCGGCTAAGATGGTATTGAATGTTGGGTGGGGAGGAATGCAGCCTTATTGACAGCATCATTAGTTGACATAAACTGTGCTGTTGCTGAGTGTGGGAAAATAGCCTTGAAGCTGTGGGGTGATCTCATCTTGCCCCTTACAAAGTGCATTTGCCTAAAAAGCGCATTGACTTCCTTGCAGCCTAAATGACTGACTCTCCTCCTTTCTGCATAGCGTTAACCATGTTCCCCAAGTGCATTCAGTTTAAAAGGTATTCCATTTTAGCTGTTGCTGGATTTCTTTCCTCTTTTTTTCCTTTGGCCCCAAACACACCCACCCACACACCCATACCCACACCCACACACACCCCTGCACATCTGTGCTCCCCTGACTTGGTGTAACAACTTTATCTTTTCCTGCCTTCCCTCTCCAGGCACCGGAAGAGTTGAGCTGTTGTCCAACCACTACAATAACAGCCACATCAGCAGACCGTCGAAAAGCCAGAACTCTGTTTGTACCCTGCTGTTCGGGACCCTGTTTGGCTCCCCTTTCTTTCTTTTTCGTTCAGAGCTTTCCAGAGCGCACGGTAGGCAGAGCCAAACACGGCCAAAGGGATGCAGGAGGCTTCTGGTGTGAGAGACCGTTTCATTGCAACAGGAGCCCAGCTTGTTGCAGACATATTGACCAGTCTCCTGTCCAGGAGGTGGGGAATGGAGGACAGCTTCCCTCCGGAGCGAACCCTGAACAGGGGGGAGAGGTCCCGTCCAGAGGGAACTAGAAACAGGCAGCTCCGTCAGCCACAGACCAGCATGAGGTCTGAAGAGAAGCGTATCGAGACATTCCTGCACTGGCGGGCCAGCGCACCTGTTTCTCCAGTCGACCTCTCAGCAGCTGGTTTCTTCTTCATTGGCCCCGAGGACCGAGTGAAGTGTTTCTGCTGTGGCGGGGAGTTATACGACTGGGTTGCTGAGGACGACCCCATGGTGGAGCACCTGAAATTCTTCCCAGCGTGTCCTTTCATCCAGGGCAAGGAGGTAGGAAACCAACCCATCCCTCGTGCTGAGGACATCCAGGACAGCGTGGACGGACAGCTCCTTGGCATGTTGCAAAGCTTAGGTGTGGAAGAGGCCACTGTGGACGGCCAACCGGAATACACAGATATGGAGACGGAAGGCGACCGGCTGATGACGTTCGAGAACTGGCCAAACTTTGCTCGGGTGTCTCCAGGGCCGTTGGCCAGAGCGGGCTTCTTCTACATAGGTATGAAAGAACATGAGAACTTGCTTGGTGGGTCAGACTAGAGGTCCATCTAGGTCCATCTTCCCCAACCTGGTGCCCTCTTGGGCTCTACAACTCCCAACATCCCCTTGCCAGCATGGTTCTCAGTTATTGTCACATCTGGCCTTAAGAGGTAGTGCCCCTAAATGTGGAGGTTCCATTTTAGCCATGCACTGACTAATCACTGTTGATTTATCCTCTCTAAACATATTTTTTAATTTTAAAAAAATATTTATATACCACTCCCCATCTAAAGATTTCGGAGCAGTGACAAACAAATACAATAAAAGAACAAAAGTGCCATATTAAAATTTATATTTTTAAAAGAAAGAAGATCTGATAAAACTGTGGCCGGTCATTCAGGGAAAGCTTCCTGAAACAATGTTTTCTGGAGGCTCTGGAAGCAATATAACTTTGGTGCCTGGCTGACCTCCGAAGGCAGGGAATTCCATAGGAAGGGGGCCACCACACTGAAGGCTCTTCTCCTGGTGGACTCCAGTCAGACCATAACTCCATGTGGAACCACCAGGAACATGCCCTCAGATGACTTTGGTGAACGGGCAGGTTGGTAAGAGAGGAGGTGCTCTCTCAGTCTAATCTTTCTTTACACTTAAGTAAAGCTTAAGTAGAATTTCGGCTATTGGGTGGTATAAAAATACAATAAATAAAAATGAATAAGTTTTAGCCAGGAAACTCTAAGGCAGGAGTGGGCAACGTTTGGCCCTTCAAATGTTTTGGCCTCCCATCAGCCCTCACCATTGTCTATGCTGGCTTGGGACGATAGGAGTTGTAGGCCAAACCATCTGTTGAGCCGCAAATTGCCCAGCCGTACTCTAGGGCTGCTCTGTATGGTCAAACTTCTCCTCATACTTGCACATGACCCCAAAGAAGAGGGAGGGAGGGTAGGGCTCTATTCAGCTGCGCTTAATGTTAAAGGCCCCAGCTCCATCAGATCTTCAGCAACTTCCACCACCTCACCCCATATACCTTAAACTTGGTTTACTATTATTTTTCCACTGGGGGCAAATTATACCTCCTTGGGAGCATGATATCTTCGTCACGTATTCTTTATATTGTGCCCATCTCTGCTAGCTGCCATACAAAAAGTGAGAAGTTATAGGCTCAATTCGGACGACACAATAAACAACTGGTGTGGGGGAAACAATCGTCAGTTGTTTTGACTATTGTGTCATCTGAATGCTGCCATAGTCAACTCAGCGCTGATCCTCATCCACACCACAGTTGATTATTGATGACCATGTTGTGTGGGGAGTGCCCCCTAGGGTTAGCGTGAGGGTTAGGTTTAGTCAACCCACCGTTTACTGTCGTGTCGTCCAAATTGAGCCATAGTCTCTAATGTCTTGCCCCATCACTCAGAATGCATGGGTATTTCTACGGGAGGGCAGAAAAAGTAATGGGATACTGGGTGCAGAATTCAGTTCCAGGAGAACCTCTACTCCTGTGCTTTTTTCCCCTCCCTAATCCCCACGGATTTCTAGTCATTATATATGCAACAGTTAGGCTGACCAGATAAAATCCAGGTCAAGGCTCATGTAACTTTAACAGTTGTAGAGAAAAGGGAATTTCAGCCAGTGTCATTTGTATGCAATTAGTTCCTGGTGAAATCATCTCTTCATCAGAACAGTTAAAGTTGCAGGCACTATACTAGAGTGACCATATACAAAAGAAGGAAGAGCCTCTGCACCTTTAACTGTTGTGATGAAGAGGGAATTTCACCAGGAACTAATTGCATACAAATGACACTGGCTGAAATTCCCTTTTCTCTACAACTGTGAAAGTGACATGAGCCCTGACCTGGATTTTATCTGGTCAGCCTAGCAACAGTGCCGTGTGTGTGTGTGTTTGTGTTTTATAAAGCCTACTGAGATCTCAAAAAACTGAATGGTCATTTAGATTTTGGTCATTGAGGAGGAGGGAGGTTTAGCTCTATTCTCCCTCTTTCCTCATGATGAACAGAACCAGAGTTAGCTTGTGCAGATAAGCCAAGTTGCATCTTAAACTTTGCGCAACTTCATTTATTTATTGCATTTTTATACCACCCAATAGCTGAAGCTCTCTGGGCGGTTTACAAAAATTAAAACCATGACAGCTATTCAAAATATAAAACAACAACAGTATAAAAACGTAGCATAAAAATACAATATAAAGAGCACAAGCAGGATAAAACCAAGCAGCCATGCAGAAATTAATACAGATTAAAAATGCAAATTTCAAACAGCAAAGTTAAAAATTAGACTAATAAACTGTTAAAATACTGAGAAAATAAAAAGGCCTTCACTTGGCATCTAAAAGAGTATAATGTGCCAGGCGAACCTCTCTAGGGAGCTCATTCCACAGCTGGGGTGCCACAGCAGAGAAGGCCCTCCTCCTGGTAGCCATCTGCCTCACTTCTTTTGGCAGGGGCTCACAGAGAAGGACCCCTGAGGATGATCTTAGGGTCCGGGCAGGAACATATGGGAGGAGGCATTCCTTCAGATAACCTGGCCCCAAGGTCACAGTATAGAGTGAACCCACCTGTGTGCACTGCTCTCCCATTGGTCTACGATCAGTGCGACAGTTATTACCATAAGGTTGAGTTGGGGTGACTCTTAAGTTGTGCATTGGGTTTATATCTTGGTTCTCTTTGCTTCTGCCTTTATGTCAAGTGTTAGTAGTCTCAATTGCTGCAGCCATCAACATTATCTTATCTGATCTATCTAAAATTATTTCTAGGCCACCTTTAAGGGTGGCACAGTACTCCCACCTCTTGACCAAAGCTGCAGCAATGAGATTCTCTCCTGATCTCGGGCCATAGAAGTACCTTTCTAACCCTGAGAGATGATGTTCACGTGTCATGAGCTGACATGCATCTACAGAAGGGCCAAATCTCTCTCTCTCTCTCTCTCTCTCTCTCCACTGTAGCAATAATGCTTGGTTTCAGTTGCTATTGCCTAATGTGAGACCCTTTGTTACGGATGTTTTCAGGCGAGGGAGATTATGTGCGGTGTTTCTACTGCGATGGCGCTTTGAGGAACTGGGCACGTGGTGATGATCCCTGGGTGGAGCATGCCAGGTGGTTTCCAAGGTAATAAATACATCCCTCCATACATACTGCCGCCCCCTCCCTTGCAGAAACGGGGAACAATTGACCCTTTTGATGTAGAGGTTCAATTACCTCTTGAGATTATTATTATTATTATTATTATTTTCATTTCTATATTGCCCAGTAGCTGAAGCTCTCTGGGTGATTTACAACAATTCATAAGATAATAAAATATGGTATTAAAATACAGCAGGGCAATTTGAATACACAAAGTTTCAAACGATTTGAACAGCTTAAAAGGGTTTCAATAAAATACTAGACGTCTTTAGATGATCATTGCTATTAAAGAAGTAACCAATTCCCCTCTTCCTCCCCCCCCCTCCCAATAGTGATGCTAGTTTATTAGCTTTGACTAGGAATTTATTTATCGGGGCTAGCTCTACTGTTAAGCTGAATGAGGCATCTGGCAGCTGATTTGGGTGTGTAGGTGGGTTTATGATGGAAGGGTATGAAATTGTGAAATTATTTAACTTGTTGTTGTCTTTTTACTGCCGGGGGGGGGGGGGAGTGAGAGGTTATTGTGGGATCTTTCTGTGTGAGGCACCAATCTAACTTGGTCGGCCTTGATAAGAACATAAGAGCCCTGCTGGATTAGACCAAAGGTCCATCAAGTCCAGCACTCTATTCACACAGTGGTCAACCAGCTGCCCACAAAAAGCCACAAGCAGGACACGAGTGCAACAGCACCCTGCTGCCCATGTTCCCCAGCAACTGGTGTACCTTACAGAAGTACCATATAGCCATTGTACTAGTAGTGAACTAGTAGCCAGGACTAGAAGCCATTAGTATGTACCTTGCCTTGGGATGGGTGCTGTTTTGCTGCTCCACCCTCAAATGTCTCGGGCCTTCCGAGCTACAATTCCTTCCAAGGGAGCTTACAGATAACACAAAGTTCAGTAACAAAATGCAAAAAACAACATTAACATACACAAATTCAGAAGTTGGGGGGCGGGGAGGGCTAGTCCAGCTGGCACAGGCCCTGATTGCCTTGCTAAAGAGCAGCAATGAAGGTTCAGAACACCTGAACACAGAAGTGGACCTGCCGTTTTCACGTGGATAGGATTTTCCAATTGTTTGCCTTATCCCACTGAATGCTCAACCGGCCCGCTATTGTGCAGCCGTCCACATGACGGGCGGGCGGGCTTAGCTGTGCAGCAGATCGCTGCTGGCTTTGGTTTCTTAATTGCTGATGTGTAACAATGAGTTTCTCTAAATGGTGACCATATTTCAGGTTTTCTTTGTAGCTGCAAATCTGTGCATTTTTGCTTCTGGAAATCGCGACAAGCAACACTTGTAGTATTTTCTACTTGCTGCAGCTTGAACGTTGATCGGACCAAGGTCCACAGGAGTGCAGTGGAGGTTTTCTCATTTAAGCCCCTTCAGTGGCAAACCAGTTTGAGGCTCCAAATTTGTCCTTCAGCAAAGGCTGCTACTATTGCCAGAGAGCTATTCGAGATGGGTAGCTTGCTTGTACAAGGATCATTGAGCGAGTTGCCTGCCCTGCAGTTCCATCTGATGTCTGTGTGCGTTACATGAGTCTAATTAGGCTTGCTCATGGCATCAAAGAGTTTGATGGGAGTTAGGAGGTCATCTAATCCATCTTTCTGCTCAATGCAGGCTCTGCAATGAAGGATGCAGCTAAAGCATCTCTGACAGGAGGCCATCTAGCCTCTGCTTCAATACCTCCAGTAAAGGAGGACTCATCAGCTTCCGAGGAAATCTGTGCCACCCGGTGGAGGCTGATGGCTCTGATGACAATGACGCAGTGAATTGGTTCTGGGTTTCACTCGGAACCAGTCAGAATTCTAAAGAGTTATCCACAGTACACTTTGGATAGCTCCTTTGGAGTTCTGACGGAAGCCTGGAGCAGATTCACCACCCCACTGACTCCAGAGCCGCCAGCCTCCACTGATTCTAGCACTGAACAGCCCTCACTGTTGTGGAATTTGTTTTCCAAATGTTTATTCAACATTTACATTAGTGCAGCTTCCAACGATTGGTTCCAGTCCCGCCCTCATTGTTAGGCCTGGTCCCAATGGAGGAGATAAATATGTGCCTAGGCTGAACCAACACTGGCTTGGACCCAACTTTGTGCAAGCAATGGAATTTCTCCATCCGCTCTTCCCCGCTGCAGCCTCAGAGCTGCTCTGGAAGGTCCCCAGATAGCTCTGGATCTTGATCTTTGATCTTGATTTTTGATGTTTCAATAACATTTTGGTTTTCAAGCAAACTAGCTGGCCCTCAACAGTTCTTGTGACTGGCTTGGTTTCTCTCGTCCTCCTCCTCTTCATCCCACCCTGCCTTCTCTAGGTGTAAATTCCTGCTGCAGTCCAGAGGGAGAGACTTTGTAAACAGTATTCAGGAATCATATCTTGGTACTCCTGTATCTCCGGTGAGTGTGTGTGTGTGTGTGAGTGTGTATAAGATGGAAGGCTTAAATAAAACTGGGTGTTTCTAGTTGACTCATATTTCATGTTGATTTCAGGAAGCCAGCTTGTATCAGCCGGAACAACATCCTGCGAGCCCTCGAGGTAGGTATTTCTACAACTTTGAGCTCTTACCCCAAAG
Source organism: Anniella stebbinsi (assembly GCA_029215795.1). Taxonomy (NCBI): domain Eukaryota; kingdom Metazoa; phylum Chordata; class Lepidosauria; order Squamata; family Anniellidae; genus Anniella; species Anniella stebbinsi. Next base: position 9,762,111 of record JARDYH010000004.1, on the reverse strand, counting down.
GAGGTCTATCTCCTGGTGTTGCTGATGTTGTTCTTGAGCTGGCATCATTGGTATTAACAAGACATTGGGCAGAGTATAGAAGAGACACTGGCTGAAGTGCCTGCAACCTGGTACAAGAATAGTATAGGGTGTAGATGAAAAATTAGGGGTTGAAAGTGAACAGATGGTCACAGAATAACAGCGACAAGGTGAATGAAAATAAGATAGGTGTACTGAGGGATGAGTATTCTAACAACCTGGAGTACGATCTAGTGGTGTACCAATGCTAATGGCATTGTATTAGTTAGGGTTGTTCACAGAACCCTGATTCGCTTCGGAGGCTGATTTGGGGGTTCCAAATTGGCCCAGATTCAACTTGGGGTACTTCGGGCCTGGGCCAATCCACTTTGGAGATCCGGATACCCAAAGTGAGTTAGCCGTTGTGGGTTCTCAGGCCCCAACTTTGGATACAACTGCTTGCTAACTCCTATTGTCCGAATGTGTTTATGGAATAATTAAATTAAGGTCTGTCTGACAAAGATGTAGGTGTTCTAGATAGCTTTTGCATTGGAGGAATTTTTTTTGCAGTGCCCTGAATAGATTGGGATCTGATTTTTATTTCATTTATTACCTTTCAATATCGCCCATTAGCCAAAACTCTGTGGGCAGTTTGCAAAGATTAAAAACCTTAAAAAATACATTATACTTAGTGTAAAACCCATTTACATACAAACATATAAACAGTCATACATATATCTAAACAATTTTAAACAATCAACAGTAAGAAAAAATCCAGGACCTGATTATAACCTGATCTGGTATATTTGTTTGAGTTGTATGTGGCAAACAAAATTAAAGTATACCATGTTAATTCTTTGTGCCATATAAGTATCTCAGTTTTTTCCACTTGAATTGAAATATTTGATTAGAGGCAGAAAAATTCAATAAAGCACACTTAATACAGTTTAAATCTTATGCTCAAATAAATTCAAAGTTTTACTTGGAAAGTATTTTTGTTGAAATATTGGTAGGGCTGAAAATATTAACAACTCAAGAGTACGCATTTTTCTTACAGAAGTTTGCATTTACAATTTTTTTAAAACTGTTAGCATGCTAATTGAGCATGCCCGAATTGTTGTGTTCATTAGGGAATGTATGCATCCTTTGTAAGGTGAGTCATCTGAAAGTTAATTAAACTTTAAGCAGTTTCAATAGGACCAGAACTGTATCCATTATGTTTTATGATGTTTTTTAGAAATTTTTAAAAATGCAGCAGTGGAAAAATTTTAATTATGGGAAATATTAATATTACACCTGTGTAATAACAGTTTCCTGCCGTTGCTTCTTTTTAAATTGAGAAGCAGTGATTTGTAGCAATACCCAAATATTCTCTTGGTGTTTATTACAAAACGACTCCTTTACATATGCACATAGCCACTTGGTGGTTGTGATGAACTTGCATGTCTGAACAGTCCCACATCTTTTGTGTGGGGAAGGAAATGGATGCGCTACCACTGATCAGGGCATTTGCACTTGTGAAGTGCAACCCTATGTACATTTACTGAGAAATAAATCATATTGAGTTCAATGGGGGTTTATGTCCAGGTAAGTGTATATAGGGTCGTGGCCTTTGGGGCCCAGGGAACTCCAAATAGGACTTCTTAATTCATGTTACTTCTCTCTCTTTGTGTGTGTGTGTGTGTGTGTGTGTACGCACTCATGTGCGCAGAACCTGCTCAAACAGAACAAGATCCCTGGAGAATAAGAAGAGAAACACAACATCCAAATGAACCAGGTAAGGTTTGTGAAAGTGATCCATGGAGCAGAACACCTAGGTAGGGGAAACAGCAGTAATCCAGTCCTTGGCTAATCAAAATAAAGCATGCAAATTATTGTGTGAAACTTACGTGGAGTAGACCTGTTGAAGTTAGTGGGACTTGTTATGCATGACTAAATCTGAATCCAACCTATTATGTGAAGCTAGAGTTGCCAAACCACATTTCTTAGCAGGAGGGGGGGTATTCCCTCTCCCCCTCCGCTGGAAAAAAAAAAAGAATGAAGACGCATAACAGTCATCTAAACACTGGCAAAAGCAAAGAGCTACATGGGTCCAATAACACATGTGTTTGGAAAAGCGTTTGGGAGCTAAAAGTCTTCAATATTTCTAATTCCTAAATAGCTGGTTTGAATTTGATGTCTTATTTGTGTGGCTTTGTGGATCAAGCCCCAACTGAAAGGTGGGGAATTAGTTAGACCAGAAGAACGTAAGTGCCATGCTGGATCAGACCAAGGGTCCATCTAATCCAGCATTCTGTTCACACAGTGGTCAACCAGCTGTTGGCCAGGGACCAACAAAGCAGGACATGGTGCTGCAACAGCACTCCCACACCCGTGTTCCCCAGCAACTGGTGCATATAGGCTTACTGCCTCGGATACTGGCGGTTGCACATAGCCATCGGGACTAGTAGCTATTGATAGCTGCCTCCTACAGAAATTTATCCAACCCGCTTTTAAAGCCATCCAAATTGGTGGCCATCACTACATCTTGTGGTAGTGAATTCCAGTGCTTTCAGGTGGATTCCTGCATGGAGCAGAGGTGGACTCGATGGCCTTATAGGCCCCTTCCAACTCTACTATTCTATGATTCTATAACTTTCAGGTTTATTCTGAATCTTATCAGAAAGGTGCTTAGCTGTGCAGTTTGGTAGTTCTCATACTCCTTGAGGCAGCTTCTGCTGATGTAGATAAGAGATTCCATAGTTAGGGGTAATGATGGCTGTAAATGTGATACAACTTGACTTGCATCCTTCTGATCCGTAGGCTGTTATCAGGTTTTAAGCACACTCACCGCGACTTTGATCCAGATCTTCAGCGAGGGACTCACATGACGTTGTCCCCCTCGGCTGTTCTCGCGCCCTGAGAGCTCCGTTTTTAGTTTCGGTTTCAGTTTAACCCTGAACGGACAAAGTCCGTTTCAAGCCTTTATCACACCTACCCATTTTGCTGAGGCGGGTTCCCCCTCCATTTCCTATGCGAGTGTAGCCCTTCGATCACATGTGGTCGGTTTTGCTCCGATACTTCAGCTAAGCCTGCGGAGGAGGGGAGAAAACGGTCAATCCCAGTTCAGGGATATTTCGAAAGAGGAAGGAAAAAAGGAGTACTCAGGGTGCGAGAGCAGTGTGAGGGGGACGATGTCATATGAAAGAATTGGATCAAAGTTGCGGCGGGTGTGGATCAAATCGCCCGTGTGATAAAGGTCTCAGGCAGGTTCAGCAGGCTGAGCTGAGGTAGCGGAGCAAAACCGACCACGTGTGATTCAAAAGGCTACACTGGCATAGGAAATGGAGGGGGAACCCACAGAAGCAAACCAGGTAGGTGTGATAAACACCTAAGGCAGTTTGGCACCAATATACCCATCATGGTTAGCATAAGATCAGTATAATCCTTCCCTTCTTAGCGTCCCCCACCCAATTCCCCCCTTTGTTCCAATTTGGTTTGGAACATTCATTGGTGCCTCTGTAAGCTTCTCCCCCACAAGTCTAAATGCTGGAAGGGATGATGGAGGACACTGCAGGCCAGATGGAGAGGCCGTTATGGGCCACATCCTGCCCACAAAATGGAGGTTTCCTACCCTGGATTTAATCATTTACATCCTGCCTCTTCCAACCCAGTCAGGCACTCAGAGGAGACACAATACAGACAAGGAAACTTTTAACACAAGAAAATACCCCCCACCCTATTTATATAGCAGTACGACCCAAAAGCTATAGAGCATGAAATCTCCGTAACTTTATGGATCAGCTGGGATTTTAACCAGACTTTCCAGGGTCTAATCCAGGGTGCCTTTTTTTATTTATTTGTAACATTTTTATACTGCTGATTACAATAGAATCTCTCAGCGGCTCACAACACGAGAGTACAATATTAAAACACAACATCAATATATAACGTAAAAGTATTAAAACATCTCAAACCACAATGAAAGAGCAGTAAAATAAGACGGCAGTATGGAATGGCATAGTGAATTCATTGAAGGCCCAGAGAAGGTCTTGGTGAATACGTGTGTCTTCCGGAGGCGATTGAATGATGTTATATTTTCTGCCTCCCGGACTACATGAGGGAGGGTTTCCCAAATGGTGGGTGCTGCTACAGAGAATACTTGAAGTACTCAGATGACGACGTTCCATCCTTTTTGGAATGACAAGCAAGACCTCCTCTGCTGATCTTAAAGGTCGCCTGGGACTGTATAAGGTGGCCGGATGTAGAATGCAAGGCAGATGGGGCTATTAAGGCCTGGCTCCATCAGCGTGCGTAGGTCATTTCATTAGGGTGTGCACCTTAAAGGCCGTGATTGGAATGGAGGAGGGGGAAAGCTCACTTTCTCACCCCTCCAAGGTGAGAAAATGTACTTTCCAAGGCCTCCGGACAGTGTGTGTTTCCCCCAGGGATGCTAATGGCAGCTTTCCCATCCTCTTTAAAAGCCCCAATTTGAGGAGGGGCAGGAAAGCGGATGTGGCCACGGAAAATTAGGGTGTTCCTGGGCACATCCAGCACACCCGTGAGCACGCCTGTGCCTTGCTCCTGGACCTCTTTCTCTTCCTAGAATCTTCCTCGAGCATGGAGGCGAACCTGCGCCGTCTCCAAGAGGAGCGCATGTGCAAAGTGTGCATGGACAAAGACGTGTCCATTGTGTTGGTACCTTGTGGCCACTTAGTGGTGTGTGCAGAATGTGCTCCGAATCTAAGGCGCTGCCCTATCTGCAGAGGGGTCATTCGGGACACTATGAAGGCGTTCCTATCCTGAACCGGAAGGTGAGTAAGGAGAGCAATATAGGAAACATAACTGGAGGATGAGGAGAGCCCGGGTGGCGTAGTGGCTAGAGTGTCGGGCTGGGGTGTGGGAGATCCGGGTTCTAGTCCCCACTCAGCCACGAAGCTCACTGGATTGCTTTGGGCCAGTCACTAGCTCTCAACCTAACCTACCTCACCAGATTGTTGTGAGGATAAAATGGAGTGAAGGAGGTTTATGTGAGCTGCCTTGGGTTCCTTGTAAGAGGAAAAAAGGACAAGTAATAAAAGTAATAATAATCTTTATTCAATAGTGCAAGGGGGGGGGGGAGTAGCATCAGATGTACATAACTCCGTAACTAGTGGGATAACTTTGAACTTAAACGAGGGGTTGGATAGCTCCTTTAGAGTTCTGCCTGGTTTGGACTAAAACCCGAGGCGATTCATCACCCCACCGACATTAGAGCCATCGGCCTTCACTGATCTGCATCTGCCAGCTGGTTAGTGTAGCTCTTGGCCATGCTCCTGTATTCAAGCACATCTTAAGTCTGGCTTGGACTACTTTGAAACAATTGCCATGATAGCAGCTGCATGCTTAGCCAGTTAAAGTGTTTTGATGGCGGGGGAATGACAAGCTGCCGTTCTGCCATGCTAGTTGGATGATGGAACTGTCAATTAAAGAAGAAAGCATTCCTAGTACAATTAAGGAAACATCTTGCTCTTCCAGAGTCTTCAGAGGCAGCGTCTTCTTCCCCTTGGTGATCCAGTTTCTGCCCGTAAAGATCCTGACCGAGAAGGGGACCTCCACTGAAGAAGCTCTTGAATGGGGTGTTAGCAATCTGGGGGATACCCTCCCCGCACCCCCTAATCACTGTGCAGGATACCTTCATTCATGTTCCATGCATCAGTTTTGCTGCAGTCAAATAATTCTGAAAGACTTTCTGCTTTGTTGCCTGACAGACAGCTTTTTCCAGAGAATTATTCAAATTCAAGATACGGTTCAAAAAGCCCGTGTGGTTCCTTACTTGTGTAAGGTCTTGGAGTAGATAAATGATTTTTTTCTAGTATATTTAGTAGCGTTGGGGTATTTGTATTTTGTTTGCTTTTTAAGAAGCAGAAAAAACTGTTTTTTGACTTGATCTTTTATGTTTGTTTGTTTTTTTGCAATAAAAATATCTATTTTACCTTTTTGGACTAACATGTAATAAATTCTTGAAAATCTCTTGTCATCTTCTTGTCCGCAACTGCATGTGGCGGTGGATAGAATATTTTGGCTGCTTCGCTCACGACGCTCCTCATCCAGGAAGTAAATGCATAATATGGAGCTGACCAACTGTGGAAATGTACATGATGTACAAAACAGATTTTAGTCTCTTTCTGCTTAGAATTATTTCCTGCGTAGGGAAATAAAGCAGAGCTGTGTGGCCTCTCAAAAGTCTCCACCCCATTTGTGGGTAGAAAAATTGGGAGGACAATTTCCCAACAGGGGAGAGAAATTCTCAGCCGTTTCGCACGTAGAGCTACCGTTGGCAAGGGTTGTAGCGCAGCATTTCTTTCTTCGTAAGCGCTTTTGTTTTTTTACAACAGCATGAACTCTATTGGCAGGCCAGCCCCCATTTTGCATCCACCACATTGCAGCTCTGAGGGGGGTGCAGTGTTGCGTCTAGGGCCAGGGAGGAAGTGGAGCTAATGCTTTGCCGAAATCTGTCCTCCAGTTTTCTGCAAGTTTTCTTCCCCCATGAAAGAGACTTCCCATTGTTTTGCCTCATTCTCAGATTGTTTTATAGTATATTTATGTGGTGTTTCTGAACTTACCGAGAGCCGAGCTACACGCTAGGTTTTTAACGTTTTATAAGGGTTACGAAAACTCTTTGAGCCACATGACGCACTCCCTTGAACGTTGTATACCTGAGGTTTTTTAAAACTCACTTCAGCTATATACAATGGTTTCATTTTTAATAAATCGTTTTAAGTAAAATAATGTGTCCTTCCTTACCGTTTGTGATTCGTGGGGGCAGTGCTTTGTTTACCAGTGCCCAAATGCTTAGCAGTTGATTGGTGGGGAAGAAAGAGGGGCTAAGGAGGAAGTGGGAGAGTGAACTGCAACACCCACAATCCTTAGCCCTATACTCATTGAAAGCTAGGGATTGAAAGAGGAAGTGGGAGACTGAACTACAATGCCCACAATGCTTTGCCCTAAACTCATTGTAAAAATGAAACAAAGAGATGGACAGAAGAGTGTGAGACCGCACACACTGCTTTAAAGACTGAAGAAGTTTTCTCCTGTAACGTGAGTACTCCTTAATGTGGCCTAAGACATTTTAGAACGCACCTATTTGGAACACTTTAAAATACTATTTAAAACGTTCCAAGGGACTGTGTAGATAGGCTCCTAATCACTGTAGGTGGATGTGGGTGCTGTGTATGCATTTTCCTTTCTGTTACTCTGCAGCCTTCATTACTCTGCACACCTCTCCATTACTCTGCGGCCTCCCAGGCTGCCTGCATTTCCTGATCTGAAAAAGCCCTATGGGAGGAATTACCTCATCTTATCTTCCTCTGGGCTTTAACAGAAGTGTGGGAAGCTGGAGAGGCTACACATTGATGGAGAGAGGATTGTATAATGAAAAACAGGACATTTATGCACACTTCTCGGCCATCTCCTAAGTAAGGTAGGCTCCCTTCTTCATAGGGTGCATTTTTCTATCGGAGGTTACCTATCATTATGGCTATTTTTGTTTTTGACGGTGCTGCTCTAATTGTATCGAAGTGCATTTATACCATTCCGCCAAGTTCTTTTAACCGTGACGTTCATCTTCTTTCCACTGATCTTTTTCTCTCTCTCGTCTCCCCACATACATGCACTCTTGACTTTACCTACATTTATAAAAATGAGTCCTACCTACATTTATAAAAACGAGTCCATAATACTGTTATCGCCTTCTTTAAGGATGATCCAGTGGAGGCTGGCAACTCCGATATCAGTGGGGTGGTGAATCCACCCTGAGTTTAAGTCAGAACTCTAAAGGAGCTATCCAACGATTCACCGCCCTGCTGACATCGGAGATACCAGCCTGCACTAAGGTGATCTAAAGACACAGGGCAGAGTTGGTGTGATTGCTCTATGGCTGGTGTCACCTGGAGCAGGTTTTAGCATCCACCTCAATAGCATCCCCGCAACATTCTTTTACCTCCTCCAATATGTGAAGGCTGAGCTGCCAGTCACGCATATAGGTGAAACAAAATCACTTTGGTCCACACGGAGAGGGATCCTGCAAAGAACTGTACAGTGTGTGTGTTTGTGCATGCAGGATGCATAAAGATACCCTCTAGCTTTCCCACCTTCCCTATCTCTACATCAGTCCAGCCTGTTGTAATGATGACAGGTATTATTTTGTGTGTGTTGGTGGTGCAAACAATAGAGAATCGTGTGGTGGTCCTCTTTTTGCAGTAGAGGGCAGCATCAGCCTAGTAGCAAGGCAGTTCGGAAAAAGGAAAGCTGGAGTCCTCCCCAATACAGAATTGCGATGGATGTCCAGCAGCACCTCAGTAAATTATTTTTTACTTTTGCTTTGCCATGGTGTGGTGAAACGCAGTCTTTTCCGAACTGTAAACTGCCTCTGATGCTATCCAGAGAAGGAAAGCAGTTGCATCCTGGTAGCCTGAGGAGATGCAAGTCTGTAGGTGAAGGTATATATACATTTTTGTTTTGTTTTGTTTTCTCATGTGCCTCTGTTTGCAGTTCTATGAAAGAGCTTCTCTCTGCAGCAACAGGTGAGCTATTGGGATGACTGCACCAGCGTCGGGACCTTGGTGTTTGGTGCAGGTTCAGCTAAAACCTGAATCAAACATTGCATTCCTGAATCCGAAAGACTTTCTTCTCTTTCCTCCATCTTGGAAGTGAGTAACTGAGGTTAACCATGGAGATAAGATGAACAAAGTATATGATAGTTTTTGATGTGTTAACAAAGTTTGAGGCAAATTGTGTTTTATAGGACCATAGCTAAGTTTAGGGTTGCACCTGTATCCTTTTCTGGACAGATGGAACATGCCTTATACTGAGAGCTCCATCAGAGAAGCGTTTTATTGCACGCTTGTGACTGGGCACTCACAGATTTTCACGGGTCCCTCTCACGAAAAAATGCCCCACTAAGTCTGACTTATTTTTAAGGATGGAAGTTGCCGTTATCTCCTGCTGTGTGCAGAAGAAGCAGCAGGATCATAACGGCCCAATAAATGGGCCACGTGCAAGTTGTTTACTTCCTCTTTCAAAAGAGGAAGTAATGAGTGACAAATGTGCGAGTGGAGAAGCAACAGAAAGCAAACACATGTGATGACGCTCCAGGTCAAACTATTAGACCATCTGGCCTAGCATTGCCTTCTCTGAATGACAGCATTTCTTTATGGTCTGAGGCAGAGGCCACTGTTAATTTTGTTCTGATAACAGCCAGGTTAGACTACTACAAGTCATTACAGATGGGGCTACCCTTGAAGACGATTCAAGTGACAAATCATGCAAAATTTGCAGGATTATGAAGCAGAAATGGGCAGCTGAAAGCTCACTTGCCTGTTTTAAAAGAGAGCTTCACTGGCTTCCTCTTTGTTTCCAAGCACAATTCAAATTGCTGGTTTTAACCCATATATGGCTTGGGATGTGGGCATCTGAAGGACCACCTCCTCCCCTATGACTGCCTATGTATTCTTGGAAAACCCTTCTCCAAGTGCTCCAACTATCAAGGGTTAGGCACTTGAAGGTAGGGGTGTGCACGGACCCCCTGGATCGGATCAGAACAAAATCGGAGTTCCGCCAGATCGGATTGGCAGGGGGGTGAGTGGGGGCCTAACTCCCCTCCTCCCTGTCCCTCCCCCCCTTGTGCTACCTGCAGGGCCTTCTGCTCCTGTCCGCTGGCGCGAAGCCTAGTGCTCAGTAGATCTACGCAGGTGAAGGCGGCAGACGACCCCGCAGGTAAGTGGCCCCCTCCCTCCTCCCTCCTTGCGATCCACCTTACCTGCCAGGGCCCGTCCGCTGCCATCCACTGCTGCCCGGGTGGCAGTGGATGGCAGCGGAGGGCCCCCGGCAGGTAAGCCCCCCCCCGGCAATTCTCCTTACCTGTGGGGCGTCCGCTGCCTTCACCTGCGTAGATCTACTGAGCACTAGGCTTCGCGGCCTAGGCTTCGCGGCCTAGTCCTCAGTAGAGCGCCAGGTTCCCCCTCCCCCCTCCCCCTCGTGGTCTTCCTTACCTCCCGGGGCCGTCCGCTGCCACCTGCTGCCGCCTGGGCGGCAGCGGATGGCAGCGGACAGCCCTGCCAGATAAGCCCCCCCCCGCTGTCCGCTTTCATTGGTGAGAGCCCGCTGGTGCCCGCCGATGGCAGTGGACAGCCCTCCCAGGTAAGCCCCCCCTGCGATCCTCACCTGGTGTTGCTGTATGCTTCCATCAGCGGGTGCCCGCTGGCGCCCACCGAAGGCAGCAGACAGCCCTGCCAGGTAAGCCCTCCCCCCCGCTGTCCGCTTCCATCGGTGGGTGCCCGCTGGCGCCCGCAGATCGAAGCGGACAGCCCCCCCCCCCGGTAAGCCACCCCCTGCTCCTTACCTAGCAGGACGTCCTCCTCCGTCCGTTCCCGGCTGTAAACTACTGTGAACTAGGCCTTTCGGCCTAATTTACAGGAGAGCGCCAGGTGACCTGGTGCTCCCCTGTAAACTAGGCCGCGAGGCCTAGATTACAGCTGGCGATGGGAGGAGGAGGATGCCCCGCCAGGTAAGCCCCCCCCCCCGCTGTCCGCTTCTATTGGCGGGCGCCTGCTGGTGCCCACCAATGGAAGCAGCGGCGGGCGCCAATGGGCGCCCGCCAATCCTCTGATTTTTCCCAAACTGCATCGGGTCCTTCTGGACTAGTTTGGGAAAGATCGGACGATCCAGAGGGGTGATCGGAAATTGGATAATTGTATCTGATTTCCCCTGGATTGGCTCCGGATCGTGGATCGGACCCAATCCAGTGCACACCCCTACTTGAAGGGCCTTTTCAGCCGAGGTGTTCCCATTCTTGTGTGCTCTCCTAATACTTGTACACTCTCTGAGCATTGCTCACCTGGACCAGATCTACACTAAGCAGAATATAACACTTAGAGAATGGTTTGAAAACGGTATATGGAATGTGTCCTGGGCCCGAACAGTTGTCAATACTGTTATAAACCGTTATAAAGCAGTAGTGTAGATCCTGCCCCAGTGCCTAGTCTGATAGGTTTCAGATGTTTGGACCCAAACTGCATGCTACCATAATCACATTCCCACCTGTACACACACACACACACACACATGAAAAGGTTGCTTAATATTGCCACCACTGGAGGCTCCGATGCCAGTGGGGCAGCGAATCCGCTCTGGGTTTCAGTCTGAATCACTCAGAACTCGAAAGGAGCTGCCCAAGGTGCGAATCACCTTGGATAGCGCCTTTCGAGTTCTGACTGAAACTCAGAGCAGATTCACCGCCCCACTGACATCTGAGCCACCAGCTTCCACGGGTTGCCACTTCTATTTTGGAGGAAAAACTGGGGCAAGTCCTCAATCCTGCACTGTTCTCAGAATTTGCATTAGGGCCCCTGCAACAAATCCAACCGTCACATATTTTTCTAGGAGTATCTCTGAACAAAGAAGATGGCCAGGCACCTATGCTCACCATAGTTACACATTCCAGGTTGATCTTCCTGCTCTTCTCATGACTCGGCTGGATGTTATATATGGACTGTAGAAATCACATGGAGAGTGCATGACCAAACTTGATTGGTCAGTTTGAATTTCCCTCCTAGGGAGCTTTGCAGGCTCCCCCCCCCCCCCCCCAAGCTCAAATACCTATGGTTGTGAAATCTTTGTCTCTGGGTGTCTGGCACAAAGTCAAGACTCGCCTTGCAAGCTGGTTTTGTGAGCTCCTCGTAGGATCCTGATAAGTTTCAGTTCACCAATCATATGTTCACTTTATTTTAAAAAGCAGCTGAATATTGCTGAATCCTTCTCTGCTTGATTCTTTAATGAATGTATTGAGCTGGATCTGAGTTTTAGTTCTTTACCAGGTCTAAAAGTTGGCCTTATACACCTGCTGACCTGGTTTTAAAGAATTCCAGAAGATGCTCTGGAAAAGGAGCCTGTTGTTCTACATATATATATATATATATATATATATATATATATATATAAAAGCCCAAAGCCTGGATTCCCATATGTTCAGGTTATGAGTTATTATTAAATTTTAAATAATAGTTGTTATTAATACATGGGTGATGGCAGCCTACTTTGGAGGAATGTAGGTAAAGGGTTTTTTTTAGCCTGTCCTACCTCACAGGGTTGGAGTTGCGGGCATACCAGTTTGTCCTAGCCTCACATCAGTGTCTTGCTAAAAGTCTCTCTGTCCTCTCTTTCTAGTTGAAAAGTACCAAGGCTGTCCCCCTTTCCATGAGTGATGCTTATAACATTTGTAGTTCCCTGGTTCAGAATATGAATTTGCCTAGCTATCGACACTTAGTGCTTGAATTGTGTATCATATCTCCGAAGAAGTTCTTTTCTGGCTCAGAATATCAAGGGAGATGCTAAACATGCGCAGTCAGCCAGCACTGGGACTACTACTGGGCTTTTTGTGGGCGCATGGACAATTGATGAAACTGCTGTGAAATGGCATGGCCAGACCACCTAAGGACATAGAAGAGCCCTGCTGGATCAGACCAAGGTCCATCTAATCCAACCTTCTGTCGACACGGTGGCCAAGTAGATGCCCATGGGAAACCCACAAGCGGGACATGAGCGCAACTGTATCCCCACCACCCATGTTCCCCGGCAACTGGTGTACATAAGCATACTGCCTTTGATACTTGAGGTAGCACATAACCATCAGGGCTAGGAAATGCTGATAGCAGCATCGTCCCTGAATTTGTCTAATCCGTTTGAAAGCCCTCCAAACTAACGACCGCCACTATATGTGGTGGTGGTGAATTCCATAGTTTAATGATGTAGCATGTGAAGAAGTATTTCCTTTGATCTGTCCTGAATCTCTCACCAGGTTCTAGTCTTATACGAGAGGGAGAAAAATTCTCCCCACCTGCTATCTCCCCACCTTGCATAGTTTTGTACACCTCTGTCAGGTCTCCCCTTATTCGCCTTTCTTTTAAACAGCCCCAGATGTTGTAGTCTTTTCTCTCAGGAGTTGCTCTTGCCCCTTGATCATTTTAGTTGCCCTTTTCTGCTCCTGAATAAAGAGCCTTCTGGTTGTGAGTAATCTCCCCAATTTGAGTCAGCTGTCCTGTTTCTCTCACCCAGATATAGAACTCTTCCTTGTTCCCAGGTGTGCTGTGTTTGGATTTGAATGCTGCCATTCTCTGTACTCAACATCATTAGGTGCATACCTGTGTGTGGTGCCATCCTCGAGGCCCCTCCTGCCCCCACAGAGGCCATTCCAACTCACTGCCCTGTGAGCAGGAGAGGAAGAGGAAATAGGCTGTCACCATTTCTTCAAATTGGCTTATTTATTTATTTTACAATTTTTTGTTCTAGGCAATATATTTACCCTCCCTCTCCTTATTTCTTATGTGCTATGTCTTAATGCAGAGCGTATGCCCGAGGGCAGGGACTGTCACGCTACTTTGTAAGTCAGTGTGGCAGCCTTTTTGGCTAAAGGGCAGGTTATAAATGCTATTAAATAAAATTGTGAGCCGGAAGAGGACTCTTGGGAAAAGCTGACTTTCCTCCCTCATCAGTCTTCTCCAAGTAAACCAGTAAATACTCAGCCACAGGGCTCACGCAATACATGTTGCTGCCTGAGGCAAATAAGAAGACACCTCATCCCATCCCCCATCCCATGTACAGAGGCTGATAGGGCTGGCGGTTGAATCTTATTTCAATGTTGGTGATGGGTCAGCACCGTCCACTGCACCTGAGGTCAGCAGGCTACCTTAGGGGGCTCAGGGCAGGCCATGTAGCACACATGGCTCTGTCCTTCCACACCTTGCTGCTGTTCTCTGCCTTCCTCCAGCATCCACCACCTGAGGCCACCACCTCACTCTGTCTTGTGGTCGGGCTGGCCTTGCTAAGCTGATGCTGAGCTGAGCTGAAGGAGGTACACCCATCACTATTTTCCATTGCCTTTGAATGTCAGAAACTGCCTTTTTGTCATGGAGAGCTTGGTTTATGGTACTCATCTGGCCTTGCTTCTAATGAAATCAAAACTGCAAATGGCAGAATGTCTGCCCCCCCACTCCCTGCAACAATGGTCGCCCCTCATCCATTATGACTTGTGGGGGGGGGGGTGACTTGTGGCTTTACCGATGTTTTGGCTATGATAGGAGTTGGAGGTAAAACATCTGGAGGGATACAAGTTGCCCATTCCTGCATTATGTGGAGGACAGGATTTCAGTCTATTGTAATGGACCAGGGCTTCCATGAGAAGATAATGTTTAGCATGTTGTCCCAAAACATTTGATGAAGTGATGGTTCACATAACAAGTAGTGTATTTAAAGCATTAATTTATTAGAACAGTAACAAAGAACAGAATCATGCTAATTACAAAAACAAAACCTGTCTTCTAGAAGATTCTGGTGCGGAGTCCTTTTGCAGAAGCTTAATGGGACACCATACCAGATTATACAGAGGCCTAATCCTCCCCACAATCCATGCAATGGGCTCAAGTATAGTCCTTATTCTTGGCCGCTTGACACCTGTGTTGCTCTGAAGATTGGCATGTGTACGTCTTCTTTGTGTTTCTTCCTTGGACCCCACATTCCAGATGAGAGGTGTGTGGAGTTATGGCAAGTGGTCAATAGCAGGTGCCTTTAGGTCATGTGGCTTCATGGGGGGAGGGCAGAACCTCTCTGGAGAGGATGGGGGGCTGCCTGTTTGTGAATGAAGGGTGGGTGCTAGGGATGGGTGAACCCCGACATCTGGTCTGGAGGGTCCTCTGGGGGGGGGGAATCTGGGCCACTTGAAGCCCCATGGATTTCCCCAGAGCCCTACTTCATCCACTGGAATTCACAGAGTGGCTCTCTGGCTTTCTAAAAGATGCAATAGGCTAGAGGAGTCCACAGTGGATTTCTTCAGCTTCCCTAGCAGGTCTTCCTGCATGGGTGGAGGAGCACAGGGCCTTCACAACTGTTGTTGCTCTCAGGTGAGACACGATACAACTTAAGGACATTTTTGACTAGTTGCTTGCCCGGTGGCCCAACCCCAGAGCAGAACGCTAAGAAGAAAAGTATTTTTTTCTTTTCTTTTCATTATCTGGAAAGTCTCTGTGATATAACCATTGGAGATGTACTGTAAGAAAAGGCACATACGGGCTGCCTGTGATAGACAGAGAACCTTAGCATGATGGCTAATAGAAGAAGCTTGCTGGAGATATATCCATGAGCTCACCATCTTTGTTACAAGACTGGAATGGATGATAGCAATACTTTCAAAGGCCACCAAATTCTACAGACTGTGGTCCAGAGGTTCAAAATGTATATTGCTGGTGCACATGCTGATCCCCTCCTAAGTGGTCAAGCTATATAATCTAGTTGAGACTATGTACCACAAATGGCTTCAGGGATATGGGGAAAAAGCACCAATAAAGATCTAATGTTCACTTAAGATAGGGGGTGAACATCTTCCAGCCCAGTGCCCAGATTCCATTTCGGAGAAGCACTCAGGGGCTGCATTCCAGTGGTGGGTGTGGCCAAATGCAAAGGAGTTGGAGTCAAAGGTGAAAGGGGTGGGGCCAAATACTAGCCTGCTTTAGCTTAGAGCCCTGACTGCCAGTAACTAAGCCTTAGGAGAGGCATTTCAACTTTTTAAAATGGGCCAAATCTAGGGTGACCATATGGAAAGGAGGACAGGGCTCCTGTATCTTCAGCAGTTGTATGAAAAAGGGAATTTCAGCAGGTGTCATTTGTATGCATGCAGCACCTGGTGAAATTCCCTCTTCATCACAACAGTTAAAGCTGCAGGAGCTCTGCCCTCTTGACCAGATTCAAAAGAGAACAGGGCTCCTACAGCTTTAACTGTTGTGATGAAGAGGGAATTTCACCAGGTGCTTCAATGACACCTGCTCAATTTCCCTTTTCTGTAGAACTGTTAAAGCTACAGGAGCCCTGTCCTCCTTTCCATATGGTCACCCTATCAGCACCAGGAAATTACAGGCTGGGATCAGGATGGAGGGCAGCAACCAGGAATGAGCTAAAGCATACTGGGCATAAGTTTAAGGAAGGAGATGCAAGTGTGGTGGTGGGTGTATGCCTGTCAGCCACAAAAGAGAGCTTCAGCTATAAGGTGGTATAGAAATATAATAAATGAATCAATGAATGAAAGTGTGCAAGCAACATGCATGCAGTTCACTATTTTCAGTAATCAATGGGCGCTGGAATAAGTACATAGACTCATGTGAGATTTGTTTTGAAGCAAACCTGGATAGAGTCATGCTGCATACGTGGGAAACCCACAAAATGATGCTATAGTTGCCAAAGGGAGACAAATCACTGAGCGACATAGGACAGTCAATGTACTGGGCATGATTTGACGGGCTTAAGGACATAAGAAGAGCTCTGCTGAATCAGACCATACTCCTGGACATCCACCTGGACATGAAGGCGCTCACGTTCACCCAGTGTTGTTCCCCAGAAACTAGGGTGACCAGATAAAATCCAGCTCATGTAACTTTAACAGCTGTAGAGAAAAGGGAATTTCAGCCAGTGTCATTTGTATGCAATTAGTTCCTGGTGAAATTCCCTCTTCATCACAACAGTTAAAGTTGCAGGCACTATACTAGAGTGACCATATACAAAAGAAGGCAGGGGCCCTGCAACTTCAACTGTTGTGATGAAGAGGGAATTTCACCAGGAACTAATTGCATACAAATGACACTGGCTGAAATTCCCTTTTCTCTGCAACTGTTAAAGTTACATGAGCCCTGACCTGGATTTTATCTGGTCAGCCTACCAGAAACAGCAAAGAGCATCGCCAACATCACTATCAGTCACTGGTGTACCTTAACCTCTAGGACTTTATTTAATCCCTTTCTAAGGAGAAAATCACACAAAGAACGATCCTGGATACTCTCTAGCAACCAAAGCTTTTGAGACCTGCCCTGGCAAACAAACTCAAAATATATCTAATATTTGTGGAGATCTAATAGGTGTGGAGCATCTCATTTTGTTACACCTTGATACTTCCCCCTTTACGTGTGATACCATAGGTTTCTTTTCCTTTCTGCAATTAGGCTGTGTTAGCCCCACTAAGAGCCAGATAACGTCGCTTTGGGGGCTGGATCCAACCCAGGGGCAGCCAGCTGACCATCCATCATTGCTTCTAGTCCTTAGTGGAAGAGGATACGGAGAGCTGGCTTCGTAACACAGACAAAGACCCAAGACTCCAACACAAATGGGTCGCCGCTCTTGCTCAACTCATGGGAGAGGTCACAGCAAGTGGGTGTCATCATCCCCTCTACTTCCAATGTTCAAGGTGTGAGTGCCGTTGCTTATGTCACTAAGATAGCACCACTAATGCTCAAGAAGGATGAATCAGGTCCCCTCTACAAGGATTTGCTTTTGCGCCTGGTTAGGCGATTATGCGCATAATCGCTGAAGCGCTTTTACACCTAATACCTCTGCACGAGAGGCGGTGAGAGGTGGCGAAGCGCATTAACGGATGACCAAAATGCGCTTTACAAGTAGTTAATGCGCATAAACGCTTGTTCACATAGGCAAAATGCGCTTTAATGGCCAGAGCAAAATAAAACTCGCTGTTTAACGCGCATTCGATAATGCGCATAATCGGAGAGATAACGCGCCTCTACGCCCGATTTGCGCTCCGTTCTTGTAGAGGTAAATTTTTTAAAGCGCCTTGAAAGAGCTTTAAACCTCTCTTGTAGAGGCAGCCTGTGTGGCCTTGATGGAACTCCAACGTTTACAGAAGTACCAAAACAAACACCCGCCAAACTCACAACCCACCTTTTTGGGGGGGGGGGAAGGGAACCTATAAGACGGACAGGACCCTAAACATCTCAATAAGAACTAAGCATGCTCAGTGGCCACTGAATGCACAGAGGCTTTGGGGGAGTCAGAATGGAAAACCAGGGTTAGGGTGGAGATGTAATGGAGTGGCTGGAATCCTAAACAGCAGCATTCCACACTACAAATTGTGTGTCAGGTCACACTTGGAAGTTGCCAGTGTACGTTGTCAGCACATATAAGCACCACCAAATGCTGTGAGCCACTACTCTGGTTCCTCCTTGTCACCTCCATCCTTAGAGGCGTGTTTCAATGCATAATGAGGAACTCCACACTTTTGTAAGAACACGCTGTTGTGCGCGCAGCCAGTCTGACACACAGCTCAGTAACAGAATATGTAGAAGGCCCCGGGTTCAGACCCAGCATCTCCAACTGAAAGTTCCCAGACGGCAGAGCTGGGGAGCTGTCGTCACTCCGTCACTGTGCAAGCTGCACCTTTGGTTCGTTTCCATATAAGGCAGCTGTTCATAAGCGTGGCTGCTAGTCATTTCTCCTGTGTTTTTACCTTAATTTCTCCCATGTGTGACCACAATGAAGCACTTTGGTTTTGTCGAGTTGAACTAAAGCACACCTTAGAAGCCTAGGATCAGAGATGAATCTGGCATCCAGCATAAGGCTGCAATACAACTGTCTTGGGGGCCTGAAATCCAGGGATGTTTCCAACCAGTTTGAACTTTCCTGCAAAGGGGAGGTGAGCTGGTGGTCCTGAAGGTGGGAACAGAGTGGGTAAATGGGGAATTGGATTCTAAATAAGTTTGCAATAACATCTAGAAAAATAGCAAGGAACTTGAAAGTTCAGCTAGCACCTTGTCTATACAGGCAACTGTAAAATGAGATTCTTTAGGGTGGGTTTGGAGTTTGGGGTGGAGGGGAAGCGTTGACCCTTTCGTAATAATCACGTGTATGCCATGAGATTTCCAAAGCGAGCGGATTGAAGGATACATTCCGCGAAAGGGAATGTAACAGAATCAAGCGGGCATTTTCCAACTGCTCTCTCCTGGATTCTCAATGGAGCAGGTGGGAAGGGAAGGAGGAAATCATCTTTCCATTCATTTGTTCATGGCAAAACCTACAAGTCCTCTAATGAGCCGGCATATTGATGAGGCATTGGCATAAGCGCCTGGTCAGGAAAATGATCTTTCGGCTTAAATGGCCACCTGTCAAAGTACAGTCATGGTGTGTGGGTGTGTGGGTGTGTGTCTGTCCTTTTAAGTGGAATGTGTTTTCCGTCTCTTTGCTGCTGCAGCCGCCGCACAACTGGGGCATTTAGCATTCGAATTCTGGATGCATCACTTCATCCCGTCCAGTCTCTGGGTCCTTGTCACTTACGCAGGCCTGTGAAAAGCAGAGGGCGGAGGCATTAGATGAGAGGGCGGAGACCGCACAAGTTCACAGGCAACCAACTGTTTGGACGCCTTTTCTCTAATACCACCCTCCAGTAAGTTTTTCGTAATCGTGAAGAGTGTGAACGGCACTCTGTATGCTGTGCACTACAGAAATATAATCATTCTTTACCAATAAAACCCCTGATTTCAGTGTAGTTAACTGAACACATCAATTAAGCAAATCAACACATGTGCATGCCTGCTCTTGCACTTTTGGCTCTACTTCTGCCATCATCGGGCGGGCTGAGGAGTGATTTGATGACTTTTAACAATAAACATAAGTCTAGGTTACCACGATGCTGAAATCTGTGCTGCAAAATCAAGTTCCCGCATACTTATGAGTCGACACACAGAGGCCTGTCCTGCTTATTTGTGAGTAGGTGTGCTGTTCATGCTTACTTCTGAATAGACATGCATCCATAGGCGTGTGCACGGGGTGTGCTGGGTGTGCCCAGGCACACCCTAATTTCCCAGGGCCATCTCCGCTTTCCTGCCTCTGGAAAGCCGCCATTAGCATCCCTGGGGGAACTACACACTTTCCGGAGGCCTTGGAAAGCACACTTTCTCCCCCACCCCCACTGCTCCTATCAGGGCCTTTAAGGTGCGCACCCTAATGAACTGAGCTACGCACACCTATGCATGCATCCTGCTGTACTTTGGGAACAATGGGCTGCAATCCTATATACAACTTCCTGGGAGAAACACTACTGTACATGGCGGCATCCTTCTGCATAGATGCACAGGCTTGTGCTGTGAATCTATACTACCTTCATAGAATCATATAATCATAGAATAGTAGAGTTGGAAGGGGCCTATGCAGGAATCTACCCTAAAGCATCCCTGACAGATGGCTCTCCAGCTGCCTCTTTAATGCTTCTAATGTGGGAGAGCTCATGACCTCCCTAGATCATTGGTTCCATTGTTGTACTGCTCTAACAGTCAGGACATTTTTCCCGGTGTCCAGCCGGAATCTGGCTTCCTGTAACTTGAGCCCATTATTCCATGTCCTGCACTCGGGGATGATCGAGAAGAGACCCTGGCCCTCTTCTGTGTGACAACCTTTCAAGTATTTGAAGAGTGCGATCGTGTCTCCCCTCAATCTTCTCTCTAGTTCTTTCAATCTCTCCTTTTCTTTTCAAAATCACGAGTACACCACCCCCATACACACACACCACTTTAGATTCAATCTCCTTTTCTCTGGATTAGTAAATCAAGGAGCTGCCCAGGATCCTCCGAAGACCTGCATATTCCTTCCCTACTGAACAGGAAATCAATATGTAATCTCCTGCCCCATCCATCATAATTGGGGAGGAATTCAATTCTTGACTTAAAAACGTAACTCCCTCTTTCTCCTAAGTGCATAAATGATGATCTCACACAGCTTTGGCAAAACGTCGGCACTCTCCACAAAATGAGATCCGGGACCAAGCAAAGGGAGTATTTCCGCACCCAGCATGTGCTGAAGACTGTGGCGTTTGCTGCCACGTGATGTGGTGATGGCTAAAATCTCTGGCGGCTTTGAAAAGGGAATTGGACAGTGGCTACTATTCATGATGGCGGTGTTCTTCCTCCAGGATCAGAGGCAGCATGCCTTTGGATAGCAGTTACTGGGGAACAAGAGGCGGAGAGGATGCCATTGCCCTTCTGTCCTGCTCCTGGGCTTCTCTTAGGCATCTGGTGGGCCCCTGCAGGGAACCAGATGCTGGGCTCCAGGAACCTTTGATCTGAGCCAGCAGGGCTCTTCTTACCTTCTTCTGCAAGAGTGCAAAATGCAGCTAGAAAGAAGCATTCCCGACTTTGTAGGATGACAAATCTTTCAGACGACAGTGGAGGAGTTGTCGCAGCATGGAGGCTTGCTCGCTCCCTACAACCCATAGGCCAGACCTCCCCACCTGCTGCCCTCCAGAAAGTTGTGGAATTCGACTTCCACCAGCCCCAACTCGCATGGACAACGGTCGGGAATGCTGGGAGTTGTAGTACAAAACTTCAAAAGGGTACCAGGTGGGGGAAGGCCGGATTAGATGGAGGCATGTGTCCCTGTGGATGCAGGTCTGGCCTGGTGAATGGGAAAATCAGTCCCGCCCCCTGGAGGTTCTCCCTTTCACTCTTCCTGCTGGGAAGCCATTCCGTTCAGCTCTCTCATCCACAATCGGATCCAGACTCCCGCTTTCCGCTCCCTTCAACCCATTTGCTTTTGAAACATGCAAACAGTAGACACAACAATCAACTCTTCCACAGGGCCTTTTTCCGGCGGGGCTCCACGGTGAAAGTGAGATTCGTTCAGTGTTTAGTGCCACTTAACACAAATCATTCCGGCCTTTGGTTCCAGGAGCTAATTAAATGGCAGCTTTCCAGTGGCGGCCCAAAAGGCCCCCTCTTTGCTGAACAAGGAAAGGTAGCTTAAAAGGAGGGGAGAAATTAGTGGGGGGGGGCAGGCATCTCTTTCCTTTTTTCTCAACTCTCTCTGCATTTGTTAAATCCCACACCGATCATGAACGCCAAATTAACTCGCTCTGCCATGGGATCTCTGGGATACAGCAGGAATGCAATTAAAAATTGAAAGGGGGAAGAAGGGCTGTAGCTCAAGGGTACAGCACATGGACTGCATGCCGAAGGTCTCAGGTAGGTTTGGGTAAGACTCCTATCTGAAACCCTGGAGAGAAGCTGCCAGTCAGTGCTGACAATACTGTGCTAGATGGACAAAGGGCCTGAGTCTCACACACACACATTTTGCCCCTCCATGCTGGCAGGCTGCGAAGGCAATTTTCAAGGGAGTGCAAGACAGTGTAAATTGCCATTTGTTCAGTCTGATAACTCATTGCATATGTTTCTGACCAGGTAACACTTTTTTTAGGATGCAAAGAGCTGTTTTTCCCTGAGCATAGCTTTGATCATCAATACAGATGTGAAGAGAGTAGGAAGTGCAGGTTTCCTAGCCCCACGTACCTATGTATTGTCCAAACTAGTATCACCCCATTCCCATCCACCCCCAGAAGGGAGATGCACACAACTTGTCCACACACTGGGAGCTTTCATCTCTCCCACAGCAGGGATGGGGAGCCTCAGCAGCAGGGGCCAAATATGGCCCTCCAGAGTTCCCCACTTGGCCACACCTCTTTCCGCGACCACAATCTTTGGTGGTTTCCTGGCTTTTGTACAATGTTTTCCCCATTCTGAAAGGTTGAAATTAGGGGTGTGCACGGCCCCCCCGGATCGGATCGGGACCAGATCGGGACCTCCAATTTTGTTCCGGATCAGATCGGAACAAAATCGGAGGTCCCCCGGATCGGATCGGACCCGATCCAAAAACCGGATGTCCGATTTTCGGATCGGCCGCCATTTTTCCCCATAGACTTGCATTGGGGGAAAGAAAGGTTTCCCCCAGTACAAGTCTATGGGGAAAAATGGCAGCGGGGGGGGTGAGTGGGGGCCTAACTCCCCCCTCCCTGTCCCTGCCCCCTCACGCTGCTTACCTGCAGGGGCCTTCTGCTCCTGTCCGCCGGTGCCCGCGGGCACCAGCGGACGGCAGCAGACGACCCTGGCAGATAAGCCCCCTCCTCCCCTTCGCGATCCTTACTTGCCGGGACCATCCGCTGCCGTCTGCTGGCACCCGCGGGCACCAGCGGACAGGAGCAGAAGGCCCCTGCAGGTAAGTGGGAGCCCCCTCCCTCCTCCCCCTCGTGATCCTCCTTACCTGCAGTCCCGTCCGCTGTCATCCGCTGCCGCCTGGGCGGCAGCGGATGACAGCAGACGGGCCCCAGAAGGTAAGCCCCCCCAGCGATCATCCTTACCTGTGGGGCCATCCGCCGCCTTCACCTGCCGTAGATCTACTGAGCACTAGGCTTCACGGCCTAGTCCTCAGTAGAGCGCCAGGTGATCACTTGGCGGTCTACTGAGAATTAGGCCGCAAAGCCTAGTGCTCAGTAGTTCTATGGCAGATGAAGGTGGCAGACGCCCCCACAGGTAAGTGGGGCCCCCTCCCTCCTCCCTCCTCCCCCCTCGAGATCCTTCTTACCTGCGGGGCCGTCTGCCGCCTTCACCTGCCGTAGATCTACTGAGCGCTAGGCTTTGTGGCCTAGTCCTCAGTAGAGCACCAGGTGATGACATCATCACCTGGCACTCTACTGAGAACTAGGCCACAAAGCCTAGTGCTCAGTAGATCTATGGCAGGTGAAGGTGGTGGACGCCCCCGCAGGTAAGTGGGTGCCCCCTCCCTCCCCCCTCCTCCCCCTTCACGCTCCTCCTTACCTGCGGGACCATCCGCTGCCATCCGCTGGTGCCCGCTGGCACCTGCGGATGGTAGCAGACGGCTCCGGCAGGTAAGCCCCCTCCTCCCTTTCACACTCCTTACATGCCAGGGTCATGTGCTGCGGATGGCCCTGGCAGTTAAGCCCCCTCCCTGCATTCGTGCTCCTTACCTGCCAGGGCCGTCCATGGACGGCCCCAGCAGGTGAGGGGTACAAGTGGGGGGAGGGGGTCCGATCCTCCAATCCAAAATTATCCGGATCGGGTCCTTTTCGGATCGGATTGGATCGGCCAATCCAGGTGCTGGGGATCAGATCAGATAATTTTATCCGATTTCCCCTAGATTGGGTCCAGATCGTGGATCGGACCCGATCCATTGCACACCCCTAGTTGAAATGCCTCTCCTAAGGCTTCATTAGTGGCAGTAAGAGCTTGAAGCTAAAATATACTGATAGGTTTTGTATTTTTGGCCCTGCCCGCTTTGTCTTCGGCTCCACCCCCTTTGCCTTCAACACCATGCACCACCGGAATACGGCACATAAGAACGTAAGAGTTGGATAAGTTCAAGGGTCCATCTAGTCCAACGCTCTGTTCACACAGTGGCCAATCAGCTGTTGACAAGGAAACCACAAGCAGGACATGGTGCAACAGCACCCTCCAGCCCATGTTCCCCAGCAATTGGTGTACATAGGCTTACAGCCTCTGATCCTGGCACCCGATAGCTTCTCTGGAATTGAATTTGGCTCTCTAGCTGTAAAAGGTTCTCCACCTCTGTTCTACAAAGAGATACAAAATAACATGCAGGGGCCACAGCTCATGTTTTAGGTTCAACCCCTGGCTTCTTCAGGTAGAGCAAGGGACGAATCCTGCCTGAAACCCTGCTGAGCCCTTGCTGCCAGTCAGTGTCAACAATACTGGGCTAGATGGACCCATGGTCAGACTCAGTATAAGGCAGCTTCCTATGTCCCTATGTACTTTAGGTAATATAGATATGTGGGAGAACAGGAAGGTACTGGTGCCTCTTTCTCAGCACCACTTCTAAAGCTGCTCTGCATCCAAAATGGCCCACCTAACCCAACCATCACTGAAATTTCCTGTAAAGCAAAATTCAAAGTGATTTTGGGGGTTCTGATGGCTGAATCTCAAAGTAAGCCAAAAGGGTTTGGTGAGACCAGTGAAATCCCTTGGAGAACCAGGGCTCAGACTAAGATTCCTCAATTGGGTTCTAGAATCCCCAACAGGGCCGCCTCAACAGGGCTAAGGCATACTTACAGGTATGTCTGCTTGAACAAAAGGTTGGAGGGCTTTTCATTGACATGGTAGAGAGGGAATGGATCAAATCCACCAATGAAATCAACTGAAAGAAAGAAAATCCGAAACTCAAGCAATAACAATGGAGTAATTAAAAGAAAACAAACACATCACGAGGGTGGTAAACAATAAATCAAAGCAGGAGACAATGTAAAAGGGAGTGAAAGGGACCAAAAATGAAAACAAAAGGTGTTCTCCATCAGAAATTGAGCACAGGATCTTGCCAAATCTAAGCACATTGGAGTCTTTTTGACTCCCACTGAAATAAATTGGTCCCACCCCACATACAAGTTACTTCCAAACGCTACCATATTTGCTACCTTAAAGTGAAACTCTGGCAATATGGATGTCTGGGATGGGAGAATAGCCTACAGAGAATTTCTCTTGGTCCGGCATTATTGAAATGAATGAGAGAGATGGTGCCTTCTGCCTACCATTATCTGAAGTGAAGGAGCAGCTCTAGAACTGAGATTCAAAGCCAGCTCTTGGAAGGTCTGTAGTTTGGAGTCCACCATTAGTGGATGATTCTGAAGTCCTCACTGCTGTGCCCCACCACATCCTCAGCCTGCTTGCCCAGCCAAAGAACTATGAACCACTCCTTAGATTGAGAGACCTTTGGAGAACGGAGCCCCATGCATCGCTTAATGGACAAGCTGCCTTACCTGACCTGAAACGTTTGGATACAAAGGACCGCACACACTCCTCCGAATGTTGTGATGCAGTTCACGGCTAATGCATATTTTAGGGGAAATAAGTTCAAGTCACGTGCACATTTTTCTGCATCTTTAAAAACAAAAATTGCAGACTAATGCAGAAATAGGACAGAATGGACTTATAACTGCACACATGTAAAGCTGTCATGGGCTGGAAATAGACTGCTCCATCTAGCTCTACGTCAGACTATTCCCAGAAGTAGCCTCCATAGCTTTCTTGACATTGCCCTTTTGTGAACAGGATTAATATTTTCACTACATCATCACATATACAGAGAGCAAACTCAATTCTGTGACTGACGTAACCAAAACAACACCAGCTGCACCCAAGAGGGAGATATCAACGAATCTCAGGTTTGCAGAATATGAAAAAAAAAATTAAGTGGGGAAAAAAACCCAGGGATAAAATAATGATGATGGTGATGGTGATGGAATGGACTATATGGACAGACACAATACAGCTGCAAAAATAATTCGCCAACAGCTGGCCATCAAATTCAACCTTATCAAACAGCCTACACCATACTATATATACTCGCCCAAAACAATTTTGGAAAATGCAGATCATAAAATATAAGGGGACATAACAATTCATACAGACAAGACAACACCTTGCAACCGACCAGACATAACGATCATAGACAAAAAAGAAAAACACACATATCTCATCGACATAGCAATACTGAATGACAAAAATGTTGTTGAAAAGGAAGAAGAAAAGAGAGACAAATATACACTACTGGCCATGGAAGTCAAAGAACTATGGCAACAGGAAAAGGTCACAATTATTCCGTTAGTCACAACGATCACCGGCATCACATCAAAAAATTATACAGAAAACCTTCAAAAACTGGGCCTACCTAGGCTGACCACATGAAAAGGAGGACAGGGCTCATGTAACTTTAACAATTGTAGAGAAAAGGGAATTTTAGCCAGGGTCATTTGTATGCAATTAGTTCCTGGTGAAATTTCCTCTTCATCACAACTGTTAAAGTTGCAGGGGCCCTGCCTTCTTTTGTATATGGTCACTCTAGTATAGTGCCTGCAACTTTAACTGTTGTGATGAAGAGGGAATTTCACCAGGAACTAATTGCATACAAATGAAAGTTACATGAGCCCTGTCCTCCTTTTCATATGGTCAGCCTAGGCCTACCAAAATACATCCACACCAACACCCAGAAAGCAGTCATAATTTAAACCATGCTCAATTGTCAGGAAATTCCTGAATCTGTAAAAGACAGCATGACTTGGCAAAGCCCGTCATGTCCATCTAAAAAAACTGCCACAAGCAAGAAAGAGTAGTAATAATAATAATAATAATAATAATAATAATAACTATCAAAAACAGCCCAAGGGAGACTTAGGGTGCTCTGTGGCTATGAAAAGCTGGCTGACTATTGAGGAGGGAGAAGACCAGGGGGAATTGGAGGGGAACAGAATGGCATATCATTCGGAAAGGCCCTGAACAGAAGCACTCTGAACAGCAACATTTTGTTGCAGGTCCCACTTGCATACACTAACAGGGAACTCAAACGTTGCATTATGATGGCCATGTAGCCAAAACGGGGCTACTGAGAAACTGGGGGTGGAGGGAGGAAGTATCAGTATACCAAAGGGAACTCAAGCTCTGCTTAAGTACAAACAATCGGGGGGGGGGAACCAAGGGGGAAACCCACCCCTAAGCACTCCAATGAATCATAGAATCATAGAATAGCAGAGTTGGAAGGGGCCTATAAGGCCATCAAGTCCAACCGCCTGCTCAATGCAGGAATCTACCTTAAAGCATCCCTGACAGAGGGTTGTCCAGCTGCCTCTTGAAGGCCTCTAGGGTGGGAGAGCCCACCACTTCCCTAGGTCATGGGTTCCATTGTTGTACTGCTCTAACAGTCAGGACTGAGCATACTCAGTGGACACAGAATGCTGACTGGTGGAGGGGGAGCATAAAACCTGGTGGGAGATGCAATGAAATGGAGTATTATGCTAAAGGACACAACTTCCTGGCTGCCTGGCTGCCTGGCCAGCCACCTTAACAGAAACAGTCTGGAATGTAACGTTTTGCTGCAGGAACCACTTGTTGAAATCATATTTCTCCCTCCACAAATTCTGGCCACCCCAGCATGGGAATCACTTTATTGCCTGGCAACACATCCCCTGTGCTCATGACTTCCCTACTTCATATCAAAGGAACATTTTCAAAGCACGCAACAAATGGGAGAGAAAATTAAAAGTCAGCTCAAATTGGTTCAGGTCACTGGGAGGCTCTCGCTGCTGAGAGTGTGAAATATTGATGGTTTGTCAGTGTTAATTATTGAGGCTGGCATTTCAGGCTTGGAATCCCGGAAGAGCGTGTGGGGGGGGTGAATTTTGCAGGGGGTGGGGAAAGAGGCCTGGAATTAGCTGCTGTGGATTTCTAGATAAATCACACCCACCCCAGGGACAACATACCTTCCTGTCTAGTTTTATTGAATTTTCTCTTGAGGAGCACAAACATCGCCATCACTACCACTGCTGCACTTACACATATCTTCCCGTCTTACCCAGTCTGAGCCCTGCGCCCATGTCAAACTTTGCTCTTTGATTGCAAAGATGTTGCTATACTTATTGAACCAATAAACAAACACTTAACCCAGCCTGGTGCCCTCCAGCTGTGTTGGACTGCAAATCCCAGCATGCCCCAGCCAAAATTTGGCTGCTGAATCACAGAACTGTGGAGTTGGAAGGGACCATAAGGGTCATCTAGTCCAACCCTCTGCAATGGGCAGGAAAACCAAATAAGCCATCCATGAGAGGTGGCTGTCCATCCAGCCTCTTCTGAAAAACCTCCGGAGACGGAGAACCCGCAACTTCCGCAGGTAGACTGTTCCACTGTTGAACAGATCTTAACTGCCAGGAAAAAATCCTTATATTTAATCGAAATCTAGGTAGCTGTAGCTTATACCCATTATTTCTGCTCCTAATTTCTGTAGCAATGAAAAATAGTTCTTGACCATCTTCGCTGTGGCTACCTGAACACTGCTAACATGTCTCCCCAGACTGAACATCCCAAGTTCCTTCAGCCTGTCCTCATAGGGCATCACAAGACAATTCGTTGTTAATAATTTCTGCAGACATTAGAACAACTCCCTGAAGAAGGCCTTAAAAAAAGAGAGGCTGAAAAGCCTCTAGCTTTTGTACAGCATCCTGAGACTTCTCTCCCTTTTTGCTCTGTTAAGGACAGATAATGAATCAACTGACTGTTCTTCAGCTGGGCCACAGCCCTAACAGCTAATTTTCTCACATGGCAATACTACTGTAAAGCCAATGTCGCCATGGGTGCTAGTAGTCTTGCTCCTTTCCCACTTATTTTTTTGGGGCCCTTCACTCCTCTCACCAAGAGGGGCTGATGAATAATGCACAGACGTACCCCCTCCTTGGTGCACCCCGATTGGCCGCCTCCATCCCCTTCCCCCTCCCTGCTGTCAGCGACAGTCTAACAGTGCAGCTGCACCCAGGGCTCATCTTTGCACCACACTGATTGGCTGAGCAGGGCTAGGGTGCCCATCCGCCTGGAGTTGCCCGGACATGACCGGAAAATGGAGAGCAAATCCGAGTCCGGGGGGGGGGGGAACCTGTTTTCGGGGGCCAAATCCAGAAATTTAGCCCCCCGAAAGGCCCGTTTCGAGCACTTCCGGTTTCGGCTTTTCGAAGCCATTTCCGGGTTTCATGTGACCAAGGCCATGTTTGGGTGGGCACGCCCCCTTGGGGGCTGGACATGTTGGTGGGCATGCTCTCTTGGGGCCAATGTCCTCCTTTTTGGTTTCCAAAATATGGTCACCCTAAGCAGGGCTCTCTGTCATCCCGCTGGTAGAGGGGCTGGCCTGGCTGTTTGGCTCAGAAGAAATTAATTGTGATTAAAGCTTGAGCTTTGAACTTTTTCAAAGTTTCAATTTTTTTCTGCACGTCTACACTGCTCAAGCTTCAGTTTAAAACTAAAATGAGCAAAATCGGTCTGGTAGACCTTGCGTAATAAGCCTTTCGCTATTGTATTCGTATATAAAATGCTGTGTTTGGCACTCAGGGGGCTCTATGAATCTTGTTCCAGGGTAGTTCCAGGGGGAGCTTTTATGCTCTGAGCACCTAAGCAGCAATGACTTCGCTTAACTCTATAGCAGGTTTGCAGATCCTCAAGCCCAGGGACAAAATCTGGGCTTCTGGAGTTCATCACATGCCCCATCCTTTCTCCTCAACTACTGATCATTTTGTGGTTTCCTGGCATTTTGTGCAGCCCCCCCCCCTTTCTAAAAAGTTGAAATGCTTCTCCTTAGGAAGGGATGTTGCGGGAGTCTGGTTGGGTCCGGGAATCTGGCAGGCAGCCCCCCAACTGGATCCCCGAACCCAGCTCACTGAACCATGGGGCGCTGGCACTTGATGAGTGCCGGACAATCCACAGGCACCCACAGGCACCCATTTCTCTCTGCGAGTTGGCATTTTCCATAAAAACCAGGCTCCTGAAAATGCGCAGATCTGATCTTGTGCACAATGGCTGCTGTAAATGGCTATTTCAGCAAGATCAGAGGTGTAAAAGGGGTGAAGTCATGATCATTCGCTGCTTCGGGCCCAGGTGAGCCCATCCATTCCTATCCTCAGGCTTCGTTAGCGGCAGTAAGAGCTTGAAGCTAAAATATGCTGGCATTTTTGACCCAGCCTCTTTCCCCCTCAGCACCATCTAGGAATGCTGGCTGGGGAATGCTGGGAGTTGTAGGCCTTTTTTCTTGCCTAAACATGCATCAGATTGCGTTTTTAGTCTTTTTCAAATCTCTGTTCTGGCTTAAGTACGGTTTCCTTAGCCTGGGTGGGGACAAGTCAACGGAAATGGTGCAAGTTGTTCGTTACAAGCATTTGAGGGTGGTGTAAATCTAAAGGTCAGCTCCAACACAACTTTGATCAATAAAACCTACGTGAAGAACACAGTCTTTAGACAGTTCCAAAGAGTGATTGCTGGAGTATGAGCAACCCCCAGTTTAGCAGTGTACTTGGCTCTAATCCTCTCAAAATAAATACGGCCACTTACAGCAATTGAACTTAATGGATTGTTTAGCAGGAGATTAGCGATCTGATCTGAGCCAACCAATAAACAGTGAGGTCATGATTCAGCCAGAGCTAAGCACCTCTAACAGCACAATCGTACAGCATGTTTGCTGAGAAAGACGTTCCATTCCATTCCATGAAACGTACACTTCATAAACAAGCTGGTTGTATATGCTGTCTTTCTGCAGGAGTGCAGCAAACCTGCACAGTACGGAACTCATCATCTTGGTGAATGCAGAATTTCAAATTTACTTATTTATTTACTTATTTATTTTGCATGCACAGCCCTCCTAGTACAGTTCGGTTGTAGCTAGGGACGGGAGAATCTGACCGTTTTTTGTTTTGTTCATTTTCTCGTATTCCTGATGGTAAGTTCACTTTGTCCCATTTCTACATCCCTTTGTGAATTTGGGGGAAAAAATAAAAGAAAAAAGGGTGCATGAAAATTCATATACATTTTCATGCAGGTTTCTCCAAATATATGCACTTATGTATATACTTTTTCTAGTATGCAAACTTTTTCTGAATATAAAGCATTTTTCTATGTACTTTCCCCCAGTATATGCAGTTTTCCTTAACATAAGCATGCTTGAGTTGCATTTTTTTGAATTGTGAACTGCAGCACAACATTCTGAAAAGTGTGGGTTTCTGTGTACAAGTGCAGTCCAGTTCACTAAAAGGTGAGGGAGGTACAAATTAGGAAAATTCATATAAAAACAAAGTTCTCCTCAGTCCCTAGTTGCAACGTTCCGGTTCTGCCCAGAGAGGCTCACTTGGACCTGAGTCTCACATCATTTTGGTGCCAGGTGAAGACCTTTTTATTGCTATTATTTCCCACTTCTTTTCATCCAGTATGTTGCCTGCTATGTTGGTAAATTGATTATATTATTCTCCAGTTGAAGATCAGGGTATCAAAAACCTGGGAGCAAATCAACTAATAAATAATCTTATGGTTGCAGCATAAAGCCAGTGTGGTGTATTGGATAGGGTGTTGGACTGAGAGCTCACTGGGTGATTTTGAGCCAGTCACAGACTCTCAGCTCAACCTGCCGCACAAGGTGGTTGTTGTGAGGATAAAATGGAGAAGAGCATTAAGTACACCATCTTGGGTTCCTTGGAAGAAAAAGGGTGGGATACATATGCAATAAATAAAATAAATAAAATAAATAAATAAGTATATGATGGGAGTTGTAGTCTAAACTGTCTGGAAGATACTAGGGTTAATTCATTGATTTGCTCTTAATCCTGCCCCACACTGGAGTGATGTAGTGTAGTGGTTAGAGTGTTAGACTGGGAGTCAGGGAGATCCAGGTTCTAGTCCCCATTCAGCCATGGAAGCTCACTGGGTGACTTTGGGCCAGTCACAGACTCTCAGCCCAACCTACCACACAGGGTTGTTGTTGTGAGGATAAAAATGGAGAGGAGGAGGGTTATATTATATGCCACCTTGGGTTCCTTGGAGGGAAAAAGGTGGTATACAAATGTAATACAGACAAAAAGATTAAGAAAGTCGTATGGATTTCAGTACTAAGTCAAACACATGTGTGCCCCTCCCTCATTCTCTTTTCTGCTTGCCATTGAGATGAGATGGGTGGAGACAGAGGATTCTTTGTGGTGACACCCTCACTGTGGAACTCCTTGCTTCAGAATGCCCATCTGAGCAGCTCATGGGGTGGGTGGCTTTAGGAAAAGAGTTCAAGCCCGTTAACTGAGAAAGGCCATTGGTCTGACAGATGTTGTCTCGTGGAGCTGTTGCTGATGATCGGCTGACAGATGGGAGAGATGTGTCATTTTGCTCATTTCTATGCCATGGACTTTAAGAGATGTCAATGCTGGTTGGGTATGCGCTGAGGCTATGGGAGATCCCCATGGGGCATCTCCCATAGCCACCTTTGTGGCCAAATGCTGTATATCACCACATCGGAACATTAGCTGTTAGAACCGTCTACCAACTGAAGTCCTGCCAGTTGATTGATCAGGTGCCTTTTAATCAATGATATTTAAATATGATTGCATATATGCAAAGCCTCAGTGTCAATGACCCTTGATTTGCAGGATTCGAAGAAGTGGAAGATGAGACATTGGCTGCAACCCACGTGGTGCCTGTACCACCCACCAAATGTACTCCAGAGAGTTTGGGAAGCAGGTCTTGGGGGGTGCAGTGGGATGCAGTGGGGAAGAGAGAAGGGGCTCACATAACTTTGGATGGAACCCGTAATTCAATCAGCAAAACTACCTCTCATTGTTGGAGGAAAAGGGCATCTTTTTAATGTTTTCTCATTTTTCATTTCCTTTCACAGGAATGCGCCAACATAATGATGCCAACGTAAGCCTACGAGACCACATGGGGCAACATTTAGGAGCATCTTCCATTATTACCACCCCATACTTTGGACCCCATGAAATTATTCTTCTGGAGTATAATGCTGTGTGGTTCTGAACTTGGTATAATTTTAGATACTTTGTTTATAAAAGAAAGAAAGAAAGAAAGAAAGAAAGAAAGAAAGAAAGAAAGAAAGAAAGAGGAATGGTTGCAACAGGCTAAGTATCAAGCAGGTCAAATCCAACACGGCTTCTAATCCTGAGAGGCAGTGTGGTGCAGGGCAATGTAGTGTAGTGGTTAGAGTATCAGACCCACGTTCAAATCCGTGCTCAGCCAGCACATTGGGCCTCTCTCTTTCTCTCTCACCCTAATCTACCTTACAGGCTTGTTATGAGGATAAAAAAGGAAAGGAGAAGAATCTTGTATGTCAGAGGACAGGTGGGTTAGGGATGCATTAAGAAATATGTTATAACCTTCAGAAAAGAGCTTGAAGATGAATGTGTGGATGGCATTCTCTGAAAAAGAAGGGTTACAGACCGGAACTAGACATTAAGAGAGATGTTCTTAAAGGACGGACATTCGATGGAGCCTCACTGCCCAGTATTTGCACGGGTGAATACTTACAGCTGTCTTCTTCTTCTGTAAAAACACTGATGACATAACAGGCATAGACGAAGCCCACCAGCTGGAAAGAGAAAAGAGCAAAGAAACTGGTTGACATAATGAATATTGCTCCAAAGACCGCGATTTCCACACTGTGTGGTGTAAGGCTTGCTTATATCATTCTTGTGGTTATTGATGGATTGATGTGTCTTTATTGTACTTTGATGGTGTCTTAATTTTATTTTATTTCAATACCCTGTTCATCATTTCGAGGGCTCTTTGAGCTGAGAAGTGGTATAAAAAAGAAAAAAGTGATAGTTTAAGTAATAATGTTAGTTATTTGTGTCATTATAATACATTTATATCTCACTTTTTTTCCAAAGTGGAATTTAGGGTGGCATATACGTATGACGGTTCCCAGGTGGCCTCCTATCCACGTACTGTCCAGACCCAGACCTGCTCAGCTTCAGCAAAGCAAATGCCTCATGAGTCCGTAGACCAGGGATGGTCTAAGGGCACAGATACAGCTTACAGGGAATCCCCACCAGGCCCGCCAGCTTCTTCCCCAAGCCCCACCCTCTCTCCCCTGTGAGGAAAAGTTCTTCTCTCGGATCAGTTGCTGATCATAGATAAGAGCTTTTCCTCACAGGGGAAAGGGGAGGAAGCTGCTGAGTGATTCAGTCCTCCTTACTTCAGAAGTCTAATCCACACCAAGCAGGATATTGCACTATGACAGCGGTATGAAAGTGGTAAATAAAAGGCAGGAGCCACACGACTGCTTTATGGTGGTATTGAAGTGCCCTGACAACTGTTGGGCCCCATGGACACATACCATATACTGCTTTCATGCCACTTTCATACCGCTATATCCCGCTTGGTGTGGCTCCTGCCTTTTATATACCTCTTTCACACGGCTTTCATAGTGCTATATCCTGCTTGGTGTGGATTAGGCCTGAGACTTGTCCTGTTTACTTGTGAGTATAGTCTGGTGAGTACCAAATCTGAATGGAGTTCACAGTCCCTTCACACCAAAATCCACTCCTGTTTATCCCAAGCTTTCTTCATCCCAGCAGAATTTGTTAGGGTAGGAGGAAGAGTCATTTTATTGCTGTTATTGCTAAACAATTGGAAATCAGAAATCCTTGCCAATCTACTACAAATCACCCAGACATCTACCAGGAGAGTCAGATCTCCCTTCCATGCCCTCTCCCCCGCCCTACACAGACTCTAGAAACTATTACAGAAGTTCCACCAAATAAGAAAGAACGAATGAACAAACAGAAACAAAGAAACAAAGAAATAACAAGTCCATGTGGAAAAAGTTCCCTGCAGGTAGGATGTTTTAAAACCACTGACCTAATCCACCTGCCCTTTAGTCAGGATAGTGCACACTCTATTCTTTAAAAAGAAAAAGCTGCCCTGTGCCAATGCAATTACAATTTTGAATCCTGCAACCTATTAAGCTCATCTGCAAATGTACTCTTATTTTTTTTTACATAATTTCTTCTGCATTTGCAATACTTTTTGCATAGAAACATAGGCTGTTCCAGGATGGCAGATTCCTCTTCATCCATCCAACTCAGAATGGTCAACTCTGGTTGGGAGGACTAGTGCCAGGCTGAATCCTGCCCCCCCTATTTTCAGGAACTTTCTCCCTTGTGAAAGATGCACTGTTTTTTTCTGCATCTTCCGCAGGGAGGAAGGGAAATTTGGAGAATTTTCTCCTTGGGGAGAGGGCCAGGGTTTCCACATACCTTTTCAAAGTGTAGATACTTGCTGAGGGGGCTTCTTCCTATTTTTTAGTTTTTCCAAAAAATGAACAAACAAAAAAACCACCCTTCCCTCGGCATTTAGAGGAGCCCAGCAGTTCTTAGTGAATGCCTATTGGAGACCATGTGACCTCACCCTCTCCAGTAAGCATTCAGGAAGAACTCCTGGGCTCCTGAAAATGCTGGGGGTGTTTTGAAAAAAGAAAAAGAAAGAAAGAAGACCCCCCCCTCAACAACTGGCTACACTTCAAAAGGAAACCCTGTTCCCTCCTGTGATGCCAGAGCCCTCTCAGGCCAAGCACCACCACTTAAACACCTGAGGGAAGGGTAAAAGACACACCATTTTTCCCTTATAGCAGAGGGGAAAGGTACTGAGGTTTTGAAAAGGTTCTTCTGTGACTATACTGGGCTGAAGGTTTAATGTAATGTGTTTCCTTATAAACTAATAGAGCAGGTGACAAAGCCAAACTGACACGTGGTTTGTGGTAGCAAAAATAAAAGAAAATGTTTATTGTTGTTTACAGTTCTTAGTTCCTTCAAATTCAATTTAAAGTCTGCCTATTCCTAATAATTCTAGTAATCTTAATAATAATCCTAAATCCTTAAAATCTTATATTTATTTACTCTTCACACACTCCTGACCAGAACACACAGCTAAACACATCTATCTTCCACCCAACCAACACTCTCACAAACCCCTCCCTCACACTATATAGACTCCTCCCCCTCCCTTTCCCAGCATCGCCAGCCACACCCACTCAGTCCAACATTCTGCCCTCGCTAAACATACTGACCCAGACGTACCTAAGGGGACAGAACTGTGGGGTAACGCCACACCTCCCCATTGGAGAAAATTCTCTGAAATTCTCACCTCTCCCAGCCTCTTTCGCCTGAGTTTTCATTTCCCTGCCAGCCCCCATGAAATGCTGAAAATGGAATGGTCAACATTTTCAGCCCAGCACTAGACAGGACTTTCCAGGGCCTCAGGCAAGGGAAGGCTTGTTTCCTCCCAGCATCTGCTACTTGAAATCCTTTGATTTTGAGATGCTGGAAATGGTGTTATTGGTGGGCAGGTGGGACTTTTTGCATACAAAGCATGTGTTCTACCACTGAGCTGTGGTCTCTTCCAAATTTGTTCTGGTTTTGCTTGTCATCGGGAAGAGCAATGAGTAATGCAATCCTGCTCTGTTATCCGTCTTCCAGCAAAGCTTTGCCCATACGTACTTTCCGGGATACTTTAGAACAGGGGAGATGCATCTCTTTCAGCCGAGGTCCAAACCTCATTCTGGAGCTCTCAGGGGTCACATCCCTGTGGTGGGCGGGGCTGAGGACAAAAAGGGGTGGGGCCATTGGCAAAAAGCACAGGACCACGAAATGCAAAAAACAAACAAACACTGGATTAAAGCTCTTACTGCCAGGGGGGGGGGAACTGCCCAAAAGCTGGGAAACCATCAAACAAAGGGGCATGGAGATTGAGCAAGGGGTTGCACTCGATGGCCTCATAGGTACCTTCCAACTCAACTATTCTATGATTCTACGTCAACTGGGGAACCCCAGAGGGGACAGATTTGTCCTCTGGGCCTGAGGTTCTGCATTTCTGCTTTGGAGCCTAAAAAAAATCTGCTTTAAAAGCGAGAAGGGGGGGGGAGTTGAAACTTGTCTCAAAAGAGCGAAGTGGGGAGAATTTGCCATGTTCTTCAAGAACACAGCCACTGCCTGCTATTAATCAACATAATTCATATCATTCTCTCTATCAGAGCCAAAAGCAAACCCCACTTTTTCACCCCTTCAGCGTTGGCTCATGCTTGTTGGTGTTCACCAGACCCAAGAGACTGCCGTGAGTGCTCTATCAGGCCAGATGTTTGTAACTCTTAATAAGGAGCTCAGAAGAATCGCATTTGGCAGAGCAGCTTTTCTATTCTTTTTTTTTTCCTGCTTTGCAAAACAATGAAAAACATTAGTCAACTTCTTTCTGCGGAGAACACTCTAAACCCAAGTGCATTCCGTAATCCATCCACCCCCCCTGGAAACCTCATTATCCTGCTTTTTGTTCAGCGGTGTGATGTATGTTTCTCTTGTATTAAAAATGAATGACTCACTTTCCAGAGCCTCCTCATGCATCATTCTGTCTTCCTGCGGTGTGAGTAATTGCTAGATTCTAATTCGTCATTCAAGTGGATTGGGTTCACAGCAGAAAACAAATAATTAGGGCCAACAGTAACCTTAAAAATGCAGGTACAAGCTGATCTGTGGGAGCTGGGGATACGGGTAGCATGAGATTCCCCCTTTGCAACAGCATGGCACAGCATTCCATGGACTCCCATAAAGGCTTTGAAAAACATTCATGGTGATGGCCTGGCTTGTCTCCCATGACAATGTTACTAGTAATTTTGAAGCACGGATTCCAGAGGGCGGTGGAGATGTTTCTCCTTCCTGCTTACAGGCCCACAGAGAGATGGAGATATTGGCAGATCTGTCATCCAGGAATTTGTCTAACCCTCTTTAAAGCCCCCTTAAGCGAGCCATGACCACATCTTTTGGCAACCAATTCCCTGAATCAGCGGTGTGCAACTTGAGGTCTTCCAGTTGTGGTCTGACTGCAAGTCCCTAGGAATTATGGCCGTTGCAGTCCAACAATTTCTGGAGGGCCACAAGTTGACCAGCTCTGCTATAAATGAATGACGCATTGCTGGGGCTGGTCAAAATCCATTGGAGGAAGCCCAAATGTCTTGCACAAACCAGAATGCTCAACTGATCAAGCCAACGGCAAGGCTTGTAGGCACAGGGAAACCTCCAGGCATTGTCAGAAAGGTATTTCTGAAAACCAATTACAAGCCCTCTTGAGAGTCCGTTTAGGGACTAGAGCAGGGAGTGCAGAATCGCTTTCAACGTGAGGGCTGAATTCCATTTCAACAAAGCTCTTGGGGGCCGGGTGGGTGGGGATAAATGAAAAGGGGGCAGGAACAAAATACCAGCATATTTTAGTTTTAAGTTCTTGCTGCCAGGAACGAAGCCTTAGGAAAGGCATTTCAATCTTTTAGAATGGGGGCAAACTGCGACAAAAGCCGAGAAGCCCCCAAACAATGGGTGGTCAGGGAAAAGCCTGTAGGGTCAGGAGAAAGGAGCATGGTCTTCTGGGGAAACAAGGAGGGCCGAATTGGGACCCTGAGTCTGAGGTTATGCACCCTTGGACCATGAGATTGAATACGAGACTGTTAATATATAATAAAACAAAAGAAAACGTTAGTCATACAGGGCTGGCTGCATAAAACGAGAAAAGGGGCTACTGTGTTATTCTAGGGTGACCATAGTTATACCATAAAGTATAACTATGGTGACCATATGGAAAGGAGGACAGGGCTCCTGTATCTTTAACATAGACAAAGGAATTTCAGCAGGTGTCATTGGTATGCAAGCAGCACCTGGTGAAATGCCCTCCTCATCACAACAGTTAAAGCTGCAAGAGACCCGCCCTATTGGCCAGATTCAAAAGAGGGCAGGGCTCCTACAGCTTTAACTGTTGTGATGCAGAGGGAATTTCACCAGGTGCTGCATGCATACCAATGACAAATGCTGAAATTCCCTTGTCTATGTGACTGTTAAAGATACAGGAGCCCAGTCCTCCTTTCCATATGGTCACCATAGTTATACTTTATGTTTAACTGTTCTGGAACTAGCTAGAAAAGCACCAAAAATGAACCAAAGCTCAGCAGCTATGGCATCCCTCCTTGCTTGTAAGCAAGTGCATCTCTCTGAATAGTTCACTGAAGCTGAAGGAGATCCACCAGATTTACTTTATTCGTGCTTTAGGAGCATTGCAAAAACATAAGGGCTGTGCCAAATATGTAGCTGTTTTGGTTTTCAGAGTAAAGCTAATGCTTTCAAGGCTGCTGAAATATTTCCTATAAAGTTCTACCACTGAGAATTTTTTTTTTTAAAAAAACCTATTCACTATTATGGTTTCCCCCCGAAACAGGCATATTCTATTTCTCTTGCTTAGAACTTCTTTCTCCTACACTGTGTTATCCCAGCTAGTCAGGAGTCACATAATGAGCATCTTCATGCTACATAGCCAATCAGCTTTGGCTACATGGGACTTAGGAAACTAACTAACTCAGAAGACACCTTAAACTACGATGGTTAAGGCTTTTTTGTTAACACCATGGTTTAAGGTGTCTTCTGAACAGGGCCAATGAGTCAGACCACTAGTCCATCTGGCTGAGTATTGTCTATACCAGAGGCAGGGAATCATTTCAGGTAAGCAGGCATATTTCCTATTTTTACAGCTCCAGGCGCACATATATAACTTTTTTCTGGGTGTTTTGCCCTACCTACAAGCAGGTATGAACATATAAAGAACCCTGCTGGATCAGACCAAAGCTCCATTTAGTCCTAAATCTTGCTTCCCACAGTGGCCATCTTGGTCTACCCATGCAGCTGTATAAGTTGGTAGAATCCTGAAGTGGTACTGAACCACACTTCAGACTGCAGGGGATGGCAGTGCCATTTTTATTGCCATCCCAAATACTAAGCTTCCTGCATGGCAAACATAACTAGGGAGAAGGGTTCTATTCCAACCCATTCCCTGCAGTGCTTGTTACATAGAGGGATCATTCAAAAATGTGATCCCCTGCTCCACCCACAGTCTGAAATGGTACCATCCATTCTACCACCTCATTCCATTGCATGGGCAGATCAAGCCCAGATGATTCCGGGAATCCCACCAGCAAAGCTTAAAGCTTACAGTAACTTCCCCCTGCTGTTGCTCCCCAGTTCCAGGGAGGTCATTCACACCACAGCCCATAAACCTCTTGGCCTGGGAAGTCAGGTAACGTAGCAGGGCCAAATCAAAACCCTTCCTTTAACCCCAAGGGTCGCTATAGAAGCCTCCACCATGTGGGACACCAGGAAAATGTAAATGTACTGGAGCACAGGAGCAGGAGGATAAATAGATGCCAAAAAAGCAAAGGTAAAATACAAACTCAAACGGTTTCTAACGTTTTCTTCTTGTTCCCCACCTCTCACTGCTGCCCATGAATGCACGCTCTTTGAGTTGATGCTCATGAAAGAGGTATATGCTCCTGGAACTGGCCGTGGTGCTGAAATGAACGGCCTGCAGCAGCCTTTTTGTGCCATTGGCCTTCTACACTTTTTGGGCTCCGTAAAGGTAACAATGAGCTAAATCATACAGCCCCCAAACACTCTGATTAAATCACCTTCATCTCCTATCTCTATATCCCTGGACACCAAAAGCCAACATAAAGCCAACATATCTTGCATGGTTTTTGAAAAGCACAGAAGTGCTTCCAGATGGCGGGCTCCTAGCACTACCAGTTATTCCAACTTTTTCTCCTTAACAGATTTTCTGCTGTAAAAAAAAAAAAAAAAAAAGGCAGAAGCAGCAATGGGAAAACACAGGAGGTTTACAAATCGAAGATGACAACGTCTCGACACGGACACACACCACCTAAAATTCCATGAATGAGGCAAAGTGACGGCACAATAAAAGCCTTGCTTGGAAATGCCCCTGGGACTCAGGTCTTGTGAGTTTCCAGGGAAAAGAGATTCTACATAATTCTTCTTCTCCTGTCAGATGCTGTACAATGCTCAGATCCCTACTTCCTCCAGCTGTTAGTGACCTGACCTCTATGAGAAAACTTGAGATGAAACTCAGATACAGAAATCAGGAACCTTCATAGCTCCAAAGAGTCAAAGAGGAAACTCTGTTTGTCTTCCTTTTATTGGTGAGATTAACAAAATATCCTGCAATGGATTTGTTTGCCCATTGCATGACACTTAGGAAAGCTGAGTACCAAAATACATTAAGTGATGGACATACGATTAAAAATTCATCAGTGCCCCAGAAATATGAACCCTGGCTGCTGACAGTTATAACTTCCTATGCCCTTGAAAAGGTAACAAGCAAGTGGATCCTTCCATTTATTAATTCAATCAAATGATTTATAGCCTACTGTATCCCAGGAGCTCAGGCTGGGGTAACTAAAATGTTACCCAATCGCTCCTAAATAAAGGACCAGATAGCTAGTAACTAGAACATACAATATGCATGTGAGGGGCTCAGCAATGGAGCAAGGGCACAAGTGGAATTGTTGGGCCCTCACTGAACCCTCACTTGCCTTAAGTGACACTGTAGATGCTTGCTAAGTAGGTGACTTTAAGAGAGCAATCCTATGGCCATGGACAACATCTGGGTGGGCACAGGATAGTTTGGATTCATGGATCCGATGTCGGGGACACCACTCTCATCTCAGACCCAGGAGCCCAAGGCACCCTCCCCCTCAGAGCTTTTAAAAAAAGAATTTTATTCTACTTGTGCCAATTCAGATTAGCACTAATTCAATTCCCCCCCAAAAGTGAAAAACTAGTCCACAAGCCCACAGAATCCACATGATTTGGAAAAAGTCAATCCCCTACAGAACCCACAGGTTGGATTCATAGAAATCTGAACTCATTTGACTCTGTTGCAGATTTCCCTGACATCCCTAATTTAGACATCTGCAAAGGGCCCCCTACTCACATTCAGCCAGGATGCACATAGACACGGTGAATGAAGAGGACTGTTGTGAAATCAGGGGTGCAAAAGAAAATGGGTTCAAGAAAGTTAGTGCAATACAAGGTTCAAATGGAGCTACCGCTATGCACATTGAGACAAATGTAATGAAATAACTGATCCATGCTGTTAAGCATAAAAAGTAATACTAAACACTTAATAATTTAAATATTTTATGATTTAAGCCATACCATAAAATTATACCAAAATAAGAGCTAAACAGTTCACAAACATTAAATGTAAACTACACATTTCACTTGTTTCTACTGATCATATGGAAGGCTGATCACATCCACATCCACCTGTCCACCTACTGATCATATACACCTGTCCCATATGCATTTCAACCACAAGAGTCTTCGTCAGTGGGATAAGAAATTGTTCAACATTATATCCCAAAACATAGAACATTTTTGTAAACTGAATTGTTCCATTCAGACCAAACGTTGACTCTTGTATAGCTTATCTGTGTCGGTCAGTTTATGGATTCATCAGGAGAGGAAGGGGGACTTGGCTTTCCCTCCTATCCCGCAGCTGCTAAGATATTGCTGAAGCATCCATAAACCAAGTCTACAGTCAAAGCAGGCCTTCAGTAAAGCACTGCATGCAAAGAACATATGCACGGCAGGTTTAGGTGAAATCAGGAGCCCCATAAAGTGTAGAATACCTATGCAAATCCTGCAGAACATGAGTAGGGGCTCTTTTGCAGATGTCCACACTTGACATGATGGTTGTTGGGGCCAGGGTCAATGGAGGGCAAGCCTTTGGTGCCTGAAGGCACCATCCTGCTTCCTACCACACATTAACCATACATATATGTGGGTGTGTAGGGGGGATTCTTTTTTAAATAGGAGTGCAGATAGCTCCCATGCCACTGTCCATCATTACATTTCATGGCAGGGAATTCTGTAAGTGAAGGTTAAGCAAATTATGTTGGGGGGTGCAAATTTATTTGGGGGGGGTGCAGGTTCCTTAAGCCCCCTGATGCTGCAGCCTACGATGGCCCTGTTTCATAGTAATCTTGGTGGGGTGTGTCATTCCTGACAGAGCTGAACAGAATTCCCTCATGGTGGGTCCATTGCCCTTTGGAAAAGGAGGAAAAAACAGTCACAAGCGGATCTCTTGGGATACATCGGCTGCGGGTGCTTCCAAACCACCCAAAGGCGTCGTGCAGCAAATCCCATCTTTGCTTCCTTGACCGACTTTTTGTTTTTGTATTTTTTCTGGAATGCAAAGAGATGAAAGCAGTGGTGGAGAAACACAGGAGGACTGCAACTGGAAGACAACTGGATAAACATATCTGGATAAACATACACCCCAAAATTCCACGAACGAGGCAGGGCGATGGCCGAGTCAAAGACTCATCTGGAAACACCCTTGGCAGGAGGTGTTTTTTTTTAATACTGTCAATTTAACACAGTATTGCTAAGCAGGGAACATGGGAAATGCAGCAAAGAATCCCTGTTAAGAAAAGACCTTTCTCCGACTTAAAAATGGGAAGTTCAGTCGAGGAGGTCATGGGGCTGCCTGATCACTCTCGTGCCATGGGTTGCCCCCTATATTTCTCTCACGCCTCCCTAGATTTGTACGATAGCTTCGGAAGCACCTCAAAATCCCCTTCTGAACCCTTCCAGCATCTCCCCCAGGAGGCACCTGTAGACGGTAGTGCTCTGATCCAATCAGATGCTCATGTGGGCCTTGCGGTTCTGGACCCCTCTCCGCCCCCAGCCCATCAGTTCAGTTTGTTTCAACACATCCTACCTACTAGCATTTAAAACCTTTGTTCCACTATGACCTTATCCCCACTCCGACTTTCTAACATGGGTTTTCATCAATAATGAATCACTGTTTATTCAATCGTTGCATTCTCCCACTTTACCCAAAGAGGTTACATCAGCCTCCCAGCTCATCTGGAATGGAGAGCTTTCGAGAGCAGAGGGATTCGGGGAAGAGCGCATCCTCTGAGCACAAACTGCCCTTTCCATGTGGTCTGAGCGAAGCTATAATTAAATCCAACACCTCAGGGAGGACACAAACTCCTGGAAGCGGCGCTACAGCTTGCCTCCAGCATGAAATATGAATGATATAAAGCCAATAGCAATGAAATCAAGCTCTGGTCAGAATGTTCTCATCAGTAAAAGGGCAGGCAAAGAGGGAAGCATGGAGAGGCGTGTCACAGAAAGCAACGGAAGACATGTTTCGGACAGAAGGAAAATGCCAAAATTTGTATAAGGGCAATCGCTTTATAGGCCAACCCAAATGTCACCAAATCAGTGTGCAAGCTTTGGCGTTCTCCATAACTTTTAATCAGGCTAGACGGTAAATGAAGCAAGGAGGGGGAAAGCTGCTGGTGTTGAAACCATGGAACCTGCATGATCCTGCAGATCTAAGGTATCCTCTAAGCTGCCCAAGATCCAAGACACACAACCTACCACCATTGGGGCCAAGATGGTGGAGGAACGATGGCAGCAGAGCTTTCTGCTGCTACCACAAGGAGGCTTCTGGTGATGGACCTTCTCCTCCACCTACAGATCTCCTTGTCTGCCAGTGAAGAGGGAAGTATGCAACACCCAGCAGCCCTCTCAGACACCCTTTCTGTGGGCTTAGGATTGCTCCCTAAATGTATTCATGTTGAAGGTGCATATCAAGATCAGGCTGTTTCGCAGCCT
Organism: Anniella stebbinsi; assembly: GCA_029215795.1. Taxonomy (NCBI): domain Eukaryota; kingdom Metazoa; phylum Chordata; class Lepidosauria; order Squamata; family Anniellidae; genus Anniella; species Anniella stebbinsi. The sequence continues at coordinate 9,717,671 of JARDYH010000004.1, read as the reverse complement.
CAATAGGATTTGGAGACTGAAGAAGCAGAAGTACACCAGGAATTGGAAGAGGAATTGTCCAAAACTCTTCAGGAGTCCAGGAGGAATCTTCCCAAGGGTTTATCGGACAGGATGCCCAAGCTCAGAAATCGACCTCCCTCTCCCCCCTGGGAACTCAGTCTCTGTCAGAGGGAACATCAGAGTGGACAGACCCCAGAGTCCGCTGCAAGGTCAAGCGGGTAGGAGTTGAGAGGAGGTGGGAGGCGGTCCATGAGGTTGGCCTCTTGTCAGAGGCTTCATCTTCAAGACCCACCCTGAGAGAGGTATTCAGTAAAGGTCTGTTGAGCACTGCGGAGGAAACCATCCATTGAGTTGACAGGCAACTGCCTTGCTTTGCTAGGATAATTAAGCTTAGAGGATAGCTCCTAGCATTCACACTCTCCTCAGGTCCAATTACTGAATAAAGGTTTGTGGATTGCACAACAGACCTCCAAGTCCTATTGAGGCTGTGAAACCCTGTCCCTCACACTAGGACAAATGATCCTGATCCTGACAGTGCCACAGATTTTATGACATTTATTTATTTATTTATTATTCAAACTATTTATATGCTGTCCTTCATTAACAAATTCCAGGGTAGTGTACAAAATTTATTACAATAATAATTATATTGAAATAGAAATCCATAATAAAAACTAAACATCTCAGTAAGGTGCAATGACCCACAGCCCTTGAGTCATCCAGTGTGCAGAAGAGGATTCTGATGAGAACAAGGCACAGGCTACTTCCTCAGGGCCCTGGTGACTAGAGGACTCAGCCCTGCCATCATCCTCTGGCTCAGAGGATGAGACTCCACCAGAACCTCCATTACGCCAGCCTCACAGAGGTCTCAGGCTACAAAATTATGTGAGGGTCCTTTAACAGTCCAGTCAGCTCCTTCAGGAAGGACAGAGCTGCCCATACTACAAGTCTGGTCAGCCTATATAAGGATTCAGTTGGCTTTAGCTCCCTGCTGAGACAACATATTCCGACTGTTCCAGAGATTTCCAGACAGCAGAATACACTTGGAGCTATCTAATGATCTATTTTCTTCCAGCAACCAATGTCCCCTGAGAGTCTCAAGGAACCACAGAATGGTACACAAGTTAGGCATTAAGATTAGCAAATGGTTTGTTAAACAAATAGGTTTTAACAAGTGCCAAAACACCTTCAGGGGTGGCACTGATCATACTGCAGAGTGGTGGGGGGGGGCAGAGAGAATTCCAAAGATGGGCCAGCACAAATGTAAGGGCTCTTCCCCCAGTTGCTATCAAATATAAGCAACAGAACAACCAGGAGGTCCCGATCTGTAGATCTCAATGAACGGGCAGGTTTGTTGTTCGTGGGAACGAACTAATGAAGCTTTTGCACATAGGAAGATGCCTTATATTGAACCAGACTGTTGATCCAATTGCTCAGATGGAGGTCATGTTCACCCTAGATACTCTGGGCCAGTTTAAGACATGCTGAGGCCCTAAGCCATGTTCAGAGGCCCCATACGAAACCATCTCTGTCACTTGAGGCGCAGGTGGCCTCAGTGGCACGGAGTGCCTTCTACCAACTTCGGTTGGTGGCCCAGCTACGTCCCTATCTGGACAGGGATAACCTGGCTTCAGTTGTCCATGCTCTGGTAACCTCCAAGTTAGATTACTGCAATGCACTCTACGTGGGGCTGCCTTTGAAGGTGGTCCGGAAGCTGCAGCTTGTGCAAAATGCAGCGGCCAGATTGATAACTGGAACCAGTAGGTTCGAACATATAAGACCTACTCTGGCCCGCTTGCATTGGCTGCCTGTATGTTTCCGAGCCCGGTTCAAGGTGCTGGTTTTAACCTATAAAGCCTTACACGGCTTGGGACCACAATACCTGATGGAACGCCTTTCCCGACATGAACCTACCCGAACACTACGTTCAACATCTAAGGCCCTCCTCCGAGTGCCTCCTCCGAGGGAAGCTCGGAGGTCGGCAACAAGAGAGAGGGCCTTCTCTGTGGTGGCTCCCCAATTGTGGAACGATCTCCCCGACGAGGCCCGCCTGGCGCCAACATTGTTATCTTTTCGGCGCCAGGTCAAGACTTTCCTCTTCTCTCAGGCATTTGGCAATATCTGAGGAGTCTGGGTTTGTTTTGTTTTGTTTTTGTAGTTTTTTTGAAGTGTTGAAGTGGTTTTTAAATGTACAGATTGTGTGTATGTTGTATGTTTTTGCTGTTTTAATTTTTGTATATTGTTTTTAATTGTTTTTAATCCTATGTAAACCGCCCAGAGAGCTTCGGCTATGGGGCGGTATACAAATGTAATAAATAAATAAATAAATAAATAAACATAAGACGAGCCATGCTGGATCAGACCAAGGGTCCATCCAGTCCAGCACTCTGTTCACACAGTGGCCAAACAGCTTTTGACTTGGAACCTACAAGCAGGACATGGGTGCAACAGCACTCTACCAACCATGTTTCCCAGCAACTGGTGTAGATAGCTATACCAGTTTCTGGGGAATAAAGAGAAAAAATGTATCACATTATAATAGAAAGGTTAATCAAAGGATACCACCCAGCATGAAGAATGCTTGTAATTAAATAGTGTTAGATAGCCTTCTCTGAAGATGTGTATAAAAGCACTTATAAAGTAAGTTGATTGGAAGTTTTTCAAAACTGGCTCTAGCCTGCGTTTAGTGCCTCTAATACTAAATGCTATGTTGCCACGCTTTTTCTATATAAGCCAACTCTGCTGTAAGCCACACCAGACTTTCCAACATATTTAAGCCAAAACCATTGCAATTATAATACATCTTAGTTATCTCCAAAATGCTTACTTTGCTTGTTCCTAAATCTGGCACTGTTGACACCTGAGATTCATTCATTACATTTCTATACTGTCCAATAGCCAAAGCTTTTCACTGGAGTTGACAGGGATCAAACTATGCACGCCACCACTGAGCCCTCCTTCAATTTCCCACAAAATCACTCCACACATCCACACACCCAAACTTATTGTGCAGATTTACTTAGCATGTGACGGAAAAGAAAGGCGTTCAGTTGGCTCAAAATGTCCAGAAAAGTTTTCTAAAAAAGAACATCCTCTTGGAAAAACAAGAATGGATCTGATGAGGGTGTGGGGGGGGATTATTTTATTATTTTATTTTTGTCTCAGCATGGGATGTGAACAGTTTTTGATCTACAGGTATTACAGCATCATCCATCAAGGCATTTGCGCACAGGAGAAGATGCTTCAAGGTCAGCCTAGATAGGAAATTATCAAGAACAGAATTAGAACAATGGGAAAGGGCGGAAGTAAGCAAAAAAAAACCAAAAAACAAAAAACCACTACCAAGAGACGAGAGTCTACAGTGATCCAAAAGGTGCTGAACAAGCCAGATTTGCAATAGATTGATAACACACTTTTCATGATAGATGTATTCCATTAAACTTCTATTACAATCCAATAAATGGCTATAAACAAAACAGGGACTTACAACTTTTGACCCTCCGAGTGGAATGCAGCTCACCCGCCATGCACATGAGCCACTGGAAAGTTGATGTGCCTCCTCTTTTTCTATCTTTCTCTTTTCTTTCTCCTGTCTTCCTGTAAACTGAAAGAATTGTGTGCGAAGGGGGGCACTGCCAGGCACCCAACAGCACACAGCACATGGCCTGGTTGGCTGTGTTCAGTTTCTCAGGTCACAAGCTATACAGGCCTGAAAAATACTACTGTTTAAGCCAACGATGGTTTCCTACGGAGCTGCTGATCTTGCTTTAGGCTGGGGTGGGCAACTTGTGGCCATCCAGATGGTTTTGCCTACAACTCCTACAATTAGCAGGAGATCACCAAGAGCTTTTGAGTCCCAATACCCTAACGATAGCAATAGGGACATACGAGAATTCCATTCCTGTTCACAGATCATCGCAACTCTGAATGTGAACGTGAGCAGGAACACACAATCCTTGAGAAATTTTTGAAGTTTCCCTAACTTGTGTTGGCGTTCAAAAGTGTGCACTTGTGCAAATGCACACTTCTTAAAATGTGCAGATACGCACTTCCAAAAATCCATCACCCCCCCAGCTGCATTTTTGCACTTTAGCCTATGGGGAGAGATGCGCATTTTAGTCATTAAAAAAATTTGATTTTTTTTTCAATTGGGAAAAATTGTGCACTTTTTAAAATGGGCATTTTTCTCAGTTGAAAAATATAAAACAAGACATATGCATTCGGGAATGCAAATGAAGCAAAACTAACTTTGAAGAAAAATTTGGAGAATCTCAAAGAACCCAAACTTTGCATGTTTGCTCATCCCTAGATAGGAAGATTTTTTTTAAAAAAAACTTGTTTCTCTTCAATCGATTGTTGAAAAAGAATACTTAAAAGAAAATCAGGAGTGGATTTTTGTGTGCAAGGACTTGCGAGATTGGTTCAGGTTGTGATCACAAATTCCTGGGCTGGGTAAGTGCTCACAGGCATCCTATCCCTTTATTCATAGTGCAAGACCGCTCATCTGAGCCATAATTTTGACTGTGAATGTTGGATCTCAGGGTTCTGGTAAAAATACAAGGTAGATCGCACAAGCCTGAAATCTGCCCATTCCTGTGTTAACATTATTAAGACATATGCAATTAAAATGGAACATAGTACTTGATACTGAGGCTGCACTAACCCACTCTCACAACACAGACAAGGCAGAATGTTCCCTAAATATCCAGATAACCAGGAGCTATCTGCCAGCCTCTTAAAAGGTTAGAGGAGAATGCACCTGGAACCCCTCCCTTGCAAGAAGTCATAAGGACCTGTGTCCCTCTGGGCAGTTTACAACAATTCATAAGATAACAAAATACAGCATAAAATATAAATATGCAGAATTTAAAACAATCTAGACAGCTAAAAACAGTTTCAATAGAACACTAGACCTGTTTAGATGGCTGGCATAAATGCGCCATCATATGTCATTAAATGCTTGGGAGTAGAGGACAGTCTTAACCTGGTGCTGAAAAGATGACAGTGTTGGTGGCAGGCGGTCCTGACTGGGGAGATCATTCCACAGTTGGGGGGATACCACTGAAAAGGCCGTCTCCCTTGTCACCAAACCTTCCTCGGAGGTGGCAGTCGAAGGGACCCCCCCCCCCACGTTGATCGTAGTGCCTGGGTACATTCAGGTCAGGAGAGGTGTTTGTCAGGTATTGTGGTCCCGAGCCATGTTCGGCTTTATAGGTTAAACCCAGCACCTTGAATTGGGCTCGGAAGCATAAAGGCGGCTAATGCAAGTGGGCCAGAATTGGTCTTACATGCCAGAATTGGTCTTATGAGTTGTAGTCCAATGCATCTGGAAGGCACCAGGTTAGTGAACGCAGGACTGGATGTTCTTCTTATGTCCTTACGCTGTCACAGAGTTCTTTCTTTTCTCCTGAGCCTTATTGTTACTAAGGCTGCATGTTGAGTTCTGTTCCTTTTACCCCAAGGCCAAAAGTTCCAAACTAAGCCAAATTGTTCACTGAGAATACGAGGGAGGGATGAACAATACCCAAGACCTCTCAGAATTGCTGGGAAGTTCTCACCAGCAGCTGGTGAAGACAAAATCGTGGCAGCCAGTGATGGACAGATGGCAACCCGGTAACTTTTGCTTTCCTGATGCTCCTGCGTTTGCTGGGGGGGGGGGCAAGTATTATTGGTGAAAACGTAATGTATGCAGATGGCTCTTGTTCCAGTCTTCACTGCAACATCTGCTGTCAAAGTCGACATTGGCCATCTTTCTGTGAGCATCCCAAGCTGTCATTTGGAATGGAAACAGCTGACAGGCATGACAGGCATTCCCCCAGCAGTAAGATATTTTCCAGCCTCCATTTCACAACACGGCCTACATTTTCTCATTCCGGCAGTCACCCTATACGCCTTTCTCACATGTCAAAATTCTACAAGTCAATCACCCCTCTGTGTTTGCGCATTGCAACGGCAGAGGTGGGCTAAGAAACACACAGTCCTGCTCACGGTGCCATCCTCCATCACGAACGCATGTTGTTGTTACATTAGGGTGACCCTATGGAAAGGAGGACAGGGCTCCTGCATCTTTAACAGTTGTACAGTAAAGGGAATTTCAGTGGGTGTCATTTGTACACATGCAGCGCCTACTGAAATCCCCTCTGCCGCACAACAGTTCAAGCTGCAGGAGCCCTGCCCTCTTTTGTATCTGGTTATTCTAGTTTAGCTCCTGTAGCTTGAACTGTTGTGATGAAGAGGGAATTTCACCTGCTGAAATACCCTTTTCTGTACAACTGTTATTTATTATTTTATTAAAACATTTATATCCCATCCTATATCACAAAGATCTCAGGACGGCATACAGATAAAACCATACATCTAAAATAGGGTAAATATATAATTCTAAAACAAATTAAAACCAATACGAAATTTTAAAAACAATAAAATCCAATTAAAACAAGACAGTGTCCAGACTGGAGGATGCAGGAGCCCTGTCCTCCTTTTCATATGGTCACCATGCGTTACATCCCCTCCACCAAGTCATTGGGACAACAACCTGGACTTGAGGCGGAGCTCTGTAGGCTAGACTAGCACCAGGGGTCGGCATCCTTGGTCAACTGCCTGGGACTATAACCCAGTGGGGGGTCTCGCTGCCAAACCATGGAGGGCCATGGCCTTGCTGGTGCTGCCTGTACAGCTCCCTCTCTTGAATGGGCAGTGAGTGAGAAGGAACAGCAGCCTATGCTTGCTTCTCCCTCTGAGCCACCATTAGACTGGGCCCAGAGAAAGGGAGCAACTGTATGGATAATGGTGAGGAGGAGGTGAGCATTGGAGGACCTCCGAAAGCTGCAGCCAGCGCAGTTTGCAGTGAGCTGGGCTTTGCACATTGAACACTGGAATTCTTGCTCAACCCAGTAACTACCCAGCAGTCCTTTTCCAGGGGTTGGGGAGGCTGCCAAAAGAAGTGAGGTGGGTGGCTACTAAGAAGAGGGCCTTTTCTGTTATGGCACCCCAGCTCTGGAATAAGCTCCCTGAAAAGGCTTGGCTTGCACCTATCTTGTGCCTTTTCCACCTCCAGATGAAGGCCTTTTTATTTTTCCAGGTATTTTATACTTTCAGTTTTTGTAATTTTAAATCTGTTACTGCATTTTAAATCTTTGCATCGCTGCTAGGTCTCATTTCAATTTTTAGTTTGATTTATACTGTAGTTTTAAACTTTTATATTGCATCTTACATTGTATTTCGTACTCCGAGGGAAGCTTAGGGGACAGCAACAAGGGAGAGGGCCTTCTCTGTGGTGGCCTCCCAATTATGGAGTGATCTCCCCGATAAGGCCCGCCTGGCACCGACACTGTTATCTTTTCGGCGCCAGGTCAAAACTTTTCTTTTCTCCCAGGCATTTTAACTAGGGGTGTGCATCGGATCGGATCCGATCCACGATCCGAATCCGATCCGCCCCAAAAATCGGAAAATCCGATCCGATCCGATCCGATCCGATACACCATCCGATCCAATCCGATCCGATCCGGCGAGGTCCGATCTGGATCGGATCGGATCGGCGGATCGGACGCCATTTTAAATGCGTTTTTCCCATAGCAAAGTATTGTTGTTTTACAAAAACGCCTATAACTTTTTCATTTTTAACGACAGAAGGATGAAACTTGGGCACATTGTACACTGGTTAGGGATAGGTATCTGTGAGAAATTTCAGAAAGATTGGTGCATGCAGTTTGTGGCAATTAATTTTTTAATAAATAACATGGAATGCCTATACCTCGGTCATTTTTAAAGTTACACACATGAAACTTTGCCACATTGTAGGTGGAACCTTGGGACCCACGTGTGTGAAGTCCCAGAACCGTGGGTGCTTGCCTGGTGTGGCAATGAATTTTTGAAAAATGGGTAGTAGTGGGGTAAATGCAGTTATGCCTCCCATGTTTTTATTTTTAAAGATACAAACAGGACACTTCGGCACATTACAGGGAACACTTCCCTTGATATGTGTGTAAAATTTCAGACAGCTAGCTCCAGGCATGTGTTGGCAATGAATTGTTGAAAATTGGGTAGCAGTGGGGTAAAATACAGTTTTGCCTCCCATTTTTTTATTTTCAAAGATACAAACGGGAAACTTTGGCACATTGCAGGGAACACTTCACTTCAAATGTGTGTGAAATTTCCGGAAGCTAGGTGCAACATTTTAGTGGGAAACGAACGTTTATTCATGGCATTTCACATGGGATTTATGGGTTGGTTTTAAGAGCTACAAACCTCTAACTCGCTCACATGGCACAGGACCTATGCCCGCTCAAACGCTGGAAATTTAACAAACTTTGGTGCAATGCTTTAGTGGGAAAACAAAGGTTAAACTTTATTATTTTAAACCTTCAGGAAAGGGAGGGGGAGGCTGTGTTTGTGTGTGTGTGTTTGACAGCTTGATCCACCAATTGTGCTTTAGAATACATGACTGAATCACCCAATCCTGTGAAGACTTTCTTCAGCCTCCAATCGCAATGCTGGAGGAGGGCACCAGTATATATTCTCTCAGCCCTGCCCTTCTGGCTCTTTGTGGGTTGAACGTGGAGGAGATTAGGGAGTGTTTTGGAGCTGTGTTGGAGAGACTGTATTGATTTGATTGCATTTGGAGGTGGTTTTGAGGAGTTTCTGATCTTTTACTTCAGCTTTTCTTGTTCTCTCTCTTGGCTTTCCTTTCTCTCTTGCCTTTCCTTTCTTAGATAGCACGTTTGTTTGTCTGTGAGTTCAGTTTGTCTTTGCAGTGAGTGTGTTTGTTTGTTCTACTTTCGCTTTCTGAAAAAAACCCAAAAAAATAATAAAAAAATATTTCTATCCTCTCTCTCTCTCTCTCTCTTTCTCTGTGTGTGTGTGTGTGTGTGTGTGCGCGCTTGTGAGTGAGTGTGTGTTGCTGGGCTGTGTAGCCTGCTGCTACAAACACAAAAAAAGTCAGCAAAGCACACACTTACACAAAAATAAATAATAATAAAAATAAAATGAAGCGTGGCACTCAAAGGGGGGGTGCTCCCAAGGCAGCATTTGGGAGAGGCCGCTCTGGGCATGGCACTGCTGCTGCTGCTGCTGGGACCAGCAGCAGGCAGCCTACTTCCACACCCCCAGTTAAACTGAGGCGTTCTCCACTGGGGCAGCAGAAGCAGGCAGAGGCAACTCAAAGTAGTGCCTGCAGGGCACTCTTTCAGCAACATGAGGCAGGTGCTGGGAGCAGCAGTGGGCATGAAGAAGGAGCACTATATCCAGCTCCTTCTTTGGTGGGTGAGCCTGTGAACCCGCTGACTGATCTTTTCCCAGATCTTGTGGAAGTCAGCGAGGTTCAGAGTGAGGAGGAGGACTCTGATGTGGGGCAAGAGGAAGAGCAGGCAGCACCAGAGACTTACTCTCCACAATCCGTCCTCTCTTCCACTCATTCCCTTGCTCCTGAGGTGACACCACAGAGCGAAGGCGCCAGCAGGCCGTCTGTGTCACCCCAGAAGCGACAGGCAAGCAAGGTGTGGGACCACTTTGAGGTGGCAGTGGATTCCCGCTTTGCTGTCTGTCGCCACTGCAAGATGTCAGTGAGCAGGGGAAAAATGCCAGGCCACTTCACCACCACGAACCTCACCCGCCACATGCAGAGGCACCACCAGTCTGTTTTGCTTGGGACCGAGGCGGGCACCTCGCAGCAGACTGGTGCTAGCGGCAAGGGCAAGCAGAAGGCTCCTGCAACTTCTGCCAGCTCTCGACCTCCCATCCCCAAGAGGCTTCGCCAGGCCACCATGGAAGAGATGGGGTGGGGGAAGTATGGAGCCACAAGGTGGCGTTTTCCAGCGCCCAACCAGATCACCAATTGCATCGGTGAGATGGTGGCGTTGGATGACCAGCCATTCAGCCTCGTCGAGAACGCAGGCTTCAAGAGGCTGATGGCTCTTGTGGTTCCATACTACAAGCCGCCGTGTCGCACCACCCTGAGCAGGCGTGTGGTGCCCTCCCTGTACCAGGCATGCAGGGAGTTAGTTCTGGGTCGTCTGTGCCAGGCAGAGGCACAGAAGGTGCACTTCACTTCGGACATCTGGTCCAGCGAAGGAGGAGTGCACGCTTACCTGTCCCTGACGGCTCACTGGTGGGGAGCCTCAGGGCAGGAAGCACCCAGGACTTCTGGGACTGGGAAGGAGGGCTGCCGCTGGGCCCTCCTTCATACCGCAGTCATGGACCAGTCCCACACGGCGGAGGAGATTACGGAGGCCATGAACCGCATGGTGGCAGGGTGGCTGGGCGGGCACCAGCACACCCGCGGTTACATGGTCACGGACGGGGGAGCCAATATGCTGAAGGCGGTGCGCGATGGCGGATTTGAGGGCATCCGCTGCATCGCGCACGTCTTCAACCTGGTCGTCAGGGATGGCCTTGGAGGCAGCAAGGCCCCTCTCCCTCCCCAAATCCGTAATCTCCTAGAGAGCTGCAGGAAGGTGGCTGGGCATTTCCACCACAGCGTGAAGGGCAGTCGGTTGCTGCGGGAGAAGCAGCAGGAGCTGGGACTTCCGCAGCACCGGCTAGTGCAGGACGTGGCAACACGTTGGAACTCCACCTACCACATGCTCGAGCGTATGGTGGAGCAACAGCGTGTTGTCCACGAGATGTTCAGGGTCGGGGACATTGGCATCCAGGCCCCACTGTCCAGGCAGCAGTGGGAGGCCATGTCCCAGCTTCTGGTGGTCCTCAAGCCGTTCCTTGAGGCCACCGAGACCCTGAGCAGCAGCACTGCCCTTCTCAGCCAGGTGCTCCCCGTGGCCAGGCATCTCCAGAATCAGATGGGCGAGTTTCTGGAGGCCGGGGATGCCGTCACCGGCAGGCGCTTCCTGCCAGAGGTGCGGGAAGTGGTGACGAGGCTGAGGGAAAGCCTATCCCGCCGGGTCCAGCCTCTCTACAACGAGAGGCAGTACATGTTGGCCACCATGTGCGACCCGCGCATCAAGGATGGGTTATGTGGGCAGACTTCCCGGGCAGGTTGGGTGGAAATGCTGGTGACGGACGTTCGGGCGGCCCGGGATGCCAGGATTGGGCAGGCAGAGGAGGAGCCCACCGAAGCCCAGGCGCTAAGTCCGCTGAGCACCACCAGCAGCGGCGGCACCAGCACCACCACACCCAGCAGGGGGACAGGCCAGGGGTTTTGGGACAAGGCTTTGCAGGCTGCGGTTGGGCATAGAGGCACTCAACCCAGCCGCCGCCAGGATGACGCTGCAGCAGCAGTGCAGCGTTACCTGGCGGAGCAGATGGAGGACGGCTCCATCGAACCCCTGGCCTACTGGTCATCTCGGCGCCAGATGTGGCCTGATCTGGCGCGGGTGGCCATGGACAGAATCAGCTGCCCACCGTCCAGCGTTCCAAGCGAGCGGGTGTTTTCCATGGCGGGCGACGTGGTCACACCCCACCGCTCTCGCTTGGACGCTGAGATTGTGGAGCAGCTGGTCTTCCTCAAGGTCAATCTGCCCCTGCTGGGATACCCCACCCTCATGCCCGCGGGGGAGTAATTGGCAGGCACCCCCCATCCATCCCACACCTTTGGGCAGGCACCGGCAGGCCCTTGATTTTTTAATTCTTATTTTCGGTTAATTAATTTTCTTTACTTTAATTTACTGGCTGTGTTGTTTACAGCTCAGTAACTCAACTCTGAACGATGGATCCCGAAGGGATCTAGTTTCTTCTCCTAGCCTCTTACATTGAGGGGATGCACAAGCATCTCACACATTCTATGTTGTTTGACTTGAACCAATGTGCTTGCACGTGTGCCTCTGAAATTGGACTCCGATGGCTCCCTCCAGGCCTTCTGTAAGGTCCCACACTTCCATGGGCGTTTCTTCTTGTAAGACCACGTCAGAGGCTCATGAGAACTTTGGATAAGAAGAAGGCTTAATTTTATCGCCAAGGAACGCATGCACCTCTCTGACTATGAACGAAGGACGCGATAGGATTCCTCTTCCAGGCTCCTACATTGAGTGGATGACAAGCAGCATCCCACACTGTTTCTGACTGTGTCTTTTGGACTTATGTGGCAGCCTTGCAGGGCTGTCACTGTGTGTTGTGTTTATTTTGGCTATATGATTTAAAAAACTGCCTGCCCGCCTGCCCGCCTGCTAGGTTGCCGCCATTGTGAAGTAGCCGGAATGCGTGGGCTGGTCTCACGGTTCTATTGCTTACTTGTGCAATGCGCAAGCGCCTGGCATCATGCCCGCCTCTGCCTCTGCCTCTGCCTGCCTGCCTGCCCGCCTGCTAGGTTGCCGCCATTGTGAAGTAGCCGGAATGCGTGGGCTGGTCTCACGGTTCTATTGCTTACTTGTGCAATGCGCAAGCGCCTGGCATCATGCCCGCCTCTGCCTCTGCCTCTGCCTGCCCGCCTGCCCGCCTGCTAGGTTGCCGCCATTGTGAAGTAGCCGGAATGCGTGGGCTGGTCTCACGGTTCTATTGCTTACTTGTGCAATGCGCAAGCGCCTGGCATCATGCCCGCCTCTGCCTCTGCCTCTGCCTGCCTGCCTGCCTGCCCGCCTGCCCGCCTGCTAGGTTGCCGCCATTGTGAAGTAGCCGGAATGCGTGGGCTGGTCTCACGGTTCTATTGCTTACTTGTGCAATGCGCAAGCGCCTGGCATCATGCCCGCCTCTGCCTCTGCCTCTGCCTGCCTGCCTGCCTGCCCGCCTGCCCACCTGCTAGGTTGCCGCCATTGTGAAGTAGCCGGAATGCGTGGGCTGGTCTCACGGTTCTATTGCTTACTTGTGCAATGTGCAAGCGCCTGGCATCATGCCCGCCTCTGCCTCTGCCTCTGCCTGCCTGCCTGCCCGCCTGCTAGGTTGCCGCCATTGTGAAGTAGCCGGAATGCGTGGGCTGGTCTCACGGTTCTATTGCTTACTTGTGCAATGCGCAAGCGCCTGGCATCATGCCCGCCTCTGCCTCTGCCTCTGCCTGCCTGCCTGCCTGCCCGCCTGCCCACCTGCTAGGTTGCCGCCATTGTGAAGTAGCCGGAATGCGTGGGCTGGTCTCACGGTTCTATTGCTTACTTGTGCAATGTGCAAGCGCCTGGCATCATGCCCGCCTCTGCCTCTGCCTCTGCCTGCCTGCCTGCCCGCCTGCTAGGTTGCCGCCATTGTGAAGTAGCCGGAATGCGTGGGCTGGTCTCACGGTTCTATTGCTTACTTGTGCAATGTGCAAGCGCCTGGCATCATGCCCGCCTCTGCCTCTGCCTCTGCCTGCCTGCCTGCCCGCCTGCTAGGTTGCCGCCATTGTGAAGTAGCCGGAATGCGTGGGCTGGTCTCACGGTTCTATTGCTTACTTGTGCAATGCGCAAGCGCCTGGCATCATGCCCGCCTCTGCCTCTGCCTCTGCCTGCCTGCCTGCCTGCCCGCCTGCCCACCTGCTAGGTTGCCGCCATTGTGAAGTAGCCGGAATGCGTGGGCTGGTCTCACGGTTCTATTGCTTACTTGTGCAATGTGCAAGCGCCTGGCATCATGCCCGCCTCTGCCTCTGCCTCTGCCTGCCTGCCTGCCCGCCTGCTAGGTTGCCGCCATTGTGAAGTAGCCGGAATGCGTGGGCTGGTCTCACGGTTCTATTGCTTACTTGTGCAATGCGCAAGCGCCTGGCATCATGCCCGCCTCTGCCTCTGCCTCTGCCTGCCTGCCTGCCTGCCCGCCTGCCCGCCTGCTAGGTTGCCGCCATTGTGAAGTAGCCGGAATGCGTGGGCTGGTCTCACGGTTCTATTGCTTACTTGTGCAATGCGCAAGCGCCTGGCATCATGCCCGCCTCTGCCTCTGCCTCTGCCTGCCTGCCTGCCTGCCCGCCTGCCCACCTGCTAGGTTGCCGCCATTGTGAAGTAGCCGGAATGCGTGGGCTGGTCTCACGGTTCTATTGCTTACTTGTGCAATGCGCAAGCGCCTGGCATCATGCCCGCCTCTGCCTCTGCCTCTGCCTGCCTGCCTGCCTGCCCGCCTGCCCACCTGCTAGGTTGCCGCCATTGTGAAGTAGCCGGAATGCGTGGGCTGGTCTCACGGTTCTATTGCTTACTTGTGCAATGTGCAAGCGCCTGGCATCATGCCCGCCTCTGCCTCTGCCTCTGCCTGCCTGCCTGCCCGCCTGCTAGGTTGCCGCCATTGTGAAGTAGCCGGAATGCGTGGGCTGGTCTCACGGTTCTATTGCTTACTTGTGCAATGCGCAAGTGCCTGGCATCATGCCCGCCTCTGCCTCTGCCTCTGCCTGCCTGCCTGCCCGCCTGCTAGGTTGCCGCCATTGTGAAGTAGCCGGAATGCGTGGGCTGGTCTCACGGTTCTATTGCTTACTTGTGCAATGTGCAAGCGCCTGGCATCATGCCCGCCTCTGCCTGCCCGCCCGCCTGCCTGCCTGGAGGTGCCCATGCAGCTGTGACTTTGCCTCTGCCAGTGGGACTTTGCCTCTGCCACTGGGACTTTGCCTCTGCCACTGGGACTTTGCCTGGAGGACCCTGTGCCAATGTGACTTTGCCTGGAGGGAGCTGTGCCAAACTGTGACTTTGCCTGGAGGACCCTGTGCCAATGTGACTTTGCCTGGAGGGAGCTGTGCCAAACTGTGACTTTGCCTGGAGGACCCTGTGCCAATGTGACTTTGCCTGGAGGGAGCTGTGCCAAACTGTGACTTTGCCTGGAGGACCCTGTGCCAATGTGACTTTGCCTGGAGGGAGCTGTGCCAAACTGTGACTTTGCCTGGAGGACCCTGTGCCAATGTGACTTTGCCTGGAGGACCCTGTGCCAATGTGACTTTGCCTGGAGGAGCCTATGCCAACGTGACTTTGCCTGGAGGAGCCTATGCCACTGGGACTTTGCCTGGAGGACCCTGTGCCAATGTGACTTTGCCTGGAGGGAGCTGTGCCAAACTGTGACTTTGCCTGGAGGACCCTGTGCCAATGTGACTTTGCCTGGAGGGAGCTGTGCCAAACTGTGACTTTGCCTGGAGGACCCTGTGCCAATGTGACTTTGCCTGGAGGGAGCTGTGCCAAACTGTGACTTTGCCTGGAGGACCCTGTGCCAATGTGACTTTGCCTGGAGGGAGCTGTGCCAAACTGTGACTTTGCCTGGAGGACCCTGTGCCAATGTGACTTTGCCTGGAGGAGCCTATGCCACTGGGACTTTGCCTGGAGGAGCCTGTGCCACTGGGACTTTGCCTGGAGGAGCCTATGTGCCACTGGAGTCCTCCGATCCACAGCGGCCGCACGAATAAGGTAAGTGTGTGCAGTCAACGCAGGGACACCTGAGAGTGTCCAGAAGTGGGGCAGTGTGAGATCTTACTTCCGAGTAAGCAAGCAGGCAGCCCCGTGTGCCTGCTGGGGCGTGGGCACTCAGGACCGGGCAGATGCCAGTCCTGGGTGAGAGGGAGCCAATGGTGGAAAAGTATGATTTATCTCATGTTAATTCTTTCCCCCCCCCCCTCCTTCTTTTGCAGCCTATGGAACTCTTCGCCACTGCGCAAAGCGCACCCGTGAATCCAGACTGCCCATCTGCCCCAGCCACGGCCGCATGGAGGTGGCCCATCGATTCACGTCGCCCGCACGACTCTGGTAAGAGCCTGTCAGAGAGCTTACCCACGAGTAAGCAAGCAGGCAGCCCCGTGTGCCTGCTGGGGCGTGGGCACTCAGGACGGGCACATGCCAGTCTTGGGTGGGAGGGAGCCAGTGGTGGAAAAGTATCATTTTCCTCATATTCTTCCCCCCCCTTCTTCTTTTGCAGCCTATGGAACTCTTTGCCACAGTGTCCAGGAGAGACGGTAATGCAGACTGCCCACCTGCCCGTCACTGCCCGCCTGGAAGTGGCATCTTATCAACAACGCCCTCAGGAGGACTACGGTAAGTGTTCTGTGAATGGGGGGGGGCACCTTCCACCTAACTGAAGGTTGCCTGTCTGCCTGCTAACTTCCGAGTGAGCAGGCAGCCCCGTGTGCCTGCTGGGGCGTGGGCACTCAGGACCGGGCAGATGCCAGTCCTGGGTGAGAGGGAGCCAATGGTGGAAAAGTATGATTTATCTCATGTTAATTCTTTCCCCCCCCCCCTTCTTCTTTTGCAGCCTATGGCACTCTCACTGCCACAGTGCCCGGGAAAGGAGAGACTTTGCCCATTAAATGCCAGCCTGCCCGCCCGCTGCTGATGCCGCCTGCCGCCTTCCAGATCCTTCCTGCAAAGAGAGCAAGCCGCCCTCCTCGCACAAGCCATGGGACTTGGCATTCGCCCTCAAGGAGAATGTCACCCAGTCCCCAATGCCGCTGTTGGACTTTGCCCATTAAATGCCAGCCTGCCCGCCCGCTGCTGATGCCGCCTGCCGCCTCCCAGATCCTTCCTGCAAAGAGAGCAAGCCGCCCTCCTCGCACAAGCCATGGGACTTGGCATTCGCCCTCAAGGAGAATGTCACCCAGTCCCCAATGCCGCTGTTGGACTTTGCCCATTAAATGCCAGCCTGCCCGCCCGCTGCTGATGCCGCCTGCCGCCTTCCAGATCCTTCCTGCAAAGAGAGCAAGCCGCCCTCCTCGCACAAGCCATGGGACTTGGCATTCGCCCTCAAGGAGAATGTCACCCAGTCCCCAATGCCGCTGTTGGACTTTGCCCATTAAATGCCAGCCTGCCCGCCCGCTGCTGATGCCGCCTGCCGCCTTCCAGATCCTTCCTGCAAAGAGAGCAAGCCGCCCTCCTCGCACAAGCCATGGGACTTGGCATTCGCCCTCAAGGAGAATGTCACCCAGTCCCCAATGCCGCTGTTGGACTTTGCCCATTAAATGCCAGCCTGCCTGCCCGCCTTCCAGATTCTGCTGTGGAAGGAGAAATAAATAATACTAGGTGCTGCAAGAGACCATGTGGATTGGCTCTACATCAAAGCAGCCTTCTGGTTTAGAATTACATAGTACACAAGAAAAGAACAATCACTTATCCTGCAAGATCCCTTCCCAGGCTAGGATCTGAATAATAGCTATTAGCTAGGATCTGAATAGCTATTACCTGGGATTAGCTACTAGTGCATTTGGTAGCATTCCTGCAACCAACACCTGTCTTGTCATGTAAATGTATGGGTCCCTAAAGCAATTTACAATCACTTTACATTTTACAAATGAATAAGTGAAACTTTCTTCCCTCATTACCAATCCACACCAGGCAGGCAATGTCCCCTTCCTGAAGGTTTAAAATAATAAAGTTTAACCTTTGTTTTCCCACTAAAGCATTGCACCAAAGTTTGTTAAATTTCCAGCGTTTGAGCGGGCATAGGTCCTGTGCCATGTGAGCGAGTTAGAGGTTTGTAGCTCTTAAAACAAACCCATAAATCCCATGTGAAATGCCATGCATAAACCTTTGTTTTCCCACTAAAGCATTGCACCAAAGTTTGTTAAATTTCCAGCGTTTGAGCGGGCATAGGTCCTGTGCCATGTGAGCGAGTTAGAGGTTTGTAGCTCTTAAAACAAACCCATAAATCCCATGTGAAATGCCATGCATAAACCTTTGTTTTCCCACTAAAGCATTGCACCAAAGTTTGTTAAATTTCCAGCGTTTGAGCGGGCATAGGTCCTGTGCCATGTGAGCGAGTTAGAGGTTTGTAGCTCTTAAAACCAACCCATAAATCCCATGTGAAATGCCATGCATAAACCTTTGTTTTCCCACTAAAGCATTGCACCACAGTTTGTTAAATTTCCAGCGTTTGAGCGGGCATAGGTCCTGTGCCATGTGAGCGAGTTAGAGGTTTGTAGCTCTTAAAACCAACCCATAAATCCCATGTGAAATGCCATGCATAAACCTTTGTTTTCCCACTAAAGCATTGCACCAAAGTTTGTTAAATTTCCAGCGTTTGAGCGGGCATAGGTCCTGTGCCATGTGAGCGAGTTAGAGGTTTGTAGCTCTTAAAACCAACCCATAAATCCCATGTGAAATGCCATGAATAAACGTTCGTTTCCCACTAAAATGTTGCACCTAGCTTCCGGAAATTTCACACACATTTGAAGTGAAGTGTTCCCTGCAATGTGCCAAAGTTTCCCGTTTGTATCTTTGAAAATAAAAAAATGGGAGGCAAAACTGTATTTTACCCCACTGCTACCCAATTTTCAACAATTCATTGCCAACACATGCCTGGAGCTAGCTGTCTGAAATTTTACACACATATCAAGGGAAGTGTTCCCTGTAATGTGCCGAAGTGTCCTGTTTGTATCTTTAAAAATAAAAACATGGGAGGCATAACTGCATTTACCCCACTACTACCCATTTTTCAAAAATTCATTGCCACACCAGGCAAGCACCCACGGTTCTGGGATTTCACACACGTGGGTCCCAAGGTTCCACCTACAATGTGGCAAAGTTTCATGTGTGTAACTTTAAAAATGACCGAGTTATAGGCATTCCATGTTATTTATTAAAAAATTAATTGCCACAAACTGCATGCACCAATCTTTCTGAAATTTCTCACAGATACCTATCCCTAACCAGTGTACAATGTGCCCAAGTTTCATCCTTCTGTCGTTAAAAATGAAAAAGTTATAGGCGTTTTTGTAAAACAATAATTTGCTATAGGAAAAAGCATTCAAAATGGCGTCCGATCCGGATCGGAAAATCCGATCCGCGGATCGGAATCGGATCCGATCCGATCCGACACACGATCCGATCCGATCCGATCCGATCCGACCCCCCAGGTCCGATTCCGATCCGCTATCCGATCCGATCCGGGGGGTCAGTGCACATCCCTAATTTTAACAGCTTAAGTTGAGGTTTTTAACTGAATTTTTGGCCAGGCTCAAAAGTTTAAAATGTTTTAAATATCAGCTGTTTTATGTTTTTGAATTTTGTATATTGACTTTTTAATGTTCAAACCTTTATTTTTTGTAAACCGCCCAGACAGCTTCGGCTATGGGGTGGTATATAAATGTAATAATAATAATAATAATAATAATAATAATAATAATAATAATAATAATTTGTTGTGAACCACCCAGAGAGCTTGAGCTGTTGGACGGCATAGAAATGTATCTTTAACAGTTGTATTGAAAAGGGAATTTCAGTAGGGCAGTGACTGGATCCAGATCTGGAATCCAGAGCAGATTGGGCTGATCCGGGCCTCCAGATCCCAGATCCAGATCAGGAGAGGTCTGGATCAGTCTGAACCAGTCCTGGGATCTGGATCCAGACACAGCTGACTCCCTCCTTCCCACTTCCCCACTCACCTTCACCGTCGCCTTGGCCTGGAAAAATGTGGCACTACTGCATACTAGGCTACGATCCCGTGAGATCTTGATTTCAAGATCTTGCGGGATTGCAGCCTAGTTCACAGTAGCGCTGTCTTTCCAGGCCAAGGCGGCCGCTGCCAGTGAGGAGCTGCAGCGGCAGCAGTGAGGACCGGCGACACCAATGGAGGTGAGTGGGGAGGGTGGAAGGGGGGACTTGCTGGGCCCTAACCCCCCCCCCCCTTTACCTCCATCGCCACTGCCTTGGCCTGGAAACACGGCGCTACTGCGTATCAGGCTGAGATCCCATGACATCTTGCGGGATCGAGGCCTAGTTCTCAGTAGAGCCGTGTTTAGGGCTGTGTACATCCCCCATGGTTCGGTCTGGATCTGGATTGGATTGGGGTAGGCCCGATCCAATCCGGATTGGATCGGGCCTGATCTGGATCATCCGGATCAGGACCGGATCGGGGGACTGTGCACATCCCCAAATTTCAGTAAGTGTAGGGTGACCAGATACTAAAGAGGGCAGAGCTCCTGCAGCTTGAATTGTTGTGATGAAGAGGGAATTTCACTAGGTGCTCCATGCATACAAATAACCCCTCCTGAAATTCCCTTTTCAATGCAACTGTTAAAGATGCAGGAGCCCTGTCCTCCTTTCCATATGGTCACCTATGTAAGTACTAATAAAAAATGAACCCAACAGGATTTTCACCTGGCCCTTCCAACAACCCACCCCAAACACTCTCCTTCTGAGCTCAACACCACGTGTGACGCACTCAGCCGTTGCCTTTCTTTTGCTGTTTCTTGCATGCATGGAATGAAGTTGATTTTGTTATATTATGCAGGTTCTATGAATGTCAACTGCATTTTGCTGAACTGTGCAAAATATTCCAAATGCTAGTTGGAGGAGGAAGCATAATAACCACCACCAGGATCCAAAGAAATAAGAGACAACAAGAGAGAGGGCCTTCTCTGTAGTAACCCCCCCTCCAATTATGGAATGATCTCCCTGATGAAGCCCGCCTGGCACCAACATTGCTAACTTTTTGGCACCAGGTCAAGACTTTTCTCTTTTCCCAGGCGTTTTTGCGTACGCTGTATATTTTTATGGTTTTAAATTTTGTATATCGTTTTTAATTGTTTTAATCTTATGTAAACTGCCCAGAGAACTTTGGCTATGGGGCGGTATAGAAATGTAATAAATAGTAAAATAATAACATGTCTATTTTTCGCAAATAGTGGAACTCTTCCACCCCACTGACTGCCCCATAGTAAACTGCTTTTGAAATACCCCTATTTCAAAAGCTTATGATATGGATACCTGCCAATATCATCATCATCATCATCATCATCATCATCATCATCATCACATCGACTTGAACTCAGTGGAAAGCAGGAGGCCTTTTTCTCCCCCTCAGGACTGTCAGCTCTCATTATTTCCCGAGGCTCAGCTGTAAGGCCTGCCTTGTACATGTTAGGAGGCTCAAGCTTTATAGCAGCTGGGCTGGAACTGGTGCTTGGGAAAAGCAGACGAAGCACATGGCAGGAACAGCAGATGTGTGGGAGACAGGCACATCTGCTTTCCATGCTTTGATGCAACGTATAAACCCATTTTTATGTTACATAAAAGGGTGAAAAGGGCTTGATAGGCACAGACACAAACACACACACACACAAATCTCTTAATTAGCTCTGAGCTTCCCCCACTCACAGAGAAATGGCAGATGAGGAGCCAAGGAGGTCACCTCCCCCCCACCCCCCGTCTCCCTCTGTCTCTCACTACCTAGGGAGGCAGGATCAATATTATACCACCCAAAATAAACTGGCTTGTTTCTTGCACAGACGGCTGGCGAGGCACAGCTGACGGGAGCACGTGGTCCTAACATTTGCGTTTAAATGAGATTAAGGAGACAGGCGAGGCTGACTTTACCTCTCCGAGACAATGGCGGTGAGGCCTGGATGGACCATTACAAACAGAATCTGATTAAAATCAGCCAAATCCTCCCCCCACCCCGTGGTTTCTTCCTCTCACAATGGTGGAGGAGTGCCACTTTCCCACTCAGATGGCATGAGAACGAATAATAGCTCATCCAGGCCCAACATCAGCCGGAGATGGGAGTCAACTGTCCCGATCACTCAGCTGCCACCTCTTGTCCCTTCACCTTCAAATAGAGGAGCATCCTGTGTAAAGTTAGACACATGGCCACCCGAAACACTGTCGTTGTTCCCAAACCTTCATGGGGGGGGGGGGGGAAACAATAATTGGCACATGGGGCTGGCAGCAGTGAAAGCCCTCATGGTAGAGCAGCCAGTATTCTACCAGCAGTAAACGGTTCTTAGTAGAGGTGGGCACTCCACGCCACCCATTCAGAGGTCCATCAATGGTCCGTCGGTGGTCCGATCTCATGGATCGGATCGTGGGTGGTTGAAAAGACATTGGAGATCTTCAAGGCGGAGCAGATGGCCGTTGGACCTCTGAACCACCTGGAAAAAATCCGACTGGTTTTTAGGGTCTCCCTGAAGCTTATATTTAGTCGCTGGGAGTCAAAGGAACAGTTCTCCATATATGGAAAATGCTCAGGTTTTGAGATTGACATCTGTGGCTAACCAACAGCCACTGTCTCCTCCCTGTCCCCCCTCCAATCCCAGTGCTTAAGGGGAGGGATTGCTAATAATATAACCCATTTATCCTTGCCCTGGAAATCATTCCTTTGCTAGCTGTTCACGCAGCATTCGGAAGGAAGGACGAGAGAGTCAGAGAGAGCGCTTCTGCTTGTTTTCTTCCATTCTTTTTGATTTGTTTGCATTCTCTGTCTGTGTCTCTGGTTTTCTTTGGTTCTTGTGTGTGTGCTAGTAGGTTAGTTATTGTCCAGTCCCCATGTTCCTTGCATCTTAGACTCACCCCAGACTTCCCCTTTGTGTGTTATAGTGTGAGGGTGTGGGTGTGGATGTTCTTATTATTCCCCCCCCCCCACTAAAAACTTTAATATATGATCCCTTATCTATGTACTGGTGTTTTCTGCATTAGGAAGGAAGGAGAAGAGAGTCAGAGAGAGAGAGAGGCTGCATTCGGACAACACATTAGTCAATGGGGTAATAATCAATTTTACAGTTGTTCATCTAGGGGGTACTCCCCACACAACATGGTAATAAATAATCAACTGTGGTGTGGATTAGGATCAGCACTGAGTTGACTATGACAGCATTTGGATGACACGATAGTCAATACAACTGATGATTGTTCCCCCCCCCCCAGTTGCTTATTGTGTCGTCCGAATTCAGCCAGAGAGAGCTTCTGCTTGCTGAGTGTTGTTGTTGTTTGCATTCTCTGTGTGTGTCTCTGGTTTTCTTTGGTTCTTGTGTGCATGCTATAGTTCCTCTTGTTGTGTATTCCAGTCCCCAAGTTCCTTGCACCTTAGACCCGCATCAGACTCACCCTTTGCATGTGTTTCTGTGTGTGTGGGGGGGGAATGGTTTGAGGGGATTTTTTTTAAAAAAATATCCTAAAAATCAAGGGATGAAGGTAGGGATGTGCACAGACCGCCCGGATCGGATCGGGACTCAGATCGGGACCTCCGATGTTGTCCTGGATTGGTTCTGACAAAATCAGAGGTCCCTTGGATCAGATTGGAGACGATTCTAATCCGAAAATCGGACATCCCCCCAATGCAAGCCTATATGGAAATCATGGCGGTGGGTGGGTGAGTGGGGGCCTAACTCCCCCCCCGTCCCCTCCCCACTCGCACTCCTTACCTGCCTGGGCTGTCCGCTGCTCCGATCTACTGAGAAACAGGCTTCGTGGCCTGCCTCTCAGTAGCGCGCTAGGTGATGACATCATCACCTGACACACTACTGTGAGGCAGGCTGCGAAGCCTGTTTCTCAGTAGATCGGAGCAGTGGAGGGAAGCGGGTGCAGGCAGGTAAGGAGCGCGAGGGGGGGAGGAGGTCCAATCCTCCAATCTTATCTGAACTGGATCAGGTCCTTTCAGACTGGTTCGGATCAGATTGGACGATCCAGATGCCAGGATCGGAATTGGATAATCTTATCCGATTTTGGCTGGATCGGGTCCAGATCGTGGATCGGACCCGATCCGGTGCACATCCCTAGATGAAGGTATCTGCTTCAAACTTGGCATGGCTAAAGCCCTACTTATGAGCTCTCATTGTGCCAAATTTCCTCTCTATACCTTTAAAAACGAGGGACCTGTAAGCATTTTGGTTAATTCCCATAGGTGATAATAGAGTGGTTATCCGAAAATGGAGTGGTTTCTCCTACAGACAATCTGACAGGGCAGAACAAGGGAGCAGTCTCAAATTTCAGAGCAGAGAGCCCACTTAGTGGAGCTCCACTCTGAATTTCAGAATGGAGCAGACCCGCTCTGCACACCTCTAGTTCCTTGGAATCAGGAACCATAAAAAAAACTACAGTTCCCAGGCTTCCCAGCACAGATGGATGCTTTACGTTTGTTGCTTGAAAGGCAGGAATGCAGAAACTTGGGCCCAGGGGCCAAATCCACATCCCTTTCCCCTGGCTCCTCCCCCGTTCCCCCAAGTGTCTATCATTTGGTGGTTGCCTGGTGTTTGGTGCAATTTCCCCCCATTCTAAAAGGTTGAAATGCCTTCCCCAGAATTTAGGCCGTCTACACCTGCCTTTTTCCCCTGGGTCATCCCTGTGTGCCCAAATGGTGCATCAGGGATCCCAAGAGCAGGCAGGAATGACCCCTCCATTTTGCGGGATAACTGGTTGCCCAGTTATTCCGATTTTCCCCACAGTCCCAGGACAATCCCAAGGATCGCAGGCGGTGTGGGCGCCCATCCCGCCTTCTTCCCTCCTCCCTGCGAGTAGTGGGGCCCAGTAAGAGGGAAGGAGCCATCCGGGGGGAGTCCAGGGACATCAGGGGGCATAGTGGGGTCGGGGCTTTTTTTTAAAACTCACTTTTCAGAGGAGGACAATTGCACTCCCGGCTCCAGCTTCTTTAAAAAGAAATGGCTAGGGGTGTGCATCGGATCGGATCCGATCCACGATCCGAATCCGATCCGACCCAAAATCGGGAAAATCCGATCCGATCCGATCCGATCCGGACAACCTCCGATCCGATCCGATCCGATCCGATGAGGTCCGATCCGGATCGGACGCCATTTTGAATGCTTTTTCCCATAGCCAAGTATTGTTTTACAAAAACGCCTATAACTTTTTCATTTTTAAAGATAGAAGGATGAAACTTGGGCACATTGTAGACTGGTTAGGGGTAGTTATCTGTGAGAAATTTCAGAAAGATTGGTGCATGCATTTTGTGGCAATTAATTTTTTAATAAATACCCAGGAATGCCTATAACTTTGTCATTTTTAAAGTTACACACAAGAAACTTTGCCACATTGTAGGGGGTACCTTGGGACCTATGTGTGTGAAATTTCAGAAACGTAGGTGCTTGTCTTGTGTGGCAATTAATTTTTAGAAAAATGGGTAGTAGTGGGGTAAATACAGTTACGCCTCCCATTTTTTTATTTTTGAAGATACAAACAGGAAACATGGGCACATTACAGGTACCACTTGCCTTGATATGTGTGTAAAATTTCAGAAACATTGGAGCTTTCCTTGTGTGGCAATTAATTTTTGAAACAATGAGGAAAGAAACACCTATAACTTTGTCATTTTTAAAGTTACACACATGAAACTTTGCCACATTGTAGGTGGTACCTTGGGACCCATGTGTGTGAAATTTCGGAAACGTAGGTGCTTGCCTTGTGTGGCAATTAATTTTTTAATAAATACCCAGGAATGCCTATAACTTTGTCATTTTTAAAGTTACACACATGAAACTTTGCCACATTGTAGGCGGTACCTTGGGACCTATGTGTGTGAAATTTCGGAAACGTAGGTGCTTGCCTTGTGTGGCAATTAATTTTAGAAAAATGGGTAGTGGTGGGGTAAATACAGTTACGCCTCCCACTTTTTTATTTTTGAAGATACAAACAGGAAACATGGGCACATTACAGGTACCACTTGGCTTGATATGTGTGTAAAATTTCAGACAGCTGGGTCCAGGCATGTGGTGGCAAGGTATTTTTGAAACAATGAGGAAAGAAACGCCTATAACTTTTTTATTTTAAAAGTTAGAAGTCTGAACATTGCTCACTTTGTAGATGGGTTAGGGGTAGATATGTGTCAGAAATTTCAGAATTATAGGTCCAGGCATTTGATGGCTATGGAATTTTTAAATTACATGTTTCAAAAAAATCTCTACAGAGGCCAGGTCTTCCCCTCCCGCTTCCCGCGAAGAAAAGGAAACACTCTCTCGTCTCGATCCCTTTGAAGTTGCTAGTAGTATCCATTACAGGGCTCGTGTTTCCTTTCCTACTTTCACTTTTCAAGCAGAACGGCTGAGCCTAGCTGAGTTTTGCAGCCATGCGTGCAAGGAAGGATCACTCTGGTCTCGATCCCTTTGATCCTTGGTAGTATCCATTACAGGGCTCGTGTCTGCTTTCACTTTGTACTCAAGCAGACACGAGCCCTGTAATGGATACTACTAGCAAGGATCAAAGGGATCGAGACGAGAGAGTGTTTCCTTTTCTTCGCGGGAAGCGGGAGGGGAAGACCTGGCCTCTGTAGAGATTTTTTTGAAACATGTAATTTAAAAATTCCATAGCCATCAAATGCCTGGACCTATAATTCTGAAATTTCTGACACATATCTACCCCTAACCCATCTACAAAGTGAGCAATGTTCAGACTTCTAACTTTTAAAATAAAAAAGTTATAGGCGTTTCTTTCCTCATTGTTTCAAAAATACCTTGCCACCACATGCCTGGACCCAGCTGTCTGAAATTTTACACACATATCAAGCCAAGTGGTACCTGTAATGTGCCCATGTTTCCTGTTTGTATCTTCAAAAATAAAAAAGTGGGCGGCGTAACTGTATTTACCCCACCACTACCCATTTTTCTAAAATTAATTGCCACACAAGGCAAGCACCTACGTTTCCGAAATTTCACACACATGGGTCCCAAGGTACCACCTACAATGTGGCAAAGTTTCATGTGTGTAACTTTAAAAATGACAAAGTTATAGGTGTTTCTTTCCTCATTGTTTCAAAAATTAATTGCCACACAAGGAAAGCTCCAATGTTTCTGAAATTTCACACACATATCAAGGCAAGTGGTACCTGTAATGTGCCCAAGTTTCCTGTTTGTATCTTCAAAAATAAAAAAATGGGAGGCGTAACTGTATTTACCCCACTACTACCCATTTTTCTAAAAATTAATTGCCACACAAGACAAGCACCTACGTTTCTGAAATTTCACACACATAGGTCCCAAGGTACCCCCTACAATGTGGCAAAGTTTCATGTGTGTAACTTTAAAAATGACAAAGTTATAGGCATTCCTGGGTATTTATTAAAAAATTAATTGCCACAAAATGCATGCACCAATCTTTCTGAAATTTCTCACAGATAACTACCCCTAACCAGTCTACAATGTGCCCAAGTTTCATCCTTCTATCTTTAAAAATGAAAAAGTTATAGGCGTTTTTGTAAAACAATACTTGGCTATGGGAAAAAGCATTCAAAATGGCGTCCGATCCGGATCGGACATCTGGTCCGATCCGATCCGACCAGCCTCCGATCCGATCCGATCCGATCCGACCCCCCAGGTCTGATTCCGATCCGCTATCCGATCCGATCCGGGGGGTCAGTGCACATCCCTAGAAATGGCAGGTATAACGTCCCTGTTTGTTTCCAGGATGTTGCGCTCCCATTTAGATGCTGGGGGAGGATCGCAGAAGCAGGTTAAGTCTGAGATCCTCCCCCTCCCTCCCTCTATACCCTTAGGTGTAGAAAGGGTCTTAGTTACTGGCAATCAGAGATTTATGCTAAAATATGCTGATATTTAGGTATTTTGGCCCCACCACTTTTGCCTTTGGTCCCGCCCATCACTGGAGCTCCTCTGAAATGGAATTCAGCCCTCGGCCTGAAAGACGTTCAACACCTGTGCTGTAAGGCCTCCCCAACATCAACACCCTACCATAAGGATCTTGTTTGTCACCAAATCAAGACCACTATGAGCTGGGCCTGAATGGATGAGAGTTTGAGCTCAATTCGTAACGAGTTCTCTCTCTCTCTCTCTGTGAGTGAGTGTTTGGGGGGGGCAGGGGAGGATTCTGACTTTGCTATTCTGAATCGCCCCAATTATGCTACCCAGCACCATTGGTACAACTGAAAAGGCTCTGCTTTTATTTAGACGTCAACCTTGCATCTGATGAAACAGCATCCCTGAGCCTAATGGAAAGATCGTAATATGCCAAGAGGGTAAAACTTTATAGGGGAGGAAGTGCCAAGCCGACTTAGGCTTTCAAAGACCACACTTTGAATTATGTAAAATTGGGAACTACTGGAGCTCTATCAATACTAGCGTTGGTGGATCTTAAGTCCAGAGGAGACCCACTCAGAGGTTGGAAACACCAAGCTAGGCTCTTCTGCAATATTATTATTATTATTATTATTATTATTATTATTATCATTTTTATACCGCTCTCTGGGTGGTTTACATAAGATTAAAACATTTAAAAACAATATACAAAAATTAAAACTGCAAAAACATATAATATGCACATACATTTAAAATCACTATAATAACTTAAAAGCTATAAGTAGGGTGACCAGATAAAATCCAGGTCAGGGCTCATGTAACTTTACATGGACACAGCTTATTTAACCACTAGGCTGACCATATGAAAAAGAGGACAGGGTTCATGTAACTTTAACAGTTGTAGAGAAAAGGGAATTTCAGCCAGTGTCATTTGTATGCAATTAGTTCCTGGTGATATTCCCTCTTCATCACAACAGTTAAAGGTGCAGGCACTATACTAGAGTGACCAGATACAAAAGAAGACAGGGCCCCTGCACCTTTAACTGTTGTGATGAAGAGGGAATTTCACCAGGAACTAATTGCATACAAATGACACTGGGTGAAATTCCCTTTTCTCTACAACTGTTAAAGTTACATGAGCCCTGTCCTCCTTTTCATATGGTCAGCCTAGTGGTTAAATAAGCTGTGTCCATGATCACAGGTTACCTCCTTGACATAGCTATGATCACCTGTCCATAGAATCATAGAATAATTGGGCCGGAAGGGGCTTGTAAGGTCATCGAGTCCAACCCCCTGCTCAATGCAAGAATCTACATTAAAGCATGCCTGACAGATGGCTCTCCAGCTGCATCTTGAATGCTTCTAGTGTGGGAGAGTCCAGGTCATTGGTTCCATTGTCGTACTGCTCTAACAGTCAGGAAGCTTTTCCTGATGTCCAGCCAGAATCTGGCTTCCTGTAACATGAGTCCATTATTCCGTGTCCTGCACTCTGAGATGATCTAGAAGAGATCCTGGCACTCCTCTTTGTGACAGGTGTGTGCCTGAGGAGACTCTGGTCTGCTCACATTGGGGTTTTTTTTTTTTGGTTTTGTTTTGTTAAAGTGTTAGATGAACATCCTGGCGAAACAAAGCAAAACAGAATTAAAAGATTCCTGCTCCCAGCACTGAGAGGCTATAAAATGCATGTGGCCCTGCAGCATTTATGAAGACAATAGACTATTTGTTTCAGCTAATTCCACAGCAAATGAAAAACAATTAATTACCAGGCAGCGCCAATTATTGCAGCATGTTAATGAAAAAAATAAATAATTGAGGGCACGGATAAGCATAGACGTAGTGACATTTGATGGCAACTTTTCTGCGAACTGCTAGCGTCTGCAGGAACGGAAGCAGGAGATACGTCACAAGGGCTTTGTTTTCTGATGGGGGGGTGTATCTTAAGATCCCTGGGGAAAACACACACAGCCTTTGCCTAATTGGATTCTCTCCCCTCCTCCAACGTCATTTCCCCGACACTCATGGATAAATATTTAAATTGTAGTCACGTTCATGGTTCTAGTTGTGTGTGTGTGTGTGTGTGTGTGCGTGTGTTTTTTTTAATGTACCTATCTTCAGGAAATGCTTCTGATAGCACAGCCTCAGCCTTTGTTGTTTTTTTGAAGGGAGGGAGGTTAATTTTAAATGAATGATCTTTCTCAGCATCACAGGCACATCTCCGTGTGTTTGCCCAGAACAGGGCAGTGGCTATTTGTAGGAGTTGAAATTAATTTGTGTAGGGAGGGGAAAGTGGCAATTTGCTTTCAAAAATTCAAATGCATATCATTTTCCTGGTTTTTATCTATACATATATACTGTATATATAGTCATCATTTATAGGGATGGGCCAGGAACCAAAGAACCATGCATTAGTTATGCATGTTGAAGGATTTCTGGATAAAGCAGCCTCTCTTAGCACCCGATCGCTGCAGAGCAAAGCACTTTTGAAACCTCGGGGGATTTTGAAAGATGGTCTGTGATATGTCTTGAAGGTCTGCTGTTTAGAATAAGTTAAAAACAACAACAACACTCAAGCCCATGGGTGTGCCTAAAGACTATGGATCAGTACTGAATTCAGCAGGTTGATACTTCGTTATTATTATTTTGCCTTCATCAGTAAGAGTGAAGATTCAAGTTTGCCCACACTGACATGAATCTTAACTCTTGATGAAAGAAAAAAAGGTGAAGCATTAACTTGCTAATGTCTTGGAATATTTGTTCTTTGAAGAAAAGAAAAAATACAGCAGAAGAAGGAGGAGGAGGAGGAGGAGGAGGAGGAGGAGGAGGAGAGGAAGGAGAGGAAGAAGAAGAAGAGGAAGAAGAGGAAGAAGAAGAAGGAGAGGAAGGAGAAGGAGAAGGAGAAGGAGAAGGAGAAGGAGAAGGGGAGGAAGGAGAAGGAGAAGGAGAAGGAGAAGGAGAAGGAGAAGGAGAGGAAGGAGGAGAAGAAGAAGAAGAAGAAGGAGGAGGAGGAGGAGGAGGAGGAGGAGGAGGAGGAGGAGGAGGAGAGGAAGGAGAGGAAGGAGAGGGAGAAGGAGAAGGAGAAGGAGAAGGGGAGGAGGAGGAAGAAGAAGAAGAAGAGGAAGAGGAAGAGGAAGAGGAAGAGGAAGGAGAGGAAGAAGGAGAAGGAGAAGGAGAAGGGGAGGAAGAAGAAGAAGAAGAAGAAGAAGGAGGAGGAGGAGGAGGAGGAGGAGGAGGAGGAGGAGGAGGAGGAGGAGGAAAGGAAGGAGAAGGAGATTAAAAGATTGAACATTAAAAAGTCAATATACAAAATTTAAAGCCATAAAACATAAAACAGCTGATATTTAAAACATGTTAAACTTTTAAGCCTTGCCAAAAAGAAGAAGAAGATAGTTAACATTGTCTTTATAGAAATAAATCTCTTTCCAGTCTGGTATCATTACAAATCCTGTTCCAAGACTTAACAAATGGCTCCTATTTATCTGCTGTAGAGACAACCTGCATATCTCCTTCCCACCTATGAATTTCCTACTTGCTAAATTTAATATATACTTTGATTTCATATGTGCACATAAATAGATACATGTACCTGTGCATGTATGTATAACATTCAAAATAGGAACATTTGCATTCTGAAATGTTATGCTACATGTTGAGTTTTTGCAAAATTTTGTTTAAGGGTAGTGGAACGGGGGGGGGGGTATACCCTCCACCCCTCCCAGTTTTATATTGCTCCTTTTGCCTGAACTCCATCCACCGGTGAGCGTTACTGGGGAAGGCCGTAGCTCAGTGGTAGAGCACTCTCTTTGCATGCAGCAGGCAGGTCCCTGATTCAATCCTCGTCATCTCCAGGTAGGGTTGGGAAAATGCCTGCCTAAAACCCTGGAGTGCCTTTGCTGCCGGCCAGTGTCGCCAATACTGGGCTAGATGGACCAGTGGCCTGACTCAGGCCTGATCTACACTTTGGGTCAAATCATAACAAATGTGTTATAAAAAGCAGGAAATAACACGATGGAAATGGTATATGGAAAGTGGATTGTGCCCCAGCAGTTATCAGTGCACTTCAATACCATTATAAAGCAGTAGTGTAGATCTCATCTCAGTATAAGGCAGGTTCCTATGTTGCCATACCATTGTCCTGATTTAGTTGAGAGCTATCTATTCCACCCTTCTGGGTGGGACATGGGAGAAGGCTTTCTCTGTGGTGGCACCCTGCTTGTGGAATACTGGCACAGTCACTGGCTTCATTTTGGCGCCAACTGGCACAGTCACTGGCTTCATTTTGGCGCCAACTGAAAGCAATGGCTTTTTATCAAAGCCTCTGAGGGATAAATTCTCCATGGCTACACACAGTTTCAATTTTTTTTTAAAAAATGTTTTATTGCTTTTAAAAAAATTCTACCAGTTTTAATTGGTTAACGATTTAATACGTTTTTAGCTGTGTAAATTGTTTATGTTCTTCTGATTTTATCTGTACGCCCAGTGACAATAAGGCAGGATACAAATGTTGAAAGAAAGAAAGAAAGAAAGAAAGAAAGAAAGAAAGAAAGAAAGAAAGAAAGATTCCGTATACACTTTCTCCCTGCCTGATCTAGGAGCCAGGATTGTGCAGGAAGTGCCTTAAAAAAGGTGGACTTGAGCAGAACCAGGAGAGGGAGGTTGCGTTTAGTCCCATTTACTTCCCCTTCCTTGCAAAACAGCTGATCAGCAGGTTTATGCCTTTTTTCTTTGAAAGGCTCAGCCCCTGCTGCTGCACACAGATAATATTGGACTGAGGCAAGCAACATTACTGTTATGTGAATATAAACTCCATCAAGCACAGGAACACTATGCAAAACTTACAGTGGGAGATGGGCAACTGGCAGCGGCAGGGCCAGCCCATGAGATGTTGGTGCCTGGGTTGAAATGGAAACCTTGCACACAAAAAAGAATTGTACACATCCAATGGATGATCAGGGGTCTGGAAACAAAGCCCTATGAGGAGAGACTGAAAGAACTGGGCACATTTAGCCTGGAGAAGAGAAGACTGAGGGGAGACATGATAGCACTCTTCAAGCACTTCAAAGGTTGAAACACGGAGGAGGGCCAGGATCTCTTCTCGATCATCCCAGAGTGCAGGACAAGGAGTAACGGGCTCAAGTTACGGGAAGCCAGATTCTGGCTGAACATCAGGAAAAACTTCCTGACAGTTAGAGCAGTACGACAATGGAACCAATGATCTAGGGAGGTTGTGGGCTCTCCTACATTAGAGGTGTTCAAGAGGCAGCTAGACAACCATCTGTCAGGGATGCTTTAAGGTGATTCCTGCATTGAGCAGGGGGTTGGACTCAATGGCCTTACAGGCCCCTTCCAACTCTACTATTCTATGATTCTATGACCTCCATCACACGTAATTCCCCACCCCTGGTTTGCCTCCACATTTTTTTACCTCTGAGGCAGAAGCGTGTCAAGCTTATGATCCCTTTCATCTGAATAGCTGCTCTTTCGCTCTTTCAGTCCTTTGCTCTTCCACTCCACTTCACTCCACTCCACTCCACTCCACCCCTCCCCTTCTCTTTCTCCTTCCAGTCAGGTCCTGTCAGATGTGCACTTCAACCAGACTGCCTTTCTCCCGAGCAAAAATGGAACGACCCTTTAGCCTGGCTCTTTGGGGGCATCGAAGGAGTACAATCCTGTCTCTGCAGAGATCAGGTGTTGTATGATTTTTTAAAAATGGCTTTCGAGCCTGGAATGCAAGGTTTGGGTTTTATATTGAGGCTTGGAGCCGGTTGCTGGGAGAGATCACTTTTCCCTGCCAGGACCTGATGCAATCCATTCAAGCCCCCAGTTCCTTTAAAACTACACGGAGGCTTAGGACGCATGAAATGTACTTAGACTTTTAGCATTCCAGCAAAGGCTGGGGAAGAGGCAGGATGTCAGCAGGACAGGCATGGCGTCATGGGAGTACCTTCCTGCAAATCTGCACACCAGGCATGGCGAGAAAGCACTAAATCACTGGTGAGATGGAGCTCTCTGATTCTCTGATTCCATGTTTTCTCCTGCACTGATCTTAAACTTCAAAATGCACTCCCTTTGAGGCTGTGAGTGGTCTCATTCTCTCTGCGTTCAAGAAGAAGGGCTCAACTTTTTAACTTGGCTTTTTAAATTGTTGTTATGGTTCTTATATAAGGTTGTTTAAACACTTTTGCTCTGTTTCCTTTGATTACAGTTTATTTTTTGAATTTTTGTTAAACGCCCTTGGTTGGTTTCAAAAAGGTGGTATAGAAATGCAATAAACAAACAGACAGGCATGTGACACAATCCACTCAGAATTTGAATTCAAAAATGTCTTTTAAGGTGCAATCTTATGCATGTTTATGCAGAAAAAAGAGTCCTACAACTCCCAGTATGCCTTCTGTTTAAACATGCATGGGATTGCAGCTTTAGATGTCACTACTCTGAATTGCTAAAACTGGCCCAATTTCAGAGTCAGTGTCTGTTTTGTTCCATCGTATACACACTGTCTCATCATTTCGACTTGAAGGTGTGGGCAGATCATACTCACCGCCACCAGAATCTGCAATGCGCTGTGCATGACCTCGATGTAGCGGTACTCCAAAGCACAGCCGATCACCGAGATGTAGGAATGGCTGTCCAAACCTTTGATGCCAACCATGGGAGTCTCCTTCCGTACACATCCGGGACCGTTTTCACTCCACCATGACTGGTGTCTGGAGATGTTGAAGGTCAAGAGCTCACTGTCCTGGAGAGGGAGGGGAGCAGAAACACAACACAATAAATAATACTTTTTGGGGTATTTAAAAGATAAGGTTAAGGGCACAATCCTATGGGGGTGTCTGTAAGCCTTTGAACTTGAAGGTTTACGGCTCTCCGATGCAGAACGCGAGGAGCAGTGGAGGCGGGGCCTGTCTAGCCTGTTGGGGAGGGAGAGGGAAGGAAGGTGTTGGGGAGGCCAGAGGATTCCTCATAAAGTAGGGTGACCATATGGATAGGAGGACAGGGCTCCTGTATCTTTAACAGTTGCATTGGAAAGGGAGTTTCAGCCAGGGCCGTGCAGACTGGTCATATGCCCAGAACAGATGGGAAGTCTGTGCCCCCCCCCCCCATTTCAAACTGCTCATTAAGTATTTTTTAATCAGTGGCACTGATTCAGTGCTAAATACATATATGAACTAGAATGATTTATAAAAAAGATCATGGGAAGCACTTTTATTCAAGATGTAAGACATCACTTCTTCACATTCAGAATTTCATGACGGACAGCTTCTGCGCTGTTTCCGCAAGGCGGGTTCCTCACTTCTCGATGGGCCGCTTACGCTATGGAAGCAGTAGCGTAGAGCTGGAGGGACCTACTCATTGGAGAGCCCCTAAAAATCGTGGGACCTGGGCCAACTGCCCCCCCTGCCCCCCCCTGCACGGCCCTGGTTTCTGCAGGTGTCATTTGTATGCGTGCAACACCTGGTGAAATATTCCCTCTTCGTCACAACAGTTAAACCTGCAGGAGCCCTGCCCTCTTTTGTATCTGGTCAAGAGGGCAGGGCTCCTGCAGCTTTAACTGTTGTGATGAAGAAGGAATTGCCTCAGGCCCCCAGATTTCTCTGGGAGGCCCTGGGTTGAATTGGTGTGTGTTAATACATTTAAATCCCTCCCTTTT
Organism: Anniella stebbinsi; assembly: GCA_029215795.1. Taxonomy (NCBI): domain Eukaryota; kingdom Metazoa; phylum Chordata; class Lepidosauria; order Squamata; family Anniellidae; genus Anniella; species Anniella stebbinsi. Next base: position 9,682,974 of record JARDYH010000004.1, on the reverse strand, counting down.
TCCTTGGGCAAAGAACCCACGATGGCTGACATGGTCTTCCTTCTCCTCTCCATGTTATGCTCACAACACCCTGTGAGGTAGGTTAGGCTGAGTATCAGTGATTAGCTCAAAGTCATCCAGGGACCTACATGTCCGAGTGGGGACTGGAACAAGGATCTCCCGAGTCCCAATCCAACACTCTAACCAGTATACCAGACTGGTATAGGATAGGATGGCCCTCCACCAGCATAGCAATGCTGTCTCTCTTCCCACCCTCTCCTGGCATAACTAAGGTATAGGCTTGCTCTGTAAAATAATAATATTAATATTAATAATAATAATAATAGGGTGACCAGATAAAATCCAGGTCAGGGCTCATGTAACAGTTATAGAGAAAAAGGAATTTCAGCCAGTGTCATTTGTATGCAATTAGTTCCTGGTGAAATTCCTTCTTCATCACAACAGTTAAAGGTGCAGGCACTATACTAGAGTGACCATATACAAAAAAAGGCAGGGCCCCTGCAACTTTAACAGTTATGATGAAGAGGGAATTTCACCAGGAACTAATTGCATATAAATAACACTGACTGAAATTCCCTTTTCTCTACAACTGTTAAAGTTACATGAGCCCTGACCTGGATTTTATCTGGTCACCCTAAATAATAATTGCAGAAGTAGAGGCAGTGTAGCTGCCCCCACCCCACCCGACACCACATCTGTACTTATGAAGTGCGAAGAACCAGGAGTGCAGTTTAAGAAATATTTTCCTAACCGTCCAGTTTAATTTCTTCTGTGCCATGAGCACTAAATATCCCCATAAATTCTCCCCCTCAATTCCCTTTAGTATTCTGATGCATTGCATGCCTTGGTTTTCTATTGACCTCCGTCACAATCAACCTCTTGGGTCAAATTACCCCAAGAAACTGACCTCTGGTGTGATCAATAGCTGCTTAATGTGCATCTCCCCCAAGAATTCCAAATGCATCTCTCTCTCTCTCTCTCTCTGCAGCCTAGGCGAGGCTTTGATTCCCTTGCAGCTATCTCACTGCCCCCCCCCAACCCCCGGGTTATGCATTTGCTTCCTTCAGCCTTGTCATTTCAAGAAGGTAAACTGTGCCGTTTGGGGGCATGGTGCTTTGGGAACACAGAAGAGACAGTTCAGGGGGTTGCACAGAGCAGAAAGGACACACCATTCCTAATAATAATGCATTTCTCTCTACTAAAGAAAAAGAATACCTGAAACCCAGCTCAAGTTTCCAGGTCACCCTGTAAACTCCCTTCGTATTCATCCTGAATTTGCAGTTTTCCGGAGTAAGGAGACTCCCTGACAATGGGGATGAAGATGAGGGCTAAAAGTTGGGGTGTATAATTCTTAAGCTTCCAAGGAAACATCGTGTGTTCAAGGACCAGAGACAGAGATGAGGAGGAGGAGGCGTTGTTTTTGTACCTATAGAGTGTCATTTGTGTGTATGGCGCTTTAAAGCCTAACATCAGCCATAACAGATAGGTCTCTGCCCTGAGGAGTTTCCAGTCTGAAATTCACCATGGGGGAAGCAATCAAGGGAGCAAGGGTTGAAGGAGGTGAGGGTAAAATAGGGGAACATATATTTTATATTGAGGTTTTAAGCGTTCATATTAAATTTTATGCTGTACTTGTAGTTTTAACTTTTCGTGAACTGCCCAGAGAGCTTCGGCTATTGGGTGGTCTAGAAATGAAATAAATAAACAAATAAATTCTGTTCTCACTTCCTTCTCATGTACTTCCTTTCACTCAGGCCATGAGGACTTCATGGAAAAGTTGCGTTTGAGGAAGTATTTTGTGTGTGTGTGTGTGTATGGGGGGGACTGGCAGTGTGACATGGCTGTCCTGGGAAGAAATTCTTGGCACAAGGGGCAGCGAGGGAGAAAGGGTGGAGTCGAAGACCATTGGATGGTGGAGATGGAGGAGTGAAGGTCACAGACAGGGATGTATTGAACAATACATGCAATGGGGTTGGGGCAAAAACAGGGCTGCCTGAAATATTTTGCTTCCTGAGGCGAAGGACAACATGGCTTCTCTGTCGTGGCCCTTTTCCACATACAGAAGCTGTCTACATGTCAATCAATGTGAAGACAGGGGTGATCAAATTTACTTGGACTTCCACAAGGCTTTTGATAAAGTCCCTCACCAAAGACCCCTGAACAAACTTAGAAGTCATGGAATAAGGAGAGAAGTCCTCTTATGGATCAGGACTGGCTAAAGACAGAAAGCAGGGAGTAGGAATAAATGGTAAATTCTCCCAATGAAGGGGTGGGCTTCCACAAGGATCTGTATTGGGACCAATTCTTTTCAATTTGTTCATAAATGATATGGAATTAGGAGTGAGCAGTGAAGTGGCCAAGTTTGCTGATGACACCAAATTATTTAAGGTGGTTAAAACCTTAAACTATCATATTGCCGCTATACAAATCTATGATGCGACCACACTTAGAATACTGTGTACAGTTCTGGTCACCATACTTTTTAAAAAAAAGGTATTGTAGACCTGGAAAAAGTGCAGAAAAGGGCAACTAAAATGATCAAGGGACTGGACCATCTCCCCCATGAGGGAAGGTTACAACAGCTGGGACTGTTTAGCTTGGAGAGAAAAACTGTTGACTGGAGTTTTCACACTGCATTGACTAACGTGTTGTCCAAACTGAGCCAATGGGTGGGTTTGCACATCACAACAACCCAGGGTTATTTTTTTTAAAGCCTGGGTTGTTGTGAATAGGTAGGAGCAAGTGAGCACGGTTGCTTCTGCCAATCAGTCACTCCCATTATGGCTAAATGACCCAGGGATGCTTTGTCCCTGGGTTGTTTAGCATGACATCTAAACTGGGAATTGTGGTTTGTTGGGGGAGATGCAATCATAGATTGCAATTCTGGGTTGTTTCTCCGCTAACAACTCAGAACTCCCAGTTTGGATGCCATGCTAAACAACTCAGGGGTGGAATGTCCTTGGGTTGTTTAGCTACAGCGGAAGCGATCAAGCGGCAGGAGCCAGTGGCTGAATTCGGACAACATGATAGTCAATGGTGGGGTAATAATCAACTTTACAGTTGTTCATCTAGGGGGTACTCCCCACGCACATGGTGATGAATAATTAACTGTGGTGTGGATTAGGATCAGCGCTAAGTTGACTATGGCAGCATTCGGACGACATGATAGTCAATACAACTGACGATTCTTCCCCCCCAGTTGCTTATTATGTTGTCCGAATTCAGCCAGTGTGTTCACTCATTGGCTCAATTCGGACGACACAATAAACAACTGGTGTGGGGAAAACAATCGTCAGTTGTTTTGACTATTGTGTCATCCGAATGCTGCCATAGTCAACTCAGCGCTGATCCTAATCCACACCACAGTTGATTATTTATTACCATGTTGTGTGGGGAGTACCTCCTAGATGAACAACTGTAAAGTTGATTATTACCCCACCATTGACTATCGTGGCGTCCGAATTGAGCCATTCTTGCTCATTCACAACAACCCTGGCTTTAAAAATACCCTGGCTTGTTGAGATGTGCCAAAACTATCTGAAGCTCCTTGTTGAGTGTACAGTCCATGTCAAACCCAGATTTTCTACTGGCTGTGTTCGTACATAAACACTAAGCTATCATTTCAATTAACAATGGTTTATTGCTTTAGTCATGAATTACCTTACAGATGACCAAGCAAACCATAGTTTGTTTTTCCTATGTCAGGTTTGTTTCTCCCCTGCCCATTTCGCAAACCATCAGAGTGGTTTTGTTTTCAGGTTGCCCTTGCTGAGAGTCTCTGCTTCAGGATGCACAGCAGCACAAAAGCCAGGAATAAGCCTCAGTTCTGGGTTCAGACATCATGGCAAGCCATGGTTTAAACAAGTCAGATTTCATAAGCCTACAATAAACCATGAGTTCTATTTGTGTTTTATAGTTGAATAACAAACCATGGTTTGTTTGTGGGGATGGTTTTGGATACAATGACAAGCTAGATTTCAACAAACAAACTACACCATGGCTTAGCCTAGGGGTGACCAACTTCAAGCAGTCGATGGGCTACACTCTTGCTGTGGTGGTGGTGGCAAAAGGGAAAGAAAGAAAGAAAGAAAGAAAGAAAGAAAGAAAGAAAGAAAGAAGTGGTTTGCTGAATTTTGGGGTCCATAGGGGTTCATAATGGAGGTGACAGGGCTGTCCATGGGCTGTGTGTTGTCCATTCCTGGCTTAGCAGTACATGTGACCCAGTACACTATGTGATGTGTGAAAGGGCCCTTTCTAGGCTGACCAGATAAAATCCAGGTCAGGGCTCATGTGACTTTAACAGTTGTAGAGAAAAGGGAATTTCAGCCAGGGTCATTTGTATGCAATTAGTTCCTGGTGAAATTTCCTCTTCATCACAACAGTTAAAGGTGCATGCACTATACTAGAGTGACCAAATACAAAAGAAGGCAGGGCCCCTGCAACTTTAACAGTTGTGATGAAGAGGGGATTTCACCAGGAACTAATGGCATACAAATGACACTGGCTGAAATTCCCTTTTCTCTACAACTGTTAAAGTCACATGAGCCCTGTCCTCCTTTTCATATGGTCAGCCTAGCCCTTTCTCTTGAATGTCACCTACAGAGACTTTCTGGCCTTTTCAGACACTTGCCACCATTTCTAAGCAGGGGGCGGTGGAGGAAGAGAGGAAGATATCAAGCTTCTTGCAGTCCCCCAGCTTACAAAAGGATACGGAGCTTAACCAGAGTAATGATGTACAGTTAACAACTCGTAACTCACTACCGTAATAGAAACCAAATCTTTTCACTCCTGACCGCGGATAAATCTTACATCCCCGCAGGCGCTTTGGCTACATTAGGTCTATACTGCAGATAAAGCTACACTCTTTTAATTGTCTCTTCTCTTCTTCAGGCCACTCGCGAATGTCCTTCTGCAACTGGCAGAGACAACTGGATCAATCACGGCGAGCCGGGGACTCAATACTCATCATAATCCAAGTAGCTTAATTAGTTCAGGGGTTGACGTCTCTAGGAGTGTTTCCAAGCAAAAACATGAATTTCACGTGAGCCTCGCAACAGGGGCTAAAAGCAAGGAATGCTCTTCTTCTGCATCTGGGGGGCCCCAATGAGGTGGGCATGGGTACTAATGTGCCAACAGATACGTCTCTGAACCTGCCAGGCTTCCTGCCCCTCCTGATTTTTATTTTATTTTTTTAGACTTTTCCTAATAACTTTTTTTTAATTCCTAAAACCTGGAAGACCAACACGCTGCAAAGTGAAATGCCGGCCTCCAGCTAAAGATTTATTTTCAAGAATGTTTCTGGCCGAGTTACTTGACTTTGAGCCTCATTGGCTTGCACAGAAAACTGTGGTCTCGAAAGAGTGTATTTGTGTTTTGGAGCTCATTTGTCTTGTATGTGTTTGGGGGCAAGTTACTTTTCTTTTAGTTGCACCAGTTTGCCTCCTAGGAAATGGCAGCCATTTTGTGAATGGCCAATACCCCACTCCCATGGCAGCCATTGAGGAGAATGCCTACAGAGGTTTCTCAAAATTCCAAAGGTGCCCACTGAGCCAACAAAATGGTGGACCTCCATTTTAAGTTATGCTCAGCAGCAGCATAAGGAAGCTATGCACATTTAACAATACAGAATTGCATACAGAGGCCTGGATCCGAAATTTAGCACCCTGAAGCTGAAACTAGGATAGGGGCTGGCTCCAGGTTTGAGGGGGCCCTTCGCAGTGTGTCCTCAGCTGGGATTCCCTGCTACACTAGCCGAGACTGAGCTGCCATTTTAATTTCCTTACTTAATTTCATTCCAGGGCATTCTGGGAAATTAAAATAGTGGCTCTGACCCAGCCACCCAGTGGCCATGCTGGGTGGAAGTAAACACTCCCACATATCTGGAGGGTATCAGGATGGAGAAGGGAAGAAATATTTTAAACATGATGTCTAGTTTGTCTCCATTCATTTCAGTTCGTTCTGCCACCTTTGAGACTTTTCCATTTCTGGAACCCCATCAGTTTACGAAATATAACATCATTATTTATTATTATTATTATTATTATTATTATTATTATTATTATTATTTAAATACCGCCCCATAGATCTCTGGGCGGTTTACAAAGATTAAAAACACTGGACATTTAAAACCAATATACAAAATTTAAAACCATAAAAAGCATAAAAACAAACTACATTTCAACTATCCAGGGGTCAGTTAAAAAAGCTCAACATATGCTGTTAAATGCCTGGGAGAAGAGAAAAGTCTTGACCTGGCACTAAAAAGATAACAATGTTGGCGCCAGGCGAGCTTCATCGGGGAGATCATTCCATAATTGAGAGGCCACCACTGAAAAGGCCCTCTCCCTTGTTGCCATCTTCCGAGCTTCCCTCAGAGTAGGCACTCGGAGGAGGACCTTAGATGTTGAGCGTAGTGTACGGGTAGGTTCATGTCGGGAGAGGCGTTCCATCAGGTATTGTGGTCCCAAGCCGTGTAAGGCTTTAAAGGTTAAAACTGTGAGTCTGTTCCTTGCTCAATAGCCTGAGTTTAATTTTCTTTTGTTTTTCTTTTAGTTTTGGATTGGCATCTTTGGCTGCAACTCTCCTGAGGACACCTGCACCGATAGAGGGTAGTAGGAGAAAGCACTCAAGACAAATAGTTTATTGACTGAGGTCAATAAACAGAGCATTAGCTAGGAGACCATGGGAACCATCCTCCGTCTCACACAGCAATCTTCCCACTTTCACTTCCTTTATTTATTATTATTATTATTATTATTATTATTATTATTATTATTGCCTTTATATACTGCCCCACAGCTGAAGCTCTCTGGGCAGTTTTACATTTATATGCCGCCCTTAATCCAGAGATCCACCTGAGCTTTGATCAAGATAGGAATCTCTCATGTAAGCAGAGTTCAGAAGCGCAAACAGTAAAATGTGCACTTCTCAAAAGGTGCATTGGTGCAAATGTGCAAATCTCTGCCAAATCAGCATTTTCACACTTCGGTCTTTGGGAGAAAACATGCACTTTCAGTCCATGTTTTTTCTTCTGTGTATTCTTCATATTTTTGTATGACTAAATTTGCGTCCAATTCCAAAATGTTAAACAAAAAGAAAACTGGTCTGCAAGTCCACAGAATCCACATAGCTCAGAAAAAGTTGCTCTGCTGAGGAATCCACAAGTCAGATGTATAGAAAGCTGGACTCATTTGAATCCTATGCATATTTCTCCAACGTTCATACCCTGTGTGCGCACACACATACACACACACACACATTTGATCAAGTGGACTCTAGCCCTCAAAAGCTTTTGCCACAATAATTTTTTGAGTCTTTAAGGTGATGCAAGATTCTTTGCTGCAACAGACTAACAACACAATTCCCCTCTTAAAATGGACTCCAAATTGCTGCGCACACATGTGCACCTTCAATGAAATGGATTCTTAGGGAAGGATCCAGCAATCATAGAATCATAGAATAGTGGAGTTGAATGGGGCCTGTAAAGCCATAGAGTCCAACCCTCTGCTCAGTGCAGGAATTCACATTAAAGCATCCCTGACAGATGGTTGTCCAGCTGCATCTTGAATGCCTCTAATGTGGGAGGGCCCACCACCTCCCTAGGAAATTGGTTCTATTGTCGTACTGCTCTAACAGTCAGGAAGTTTTTCCTAATGTCTAGCCAGAATCTGGCTTCCTGTAATTTGAGCCCATTATTCCTACGGATGTGCACTGGATCGGACCCGATCCACGATCCGAGTCCGGTCCAGTGGGAAATCGGATAAATTATCCGATTTCCGATCCAACAGCTGGATCCGCCGATCCAGTCCGAACCGATCCAAAAAGGGTCCGAACCGGTTCGGCGGATCGGCGGGCGCCCACTGGCGCCCACCGCCGCTTCCATTGGCGGGCGCCAGTGGGCGCCCGCCGATGAAAGTGGACAGCGGGGGGGGGGGAGGAGGGGGGCCCTTACCTTCCTGGCCCGTCCACTCCCGTCCGGCGCCGGCGGCTACTACCAGCGGGCTCCGCGGCCTGCTCCAGGGTGGCGCGCCGGGTGATGTCATCACCCGGCGCGCTACTCGAGAGCAGGCCGCGGAGCCCGCTGGTAGTAGCCGCCGGCGCCGGACGGGAGCGAACGGGCCGGGAAGGTAAGCAGGGGGTGCGTGGAGGGGAGGAGGGGGCGCGCGGAGGGGGGGAGGGGGGCCCTTACCTTTCCAGCCCGTTCGCTCCCGTCCGGCGCCGGCGGCTACTACCAGCGGGCTCCGCGGCCTGCTCCAGGGTGGCGCGCCGGGTGATCACCCGGCGCGCTACTTGAGAGCAAGCCGCAAAGCCGGCTGGCGGTAGCCGCCGGCGCCGGACGGGAGCGAACGGCCCTAAAAGGTAAGCAGTGGCGGGGAAGGGGGTTACCCCCCCCCCGGAGCTGTCCGCTTCTATCCGCTGGCGCCCGCGGGCACCAGCGGATGGAAGCGGACGGCCCCAGGGGGGGTAGGGAGCGCGGGGGAGGGGGCTTACCTGCCGGGGCCGTCCACAGCGGACGGCCCTGGGGGGGGAGGGAGTTAGGCCCCCCCTCACCCACCCGCCGCCATTTTTTCCTCATAGACTTGCATTGCAATGCAAGTCTATGGGGAAAAAAATGGCGGCCGATTCAAAAATTTCCGATTTTTGGATCGGGATCGTACTCGATCCGGTCCGGGGGGGCTCCGATTTTGTCCGAACCAATCCGTGACAAAATTGGAGGTCCCGATCCGGGTCCCGATCCAATCCGGGGGGTCCGTGCACACCCCTAATTATTCCATGTCCTGCACTCTGGGATGATCGAGAAGAAATCCTGGTCCTCCTTTGTGTGACAATCTTTCAAGTACTTGAAGAGTGCTACCATGACTCCCCTCAGTCTTCTCTTCTCCAGGCTAAACATGCCCAGTTCTTTCAGTCTCTCCTCATAGGGCTTTGTTTCCGGACCCCTGATCATCCTCGTTGCCCTCCTCTGAACCTCCTCCAGCTTGTCTGCATCCTTCTTGAAGTGTGGTGCTGAGAACTGGATGCAATACTCAAGATGAGGCCTAACCAGTGCCGAATAGAGGGGAATGTCCATGTGTTCATACTAGTGATGTTGTGCTAGCGGAAACCGATGCTTGCACAACATGATTATAGAATCATAGAATAGTAGAGTTGGAAGGGGCCTATAAGGCCATCGAGTCCAACCCCCTACTCAATGAAGGAATCTACCCTAAAGCTTCCCTGACAGATGGCTGTCCAGCTGCCTCTTCAATGCCTCTAATGTGGGAGAGCCCACATTAGAGTGTTACTTTCCGCTACTTTCAAGCGCAAGTGTTACTTTCAGCTAGCACAACACCAATACCATTGGTACATGAACACCACTTAGTTTACAAAAGTTTCTGCCATAATACGTTTAAGGAGTCAAGGTGCTACATGATTCTTTGCTGTTTTTGCTGCAACAGACTAACAACATGGCTACTCCTCTGGAAATTGTCTACAAATCTTTGTGTCTGTTTCCCAATCCTTCTCAAAGGATAACCTGGATTTAGTCCAGCATAAGCTGTATTTTAATCTGTTTCCCAGCACTAACTAGCCCGTTCATGCTGAGGGATAAGCAACTGAGATTTACACATCCATTCTCCTCCCATCTTCATGTGTCTCTGTGGAAGGTTTTTGGCTGCCTCCTTCCTTATTAGGTCTCAGGATGAAAAAAAAATGGAAAACACAAGCAAAAATGGTGTCCAGGATGCCTGCACAACTGCAGGGTGAAGTCTGGACTGCAGGATCACCTTTCTGTCTGAAACACCTGGTTCCGTCTTTGTGCTTGTGTTTCCAGACAGGCAGAGTAGAGGTGAGGACGGGGGGGGGGGGGGGATAAAGTTTGCCTACTATTGCAAACAATTTTTCAGTTGGAATTTTTCTGTCCTATGCGATGGTGTTGCAGTGCCCCACCCACACATATTCCACCACCACCACCACCCATGCTAGCCTTCTCCTCCAGGAATTTATCCAACCTCCTTTTAAAGCCATCCAGGACGTAGTGATGGCCACCAATTTGGATGGCTTTAAAGGGGGTGGGATAAATTCCTGGAGGAGAAGGCTATCAAGGGCTACTAGTACTGATGGCTGTGTGCCACTTCCACTATCAGAGGCAGTAAGCCTATGTACACCAGTTGCTGGGGAACATGGGTGGGAGGGTGTTGTTGCACCGTGTCCTGCTTGTGGGTTCCAGGTCGACAGCTGGTTGGCCAGTGTGTGAACAGAGTGCTGGACTAGATGGACCCTCGGTCTGATCTAGCATGGCTCTTCTTATGTTCTTATTCTAACATAAATGTGTTGGTTTTTAATGTATTAGTAGTAGTAGTAGTAGTGGTAGTAGTAGTAGTATTTTACCCTTCCCTTCCATTAAATGCTCAAGGTGGATTTTCAGAGCACGTGTGGTCTTGCCCCCAGGAAGAGAGCCCAGCTACCCGCTCTTTAGTACCCGTTGTGTCCTACTTTTGCAGCCCATCCTACAAGTTCAACTTAATTCACCTGGGACTTTGGGGGAGCCAAGGAGTACATGCTAGAATCACAGAGTTGGGACAGGACCTTGATCCAACTTACACCATCTTTGAGAGATGCCTGTCCACCCTCTGCTTCAATACCACCAGTGAAGGCGAGTCCATCACATAGGTGTGCGCAGGGTGTGTGCCGGATGTGCCCAGGCACACCCTAATAACTCGCTGTGCATGCTTCCCAGCCAGGCAGGTGGCTCATAGATGCTCCCTGCTCGGCCCAAGCTCCTTCCTCCTGCGGTACAAAGGGACAGAGACAAGCAGTGGCGCCGGGAGTGACACCACATTCGGATCGCTTCACAACGCCCTTTATGATTGAGTATACTGTAAATGTTTGCCTTTACAAAAAAAAACCCTGGTGCGCACCCTAATGAAATGTACTGTGCACACCTACGGTCCATCACTTCCTGAGGCAAACCATTCAACTTCAAAACACCTCTTACTGTTCAGATGTTTCTCCTAATGTCCCTGGCTGTTCCACCCTGTGGTTTCAGTTCTGGCCCATGTAAATTTCCTTACTGTAGGCTGACCATATGAAAAGGAGGTCAGGGCTCCTGTAACTTTAACAGTTGTAGAGAAAAGGGAATTTCAGCAGGTGTCATTTCTATGCAATTAGTTCCTGGTGAAATCCTCTCTTCATCACAACAGTTAAAGTTGCAGGGGCCCTGCCTTCTTTTGTATATGGTCACTCTAGTATAGTGCCTGCAACTTTTACTGTTGTGATGAAGAGGGAATTTCACCAGGAACTAATTGCATACAAATGACACTGGCTGAAATTCCCTTTTCTTTACAACTGTTAAAAGTTACATGAGCCCTGTCCTCCATTTCATATGGTCAGCCTACCTTATTGTGTGTGTGTGTGTGAGCGTGCATTTACACACACACACACACACACACAGAGGTGTAATAATAGATCTTGACATGCAGGCGCTCATCATAACCGTCCCCATAGCCACACCCACAAGGAGAGTCCAAAATGGGGGCAGTTGTATTCATCCATATCAACAAACCAGTTCTAGCAGCTTTCATCTCCACCTGGAGCAAGACTTTTATAAAGCTAACGGGTCTCAATTGCTGATTCAAGACTAAGCCACACCCAAAATACTTTGTATTGCAACAGGGAGTAATATATTACAACAGGAAATGCAATTGATTCCCCCACCCAAGCGATTGTGAGGATTGCAGCCAAGCTCAGAAGGAACAAAGAATTCTTGGGAATATGCCACTATCATCCCTGCTAATCTAAGGCCCTTTCTACACCGGAGGGAGTAGCTGCTTCCGGGATCAGAGCACCCAATGCACATCAGAAGTGCGATGGCCCGGGTTTCTCCCGGGCCGTCGCACATCATGGCCACCAATTTTTTTCTCGATCTGAGGGGAGAGCACGAGCGCTCCTCTGCACAAGTAAGGGTTTTTTTTAAAAAAAGGTGACCACGGCCCCCCTCCCCCTCCCTGCCCTTCTGGGGGTGGTGAAACTGGTGCCACCCCCTCCCCTGCTGAGCACGGAGCCACGCAGCGTGGCTCTGTGCCCAGTTTGTAACCATGCTTACTCGCGAGTAAAGTGCAGCTGCGCCCGGGATGGGCAGGCACATTCTTCCGCGGTCCCGGGAACTTCCCGAGACCGTGGAAGAATCTGGATTTTTGAGGTTTCTGTAAACCTGGAAAAATCCCGTGCCCACGCCCGCGCCTCCCACCCTTGGGACTCCCTGTGCGTCATTTGGACGCACAGGGAGCAGCCGGGGGCCAACCCAGGCAAAAAGCCTGGTGTGGAAAGGGCCTAAAAGTGATGGTGCTACATCCCTGTGAGTCTTTGCTCCACTACACCACTCTGTACATTTGTTGTGTGTGTGTGTGTGTGTACATACATGCAAACAGTCAATCACCGGACTGTGAATACATACCTTTACAGTTGCTATGACATTATTCAGGTTGGATGCTTTGTGTTTCTACCTGACAGGCACACTTTTAGTAAATATATAAGGCAATACATCCCTCTACCCCCTTCCTGGCTGCTCTCAACAGCTATGCAATTTTTTCTTTTTTGGGTGGCTCAGCGCCCCCGAGACAGCTGGGCTTCTGCGCTCACTCGCCGCTTTCTTCCCTTCCATTAGTTATCAGAGAAAGCCGTGGTAATAGCCCTCCAAAAGAATTAAGTCCAGCGAACCAAGCCCCAGGAGAGCTTGATGGTAGAACGAATTTGCATGTTTTAAGGTGAAAAAATTTATTATCAGCCTAAAAATGGAGACCGTCAATTTTTTTAATCTCCTGGCAGCATCCTCTGCATGGCTGTGTCTTGCTGAGCCGGCAAGGGAATTGCTTTTATTGTTGCTTAAAGTTCTCTGTATTGTGTATACCGGCACGGCTACGAACGCTCAAAGGCAGGCACATGTGTTTCTGCTGCTCGATTATAGGAGGTGGGGGTTGCTTGTGAGGAGCGGGGAGGGGGGAGGTTGACGTGGGATAATGCTATGGGATAATAAGTGGGGTGGATTAAAGGACACAGCGGGGCCCTGCCCAGCTCTTCAAAGGAACCTGGTGCTTGAACAGGTCATGTCCATTTTGTAAACTGAGAAATTAAACCAATTAAATCACACATTTTATCTGGTCAGCCTATCCATAAGGAACTCCTCATTCAGGAGGAAGGAAGTTACCCTTGTCTCTGACAAAGTGTTGTCACACTTGAAACCCATTAATTGTAATTATAAAGCCCTGAGTGTGCTTGTAAACAAATCACATTTTCCTATGGGGTTCACCTTTCAGGCTTTCATTTCTCTTACTTTAGGGTGACCAGATAAAATCCAGGTCAGGGCTCATGTAACTTTAACAGTTGTAGAGAAAAGGGAATTTCAGCTAGTGTCAATTGTATACAATTAGTTCCTGGTGAAATTCCCTCTTCATCACAACAGTTAAAGTTGCAGGCAGTATACTAGAGTGACCAAATACAAAAGAAGGCAGGGCCCCTGCAACTTTAACTGTTGTGATGAAAAGGGAATTTCACCAGGAACTAATTGCATACAAATGACACTGGCTGAAATTCCCTTTTCTCTACAACTGTTAAAGTTACATGAGCCCTGACCTGGATTTTATCTGGTCACCCTATCTTACTTGTTCCTGCAGACTCCACCACGGTCATTTGGCTGAGCCTCTGCACGAGGCCTCTGCACACACCCTGGCACATCCTGACCCCGACTTGTGCATGTTTCAGCCAAATCTCTGTCCTTTATTAGGCCAACACATTTGGAGTGAAGTCTCTTCGGCAGGAGCAGTCACTGTGCTCTGCATTTCCTGATGCAATGTTATTTCCTTGCCAAGGCACAAAGAGCCACCTATAGAGAGCCTTATCCACATACTGGGCCAAATACAGTTCTTTGGCAGGTTTCCTTTTCTGATGTGTTTTTATTAGCACCTTCTCCCTGCCCATAACCGCTGAAAACAGCTGATTTGTTGTCAGCCGCCTAGGGTGGGGCTTGAATTGGGGCCTCCAATGTCCACCTTTTGGTACCTCACCTCCTGCAACATCAGTGCAGACCAGGCTGGATAAGGCAAGGTCACCACCTAGGCTGCAGTGTGAACCTGAGTTAGGGTGACCAGATAAAAATCTAGGTCAGGGCTCATGTAACTTTAACAGTTGCAGAGAAAAGGGAATTTCAGCCAGTGTCATTTGTATGCAGTTTGTTCCTGGTGATATTCCCTCTTCATCACAACAGTTAAAGGTGCAGGCACTATACTAGAGTGACCATATACAAAAGAAAGAAGGCCCCTGCAACTTTAACTGTTGTGATGAAGAGGGGATTTCACCAGGAACTAATTGCATACAAATGACACTGGCTGAAATTCCCTTTTCTCTACAACTGTTAAAGTTACATGAGCCCTGACCTGGATTTTATCTGGTCACCCTAACCTGAGTGATCCCCACAGCCTGAAGATGGTCACCTGACCTCTTGAACCAGTAGAGGCTCTATAAAGCCCTCCCCTTCTAGGCCAGACTGGCAGTCTGAGCAGCTGGTCTCATTAAGTAACAATGCAGACTTCTCTTTTCTGGTGTCTCCAATGTAGTCTGCTACCTCTAGCTCTGCCAGTTGCCCTGTCAGGGTGACGCCCGGTCTCCCTGGTGTGGATTCCAAATAAAAATCAAAGGCTGAAGACCAGCCGAGGCAGGAAGCAGAGGAGGAAATTTCCCAAGACTCTCCAGGAGTCAAGGAGGAATCTTCCCAGGAGCTTATCGAACAGGAGGCTCAGGCTCAGAGATTGTCTTCCACCTCCCGCCCCTTGGAACTTAATCTTTGTCAGATGGGAGGGAGCATCAGAATTAACAGATCCCAGAGTCTGCCGCGGAGTCAAGTAGGCAGAGTTGACAGGAGGCGCCAGGCAATCCCGTCAGACTAGCCACATAGCAGAAGTTGCAGCTTGAAGGCCCTCCTTGAAGGAGGAGTTCAGTAAAACCTGCCAGGCATGGCGGGAAACCATCCGTTTAGTTGATAGGCCACTGCCTTGCTATGTTAGGCTAATTAAGCTTAGAGGACAGCTCCTAGCATTCACCCTCCCTTCAGGTGTGAAAAGGTGTCTATTTACTGAATGAAGGTTTTGTGGATTGCACAGCAGACCTCCTGATTGTCTAACATCTCAGTGGGAGGGCTTGGAATCATGACATGGATGACCTCCAGCCTGGGTACAAAAATGCCTCCTGCTCTTGGCCTATTTGACCATTGCCTTACTTACATGCCTTAGTTTTAGACAGACTCTGTGGCAGCCTGTTACAAGCTGGTCCCACCACTGACCTCTGTGCAGCCAGCTAAACCTCTGCCCATGAGAACGACAGAACTGCAGAGGTTGGGGTGTGATCCCACTGCCTGAAACCCCATAACTCCCCACGAGGGGAGAAAGAACAACAACAGTTCATATCTCTGTCCCCACAGCCATAGAGAAAATTTGAGGATGATTCTCCCAATAAAGCAATTATGGAGGTTTACTCCTCCCACCCTGAGGACGCATTTATGAAGCCAGCTTAAACTGCCTGAAATCCACCCCAACCCCACCTTTCTCTCCACCTGAATTATCACCTGCCTGAACTGAAAAGGGCAACCATTAACACCAGCTGCCAAGTTAACTAACTCGATTCTTTCTACCTCACTGCACTTCCTGGCATTTTGTCACTATAAATTAACTGCCTGCTGACTTGGACAGATCAGCCAAGCTATTTTGTCAGAAATTAAATGCAGGGGTCGTGTGGGGGTGGGGAGAAGAGTTCTATGTATGTTCCCCTTAAACATCTAGGTCCTAGGAGATCAGAGCAGACGACAAAAGCATAGGATAATTCCTCCTATACAAACTCACAGCGAACGACCGTCAGGGGTAGGAGGGGGGAGCATTTTCTCTCCAGACTTGGGACAGAAAGTTCGACAGCTGCCTATTCAGATCAAACCCACTAAAGGCCCAGCAAAAGGGAGGGTTTTCTAGATTCTTTCTGGATTCAAGAAACGTCTTCCCCAGGATTCTGGCCCAAAATCCCCTGCTGAAATCTAGCTATTTCTGAAACAGCTTCATATTTATAAATCAGTGCTTGGGGTAATTGCAACTCTACCACCCACCAATATCAGCTATGTGAACTCTATTTGTCCATGTATGTGTCCTGGGTATCAATTGGCCAGTACTTGTGACATCCATTTGACAACAGATAGGTGATCTGGCACCCTCCAGATGCTTTTGTCTACAGCACTCATAAGCTCCAGCCAACATGGGCAATGGTCAGGTTTTGTGGGAATTGTAGTCCAGAGGTTGCCTACCTCTGCTTTGGTTTTGATAGTTATTTATTATTACACTTATATTCTGCTTTTTCCCCCTCTTACAAAGAACCCAAAGCAGTTTACGTGATCCTCCGCTTCCTCTCCAGTTTATCCTACCAACAACCTTGTGAGACAGGTTAGGCTGAGAGTCAATGACTGTCCTAAAGTCACCTAGTGAGCTTCATGGCTCCGGATCATGGAGGGACTAAAACCTGAATCTCCCGAGTTCCAGTCCAACACTCTAACCACTATACCACATTGTCTCATTCCAACTCCTCACCCAAACCTACCATTTCTGACATAGTTTTATTTCTGGTACT
The DNA here is from genome assembly GCA_029215795.1 of Anniella stebbinsi. NCBI lineage: Eukaryota > Metazoa > Chordata > Lepidosauria > Squamata > Anniellidae > Anniella > Anniella stebbinsi. The sequence goes on along the minus strand of JARDYH010000004.1, from coordinate 9,666,339 downwards.
ATTTCTATAAAATGCTGAGCAATACAGTTCTCAAGTATGGAATGTTCAGGCATTATTTTACAAAGCCCCAAAGAATGGGAGCCCCATCAAAGCATCTCAGTGCTGTTGGCTTAACCTTCTTTAGCAGGTATTCCCTCCTCCGAGGAAACTCTAGGAACTGTAGTTTACACTGCAAAGGGTTGGAGGGGTACCCTTCATTATTGGAAAATTTCCAGTACCCTCAATAAACTACAATTCCCAAGATTCTTTGGGAAAACCATGACAATGACAGTTGTCTGAAACAGATTCATTTTTCATGTACGTCTGTCTCTGTGTGTAAGATCAATACTGTGGAGACTGATTTGCAGCTATCTGAGTTCACTCCATAAAAGAAGTTCCCAAATATTCACTTTACACTTTGAAGGCCATTGCAAGCAATGCCTCTTGCTTCCAATAGAGTTCTTAAGGCTGAAAGTGTATGCAATTCTATCCCACAAAATGTTTAAACGTTCCAGATCCATACCAGTTTTATTCCAAACAGATATATTTCAGCACTGAAAACAATTTCACCTCCAACTAACATTTGACACACATCAAGCAACAAAATGAAAACGCTGGAATCAGAGAGGAAAACTTGCAAACTAAGGGCAGGCCAAATTTGCCTCAAATGCAAGCCATTTGGGGGCAGGGGGAGGCGTTACAATGCATTTTGAGTGCAAATAGGATTTCCCCCTCCACATCTGACATTTTTATCAGATTTTGGAGAGCTTAAAAAGGGGAGGCAAAGACTATATTGGGGGCATCAAGATCCAAAACAATGGAAAGGTCTAAGAAATTATTTTTCCACCCAAATCATGCTAGGAGCCTGCAATGATTGATAGCTGCTTTTGGAGAGGCATTAAAGCATTGAATTGGATCCAGTTTATGGAAGGGTAATTTAATCCCCTTTGCCCCCCCCCGCCCCTTTCTTTCTATCCTTAATCTCAAAGTGTGCAGGCAGCATTCTGTCCTACAACGTCCTCTTGGGCCCCGCTTTGATGTGTGTAGTTGGGTCCGCTCTGCGCCCTCCCCCGGCACGGCGCACTTGCTCTCCGCCTGCACGACTCGGGGTTTCCCTTTGATACTCGCCGGCTGTTCAGACTTCAGCCTCACTCACCTTCGAAAGGCCGCCGACTTCCAAATAGAAGCAGATGATGAAGATGTTCCAGGTGACCCAGATGGCTGTCCAGACGGCATACTGGGAAAGGGGGAGGGTCAAAAGACAGACAGGCATACAGACGGAAAGAAAGAAGGTGGGCGGTGAAGTTACAGAACTGCAAAAGGAACAGATGTAAGCTCTCTGATTGGGCCAGCTGCAGTGGGGGCTGGGGGCTCCGATGTCAGTGGGGCAGAGAATCTGCTCTGGGTTTCAGTCAGAACTCGTCAGAACTCTAAAGGTGCTATGCAACGTGCTTCACAAGATATGCTAGTGCTTCGCATCTTGGATAGCACCTTTAGAGTTCCAACTCAAACCTGGAGCGGATTCACCGCCCTACTGACATCGGAGCCACCAGCCTCCACTGGCCAGCTGTACCATTAAGTTTGGGATTTTGAACCTCCAGCACATGAGGTCGCAATCTGGTGCTATGGGGTTTTCCAGAAATCAACCCTCATCCTCATCCCCTGGCCCCTCCCCTTCCCCCCAAACACTGATCGTTTAGTGGTGTCCCAACTTTTGAACAGACCCACCCTCCCACCCACCCATTAACATTCTAAAAGGAAATGCCACACTGAAGCTTTAAGAGTTTTAAGCTAAAATATGCTGATGGGGGGGGGGGGGGATATTTCTGGTATTTGGGGCCTTGCCCTCTTTTCCCTTAGATCTCGCCCACCACTGAAATATGGAACCTAAAAGCATCTCTGAAATTGAATTTGGCCATCAGGGTGAAAGAAGTTCAACACTCCTTTTTGATACTGACTGGCAGCAAATTCCCAGGGTTTCATTCTTTCCCAGTCCTACCTGGAGAAATTCTGGGATCCAAGCAACATCAGAGTCAGTGTTCCATGCTTCTGGTAGCCTGCTAGATTTCAGCTGTGACCAGAATTACACACTTGGCAGAATTACACACGACCCCCCTGGGTGCTGCTGCTTTGCTAGTGTAACAGAGAGCAAGCCCCCTCCTGCCTTCTCTTCAGCCCTAGCCCAGAGCGCCTTATCATAGTTTAACCTGGAGTGCGTAAAGGGAACTTAAGGCAGCAAGCCTGCCTCCTTCCCTTTCCTGTGTCATCATGTTAACCAATCAGGTTTCACCGCCATTGGCCAATGGTTGAGCACGTGCCCACAGAAGTGTCAAGAAGACACATGGGGATCATGTGCCTAGAGACAGGATTCAGGGTAGAGTAAGGATGCTGGCCTGCAGACACCTCTTGGTTTCTCATGGCTTTCAATGGGTGTCGCGTAGCAGATAAGGGTGGGGATTATGAGGGCCGGCCCTACCATTAGGCAGAGTGAGGCAGTTGCCTCAGGCAGCAGATGCTGGGAGATGGCAGAAATGTGTTAGAGGAAAGTGTTGTGTAGCACACAGCCTGCCTTGTGCTCCCTAATCTAGTCTGGTGCCTTCAGGTGCAGTGAAGGGCACTCTTACATCACCAGTGTTGAAGAAAGATCCAACTGCCAGTCCAGTTGGCTTTGTTACACAGAGTGGGAGGGTGCTACATCTTATTCCTTGCTCCAACCAGCAAAATAACTTAAGCTGGCCCTGGGTATTATGAACATGAGAGGAGCCAGTACAATCCCACCTCCAACATAATTCTATAGTGTGGCCTTAAGCAAGCCACTGTGGAGGTCAGTTTTGTGCCGTACTCTGCATTATGAGAATAATAACTTATTTTAGTGTCGTTGAAGAGATGACAAAGATAATGCGTGTGAAGTGCCTCAAACACCTAAAATGTTTGAGGTTCTTTGCAGCTAAGGCCCAAATGAAGCATTGCTTTAAAGCCAAGTTTTTTTGTCCATTTTTTGTCCAGATGCAAGGGGCCCAATCCAGATCTTGAAAGCCCCAATACGCTCCCCGCTACTGGGTGGGATTTGAACTGAGTCCTGATCTTCACATAATCTAGAGTAAAAATGAAAAAGGAGATGATGTAGCTGCTAGATGCAGATTTAAAGATGTAGCTGCTAGATGCAGATTTACCCGCCTCGATCTAGATGGAGAGGCGGGTAAGAAATAAATCGTTATTATTATTATTATTATTATTATAACACACTAACCTACCATAGGTTGTCGTCTGAATGCAGTGCGTTTTCTGCAGGGTGGCTTGTTAACCATGCAGTGTGGTTTATTTTTCTCGAACAAGCCACCTGTATCTCAGTGGGTTGTTCAGGTTTATTAACAAGTCACACTGCATGGTTAACGAGCAACCCTTTGGAAAATGCACCATGTTCCGACAACACTTTAACCCACAGTTCAACAACAACCCACGCTGTGCATTTGTCCATTTTTACTCTAGAATAGGTGCAGGGGCTCTGATCCAGATCTTGAAAGCCCCAATACATTTCCCGCTAGAGTTCTGACCTTCATGAGACCCCTGCATATAATCTAGAGCAAAAATGAAAAAGGAGTTGATGTTGCGGCTAAATTTAGAGTGAAAGTAATGTCTGATTTGGCCCTGAATGTGTAGATCCACCTGTGGAAGCAGAGATGCAATTCTGCAGTGAGTGCCAGAATTCCTCTGGACTTTAAGACACGCCAAAGGCCTCCTGATGGTTCATAATTAACTCCTGGGGAGTGGGGGACGTCCATCTCTTATAGCCTCCCCACCACACACCAATTGATGGATAGCCGTCACAGCTTGTCCTTCCGCTACAGGCGTGGAGGGTGATGCGGCCGACCCGTTCTGTTGCCTCTGGATTTATGCTCCGTGCTTGTCAGCAGCCTGACAGGAAAGCCCTGACTTGGAGATCCTCATTTGCCAAGACCACTGACAGCTGGCTGGAGTTTATTACTTAAGCCACAGAACTTGCCAATGAGGATTCTCCCTCTTCAATTACTGGTGGCCGAAAAAGGCAGGCTTGGATGGGAGATGGTGGAGGAGAGGGGGAGTGTGTATTCATAATAACTCAGAGGCCTGGTTCGGATAACACAATAATAAACGGGGGGTGGGGGAAACAATCATCAGTTGTGTTGCATATTGTGTCGTGTGGAGGGCAACACACAACACACACACAACTGACAGTACACTATTTGGGACACTCAAACAACAGAGAAAAACAACGGGCTTGCACGTTGTTTATCCCGAATTCTGTCATTTAAAGTGTCGTGTGGAGGGACGAACCCCCCCCCCTCTGTGTACTATTCCGTTTGGTCATAAACTTTGCCGACCAGAGCAGCCGAAAAAACGGCGGCTGCTCTGATACAGCAGGTAGAACTTGCAGCGCATGCAGGGATACGGTCAGAGGACTGAGGGAGGTGGGAGGGAGAAGACGCAGCAGCCCAGAAAGATGCCGGGACTTTTAGCCACGCGACAGGGGGAGGAGCCACACGTAGTGTGGCGGCCGCTGCCGCTGCGCCACCAAAATAACGCACGGTCAATATACTATTTCCCCCTCTGTTGCCTAAAGTATCATCCAAATTCATCCAGAGTGAGACGCCTCTGTGACTTCAAGTACTCACTGAATTTCGGAGCACCTGTGGCCTTAAAGGCAGTCAATACCAGGAACGCGACTGAGCAGGAAGTTCTGCAGCATCACCAAAATGAATTTGAGATATGCCAGCAGCCTGCACAGATTGGGGAAAAACTCCCATTCATTGTGGTGCAATGAATTGTGGCTTTCCTGATCAACCAAGTTAGGAACATTTCGCCTCACAGTTATTTGGAGCACTGCAATGCCACCAAGATGCCTGTTCTTCTATTACACCACAGGACGCAAAGGCCGATGAGGGTAGAGTACGATTGGTTAACTTAACATAAGACATTTTACGTAGGGCCTGGCACTTTAGGCTGGCAATTAGAGTAGAGGCCGCCTGTACTATTAGCAACATGGTAATTTAATTTAGATCCCAAAGGCTGTGTAATAAAGTGAAACAGTCTGATTAAAATAAATTACATACACTCTGTTGGAAGTCAGAGATGAAACGGAATATTTGTCCACAATTTGAGATTGTCCTGCTCTCGGCCAAGGATTTATTACACACACACACATCTGTGCATGTACACAGATAGAGGCCAGGATCCAAAGGAGTGATATGTCCATACAGAGACACTACAATATCCGCTACGTGTGTGTGTGTTTTCAGCAGCAATTCCTGCTGCTGAAGAAACAAGTCATTGCTTTGATTAAAAGTGGCTTGCCTCTTTGGCAATGGGAGACATGGCAGAGAAAATGGCATGCATGACATTTTTGTTACACGCATTAGAACCACCCTACTATTCAGAGCGAGTCAGTGACCTTAGCTGCCAGATATGTGGATGCTATGGAAAGACTTGAAATGGTCATTTATTTTATGATTATATTTTTTACTGTTGGGAGGGAAAGAAGCCACAGCATTCAGATTTTCCACAGGGGGCACCAAAATATATATTGGGCTGCCTTGGTATGCATAGTTCTGCCTTATGATGTCTTCAGAACTATGCTATTGTGAATATCAATGGCACTTTCTTATTTAATTAATTCTCCCCCCCCCCCAAACAACCAGCACCTGGCAAAGAAGGTCCCAATTATTCTGCATTTACATTTATCAGTAGTTATACTTCACTTGTCTTTATGAGTAAGGACCTTCTTCTGAGTAGACATTTCTAGGGCCTATTGAGTAAGCCCAATGAATTCAGTGCAGCTCACTCCCACAGAAGCAGGTACAACTTTGGGAAGCATTGACAAACTTCTTTGTTACTCACCACCACAATGTAGCGTGGCCTGTACTGGATTGTACCAAACAGGCCAAGAATAACAATGATGATGTGGAGGAAATTGGCAAGAATGGGAGCCCATTGGTATCCCAGGAAATCAAAAACTTGTCTCTCTAAGGCACCAAGCTGGAAAAGAAGGAGAAGGAGAAGATTAATATGAGCAGCAAATTTGTCGTGAAAACCATCATTTGCAAAGACTGGAGCCATTTCCTTATCGTCATCAACCTTCCGCCCAGCTTTTTCCATATCCTCCTGGGCAGCCTTAGGATAGGGATGGACAAGAATTTCATTTTGATTCATTTTAAAATTCAATTTGCCCCGTTCGCAACCCAGATTGCGAATGGGTGTCCAGTTTTCTGAGAAAGCTCACACGTCCCTGAGCCTTCATGTGCGTTCGCTAAATGCCTACTTCATTTATTTATTTTAACATTTATATCCTGCCCTATATCACAAGGATCTCAGGGTGGCATACAGATGAAGTCATACATATAAAATAGAAGGAATATACAATTCTAAAACCGTAAAATCCAATTAAAACAAGACAGTGTGCAGACTGATGGATTTAGCCATTAAAGGGTAGAAAAAAATTGCACTTTAAAAATTTGCATTTGCAGTCTATGGGGGGGAAAGTGTGTTTGGGGTGTGTGCACATTCCAAAAATGCATGCCAAAATATGCAGTTTCCCCATTGGGACGAAAAGAAAAAGCGTTCACAGTTGAAAACAGGAGCAAGGCCATCCTTCAAGGTTGACTTCAGAGAAACTTGGGCCAGATCTACACCAAGCAGGATATAGCGGTATGAAAGTGGTATGAAGCCACACCAAGCAGGATATAGCAGGATATGGTATGTGTCAATGGGCCCCAACAGTTGTCAGTGCACTTCAATACCGCTATAAAGCAGTAGTGTGGCTCCTGCCTTTTATATACCACTTTCATACCACTATATCCTGCTTGATGTAGATCTGGCCTTGGTGAGTTGGAACTTCACTGATTCTCTTGAAGATTCATACTCTCTGGAATATGATATTCTTTATACGCCAGGACAAAGTTTGCACCAAAGAAATGAAGAAGCAAAAAATATATATAAAAAAACCCCCACGCTCACAAGAAATTAAACAAAGCAGTATCATGCAGTACCCATTTCCTTAGCTGCTGCATATTGCAATACACTCTTTCATTCTGCATCGTGTTGCCTGTATATGTGCACATGTGTAGTTATTTTTTTGTTTTGACAGAATTCAGATTGTTTTCTCACAACGGGGTAATATGGTAGCCAGACAAGAGGTATGGATCAGTAAGGAACAGCAGCGATACTTTGAGTGAAGGGGTGTGAGTGACTGGAAATCATAAGATCTGGCACAGCCAGGAGACCGGGGGAGGAGGAACAGAGACAAGCATTAAGACCCAGGAGAAATTCTGCCCCCCCCCCAAAAAAGTGTAACGGGCAGCATCTGGAGAAGATAATTGCAGTGGGCAATGGTATAAAGTAGGGGAATATTTACAGCAAATATGGCCAATGGCCATGCTGGCTGGGAAACATGGGAGCTGCACTCCGACCCATCTGGAGGACTGATGTGAGGATCATGGGAGCTGCACTCCGACCCATCTGGAGGACTGATGTGAAGATCATCGGAGCTGCACTCCAACACATCTGGAGGGCCACAGGTTGGGAACGGCTGGCTCTTGGGAAGACACAAATCAAACCATTGCAGAAGTGGCAGGTCAAGCGATTGGCTTTCATTGAGCGTGGTGAGTGTCAAATGGGTGCTGATGTACATAGTAGACTTATTGTTGGGGCTGGAGCATCCTGTGGAAGCCAAGAAAGTCCATCCTCACCCAGGCAAAGTTTAGGGTGGCTCCATGAACTACTTTCCTCTATTTTGAAGACATCCTCTGTTTGAAGGGCTGTCCTTGCCAATTCCAATTTAAAGGTAATGAACCCAAAGAAAGGATAGCATGGGACACCCATCAACAGTTAGCACCTGGACAGCAGATTGCGCAGGTACCCAGCTCACCTCCTCAATCTCCCCCACTAGGGTGGGATGCACTGCCTTTCTATTGAAATGATTCTGATGATTTCTGGATTTTCATCTATACAAAATAAATTTGTGCATGTAAATTTAACGTACATCAGCATCTTCTTTTCGGTGATGCATCTGCTGCCTTTTGGTGATGCCTAGGTAGCCACCCTACCAAAACTCCATCCTAAACAGGAAAGCCTTTTTTTGCCCTTCCTATTGGCGTGAACCAATGGTCACCCTAGCTGGGTGAAGCCACTTTGCCACCTGGAAACCCTTTACTGCCCAGGTAAAAGCTCTAACCTGGTGACTATCCACATGGGACAGCAAAGCACAGAGCAGTAGGTTCTTGGTTCCAATACCTGTTCTTGACACCTGTTTCATTACAGGTGCCATTTTCCTTGGGCCCTTTTTTCTTGGTGGAGGATGAAGGAAGCCATGCAGTCGCTGCGGGCAACATGGTAGACCTTTGCGTAGCTCCCATTCATTTTAATGGGTTTGTGCAGGAGACCTTCCCAGTGGATCGTGGCCATTGCCTTTTCTCTTGTCTTTCTTGTTGGATTTAGTTAACTATCGTTCCCCCCCTCTCTCCTTTTTGACACCTTGGAAAGCTATATTCTTCAACTCCAAGGGATCCAATTTAATTAACCGGCAGACAGGTACCATCAGCAATCTCCTATGAAGTGCACAAGCTACTGAATGAACAAGTCCCATACCTGGGAAAGCAGGACTGGAAGGCTATTATTCATTTCAAAATCAATTTTCTCTGCATCATCAGAGCCGTAGGCAATGTGTTAAGCCCTTAATCTTTCATTAGGAAGATCAAAGCACATGCTGTAGTGACATCCAGAAATCCTGGATTCTGGTTGGCTGGCCAGAGAAACACATGACCGCAATCAGTTTATCCAATCAGCCATTTAATTAGCTTTGTTTGTTATGTTAAACCTAGAAATGTAGATAAAGCACCAGCAGCTCCGTTTATTAGTTTACCTATTAAGCAAAGAAACCCTGCAGCGGTCTAGGTTACATAGAGATAACCCCGTGACTTCAGGGTATTATGAGAAGAAGTTCGACTTTGCTTCATGTCTACAATCACTGGGAGAAATGGGCAGCCATGTTGGGTATGACCCAAAGTAGCAAGTATTACATAGTGTATAGAAAATGGGGGTTAGGGTGCAATCCTAAGCATGCTTAGAGAGAAAAAAAGTCCTACAGCTCCCAGCATTCCCCAGATAGAAAAAAAAAATCCTTCTACTCTCTGCATTCCCTAGCTAGTCATTTACAACTCCCAGCATTCCCCAGTCAGAAAAAGTCCTTCAACTTCCAGCATTCCCCAGCCAGCATTGCTGGCTGGGGAATGCTGGAAGTTGTAGGACTGATTTACTGTCTAAACATACATAAGATTGCACCCTTAGATGATTAGAAACAGTTAAACCTCTAATCAAGTAGCATCTACCACATTCTGAGCTAGTCTGTGCGAGCTTTAAAAAACAGATTGAAATTGACAAATTAAATTTTGCAAGGGTGACCATATGAAAAGACAGGGCTCCTATATATTTAACAGTTGCATAGGAAAGGGAATTTCAGCAGGTGTCATTTGTATGCATGCAGCACCTGGTGAAATTCCCTCTTCATTGTGACAGTTAAAACTGCAGGAGGTACAGTAGAGTGACCAGTTACAACAGAGGGCAGGGCTCCTGCAGCTTTAACTGTTGTGATGAAGAAGGGATTTCACCAGGTGCTGCATGCATACAAATAACACCTACTGAGATTCCCTTTTCAATACAACTCTTAAAGATATAGGAGGACAACGAGGATAATCAGGGGTCTGGAAACAAAGCCCTATGAGGAGAGACTGAAAGAACTGTGCATGTTTAGCCTGGAGAAAAGAAGTTTGAGGGGAGTTATGATAGCGCTCTTCAAATACTTGAAAGGTTGTCACAGAGGAGGGCCAGGATCTCTTCTCGATCAACCCAGAATACAGGACACGGAATAATGGGCTCAAAGTACAGGAAGCCAGATTCCGGATGGACATCATGAAAAACTTCCTGACAGAGCAATATGACAATGGAAACAATGACCTAGGGAAGTGGTGGACTCTCCCACACCAGAGGCATTCAAGAGGCAACTGGACAGCCACCTGTCAGGGATGCTTTAAGGAGGATTCCTGCATTGAACAGGGGGTTGGACTCAATGGCCTTATAGGCCCCTTCCAACTCTACGATTCTATGATTCTATGGTCACCCTAAATTTTTCAGCCCTACTTCCAAAACATTTGCATCCATGAAGTGAAGCCAAGGTATATGTTAACTAGGAAAGCCACTTGTCTATAAGGAGTCTCCATGTTTAGAGGCAATATACTGCTGAATGATGGTTGCTAGCTGCCCATCTGTCTCTGTCCATGTGCTCCATCCTTGGTTTGTTCTGCTTTGCTTTGCCATCGCTCGCCATGCCCTCTGCTTCACCAAGAGCTTCTCTCCTTTTTATCCTTCACCTGCCTGTGGACTTCAGAACAGCCACCCCTACTCCAGCACAGCATCCTGAGCCCCCTGCTGATGACAGGATCTGATCTTGCCAAAGCCCAGAGAATGAGCACACATGCCGGCTGGCATCGATTTGTATGCTGGCGTAGCCGAGGGCTAAGGGCTTCCATGGAGAAATAATGTTCAGTGCATCAGACTGTGTATGCTGCACTTTAGGTGGAAAGGGCCATAGCTCAGTGGTAGAGTACCTGCTTTGCATGCAGAAGGTCCCAGGTTCCATCCCTGGCATCTCCAGGTAGGGCTGGAAAAACTCCTGCCTGATGTTCTGGAGAGCCACTGCCAGTCAGCGCTGACAATACTGGGCTAATTGGACCAAGGGTCTGATTTGATTTCAGGCAGCGTTCTATGTTCCCGTGTCCCTATTTACTAGGGACAGGCCTGGGACTGCTCTCTGATGAATCCCTGTGCCTTCCATGCAGTTAGCTTTTCCCCCCTCAGATTTGTTTTCGAGATGCATTTTAAAATTATTGCTAGTGAGAGAAGTTGGAGATGCTATTGCTCTGTCTCAAGAAGTTAAACCTGGTGGGAGGTGGGGTCGGGTCGGGTGGGATCACTTTGATTCTAGTGCAAATGCATGTAACGATACATCAGTGGAGGCTGGGGGCTCAGAGGTCAGCAGGGAGGTGAACTTGCCCCAGGTTTCTGTCAGAACCAATCAGAACTCCAAAGAAGCTCTCCCAGGTGTGACCTTGGGAAGCTCCTTTAGAGTTTTGATGGGTTCTGACCGAAACCTGGAGCGGATTCATTGCCCCACTGAGATCGAAGCCACTAGCCTCCATTGCTACCCACACATGCTTGCTAAGGTGCTGTGTCGTGTGCAGCCTGAGTATTGTACAGTACACATGCATGCACACTCAGGTGTTGCGTAGTGAGCCCACTATGGCTGCTGAAGTCTAGCCTGAGTTGCTGACAACGTACCGTAGTAGTACAGCTCAGGGTATAGGAGGCTGACTGAGCACAGTATGCAGCAATGTGCGTGAGCATGGGGTGGACAATGGTAAGAATGAACATTTAAATATGGTCTAGAGCGGGTGAGTCTCTGCGTGATTTGTAGGTGAGGTGAGGGTGTTGAATACAAGTCCGAAAGATGTGCAATTGTCTGCCAAGGCACTTGCTGTTCTGTGGAAGGTCTGTGGATTGTCATTTAGAGCTCAGAATTTGTAGACAAGCAATCAGGGGACGGGGGCGGGGGTGGCAGACAGCTGGCTGCTGCTGTCATCACAGCCCCGAATGGTGCATCGAAAGAGCCTTTCCCTTACTGCTGTTCCGAGATGAATGGTCTGGGACGCTTAGGGATGGTGGGTTTTTTCCTTTCCCAGGCAAAAGATCTGCTTCCCCTCCCTCTCGGTTCTCTGACAGTCTGTCTCCTACCGGTGCCAGCAAAACGATTTGGGAGGTGGGGAGGGAAAGAGAGACAGATGTGTAACATCTGGAACATTACTGGAGAAATATCTATAGGTGGACCTGGCAAAGAACCCCAAATTCTCTGCCAGATTCCAACTTTGCACAGCAACGTCACCGATGCGCAGAATACACCCTGCCCCGATCATGTTTTGTGATGGTCCTTGAGGCCTTCTGTGGGCAGCAATGCCAAAGTGATAAACGCTGTTAAAGCTTTGAGTCTTAAAGGCTGCACTTCCATTAAGCAACTGCAGAGGTGGCTCAGAGTGGTTGTTGTTGTTGTTTTTTAAAAAATCCATCCAAGGTCCTTACGATAAGGGCCAGACTATTTGCTAAGATTGCGTGACGGCTATCGAGTTACAATTCCACAGAATGACTTGGAAAAGTTTAGCGTCCAAACCAGCCCGACAGAATCATCTGAGCAAACTTTTCTGCAAAACTGGCCAGAACTAGTTGGCTGCCCCAAAGGCAGGGAGCTCTAAACATGGATCCTTCCACCTTTCCTGCCCTTCAGCCAGCTTTCCCCCAAGTGGATGCCTTCCAGTTCTGTTGGACTACAAACACCATCATTCCAGCCAGCTGGATGGGGATGATGGGAGTTGTAGTCTACATCCATTGGAGGGTGCCAAGATGGAGAAGGTTGCCTTAGCCTCGAATATCAAGAGGAAGGCTGAAGTCGCCGCAAGCGTGGTCCTGAAACCAAGTAAGCTAGGCCAAGACCACCAGGACAAGAGAACTGGAATCAAGCTGGTGGCCAGGGAGACAGCCCAAATGTGGCAACCAATATCAAGGAGACCTAGAGAGAAGTGCAGTGAGGACCCAGGTAATCCATGCAAGAAACCAGTGGTGGGAATCACAGTTCAGTCATAAAGTAACTGCAGAAGGTCTCAGGTTCCATCCTTGGCAAGTCCAGTTGAAAAGGACCAGGTAGTAGGTGATGTGAAGAACCTCTGAGACCCTGGTGAGCTACTTCCAGTTGGAGGAGATAATACTGACCAGATGGACAAAGAGCCTGACCTGGTATAAGGAAGCTTTCTATGTTCATCACTGGGAAGCACAGAGCATGCAGGCTATATGCAGCTCAAAGCCAGGTGGACTACGGCTCTGTCAAGGACCTGGGCCTGACCTGGATGTATATCTATGAAGACCATGTCAGGAGAAACCAACAAACTACCTGGGAACAGGACATTGGTAGTGCCAGAAATGGCAATACTACCCCACTTCTCCACCAAAGGCATCTCCATGTGACAAATCTAGAGGTTCTCCATAGATCCTGGAGGTCTCAGCTACCTTTGCCACCCTCCACCACTGGGACCAGAGGAAAACATAGCCCTATCTCCACATGGTGTGCCTAGCCACATTCATGGGGACACACACCTTAGTGGCCCAACCTCTTGGGCTTATGGGACAGTTGCACATCACAGTGAGACAATGTGGCAGTAGGGTTGTAGACACTAAGCTCAAAAAGTCTTTGGTGGACTATCAGAACTTCCAGCCCCTGGACCTTCCAGTGTGCAACACAAGGTTCTAATCAGGGCAAGGCACAGGATGCTTCCTCAGGGGTAGAATAGTCAGTGTCTTATTTAGGGCCCTCCTAGCCCAGGGGACAAAACCATGCCATTCTCTTCTGGCTCGGAGGATGTGTCCCCAGCAGAATCTCCATCTCCCCAGCTTTGTAGATGTATCAAGTTACAAAATCAGGTGAGGACCCTTTAAGAATTCAGTCAGCAACTCCAGTGGGGGCAAAGCTGAACACACTACAGGTCAGTTGGCTTTAGCTCCCTGCTGAGACAACAGTGTCCTGTTGTTGTGTAAGGACAGAGTTCCAGCCATCAGGATACATTTGGAGTTATCCATGGTCCTGTTTTCTTCCAGCTTCATTTTGACTGTCATCAGTACTCACATGTGCACTGTGGTACAAAATCAGACACCAAATCCATGCAATATCTTAGTACACATATATGCAGCATAACAGTTCACACATGTTCATTAACAGCAGAGTTTCTCTCCCTGTCCCCCACCACTCCCTCAATTCAAGCTCTTCAGTTCCCCAGTCAACCAGCTGAGCTCTCTCTCTCTCTCTCTCTCTCTCTCTCTCTCTCTCTCTCTCTCTCTCAATCTCTCTCTCTCTCTCTCTCTCTCTGCCTGCCTGCCTGCCTGCCTGCCTGCCTGCCTGCCTGCCTGCCTGCAGTGATTTGGGGGAAACAGTTGTTATTACCACTGGGATTATATGGAGCTTGGTGGTCAATGTAAGCAAGATGGAGCCTAAACTTTGGGACACTCCAAGCTGTGCTGAATCCCTCAGACCCCATACCCTCTCTGCACCCTCAACCCCCCCCTTCTTCTTGTGTTCTTTAAACACTTCACTCCCCAAATGAGCACTTCGTTCCTGCCCCCTCGGCTAGCAAAGATCCATCTCTGGGAGAAACGAGGGCATTTATCAGTCATCATAAAAGTGAGAAGATTTCTCAAAAGATGCTGAGGAAATTGGTCCCCAGTTGCAGTCTTGCTGGGTACTAATGGCTCTTAGGCTTCAGGTGCCAAGATTTAACAGCAGCTCGACAAATTATTTGGAAGGCCAAGTTGCATTAAAATAAATATATAATTGGACTGACTTTTACCGGAGTCTTCGAGCCACATGTCTGAAATGGCGTCCCAGCTGAGATCTGTATAATGCCTTCTCTTCAGTGTAAGACGTCACTCTGAGTCACTTAGCTCAGGAAAGTCATTATCAGCCTTTTTGTGCATTTGGTACTTGTGGGGGTGGGTGGGGTGAGTTGCTGGGCTGGGGAGAGGGAGACAGTGAGGGAGGATTACTGCCTTCCAGTCACCTTGGGGATTTCAAAACAGGAGTTGGACTAAATCAGCCTTCCTTAATCTGTCCTCCCCAGATGAACTGCAACAGCTACCAGGGATGATGGCAATTGCAGTCCAGTTGGTGGCCTCCAGTTGGACCTGCAACTGGGAATGATGGGAGTTGCAATCCAGTGGGTGCTCTCCAGATGGACTGCAACTTTGAATGATGGGACTTGTAGCCTGGTTGGTGCCTTCCAGTTGGACTGCCGCTCCAACTGGGAATGATGGGAGTCGGAGAGCAACACATCTGGAGGGCACCCGGTTGAACTGAATGGACCTTTGCTCTAATCCAGCAGGACTCTAATCCAGCACCCTGCAAAACCCGTTCAGGATCTGCCCTATGGCCACTCAAAGCCCTCCGCTGGATCTGCTCAGCGGCCAGATATTTTCAAGATCCCAAACTGGCTACCTGAATGGAGCAGGGTCTCAAAGCTATTGATCTGAGGAGGCCAGTGAAGTGATGTGAATATCTCTGAAGCCTTACAGAAATGTTAATTTGCTATTAATACCACTGTGGCGACAGTCAGTGTGGTGTATTTAGGGATGTCGGAGCAAACCATATGGGGGGGGTAGAGTTTGCCCCCGCTTTCAACAGTTCAGCGCCCCAAACTTTGGTTCACTTCTCTGTGAGCTGACCTGACTCAATCTGCATTGCATTGGGCCAGTTCATGGATTTTCCTCCCCCGCTCCGCCCCATCAATCGAAAACTGAACAAACTGCAACCTTTGTAATTTGCACAAATAACATGTGCGATTTGTGAGACTTTCTACTGAGGAGGGGGCAAAATTCAAAAAGTTCCCAGATTTTGGGAAAATCCCATGGCTTGGGTCATGAACACAAGCCAAGCCAGGCAGGCAGTGGGGAACCATCCGCCCACCCCAAAGGGCTGGATTTTCAAAGGATGGACAACCCTAGGGGGGATGCTTAAAGCAGAGAACTTGAGCCTCTTTCTACCCAGAAGCTGAATTCCATTTCGAAGAAACTCTCGGGAGGGCACATTGCAGTGGTGGGTGGAGCCAAAGGCAAAAGGGGCTGAGCCAAAATCCCAGCCTAATTTAGCTTCAAGCTCTTATTGCCAGTCACTAAGCCTTAGGAAAGACATTTGACCTTTTTGAATGGGAGGAAAAATCTCCACAAAATCCAGAAAGCCATCCAATGATCAACAGTCAGGGTTTGGCTAGAAGGTGGGGCATGGCCCTCTGGGATACCAGGCAACCTGGATTTAGCCCCAGGGCTGGAGATTCTGCTCCCCTAGGTTAGAGTGTCTGATTAGGACCAGAGAGAGGTTCAAATCCCCACTCGGCCAGACACTGTCCCTCAGTGTCAGCGATCTCAAGAGCATTGTAATGAGGATAAAATGGCGCTAGGCCGGTGATCATGGAAACTGCCCTGAATGCCTTGGAGGATGGAAGCAGTAAAAATGTAAATACTCCTCCACTTAGAATACTGTGTACAGTTTTGGTCACTGCACCTAAAAAAGATATCGTAGAGCTGGGAAAAGTGCAGAAAAGGGCAACTAAAATGATTAAGGGGCTGGAGCATCTCCGCTATGAGGGAAGGTTACAACAGCTGGGATTGTTTAGCTTGGGAAAAAAGGAGGGTAAGGGGAGACATGATAGAAGTGTACAAAATTAAGCATGGTGTGGAGAATGTGGATAGGGAGACATTTTTCTACCTCTCCCATAGTATTGGAACCCAATGGGGGTCCTCTCATGAAGCTGATTGGTGGGAGATTCAGGACAGACAAAAGGAAGGACTTCTTCACACAGCACATAGTTAAACTATGGAATTCACTTCTACAAGATGTGGTGATGGCCACCAATCTGGATGGCTTTAAAAGTTCTGATGTCTAAGTGCAACCTCCAGTTTCAGAGGCAGTAAGCCTGTATACACTAGTTGCTGAGGAACATGGGTGGGAGGGTGCTGTTGCACTATGTCCTATTTGTGAGTCCCTGGTCGACAACTGGTTCACCACTGTGTGAACAGAATGCTGGACTAGATGGACCCTTGATCTGATCCAGCAGGGCTCTTCTTATGTTCTTAGGGTATCCATATGAAGTGTCAAATGAGACATTTTCCTGAGCAGATGTATGTATCAGAGGAAGAGGGAATCATGCAAGAGAAAAAAAGCACCGTTGTGCTTCCAGTGTGCATGAGGCCCACTAGCTAGTTCAAACTTGGCAAAGTCCAAAGATTTCCCCACTCTTTTACCTCCATAACCAACCCGGCCTCACAAGCTGCCCAGGGCCTAAGGTCATCACTTCATTGCCCAATACTTGGTTGTGTTTATGAAATCTCTTTTTGTTTTTCTTCTTCTTCAGTGTGGGTTGTCAAGGAAACATACCTTGGGGCTCCGTATGTCCACCCTCAGCATGCCTCGCCAGCCCTGAGAGGTCAAGAGAGTAATTGAGCAAGGGGGGGGGGTTATTTGCCACTTTGTCTCCATGATCTATTTGGTCAGCAGGGCCATTTAATAAAATAAACACTGTTCTGTATTAAGTTTTGGTCTGTCTCCTTCCCTGGAAATTGACGCTTATGCACCTCAGGGCTATGGGCTTTCAAAATTGCAATCAGAAATAAACTGATGGGTGCCCAGTTGGAAGAATGGTTCCTTTTCTAATTTTTATTGATGGACAGAAGCCAAAATGAGGGCAAGTGTTAAAAGACTATCTGTGACAACTGAGCCACCTCACAATTTCTCTCTTTCTCTTTCTCTCCTTTCTCTGCTTGGAAATCCTTCCCAGAATGCCTCTCTGTGGCCATCTCCCATACTTTCTTCAAGTTTACCTAACAAAGCCCTATGGGGAGAGACTGAAAGAACTGGGCATGTTTAGCCTGGAGAAGAGAAGATTGAGGGGAGACATGATAGCACTCTTCAAGTACTTGAAAGGTTGTCACACGCAGGAGGGCCAGGATCTCTTCTCAACCAACCCAGAGTGCAGGATGTGGAATAATGGGCTCAAGTTACCAGGAAGCCAGATTCCAGCTGGACATCAGGAAAAAAATCCTGACTGTTAGAGAAGTACGACAATGGAACCAATGACCTAGGGAAGTCATGGGCTCTCCCATACTAGAGGCTTTCAAGAGGCAGCTAGACAACCATCTGTCAGGTATCCTTTAAGGTGGATTCCTGCATTGAGCAGGGGGTTGGACTCGATGGCCTTATAGGCCCCTTCTGACTCTATGATTGTACGATTCTAAAACAAAACAAAACAAAACCCTCTTCTTTTCATGGAAGCCTCTGGAACAACTCCCTAGTTTCAATGCCCTAGTACAACCTCCCCCAGCGTGGTGTATTTCAGATGTGTTGGATTGTACTTTCCATGATTCGCAGCTGGCATGACCAATGGGGAAGCCAAAGTCCATGTAATTGAAATAAGCACATACCTAGCAGAAAAATATCACAGAAGGCCAATATGTCACTGTAAAAGAAGTTCTATATGGTGTTTTCATATCGTCTGCCCTTAACAAATATGGTGCTGTGTATAAAGGAACAGTGGGAAATAGAGAGCCTTGTGCCATGCTTTGTCAAAGAACCATGGAGAAAAAGAGAGCTAGATTATCTCAGCAAGCCTGGATACTCTGGCTGCTACTAGGGGCGTATGGATTTTGTTAAAGCTGTTCTTTGTTTTGAGGATTGTCAGGCAGCTTTCGTTGCATCGTCTGCCCAGTGACAGAATCGGACTTCTTTAAAGGATGTATGGGAACTTAGTTCCACTTGCGCTAATGTGCACTTGCGTTAATAGCGTAAGTGCAGATTTGCGCAAGTCTCCCCCAAAGGTTTTAAAAAAAAAAATGGAATCAGCGCAACTTGGAAAAAGCCGGTCTGCTGCACAATCTGCATGCCAGATTCTGAAAATCCAAATGCATTTGAATCCATTGCGAATTGTCCTGACTTCCTTTGCTGCTGCATAAATTGCTCTGGTGGACGAACAGCTTCTTCCCAAACCACGTTCCATGTGAACGTAATGTAAACACTCATGGTAGCATGCAAGTAGGACAGCATGGCAAACTGTCATGGATTCCTGAGACATCAAGCAGGAGACTCAACATGCCACCCACATGGAAATATGCATTGCAATCGAGTTAAAATGTGAAAATTCAAACCACCATAAGCTGACTTAACCTGTGTATTTATGATGTATTTGAAATACCCTCCCCCTAGAAATAAAGCATGAAGTGACCCTATTACAGAAATATTTTAAAATAAATATGTAAGTAGATAAATAATGTATAATGTATATTTACAGTGTGGTGTCTGATTTTCCAGTGGTTGTATTATAAATTATCATCCTCGCCTTTGCTAGCCATCCATTGTAGGACCACTTGCAAATAAAGAGGGGCAACTCCAACGCAAGATTATTGACTTAAAACATGCCAATGATTTTCCGTTAACTCGACGGAACTTGCCACAGATAGATTTGGCATCACCAATGAGGCATCTGAATATTCCACACAAAACTCTAAGGCAGAAGGGGGAGGTCTAAAAAAGATGCAGTGTGGGAGGTGTTTTTTTTTTAACTACAAAAAAAGAGGGGTACCAATTTTTGATGGCAGCAACTTGACAGGTGTGTATGTGTTCCTTGCGCAGGTTTCCTGATTTAAATTGCAAGAAGGCACTATTACAGAAGCTGTTAGCTCATGTGGGGGGGAATGTAGGTGTGATTTTTCTCTAGAGAGTTATTTAGCAGCTTCTGTGGGACAGTTTAGATAGGGGAAACTGGCATAGAGGATACGGGTTAAGCACCTCTCCCCCAGGACTTCTGCACCTTCCCCTCACCCCCCAAAACTGATTTAATATCGGGGGGGGGGGAATATCAGGAAATCTGATCATGGATCTGCTCCATCATTTCTGTTTCAGCCTGGAGACTTTATCAACAGCTGTATCCCCTTGCACTGAAAGTAACCCCCAGATCTAGACATATGAAGCAGGAGTGGCATCAAGGGTAGGCGTGGTCAAGTACTTGTTGAGGGCCCACAGCCCAGCAGGGCCTCCCCTGAGTTGCTCCTCCTCGTCACTGCAACCTGTTCTAGCTCTCACTCTGGCCCAGACAACGGCAGTTATGGTGAGAAGGAGGAGCAAGAGATGCCACTACCTACTTGCTCATTGACTTTCTGCCTATCAGGCAAGTGAGTGGTACCAACGTTGACAAGAGGAGGAAGAGCAAGAACAGCTGGTGATAATGGTGGCGAGGGGGTAGACTCGCTGAGGGAGGGGCATATTGAGAGAACCCTGCCCAACGGCCCTCAAAAATCTGGAGCTGGCACTGGGCCTAGGTATTGCATCACAGCGGCAGAATGTTCACGTGGATCAACCCCAACGAAGTAGAGAAAAGTGTTGCAAACAAGAAAGCAGGAAGATGGAACTTAATGGGATGTTGTGTTGCCAATAAAACATCAGCGCAAGCAAAGGCAAATCAATACACATGTCAATTGCGCTTCAGCAGCGCCGCATACCCAGTAGAGATCGTAGCAGAATCTGTCTCAAGTGGGTTTTGCCACAGTTTTCACAGTTGTATACTTCTGGAATGGTTTCCGGAATGGAACTTAGCAGGGTAGAATCCAGGTGGAATCCAGATGAGTATTTCTGGAATATTTCAGGAGTGTGGAGGGGAGGGGGAACTGAACTGCCAAATATTCTGAAAGAACTTGGGTGTGTGTGCAAAATTGTGCAATTGTACTATGACGAAATGGTGCACCATTGCACAATCTGGCAAATTACAAAAATAGATTCTTCCCCCGACCCTCAAATAACCTTAAGATGCGAATAATCCCAATAACTCCAACAAAGGAAGCCTTTTCCCGCATACTTTGCACAATTCCACCACTGTGCAATTGTGGGAGTTGGGACAGATATTCCACCAGTTACATTCCAAAATCTGAATTTGAACTCACAAGGGTGGAAGTAAACTGGTTTTGGAATCCTGGAGTGATTTCTGGACTGAACTACTCTGTTTCTCTCATCCATAGTACCCAGCTAGTAACACATAGGGTCAAAATCATTCTATAGATATTAGAAAACTGGATTGAATTGTGTGTGAGACTCATGAGTTATCACTTTGCACATTATAACCCCACCTCCTACGCAGGTATTTACAGGTGCAAGTGGCACCAGCTTCTGCAAAGCCTAGTAAAAAGGAACTATGAATCCACCCTGAGTCATTCTAGGAAGTCACCCATCTGAATTGTGATGGGATATGCAACTTACTTGGCCCAGCCAGCAATTCCACACAGCTTGCATATCCTTGCTAAACAAGAGATGGCAAGACAATAATCCCTTTATAACGCTACTTAATCAGGCACTCCGGAAGTAGGCTAGTGCAATCCACTGGTCATTTTCTCATTATTTTTGGTAGGGATAGTGTTACAAATTTGTGGATAAGTGTTTGGTGTTGTTGCATAGAAAATTGCACAGAATTGACTCTGAGATCCCAATTCAATGTATTTGGTTTGTTCAGGAAGGAATTATTGGGGGTGTGGGGGGGTGCGTGTGTGAATTCATTAAATGTCCAGAGCAGCTATGCACTGTTTCTCCATTCACTGGAGTTATCTGCATGAAAACATTCTCGTATTTCACATAAAACACAATAAACTGCAGTTCAAATGATAATGACAATTTGGGAGATTTTTTTTTTTTTTTGACCCAGTCCACAGTCTCTCAGGCTTTAATGCCCATGTGGCCATTAGATTACTAAATGGAAATGAATGGTTTGAGGATATTACACCTGTATTTCGTCAGCAGCACCAGCTTCCATTTTACTTCTGGGCCCAATTTTAAATGCTGGCTTTAATCTTTAAAGCCCTTAAACAGCTCGGGACCAGCTTAAAGGCTGCCTTCTCTCGATGAAAAACCAAAAGGAGGAGGGCATCCACTCAGGGCAAAAAAAAAAAAGGGGGAGGTGCTCTCCCTGAGGTGCTCTCCTATACGTTTTTTCAGAGGTCTAATTGTTTTGCCTATCTCGAACTTTGGGCATTTGCACTGGATGGCATAGAAGACAAAAGTGCTGTTGCAGGTAGTAAAATGTTTGAGGAAATATCTTTGCTGATCAGATGAGTTTTTTGAATTCTGTGACTTTGAGGGTTATATTTGCAGTTGCAGCATCGTCCACTTGGATGGTGTCCCTTAGGCATGGAAACTCCTGGTAAAAAAAAAACTGGGTAAACTTCTACTGTGTTCTTTCTATTCACTGCTGATTAAAAGATCTCTTATGTTCCTGGTAACTTCAAGCACCACAGATCAGGTGCTCCTTTGGTAGATCATTTTTCAGCACAAAATCATCCTTTTGCAGATTTAAAAGTTTTGGGCCCTTGAAAAATTGGAAAGACAGGATAACAAATTGATATTAAGAAAGGAGATAGAATGGATCCTTAAGTTAAAAACTCTAAACCCCAGTGGCTTAAACTTAGATCTCGAATGTTTGCCACTCCTGTGACTCCGTAATTACCTGCAGTGACTCCCACATAGCAGTAATAACGACAGCAATAACGATGCATTTTGAGACCTTGTGCTTATCATTTCCACATGGAAACACCTGGCAAAGCACAAAAAAATGAACAAAAAAAAATGACAAAACAATGAGAAAAGGTGAATTAGAATAAAAAGAGGGCCCTGGAATTATTACATTTCCTTCGTCACCAGTGAATATCATAGGAGACTATCATCCTGCTAAGAGTTTTCTGCAGACATCTCTTACCAAGTAAGAACCTATATATTAAACTTTTGTTAAAAAGTGTTTTTACATTACTAAATGTTTTATATGATTTAGAGAAATTTTAATGTATAATGTGGACAGGCCCAAGAGCCTTCATATTGTATTATTTTAAAAAAATTAAGAAACTTACATATGAGCACAGGCCTTTTGAGGCAATATGCCTAACTAACTCCTAAACTGATATATTAATGTATAAACATAATGTAATATATTCTTGATGTTACAGCTCCCTGAAGAAGGCCTTTGGTGGTGGCACCCCAGTTTTGAAACTGCTTTCCTAGAAAGGTGTGTCTGGTGCATCTCTCAGGCCTCTTCAGCAGGAACCCCCCCCCCCATTTTTTTTCTCCACCTGGGCCTTTTAAATAATTTGTGTAGTCTGGGCCTCTCCGTTTTAAAATGTGACTTAGTTTCAACTAGGGATGTGCAGGGACCCCCTGGATCGGATCAGGACCCAGATCGCGACCTCCGACATTGTCCTGGATCGGTTCGGACAAAATTGGAGGTCCCTCAGATCAGATCGGACCCAATCCAAAAATCTGACATCTGATTTTCGGATCAGCCACCATTTTTGGTTTTTTTCTCATATACTTGCATTGGGGGAAAGAAAGCTTTCCCCCAATGCAAGTCTATGGGGAAAACATGGCGGTGCATGGGTGAGTGGGGGCCCAACTCCCTCCTCCCTGTTTCTCCCCCCTCACTCACGCTCCTTACCTGCCGGGGCGGCTGCTTCCCTCCGCTGCTCCGATCTACTGAGAAACAGTCTAGTTCGCAGTCTAGTTCTCAGTAGCGCGCCAGATGATTACATCATCACCTGGCGCGCTACTGAGGGACAGGCCACGAAGCCTGTTTCTCAGTAGAGTTGAGCACCGGAGAGAAGTGGCTGCCCTGGCAGGTAAGTGGGGGGCCCCTCCCCCTCGCGCTTCTTACCTGCCAGGGCGGCTGCTTCGGTGCTCAGATCTACTGAGAAACAGGCTTTGTGGCCTGTCCCTCAGTAGCGCACCAGGGACAGGCCACGAAGCCTGTTTCTCAGTAGATTCGAGCATCGGAGGGAAGCGGCCGCCCCGGCAGGTAAGTGGGGGGGCCCTCCTGCCTCCTCCATCGCACTCCTTACCTGCTGGGGCAGCCGCTTCTCTCTGGTGCTCCGATCTACTGAGAAACAGGCTTCACGGCCTAGTTCTCAGTAGAGCACCGGGTGATCACCCGGCGCTCTACTGAGAACTAGGCCGTGAAGCCTGTTTCTCAGTAGATCAGAGTACCGGAGGGAAGCGGCTGCCCCGGCAGGTATGTGGGGCCCCCTCCCCCCTTGCTCTTCTTACCTGCTGGGGCTGTCCGCTGTCGTCCGCTGCCCCCTTCTACTGAGAAACAGGCTTCGCGGCCTTCTCAGTAGCGTGCCGGGTGACGTCATCACCCGGCGCACTACTGAGAGGCAGGCTGCGAAGCCTGTTTCTCAGTAGAAGGGGGCAGTGGACGGCAGCGGATGGCCCCAGCAGGTAAGGAGCGCAAGGGGGAGGAGGAGATCCAATCCTCCGATTTTATCCGAACTGGATCGGGTCCTTCCGGACCGGTTTGGATGAGATCGGACGATCCAGAAGCCGGGATCATAATTTTATAATTTTATAATTTTATCTGATTTCAGTCGGATCAGCTTCGGATCGTGGATCAGACCCGATCCGATGCATACCCCTAGTTTCAACTCTAAGGCTGCTGCGAGTTCTGTTTCGCTGTTGTATTTTATGTTGCTTTTGGTTTTATAGTTTTATGTCCTGTTTTGTTTTAAAATTATTTTTATGTTTATTTACTGTAAGCCGCCCAGAGAATGTTATGTTTTATAAATGGCACAAACAAACAAACAAATCTGAAACACTGGACATTTTTTTCCTACAAATCAGGGCAGGCATTATGTGAGGCCATAGGGAGTCTGCACTTCTACTATTGCTTACTACTTTACTTCTACTACTATTACTACTACTACTACTACTACTACTAAGCATGTATATATATGTGCACAGTAGAGGGAATCATTTAGGAGGTGCATGAAGTATTTTGTTCCTTTTTACCATGTGTCAAAAGCAGCCAAATCTAGAGAATTGAATGTACTGTGCAATTTAAGGAAACTTGTCTATAACTATTCTGTATAATTTATTCTGCAAACCTTTGCGGAGGCGCAGAATAAGAGACACACAGAAACCACTGCAACACCCTGCACAGTGCCTGTCTTGAGTGCTGTTTGGCTACACAGTGGCACAAAGCCCTGTCGGGAAAGTTAATGCATCACCTCAGCTTCTCAAAAACCGAAAGAGACTCTTCTGATATTGAATTTTTGCTCAATACGTGGACAACCGCATCTCTCAAATGCACCTGCCACACATCCATCAGTCCTTCTGGAATGAGATATTGTCAGGAGGGAGGAAGGGAGGGGAAAACTGTGGATTAGGGGAAATGGAGCATTTTGGAAAGGGCCCCCTTTAAAATGGAATCTCCTTCTGCAGCTAAAAATAAGTAACCTCTCCCTAGCAGACAACAACCTCCTACTTTCCTAAGATTAGGAGGACACACAAAACTGGGGGAGGGATTTGAACCCAGGTCTGCATCACGAGCCACGGGTGACAGCTGACCTCAGCGAAAAGAAAACTACTACGGGGCTCAGTTTGAACCAGCCTCCACACTGCTGAGAGAAACACGCGAAGTGATCCAGAGGATTCCCCCACCCGCGCCCCCAAATTTCCAGTCTTTGCCAATCCTTCAATCATGAAAGGGAAGGGCCCGATCCTGTACCCACCCTGCATACTTGATGGCAACTCCGTCAATTACTTTACTGGAGCCATGGAGCAACCCTCCCAGGTTTTAGGCATTGCTGGAATGGCTAATCCCCCCTAATTAGGTCAAGAATGGATTGCTAGATTTAAAAAGACAAAAAAGAAAGAAAGAAAAACCCAGGCCACTTTCTGAGATACTCTCTGCACTATTAGGGCATGGGGCCAGTTGTATGTGTTCAAGAGAGGGATCGGTCAATGCAAACTAATTTTTCTTCTCCTGAACTTTGCCCACAAGGTAGGGAGGTGGTGGAGAGAGATGGATTCCAGTTTGCTTCCTCGCAAGCAGCTGGGCCTCCTCGACCCTTTCTGTCCTCTGCAACTAACCAAAGATGCCGCTTTAATTTCTTCTCGCTGCGGCTGCAGCCCCAGAACTGCTCGGATGTTCGAAACAGACGGAATTTTAATGAAAACTGTAATTAGAACCCTGCAGAGCTCTTGTCTCTATGCCGGGCCTGGTAATTTACATTACAAATCAAGCCTATGTCAGGCAAACGCAGGAAATTCATTAGAGACTGGCTGAGCAAAGTGGGGGTGGGGAGAGAATGCAATAAGAGATTGCTACCCTTGATAAAATAATAATAATAATAATAATAATAATAATAATAATAGGCACTGCGACATAATACAGAACTCACAAATAAACAAAGAACAATTGTAGGAATGGCTCAGGAAGGGTGAGCTATTTCCAGAAACCGAATGATTCCCAATAGCTATACAGGATCAAGTTATAGCCACCAAGAACTACCAAAAATACATCACAAAAGATAACAGTGTAACAACAGACCTATGCAGGAAATGCCATCAGTTCCAAGAAGCAATAGACCATATAACAGGAGGATGTAAAATTCTGGCAGGAAGGGACTATACGGACAGACACAATACAGCTGCAAAAATAATTCACCAACAACTGGCCATCAAATTCAACCTTATTAAACAACCTACAGCATGCTATACATATTCACCTGAAACAATCCTGGAAAAATCTGATCATAGACAATTTCATAGAAAAAAAGAAAAACACACCTACCTCATCGACATAGCAATACCGAATGACATAAATGCTGTTGAAAAGGAAGAAGAAAAGAGAGACAAATATACACCACTGGCCATGGAAATCAAAGAACTATGGCAACAGGAAAAAGTCACAGTGACATTAGTCACATCAGTCATCGGCATCACATAAAAATAATAATACAGAAAACCTTCAGAAACTGGGCCAACCAGAATACATCCACACCAACATCCAGAAATCAGTCATAATTAAAACATGCTCAACCATCAGGAAATTCCTGAATCAATAAAAGACAGCATGACTTGGCAAAGCCCGTCATATCTGTCTAGAAAAACCGCCATGAGCGAGAAAGAGATGATGATGATGATGATGATGATGATGATAATAATAATAACATAAACATTCCTGCCCTTACCTGATATGATTTAATTTACTTGGAAGTATGACCTGCTAATTTACTTGGAAGTAAGACCTGCTATGTGTATTCCGGCCTACTACCAGTTAAGTGTGCATACGGTTGCAAATGAAAGGCCAGACTACAGTCCCTTTCAGACATTTTCCTTCATACATTCAAACTATGCATGGGTGCAGCATGTCCTAGGATACACAAGGACGCAATGGGGAAGAGACCCACCCTATGAAAGAATTCCCCCTCCCCCTGAGGAATTCCTGCTGTTATTTCCAATCTCATATCGGGAATAACAGAGGAGTTGCAGGTGCCAGGGGACTCGGACGCCACCTTAGAGTAAAAATATAATGAAAGCAAATTCTAGAGCAAACTATTTGCTGCTCTTTCATGACACCCAAAATCAGCTTCCCTGAGGTGGCTGCCTCAATCTGCCTAATGGTAGGACCAGCCTTGCCAGAAACAGAAACTGGAGGTAACACAAACTGAGACCTCCTGACCATGAGCCCCACAGCCCCTGACCGCCCATCAGAGCTCTTTTTCTGAGGGTCAATTGGATGTGGTGGTTAGGGTGACCAGATAAAATCCAGGTCAGGGCTCATGTAACTTTAACAGTTGTAGAGAAAAGGGAATTCCAGGCAGGGTCATTTGTATGCAATTAGTCCCTGGTGAAATTCCCTCTTCATCACACCAGTTAAAGTTGCAGGGGTCCTGCCTTCTTTTGTATATGGCCGCTCTAGTATAGTGCCTGCAACTTTAACTGTTGTGATGAAGAGGGAATATCACCAGGAACTAATTACATACAAATGACCCTGGCTGAAATTCCCTTTTCTCAACAACTGTTAAAGTTACATGAGCCCTGACCTGGATTTTATCTGGTCAGCCTAGTGGCGGTGGCGGCAAGAGACACTCTTCTTTTCTCATGGCATGCACAAAGGAAGGTCATATCTGAACAGTAAAAGGAGCCCAGGAATTTGTGATCAGCACTAGAACCAAGCTCTTAAGACCTTTCACACAACCCCCCATGCATACTTTTTCAGCAAACAATGTGTTGGCAAGGGCCAGGGAAAGCTAGCCCTTGACAATCTACTACAAATCACCAGCAGATCCCGAGAGCCCTGTGTGGTGTAGTGGCTAGAGCGTTGGACTGGGACTCAGGAAATCTGTATTCTAGTCCCCCACTCAGCCATGGAAACTCACTGGGTGACTTTGGGCCAGACTCTCAGCCCAACCTACCTCACCTGGTTGTTGCTATGAGGATAAAATGGAGAGGAGGAGGAGGATAATGTATGCCGCCTTGGGTTCCTTGGAGGAAAAAAGGCGGGATATCAATGCAATAATAAATAAACAAACCCTCTGCCCATCCTTGTCCTATAGGATATAGGATCCCCTGCTCCATGTTGTGAAATTATCTTGTTGAACATTTCCTCACCCTCCATTCCACATAACTGTAGGCCACTGGGAGAGAGACATGTGATGGCATAATGTTATAACAGAGGCTAATTGACTCTTCACGTTACAGAAGAGTACAGAAGGATTTGAAATGGAGATGCCATTTTCCAAGGCAGCCCTGCGTCGAAGAATAACATATACTTCCGCCTTCCATGGCCAATATAAAAGCACCAACCAACAACATCCTTGTCCCCTGTTCTATTTTGCACTTCTCTGGGTTCTTTTTAGAATCTTGAAAATCCAAGCCTCAGGTTGCATTCCCAGACATACTTTTCTGGGAGTAAATTGTTTCAAATGCAGTGGGATTTACTTCTGGGTAAACATATACAAGATTGCACTGCACAACAACCAGATATTTTAAAAACATAAATTGCTAACCCTTATGATTGCAGAAGTTAGCTGGAAAACCTTATGGCAGGAATTTTCCTGAATGCCCAAATGAATATTCCATCCATGAGGCCCACCCCAAGAAGATGAACAAAGATTCATTCCAGACATGATTTGAGATATATGGGGCAGTCTGCCTCTAGTTATTGCCAGACAAATTCTGCTCTTCCAAGGAAGAACATTGGGATCTAATTTGAGGTGGGAGGAGCACAGAGGGTCAACTAAAAATTATTTTTAATGTGAGATTTCTAATATGAGATTCTGTTAATTTTGTAACAAATGCTTGCCGGCATTTTTTGAGTGTGAATGGAAGAAGTAAAGGCTCTGTTATTTGTGTGAATAAATGTCATAGATACTTCATGCAGCCCCAGGTTCTGTTTTTGCTGGCAAATGGAGCAAGTAACACCGCTGTGACCTGTGAAGCGATGTTTATTTTCTCAAGGGATGCGAAAGGGAGTGTGACTATGGATGTGGGCCATAACAAACGAGCTTTCCTTTACTTTAGGAAGTCACACGGGTGACCGTTAAGAGACAGTTCACTGTTTTGGACTCCTTCATCTTCACCCCCTTGGCAAAACACCAGGAGTTCACATTCTGGTCATATTCCTCCCTTTCTGTGATTGCCACATGCTTCTCTTTGGCCTTACCATATTATGATAGTCTTCTCTCCTCTAGCATTGGGTGACCATGTAGAAAGGAGGACAGGCCCCCTGTGTCTTTAACAGTTGTATTGAAATGGGAGTTTCAGCAGCTGTCATTTGTACGCATGCAGCATCTGGTGAAATTCCCTCTTCATCACAACAGTTCAAGCTGCAGGAGGTATACTAGAGTGCCCAGATACACAAGAGGGCAGGGCTCCTGCAGCTTTAACTGTTGTGATGAAGAGGGAATTTCACCAGGTGCTGTGATACCTGCTGGAATTCCCATTTCAGTACAACTGTTAAAAGATACAGGAGCCCTGTCCTCCTTTTCATATGGTCAGCCTATGCATGCAGCATCTGGTGAAATTCCCTGTTCATCACAACAATTAAAGCTGCAGGAGCCCGGCTTCTTTTGTATCTAGTCACTCCATTATAGCTTTTGCAGCTTTAACTGTTGTGATGAAAAGGGAATTTCACCAGGTGCTGCATGCATACAAATGACACCTACTGAAATCCCCTTTTCAATGGAACTGTTGAAGAAGCAGGAGCCTTGTCCTCCTTTTCATATGGTCACCCTACGCTAGCAGCAGAACTATTTGCCTGCCTCATCACTGTGTGATGTTCTTCCTCAAAACCAGGGCGATAGACTGGGTGTGGGCTGGGCAAAGAGGAAAATGTCAGGGCCACCTCCAGGTTTGGGTGGGCCCTGAGGCAAAAGCTCCTGCTCCTCCGGACCATCGTTGCTGCTGGCTGTTCGCTTGCCAAGGTGGTGGTAGTAGTTGCAATTGCTGCTGCTGCGCCTCCTCCTTCTCACAGCCATCTTTGCCCAATTGCTCATCCTTCCCAGGCCAGAGGGATGGATGAATAAGGAGGCCTCGACTGAGGTAAAAGCAGAATAGGAGGGTGGCATAAGCCCCCATTATCCAGCGCAACAGCAAGTCTACTAACTGCTCAGCCCAGTGAAGACGCCCAGCCCAGAAGGAAGCATCAAATCAGGGCTTAGGGCCCATACCCCAGCAGGGGCCCACTGTGGCAACTGGCTTGCTCACCTGCCACTTGCTCCGGCCCAGACTCTGGAGGTGGTGAAAAGAAGGAGGCAGTCAAGCAAGCAAGTGGCAGCAGTGGGAAAGGATGAGGACCACAGCAGGTGGTAACCATGGCGATGAGAAGATAGATTCACTAAGAGAACGGGTCTGCTGGGGGCTGCCCTCAAACACCTGCATCATCAAGTGATCTGCTCTGGCCTTCCTGTGCAAAGAAGGAGATGTCCTTGGCTAGTCAGCTGGGCTGAGTCCCTGCAGCCCCCTCTTTGGGAGCAGGATTGGGCGGTGACAGCATAGATCGAATCCCCTCCCAGCATCCCTTGGGAAGGACAGTGGTGGTGTGCTTCACCAGTCCTAACACCACCCAACCAAGGCGCTCTCTCTCTCTCTCTCTCTCTCTCTCTCTCTCTTTCTTTCTTTCTCTCTCCCTCTCCCTCTCCCTCTCTCTCTCTCTCACACACACACACACCCTCTATATAAGGGAACTTAAATAAAAATAGCATAGCAGGCCCAGAATGATCCCGTGAGCCTTCTGGAGAGGACTGAGGTGGGACCATGGAAATCCTGAGAGACTGCATCAATCAAGGGAGGCAGAAGGCAACAGGCAGAAATCCACAAATGACTAACAGGAGTTTTTAACGGCTCTTTAGATTGGAAGTTGCATCACTTGTTACACCCTAAAGCAGCCTTTCGCCACTTGGTGTTGGACTACATCTTCCATTATCCCCAGACAACAGGGGAACTGCAGGGTGCAGAAGGCTGGTCCGATGCTCCGACTCATCTTCCTGCATTCCATTTTTCTGTGCTTTATATTCTGCCTTCCTGAAGACTCTAGGAGGACACGGTTCCAACCATTAGTACGTATCATGCAGCTAGCCCCTTAGAGAAGCCGAGAGCAATGTTGTTAGGCAGCGTAACTACTAATATTTATGCAGCATTGCTTAAGTACTGCTCACTCGATGAAGAGGCTCATTTATCTCCCCTGTCATCCTAGGCAGTTTGTTTCGGTTTTCTCCTTTCCCTCAACTGCGCACTCAACTGACGGGTCCATTGTTCTGGGTGCGTTTCTGGTCTCCAATCAACCAATGCTCCAATTATGTTTCTGCTCGCAATGGTCTCTTGCGCCACACACGGGTCCCATTCTATACACCTCTATTACCCTCCTAACTGCCCCCTTCCCAATCAGCTGCTTTATGTTTTATTCAAAAGAGAAATCAACCTCTTTACAAGAGGGCAGGGGACCAACCTCGTATCATAGAAACCTTGTTCAAAAAAAAAAAAAAAAAAAAGATAATAAGGGCTTAATTTTAAGCCAGGTTCTTTCTCCCAGAAGCTGTTCTGAATTACAGTCCTCAGCTCTCCAATATTTGAAATTATAATAATTATTAAAAATGCTTATAATTAAGTAAGAAAATGCCTCTGGACACTTACAAATTTCCACTTTCCATAATTTCAAAACTATAGTGTCTACTAACGCCAGCTTTCTCCAGCCTGAAGCTTTCCAGATGTGCTGGACTGCAACTCCCATCATTCCTACAGGCCATGCTGGCTGGACATGATGGTACTTGTAATCCAACACTTCTGGAAGCACCAGGTTGGGGAAGACTGACCTATGCAATATTTCAGGGATAGGCAGATATCAGGCTTGTAGGATTTATTTTGGGTTTTTTTCCCCATTAGAATCCTGAGGTTCACCTACTAGAGCCAGATGCAACATAGTGCACCTAATTATTTTATATATATATTTATTATTTCCTTACAGATAACTAATTTTGAATTGTATCTTTTTAGTTCTCCAAAGAGATACATTCCAAAGCTGAGCAGTTTGTGGGGATGGACAAGGTAGACATACGTTTAAAACTGGGGTACAAAACCTAACCCAATCTGGCCCTCTATGGTTCCCTTAGCCCCACCCCCTTTCCCCCAACCACCAATTGTTAGCTGGATCCCTGGCTTTTGTGCATCCCACCCCTCCATTCTAACATGTTGAAATGCCCCCCTTCAGGCTTAGCTACCAGCAACAACAGCTTTAAACTAAAATATGCTGGTACTTTGGCTCCGCCCCTTTTGCCTTTGGCCCCACCCACCCCTGGAATGCAGCCCCCGAGAGTTCTCTGAAATGGAATTCAGCTTCTGCACCCCTGATTAAAAAAAGAGAACCAGGTTTCCTCTAAACACATGCTCAGCCCAGGAATCCGTTTTCAATACCAAAAACTGAACTCACCATCTTTTCACACGCACACACACACACACCTGGTCTCCCACAAGCTTTCTTCATTTTAGCAGCCCAATTTTGTGTCGGTGGGTGTTGTTGTTTCCATTAAACAATTAGTCAGACAACCTCGCTGATCTACTGCAAATCATCCACATCAACTAGTAGCTCTTGGTCTTCTTTTGCAGGCTGGCGTAAGACTTCCAGGCAGTCATAATGTCCAACATTTCTCATTGGTCATATTTAGTTCAGCACTGATGGTGCCACATAAGAGCAGCCCATCCAATAAGAGGAGTGTGGCAAGTTATATTC
The DNA here is from genome assembly GCA_029215795.1 of Anniella stebbinsi. NCBI lineage: Eukaryota > Metazoa > Chordata > Lepidosauria > Squamata > Anniellidae > Anniella > Anniella stebbinsi. The sequence continues at coordinate 9,633,664 of JARDYH010000004.1, read as the reverse complement.
AGCATCTTAAATTGAGGGTTGGTTCAGAAGACACACAGGTGGCCCGCTTTTGCAAAAAGAAACCAAAACAACCGTGCTCGTAGAAAAAAACAGCCTACTTCTGCGAGCAGTATCAGAGCAGAGAGACACACTTAGGCAAGATTCCATGGATCAGAAAACCATTGCAAACCAAAACAAACTGAATTTAAGTTCTGAAAGTCTCTGCGTCAGTTTCTGTCTTGCGTTTCCATCTCCCTTCTGCAAATAATGATGGACAGAGATAAACGTTATCATCCTATTACTCATGTGCACCCCACTTCCAAGCTGTGAGACATTTCAGGAGTTCCAGCGCTTACCCAGGGGTCAGTTTTCTTCGAAGGAGGTTACTGGAAACTTAGGGCATTTCTGTGATATTCAGGGTCCACAGCATTAATGCTCCCAACGGATTCCTGTGCCCCATCAGAGCAGCACTTTGAATTCAGCTCAGAAATATGAACAAAGCATGTGCTGTGCCACTCAGCTGTGGCCTCATCCTGGGAGTTTGTGGACCACTTGTGTGAGCAGCTATTTATGGAAGAGACCAGTGGAAGCTGGTGGCGCTGATGTCAGTGGGGCAGTGAATCTGTTTCGGGTTTCAGTCAGAACCAGTCGGCAAGCTAAAGGAGCTATCCAAGGTTCTGAATGAAATCCGGAGCAGATTTACCACCCCACTAAAATCAGAGACACCAGCCTTCCCTGGAAGACACCCTGGTGAATCGCCATCTCCACAGATGTTGCTGAACAACTGATCAACATATCCTTTACAACAGCCTTCCCCAACCTAGTGCCCACAAGATTTATTGGGCTGCAACTCCCGTCTGGTACTTGTATGCCTTTCTTCCTTCCCCCCTCCTCTTCCCCATCACAAATAAACTTAAAACCTATTTCAAGGGTTGAATGTGCTTCCTTCCAAGTAAGCCCTGCTACTAAATCCAGAGCCTTCTGCTGAGTTATTGTTAAAGTTTCATGCCGAGTGCTTCGAAATAGAGATTGCCAGTTCTTAAGCCCTAGAAGGTCCTGTAAGGTAAGAGTCCCCTGATTTGGGCTGAGGTGGATGTATGGGGTGGCAGAAGCCTACCTTGGTAATTGTTTGTCCCTGCCCGATTCAAGGTGCTGGTTTTAACCTATAAAGCCTTACACAGCTTGGGACCACAATACCTAATGGAATGCCTTTCCCGACATGAACCTACCCATACGCTACGTTCAACATCTAAGGCCCTTCTCCGAGAGCCTACTACGAGGGAAGCTCGGAGGTCGGCAACAAGGGAGAGGGCCTTCTCAGTGGTGGCCCCCCAGTTGTGGAACGATCTCCCTGATGAGGCCCGCCTGGCACCCACATTGTTATCTTTTCGGTGCCAGGTCAAGACTTTCCTCTTCTCTCAGGCATTTAGCGATATCTGAGGAGCCTGAGGTTTGTTTTTGTTTTTGTAGCTTTTTGGGTTGTTGCAGTGGTTTTAAATGTATGTGTGTATTGTGTGTATGTTATATGATTTTGCTGTTTTAATTTTTGTATATTGTTTTTAACAGTTTTTAATTCTATGTAAACCGCCCAGAGAGTTTCGGCTACGGGGCGGTATACAAATGTAATAAATAAATAAATAAATAAATACACTGGGAGCTAGGGCAACCCCTGTTCTCCCTTCACACGGTTGTAGCTTCCTCTACAAGCTGGAGAAGGCTGCCTTACACACACACACACACACACACACTCACACACACTAAAAGAAATGTCAGCTTGTGATCAGCAAACTAATCACGTGAATCAACTCTAACTCTGAGATTTATTGGCCTGTCATTTTTTTCCCTCTACTCGACTCATCCCATTCAAGTATTTGCTCCATCCCAGTTCACAGACTTGCAAATGTACATTTGGCAAGGGAACAGGACCCCGCTACTTCTAGCGTCACTGTCCTCTAGGAAATGAAACAAAGGGGCTATTATAGATCCCCTGCGAAGCACACAATCACTTGCTTGTTGCAGGCACTTGCCAGAGGCCATATTCTGTGACCACGCCTTTTCCCTCTGGCCTCCAGTCACACAAGTCGCAGCCAAGTGCTATTTTTGTGAAGCCCTGAACTCCCCAATTCATGTTCCTAAAGTGGCCCAGCTCCAGACATGCCATTGCTTGAGCTATCCACATGGGCTTAGCTGATTTATGTATTTGAGCCGGGCGTGATGGTGGTGTGAAATCAGTGCTCACATGCTTTGCATGAAGAAAGTCCCAGGTTCAGTGTTCACCACCTCCTGTGAAACAATGTCAGGCAGGGGCACTGAGAACAAACCCTGCCTAAAATCCCTGAAAGGCGTCCCTGGTCGAAGTAAACAGGATGGGGATTCAGGGTCTCTGCTCCTTGCCAGAAAGAACATTCTGCTCCAACTACCCTGGGACTGCAGAGTGGAATGGAGACACACGTTAACCTTTGCCCTAGGTTCCCATCAGCCCCTGTCAACATTAGAGTGTCCATATGGAAAGGAGGACAGGGCTCCTGTATCCTTAACAATTGTATAGAAATGGGAATTTCAGCAGGTGTCATTTGTATGCATGCAGCACCTGGTGAAATCTGCTCTTCATCCCAACATTAAAGCTGCAAGAGCCCTGCCCTCTTTTGTATCTGCTCTCTCTGGTAGGGTGACCACATTTGGGAAAACAAAAAAGAGGACCCTCAGTGGGGTGGGGGGTGGGAAAGTGGCTTTCCGGGGCCTCTGGAAAGCATGTCATTCACCCCCACTGCTTTAAAGGCCCCAATTGGAGCAGAGGAGGGGAATGTGTGTCATTCCCACCCTCCACTGCTCCAATCAGGTCCTTTTCTATAATGTCCAGGGATGACATACTTTCCCCTGTAAGGTCCTGATTGGAGCAGTGGGATAGAAATAACCCACCTCCAGAAAGCTCGTCATTCCCTCCAACCACGCTAATGTGGCCTTAAAGGGGAAAGCTTGTCTTTCCAGGACATTATAGAAAATTACAGAAAATCCCCCTTGACACCCAGGATAGAACAAAAACCAGGACAAATCTGGGGAAATCCTGGCAGTTGGTCACCCTACCTGGTATAGCTCCTGCAGCTTTAACTGTTGGGATGAAGAGGGGATTTCACCAAGTGCTGCATGCCTACAAATGACACCTGCTGAAATTTCCTTTTCTGTACAACTGTGAAAGATATAGGAGCCCTGTTCCTTCTTTTAATACGGGCAACTGTCAGGGATGCTGGCTGTTGTAGTCCAAAACATCTTGAGCGCACCAGATTGAGGAAGGCTGCTAAATGGAACATAGGAAGCTGTTTTATATTGACTCAGACCACTGGTCCATCTAGCGCAGTATTACCAACACGGACTGGCAGCGGCTCTGCAGAGTAACAGGCAGGATTCTTCCCTTGCTGTACCTGGAGAACCCGGGGATTGAACCTGGCACCTTCTGCATGCAAAGCATGTGCTCTGTCATACTGAGCTATGATCTCACCAATCTGGGTTCATCCAGACTGCATCCAGGACAGGGGGTGTATCAAGATTGCCCTCCTGAACCCATCTTGCATTTGGCTCTTACAGCCTAAGGGGAATACTTGGGGCAATGGATTTGTGGCAAGTCAATCTATCACTCAAGAGGGAAACTATTATCACAAAAGAGCGTAAATATGGCCAGACACACTGCATAGAAAGAGGTCATTTGGAAAGAGTGTGGGAGCTCCAAAACTTAATGGGAGCCACCATATGTTGCTTGCTCCAGCTGAGGCCTTCGGGGCTGCTGATCATCATAATCATTATTTATTTAGATTCATAAAAGTGGTTTTACGGCACCTCAGAGATTAACAGGCTTATTGCACCAAGAATCTCATAAACCAGAGCCAGCGCATCAACCGCATGTGCTCCAGCGGGCCTTTATTGATCCAGTTTTCTGGGACTCCTTCCTTGTAACTTACGCTCCCTGCATTTTCCCTATTAACCATTTTGTTAGTGTGGAGTTACTTCACGTTTTGGCTTCTTCCGCCCTTGGTCTCATGAAATGCAGTCTCACCTAGGGCAGGGGAAAATCTCATCTTGTGCATGCACATGGAAACAAATGCACATGAACACTAAGCTATCATGTAGCATATAAGGCCAGATCTACACCAAGCAGGATATAACACTTTGAAAGCGGTTTGAAAATGGTATATGTAAGGTTTCACAGGTCCTAACAGTTGTCAAGACCATTATAAACCATTATAAAAGAGTAGTGTAGATCCTGCCCAGGAGACATTGTAGACTGCTAAGCATGAGGTTTTAGGACAGTTATGGTATTGTTGTTTAATTGTATGCCTTTCTTAAACCAATAGAATGAACACCACACAGACCTATGGTCCTATTGAAGTCCACCAAGATAAGAGCCTTTAGTGTGGTGGCTCCCTTTCTGTGGAACTCTCTGCCTCTGGAGGTCAGGCAAGCACCAACACTGTGTTGTTTCCAGCACCTCTTAAAAACATCTTTATTTCAAAAAGGCTTCCTTGACTGTCCAGCCATTGTTTTTAGCAGTATTCTGTTTTTTGTTTGTTTGTTTTCTTTAAAAAGTATTTTTTAAAAATAATAAAATAATACGGAGTTTTATTCTTTTATTCTTCACCACTCCAGAATCTGTCTAGATGTGGAGGGGTGTATAAAACTTGTAAAATAAATAAAGAAACCTCTGTATACAACCCTTAGCATTTTGAAGGAAGGTTGGAATACAAAAATGCCCTGCTGGAATGGGATTTACAGCCTGCCTTAGCGATTATTCCAAGACAAATCCATTCCCCATCTTCATTGCTTAAATCCAGTCCCATCTCACTGATGCTGAAAAGACTATTTGCAAACAGCTGACTTCCCCAGTTATGACACTCCAGTTTTGAATGGGAAATTCCACCCCAAACTGAGACCTTTAGTCTTTCTATCATTTCTAATTGTTCAAACAGGCATCGAATAGGAAATCTCATAAACTGCCAGCTGTCAAACAGGAAAATATTCATAAAATACTGTCAGAACACTAAATACCATTGCATGTCAGCTACTAAACAACAAGTCAAATGCTGTCTGCTCTCAAATACTATTGAACGAACACACACACACACACACAGAGTTTAAATTATATAAAATTATTCATGGTGTGGACAAAGTGGATTGGGAGTAATTTTGCTCCCACTCTTATAATACCAGAACTGGAGTAATCCATTGAAGCTGAGGAGTGGTAGGTACAGAGAAAGAAAAGCAAGTAAAGTACGTCGTTAAACCATGCAATTTGCTACCATGAGAAGTAGCTATGGCTACCATCTTGGATGGCTGTAAAAGGGGATTAGACCCCCTTTTAAAGAGGGATGGATAAGAACGTAAGAACCATGCTGGATCAGACAGAGGGTCCATCTAGTCCAGTACTCTGTCAACCCAGTGGCCAACCAGCTGTTGACAAGGAACCCACAAGCAGAACATGAATGCAACAACACCCTCCCACCCGTGTTCCCCAGCATCTGGCATATATGGGCTTACTGCCTCTGATACTGGAGGTAGCATATGGCCATCAAGTCTAGTAGCCATTGATAGCCTTCTCCTCCAGGAACTTAACCAATCCCCTTTTAAAGCAATCCAATTTGGTGGCCATCACCACATCTTATAGTAGTGAATTCCATAGTTTGACTATGTGCTGTGTGAAGAAGTTCTACCTTTTATCTGTCCTCCTGAATCTCCCACCAATCTGCTTCAAGGGATGACCCCAGGTTCTAGTATTATGGGAGAGGGAGAAAAACGTCTCCCTCTCCACATTCTTCGCACCGTGCATAATGATGAGGCTACCAACTGTTACGTACTCATCATGATGGCTATATATGACCTACAATATCTGATGCAGCATGCCTCTCTATACCAGTTACTCAGGACAGGAGCAGGAGAGTATTTTTGCATCCGTGTCCAGTTATGGGCTTCCCACGCGCATCTGGTTGCCCATTGTGGGAAGAGAATGCTAGCTGTACAAGCCTTTGGTGTGTTCCAATATAGTTCTTCTTATGTTCTTAAAAGGTTGTTGGCATGGCTCTCCCATGTTATTCATCTAATCGATTTATTTTAAGATTTATAAATGCACTTTTCCTTCCCACAGGAAATGCAAAAGAGTTCATCTTTCAAAGGCAAAACAACATCAGTGAAAGAATGGAAACACAGTACTGACACAGATCAAATTTAAAGACAGCAGCAACCAGGAAACTGCATGAAAGCAGGTAACACCAAAAACCTAACCACTTTCCAGCAAAAGCTAAAGCCATAAATGTATGTCTGAGAAAAGGGAGAATATTTCTTTGTTGCTTCTAAGTGATTGTAAGGGGCAAGCCCCTGCAATGTTATTTCCGATATAACTTCAATTTATCACCGCATAGCCATCATTTCTTAAAAGGCTTTTTACCAGTATTAACACTACCTTCACACATGCATAGTTCATCACTGGGTGACTATCACACCAAAGTGCTAACTTGCATGTGCGAATAAACTATGGCAGGCCAAACATCACCAATATCAACGCTCATCATTTTGTGCTTCGTTTTGTGCTTCATGGAATTGGTGCTCTCATTTAGCTGTGAATCATCAAAAGTCCAGACTTCAGTGGAGGCTGGTGACTCCAATGTCAGTGGGATGGTGAATCTGCTCCAGGTTTTAGTCAGAGCCAGTCAGACCTCTGCACCATTAGAGGTCTGACTGGCTCTGACTAAAACCTGGAGCAGATTCACCATCCCACTGACATTGGAGTCACCAGCCTCCATTGGGTTCAGTCAGCAGGGGATGAGATTTAGGCCCCCTCCACAAGGATGCGCTTTTGCGCCCGGTTCCGGGATTATGCGCATTATCGCGGAGGCGCATTTACGCCTAATCCCTCTGCACGGGAGGCGACGAGAGGCGGCGAAGCGCATTAATTCATGTCCAAAAAGCGCTTTAGAAGACGTTAACGCGCATAATCGCTTGTTCACACCGCGATAATGCGCTTTAACGGCCGGAGAAAAATAAAAGTCGCTATTTAACGCGCATTCGAAAATGCGCATTATCGGGGAAATAACGCGCCTGTACGCCCATTTTGCGCTCCGCTGGTGTGGAGGTAAAATTTATAATGAGCCTCTAAGGCTCATTAAACGTCTCGTGTGGAGGAGGCCTTAGTCTGGACATCAGACTAAATGGAACCAATGACCTAGGGAGGTGGTGGGCTCTCCTACACTAGAGGCATTCAAGAGGCACCTGAACAACCATCTGTCAGGGATGCTTTAAGGTGGATTCCTGAATTGAGCAAGGGGTTGGACTCCATGGACTTATAGGCCCTTTCCAACTCTACTATTCTATGATTCTATTAAGCGATGTATATGCATGTGTGAATCATCCTTGTTTGGGGAAGCACCGTTCATCAGGAGATTCTCTGGCAAAAGCTTCATTGAAATGAATGTTTTGCAAGAGAAATATTCTGGCCTGTGCCAAGATTTTTTTCAAAATCCTCACACTGGGCAGCCTTCCCTTACCTGGTGCCCTACAGAGTTTATAATTATTTATTTGTGAAACTTCTATACCGCTTAATATAATAAAATCCTTAGGCAGTTTTTATATGCTGGACTGCAAATCCCATCAACCCCAAGCCCCCTCCCTCCCCCCACCCCGCCAAGACAGCACGACCCTCTGGGGTTGTGACTGCATTCAGGAAGGGGGTCAAGACACATCTTTTGAATTTGCCACAAAGGATCTCACGTAACTCTGAAATGTAAAGATTTGTTATCATGTTTGCTAATTGCTGCTTGCCAGGCAATTACACAGAAGTGGAAAAAAACTGGACGATTTGAACTTACCTGCATGGTACCGAAATATATGGTCTGTGGCAATATCAGAAAAAATAACTCACGATTTGTTTTTAATCCAAGGAAAAACAGAACCACTATCTTTTTTACGCTATATGGTGGAGATCCATTCAACATACGTCACGACCGGACTTACAACCATATACGCCCGGTTCAGCTTTGAGCATTTGGACATTATAACAACAAATGAAGATCACACAGCACACTTATTAATTTCTAAGGCTTACAGCTTCTGATAGTGGAAATGGCAACACACTTTTGTTACCACCTCATACCCATAGGCAGCTGCTGGTGTCCTGTAGGGTGACCAGATAAAATCCAGGTCAGGGCTCATGTAACTTTAACAGTTGTAGAGAAAAGGGAATTTCAGCCAGTGTCATTTGTATGCAATTAGTTCCTGGTGAAATTCCCTCTTCATCACAACAGTTAAAGTTGCAGGGGCCCTGCCTTCTTTTGTATATGGTCATTCTAGTATAGTGCCTGCAACTTTTACTGTTGTGATGAAGAGAGAATATCACCAGGAACTAATTGCATACAAATGACACTGGCTGAAATTCCCTTTTCTCTACAACTGTTAAAGTTACATGAGCCCTGACCTGGATTTTATCTGGTCAGCCTAGTGTCCTGCTGCCTTGAAAGGCCTCATTGCTGGCACTGTTCCTGCCTTTACATTCTGTGGCCCCAACTTAGTATTACTCTGAGGCATTGTGGGAAATTAGAATCACGGTGACTCAGGAACGGACTGGAGCCATGACTGCCACCAAAGAAGGAAGAAATTAGGGTGACCGTATGGAAAGGAGGACAGTGCTCCTGTGTCTTTAACAGTTGCATAGAAAGGGGAATTTCAGCAGGTGTCATTCGTAGGCATGCAGCACCTGGTGAAATTCCTTCTGCATCACAACAGTTAAAGCTGCAGGAGCCATGCCCTTTTTTGTATCTGGTCACTCTAGTATAGTTCCTGCAGCTTTAATTGTTGTGACGAAGAGGGAATTTCACCAGGTGCTGCATGTGTACAAATGACACCTGCTGAAATTCCCTTTTCTATGCAACTGTTAAAGATACAGGAGCCCCGTCCTCCTTTCCATATGGTCACCCTAAAGAAATGCATTTCCGAAGTACGTTGGGCTTTACTAAACACAGGAACTTTGGAGAATCTCTCTCTTCCTGACTTCTCTCTGTGTATTATCCATGGCTGCAGAATTTGCTATGGGCTTGTTAGTTAAAGTGGCACAGCGGAGGAAAGCCTGAGCTTTAAATCAAGACGTCCACAGCTTGAAAATTTGGAATGAACCTTTTTCTTAATCATTTACCCCCACCCCAACCCTTATTTTAAGGAACTCAAGGCTGTGAACATGATCCCCCATTTTATCTTCACAATATCCCTCTCAGGTAGATTAGGCTGAGACACAGTGACAGGCCCAAGGTCACCCAGCGAGATAAATGCCTCCGTCTAACCACTACACTAGGCTGACCAGATAAAATCCAGGTCAGGGCTCATGTAACTTTAACAGTTGTAGAGCAAAGGGAATTTCAGCCAGGGTCATTTGTATGCAATTAGTTCCTGGTGATATTCCCACTTCATCACAACAGTTAAAGGTGCAGGCACTATACTAGAGTGACCAGATACAAAAGAAGGCCCCTACAACTTTAACTGTTTTGATGAAGAGGCAATTTCACCAGGAACAAATTGCATACAAATGACACTGGCTGAAATTCCCTTTGCTCTACAACTGTTAAAGTTACATAAGCCCTGACCTGGATTTTATCTGGTCACCCTACACTACACAAACTCCACAAGCCAGCTGAATTGCCTGTGAAATTTCAGAAATGCCATATTATTTTCCCTGGGAAGGAAAGGAAACTCCACACCTCAAACCTGTTTGGAAAGTAAGTTAGGGAGATTGCACCCCCCCCCCCCCCAGCATCTCAGCACATGCAGGCACATATTCAGAAGCGGACATGGTTCCCGGAAGCTTTGGGGAATGCCGTTTGTTCCTTACAATTACAACAAAACACACAATTTGGCTGCTAATGATAGTACACCTGTTTATTTTCAAGTTAGTTATATTTATGTATGTGTAATTAAACCTATCTCTCTGTGTGTGTTTATTTTAACCAAAGTGGCAAAAACTGTTGGTTGTTTAAATAATGTGTGCAGATAATTAGTTAGAGACCTTTTGCAATTTTTTTTAAAAAAATATCCCACCTGGTGCTGTTGTATTCATAGGCACCTGATCACCAAGCAGATGGGAGCCTGCGGTGAAGGTGGCAGATGGAACAATCTCCAGGAAAGAGGGTCACGCGGTCAGTGCAGTCGGAAGGCTCAGTCTGGATTATGCACCATCCGGAGGGCTGCCGTTTTTCCTTCCTCCCCCCCCCCTCTTTTTTTTTGGGCACAAAAGAGACCATTAGCAAGCTTCAATTAGGAAGCAAATGTGTCCAGGCCTCGTGTCTGATGGAAAGGTGTCCAAGAGTGAGGGTGGAGTCAAACAGGAGGATAAGGCCCAGAGGAAAGGTTCCTGTTTTGAAGTAAGATACAGCGTGGGATTTTGTTTTTAATGTACTGTTTCTGACATGGTATAGCCTTCTTGTAGAAATGTAGCACCTCCTACTGCATGTGGGGAGGTGAGATCACTTCTTTGAAAAAACTCCCATGGCAAAATTTTCCCGCATCTAGAAAGCTCACACATCAGGGTCAACACATTCACGGCAGTGTGAGCACGTTTGAACCTGGGCAGGAAGGGGAAAGGTAGGGACAATTCTGGGCAAATAGAAATTTAGCATGGCAAGGAGAAGACCAGATTAGAACCCTCCCTTGACCTAGTTTTCTTTGTGGAGGGAAAGTTAATGCCCTGCTATATGATTGTCCTATGAGCCTCCTCTTGCAGTCTGAAACAGCACAGCCTAGAGACTCAGGTTTACCTCCATAAGGGAGCTAGGCCTTTGTCTCCAGCAATGGTTGGAAGACACCTGGGTTTGAAAACATGTCTTGGTCCAGGACCCAATGTTTAGCTTGTGGGCATCCCATAGGTATCTGGTTGGCCACTGTGGGAACAGAGTGATAGACTCAATCCCTGGTTTTCACTGCAAAGCCCATGGGCCAATGGTGGCTCACAAAAGCTCAGATGGTGGACCAGGAGGAGGTGTAAATTGCGCGCTCCCTGAACCACCCCTACCAGGAGGACCTGCCACCTCCACGCTGTCCCCCCCTTGGTGCTGCTGCTGCCACCACCTATGAGGAGAACCTGAAAGAACTGGGCATGTTTAGCCTGGAGAAGAGAAGACTGAGGGGAGACATGAGAGCACTCTTCACTGCCCCACTGACGTTGGAGCCATCAGCCACATGGAATCCCCAGTGAGTTTTTTGCCATATGGAAGCCCTCCCTTCATATATGCCCTGCCTGTTGCAGTGGTTAGAGCCGCCTCCCTCAACCAAGCAACCATCATTCTCAGCCAGCTGGGAATGATGGGTGTTCCAATCCAACACATCTAGAGGGTATCTGATTGGGGAAGGCTGGATTAGAGTGTTGGGTTAGGGCTGGAGAGACCCATATTCAAATTCCCATTCATCCATGAATTTCACTGGGTAGCCTAGGCTCAGTCATGGTCTTTCAGCCTAGTTGGATGGTAGGAACAACTCCAGACACCAGGGGGCGATACAGAATGTCCTGAAGGTTGATCAGTTCCTCATTCCTGTTTCCCTCCCCTTCCTCTTCTTTTCCCCTTTTCTTCTTCTGTTTCTGCAACAAGAACTATGCAGCTCTCTCCCTGAAGGAAGCAATTAACCACATCTCATGCTATTGCTCACTTACTCTCAGGCACCCAGCTTTAGGGGGTACTTGTAGTTAAACCGTGTAAGATAGGCTTCGCTGACGATGTATATAAAAGCACTAATGAAGTTAGTTCATTTGGACTTCTTTTAAACAGGCCGTCACCTGCGTTTATTGCCTCCAATATGAAATGCTGTGTAGCCACACTTTCTCTATATGAAGCGACTCTGCTGTAAGTCACACCAGACTTCCCAATAAGCCTAACCTACCTCGCAGGCCTGTTGTGAGGATAACATGGTGGTTGGGGAGAACCATGTATGCTGCCTTCAGCTCCATGGAGAAAAGTTGGGAGCTAAATGTAATAAATATAGGCTGACCATATGAAAAGGAGGACAGGGCTCATGTAACTTTAACAGTTGTAGAGAAAGGGAAATTTCAGCCGGCGTCATTTGTATGCAAGTCATATCTGATGAAATTCCCTCTTCACTGCAACAGTTAAAGCTGCAGGGGCCCTGCCCTCTTTTGTATCTGGTCACTCTAGTATAGTGCCTGCAACTTTAATTGTTGTGATAAAGAGAGGATTTCACCAGGTACTAACTGCATACAAATGATGCCGGCTGAAATTCCCTTTTCTCTGCAACTGTTAAAGTTACATGAGCCCTGTCCTCCTTTTCATATGGTCAGCCTAAATAAATAAGACAGAGAAACAGCAGGCAGAATCACATATATATTTTTAACGTTGGAATCCAAACGTGATGTAGATTTCTCCTAAAGGTCCCACGAGCATTGCGGCTTCATATCATTCACATTTAGTCATCCTCACATATTCTTTCGTGATGAGAAAACATGGCGTCAGAATTGGCGTGCAGTCCAAGGTTTTCAAACACTGTCATCATCGCAGGCCTCATTTGCCCAAACAGCATCAACTTTGGTTTAACGCAGGCTGAACGCCCTTTCACACCTGCACTGTTATGGGACCCATTTCTTAAGTTTATCAGTCAACCTTTCCACCCATGACTTGACTTGGCTTTGCGATCTCCACGTTTTCCCATGACCTACATCCCAAGACAAGCATTTAATATCCCCCGTATAATGTAGAACTGGCTCAGGTTTAATCGTTGCCAAAAAAGAAAAAGAAAAAAAGAGGACCTTATAGTTTCCAGAACTTGCAAAGGGAGAAAAAATAAGTCGGTGGAACATAGAAATGCTGTCTTGACGTGTCTTTCTGGTTCATTTCGGTGATGGGGGGGGCTGCATCTCGAGATCCTATTCTCTATGCTAATGAGAGCAAATGGGAGTGGTTTACAGCTTGGCTGGGCCTCCGAAGAGCATTCACAAAATTAAGTCCAGACTTTCACTTGGCGTCCAAAACCTTCACCGTATCAACAAATCTTACAAAGTGTAATTGTCCAGTTTCTTAGGGAGGATGGGGGCCTTACATTAGGGAGCAGGGAGGTGAGGGTGAAGTATTTTCCCATGGCACCCTTCTTAGGCAGACATGGAACCCAAGGAAATGTGTTAGGTGAACCTTAAACTGGCAAAACAGGATGGATTAGAATGGGACTCTCAATTTTTTCCTGACAGGCATCTGTAGGGGTTGACAATTGTGTGTCTGCTCAACCTTGAAAGTGGCATAAACCATGTGGAGGCAGGATGGATGAGTGGAGGGAGTGTGGCCGGTGGGGCTCTTGGAGCATCCACCCAGCAGCACTTGCCCAGCGGCATCCACATTGGGGGGGGGGGAGCTTCTGTGGTGGAGGAGGAGCATGGTGGTGTAGGCACCCCGCTCTACTTCATGGGAGGGACAGCTCTGACCATGAACCACCAGGCACAGCCAGGTTCTCCCCTCTGTCTTCCCAAGTGCCATCACCTGCCCCCCTGCCCCGCCAGTTTCCATCCAACTCACCAAGCTCCACCCTTGACTCATGAGGCACCTCCTCTTAGCTCCCAGGCTCCACCCCCTTGAGTCTCCACCTGGCCTGGCAACTCTGCTCATTTGGCACAAGGTAACTGGAACAACTTGGATGGAGTTATGCCCAGGGATAATACGATGCACCTTGCCTGCAGGTTTATCATGCAGCAGTCACACTCACAGGATCAAGGTGAGGAGGACTGGGCTTGCCTTGGTCCAACCTGAGAGGATTCAGTTAGGAGACCAGCGCCCCTGTTTAAATGCTTACTCTACCACGTCTCATATTAGTGCATGCATAGACCAGGGCTTCATCTCTCAGCCACAACACCAGGGACGGGGAATGTTGTTGGACTGCAGCTACCATCGTACCTCACCATTGGCTATGCTGGCTGGGGCTGATGGGAATTGTAGTCCAACTGGAGGAACACATTTTCCTCACTGGTGCACTATACCATACTATCTTCTCTAATGCGAACAAAAAAGTTTTTTTTAAAAAAATGAGACCCCAGTGTGGAACTGGAACCATCAACAGAAAGAAGGAAAAACACTTGTAGGGTCTCCTGCCAGGAAAAAAGGAGAAGATAAAGAAAAGATTTGGCTCTTTTGCAAGCCAAGGAGCATGCCTTAAGCATTAGACAAGGCAACTTGGCACCCATTGGTAGGGTGCTTTTGAAAGATCCCTCCTCCTCCTCCCCACCCCAAGCGATTTCACATTATTGTCAGAGGAAACCTGAACAATGAACACAGAGAGTTCAAAGCCCCCAGTGAAACAGAGCAGAGAAGGGTCACCTAATTGTCATTTATGAATAGGCCTGGGCATCTCATTTCTCCTTTTTTCAAAACAAAACAAAACAAAATTCATTGGATCATCATGTGCTGGATCCTGCTCATGAAGTGGTTTTGTTAGCTTGATGCATGATAACACACACAGTAACTGGAGTGATTGGAAACATGCTAAGCAAAATCTCACAGCTTCACCCAGTAACTTACTGGGAGTTTTGCCAATAATTTCAGAGAGAAAACTAGGGAGGAACAGAGAGGCATGGGCAGGGAGCTAGATCAAGTCCTCTAGAAATCCCCAAACTTTATATTTTTGACCTCGCTGTTTTTACCAAGGCAAATGCCTGGGAAGTCTCTAAGGTGATGGCATCTAAAACTGGCTTGAGAAAATGAGCAAGCTGATTCTTCAGAGGAGGGTCTCTCTCTCTCTCTCTTTCTGTCTCTTTTTAAAAAACCTGCCTGAAGCTCTTTGTCTGAGTATCTTGGATACCAGAGAACTCCCACGCTTGTCAAAAGTGAAGACCAGCTACAACAGTTACTGGGGGATGGGAAAGGAATTGAGAGAAGAGCCAAATGATGCAATTATGCACATCATGGGACAATGGGCAATTATAATATTTAAATGACAAGATGGTCCAAGATAAACATACTCACTCTCTCTCTTTAATTGTGTAGGCCTCATTTAATATAGCGTGAGCATAAATGGAACATTAGCGTTGATCTTAATTCGTAAAACATGGAATAGCCTGTTTCTTTCTGGTGATATGGCGATTACATTTCAGTAATTTAATGCAAAGTAATGCAATGCTGAGCACAACCCGATACCTGCAACACCTACCACTGACTAATTCATTCAGACTGCAAATCTCCATTTTGAGACTGCAGACTAGGTGGCCACATCACCTGGTCAAATTTTGGGACTTCATGGTTTCTTCTGCCATCCCCTGCTTTTTGTACCGCTTAGCCTGATGAAGAGTTCTGGAGAACCCGAAAGCTTGCACATGCTTTTGGTGGAATTTTGGATGGTCCTAATCAAGTTATTGCCCAGCTGTGGATTTTGGAATTATTTTCTTGTGAACCAGCATAGCTATCTTTGCTATTGTTTTACATGTAAGTACACAAACACACCTTTCAATTCCTTCCTCCCTCCCACATTTTATAGTGATGCCTTAACTTTTTAAAAAGAACATTATCAGTCTGAGTTTACTGATGACACACACAACAGACAACCGGCACAGTGGATAACATTTATTTGTTGTATTTATTTATTTATTTCATTTCTATACTGCCCCAAGGCCTATTCAGTTCCAGCCCAAACTCCATATATATACTTTTTAAGCCCCAAAGCACCTTATTCTGACATTAAATTACAATCTGTTTATTTAAAGTCTTGCCTCCTCTAAGCAGGAGCAAACGAGTCCAGTTTGAAATGTACCACCTTCGTAATAAAACCGGGAGAGCGCACAAGCCATTGCCCTTTTAAGGCAAAAAAGACCCTGGTGCCTATTAGAAATTGACATGTAGGGGAACCTCCAGCTGCAAGCTCAATGTACAGACAATCATAAGACAGCCAAACCTTTGTTTATCACTGACCACCACCAGCAAGTATGTAGAATGCCTAAAGGGGTGCGGTACGGGGGAGTACTATTTCTCCGGGAAGCTGCCATCCATGTCACAGTTCAGGCAAGAATTCACTTTTCCCCAAACCATCTACTGTACTTTCCCCAATCTGTAAAGCTTGAGAATGTTTTAAGCTGTTTGTTTCAAATTGGCACCAATCCCAGCCCCGCTGGCCAAACTCATGCTGCGCAGCCTAACAGGGAAAAAGAATTAACACACTCAATAGAGCCTTATATACTACTCAATATAAATGATGACCTTTGGCAGCTTTTCCCATCATGACTATTCCAGTGAATATGTGTGGAACTTCAACAGTTCTCTTTGAGCGAGCAAGCGAGCGAGAGAGAAGGATGGACATCCAATTCCAGTTTCAAATCAGATTGAATTACTTTACTACACCACTTCTGTTCTTAAAGAAATAAAGCAACAGGAGATCCCAATCCCTGCCACTCTCCGTCAGTTAAAATAAAGACAGAAATCATATATATATATATATATATATATATATATATATAACAACCTTAGAGGAATCTAAGGGGAAAAAAATCTGTAAGTAACAACAACAAATAAATTACTAAAATGAAAAAGTAGCCAATTCTGAGGTTGCCCTGCCCACACTCCCCAAAACCACAAGGATTTTTGAAGGAATTTGGCAGCCAGGGGTCTTTTGTTTGGGAGCCCTTGAACACTTGCTGTTTCTATCTTTCCTTCGGAGCTGAATATGAATCTGCAGAACTAAATTGAGTTGATTTATGTAGAAAGAAGCAGAAAGCTCTCTCTGACACATACAAAAAGACCAGATGATCCTTTTTGAAGTTTGCATGCAGCTGTCCCCCCACCCCCCATACAAACTGGAACAATACAAAGGTGAGCTGGACATTTTATCACTTTGGAGAAAAAGAAGAAGTTGTACTCTGTCTAAAAGCCATCAGTTCTGCAAGGCCATTTGGTGGCTCAGAAACCAATTTAAGTACGCCCATACGTTATGGATCCCACCTTGCTGATTTAAAAATAAATAAATAAATAAATCTGTCTTACTTTACCAAGAGGATTTTTTTTTAATGCCCCATTAATTTTGGGCATTTTTTCTCCTCTTAGGAAGGCAGTTGAAGGGAAAATTCAATGCAAGAAGAGATTAGAGAACTGGCTTTCAGTGGTCTATACTGGAATGATTTACCAGAGATTGGCCAGCCTTTAGAACATTTTAACCATTGTACACACAGGCAGATACCTGAAAGTATTGTCAGAAGGCAGGATATGTCTGGCTGTCTATGCATTGCCTATGCCACATGCACAAGATTGTAGGCTTCATTTATCTGGAACACATCTGACACCTGGTTCTATCATTGGACAATCACTAACCAGGATTAGACTTTCCATGTGTACAAATGACTTAAAAGGGAAGGGGTGGTGGTGGTGATGGGGGGGGGGGGAGTCAGAAATCTGCTTTTACTTTACTACTCTTTTAAT
Source organism: Anniella stebbinsi (assembly GCA_029215795.1). Lineage (NCBI taxonomy): Eukaryota > Metazoa > Chordata > Lepidosauria > Squamata > Anniellidae > Anniella > Anniella stebbinsi. The sequence continues at coordinate 9,616,277 of JARDYH010000004.1, read as the reverse complement.
CACTGTGACCAGAATATAAAAAGGTGGTTTTAAAGCATGTTAAAGGAACACTAACCCACTTGAAACAAACATGATCAAGCAACTGCAAACATAACACACCCACCCCCGCCGCCACCCCCAAGTGAGAAAGGATCATCCCCAGCCTTGTCACGAATTAGGAGTACTCCAGCCAGTGGCGTGGTTGTTATTCTGGATTAATTTGGAGTGCCTTTTTAAGTGGAGAGAACGGCCCTCATATTTAACTGGGTCACTCCGGCCAGATCTACCCCTTGTGTCAACTTATTACGATCCCATTGTGGTAACGCTACATGCCTCTGGGGATTTATGCCTGGTGGGACACACAATGGCGTTTGCTGCAGTATTTTGGATAATGTGGAATAAAAGGCAGGAAATAAAGCAGTGCCCCAACAGCTATCAATGCACTTCAATGCTGCTATAAAGCAAGGGTGTAGATCTAGCCTCCGACGACATTTGGATACTAATACTAGCAGTGTCAAGGATCCACCAAGCTACACTTAGATGTGCCAGGCAGCTTTAGCGGAAGGGAGTCCAGAAGCCTAAGGATTGAACGCTTTAGAAGGAGAAATGATGAAGGCAGAAGGGCATCCCACCCTAAGCTTCAGAAACAGGGCAGGGTCAGCATTCAAATTCGTTCTCACCTACCTCACGGGGTTGTTGTGTGAGGATAAAACGGAGAGGGTAACATGGAGATCGAGTGAGCCGCCACGGGTCCCTTGCAAGGGGCAAGGCAGGATAGGAATGTAAATAAGAAAGAAAGAAATTACTTGATCCAGATGTAAGTGGGAATAACTGGGCGGTGGGGGGGGGGGGGGACGGGACAATGCCACAACCGGTCAAAAGGAGGCAAAACTCCAGGGATGGCGCCCTTGAAGAAGTGGTTTGGGTACCACACCGGGAGACCGACGTCCGTTTCCCCGGGGTCCCCCTTAGGGGACTTTTCCCGGGGTGGGGGTGGGTGGGAGAAGGGTCCCCCAAGCATTTCCCCGAAGAAGGAGCCCCGGATCGCCGCCACTTACCAGCTGTAAAGTGCAGAGCAAAATCAAAGTGCAGCGCCCGGTGCAACATCCCATCCTTCCCGAGGCTCGTGGGGGGAACCACCCCGTCGGGCAAGCAGCAGCGGAGCGGGCGAGCTTCAGCCGGAGCTGCCGTCCACCATCTCCGATCTTCCCGCGCGGACGGGGCGGGCGGGCGGACTCCCTCGCCGGAGTTTTGTCCTTCCTTGGGAAGCAGCAGCCCGGGCTGAGCTCCGCAAACAGCTGCTGCTCAGCAGCCAGGGAAGTGCGCCGGGCGCTTTGTGCAAGAGCCCCGCTCTCGGAAAGCTCTACCTTGGAGGGATGGATGAGTGAGTGAGTGGGTGGGTGGGGGGGGAGATGGAGCTGGGGGCGGGGGGGAGGGAGGGAGGGAGAGAGAGAGAGAGAGAGAGAGAGAGAGAGAGAGAGAGAGAGAGAAAATACGTTCTTAAAAGGGCGATGCCAGACCAGGGGGCCCCTTCCTCAGTTCACATCGTCGAAGTTGCCTTAGCGAGCAGTGGAGGCTGGCGGCTCCGATGACAGCGGGGCTGGAGATCCGCTCTGGGTTTCAGTCGGAGCCGGACAGAACTCTAACGGAGCTATCCAAGGGACCGAACCTTAGCCCCACCCCACCCCCACGAAACCGGATTCAGCACCTTGGATAGCTCCTTTGGAGCTTTGACTGGTTCTGGCTGAAACCCAGAGGGGATTCGCAGCCCTGTTGACGATGGTTGCCGTCAGCCTCCACTGGCACCCCGCGTGGTCACTGGCTGTCGCTTTTCTTTTCTTTTGAGAGTGAGTTTTTTTCTTTCTCTTGCAATGGGTTGCAATATGCCCTCGACGTCATCCCGGCCCACATTTGCCCATTCGGAGATATTCAGGACACTTTTTTTTTTTTAGTCCAGTGTCAATCAGTGACCCCCTTTTAAGAAAACTGGGGTGCTTCCGGACAGGGTGGGAGGGGTTAAGGGGTCTGCCCCCCAATTTTTTCTACCCTCCTGTTTTATATATATATATATATATATATATATATGTGATAAACAGTTTACAGTTTTGTCTTTAAATGGCCTGCAAACCAGATGAACTCCCCTCCCCATATTTTTGCCGCACCCCCAAACTTTTAAGCTGGTTGCAGGCCTGGGTTCAAGCCAATGGGGTTGTAGCCAATATTCATCTAACTTAAGTTCTGTTCATTTCAACGGGTGTTAATTTAAGTAAAACTAACGCTGGGCCATGTTTCAGTGGCGGACCAGGTGCTTTGCATGCAGAAAGTCCTGGGTTCAATCACCGGCTTCTCCAGGTAGTGCTGGGGGGGGGGGGGGAACCCTAGCAAGCTGTTGCTGCCAGTCAGTGCTGACAATACTGGACTAGATGGACCAACACCCCCACTTGGTTTAAGGCAGCCTCTTATGTTCCTATCTGAAGATTTGATATTTGAAAGGCAGTGATGGTTGCCGATGCTTTTCTTTTGGGGATATGGACACTAATGATACTGTGCTACCTTACCTCTAGTATCAGAGGCAGTAAGACTATATACACCAGGTGCTGGGGAACATGGGTAGGAGGGTTCTGTTGCACTCATGTCCTGCTTGTAGGTTTCCTGTGGGCAACTGTGTGAATATAATACTGGATTAGATGGGCCCTGCATCTGATCCAGCAGGGCTCTTCTTATGTTCTTCTAGGTACAAGCCAGAGGGCTCCTAGCACTAGCACTCCGAAAGCACTTTGCATCCATCCCACCTTTTCCTTCTGAAGAGATTTTCTGCAGTGAGAAAAAGGCCGAGAAGAGTGGTGGGAAAACACGGGACGGTTATGAGTGGACAAAGTCGCCTGGAATCCCCCTCCCACCCCACCCCTAAAATCCCATGAATGAGGAAAGGCAATGTTGTGATAAAGCCCTTGCTTGGAAGCACCCTGACACTGTATTATATTACTTTGGAATAAGAGCATTTAATTCAGTTGGACTTTCCCCCCTGAGTTAACATGATGCCTCCCTTTCTGCATCCTTGTACAGCATTTCACAGGTGTATATGGGAAAAGTAAGATTTTTCATGGTTATGGTAAATGACGTTGCTTGTCCAAAATTGTATGTGGAGGCTGTTGAAATATGTGTGTGTGTGGGGGGGGGGGAAGCATATTACTTAGCTGTTTTAGGGTGCAATCGTAGGTATGTTTAATTTGGTCCTCAGCCTTTACTGTAGAGACAAGTTGCTCACATACTGAATAGACACAGCATATTCTGCACATTTATAGGGCAAGGAGAACTCCCTGCTGAGCCTTTGCATCACCTGATCAAGTGCTAAGTCACCCCGGGTGCATCAGAGAGCAGGCTGCAGTTCCTCTTTCTACCAGCTGCATTGGGGGCGTTCAAGAGCAGTAGTTTAACAGGCTTCGGCTATTCGTGGCTCCCTCTTCTGGCAGTGCACAAAATAAGCAGCCAGTGTCTGAATCCCTGGTTTGAACATGCTAGAGTCTTCCATTGCCTGATTCAATGAAATCCAGAGCTTAGCTTGCATAGCAGCTTCCAAGATTGAAGTGAAAAAAATTAGTTATGGTCATGACTGATGAAACAGCCTCTCCTTTTATAAAAATTTATGGAGGATCTGAGCACAGCATCTCTGCCATAAATCCTCTTACATTTCCTGAATAGATTGCTCTCTCTCTCTCTCTCTCTCTCTTTCCTTCCGAGATAAGCAATACAAAATGCAGAGGGAGGTGATACCTTTTTATTTGACTATTAAAACATCAAACTGAAATGAGCACACTTGCTGAGATCGTTCACCCAGTGGGCCATGAAAAATGAAGATTTAGGAAGAAGTAGATACAAGTGCAAGGAAATGACGATATATCAAAAGAGAAGGGGATACAAGAGAAGGAGGAAGCAAAAATCAGATGCCTTTGCCCACTGGAATAATAAAAGGCTGTTGATCAAGGAATAAAATAAAAGGGATAAATGTAAACCAATATGAAACATGCAACTGGAGATTTATAATATCACTTTATATTGTGGGAACAATGGGAGGTTTTGCCCCACACTGGTCTCAGAAGATGAATGCAAGCCAGAGAAATGTAGGGGTTGGTGGTTCACTTGTGCAATTTTTATTTCTTTTATTTAAAAGACTTCTATGTCACCTTTCAGCAAAAGCTTCCAAGGCAGCTAACAATCACATTTTAAATTCAACAATTAATGTTAAATTAAAACAATACAATACTAAAAATCACAAAACAATAAAACAAAAGGAAGAGGAAACACAGGAATACAAACAGGGAAGCGGCAAGAATAAGTAGTCATTTATTTATATAAATACTTTTTTTAATCCTTCTCCTCAACCCATCAGCAAAAAAGAAAAGACACACAAGGAAAAACGGAAGGGACGGGAAGAGGAAAAATAATCCACTAGAAGCTCAGGAGAACAAGGGCTGATGTACACCTACAGCCCTTTTGCAACGGAGGAGGGATGATTGTGATGGTTCCCTGTTTCCGCGATCACTGCTCACGGGGCACATGTGAGGGAAGTTTCCTGCAATGGCAGAAGTGCCATTGCTGGAGGATAAGTGTCCCTTGATGGTGCTTCTGCATGCAGATCAGGAGAAGTAGGCAGGGCTAGGCAGATGACATGGCTATGGGGCTTTTTTATGAATCGGGAGGGACGCGCACGAATACAAAATCACAGCTACGCATGGGATGGATAGGAGGTACAGCAAATATGTGATGCTGTGCAGAGTTAGGTTTGTATTTAAAAAATACACATGTGCTAAAACACGCCAATAACTAATGAAAAAATGTGCTCAAAACAGGTCCGGCACACCTCCGAAACCACTGGACATGCCCCTGACAGCGGGTTGGCTTTAGGCTGAGCCAGGAACTTGCGCCGAACACGCGGACTTCAGGATTGTAACAAGAGAGATGGAAAAAACGTGACAAAAGCAGTCAGCGATATACCCGAATAACTGAGGAGTGGACCCAAAATCACAGCGGGATCAGCTGTGCGTCATGTGACCTGGTAGGGATGCCTTCGATACTATCCTGGACTAAACGGCTGGTGTAGACATGGCCTAGAGTTGTCTTCACTTGGCACCAGATTGATATTCATCTCTGGATAGCTATCATGGCAAGCACTGATTTGCATGTGTGAACTCAGTAATCATGGATACCACTGTATAGACGGAGCTACTGTTGAATTCACTGCTTCATATCTAATGGGTAAACTAGTCTTTTCCTCTCTGCTTTTGACTCTTTCTCTTCTTTCCCTGTGTTCCCAATTCTATCTTCGTGCATTCCTAGTCTTCTAAGAATAATGCATTTTTTGGTAACCCTTAAAATAATCCTGGAAGGAAGGTTAATGATGTTGATGATGATGATTAGCAGCCACAGTAGCACCCGTGTATTACAGATAGTACCGAAACTAAGTGAGAATGGCTTGCTTGAATTAAGGACACCTACTGAATAACTGCAGAGGCGAGATTTGAACTAGGGACTTCTGGATTTATTGATATCCCACCTTCTCTCCAGGGAGGCATGCATGGTTCTTCCCTCTCATTTTATCTTCACAACAACTCTGAGAGGTGGATTAGGCTAAGTGCTGATGACTGACCCAAGGTCACCCACTGTGTGGGAATTCGAACCCAGGTTTCCCAGTTTTAATCTGATGCTCTAATCTCCATTTCCCCAGCCTCGCACCTATCAGGCGTTTTAGATGACAGTGCCCAACATTCCTGTCCATTGGCCAAACTGGCTGGGGCTGATGGGAGCTGAAGTCCAAAACACCTAGAAGGCACCAGGATGGGGAAGGCAGGACTAGGTGATTGAAGATCAACTTCGGAGGCCCTTCTCTGGGTACCCACACCAAATGAGGTGAGGTATGTGGCCAAGGAGACGGCCTTTTTCAGTAGTGACACCCTGGTTGTGGAATTCCCCCCACAGAAAGCCTCACCTGTAGAGGGCGCCAAGCTGAGAAAGGCTATTCTAATCATTGTTCCCCACATTCAGTCTCTTAATCACAATATTACAACATCTTGAACGGCCAATTGAAGGAACACCTCCTCCCATATGTCCCTGCCCAGACCCTAAGATCATCTTTTGGGGTCCTTCTCCGTGAGCCCCGACAAATGAAGTGAGGAGGGCCTTCTCTGCTGTGGCACCCTGGATGTAGAATAAACTCCCTCGAGAGGGTCGCCTGGCACCTACATTATACTCCTTTAGACGCCAGGTGAAGACCTTTTTATTTTCACAGTGTTTTAACAGTTCTTCAGTTTGATTTTTCAACTTTGCTGTTTAAATTTGTATTTTAAATCCTTTTTAACTTCTGCATGGCTGCTCAGTTTTATCCTGGTTGTGCTGTTATATTGTACTTTTTATATTGTGGTTTGTTTTATATCTTGAATTTTACTTGATGGTTTTAATTTTTGTCAATTGCCTAGAGAGTTTCGGCAATTGGGCAGTATAGAAATGCAATAAAAAAACAATGTCCTTGAGCATTCTTTTTCTGTTCCTCCCACATCCAAACTTTAGCCCTGTTCAGAAGTTTTCAAGTCATGTAGGCTGAACAGGGCTCAGTCCTGGGCCCAGGGCTCTTCAACATTTTTATTAATGATTTGGAAGAGGAGGTGCAGGGAATGCTTACCAAATTTGCAGATGATACAAAATTGGGTGGGATAGCTAATACCCTGGAAGACAGAAACAAACTTCAAAGTGATCTTGATAGGCTGGAGCGCTGGGCTGAAAACAACAGAATGAAATTTAATAGGGATAAATGCCAAGTCCTACACGTAGGGAAAAAAACCCAAATGCACAGTTACAAGATGGGGGATTCTTGGCTCAGCAATACTACCAGCAAGAAGGATCTTGGAATTGTTGTAGATCACAAGCTGAATATGAGCCAACAGTGCAATGTGGCTGCAAAAAAAGCCAGTGCTATCTTGGGATGTATTCATAGAAGTATAGCTTACAAATCGCGCAAGGTGTTGGTTCCCCTCTATTCGGCACTGGTTAGGCCTCATCTTGAGTACTGCGTCCAGTTCTGGGCGCCACACTTCAAGAAGGCATTCAAAAGGCACCCAATTTTGTATCATCTGCAAATTTGATAAGCATTCCCTGCCCTCCTCGTCCAAAACATTAATAAAAACGTTGAAGAGCACTGGGCCCAGAACTGAGCTCTGCAATACCTCACTCGTTACCTCCTCCCAGTTTGAAAAGGTACCATTGGTAAGCACTCTTTGAGTCCTATTCTGTAGCCAACTGTGGATTCACCTAATAGCTGTTCCACCTAGACCACTTTTAGCTAATTTGCTAATCAGAATGTCATGGGGCACTTTGTCAAAAGCTGTGCTGAAGTCAAGATATATTATGTCCACAGCATTCCTACAGTTCACAAGGGAGGCTACCCGATCAAATTAGACTGGCAGGATTTGTTCTTGACAAATCCATACAGGACTAACTTTATGGGCTTGTGGGCACATTGGGAATTTTGAGGAAGTATCATGAGCACCACCACAAAATTGTCTGCCGTGGGGGCAATGCTATGCACAAAATGGCTGCCATGCATGAACTGATTCTGTTATAAAGCATTATGTACATAGTGGCATGTAGTGACACTTGATGTTCTGTCTGCGAGGGTCATTCACACATGCAGGTCACCACTTAACACAGCCACCATCAATGGTTGAATGTGCACATGTGAACTAACCTGCTCAGAGTTGCCATTGCCAGCTGGTTGTTTGCTTACTTATACCAAATTTTGGAAGCAACGTTCCTGTTCCTAGAATTAGAGATAGCAAAAGTGTTATGGATCATTGCATCGTCTTAATTAGTTTCTTTTTCCAAATCTTTCCTGGGAGTGTTATGTTGGGCAAATGATTCCCCTCCCCACATCTTATTCTGGGCAGAAGAAGCTAAAAAAACTAGCTCTTGTGACTATCATCTGCCGACTGCAGCTCACGCAATAGGAGAAGCCGACAGCATTAACGCAATCCTATTGCTAGGAGAAAACACATTGTAGAGTGTGACCAACCGGTAATTCAACACAGATGACAAGTTTCATAGAGCACTAACACAAAATGATTGTTCACTAGCTCAGTGGAACACTGGCTGTTTCCCAAGCATTGTATTGCATCCCCAGCTAGAAGAGTTGGAAGGATATGGGGAGAATCATTTTATTTTATTTTTAACAAGGTATCAATTCTGGAAGACGGGCCAGATTCTAATAAAATGGTGTTTTGTTCGGTCTCATATCATTCTGACATTGTGAGAATCGAGACCAGCGAGTGGACTGCACCCAAGGTATGCCCTCCATGAAATGTGTGATTTTCTGAATCAGACCAATTTAAGAAGGCTAATAAAAAGGGGGTACTGTTTCCTGATGGTTCCTGTAATGAAATTCTCAGACTTTCCCAACCAAATCTTCTCAAAATGTGAAGCCGTGAGGCATGACTAGCCAGGCATGTTGAGGGAAATTAAGAAGGCTTTTGTGGCGTTCTGAGCCACCAGGTAGAAACAGCAGTGTTTCACCATCCTCCCTTTTAAATATTTCCTTTGGAATGATGGTATTGCTCATGAAACATGTCACATTAATAAGCATTAGGCTTTCAACTTCAGGTATGCCAGGCAGTAGAAACAACCTAGGATTCTTTAAGGCAGCTTGCCCCAGCCTGGTGCCTGCTGTATGTTTTGGGCTACAATTCCCATCAGCCCCAATCAGCATGACCAATGGCCAGGGATGATGGGAGTTGCAGTCCAAAGCATCTGGACAGCCACCAAGTTAGAGACTTTAGGAGTTGTTTCCTTTTGAGAAACTTAGGTGCGTTCTATCTACAAAAAAGGTGTGGGAATATAGGTGTGATCATTGAGCAGAGAATCAGCAGGCACGAGTGGTTTCAAATCCGGAACTTGAGGGGAGACATGATAGCCCTCTTCAAATACTTGAAAGATTGTCACTCAGAGGAAGGTCAGAATCTCTTCTCGATCAACCCAGAATGCAGGACATGAAATAATGGGCTCAAGTTACAGGAAGCCAGATTCCGGTTGGACATCAGGAAAAACTTCCTGACTGTTAGAGCAGTATGGCAATGGAACCCATGACCTAGGGAGGTGGTGGGCTCTCCCATATTAGAGGCATTCAAGAGGCAGCTGGACAACCATCCGTCAGGGATGCTTTCAGGTAGATTCCTGCACCGAGCAGGAGTTGGACTCAATGGCGTTATTAGCCCCTTCCAACTCTACTATTCTATGATTCTATGAACTTCAGCAGCAAGGCCAAAAAGTACCACCCTGGCCAGGCCTGACCCGACAAACCTTCCCATAGTAAGGGAGGGGAATGGTGCAATTTGTCGTTCTTTCCACTCTGCCGTCTGTTATGGGCACATTGGCCAGTGTAAGGGTAGGGCCGTCCTTGACCATGGCAGCTGGTTGGTGGCAGGAAACACTATCCATTTCTGCAGTGTTAGTACAACAGAGGGCCAGAGGGCCACCTAGCCTCAGAAATCTGCAGGTTCTTGTCCAGCTCATCATCAATGGCCATAGGCGCAAAGGGATCTTGTGTTAGCAGAAGTGGATGAATCAAGCAGACAATGCCAAAAGTGAAAGTGTTGGTGAAAGTGAAAGTGTTACTGAGTCATGCACAGATAGTCCCCTGGCTAAAACAGTGGAGCAAATCAGGTCAGGCTTCTAACAGCATGGAACCACTACTTCTACAGGACATAATGAACATGGTAGCCCTTTTATACACAAGAAAGCTAGGCTAAAAAGAGAACCTATTTGGCTTGGCTTGGTTGCTAGGCAAAACCCCTCCTCTTGGTGATCTTTGTTTGCAGTCTAGGCTCTCTGAGGCCTCCATCACACCTAAGTCCCCCACCCCACCCGTTTTTTTTACCTCTGAGGCAGAAGCGCGAGCTGCTCTTCCGCTCCTTCACTTTTCTGCTCCACACCACTCCACCCCTCCCCTTCTCTTTCTCCTTCCAATCAGGTCCTGGCAGATAAGCACTTCAACCAGACCACCTTTCTGCTGGGCAAAAATGGAACAGCCCTTTAGTCTGGCTCTTTGGGGTATCGAGGGAGTACAATCCTGTCTCGGCAGAGATTCAGGCATGATTGTATGATTTTAAAAAAGGCTTTCAAGCCTGAGATGCAAGGTTTGGGTTTTATATTGAGGCTTGGAGCCGGCTGCTGGGAGAGATCGCTTTTCCCTGCCAGGACCTGATGCAATCCATTCAAGCCCCCAGTTCCTTTAAAACTACATGCTTAGGGTGCATTAAATGCACTTAGGGAAAATAATCCAGACTTTTAGCGTTCTAGGAAAGTCTGGGGAAGAGGCGGGGTGTCAGCAGGACAGGCACGGCGTCATGCGAGTACCGTGCTATGAATCTGCACACCAGGCATGGCGAGAGTGCACTAAATAACGGCCCATGTCACTGCACCTACTTTCTTAACTTCTGAAAAAAAGAAGAAAGAAGAAGTAAATCCTTAGCTGGCACCTTTATTTGGTGTGATCCACAGCCATTTGCAATTCCATCAACTTGTAGGTCATCTAGTCCAAACCCTTGCTCAAGGAAGCATCTCTCCTGCTTAAATATCACCCGCAAAAGATAGCCCACCATCTCCAGGTCTGGCTGTTTCACTGTCAATCAGCTTTTAGCATTAGGACGTTTCATGGTTAGCCGAAATCTGCTTTCCTGCAATATCCACCCATTAGTTCTAAATCCTGCAACATAGAACAGGTCTGCTCCATCTACTGTGTGACAACCTTGAAGATCACTATTGACCCGGATCATCTTGGACTAACAATTATTTCCCCTCCCTGCTAGACCTCCTGTCAGTCCTAATACAGACCAGAGTTCAAATTCCACCTCAAACTCAGTGTAACAACTCTTCACCTTAAGAATAGCTCCAGAGTTGGTTCAGTAATCATGTTTTCTGAAGCATATAAAATGAGAATGATAGATAGCCATCCTTAAACACCTGTGGAACAATCCATCAGAGCTCCCAGGCAGGTATACAGAACTAATTAAGGATGTCCATCAGTTTAAGAATGCACATTTTAATAGATTTATCATTGGAAACACCTGTGTAACACAGCCAACAGGTTTGCTAGATAAATGTATGGGACAGTAAGCCATTGAATTAATCTGCTCTATGGAAAAATGCCATATTAGTTTAAACTGGTTGTTGGAAGCAGCCCTATGTTGTACTCATGGTCTGTCCCATCCATATTTATTTATTACATTTCTATACTGCCCAATAGCCAAAGCTCTCTGGGTGGTTCACAAAAGTTAAAACCATCAACAAGACTCAAAGTATAAAACAGTATAAGAACACAATATAAAAATACAATATAAAAGTACAACCGGGGTAAAACCGCGCAGCAACGCAGATTTAAAATGCAAATTTAAAAGACTGATTTAAAATGGCGGAGTTAAAAGTCTATGATAATAAACTCTTAAAATACTGTGAGAATAAGAAGGTCTTCACCTGGCGTCGAAAGGAGTATAATGTAGGTGCCAGGCGACCCTCTCTAGGGAGTTCATTCCACAGCCAGGGTGCCACAGCAGAGAAGGCCCTCCTCCTACTTGATACTTTGCTGGGCATATTTTACTGCTGGCTTGATGTAGTTTCCCATGCCTATGTTGCCGAAGAGATAGGACTGCACTGAAAAAAAGCAGACTACCAAGCATTAACTAGGTCTTGTGCATGTGTGTGTGCGCGCACACACACATTTTTGCAGGCAATTTGTAAATATTAACTCTTGTGGAAAATGCTTGCCAATTGACTGGGGGGCAATTTCGATCATGTCCGCTGATTTAGTTGTCAAGGCTGTGCATGCATATTCTTGGCTGGTGAATTAACCAAGGCAAAGTGAGGCAGAGTGAGGCAGCAGAAACCAAGAGAGAAAAGCCATGCTCTTTTTGGGGGTAGGAGATGAGACCAGCTATCCAACAGTGCTCTCCGGAGGCTGTGCACATGAAGTGTTCAATCTGAGAGACGGGCTCCGTTAACGGAGGAATCGGCATTGCTAAATTGAGCTAGTGCCAATCACAGAGAGACGCGGGGCCAAACTACTGACCCTAAAAGGGCATCCGGTTCACACGTGCATTTTAAAATATTTCTATACCGCTTTTGTAATAAAAATACGAACACTAATATCAAGAGTGGTTTACACTATGCAATCGAAAATAACAAATAACACTACGAACCCAATCATACAATTCTATTTAAAAAACAACAACAACCCTCACACGCACATAGCAGGAAAAGCAGTCTGAAAATTATCTGTAACTAGAGAAAGTGAAGCAATAAAAAGAGCAGTCACCCAATGGCCTTCAAAGAAGTCTTGAAGGATAAAAAAGGTCTTGACTTCTTGCTTAAATAAGAAAATTATTGGTGCTGGCCAAACCGGTCAAGGAGGGGCATTCCATAGCTGGGACTCAACCACAGGAAAGGCTTTCTCCAAAGTTGCCACCTCTGTCTAACCTAGGGTGGCATTGAGTCCTGTTTTATATTTGAAGGCATCTTTTACTAAGGCGTTTATCACACGCGTGGTTTTAAGCACACCCACCGCGACTTTGATCCACTTCTTTAGCGCTGGACTCGCATGATGTCATCCCCCTCGTGCTGTTCTTTCACCCTGAGGTTGCAGTTTTTAGTTTCCGTTTCAATTTATCCCAGAACGGGCAAAGTCCGAAACAGGCAAAGTTTGAGCTTTATCACACCTACTATTTCCCCCCCTGGGTTGCTTCTGCGTGTTCCCCCTCCGTTTTGTCTTCGAGTCTAGCGTTTTGAATCACGCCTGGTCGGTATTGCTGCGATACCTCAGCTTGGCCTGTTGAACTTTGCCTGTTTCGGACTTTGCCCGTTCAGAGATAAACCGAAACCGAAACGAAAAAAATGTGACCTCAGGGCGAGAGAACAGGAGGACAGGGACGGCGTCATGAGAGTCCAGCACTAAAGACATAGAGCAAATCCGAGGGGGGATGTGCTTTAAGCCCCCCGTGTGAGAACGACCTTCAACAGGCCAAGCTGAGGTATCGCAGCAATGCCGACCACGTGTGATTCAACATGCTAGACTCGCATAGGAAACGGAGGGGGAACCCGCAGAAGCAAACCAGGGGGGAAATAGTAGGTGTGATAAAGGCCTAAGTAGATCAGGAACAGGAAACAGGGCTGAATTGTTCTCCAGTGACCCCTCCGCAGGCTGGATGAGGGCAGAGGAATTACAAGGGAATTCTTCTCCCAACTTTCCTCCACAAGCCCCAGCTAGGTTCCAGGCTTAAAAGGCAGTCCAGCTGGGGTTTGGTTTAAGGATAAAGAACCATAAGAAAGAGATGAGGCCTTCATACTGACCAGCAGACCGAATAAACTCACAGGCCACCTGGCCACAAACGTCTGCACTAAGGCAAGATGGCCTGTATTTCCATTTAAAATGCTATTTCTAAAAGTGCATCTATAAATCAGCATATGCACATTTTATGCAAACCTGTGACCTCTTTTGATGATGCACATCTTTTTGGGGGCAGTGTATAAGCCGCTGCCCTGTTTTGACAGCAGAGCAGGACAGGAGTGCCCAGAGAAGGCCAAGAAAACCACCCAGGCACCCAGATGTGGCTGCCTGCTGTGATCCTGCCTAAATCGTAAGGTTCAGTGTGGTTTCTTTCCAATCCGTCTCTGCTGGGGGTCGGGTGATTTCGTTGCAGGTCTTCAGTAGGTGTTACTGAACCATTCCATGACTCCTGAAGAGATGCAGCAGAATCACCCAGGAAAAGCTAGAAGTTTAGCTGCTCTGTAACAGACTATTTGTCCATCTAGGCCAATTTTGACTGTCCTGATGGTCAGAGGTTCTCCAGCAGAGAAGCAGAGCTTCCCATAACTCACTGTATAGGGTGACCATATGGAAAGGAGGACAGGGCTGCTGTATCTTCAGCAGTTGTATGGAAAAGGGAATTTCAGCAGGTGTCCTTTGTATGCATGCAGCACCTGGTGAAATTCCCTCTTCATCACAACAGTTAAAGCTGCAGGTTTAACTGTTGTGATGAAGTGGGGATTTCACCAGGCGCTGCATGCTACTATTAAAGATACAGGAGCCCTGTCCTCCTTTTCATATGGTCACCCTGATTATTTAAGTTGAGAGATGCTAAGCCAGGCCATTCTCCATACAAAGGGTAATGGGCCCTCTCTGTTGGGCACATGTGCAAAACAGATATACATTGCCAACAGTAAGGCAAGCCAACCAACCTAACCTTCAAATGAGGCTGTCAATCAGGAAGCACAGCCAGATCAGTGACGTGCAGAATCACACAGGTGTAGGAGTGGGGTCTATTAATACCCATTAGAAGTAGGGTGACCATATGAAAGGGAGGACAGGGCTTCTGTATCTTTAACCGTTGTATAGAAAAGGGAATTTCAGCAGGTGTCATTGAATGCATGCAGCACCTGGTGAAATTCCCTCTTCATCCCAACAGTTAAAGCTGCAGGAGCCCTGCCCTCTGTTGTATCTGGTCACTCTAGTATAGCTCCTGCAGCTTGAACTGTTGTGATGAAGAGGGAATTTCACCAGGTGCTGCATGCATACAAATGACATCTGCTGAAATTCCCTTTTCTATACAACTGTTAACAATACAGGAGACCTGTCCTCCTTTCCATATGGTCACCCTAATTAGAAGTAAACATTTTCAGATGAAAGAGAGAGACGTCTGTCTCCAATTTTAATTCAGGAATGGGAAATCCATACTTTGGTTACTAGACGTTCTGCAAATACAGCTCTAATTCAAACCTTTCCAACCTGTTCCCTGCAACTGTGTTGGACTGTAAATCCCAGAATTCCAGCCATTAGTTATTTAATGCACACCATACGTTTCACTGCTCCCTCCAACATACACATCTTTTGGGGTCAATTATCTTCTCGTTGATGGAAGGAGGCAGCTACAGGTGTAGGCATCATTAGCATGAATAAGAGTGACTCTGAAATACCCTGTGAAGGATCAGGAGGACAGAAGGCTGCTGCAGGGTACATATCTAGGAAGAGAGTTGCCAACTCAGTCTAAACCACACTTTCAGATATCTTGGTTCTATAACTCCCACCATCAGCAGCAGGGTTGATTT
Organism: Anniella stebbinsi; assembly: GCA_029215795.1. Taxonomy (NCBI): domain Eukaryota; kingdom Metazoa; phylum Chordata; class Lepidosauria; order Squamata; family Anniellidae; genus Anniella; species Anniella stebbinsi. The sequence continues at coordinate 9,601,160 of JARDYH010000004.1, read as the reverse complement.
GATTTAAATCAAATTGATTTAAATCGCTGTTCCGAAAGACTCCCGTTTTAATGTTTTGAAACAGTTTAAACCACTAGTGAGGAAGATTCTATTTAATAATAATTTTTAGTAGAAGTACATTAACGTTTAATATATTCAGAGATGTAGGTTTCATTAGAAGGTAGAACACACTAAGCAATTATTCTGAATTGTTTTCAGATTAATTTTCATCAAAAAATGATAATTTGGTCAATTTATTACTAAAGCAGAATGAACTTGTGAAGTCATGCTGGAGATGAACCAGCTCCAACTGTTCAATTAGTCATATTTTTGTCATGATGTGTCAGAATCACCACCACCAAACAGGCATTTAAATTGTACTAATAAGATTGTTTGTTGGTCTGGTTAGTTTTCTTCTTCAACAAGCAGCAGCATTAACAAAACATGCACATAGATTTTTGAATGGTTGACTATTTCAGTTTTTAGAGAAATGTAAAGTTCTTTAAAAAGTAAAATTTAGGGAATTTCAACCCCAGCAGAAACAAAATATTCCCAAATGGGGTCTTTTGTATAGCCCGCTTCCACAGTGGAGGTTGCCTGCAGCAGAAGTTTCCTCCGGAGTCAGGACTGCATGAATATGTTCTGCTCACTTTTGGTTTAACTTTCTATTACCCTCCCCTATTCCTTGCATTTATATCCAGACTCCTCATCCTTGTTCAGATCTACTCCTTCCCTGCAAATTCTCTATTCATTGACCTCCTCTGTATTTGCACTTAAGTCCCCTCTAGAAGGATTCGGTTTGGCGCCTGGTTGCCCGATTATGTGCATCTTCTCACGATCGTGTTTACACCTAAATCCTGTAAACGACATGCGGTGAAGCGCATAACTGGCAGTATGAAACACACTTTAAAGTGGCTGAAACGTGGTCAAAATGCGCTTTAACAGCAGCAGAGAATTAAAAGTCGCTATTTAACACGCATTTGATAATGCGCATAATCGGAGAGAAAACGCGCCTCAATCCCTGATTTGCGCTCCACTCTTGTAGAGGTAATTTTTTCAATGTGACTTGAAAGAGCTTTAAATCGTTCTTGTAGAGGCACCCTTAGAGAGAGGCAAGGCCTTCAGAGAAGGAGCGAGATAGAGAGAGATAGAGAGAGAGCACATGGACTTCTGTCTACCATCTGCAGTGCAGAATAGGACTGATCAGGTTATCTCCTCTCCATAAACCGCTGCTAACATAGTCATAGAATATAATTAGAAGTTGCATAATTAGTATTCAAGATGATATCTTTGACCTAGGGTGGTTTTTTTTTTTTTACTAATTGTTAAGAAAATTTTGCAATCCGATTTAAATAAACATTTTTTAAAAAACCGTTGAGTTTTATCAACCCTGATCTACAGCCATCATGGCCATGTTTTATTGTAGTTGTTGTTTACAAAATAATTTTAAAAAAAACTAGGCGTAAACTGTTATCTTCCAGATTACAGCCATTGGGTTTGAAGTCTATAGATCCAGCGAATGCCTTTTGTCTTTAAATCTTCAGGTGTGTTGGTTTCACTCTAAATCAGAGAAACCAAGAGAGTGTCCAAGTCAGAGACTTTGTGACTATTAGAATTATGATTACTTCTCATTTATAAAGCACTTAACATTACTAAGAAGCGATCTAGACAGATTAAACACACACGCACACACAGAGCAGTCTTTGCCTGCAGGTTTACAACCAGAAAGACAAGACACGAAAAGAAAAGAAAAAGAGAAAATGAGGGATGAGGAAAACAAGCAAACTTGAACCATTAGCTGGAACAACCTGTTTCAAAACATTTCAATTCTTTGCATACACATCTGATTTTTGTTATGACCTATGGCCACCACAACAAATCCCCCTTGTTTATTACAATCATCGTCACCCCCTTATGTAGGGAACCATCAAGTGTGCCCTGAAACACCGTAAATGAAATGCACGTGTGAAACTGACTTCTGCTTTTAAACTATTCACGTGTATCGCTTCTGCACAGGTGGCGAACGTGCCCGCCAATCAGCACGCTCGGCCAGCCTCGCGCGGCGCAACCAATCAGCGCCCGCTTCGGCTCTAGCCGCCCATTGAACGTTCTTTGCTTTCGTAACTATCCGCCCTCTCCCCGCTCCGGGTGGCCTGTCAATCACCCAGCAGCGCCTCCTGGCTTTCCGTTTCGCAGGTAGAGACGCGTAAAGACGTTCACTAGGCGATACAGCCGAAAAGTAGGGGGTGGGGGGGGGGAGTTGAGGGATTTGCGCAGGCGCACACCGCTGTTCCCTTCGCCTCGCGGGCCAGAACTGGCGCTTCGCTCTCCCCCCCCTCTCGGATTACCCAGGATGCTTTGCGAAGTGGCAACGTAGCCGGCTATGGCGGAGGCGGCGCCTGCGCTGTGAGGGCTGAGAAAAAAGGGGAAAGGAAGAAGCCGGCTGAGAGATTGACTGACAGACGCTGCGCTGCGCCCGCCGGTTCCGGAGCCGCAGCCGCAGCGCCCCTCGTCTTGTCAGGTACGTGTACCCTGAGCTGGCATTGACTGAGGGAACGGTTTGTTTTTTTTAAAGGGAGGGGGGCTGGAGCCCGCGCGCCCCTCCCCCCAGCCGGTACCTCAGGCCACATCATCACCCCTCCCCCATTTGTACCTTTCGGGGATGGTGGTGCTGAGTTCGAATTCTGCCTCCGCTCAAAGTTGGCAGGGGGATCCTACACGGGGTTGTTCCCTCTCCTCCTCCCCCCTCCCCGGTTGAGGTACTGTACCTCATCCTCATCTAGACCAGCCTTGCTCTCCAGATGTGTTGGATTACAACTCCCAGTATCCCCCGGCCCTCAGTGAGGCTTCATTACTCCCAGTTACGCGTGCTTAAAATGACATCTCTAGTTCTCTCTCTCTCTCTCTCTTTCTCTCTCTCTCTCCCTCCCCCCCCCCCCCCCTATCAACTATAAAGGCAGTCATCCTTCAGATTTCAGAATAGGGAAGGGTTGGCAGGGGGATGCTGGGAATTGTAGTCCAAGCACATTTAGAAGGCACACATTTCGGGCGCAGTCCAGTGTGATGTAGTGGTTAGAGTGTCGGACTGGGAGTCGGGAGATCTGGGTTCTGGTCTCCACTCGGCCACGGAAGCTCACTGGGTGACTTTGGGCCCGTCACAGGCTCTCAGCCCAACCTACCTCACAGGGTTGTTGTTGTGAGGCTAATGTGGAGAGGAGGAGAATTATGTACACTGCCTTGGGATCCTTGGAGGGGAAAAAAAAGGCAGGATATAACTGAAATAAATAAATAAATAAAATCCTATGCATATTTAGACAGAAAAAAGTTCTACAACTCCCATGCTGGCTGGGGAATGCTGGGAATTGTAGGACTTTTTCTGTTTAAACATGCATAGGATTGCACTCATAGACAGCTTGCTGCTAAGGAGTTGGGGAGGGCTGCAGCGTCTGTCTCACCTGTGCTGGCTGCTTGTCTGCAAGCTCCACTTGAATCGGAAGCCTGTAAAGGTTTCTCATTTATGTATCATTACATAAATGAGAAATAAATCGTTATTATTATTATTATTATTATTATTTTTATCTTGCTTTTCCTCTAAGGAGTTCAGGACAATGTACATGTCTCTCCTACATGTATCCCTTATGTGCACAGCAGCCCTGTGAGGTAGGTTGGACTGAGGGATGGCGAGTGGTTTAAAGCTAGCCAGTGAACTTCATGTCTGAGTGGGAATGCAATGCCACAATTTATACATTGACGTACCTTTATTTTCCATTTTTTATCCGCTTCCCCATTTTGATATTTGAAGTATGACTGACTTTTTAGGGTGGACATGGGGGGGAAGAAGTAGAGATGCCATTTCATTCATCTGTAATTGGGAATAAGATCCATTGAGCTTAGTGGGATGTCTGAGTAAATATGCATGGATTGGGCTTCAGTGTATATATGCATTTTTAAAGATTAAATATTGTTTCCTCGCTGCTGTTTTTAGGTGATATTTCTATTCATTATATTTCTATTCATTTTCTCTCTGGTTTGTGTGTTTTGAAAGCTCAGAATGGTTTATATTAGGGAGGCTCTTTTCAGGCATTTTTGGTCAGTTCTGCACTTCTAGTTAACGTCACTCATGTGTTTTGGTGCTTGCAGACTGTTCAGTAGATTCTACACCACTGTCCAGGTGTACTTGTGCATGTGTTACGTAGGCCTTTTTGAATAAAAAAAGAAAGATGTGAGCTGTAGGGAAATACAACCCTCCTTTCTGTATCTGAATTGATAAGGATCTACACAAGGGGTGCTGCTTCACATGCCTTGACTCAGGGCTGACTCCTCAAATCCTCAGCAATGCATATATGGCTAGAAATTATATTCCAAACACTTGCATCAAGCCCGTAGAAGCAGAAATGATTAGAAACATCAGGGATTCTTTGAGTCTTGCCTTCATTTCTTGAAGTATCTCACCCCCCCACCCCCACATGCAGAGTATAGATTGTGCATTTCTAAAAGGTAATGTGTTGATCTTGCAAAAAAGTTAGCAAGAACTTTCATAAACTCAACTGTCCACACGTTCTTTCGTTAGACCTTTGTGGCATAAAGATGCTCTGAAGAAAGGGGAAAAAACAACACTTACAATTTCAATATCTTCTTTGTCTGGTTTTCTGGAGGTGCATCCATGTACTTTGTCTCGTAAACAGTGGAGAAATCAGTAGACATTCTCGAGGTTCCGTTTATTGATAGAGGCTAGAATGCGGTATTGCTTAGCGACTCCTGCTCCATAATACTTTTAATATATCTACCTACACTCTCCTTTGAATGAAAGCTCGAAGTTTAGGAAGAGAAATGTGAATTATTTGCACCTCCACTTGCCACACGTTTGGAACATCTGAAGTGACCCAAGGAGACAAACCTCAAAAGTGATGCTTTACATATAATGGAATTGTGTTATTAAGTCAGTTAGCTACCCAACCATCGATGGTTCTTTTCATCTACCAACCATTGCTGTTTGTAGAATGTGCTGTTTAGAAAGGTGGATAAAATAATAGGCCCTTCAGTAATGTCTGTATGCCCATGGAGGTGCTGTATAAAGTATGCTTGTGACTAGCCATTGGCTTTTCAAAAGCAATCGAGTCTTTGAAGTTTTGGTGGCTTAAAATTAAGAGTTGGCAATTAGCAGCCTACAGTCAGTCACCGTTCACCTGAGCCGCAAGGTAAGATGTTTAACCTTGGTAATACACCACATCCTCATAGGTGGCTACAGAAAGGAAGGAATAATACTAGAAACATTTGGGCTAGTCCAGGCACTTATTTCCAGGCATTTCTCTCCTGGGCAGGCAGCAATTTGATTTGGACTTTTCAGTTACTACCAGTTATAGTATGGGCAAAGAGTAAAGGTTAGGTTAGAAAGACACTTAGCCTCAGATTGGTATATAGTCAACCTAGTTATCCTTTGAAAAGAGGATGCCTGTGCTAGCGAACCTTAACTGTATCCGACCTTAACTTTTCACTACCTTAACTTTACACTGTAAAGACAGTTCATAAGGATTTCAAAATATCTTCCTGTCTTTTCCTTATGTTTTTGTGTTTATATTTGACCCTCTGTTTGTGTTCTTATGTATGTTGCCTTGGGCTTCTGTTGCCTTGATGTCTCATTTTCATTTTCTTTTCTGTACCTTAAATTGATTTAAGAAGACTAAGTCTACCATACAAACTGATTTGCATGTCACATTAACCCAGTTTTTTTTAAAAAAAAATATCAGGATGTTTATGAATGCACGCTGCCTGATTGCTCCCAGTTAAAGCAGAAGCAGTTAAACAACTCTGGCTTGTCAGGAAGAGACAAGGCAGGGTTCCTGGTTTACTTTCGCTGCTCCCACTTACAGCAGGTGATTGGACAGCATGCAGAAGTGTGCACAAGCATGCAGCTGTGTTCAAATTAACCAAGTTTAAAAAAGAAAAAAAAGAAATCTGGGTTATTGTGATGTATGAGCTGGGCTTATGTCAAGCTCTAAGAATTAGAGCTTTTAAAAGTGTCACAGTATCTGCTTGTAGGTGTTGTGCCATGCTACATTTGATTAATCGGAGTATTTATTACATTTCTATATTACCCAATAGCTGGACCTCTCTGGGCGGTTCACAACATTTAAACAACAAAATACAGCATTAAATACAATATGAAAGTTAAAAGTTTAAAACCACGGTAGAAAAGTAAAACCAGAATAAAACCTAGCAGCAGTGCAGAGATTTATAACAGAACAACCGATTTGAAATATTTGTTTTATATATTTTAAAATGATTTCATGGTTTTAATTTTTGTGAACTGCCCAGAGAGCTTCGGCTATGGGGCGGTATAAAAATGCAATAAATAAATAAATAATAAATAAAATGATTGGGAAAATAAGAGAGTCTTCACGTGGCACTGAAAAGAATATAATTTAGGCACCAGGTGAGCCTCTCTGGGAAACCCATTCATTAACCGGCAGAAAAGATCCTCTTCTTGGTAGCCACCTGCCTCACTTTGACAGGGGCTCCCGGAAAAGTACAACAAGCGGTAACAATTCTTGTTCAATTTGAGCAAGCATTGTCAATGCTGCAGACCACACAACTTCAGCGAGCTTCACAGTCTAAATTTTGTGTACTGTCCTTTTTCACATTCTAACGATGCAGTTGTAAGATGTCACTTCTTTCCTGTCTCTGCCTAATCTTCTCCTGTAGAAGGAAGTATAAAATTGAAAGTATATCCTGTGATTTAAATACTTATCAAGACCTGGTTTTGGAAACGGTTCAAATTATGAGAATGGGCTGAGCAATGTGGAGCGGTGGCTAATTTAACGCACATAACAATGTTCACCACACTGCGTGTGCTGTGAGAGGGGCTAATGTGTGCCTTGAAAAGTCAAACCATCTCCACTTTATGGCTTTTGGAATGGGAAGACCATGTGTAGAATGACCATGGGCAGTGATAGCATCCTTAGGGGAAAGAGCAAGGACTTGCTGAGATTTTCTGATCCACCTTGCACTAAGTTGAAAGGAATGGGGGAAGGATTGTATGTCAGTGATAGAGGACATGCTTTGCATACAAAAGGTCCCACATTCAATTTCAGGGCTTGAAAAGGCTCCTATCTGAAACCCTAGAAGTGGCTGCCAATCAGTGTAGTCACTACTGAGCTAGATGAATCAGTGGTTTGATTTTGTAGAAGGCAGCTTCATAGGTTGCTTCCAGATGAGGCTTTTATGGTGCCATCACCCAACCTCATCCATGGAATTTTATGGAGGTCCAGACAACAAGGTTGTCTTTTTGTAACCCTCATTTTCCCACTGATTCTTTCATCTTTTTTCTTATTACGGAAAATCGGCTAAGAACAAAAAAAGATGCAAGTACTGCACAATGCCTTCTGGCTGGTAGTGCTAAGAGCCCTCCATCTGGAAGCATCTATAAATGTCTAATCTGTAAAGTGCTGACATTACCCAGAAAGCACGGTCCTTTCACTGGGCTCTGGCTGGGGAAAAGGGGACAGCAGGAGGCAAATATTAAGTATCTTGATGTTGCAAGGAGGATGCCTGCCCATTGTTCTGGAAGCTGATACATACAACATATATTCTATCTTCTTTTCTTTTTTTTAGCACAAGAGTGGTGTACTTGCAGTTTTAATCCACCAGTTCTGCTCTTGTATCAAAAGTTGGGGAAGAAAATTGCTCATAGGAATAGTTTCAAAGCTGTATGCTTTTCCTGGCTGCCTGACAGCCAGTTTAACTGAAATGGTTGATTTTTTTTAGAAAAAAAGCATTGTTTGTATTATAAGAAGGTTGGTTGTCCAACATCTTTACTCCTTGTAGAACAAGTGAGAAGGATATAGGAATTGTTGTAGAACACTAGCTGAATATAAGCCAATAGTGTGATGTGCCTGCAAAAAAGGCAAATGCTATTTTTGGGTTGCATTAATAGAAGTATAGCTTCCAGATTGTGCAAGGTACTGGTTCCCCTCAAGTCGTTACTGGTTAAGCCACATCTTGAGTATTGTGTCCAGTTCTGGGCACCACACTTCAAGAAAGATGCAGACAAGCTGGAGCGTGTTCAGAGGAGGGCAACGAGGATGATCAGGGGTCTGGAAACAAAGCCCTATGAGGAGAGACTGAAAGAACTGGGCATGTTTAGCCTGGAGAAGAGAAGATTGAGGGGAGACATGATAGCACTCTTCAAAGACTTGAAAGGTTGTGTCACACAGAGGAGGGCCAGGATCTCTTCTCAATCAACCCAGAGTGCAGGACACGGAATAATCGGCTCAAGTTACAGGAAGCCAGATTCTGGTTGGACATGAGGAAAAACCTCTTGACTGTTAGAGCAGTATGACAATGGAACCAATGACCTAGGGAGGTGGTGGGCTCTCCCACCCTAGAGGCATTCAAGATGCAGCTGGACAGCCATCTGTCAGGGATGCTTTAAGGAGGATTCCTGCATTGAACAGGGGGTTGGATTCAGTGGCCTTATAGGCCCCTTCCAACTCTACTATCCTATCACTCCCCCAACCCCCAATACATATACATGAAAGCACACACACACACACACCACCACCACAACCTCCAAAGAAAGAATTTTGTCTTTGTTTAGGACTCTCCTTTTAACCCCTTCACCAAACTCAGGCATTCTTTTACTCTTTATCTTTTTGCATTTCACTGTCCCTGACATCCACTGAGAGCATCCTAGCAACCCACCCACGAAGCTGCTTCAGACTACCATTTGGAAATCACCATTCTAACAAGTAGTAAGTTAAGATATCCACAATCTAACTGGAGCCTGCTACATGTGGATATTTTTTAACTATATATTATTAATTTCTCTTAATGAAGACATATTTTAATTTTTGTTCTATAAGATGTTACAGAATTTTAGTTTAAACTGAAATACGCCTAATCTTTTTTCATCACTGCATCTTTTCTTGAAATGTACTTTGCTGCACTTCTTCATTATTTGTTGCATCCATAGAATATTGGAGCTGTAAAAAAGAAGAAGAAAAGAAATAAATCCAGCAAACAACTTAATTATTTCTTACAACAGCATTTCTGCTAATATCCAAAGTGTACAAGAAGATGCATAGAAATATTAGTTAAACAGTTAATAGGACCAGTCAGCAGGAAAAGAAACAAATATCCCATTATAATTAAAATTGGATCCAAAGAAAACTTGCTCTGCTTAGCTTAATGGATGGGTGGGATTGTGCAGCTATATCTCTTCATAGGGTAGCAGACATTTTGAGAGGAGCGCTACTGTTTGTAAGATATTAACCAGTCCGGATCTAACTTTAACAATGACTCTCTTTGTATGTATATCAGAACAGAAAGAAAGACCATAACTTGATAGTCGAGAGCATGTTTTAAGTCTCTGGTTAAATTCCCAAGATCTCCTGTTAAAAGAATGTCAGCTAACAGGTGCTGGGAAAGACATCTGCCTGAAACCCTTGAGAGACTCTGCCGTTCAGAGTGGACAGTACTGGGCTAGATGGACCTAATGGTTTGATTCGGTATATGACAGTTGCATATATATATTAATATGAATATGCTTTCATATTTCTTTCTAAATACTGAACACATTTTTTCAATATTTGTTGCTGTGCATTTAGTAGTGACAAGTTCTTACCTGAGTCTTCTGACAGTGCCTTTTGACTTCATTCTGCAGAAGTGGATATCGGAAAGATGTATTGCTATCCCTTTTCACTGGCTCCAATGCCATTTCTTCCTTGTTCCTTTGAAGTCCTCGGGTTCAAAGGCGTGGCTGCTAGTCTGCCTATCCTCCAGTTCTGTTCCCCCAAACAATTGCTTCTTTTCTGCTACAAAAAATAATGTTCTTTGTCTGCTGATTTCAAGACCCACTATAGAAAAAAGTAGTAGCAGGGATTAGAGTTCCCACCACCTAACTTCTGCAGGCAGAAGATTTCACATATGCACCACCGTCATGCTCCCTCTATTAGCAGAGAACAGCTTGTAGGAAGAAGCCCCATAGCAGATTGGGTACTGGAGGTTTGGCTAAAGGGAAATAAATGGTAGAGTTCTTAGTTCTCCTATCCAGTACAAGTCCCCATAATGGGTTCAGGATCAGCCTTCCTTTGACTAGAGACTATAGCAGAGGTTTGCTTGATTGGGGCTTAGGGTCTCTCTTTGCTTGATCCCATTTCACGCCCCTCCCTTCCCACAAGTGAGAGCCAGCGAGAAATTGCTGGGAGGTTTTATTTATTTTAAATTATTTTTAGGCCACTTGTTAGGGTAAGAAAGCAGGGGATGGAAGACAAACAAAATAAGATCTTTTCTTTTGGTGCTTCCAGGCAGAGGGCTTCTGGCACTAGCAGTTAGAAGACATTGACCTGGTTCGCACATCACAGCAGCAAATTGTGGGTTATTTAACCCATGATTTGTGGGGATGCATGCTGTGTACAAGCCGCTTCTGCTTACTGTAAAATACCTTTGATCGATGTGATTGAAGGTTGTCAGCGTGACATGTGAACTTGGACCACTAGGTTGTTCAGGAGCTAAACAACCTAGTGGTTAACCAACAATAAACCATTGTTTAGCTGCTGGGCTATTTAACCCCTAAACAACCTAGTGTTCCAGATTCGCATATCATGCGGACAACCTCCAATTGCACCAGTTAGTTGTTTACAGTAAATGGCATGGCATTTTTTCTATGGCAGTCATTTGAAGGGTATACTTCAAATCTTCAATGAAAGACAAGGAAGCCTGCAAAGGAACAACCTTTCCTTACTTGTTAGTAATGTGCTATTTCAATTTATACAGCTTTCCTCATGAACTACACTAGCCAACTTGCTAACAGGATATTAATTTCTGGCCTTGCCTAGTAGTTTTGCTGCAAAACAGTATGTCATTGCTTTTATTTTCAACAAAATTGAAAGAAGCTTGATCAGCACATAAAACTTGACAGTAGAAGTAATATGAAAACAGTGTTTTATTATGGAAAGGTACTAGCTCAAGGTTTTTTCTTTTTTTACTTTCCCCAGCTGAGAATGGTGTGTGTTAAGTAAAAGTTTTGTTGTTTTGAAAACATGAATTGAAGTTAAAAGAATGGTACATTCTGCCAATAACCATGATGGCTTTGAAACATTTAACTGAAGTTGTTTTCTTGAATTGATTATTTATTCTCTCAATTTTATAACGTTTTTGATAAAGAGACAGTACTTAGTAGGTGCAAAACACAGGTTCTGTTAACACTAGAGATGTGAAGGCCCGAAAAAAATAACCCAGAAAAATTTGGAACAAAAATGTTTATTTTACAGGACTGTTTTTATTTTTTTCTGAAAAATTGAAAAGATTGAACAGCTTTGACTTCTAAAGGATTTAGAAAGGATTTCTAAAAACTATGTAATAAGAACACGTTTATAGAAAGACTAGAGATGTAAAATGTCTGGAAATAATGAAAATGTTTTTTTAATCCTCTCTGTATGATTCCCAGCATAGTTATTTCTTTCATTCCTTATGAAAATTATTGATCTAAAGTATATTTTACTGATAGACATTGATGCTCAATTTCCCAACATGTGAGTAGAATCACCATTGTGCATTCCTGTCAGTAAATGTGCATTCTTGACAGTTTGGGTTTTGTTCTATAGAGTCCTGTGTTTCAGATGCTGTCACAGTCATTTAATGTAGTTTCAATCTATTCAGACAATAATTACAAATTCACGAAGTGAGTTTTCTTTTAAAAGTGTTAAATATAATGATAATTTTATGAACAAACTAAGTTATGCATAAGATAACTTTAGGAGCAGAAAGGCTGCTTTATGTTCCTAAAGTGCATGGTGCCCTCTGGATGTTTTAGACTACAGTGCCCAGCATTCCTGACCATTAGCCATGCTGCCTGAGGCTGATGGAGCTGAAATCCAAAAAAACTGAATGGCACCAAGTAGAGGAAGGCTGTTTTAATGCAATAAAGTGACTTTAGATCTCTAAAGAGCACTAAAAATATAAGTATTGCTTATTTTTCAATCCCCCCCCCCCCATTTCCTTTTTTTTTCTGGGGAAAAAGCAGGGAATTTTTTTTCCCATGGTCTCAAAATTTCCAGAAATTTTTCACCTCTGGTTAACATCATAGAGGCCCAGTGCAGATATAATACTGGCTGTCTTTTAAACCATGGCTTGCAAATTGCAATCCAGCATTGGGTACCTGTGTGCTTTCTCTTTCCCTTCTTGTCATTAACTATGGTTTTAAAAGGTAATGTTTTCTGTGATTCCCTCAAAATTGCCTTTTATGAATCTGTTTCAAAATGGGCCTGTTCAGATGACACACGAAGCCACGTTTAGGCTGCTAACCCGTTTTCAGCAAATGGTTAGTGAGCGTGTTTAAACCACAGTTATGTAGCCACCATAGTTGAGAATGGTTCACACAACACGCTAAGCCATAATGTTTAGCTCAAAATGCTTAACCACTGTGGCTTAGCATGTCGTCAGAACAGGGTCAGTAAGGTTTTTAAAGTACCTGATTAATATTAACCGTAGTTTAAATGCAACACCTAACCTTAGCTAATGCCAAGACATGAGCTGGAAGGAGTACATGTTTGTTCTCCAGCCTCCTCCTGATTGATGAACCATGGTTTGCAGTGACCCGCTGTAACATCTCTGCTGGACTACAACATTGTCTTTTCATTTGTTTTCCTCTCTGTTGCAGGACCATGGCAAGCCCAAGAACAAGGAAAGTCCTTAAAGAAGTCCGAGTGCAAGATGAGAACAATGTAAGCAGTTCGGTGTATCCTTTTAGTAGCATATAATTAAGCAGCAGTGAGTCACCTTCATCTCACATAGACAATTGCCTTTTAATGCTTTTTTTAGCATACAGATTTGCCATGTAAACTTTTTTTCTTGCACCGTTTGCCACAAAATACATCGTCATTGCGACCAAACCATATGACTTTTGTCTGCCCAAAATGCATTTCACAGGGATTCCCACCTGTATGTGTGTGTGTGTATAATTTTGGATAACTTGGGCAGATTACCCCAACACTTGAAACTCGTATAGTCACCTCTAGAAAAGGATATTTGAAGATGATCTCAACGCTCAGGTAGATTTGTCTGGAATTAGGCACTTCTGTACATGATCTCACAGGACTTTGCCTCACATCAGTGTGTGGATCTGAGTTGTTCTATCTGACTTGATGGGAGTTCTACTGATCTTCCATTTTTAATCTGATTCATTTGATTTAGTATATTGCATTAAATTGCAGCCTGCCACTGCTGCTTCAAATAAGGCCATCTGTTAAGAGAGAGAGCAGCTTTGATTGGTGAGCATGCCTATGTTTCCTGTTGTAATCAGGCTGAAGATTTTTTTAAAAAAAATCTATCTTACTGAAATGGGTGTATGGGATGGAACTAAAGCGCAGTTCATGTTAGCAAGGAACAAAACAATCTAGTAGAACAAAACCTAGATGCATATTACTTGCTCCAGATGTCTAATCAAATGGCTGTTCAACCTGTATTAGTCTACCATTCTAAACTTGCATTCCACAAACTAACATTTTGATAGCTTTTCTGAGCTGTGTCTGGTCTGTCTCATCTGGAGTAATTGTTCGTTTGTTGAAAACTGAAAGAATCATTTTGCCCCTTCCCACTGCAGGTTTGTTTTGAATGTGGTGCATTTAACCCCCAGTGGGTGAGTGTGACCTATGGAATTTGGATCTGTCTGGAATGCTCAGGAAAACATAGAGGCTTGGGTGTTCATCTCAGGTTAGTCATTGATAACAAATACATTTTCACTGCTAAGAAAAGTAGGAAATACAAAAAATCATTTACTATGACACAGAATCATGGGCATGTATTTTTTTAAATTGAAAGAAATAACCTGCCCATTTAGTTAAGATTGATAAGTCCCATTATTATCATCATTTCAAGAGTGAGTTAATTGTGGTATCTAATGAGGAGAAGCCATAGCTAAGTGATAATGCACCTGCTTTGCAAGCAGAAGATCCCAGGTTCAATCCCCGGCATCTCCAGGTAGGACTGGAAATATTCCGGTCTGAAACTCCAGAGAGCCGTTTCTGTCAGTCAGTATTGACAGTACTGGGCTTGATGGACAAGTGGTCTGACTCAGTATAAGGCAGCTGCCTATCTAGTAGTAGAATCTAAGGAAGATTTAGATGTGAACCGCCCAGAAAGCTTCAGCTGTTGGGAGGTATAGATATGCAGCAAATAATAAATAAATGATTTCAAGAGTGTGAACCTGCTGAGAGTTCTGGAAAGCATCTGAATTTCTTTCATATTTAAGAATAACATCAAATTATTTAGAATTCGTTTTTAAAAATTCAGTTTTAGCTTTGGAGGAAGTATCTTTAAGTGAGAGGCGGGCAACTTGTGGCCCTCCAGATGTTTTGGCTTACAAAATGTTTGGAGGACCACATGTTGCTCGCATGTGCTGTAAGTAGAGTCCCAAATCGTAGGATATTGTGGACCCTCTCTATAGGTGGTGAAGTAGATTCACCAGCGAAGGAGGAGGTCTAACCCAGAGGCATCCTCACTGCAGTCGCAGATGTCTCCACCAACATCGCTTCTCCATCACTGTTACTCCAAAGGCAGCGACAGTGGAAGAGGGGTGTGCCAGGGCCAGATCAAGGGAGGCCTTGAGTCCTGCACACACCCCTCCTCGCCCCACCCCAAACAAGGGATGATGACTACATCTGCTCTGGAGCTGGTGTAGTTATTTCCTTCCTTTTGGTAGAATGGGGGTGGGAAGAGGATGAACAGGGAAGAAAAATGCTTGGAAAAAAAGCCGCCCCCACCACTGTCTGTCCTGGCTGGGACGTGCCCAGAAAGTTAGCTCTGCCATGGATTCTCCCCCATCCAGCTCCATAAGATTGTTTCACCCAGAGTTCAGAATTATTTTCCCCCTGCCATATAAGAGGTGTTTGGGAAATCTTTTGCGTGGCGCATCTGTCCAACTGCTGAATTACAATGTGATATAATATATAATAGGTTGTATTTTGGTTCTCAGTTTTGTGCGTTCTGTCACCATGGACAAATGGAAGGACATTGAACTGGAAAAAATGAAGGCTGGTGGTAATCTTAAATTTCGTGAGTTTCTAGAGTCGCAAGAAGATTATGATTCTTGTTGGTCGCTTCAAGAGAAGTATAACAGCAAAGCTGCAGCGCTCTTCAGAGATAAGGTAAATTTAATTAAACAATAGCTTCAACAACCTTGGACCCAGGTCATTTCAACACCTACGTGGTTTAGAGACATGGATTCTACTTGCACATCCGTGAATATTAACCTGTGCGGAAGATCTTGGAATGAAACATTAAAATTTCTGACTACAGTCCTATTCCTGCAATGTGTGACCTCTGAGAAATGAGAGACACCAATTTTAGGATAGGGAAATTGTTGATACTAAACTGTCCAATCCTTTTTATTGTGAGAGTTATTTTTTAAGGGAGGTAGAAGGGTAAAAGTGGTTGCATTTTGGGATGTTTTGTTTTTGTTGTCATGGACATACAAATTGCTTGCCCATATAAAATGGTATATCTTTTGCCAAATCTTAGAAGCAAATGATGTGTTCCAAGTCTGCTGGGCAGGGAAAAGCAGATGAGCAGTTTGGGTGGTTAATTGCCAAGTTTATCCTCTCCTCAAAATTCATCTAAGCCTTTAGCATCTTCTATAAAATACATTGCTTTTTAGGTAGCTTCATTGTCTGAAGGTAAAGAGTGGTCAGTTGAAACGTCTTCTGCCAGAAACTGGACTCCGCCTCAACCCAAAGTTGCTCTGTCCTCAGCTCACCGGTAGGAATTCTTTAAGTCTTGTACAGCCTGCTATTTCAGACCCCAGAAAGTGGTTATTCTAAGGATGGAGCTAGACATTGGGGAGCCCAGGAGCACACATGGCTATTACTACAACCTGCCGGAACACATCTCCTCCTCCTCTGTTCTCTACTGGTAGTGTTTAGGCATAGAATCATAGAATAGTAGAGTTGGAAGGGGCCTATAAGGCCATCGAGTCCAAACACGATGTGACTCATTGCACACAGTTTTTCTTTAGCTGCACGCAGCAATCAGTGAATTGCCCATGTGGCAGGGGAACCTGGGTGGATATGAGGTACTAAAACAAAAAGGTGACATGTTATTGTGGGAAGAGGAGGAGGTGTGGGGCTGTGGCTTTTGGCAGCAGCCACATACTGTCAAGAATTTCTGGCTCTAGTGTAAGGTCATAGAACGTAACTATCACTATCAGAGTAAAAGCTGCCATCAAGTTTAATTGACATGGCTTCCCACTTGGCTTTTAGTTAGTTAACTTTTGTGATTTGTGTTTCCCCCCCCCCCCCCCCCCCCTAGGAATCTGACCAAGGTTCTGCATTTTAGTTTTTTTTTTTTTTAAGTTCACATTATGTTTTTTCTGGATGAATGGTTCTTATGTTGCACAAGCAAACTTATTGTTACATAGATGTATGGTCTAAACATCTGCAGGATTATAAATCCCCCCAGCAGAAAAGCCCTTGCTAATTTGCTTTTAAAGATGCCACATGCTTTGCTTTTCCCCCTCTAGTGTCCACCTGTTGTAGGAACAGGCAATGTTAACACAGTATTATTAGCATATAGTGATATTTAAAGTTATTTCCCATCTGTTTTAACTCCCCAATATAATCTTATAACCTCGAGAGCATCCGATGTCCCCTAAACAGTGTCTGGGGAACATAGGATTTTTCAGTTTCTGGGCTCCAAGGTCCAGTAACTGTGCTCCCTGCTCCCTCCCCCTCATAGCCGGTGCTGTTCTTCCCTGTCTCCGCACTCGGAAGCAGACCACAGAGACGGGGAAAAGGGGGTGGTCCCAGGGGAGGAGATGAGACCATGGAAGCTCTTTTGCTCAGCTTTCTATGTGCCACTTGGACTTCACCCCCCTCCAGCTATGAAGCTCCCCATCTAGACAGGCAAAATTGCCCACCTCCCCAAAAATGCAAGGCCGTCTGTCTGCCCTGCATTGGATAGTCATGAGCTTCCGAGCTCGGAGGCTAGTGACTATCTCCATAGGATTCTGCCCCTAATGCCTATTGCCCGTGGTTCAGTTACCATGATATAATGTTAGATGTATGTTTCATTTTTATGTATATCATAAAAGGAACCTTAAAAACACCCTTGGATACTCAAGACATCACTAATATTGCTCCAGAAATGCCATACTTCAGGGCAGCCTAGGCTGGTTATATGAGAACTAAAAATAGATGTTTCTGTAAAGAAGGGGCAGATCTTGGCATGCCTGGATGGCATGTCCCATCCCCACCCCCACCCCCCCCCCCCCATATGCAGCCATCTTATGTTTTTAGAAGTGGACAGATTAACACGTCACAATATGGGATCAGAGATCCCTGACACATGCATAATATTTTATCTTTCGCATAGTTTACTTCTGCATTCTTCTCTACAGCAGCTCTGCCGGGCAACCACAGAATGCGGGCCCAACGTCTGACAAAGCGTTTGAAGAATGGTTAAATGACGATGTTGGCTCCTATCAAGGGTAAAAATAACATCTCTGTTTGATACAGAATTATTTATTTAGTACGTTTCTATATCACCCCAATAGCCGAAGCTGTCCACCAATGTGGTGACCCATGGTGATCACCCTTACCATGGATGCCTTACCTGCACAAATATCCCCTTGATGGAATTCTCCACTCATTTCAAAGACGAGAGGACTTCTGCAGAAACAGCATTAGTCAGTCTTACTTCACCTAGGTTTCTGCAAATCTTCATACATAGCAAGAGGCAGTTCTTGTTTGTGCCAGAAGACTCGGGAGGGTCGAATTTGGTGGAGATGGCAAATAATGGCTGGCTATTAAGCCAACCCAAAACTTGTAATCTTCTGGTCAGAAAACTCTGTACTGGCTAGTATGAGCATTGCAGTGTATTATCTTCCTGTACTCTACACTTTATTGCTTGGCATTATTTTGAGATATTTCTTAAATTGTCTCTCAATATAGTTAGCTTGTTTCTGTGATATTAAAAGCAAGCTAGGGTTCAAATCCATACCCAGAGCTCATCCATGTGGCATTTGCTGTGGTGTACACTCAAAGTGTTAGAGATCAGCATCTCCAAGCACTCAGGGCACATGAGTTAACAAATGTTTTGCGCTGTGGCCATTACAGACATGCATTTTCACACTTCACAAGAGTTTACATCAAAGGCCAGGGCCTACGTGGCAAACAGTGTCACTGCATAAAGTGTGATCCAGTTCTAAACTATTAGCTCATTGGGTGTTTATAGACAAGTCATTTTTCTGGTGGGAACGGATCAAGCAGCAGCTTCCCTCCTTTCTGTTCTTCCAATCTCCAAGGATCCTTTTCAGTTGTTGTTTGAAAAGTTTGGGGAAAGAACTTTGCCCCTGTGTACTTTGCCCCCATGAATCGCTCTGAACTCTACACTCTGATGCTGTAGATTTGAAAATTAATAGTAGTGATCAGTATCAACATGGCTTATCAATTAGAAAGAGCCGTAAAATGAATCGGAAGAATGCAGGTTGATTTTTACTTGTTGGCCAAATAGATTATGAAAGCCACATACTCTTGGGTAATACTACCACATGCTCATTTCTATGGAGCATGAACAATCTTAAAGAAGCTCTGAGGTGCTGTGGACCATTGTAAACATTCCAGAACCAGTAATTGTGCTAGGAATAAAGTACCCTGCTTATTATGAATAATAATATTTATTATTTATTACATTTCTATACCGCCCCATAGCCAAAGCTCTCTGGGTGGTTTACAGAAGTTTAATTTGGCTTATAGTTGGTGTGTGCACATCTGTGTTTTACAGAAAGGTTGTTTGATTGTAAACAATATTTGCTCATTTTCATGTGTATATTTATTCAGTGGTCAAGAGAATCGCTATGTGGGATTTGGGAACACAGTTACTCCTCCAAAAAAGGAAGATGATTTCCTCAATAATGCCATGTCCTCTCTGTATTCGGTAAGTAGATTTTTCAATATGCTTATTAATATAAGATGCTGCCTTACTCTTCTGTTACGACTAACATATTTCTGTTACCACTAAAATATTCAAAAAAGCCAAGAATCCTTGCATTAACTCATGTCTGAAGTAGTTGAAATATGGGAGGCGTTTGAGTGCAATTTTAGACAGATTGCTTCAAACTTACAGGTATGATGTTGGAAAATTAAGAATGGGACAATGTACAACTCAACAGTGGGGACCTTTTAAATATCCTTAATGATGCACTTGATCATTAGTCAGAAAGGTAAAAAACATACATTCTTCTTAGCATCCCAAACTAAAATTCACCTTGCCAGCACGATCCTTTGTAACCCTGTTTGTGCTGATTCAGGTAATGCTTACCTGTCCTAACCTTTCTTGCTCTCATGTTGATATTTCTAAACGTACCAACACAGTATTTTAAAATTAAGTGATATAGGTGATTTTCATCCATTCTTTCTCTTGCCTCCCCCCAAATTTCTAGAAATGCTGACCAATAGTAACTAGGAATTCACTCAATCTTCCTCTTCACATATCATTTTTTAAAATTAGGTTGAAAATTAAAATGGTCTCTGACTAGATGTATATGTTTCTCTGAAATGGAGAAGGTTACTGGAGATTTTACTTCTATAAGCTGATCCTGACCAGCTGAGGAGAATCAGTAGTTAAAGTAGCTGCTTTGTTTGACTTCATTTTACATGAACAACAATGCCATATTAGGCAAAATAATCAGTTAAAAATGTGTGGGGCAGGAGAGGGAAAAGGGCAGAAAAGGGCAACTGAAATGATCAACGGGCTGGAGCGTCTCCCCTATGAGGGAAGATTACAACAGCTGGGATTGTAGAGCTTGGGAAAAGGAGGCTGAGGGGAGACATGATAGAGGTGTACAAAATCATGCATGGTGTGGAGAATATGGTCAGGGAGACATTTTTCTCCCTCTCCCATATTACTAGAACCTGGTGGGGTCATCCCATGAAGCTGTTTAGCGGGAGGAAGTACTTCTTCATACAGCACATAGTTAAACCCTGGAATTCGCTACCACAAGATGTGGTGATGGCCACCAATTTGGATGGTTTTGAAAAGAGGTTGGATAAATTCCCGGAGGAAAAGACTGTTGATGGCTACTAGACCTGATGGCGAAGTGCAACCTCCAGTGTGAGAGCAGTACGCCTGTATACTCCAGTTGTTGGGGAACATGGGTGGGAGGGTGCTGTTGCACCATGTCCTGCTTGTGGGTCCCTGGTCGACAGCTGGTTGGCCACTGTGTGAACAAAGTGCTGGACTACATGGACCCTTGGTCTGATCCAGCAGGGCTCTTCTTATGTTCTTATGTTCTTATTTTATTTATTTTATTTTATGAGTTGTAGAGAAGTAGTTGCTTAAACTTGAATTTACAGTGGGAAAAGAACTGGGGACTTGAAAGTAGCACCTGCGATCTGGAAAGTAGAGCATCCAAGGAGGTTTTCCCCCCTTTTTCTTCCCCACTATCCTACCATCATGGATAAGTTTAAGAATCCCATGCTACAGGGCAGGAAAGGTTGATTTATTTTTTTTTAGTATGGGCACAAGTTTTGGCCCTTGTGTAAATATACGAACAAACAAAGGAACTGAATATATTGTGCATTAACCTGGTGTGTACATGGAGCAGGCCTATTTACTATCTGTCTCTCGTTGCAGGGATGGAGCAGTTTTACAACTGGAGCAAGCAAGTTTGCTTCCGCAGCTAAAGAGGGTGTAAGTAATTCAGCAAATGAAGCTATTCCACTTAAGCTCTGGGTCTTTTTGCAGGCAGAAATCTTGGCTGGCACACACACACATTACCCTCTCGGCCCTCCCCACCGAATGGCGGTGCTGATTACCACTTCTCTTATCGGGGAGCTGCTGTTCCGTGGGGAGGGGCGGAGTGGGGAGGAGAGATGCAATGCGCGGAGACATGCTGCGGTCGTCGCCCGAGAAAGAAGCACCGACGAAGCCATCTGTTGTCATGACAGGAGATGGGATTAATCCGCCGCCGCGGCCATCACTCCAGCAACAGCCGTGGTGCCTCCCCTGTCATTGGAGGCGACACGCCCACTGGTTCTCACTGCACCTGGTGTGGAGGGAGAGGTGATGGGGCAGGTCACATGACACGAGAGGAGATCGCTCCAAAGCTTCTTCCTCCTGCGGATGTGTGTGGGTCACAGCTGTCCCCATCCTCTGCCTGGAAACTACTTGGGGATGAAAGAGGTGCTGCGGAGACAACTGATACCCTCTCAGTGGAGGAGTTCTCTCTGCGCCAATGCGTCCTTCACCCTTGTCTCCATAGCAACAGGGATGGAGGCAGCTATAACAACGCGGGCCACTGCCCCGTTGCTATGGAAATGCAGGGGAATCGGACATGCAAGCGTCCCTCCTACTGCAGCAAAGGATTCCCTTTCTGCTTTTGCGAATGGGGACGGGACACAGAAGAATCCGTCCGGCTCGTCACAGGTGCAGCTTGGATCCTTGTCCCCCCCTCAGATATCAGTGAATGGATTTCTCCTGCAGTTGGATGTTTCACGTTCAGTCGCGGGAGACATCCTTGCCCCATGATCTATTTGGGGATCGGCTTGAGGGGATGGAAGGGGCTCCTTCGATTCCCTCAAGCTGATTTCCAGATGGACAGGGGATGGCAACGGACATGCATAGCCCTGGGAACACAGGTGCCGCGATTGGTGGCACCCCACCCAGAGACGGCATGTGCTCATGCTGGGAAGCGTGTGGGGAACCAAGGATCATGTCACCTCACCAAGGGATGGAACGATCAGGGCTTCCCAAGCACTTGCCAGCACAGGATTATTCCCCTGCTGATGGAGCCCCACTGGGCTAGAGCGCCCGAGATTTCTGCTGCTCTTGCCTCGCAATTCTGTTGGCAGGGGAAATAATCAACGGAGCTCACCACACAACATGATAACCAACGGTTGTGCAGAAAAATAACTCTGCAAACCATTGGTTATCCCCGTTGGTTATTTTTTGGAAATAATCAACTGTGGCATGATTTTTGCCTGACAGACGACACAATAGTCAACAGTGGACTATTTAAGCTACAGTTGATTAAATAGTTCACCGTTGACTAACGTGTCATCTGAACTGAGCCACTGTCTTTCAGGGACATTTATCCACCATTACTGATCTCACAAAAGATCCTTGATAAGCTTCCAGGCTTCCCGGAACACAATTTTATCTAGAGCTTGCTCAAAGATTATAATAAAATGACTAAACCATCTAGGTTCTGTACAAAGATTAAAACATACGGTGGGAGGATGGGATCACATCTAATATGTAAGCCCTAGAGGCATTTAGCGCTCAGTTTCATTCATTCACTTGCTGTGGGGCGTCCACATAACATTCTCATCCAATTGCTGTTTCCCCTGCAGTTTTTCCTTCTCTTTTCCACATTGCAGAAAGTATGACTATTGTAAGAACGGAAGAGTAGTGCAATCTCTGCAGGCATAGACAGAGGTTGCATTCGAACAACACATTAGTCAATGGTGGGTTGAGTAGTTGGTTATTTTGCGGGTACTCCCCACACAACATATTCCTACACAACTGTGGGTGGTTGGGGCTGGCGTTGAGTGGACTAATAGTCAACCCAGCATTTGACTGACACAGCCCCCGCCCTTCTCCCCACCCTCCCTCCTCCCTCAGTCCTCCCAGTTCTATCCCAGCAGCCTCTGCAAGTTGCATCAGTTGTAGCAGAGTGACAGCCATTGCTTTGGTCACTCTTGCCGCCTGCCTCTATGGGCTTGTATTTTAACCCACTCACCGCATGCCATTAACACACTCACCCCTCCACACAACACTTTAAACAACTAGCTTCGAGCTAAGCAACTTGCAAGCCAGTTGTTTCTCTCAGTTGCTTATTTGGGCGGAATAGCATACCGTCAGTAGTTTGTGAGTGGCGGGTTACCCTCCACACAACCCAATAAGCAACACAACTGATGATTGTTCCCCCCCCCCCCCCCCCCGTTGCTTTATGTGTTGTCCGAATGTAGCCAGAGATTCTGTTTTTCTTCTATTTTCTAAATAGGCATGGTTTTAGGTGTGCAGTAGGATCATTTCAGAGAGGTGAACATACCAGTGCCATTTTATCATCTTATGATGCCACCCTCCCCTCCAACCTTAAAATTAGCACAAAAATGGTTTTCTGGCTGTTTTTTTTTTAAAAAAAATTGCAATAGCCCTTAAGCAAAAGACCTTTATAGCAGTATTTTTTTTAAAAAGTTCCTGCTGCCTTTCCTATCACTGCTATTTTATCAATATAAGGGGTGGGTGCAGTCAAAGGGTTATCAATCAATCAATCAATCAATCAATCAAATAATTTTATTGTATTTGACTAATTGCCATTACAAAAACAAAAGAGAACAGCTTGACAGACCATGCAGTAGCAGAATAACACCATGCAATCATAGAAATCAAATAAATGAGTCACCTGCACAGTCCACTGCAATAGCATTCAGAGTGATTGCGTGAATATGTTTGGCGGCTTTAGCAAACACAGCTGTTTCGTGTGTAACATGAGGGTCGCAATCTGACAATAACCAGCAAACTTTCAAATAGGAACTTTCCCCCTCTAAGGATGCCAAAATCTGCCCCAGGAATCTCCCTGGAGGTTACCACTCAGCAAATACCCTTGGGGGCAACAGCGTCCTTAAAAGAGGGCTGGACGTTTCGCCCTGACCTGTGGTTTTGGGCACTGCAGCCTTTCTTTCCCTCATGCAGTCTGATGGAGACATCCAATGTTCTGGTGAATTGCTACCTTACTGCCCACATGGGCCATGTCACGCCCAGTAGTGTAGACAGAACAGAGTTGGATATATGCACAGAAAAAGTGCAATACCCCAGAAGTGTGGAAAACTGATAGCTTACAGCAGCAAAGAATGGTCGGATCGATGGACTTAGGAGCCTCCCATCTGGAAGCATAGTGTTGAGGTTAGCGTGACTTGCAGTTGTTGAAATTTCCTTTGGATGGCAGGAGTTACGTACAATTTTGAGAAGCATGAGGGGGAAATATGAGATTGAAACAAACCGTTTGTGCTTCTGTCAACAGGCTACCAAATTTGGATCTCAAGCAACTCAAAAGGTGATTATCTCAGGTTCTATTCTATGGCTAACCCAGCACTAAAAATCGTCACTGGTTCTCTTTTCCTCAGCAGTTTGAATTCTCTTGGAATATTTGCAATCTCCTGGATCTTCTCAGAGAAACTGCATATTAGGTTCCAGTTTCAGAGGTATTGTGACCAAACCAGCATTTACTCCCATTAGTTAGGAAGCAGATGAGAGATGTTTTGAAGCACACTCGAGAACAAAGGATAAATCTATTGGCTCTTTAGCTGTTTAGTTGGCGGTTTGCTGCCATGTTGCAGAATATCTGCAACTTGATAATGAGGATCCACTCTAAAATCCATAAAACCCCATCATTTTTGCACTTAGCACCAGCATGTTGTTGGAGCCTATTAAGTAATAGCAGTAGGCTGTGCAATCAAGTGTGTGGCTGAATTCAGACGACACAATAGTCAATGGTGGGGTAATAATCAACTTTACAGTTGTTCATCTAGGAGGTACTCCCCACACAACATGGTAATAAATAATCAACTGTGGTGTGGATTAGGATCAGCGCTGCGTTGACTATGGCAGCATTTGGAGGACACGATAGTCAATACAACTGACGATTGTTTCCCCACCCTAGTTGCTTATTGTGTCATCCGAATTCAGCCTGTGAGTTTCCACACCAGACCGCTTCCTTCCTTTATTTTGATGGAGGATCTTGTGTCAAAGGATTAAATTGAATTAGTTCTGTGTTCTCTTTTGTACCTAATGACTTGTGCATATTTTACATTTTAGCCCATGACTGCTGAATTACTCCTAGGCCATATTAACCCTTATGCAAAGTAATTCATGAGAGGTAAATAAATATACCAGGGAGAAGTCTTATCTGGTTCAATCTAAGAATGGATAGCAGCTTTTCCAGGTAAAATAATGTACCCTATAGTTATGGCTGCAGAAAAGTCAAGTACATACAAACCCAAAATATTTCTTCTTCTTGCTATTATTATGCAATAGTCTCTGAGCCTGAATTGCATCCTGATCTGTGCACTATTTATAGATCATTACTTGGTGCTAGTTGATACTACACCGGAGTCACCGGGGGGGGGGGGGGGGGGGGTAACTGCCATAGAGTCACAGCTCTGAGGTGCTCAGATATATATATGATTTTTACCCCACCTTCCTACCAAGGAAAATGGCACTCAAGGTGGCTTACAATCATAAATAAAACTTGATTTAAGCAATAATAAAATGCATTAAAACACAATTAGAAATACATTTGCAGGAACTGACTTATCCACATGTGAGTAATATATATGGATGCCTTATGATTGTCTCTGGAGGCCTTTCTTCACACCATCACAGTTGTGGGGGATTCTTGCATAATACCCATGTAGAGTAGCTGGTTCATATAGATAACATTGATGTTAAGAGTACTTCCCAGCCACAGGATCAGTGGTGACCCTACATATACCCAAGGTCCTTGCGTTGGGCAGGCTTGTGTGAACCAACTCCCAGAGGAGCATATTCACATTTCAGCACCTTATTACCAGCTAGAATCTAATCTGTCTGTAAGAAGGAGCTGGCTGTACGTATGTCAAGTTCTAGCAAGTTGTGCAAAACAAAGATTTGTGGTTCTTTGAGGTCAACTTCTAGTATTAGGTGCCTGCAGGTGTCCAGTGAGAATAATTCATGTTTAATTGTAGCCATCTTCCAGGCTAAAATGTTGTGCATCTTCAAAGGAAAAATGCAGTAAATATTCCTTGGCAGATCTTAAGCCTCTGTCTGAATATGAAGCTTGCAGATATTTACCCCTTAGGTAGAATAGGGAAACTTTGATTTCACCTTGATTTTCTTTTGCTGCCTCCTTACAGAAGTCACAGTTACTTGAAACCTTGTTGAATGTCATATTAGTATCAAGATGCATATTTATTCAGAGCACTGTACACAAATGAACTAATCAGCTCTACTGACAAGCCACTTCAGCATCACTGTTTTTCATATCTGACAGCAAATTTCCCCAATTAGTAATGGAGTTGTTGCTTCCTTGCTTGTGCTTACAGTCTGGCTTAATTCTCAGCTTTGACTCATGTATTTAATTCGGCAATTCAGTTTGGCATGTTAAAAACAGACTCAGCATTTTGCTTGTCAGTAAGGCACTGGTGTAGGAATAAATATGATTTCTTGCCTAAAGGAAAAAAAGAGTGCTTTAGATCTTTTGCTAAATGCTTCTTCTACCTCCTTTGCTCTCTTCTCTTGTGCTGCCTGGGTGTAAAGTTTTGGGGCCACAAACAGCAGGCAGAGCCGGTAAAGCCCTCTATTCTCATGCATGGGCGCTTTGTTACTGTGCTGAATTCGTACATTTTGCTGCTAGCTGTCTTTTCCTTTCCCTTATTTCCCCCTCGCACACTTTGAAATCAAGTCATTTTTGTTGAACAGTGTTGTCTACATTTTTCTGTAATGTCTCCTTCAGCTTGTTTAAAATAGGCTGCATCAAGCAAAAATTCCTAGGCATTTATTCCAATCCATCCTATTCTGTAAACATTTATGTCAAGGATTCATTTGCTGTGCGTATGGGGGGGCGAAGGTTGGGGATTCACTCAGGAATAAGGTATGCTTAGAACTACTTTTGCATTAGGGAAACGTTTGGAATTGGAGTCAGTAAGAAGTGGCCCACAGAAGGCTTCATTAATGGGAGAAAAGGGTTTGCAACATTCAGTCACAGGTCTGTCAAATATCAATGCTCTCCTTTTTCATGGGATCAGTATTACTATTATTATTAGTAGTAGTAGTATTTATTACATTTATGTACCGCCTCAAAGCCGAAGCTCTCTGTGCGGTTTACAAAAATTAAAACTTGGACATTAAAAATCGATATACAAAATTACAAACATAAAAACAGACAACATATAAAAGCAGTGTACATTTAAAACAGCTGCAAACTCTCAGCCAGACCTAAATATAGTTCTGGGGTCAATTAAAAACTCAGTATATGCTGTTAAATGCCTGGGAGAAGAGGAAAGTCTTGATCTGATGCCCAAAAGATAACAATGTTGGCGAGCCTCGTCGGGGAGACCGTTCCATAATTCGGGGGCCACCACTGGGAAGGCCCTCTCCCTTGTTGCCATCCTCTGAGCTTCCCTCGGAGTAGGCACCCAGAGGAGGGCCTTAAATGTTGAACGTAGTGTTCGGGTACATTCATGTCGGGAGAGGCGTTCCAACAGGTATTGTGGTCCCAAACCGTGTAAGGCTTTATAGGTTATCCATAGGAAATTTTAAAAAATCCATAGGCCATGTAATTGCCAGTTTCACTTAAAGCAGAATAAATTGCACATATTCTATGAATTATACAGATGTTTGAGCTAATAAAACAAAGACATTGACTAGATGGACTTGTTTAGATTCTGAATGTTCATAGTATCCCATGGCAGCAGTTAACAGATGTCAGCCATGGTAATCCAATACCTTAACTGCAAAATGCTGCAGTGTTAGAACACATGAGGTGCTGGGATATTAGGCAAGAACCAGAGCTGTGAAGAGAGAGAAAAGCCCTTTAAGAGCATAAGGAAAAGCGATCCTGGATCAGACCAAGGTCCTTCTGCTCCTGCGTTCTATTCACACACTGGCCAATCAGCTGCCTGTGGGAAACCCACGAGTAGGACATGAGTAAAATAATACCTTCCTTTATACTGCCTCTGACACTGAAGGTATATAGCCATCAGAACTAGTAGCCATTGATGCCTTATCCTGCTTGGAACTTCTGTCAACTTTGCCTCTCTTAGGAGTCTTGAGTGGCTACTTCCTTATCATTTTCTCACCCGAAGGAAGAGAAATGGGCATCGTAGTATTTTTTCAGCTTACAACTTGCCACCATAAAAATAAAACGGAATGTTCTTCCTCCTCAAGTCACTTCATAAAGAGCGCATATAACTCTTTAGAATAAGAAATAATAGAAATGAGAAATTAATGGTGTCCTCCCTAAATACTTAATATCTACTAAGAAATGTTAACAAGAATATACATTGTTTTTGGAAACAAATGAAAGGTGACAGGGCAGAGATTTCTTCTTGGTCTTTGTGTAGTAGCTGAAGGGACCATAGGTCATTTGCTCTAGTCCCTATCCCCAAACTGGGCAATCTAGATCTCTGAAGCAGAAAGGAGATGCAAACAGTTCCACATGACCTTAGTAAGAGAATGAAACCAGAAGTTCTTCTTCGTGGTCTCTGTGCATCACACACTGTGGGCTCGCGCCGGCGCCGAGCCTCATCCGGGAAACTTCTATAGCCTAGACTTCTGGCGGGAACCCCTCCCCCCACCGTCCTATCACGCATGCTTGGGTTCCCGCCTACCTCAGTTCTTTTTCGACCACCGTGCTGTTGCCTCGCGGGAGACTTCTCTTAGAACTTATCGTTCGTATTCACTGTTTTTTCTTCTTAGCTTAGTTCTTTGCTTAGACTTCTTCTTCTTTCTTCTCTTGTTTTTCCTAAAAATAAAATTAAAAAAATTAATATACCTCTAGTTCGCTTTCCCTCATTTTTTCCTGCTCTGTTAGACCGCCTTATGGTGCAAACAGCTTTATTTAAGAACTGCACTTCATGCCGGGCCAAGTTAACCCTGTCCGACGGCCACTTTCGGTGTCTCCTCTGTCTAGGGGAGACGCACGTGGTCGATGCTTGTGCTCACTACATGAGTTTCTCCCGCCAAACGCGGAAGAACAAGGCGGACAGACTACAGGCACTACTGTGGAAAAAAGCGCCGGAGGCGCTCGGAGGCTCGCCCGGCTACGATGGAGCCTGCTCCTTCTGTGGAGAGAGCTAAGGCTAAGAAGCCTAAAAAGGCAGTGGCAACTCATGAGGAAGCCAGCCGTAAGAAGAAGGCGAAGGCAAAACATGCTGAGAAGCCTGCAAAACCCTATAAGAGCCACTCGCCAGCGAAATTGCCTTCTTCGATACCGCCTTCCTCGGGGCCGACCTCGGTACCGATGGTGCATCCGATACTGATGGTGCATCCGATACCGTCACCTTCGGCTTTGGCCCCCATATCATTGACGCAGTCCGTGCTGTCTTCTCCAGCGGCTCTCTCGATATCGATGGCTCGTCCGATATCGTCCACCTCGGCGTCTCTCTCGATACCGAGCCGACATCGGCCTTCGGCTGCACGGCGCGAGGAGAGGTCCGCCCCCTCGCCGTTTTGCTCGAGCTCCGTGGGATCGGTGCATCGTTTGTCGGAATCGTCCCCGGTACCGAGGTCAGAAGGACTCGGCCTTGACCCAGTCTCGCCTTGCTCAATGCCATCTCCTATGCCGGGATCCATGTGTGCCTCCATAGACCATCGTTACCGTTCCCGATCACCCACTCCCTCCCAGGACTGGGATCGTTTCTTGGACCGCTCGGCGCATTCTTGGTTACCTCTCAGTCAAATCCCTTAGGGGACGTGTACTCACACCATCGGGGCGTGGAAGATGCCTCCGGACGGTGCCGTTATGTCTTCGACCCCTTCACGGGACAACGACTGAGGGACGACGACGATGTTTTCATACCTCCGGTACCGCCCAGGTGCCCGCCGTCAGCCACCATCTCGGCTCCTCCACCGGACCCACTGGCACCGACGCTCCCGTCGGTACCGCCACAGTTGATTGACGTCCCGACCCCGTCTTCTCCACAGTCCGCGGAGGATTATGCTTCGGACTCGTCGTCCTCTGATTCTGCTCCTCCATCAATCCCTTCACCAGATTATGCGGTGGGGACCGAGAAGCGGGCTTCCCCTTCAGCAGAAGTGGGAACTTTTACAGAGCAAATGCTCCGGATGGCACAGTCCTTGGGAGTCGAACATCAACAGCCTGCAGAAAAGTGCATCGACTCAATATATGACATCATGTACGTGGATTTGTCTGCCCCTCTGGCCATACCTTTAATCCCCACTTTATTGCACACGGTCCAGGAATCGTGGAAGAACCCGTCCACCATGGGCCCAGTTTCAAAACGCTTGGATGCCATCTACAAAATTCAGGAGAAGGACGCGAGATTTCTATTTACGCATCCGAAACCTAACTCGATGATTGTCGAATCAGCACAAGGAAAGTCGTCCAGATCTCACTCTGCAGCAACGGATAAGGAAGGCCGGAAGCTGGACACGTTTGGCCGTAGAATTTATTCATCCACAGCACTATCAATAAAGGTGGCAAATAACCAGGCCATGATGGCCAGTTACCACCTGTTCTTATGGGATAAAATGTCATCCCTCATCACCCACCTTCCAGACGACAAGAGGGAAGCTGCACAAGTGTTCCAAGCGGAGGCCACTCGCTTGGCCAAACAGGAGCTAACAACTGCCAGGCATCAAGTAGACTGCGGGTCTAAAGCCATGATCGGAGCAATCGCCCTCAGATGGCACGCGTGGCTTCGTTCTTCTAGTTTGCCTCAAGAGTCTAAGACCAGAATAGAGGACCTCCCGTTTGATGGTGAAGGTTTATTTCATACCACAACGGATACGACAATGGATACGATCCCAAAGGCCAATACTATGGCAAAGAAAATGGGGTTTTATCCTCCTCCTACTTCACAAGTGTACCGTTCGCGCAGGTGGGTGCGACAGCAACCCTACTCACCACGCCAGTTTCAGAATCGGCAGCAGCGCTACCAGCATGCGCTTCAGTCATCATTCCAACACAAAAAGAACTATCAGCAGAGCCGCTACCGACAGCAACGCAACAAGCCTGACACTTCACAAAAGCAGCGGCTTTCACTCCATTCCGGTCACTCTCTCTCTGCAACCCAACTTTGGCCACCGACTCCAAAAGTTTCACGAATCTTGGCAAGAAATCACATCGGACAAGTGGATTTTAAACATAATCAAAAACGGATACCAAATAGAGCTCGCCTTTCGCCCTCCTACCAGCCTGCTCAAAGTCACTCCACCGTCGGAAGTGCTGCTCTGCGAGGTAGCCACCCTCCTTCAGAAGGGTGCTATTACCCCCGTCAACCATTCTGAGTTGTCAGCTTGGCGAATCCAGCCAGGTGGCAAGACTTGGATCTTCCATCCCCGGTGAGGGCTATCTTGCGTATGCCCAGAAAACCTCCTACGAGAGCCTCATATCATAGAAAGTGGAGAAAATTTGTTCAGTTTGCCACCTCCAGTGGATTTGACCCTAGATCCTGTCAGATTCAGGATGTCCTGATATTTTCTACAGTCTCTCCACGAAGTCGGTTTAAAAACGACCTCCATTAAGGTTTATTTAGCGGCCATCTCAGTCAACCATGACTTGATTCAGCAGTTCTCTGTGTTCTCAAAGGCCTACGTAATATGCACCCTCCTTTTCGTGCTCTCGTTCCCCAATGGAGCCTATCTGTTGTTCTTGCAGCGTTAACTACAAAACCCTTTGAGCCATTGGCCACAATTGACATTAGGCTGCTAACCTTTAAAGTTGCCTTCCTTTTGGCCATTACTTCAGCGAGAAGAAGCTCAGAGTTATGTGCCCTTATGATTGACCCACCCTACGCTCAGTTCTTTCAGGATAAGGTGGTTTTGAGGCCGGACCCCTCCTTTTTTCCTAAAATTGTGTCTAATTTTCATGTTAACCAGGACATTGTGTTGCCTACTTTCTTTCAGGCATCCTCAGACCCGTTAAACACGAAACTCCATTCATTGGATGTGAGGCGCGCTTTGGCCTTTTATAAGTCTAGATCTACCAGTTTTCGAAAATCAAACCGCCTGTTTGTATGCTATGGTGGTAAGGCTAAAGGCCATCCTGTCTCCGCTCAAAGGTTCGCGAAATGGATTGTACAGACTATTTCATTGACTTAGCAAATAGCGGGAAAAGAGCCTCCAGATTCTCTGAAGGCACATTCTACTAGAGCTCTCTCCACCTCTACCGCTCTGGATCATGGGGTGTCGATTCCAGATCTGTGCAGAGCTGCAACATGGTCCAATGCCTCTACCTTTGCATCTCATTATAAGTTGGACGTTCGAGCCAGAAAGGACTCTGCCTTCGGTCAAGCTGTCCTGTCTTCAGTTCTCCAGTGATGCCCCAGCGAGTCTACCCTCCCCCGGTAAATGTTTGCTGGTTATTCGCCCATAGTGTGTGATGCACAGAGACCACGAAGAAGAAATGCAGGTTGCTTACCTGTAACTGTAGTTCTTCGAGTGGTCATCTGTGCATTCACACAACCCACTCACCGTCCCCTCTTGACCTCGCAGCTTGCTGACTGGTCAAAGAGAGTATCTATTGCACATGCATGCTACTCCTTTCGTATATGTTCATTTAAATCTTCAAATCTATCTCGTTCGTGAGGCAATTCGGTCTCACTGAACTGAGGTAGGCGGGAACCTGAGCATGCGCGATAGGACGGTGGGGGGAGGGGTTCCCGCCAGAAGTCTAGGCTATAGAAGTTTCCCGGATGAGGCTCGGCACTGGCGCGAGCCCATAGTGTGTAAATGCACAGATGACCACTCGAAGAACTACAGTTACAGGTAAGCAACCTGCATTTTGTTTTTGTTTTTCTTTTCATCTCTAGCCAATAATTCCTCCTCCCCTTAAAATCTGCTAGGCATAACTTCATGCCGCTAACGTACTCTTTCTAGCTGTAGTAGTTCCTGTAGTTCTAGAAAAGCAGAGTGGAAATGTATGCTCCAGACAAGTGGACCACATCTGAGATCTCAGAATACAGAATTGCAAGAGGGTTTATAGTCGTTCATTTATTTGGTCAAAAACATTGTGTGACACTTCATTACTGGAACATGGCAAACCTTTACTCTAGAATAGAAGCCTTCTGCATCTCTTCCAAGTTAGTAATTCCGTTGCTCTTTGAGTATGTTTGTGCAACTCAGCAAAGAACATGATTCTTGAGTTGTGGAATAGCTTTTTGATGCGAGAGTAAATCTGCTGCTCTTCCTGGACACAGGAATTCTTCTCAAATGGGGATTGCATTACTAGCTGTGCTTGTTCTGTGAAATCACTGCATATCTCTTTCGAAAAGATCACGTTTGGGGACATGTTCCTGTAGTGTGGCTGCCATCACCCAATAACTTCCCATGCTACTCCAGTAATATAAGTTTTCAACCTACATGATCTGAGCTATAATGTGTGTTTACAATCTGAGTAATCACAGAGTATGAGCAAACCATTTGTATGGAGCTTCCTTACATATTACGGGAGTTGTATGGGAACTAACCTACGCAGTGGCAGTAACTGTGCCATTAATGTAACCTGTGGTTTAGCAAGGTTCCCCCCTTCTAGTCTGTCGCTAGCAGCAGGGGCTTCCTGAAAGAACCGGTTCAAGATTCCGAACATCCCTGTTGTCTTGTACAGTTCGATGTATTTTTCTTTTCTTTGTGGCCTTGCATCTTGTGTGCTTTGAGCTCACTCTGTCGCTCGTACCAGGCAAAGCTTAGGGCTCTTCTGTCCCACTTCGTATTTTCTTTCTTTCTTTATTTTGAGAGTCTTCTGACTACTTTTTGTGGCATTACATGTTGTGTCCTATGAAGAAAAGTGTAACTGACTTTTTTTATTTTGCTTTTAACTAGGCTTCAGAGTTAGGTCAGAGTTTAAATGAAAATGTTCTCAAACCTGCACAGGAAAAGGTAACTTTGGAAATGAATACGTGACTTAACAGATTTTGAATGCGTTATCCGACTTACCCACATGCGCACCTCCGGTGTGAATTGTATGGGCCCATAGCGTCAGTCTACTTCCTCCCTGATATAATTGGAAAAAGCCATCCCAGTTCGTGTTGTCAATACCATATTCTGGTATTTACAGTTCAGGATACCTGCAGCCTGACTGGCTGATTCAAATCAGTGTGAAACTCTTTCCCTCCCTATCTTCCTTTTCTCTGCTATACAGTCTATCTGTCTCAAGCTATTTATTTACTACACATGTATCCTGCTTTTCTTCCAAGGAGCTCAGGATGCCATACATTAATTTCTTTTCTCTTCTCTTCTCTCCCCCCACCCCCCACCCCACCACTGGCCCAGTTTTAACGCAACAACCTGTGAGGTAGATTAGGCTGTGAGATCATTACTGGCCCAAGGCCACCCAGCAAGCTTTATTTAGCAATCAGAATTTGAACCTGGGTCTTGCTGGTGCTAGACTGACACTCTAATAACTATACTATACTGGCAGTCTTTTTCCAGCCCACATTTTTTCTGCTCGCTGGGCGGTTCTTTTGGGAACCGCCCAGAGAGCCTCAGCTATTGGGCCGTATAGAAATGCAATAAATAAATGAATACGCTGAATATTTTTTTATCTGCAAAATATATATATAAGAGATAAGTATTGCAAAAGTATAAGAAATCTACCATTCTTTTTAGTAAAACCATGTCTGCCGGAGGAGATTCGACAAATTAGCAGTCTTCTGGAATTTGAGAGAGCCGTGAAGACTGCTCTCTTCCGGCAGGCCTACCCAGTTTAATTTTAAGATGTTTTTAATAATGTATTTGTTTTTATCTGTTTTAATGGTTTATCTATTTTATGATTTTTATATTTATATTTATTGTTGTTCTCCGCCTCGATCTGGATGGAGAGGCGGGTTAGAAATAATAAATAAATAAATAAATAAATAAAAGGTTAATGTGATTAAGGAATGATTAAGATCAAATTAAAATGTTCTGTTGGTCACAGTAAAGCCCTATGGCATGAGTATACCATCTCAAAATGGACATTGGGATGTGCTTGTTTGAAAGCATTCTTGTGTTGAAGTCTCCATCCGTGTGGAAAGCTTTCGCATCTCAGAGAACACTTGTACAAGTTTTTCACGTAGAGGGGTGTTTGGACTCAGACCATTCTTCAAGGATGTGGTCCACCTTCTGCATTCCCACAAGCCACAAGGGCCTTTTTTAATCCGTAGGCAATCAATGGCAAATGCCCTCTGGAGACACCCACCATGTTGCTAAATTAGATGTAGAATAAATTATTATATTGTGGGTGTTAAGAACATAAGACGAGCTCTGCTGGATCAGATCGAGAGTTCATCTCGTAGTCCAGCTCTCTGTTCACACAGTGGCCAACCAGCTGTTGGCCAGGGACCAACAAAGCAGGACATGGTGCAACAGCACCCATGTTGCCCAGCAAGTGGTTCAAGGATTCAGGTCTATACTGTATGATAAGTCACTTAACTTCTGAACTGAGGTGGATATGCTTTTTCGATGTTTTCAAACTTCTAAGAAAAGGCTATGAATGCTGTGTAACATTCTAAATAGAGTTGCACTTATATTAAACCAAACCCTAATTTATGCTGCGAAGAATTGCCTCATTTAATAAGCACTCTTTATATGGAGTGCCTTGTGTTATTTGTTTCATGGATGGTTAGTACGTTGGATCCAAAACCCTTTGGATCCCCCAAATTTCAGCAGTTTGTGGAGGCAGGTAACCTTTTAACAGGCATTGCAACTCTCTCCTCCTAACTTCATCGTCTTCGGAATAAAATATTTGGTTTTGCTTTGCAGCGTTAACTAGCTTTTCTCACAGATCGTCTGGTTCGATGCCTAACTGTGGACATCTTGATTTATGTAGGTGAAAGATGGAAAAATTTTGGATGACGTTTCCCAGGGAGTCTCGCATTTGGCTTCCAAGGTATGAACTGGCCTGCCTAGCAGCTAGGAGGCCATGAATTAAGCCAGTCTCCATATTCCTTTTGTACATGGAACTCCAACGCAAGAAGCTACTTCATAGAATCTTAGAATGGTAGAGTTGGAAGGGGCCTATCAGGCCATCGAGTTCAACCCGTTACTGAATTCAGGAATCCACATGAAAGCATCCCTGACAGATGGCTGTCAATCTTGAATGCCTCCAGTGTGGGAGAGCGGACTTCTCCTGCAGGAACACAACCTAAGCAAGCGGCTCTCTTCTGTTCGCCCCCACCCCCACCCCCTTCAGTCCAAATTCACATATTACTTTTAACATCAAAGTCACTGTGAAGTGATGTGATTGCATTGCAAATAGGTTTGAATATGGCCTCATAGGCTACTCATTAGTAGCCTAATGTGTGAATTGGGCATTTTTTGGAAACTTGTATTTATCAATATCTAATAAAGGGGTATTTCAAAATAGTAAATGTGCCACTGATGTGACAATAACAACAAAAAAAATCTGTGCGCTGCCAAAATGTGTTTGTGTCAAACAGGAATGGAAATTTTAAGTGTGCCTTAGCAAAGGCAATACAGAAGTATTTTGGAACATAGCAGTTAGTGAGCCATTTATTGGCCATAAAGGAATATGGAAACAGCTTAAGTTGAATACAGATACTTCTAAACCTTGCTAATATATGTGCCTTCCCCTCTTCCTCTGTTCTTGCTGCCATTGTTCAATAAAACTGGTAAGTGCTAATGCTTTCTCTTAACTTTTCAGTATTTTTCTGTTGAATGTTTTTTTTTAAATTATTTTTAAGCAGGTCTGATGTAATGTCAGAAAAAAGGTATATGCATTTTATAACATTTCTTGGAGAATTTTTGTAGTATTAGTACTTCAGTGGTTTTGTTATCATTGAACTCCATCCTCAAGAACATGTTGCATTCATCTGTTGCGCTTTGTGGCATCGGCCATCTTCCTTCTTAATGTCCAGCCTTGTGATGGTGGCATGGAAGCTGAGTCTTTCAGCAGAAGTGTTTTAAGGTTTTGCCTGCTTTGCTCAGGATCTGGCAACTTTGCCTCAACAGCTGCTAGCTGAGTGTCCTCTCTAATTTGAAGAACTATGCTTTTGATGACTTTTCACTGTACTTTCTGTGGTATGAACATAAAAAGGACAGCATAGAGAGAAAATGTTACTCCCTGCCTTAACATGTTAACCAAAGAGTGCTGTTCCCTGCCAGATTCTCAGAAATATTAATATGTCTAGGAACACTATTTCTCGCAAGGTCCCAGTGTGTTAAATTGGATGATGATGAGTGTCTCTATATGTGGAGGTCTGCTATTCTCCCCCCAAGCTTTAAGGGTCTTTTGTCATAGTGTATACACTAGATCTTTTTACTCTTCATTCTCTTTCTCACAGGTCCAGGGAGCAAGTAGCAAGGGATGGCGAGATGTTACTACTTTTTTTTCTGGAAAACCGGATGAATCATCTGAAAGGTATTCTGTCTGTATGTTTGTATTAGATGCGTATGCTGTCTTGCATATCCTTTGTGCTGGCTGCTGTTGTGACCAAAGGGCATTGGCATCCTTATCTTCCTTTTTAAACTGATCATACTGCAATTCCATGAAAGCAAGCTCCTTTTATCAAAAATACCCTTTATTACATTTCCCCCCCCCCCCCCTTATTTCTGCCCCTTTGCAATCATTCGGAAGCAATTTGTGGCATTTTAAAACCAGCCATAAGTAGAACTTAAAATAAATAAAACACGGGCTGGACCCAGACCTAGTCAAAGTAGACCCATTCAGATCAATGGGACTTAGTCAGATTAATTTAAATCCCATTGATTTTAGTGGACCTACTCCAAGTTTGGATCCAGCCCTATAAATGTAAACTAGCACATCCACTCTTCAAATCCACACTTTCAAATCCCATCACCTTCAACCTTCATGCCATCTTAGCCCCAGTCAATAAAATTCAGGAGAAACCACAGATGAGATCTTTAACCCACAATTCCCCTCCTCGGTGTTTTCCATTCATTATGCCAGGAGGATTTGCCTTATCTCCTAAATAAACTACTCAACTTAATCCCCCCCCTCCACATCCCTCACCATAACTCTTTGGTTTCCCTTAACCTAATATCTATTTATTGTTTAAAAGATTACATCCCATCTTTCCGTTGGACATCCCGTAATGTTTATTTCCAGCTTCATCTCCATTCCTACAGTAAAAGAGGAAAAAATGAAGTATTTCCACTGTCATCTCCTAGCGGCCCTTGTGAAACCAGTTGCTTCCTGTTGCATGGTGGAGCCTGTCTCGTATCTCTCCCCCACCCCAACTCCCCTGCATTCCTAGGCAGCCCATTTCATTTTATATTTCCAGATTTGGCTCCAATTGGAGCTCTGACTGGCTACAGTAAAGCCTTCCCCTGCCCCCCCCCCCCCCCCCACTACAACATCTAAAGTGGAGTTAAAATAGTATAGTAGAATATAAAAGCCATGCTGGGATTAGACCATAGGTCCGTCTGACCCAACATTGTTGTTGTTGTTGTTATTATTATTATTATTATCTTTATTTATATCCCACCTTTTGCCCAATGCTGGGCCTCAAGGCGGCTTTACAAAATTAAAACATATACAATTAAAAGCTATAAATAAGAGATACGCGAAAGTTAAAAATATAATTAAATAGGTTTCAATATTAAAACATTTCGACATTTAAAATACATATTAAAATGAAAAGTCTTAAAACGTAGATGGGGGTCCACCTTATTCTCCAAAGGCCTGCCGGAATAAGTGGCCACCCAGATGCCTATGGGAAGCCCACAAGCTGGACATGAGTGCAATAGTACCCTTATATGTGTTCCCCAGCTACTGGTATCGAGAGAGATTCTGCCTCTTACACCATCGGCCATGCTTTCCTTCTGGGCTGACTGTCTGAGCTGGGAGTGGGCGTGGGCAGCAGCATGCACTGCATTGCAGCGATCTCGCTCCGACCTGGATGGCCAGCTCCAGAAGGTGGCAGCTGAGGGATATTGCTTGGTTTCCTGGATTCTCCAGTACAGGGTTCCGCAAGGATCGGCTTTATCCCCATGATATTCATCAACTACACAAAACCATTGAGTGGGGGTCACCTGGAGTCTTTGGAGTGCATCGACATCAGTATGCTGATGACACACAGCTCTATTTCTCAATTTCATCATCAGATGAGGCTACGGATATGCTAGATCAGTGCCTGGCTGCAACAACAGATTATTTATTTATTTATTTATTATTACAATAGGGTGATTCTTCTGACTAATTGGGGGTGTTCAACCTGTTCCAGATGGGGCTGAACCAGCTTCGACTGGTGGCCTAGCTATGCCTCTATCTGGACAGGGATAACCTGGCTTCAGTAGTCTAAGCTCTGGTAACCTAACCTTACTGCAATGCACTTGTAAGTGGGACGGCGCTTGAAGATGATTCGGAAAGCGGCTGCTTGTGCTAAATGTGGTGACCAGATGATGGCAGGGACCACAAGGTCTGAACATATAGCACCGGTTCTAGCCCACTTGCCCAGCTGCCTGTATGTTTCTGAGCCCAATTCAGGCTGCTGGTCTTGACCTATAAAGCCTTACATGGCCCGGGAATGCAATATCTCTCCCGCTATGGACCTAACCCATATGCTGTGATCATCATCTGATGCCCTCCTCAGAATGCCATCCTCAGAACTTCCAAGGGAAGTTCTGAGGATGGCAAGAAGGAGGGGAGACGTTTCGGTGATGCCAGTGAGTTCCGTCTGGCGCCAGCATGATCACCTTTTTGGCACCAGGTTAAGCCTTTCCTCTACTTATCAGGTCCTGGTCGCTTTATGGTCAATTGTTTTTAACTTGCTTTTTAACTGGTTTAAATGTTTTTAATATTATATTTTGTCATGCTGTGAACTGTCGTTCCCCCCCCCCCCCCCCCAAAACCACCCAAAGTCAAGATGGGAGGCTGGTAACAGCTGTTCTATTTCGGTCGAAATTGAACTAAACTGGCCCTTGTTCTTCTGTATTTTCCTCCTTGAAAGGCCACCTGAGGGGGAGAGCTACCAGAACAGCAGTGGTGAAGGCTACCAGAACAATGCAGTGGATCAAAGCTTTTGGGAGACCTTTGGCAACTCAGACCCGCCGAAGACCCACAAGTCCCCAAGCAGCGATAGCTGGACATACGTGGACAATTCCGCGGAGAAGAAGAGTTCCGATAGCTGGGATGTCTGGGGGTCAGGTACCGTCTCCAATAACAAGAACAGTAACAGTGACAGCTGGGAAAACTGGGAGACCAACTGGGAGAACGCAGCAGGGGAGGGCAAAGCCAAAAAGACCCCTAAGAAGACAACAAAAGAATCTTCTTCAGCTGCTGAAGAAGGGTGGGATAACCAGAACTGGTAGGACTCTGTCTCTGTCCAGCAAGGCAGAGGGAAAAGTCGTACCTCTGATGGGAAGGTGTCCCACATAACTGGATTAATGTCCTTGTCATTTGGGGGGCCGTTTAAACCTCATGCTTACTGTTCCATTCTCTGTCCACTTCCTGTTTTACAACTCCAGCAACAAAAACATTGGTTGGTTTGCAAATATTCTTGTAATTACCATATGAAGACACATCTCTCCCATGGAAATGGCCTTGTGCATTATATATAGATATATATTTCCACCACGCTGCTGTCGTATCCGGAGCATGCCACGACTTCCTTAAAGTGAAAGATTGGAGGAAGCAAGTCCATGCAAGCGTATTTTTTTCATAGCACAGTACTGCATGTGTAGGCTTACAAGATCGCCCAGCTTCTCTTTGGAACTTCAGTTGAAGTTCTGGAGAACTTCTGGATAGGATGATATGGGAGTATCTTCAACGGATTAGTGAACTGTGACTGAAGCTGCTGGGATGGCTTGGAATTAAGCCACAATGGTAATTAAAGCACCGTTGAAGCAGTTCTTAGATTTATCAAGGTTTTATTTTTATTTGATTTGTTTTTTTAAAAAACTCACATTAATTTTGATTCTCTAACTTAGAAGAAACCAAGTTGAGCTTCTTCTGCAAAATACTTGGAGAGAAAGGAACAAGACTTGGCAGTTTTCAGCAGGTGTGTAACAGAGTTTCCATCCCTTTCCTTTTTAAAATTAAAGGGCATCATTCATCTTGTGTTCTTCCATCTAAAAGTTCCATATGCTCTTGGTTTATTTTAGCATAACTTCCTGATATCAGAAAATATGCAATTGGAATGATCAAACTTGATAGATAGTCAGTGTTGAAGCAGAACGTATGGATGACAAAAGCAAAATTGTTGAGGAACATAATTCTAATTAAACAAGCAGGACATTAATTTGGTACTTTGAATGCACACCAATAAAATCGGTTTGCAAGATTCTATAATAGCTTTCCCACTTCCTCTACCCTTTTCTCCTCTCCCCAGCAGAAGGAAGTTAACCAAGAGTGGTTCAGGTTGCAACTTTATCATGTTGAGTTGCTTTGCATGACGTTTGAGAAGAATTCAGGTATTTTTTTTCCCTGCAGGGTCTTGGGTAAAGTATGTTCCTGATGCCTGTGGTCAGTACACCTTATTTTGTCATCTGGATATGTTAAAAGTATTATAGCACAGTGTGACTGCTATGATGTGAGAACCTGCTGGAAAACTTTGAATCATGGTGTAACTGGCTGAAGTCCAGTGTGGATGCCAGTATGAGATTTTTCTGATACCAGTGTAGAATTTTTGCTTGCAAACCTGCATTTTAGCTGTTTGAAACCCTTGCATGGGCAGGTAAACTGTGTGTTTTCTGACTCTGCTCTTCTGGCTAGCTTTGATACAGACTTAAATTCCAGTTGATCAGAATTCAGCTAAAGATATCTTCTGTATATAACACACCCACAACCCGTGAACTACACCCTAAGTATTAACCGTTTCCTAGGATTTTTGCGTATTGTTCAATATCTCAATATCTACCTTGTGAAGAAATATGCTCTTGTGGGTTTGTTCTGCTGTACTTAATCACTAGTCTTTCAGACTGCCAACTAAAATTCTCCTCTTCCCTTTCCTTCTATTCTTTCTGCTCCACCATCCTCTGTTCTCAGTCTGTGGTGGCAGGGGTGAAGTGGTCCATGCCTGTTCTTCAACGACACTTAAAGGTGTTTTCTTTGTGCCAGACAGATTCTTGTGTCTTATTCTGAGATCTCTGACCTTGCACAACCTTTTTAAAAATGTGGGCACGGTGAGAGTTATTGCTTTCCCTAGTGTTAGGGCTTCCATTTTTGCTAACATTGTAACTCTGTGATTTTTATTTTTTATTTTTTACTGTTTCCCCTTTCTATTCCACAGATAATATCATGCAAGTTTAATTGTATGTTCAGCATGTAGTGGCTCCTGTCAAGTTATACCAAACTCATTTTATCCGCGCTCTTTAATACATGTTTCCTGCCCAAGTCTGGAAACCGATGCATGTACTCTGCAGACCTTCTGTGTACATGGGTGTGAAGTTCTGTCACCAACCCACGACTTGGCAGTAAATCTTTGATAAAGCCTTGCGGTAACAAGGACAGGAAAACATACTTGACCTGGCTGCTGAAGGGGTCTGTCTGAATTAACTTGAACTCCTCTGCATTATCTTGGAATGCTTTGTTACTCTAATTTTCTGTCACACCCCCCCCCCACTGAAAAAAAATCCACACAGACCCAGTCTACAATGAAGAAAACAACTTGGCATGTGTGTAAAACCCACCTTTCCCCTTCTCCTTTCCTGTTCTCTCAGTTTATCCAAACCTACCCTGACCATTTCTTCTTCAAGTCATGTAATCTGCCATTTCAGTCCATCTATCCTTTGAGATCATACCTTCATCTTTCAAATTCTTCAGTGGGATTGTGGTGGTGGTGGTGCCACTTACCAAAACTCTGCACAGCAAAAACAATGCTGGGCGGCAGGGCTCAAGCTGCCCTATTTACTTCCTTGAAATCACAGTCAAAGCTTGGGGTGAGGAGGGTGGCATGCAGCTGTTGGAAAAAGCATTTTTGTGTCTGCCTTTGATTCATTCTTAGTCACAATTGCAGCTGGGCCTTGGCTTCTGCCTCCGCTTTTATGCTACTGCCCTCAACCTAAGAGGACAAATTTCACCTGAGCTCACCGGAGATTGAAGCCCAGCTTGTAAACAGCCACTTTTATGATTGTCTGTAGCAGAAAAGGCTTTTGTAAATGGAAAGGTGTATTTTAAAATGCCATTAATGGCTAACAGCCATGCATGAGCCAGTGGACTAGTGATATTTGAGCTAATTTTTTTTGGCTAATGGCTTTTGACTTCCCTTCTAGCCTAAGGAATCATAAGAGTTAATGAGAAGGAATGGTATTCCCTGTCGGCGAAGTTGAATTGGCAGAGAGACAGCAGCATTAAAAGTAGGCATTTTCACCAGTTACATCACTTTCCTTTTGGGAGGGGGAAGGCTGGTCCCCACCCCCTCTTTTTCTATGTCCAAACAGACGAGCAAACCTCTGTACACACTGCAAAGGAAATACGTGTGCAGAGCCTTTGCTTATTTTAAAAAGCTTCTTGCATTTTAAGAAATCACCTTTTAGAGGCCGCTCACTGACTGTATATGAAATAAACCAGGAATGTGAGAGACATTTTAATGCCATGATTCCTTTCCACAAGTTGTTTAGCGTTTTGGGAAGGAAGTTCAGTGTTCAATGGCTATTTTTCCCCCCACCCCAGGAAATGTGGCTGTTTTGGTAACTTGCTAGCAAGGAAGGTGTACTTAAAATCATTTGAGACTTCCAAAGCTGTTGGGAGTTTTTGATGAGGGATATTTGGGGTGGAGGGGGGGGATACCTGTGAGACCTGCATCTATCTGTGGACATTCATATTCGCAATAAAGCGAATCCGGGAACACTAGAATGAACACGAGCTTTATAACTTCTGTGTAATGCGGCACTTGGCAGTAGGAAAGAAATTTATGGCGATATGTCAGTGAATTCTCAACCATGTGGGACGAGTGCAATAGTGGAGCTGGGTCTGGAACCTGCCCACCAGTCCCAAATTCCACACCATCTTACCACCACAGCCTGGTGTCTCCCCTTCATCCTCGCAGCCCTGACCTCATTATACCCACATCCCCTACTTTTTTCCTCATGAGTTGGTGTCCAACTATCACTACCTCTGCTTCTCTCAGTGCCAATGGAGATGCTGCGTCGAAGTGCTTCGAAAAATGTGGTTCAGAATGGGGGGGGGGGGGGGGGAAATACATGTATTTTGCAGGAAAATCTCTGTGAACGTGGCTACTAGATTCCAACTTCTGGTCCTAGAGATCCACATCATGAGTGTGGATTTTGCACTCTGATGTGACTTTCCCTGTGATTCCCACAGGAAGGGGGTGGGGGTGGGAAACCTTAATTGGAATCAATTGTCTGTGAGTTGGAAAGAGTAAATGAAAGCCTTTCTGTATGCCAGCTGAGTCACACCTTCAGTGCAGTAGCTGAAACCCTAGAAGCCTACAGAAACCAGGGTCATCTTTAGAATGTTCGCAAGCCGTTCATAAAGTTGGATATTTTAAAGAATTCAGCCATGTGTGTAGCTCTAGGGTTCATGACTTAAGACCACTTGCTGTACAATCTTGCTGGGATCTTCATTTGAGTCCCCCAAGAATCCAGCAACCCCAACCCCATCTTGCTCTGACATTCCGT
Source organism: Anniella stebbinsi (assembly GCA_029215795.1). Classification (NCBI taxonomy): domain Eukaryota; kingdom Metazoa; phylum Chordata; class Lepidosauria; order Squamata; family Anniellidae; genus Anniella; species Anniella stebbinsi. The sequence goes on along the minus strand of JARDYH010000004.1, from coordinate 9,556,928 downwards.
GGGTAGAATTTTTTTATGTATTGGTGTAGTAATTCGTGCAATAACTTATAATGTCATGTGAACCTCCTCTTAATTTAATCCAGAAAGCAAGATTTAGAGGTGCAATCTCCCTATGCTAAGACTTCCATTGACAGAAATGGTAACTCGGAAGCAGTGGAGAACCCTGCCCAAAGCCTTGAGGACTAATGATGGCTTCGAGACACTTAACTGGATTCTTAACTCTCCTTCTCTGCATTCTAGGTTGGAATAGCCGGTCTTTGGACTTCTTTCTAAGAGGGAGAGGGGTTTTATGGGACATGGTATCCTTTCAATTTTCCTACTGTGTGTTTGTGAAGTTCACAGGAGCTGTGAGCAATATTCCTTGTTCTGTAAAGTGGTACTGGACTTGAACCTACAGTGTCATCTTAAAAACAAAATAAAACAATAAAAGCAAGAGAAATGGAACAAAGCAACTCAAATTGCTTAAAGACTGGTTTCACTTTGTTTTAGAAACAAAACAGCAAGAGATATAGACAATGCCAGGTCTATTCATCCCTGCCATTGTGTGTTGGGGGATTTTCAATGTAATGGTGCATTCACATTTCCACTGTACTAATGGGACTTCAGTGTAATCTCTACATTAGTTAATGCAGAAGACCTGGGTAACGGCCCAGGGTGAAACTTGGGGTGTGGGGAGTTCAGCATTAAACTACTGACCTGGACACGAACTGTGTACGCTCAAGTGTGCTTTACAAACTGTGGCATCTTGCACATGCTAGGGCAGAGGAGCAACTTAAGATGATGACACATTGGAAGGTTTCAGAGGAGACAGACCATTCTAACAAAAGTCTTCTTCTAGGACAAGTTGGTGGGACTGGGTACGTTGCTGCTAACAAAGAAAACACTGATGGCTTTGAAATGCCTTGAACAGTCATGGAAAGATGGTGAAGGGGATAATTGTTCATACTGCTGTATAAGGGTAGACCAAGAGGCTATGGCTTTAGTTGAGGGACAGGCATTTGGGTTAAATCATTGGAAGAAACAAAGACTTGTCAATGGAAGGACCTTTGTAGGAAGCTTCATGGGAACTCTGGAAGGTTTCAAGTAGATGTTGAACAAGCAGCTGTAAGACTGCTAGACAATATGTTGGAGAGATCTCACTTTTTTAGTTTTATGACCTGTGAAATTCTAGTCCAAATATTGAGTAATTAAACAGGCTGTAATCTAAACATGCTCGACATAAATCATCAGGGTTGTAGAATCAAAGGTAATTTACACAGGCAGGGGAGTGGAACTAAGACAAATCTGAACGCATCCTCAAAAACCATTCCAGGATCTAACCTTAGTGTCTGAATCCAACCCCAAAACCCCTATTCCCCCAGTGACTTCCTCAGTTAATGTACATTGGTGCATTTCTCATTCAGCATCACCTGTCTAAATACTAAACCACTTAGTAACTGAAAATCAGAAGCAAGGTTATCCAATAGGAGCAGGGGTGGCTAATCCTGTTCTACAGACAGCATGCTAAGTGATGTGCCATTCAGAGCCATAGTTTGAGAGTGGCTCTTGTGGGTATGGACTGATCCTATCTTCAATCAGGAAGAAGCTTCCCGTTTGTGTGTTTAAAAATCCTGTGCATGTTGCCTTTCACTGCAGCAAGTAGATTGACTTGCTTGCCTGAGTCACCTGGGACTCTTCACCTGTTTCCGTGGTCTACATTAGAGTGGGTAGGCCTCAGGCTTGTGCTCTTTTTAAATAGATCCTGAGGCTACCAACCGGATCCAGTCACAAAATAGGAGCTTGGGCAGTTTTGAAAGGAGCCTTATTGGCATCAGGGGGTCTTGAGTATACAGGCTTGCAGCAAGCAAATATTCTCAGAATGGCAAACTTTGGACCTTTGCTTGGAAGTAGGACCTCCGAGGCTGCAGGGCGTTGTCTCAGTGAGCGCACCGGTTTCAGGAACAGGGTGCAGTCAGGCAACATCCTTCTATCAAGGACTACTTGCATTAGAATAATTTTATTTGAGATACTGGAAATTTGAGAGATGACTCCAACAAACAAACAAACAAACAAACAAACAAACAGAAAACACTGGTTCTTCATATCCCACACCATTCCAAAGAAGCAGATTTTCAGAGAGCTGCAGATGGAAGGGGCAGGTAGTATAGTTCTGTGAACACAAAACAAAGTTCACATTCACGGAAGGGAAGTTAGAGTCCACTCTGCTGTGAGACCTTATTGGAACATGGGCATCAAGCAATGCTTTTAATTTAAATTGTGGAAATATCACGGAAACTCTTAAGAGATGGGGGTGGGCGGAACTGGAATGGAACGTTTGAGAATAAGAAGCAAGCATGAAGGCCTGGCAGAGAGAGCCCGCGACACATCGGCTCAATTCGGATGACACGATAGTCAATGGTGGGGTAATAATCAACTTTACAGTTGTTCATCTAGAGGGTACTCCCCACACAACATGGTAATAAATAATCAACTGTGGTGTGGATTAGGATCAGCGCTGAGTTGACTATGGCAGCATTTGGATGACACAATAGTCAAAACAACTGATGATTGTTTTCCCCACACCAGTTGTTTATTGTGTCGTCCGAATTGAGCCATTCAATCACCTTTTGATTATTTCTGTTGACCCCTTTGTGGGTTGGGAACACTGAGGCTGAAACACTTTTCTCTTTTACGCACAGAAACACAGGCTGTCTTCATAGGTATAATTTACTCAAAACCCGATCATTCCACTTTCCCACTAAAATAGCCTTCAAGGTGGTAAAGGAGTAACGAAACGACTGCCAATAAAACTGTTAACAACTGGTTAATAGCAATGGCTTTTTAAACCTTGGGCAAACAAGACTGAGTTGGCTTGGCATGTAAGAGGTAAGAATGATGATGTTGAGCATGTTTCCAGGGGAGGGGGGAGGCCCACCAGCCTCAAGAAACCTTGTACAGTTTCAGGAAGCATCCTGGCTTTTGGGGCTGGTTTTTGGTAGGGCTGGGAACAGATCCGAATCTGAAGTGGATTGGGGTGATCTGGACCTCCCGAATCTGGATCCGAACTGGATCGGGGGAGGTCCGGATCAAATCAGTCCGGATTGATCCAGGGCCCATTGGCCTTACAGGTCCCTGGGTGCCGGCTGCGCAGCCAGCACCCAGGAACGCCATGCCGGCAGTGAGTCCATTGGACTCACTGCCCTCCCCCCACTCTCCCTGCTTATCTGCTGCCTCCTCATCACCACCAGCATCTACCGCTGTCATCCACTGGCCGCTGCTGCTTCCGCTCTACTGAGAATAGACTTGCAAGTCTACGGGGAAAAGGAGAGTCTCCGGATCCCATTCTGGAGACCCGAATCCGGTTCTGGACCGGATCAGAGGAGGTCCGATTCAAATCAGGCCCGATTCAGATCATCCAGACCGGATGGGGGGTGGGTGTTCACAGCCCTAGTTTTTGGTTTAGCTGACACAGTTTCGGTGTTTGTTTCAGCTCTGTTTTGGGTAGGGTCTTTGGATTTTTAGTTGCTGTTTGCTCATCCCTACTAGTCGTATTATTATTATTATTATTATTATTATTATTATTATCTCAAAAGCGCCAAAATCTCTACATTAGGGGTGTAGAATGCAGGGCCCAGGGGCCACATCTGCCTCTCCGGGATCCTCCACATAACCTCGCCCCCTTCCTCTTCCTCTTCCCCCACCCTCTCCCCTGCCCCACCCCATTCCCCTCGATAATCTTATCATTTAATGTTTTCTCAGCTTTTGTGGTTTTTCCTCCCATTCTATAAAGGTGATTGGCCTCTTCTGTGGCTTTAGTTAGGAGCTTTCAGCTTAAACATGCGAACGCTTTAGGCATTTTTTTCCCCATACCCCTTTTGCTGTTGGCCCTGCCCACCCCTAGAATGCAGCTCTGAGAGCTCCAAAACTGAATTTGGCCCCTGAACTGAAAGTGGTTCTGCACTTCTGCTCTATTCCCGCCCCCCAGAAATACATTTTCCTCCTTCAGGGGCAGTTTGAGAAAGGAGGCTTCCGAGCTGTAGAACCATCACCTTGTTGGTGTTTGACAAGGCAAAACAGGCTAAATTGTGCATGCATACACACACACTCTTTATTTTATATCTGAAACATAGTGAATAAACAAGCAATCTTAACATGGATCCATTCACATTTCAAACATTGGATTGACTCTTTTACAATGACACCATTTAATTGTTGCAAAATGCATATCGTGGAGAAGAGCTAGGTAATGGAAACGGAGGAAAAATAGAGAAGGGAAGAGGTAGCAGGTGGGCAGAACAATTGGCAAAGTTTATCGCATATTCTAGTAGGTAGGGATGTGTATCATATCGTTCCAATGCCCGATAATGAACCGATAAGGTCGTTATCAGACATCCGATTAACGATAACGATACATTCCTAAGGAGGCCCTATCTGATTGGATCAGAAATCCATATGTCCGATAACTATCAGACGTATCGGATATTCGGACCGCCATTTTACAACAACAACAATTTATTTCTTACCTGCCTCTCCGTCTGGATCGAGGTGGGGAACAACAACATGATAAAATACATAAAACTGATTAAAACATGACACATTATTAAAACTGCATAAAAATCCTAAAACATCCTAAAAACATCCTCCCTTCCCCCGACTCGCGCTCCTTCCCTGCGGCCTTCCCCACTGCCGTCTGCTGCTTCTGGACTACTGAGAACTAGGCTTTGCGACCTAGTTCTCAGTAGAGCAACGACATGCCGGGTGATGATGTCACCCGGAGCATCGTTGCTCTACTGAGAACTAGGCTGCAAAGCCTAGTTCTCAGTAGTCCGGAAGCAGCGGAGGGCAGCAGTCGGCAGCGGGGAAGGCCGCAGGTAAGTGGGGACTCCTCCCCTTCCCCACTCGCGCTCCTTACCTGTGGCCTTCCCTGCTGCCACCCCGTACTACTGCTAAACAGGCCTTCCAGCCTGTTCGTCAGTACAGAGTCGCGCCAAGTTATGACTACATCACTCAGCGCTTCTCTGTACTGATGAACAGGCCGGAAAGCCTGTTTAGCAGTAGTACGGGGTGGTGGCGGTGGCAGCAACGGCGGGTAAGGAGTGCGAGTGGGGGGAGGGAGGGAGGGAGGGAGTGCCGGCCCCGTGTTTTCCCCATACACTTACATTGGGGGCAATCTTTCTTTCCCCCAATGCAAACCTATGGGGAAAACACTGTAATCGGATCAGAACTTCCGATATTTATTGGATATCGAATCCAATCAAATCCGGGTACCTCCGGATATGATTGGACCTGACATATTTTTATATCGGAATTTCCGATACGATACGATAATTTCCGCCTTGCACATCCCTACTAGTAGAACATTTTTAAAAATATGTATAAGCAAGGCAGTGCCAGCTCCAGGAGTTCAAGGGTCCTTGGGAAGGCACCCTCAATGGGTCCCCTCCCTCACTTGAGTTTACCTTCTCATCAGCATTGTTACCAGCTTCTGTTGCTCCTCATCCTACTCATTATTACTCCTACTTGCTTGCTTGACAAGCAGAGAGCCAGTGAGCAAGAAGGCATCTCCTGCTCCTCCTCACCATCTCCACAGTGGTCTGGGCCAGAGAGAGACAGATGAACAACCAGGTTGTCATGGTGAAGAGGAGAAGCAAGCCCAGCGGGTTCTTCTCAGTTGGGATGTGGGCCCTCAGTGGGTGCCCAACCATGCCCTACCTGTGATGGATTCCTTCCATGGGCTCCACTCATCCATCTTGCCTCCACATAGTTCATGTCTCCTAGACGATTAAGCGGATGCATAATTTTCAGCCCCTACAAGCAGAGAGCCATTGAGCAAGGAGGCATTGGCATTGACTCCTTTTCACCACCTTTGCCTGCGCCTGAGTAAAAGGCAGTTGGACAGCAGGTTGCAGCAGGGAAGTGGGGGAACAAGTCCAGCAGTCCCCTGCCCAACCATACCTACCCTTGAGGCCACCATCACACAAAAAAGACTCAAAGCAGTAGCCACCTACCTACCGTCGGAAGACAAGCATTGTAACAAGTGGCCTTGGATGGAGATCTTAATTAACGGGCAGCTTTATGTTGGGCAGCTGCACAGGGTTCTTTAAACATTTAGGACCTTATACTTCAAAAGCAGGACTCCGAATTATGCCCATGAGCAAACGGGAAGCTGGGGAAGTTATTAGAATAATGGAGAAATAAGTTTGCCAAGGCAAGTCGTGTACAATTTCAGCTGATGAACGGGGGGCTCATATGACTGAACGTTGCTCCACACATCATCCACCTCATCCTCAATAACCTGCGCATAGAAAACAAAGATATCGTCGAGGAAGGGTTTTCGCCCAGCTTCCCCTGAGGCCTGCTCGTTCTTCACGTCCGGAGACTTATTTGGTGAGTAGCATTCAGCCAGGTGAGCTCCATCCCATTAACTGAATTGGTACAGCCCAGCCACAGGTTTACCACCCCAGAGAAGAAGACCGCAGGCACAAAATTGTTCTCTCGTGTCCTCCGATGCAGCATACAGGGGGAAAGTTGGGTTGAAGGTAGGTCTTGGGGTGGCTCCCTCTGTGTCCTGTTACTCTGCCTCATCAAGTTATTGCTGATCCTTGCCTGATGCTGATTCAAACTTGGCTTGGTGCTTCCAACATGGCTGGTGCTGCTTTTGCATTTTAAACCCCCCCTCCTGTCCCCGCCTCCCCAAGCGTGGGCAGGAAATACCAGTGCGACCGACTGGCAACGAAAGGATGGCAGTTCTACGTTAGTATGGAAGCGATCCAATTTCCCGGGTTTCAGTCAGAACCAGTCAGAACTCTAAAGGATTTGTTCAAGGTGCTTCAATGGCTGGAGGCAGATGGTCTTCTCTTTTGAGGGGGTCAGTCTCATGGTTTTTGGGGGGGGGGCACTTGCATACTGCTGGCCTTGGACATTTATTCTGGTGCAAACTTGTGCTGAAACTACTTTTTCAAACTGAAGAGAGGGGCATAATATTCCCTACTGCACCCTTCCCCAATATGGTGCCCTCCAGACGTTTTGGGTGATGAGTCCAATAACCCCTGACTACTGGCCATGGTGACGGGGGCTGATGGGAACTGTAGTCCAAACCATCTGGAGAGCACTAGATTGGCGAAGAAAGCTGAGCCTCAAGAGTTAGCAAGTTTTGCATGAAGCATCGTGCCGTTTTTCACTCTCGCCGGCAGAGGGCGAATTTTTACTATCTGAAACATGCTTCAAAATCATTTCATCAATACTGGTACACTTCTAACAGGTTTATAGCAGCGAAAACACGAGAAGGGGCAGATCTACACCAAGCAGGATATAACACTTTGAAAGCGGTTTGAAAACAGTGTGTTGGATGTGACATGGACTCCAACAGTTGTCAATACTGTTATAAAGCAGGAGTGTAGATCCTGCCGATGTCTTGGAGCATCTTAAAAACGAATCCATTCATTACGGCATAAATAATAGGGAAGGAATTCCCACCCTGTTGATATCAGACCAGCACCTGACTTTATGGTGGTGTTTTATTCCTTTTATCTTTTATTGTTTGCCACTCTGTTTAGTTGTAGAGCAATAACTGTTGTAAATAAAATAATTTTTTGTGCATTGCATTACACTGGGTTCTTGGTGTGTATGTGTGTGTTTAAGATGGTGTTTTTGTTTGGTAGGCTACTGAACTCAAGAAGAGAAGGCCAAAGTTGCCTTAAATACATTCTTACACCTGAGAAACCCAGCATGACAGGCTGGCTGATGGTTTGAGCAAAGTGTATTAAAATATCTGATTGGAAAATTCAAATCCAAATATTCCTCCTATTGCCTCCCCACACATACACACATTTCCGCAATGGTATGACCATCTTCTCCTCTGTGTTCCCTCACGTGGGCTCCATCCAACATCTGCAGCTCTGTTCCACCTTCCTGCGCTGACAGAACTTCAGTTGGAGGCCATGAGAGACAAGGCCTTTTTAGTTGTGGCCCTAACACAAGTGGTGTTATGCAATGCCCTTATTCTTCAGATGCTTCAAGGCGAGCCTTTTTATCATGCATTCAGCCTGCCTCATTCATGGAATTTTATGGGGGTTCGAAGTGCCACCATCTTCCATTTGCAACCCTCCCGTGTTTTCCTGCTGCTTTGTCTGACTTCTCCCCCCTTTATTTATTTATTGCATTTATGTCCTGCCTTTTTCCTCCAACAAACCCAAGGTGGCGTACATAATCCTCCTCCTCTCCATTTTATCCATATGACAACAACCCTGTGAGGTAGGTTGGGCTGAGAGTCTGTGACTGCTGGCCCAAAGTCACCCAGTGACTTTCCATGGCCAAGCGGGAATTAGAAATCAGATCTCCCGACTCCCAGTTCAACACTAACCACTGTGCCACACTGTCTCTCTACACCACACTAGCTCTTCTCCTCCCACCCCCAACCCTATTAAGGCTGTAATTCTATGCCCATTTACTTGAGAGTAAGTAATGGGGTTTATTTCTAAATAGACATTGCACGGTAAGGAAGAAAAAAATGGAAATAGGTGCACAATGGTTTTTGATTGGTATTGCTAGCCGCCTTCCATCTGGAAGGACATTTGGCTTTCTCTTACCTGGCTGAATCACGGTTCTTCCACCAGGAGCCTGTCTTCTGCTCCTGGTGTATTTTCTGCCGCTTGAGTTTTGCTGCTGCTGTTTGCTTCCTGTTTTTAACTTTTAAGATTTGCCTTAATTACATGCCTGTCTAGCTGCTTTGTTTAATTTGAAAGAAAAGCAAGATTATATATATGCAAAATAAAATAAATGGTGCATGTTTCGACCGTAATGCATATACTGATATGGGCTAAGAAGACCTCTTTCTTTTCATCAGTGTTGATGGCGCATCAGTGCTGCTGGTCTGAGAAGGATTATATCCACCCGATCCAGGATGTCTTAACAGCTACTAGAGCTTACGTAATTAAGCTGGGCATCTGGTTTAGAACTGCTATATTAGGCTTCTAATTAAAAATATTGCCCAAATGGCATCACGTACCACACATACACAACACCCATTACTCCTGGGTTGCACTTTGTGATGCAAACAATTCCCTTTCTGCCGTTTCTGAATTTCTTAGCATTTACCTGGCCCACCTACAAAGTCTGGGCTTGATACACCAAAAGGTACTTCTCAGTGCGGTTGTAATTAAGCATCCAATACCGATTCCGCTCCGACCTGCCGTAGTTGGCAATAGGGATCGGTATGATTTTTTCCCCCAGTTTGTTTTTTGATAAGACTTTACCAAAGTTTGCAAATGTCTTTACAGAAAGAACTTGAGATTTTTGATTTTTCAAAAAATCAAATGCAGGAGAAACAGAAAATGGAGAGATTCATCCAGCTAAGCCCAGGGCTTTGAGTATTGCCTCTTAAGCCCGGGTTGGCATTCCTGTGCATTCAACCATGTTTGAGGCACTGAATTCAGGTTGCCACATCTTTTTACCCCTTTGTCATCTTGAACCAATTATATGTCAGGCAGGTACAACATGGTTAACTCCATGTACTTACCTGGTGCAGAGGGTTGAGAATTTCATTTTGGCTTCTTTTCTGTTAAGAATTTGCCAAAATTTGCTAATTTAATCATATTTGACATGGAATGAATTTAAGATTAATAAAACAAAATGAATAGAGGAGACAGCAGAATGGACTGATTTCATCCATTCCTAGATCATAATTGTGAAATCAGAGAGCACCATGCCATTTCCCAAGGTTGATTTCCAAGATGGGTAGTGGGTTTTTCCAATGCCTCCTGTTAAGTCATCTTTCCAAGTTTAGCAATATGATATTAAATTGGGTGTACATAATGCAGCTCCTGTGTATAGCTGCATCAATACATATAAATGGTGCTATTATTCTTATTCTTATTCTTTTCTTACTCACCTCTCCCTTTGGATCAAGGTGGGGAACAACATTAGTACAACAATACAATATAAATCAAATACATAATCTTTATTAAAAGAGCATATAAAACCAATACAATATTAAAATAACAATCAGGATGTCTTAAAATTCTTAGGTTTAAAATCCATCTGGTTATGCCTTCTGGAGGAGACTTGACTTTATAGTTGTCTTAAACTTGGATACAATGTTAAGTTGCCGAATCTCCTCCGGCAGGCCATTCCACAGGGTGGGGGCGACAGAAGAACAAGTATTTTGGGTAATAGTTGTCAGCCTAGGTTTGGCTGACTGAAGTAAATTCTCCCCAGAGGTCCTGAGTGTGCAGGGTGGATTGTATGGGAGAAGGTGATCCTGCAGGTAACCTGGACCCAAACCATGTAGGGCCATACCTTTATACCTCTAGTGCCATACCTTAGTACCAGTGGCCTCATGGACACATGGAAAAGGCGAGATTGGGCACGATGGATCTTGTAGGACATCTCGGGGGATGTTATGGGAGAGAAGATGCTTGTCATTATCTTCTTGGGCCTTTCTACTAGGGCTGAGTACTACTCAACAAAATAGTCGCACAAATCCACATGAGGTCCCACTGGTACATCACAGTGACCACCTCATGATCAATGGAATCAAAAGCCATCTGGGCATCTATTGTTGTCCAAAGGATACAATCTCTGCCATGCTAGATCAGAATGGGTCTAGGAAGTCCAATCTCTAATCTAGTACATCTGAAATTTGCAGCGCAATTGCTCACAGGGGAGGTTTGGGAATTCTAAATTACAATGAAGGGACAAGGGATGGACCAGTTGAGGCCATTCTACACCCATCCCTTGCTCAGTAATGTGTTAAACCCAACTAGATTTTTCTAATTGAAAAATGTGCATAGATTACATTGAGAGAGCTCTTTTTCACACCGTGAAGAGCATTTTCCGAAATTGGCAAGTGAGGCTTACAGAACCCTAATCATTCTTGTTGGATCAGACGAACGTCGAGTCCAATGTTGTCCAGACCCAAGAACTAGTTTTAACCCAAGCCAAAACATTTTTAACATATTCCTTCCCTTCTCCCTCTTTCTCCTAGAAGACTCTCACTCTTTCTCTTTTTCCATCTCTAAATAAATAAATGAACAAACATGCATGCATGCAAAATGGTGATGCCCTCATGCCCTCGTAGATTTTAATGGCAATTAAAGTTGGAGATTTGCCACCAGGTGGAAAGGCCTGCTCCTGGATTTATTAAATATGGCTTTAACAAAGCAACAAAACTCAATGTGCAAGATATTTTAAGAACATTTGCCATGCTTATTAACATGGGTCAAATACTCCCCATTCCATCGATATTTTTGTTTGAAGCAAATGGATTTGTGTCTTTAACATACATGTTTTGTGCATGGCCCATTTAACTGTTAACAATTTGTAGAAATGCAGTAGATTAGAAAGATGGACTTTAGGTATAATTACATGTAGTTTTTTACAGCTGGAGGGAGAGGTTGATGGGGGATACTTGGCTCAGCAAGTGAAAAGGGTCTTGGAATTGTTGTAGATCACAAGCTGAATATGAGCCAACAGTGTGATGTGGCTGCAAAAAAAGCAAATGCTATTTTGGGCTGCATTAATAGAAGCATAGCTTCGAAATTGCATGAGGCATTGTTTCCTCTCTATTCGGCGCTGGTTAGGCCTCAACTTGAATACTGCGTCCAGTTCTGCACACCACACTTCAAGAAGGATGCAGACAAACTAGAGGGAATTCAGAGGAGGACAGTGAGGATGATCAGGGGTCTGGAAACAAAGCCCTATGAGGAGAGACTGAAAGAACTGGGCATGTTTAGCCTGGAGAGGAGACATGATAGCACTCTTCAAGGACTTGAAAGGTTGCCACACAGAGGAGGGCCAGGATCTCTTCTCGGTCAGCCCAGAGTGCAGGATGTGGAATAATGGGCTGGACATCAGGAAAAACTTCCTGACTGTTAGAGCAATATGACAATGGAACCAATGACCTAGGGAGGTTGTGGGCTCTCCCACACTAGAGGCATTCAAAATGCAGCTGGTTAGGTAACCTTTAAGCTGATTTCCTGCATTGAACAGGGGGTTGGACTCGATGGCCTTAGAGGCCCCTTCCAACTCTACTATTCTATGATTCTACGACTTGAGGTTAGGCTACCTGAAATGTCACCTTCGCCCATATGAGTCTGCTTGGTGGGAGGCAGGGTGAGGAGATGGGAGGCTTCCCCTCCCACCAGCAGTCAGTACACAGACCTTAAGTTTCTAAAAACCAGTGGAGGCTTTGCATCTTGGATGGCTAGAGTTCTAACTGGTTCTGACTGAAACCCATGGTGGATTCACTGCCCCGTTGACACCAGCCCCCACTGTTAGAACCTAAAGCAGGGGTGGGTAACATGCACCCCATGAGCTGCATGCAGCCTCCCTGGCATTCTTTGCACCTCCTCCCCCATTACCCCTGCCACCAGGCTGCTGAAGTTGTGATAGTCCGCCATCAAAATGCAATGGCGTGAGAGTGCCAACAGAGCCAACGTTAAAGCAAAGAGACCCCTTTTCCTGCTGTAGCTGCACCGCTGAGTTTTAGTGGCAAATCACCATGTTTGGCTTCTAAAAGAATCTGAGGTTTCCTCGCTGCCGCCCCACCACTTTTTGGTAGTGTGGCAGAGGCAGGGAGTTAAGAACATCAGAAGAGCCCTGCTGGATCAGACCAAGGGTCCATCTAGTCCAGCACTCTGTTCACACAGTGGCCAACCAGCTGTGAACCAGGGACCCATGAGCAGGGACCTACTCATGGTCTCCAGCAACTGCCAACCCCCTTTTAAAGCCTTCCAAATTGGTGGCCATCACTACATCTTGTGGCAGCGAAGTCCACAGTTTAGCTATGCGCTGTGTAAAGAAGTATTTCCTTTTATCTGTCCTGAACCTCCCACCAATCAGCTTCATGGGATGACCCCTTTGTATTGTGAGAGGGAGAAAAAAAGTCTTCCTATTCGCATTCTCCACACCATGCATGATTTTGTACACCTCTATCATGTCTTCCCTTAGCCATGGCCATCCCTGAACTAAAGCAATCACAGGGAGATTCTCCATGTGAGTGATTTATTGCATGCTCATGACTGGCCACTCACGGAAGTTTGCAGGTCCATTACATGACACCATCAACCTCCTGGATGTCTCCGGTGCCTTTCTCCAGAAATCTCTCTAAAAATCCCCTCTGAACATTGTCCAGAGGGGAAGGTTTCAATTGCAAAACATGTGGTTGTGTCTGAAGGAGCCCGTAGTGAATGTGGAAAGGCCCAAGGAAAAAAAAGCCTGGTAAGGGTCCATTCCCCCCCCCCCCCCCCCAGTGTAGAGATGCTCAGGGTCTGTTTGCAAAGCGTGGAATCCTGATGGCTCTATCAAAGCTCCATGTTCAAGGGCAGTCTATGCTGAGTATCATTTGCTAGAGGGCAGCAGCGGGAGAGGCTATTGCATTCATGCTCTGTTTGGATGGCTCCTCCAGGCACCTGGCTGGCTGCTGGACTAGTTGGACCCTCACTCTGGTCTCTCAGCTCTGGTCTTCTCCTCTCAGAGGAAATCTAGGCTTCACCCATGTGTACTTACCTGTTTCCAGCTAAGGTGGAGCTACATCTGGGGGAAAGTTGGGGGCAGGCCTTGCTCAACCCCGATCCTTTGGGCCTGCCCTTCCCTCCCTCCCTCCTTCCCTCCCTCCGTCCCTGCCTCCCGGGCAAACAGTAAGCAGCCTGCGCTGGCTCTTGCAATGAAGTGCTAACAAGATGGTTCTGGCAGGAAGCTGCACTCTATGCAGAAAAGCAAAAAAGGTGCACGGGAAGTCAGCCGTAGCTGCCAGGGAGCCTGCAAGGCACGGCTCTCTCCTCCTCCCCCCCCCCCCTCAGGCTGCGTTCACTGATGGGACAGGATGGAGAGCAGTCTGAGTAGCAGCCTGAGCCGTGTCTTGAAGCAAAAAGCGACCGACAGGCACCACAGAGCCGAGGTCATGATAGCAGGAGAGCAGCTGAGGTATGTTTTGGGCTTCACTTTCTTTCTCTCTCTCTCTCTCTCTCTCTCTCTCTCTCTCTCTCCCTGGCTTCCATTTTTCCTTTTGAAAAGTGTCCAGGTGCCACTTTGCAGTACTTGGTTTTACATATAGTACCAAAGGAGAGTAGAGTTCCACACTTACCCCCCCCCCCCCCCCCCAAACCCTCTGTTTCTTCCCTGGCCTGGGAATGTTTTATATGGAATGAGAAATGCAAATGCCGTTATCTCTCTTTTCTCGCTCGTGGCGGTTATTATTATTACTACTACCTTTATATCCCACCTTTTTACTCCAAGGAACGCAATACAGCTTACATGGTCCTCCCCCGCCCCGCATTTTATCCTCACAACAGCAATGTTGTGAAGTCAGGCTGAGAGTCTGTGACCGGCCCAAAGTCACCCAGTGAGCTCCACAGCCTGACTGGGGAGTAGAATCCTGGTCCCCCGAGTCCAGCACTCTGACCTCTACACCACAATGGCTTTCAATGTACAGCTTCGGTATTGGAGCTTTGTATAAGCGAAACCAGCACATAAAGCTGTATATCACCTCGGTAATTTATATTCCACCACCTTGCAAATAAACTCCATGCCTTCACTCAATGTGGGCATGCAGAAGTAGCTTTAAACCTGGAAAGTGCAAGGATGGATTGAGACTCTAGCACAGCTTTCTCCAACCTGGCCCCCTCCAGTGGTGCTGGACTACAATTCCCATCACCTCAACCAGCATGGTGAGGTATGATAGGAGTGGTAGTCCAACACCTTGGGAGGGAATCAGGGTGGGGAAGTCTGGTTTAACAGGATGGGTTGTCCTTAGAAAATTTGATTTGTGAATAAGTAGTGCTGCCTATGAAATGTGACTTTCCACCCTCAAGTGAGTTATGCCCCAACCCGGGAAGGGTCTTTCCTGCAGCATCCCCAGCACTTATTCTCTGTCTTTGCTTTGGTTGTTGGCTCGGATATTTTTAAAGAAATGCTCAGTGTTTCTGCACAGAAGCAGTATCTTCCGTGATGGCCACCACTTTGAATGGCTTAAAAAAGGGTCTGGACAAATTCATGGAGAAGGCTATCAATGGCTACTACTCCTGATGGCTATATGCTGCCTTCATAGCTATAAGCCTATATACACCATTTGCTGGGCAACATGGGTGGGAGGGTGATCTTGCACTCGTGTCCTGCTTGTGGATTCCTGGTCGACAGCTGGTTGGCCACTGTGTGAACAGTGTGCTGGACGAGATGGACTCTTGGTCTGATCCAACAAGGCTCTTCTTATGTTCTTCCTGGTTCAGTGGTAGGTAAGTGATATCCAAAGAGTGTAATCAGCCCATAGACAACTGCCACATGCCTCACCAGTTCGGTTCTAAGATCCAAAAGGAGTCTTTTAACTCCAGCTAGCTTCCAAAATAGGTGGTTTCAGGAGGGAGTGGAATTGTGGAAAACAGGCATACTGACCAACATGTTTTCTGAAGTCTTCTCCTTCTGCCTACGAAAAATGCCGAGGGTTGGCCGGGGGTGGGGGAGGCAGAAAGGGCTACAAGGGGAATAGTGCCTGGGTGGGGGTGCAAAACAGGTTAGACTGACCTAGTAAAATGTAAATGTAAAATGTGGTCAGGGTAGGCAGGAGAGTGGAGTAAAACGTGGGTTCCAAGTCTGAAAAGACTGCTGATCTAACGAGGGTTGGGCTTAGCCAATGCAATGAGTTCCAGTTCTGCCTCTCCAATGGATTAATAGACCACACAGATCCACATTTGCAAGAATGGAAATAAAAGTGACTTTCCTCACAGTGTTTTTGTGAAGACAAAAAGAAACACAGCTACACATGATAAATGTAGCAGTTGTAAATCCGAGAATCCACTTAATAAATGTCCAATAACAATAATAATAACAACAACAACAGCAGCAGTTAGATGGACTTTAGATGATTTTGGGGAACTTCTGCTTCTCTAAATCACAAATACATGATAAAATGCAATAAAACTATTAACACAATCAATCAATCAATCCAAAAACAAATAAAGGACTTTCCTATAAGTCAAAAGCCTGCACAAATAAATAAGTCTAACTGTTGCCTAAATGACAACCACATGCAGGACAGCCAAATCTCTACTAGAAAAGAGTTTCACAGCCAGGGTGCTGCCACTGAAAAGGCCCTGCCTGATGTGACAGCTGTATGGGCTACATTTTCTCAAGGGCACCACAAGCAAAGCCTCCCTGGCCAATCTTAAATCCAGGATTGGTTGGTTTTGGGGAGAGTGATCCTTTCAGCTTTTTAATCACAAATGTTCTATTTTTTCTTTCAGCCCTCTTTATTGCTTCCTATTCAGCATGGCTGGGGATTAGTGATGAATTGCTGCCTATTAGTCAGTTTCTGTTCCCTGTAAGCAGAGCAGCTTGTTACAAGATCCTTTGCATTCCTTTTCATTTTCTAAAGAGCAAAATGACACCATTTCACTATAAAAGAAAAATGTAGTAATGCAAGAAAACCATCCCTGTCCCCCCAGCCGTGCTGAACAGGAAGTAATAAAATGGGCAGAACTACAATCAGGAAGCTTTTTATTCACATTGGAAATGACCTTCGCTGACTGGGACTTATTTGTGAGTGAACATTGTAGAAGGTTCTTGGCCACGAGGAAGGACATTGCTGAATAATATAGTATCATATTAAAGTGCTCTGTGGAACCTCCACTTTAATTCTGCTTCAAGCTAGTTATGAAACAGCTATGCTAGAGGTAATGCTTTTATAGTCACCATCTGAAAAATTACAAAATACAACCCTGCATTCATAATGGCTAGAAGCCTGATGGTTTGTTTGTTTTGTTTTGTGGTGTGTGTGTGTGTGTATACACACTTTTACCCCCCAAAAATGAAAGCTACACTTCAAGTTCCATGCAAGAATGGATTTGCAAAAGCTCCTCTTGGAACAGGCCTGATGGAAGTAACCCAAGCTTCCACCCCGAGCTGAACATGTCCGCATGAACTATGTCTTTCAAATAAAAATCATGGCGTGAATTCCAGAAGATTTTAAGTGGGAGGCACACTTTTGGATTTTCTGAGCTGCAGAGGGTGTTTCAGGAAAAAGATCTCCATTGCCTGAGATCGCCGCACACAGGACGGCATGCAAGGTGAATGTATGAGATGACCACCACCAATGTCAAGGGGGAAAGAGCAGGTCTGGCCTATAATTTTGTGGCAGAAGGCAATGTGATGGGTTGGGTCAAAAGGAGCTTGTGTAAAAATGCTTTTTACAAGGTTGACTCAAGTGAGCTGTTGGCAGGTAAAGGACTTGGGAAGGTCGCAAATATAGGCGTATACCGTCTTTGGGGGGAAAGAACTGCTAATAATAGTATTTACCATTTGTAGAGCCCCTAAAAAACTGAAGTGCTGCGCATTATATGAAATGAGAGAGCCCTGTGCTTATGGACTTGCTATCTTTCCTCCCTTTATTTATGTAGTAGTAAAAGTGAGATTTTATATTATATTTGTAGCAATGAGGAAGGGAAGTGGCAGAATGTTTGACAATGCAAGGGTATTTTTCATTCTGTGACCAATTTGAGGGTGGGGCTGTGCTGCATTCGTATATGGGGTTTTCTCTTCCATGAAACTGAAGAAATATTAGCAGCTTAAGTGCCTAAGACCAAATGTCCATCTACACCAGAAATGCAGAATCTCCAGCCCCCTGGTGTCAAGGACAGGCCTGTTCTCCCTAGAGTGGGAGAAGGGATTTCAAAGGCTGAATTGGGCTCAGGATCTGAGGAAGAGGAAAATCAGCCAAGACAGGAAGTGGAAGACTTTTCAGGAGACAAGGATGAATCTTCTCAAGAGGTTATCGGAGAGAATGCCAAAGGCTCCAAGACCATCTTCCTCCCACCCCTGGGAACTCAGCCTTTGTTGGAGGGGGAAGGGACTTCAAAGTTAAATCCCAGAGTCCGCTGCAAGCTCAAGCAGGTGGAGTTGAGAAGAGGTGGGAGGCGCTCCGTTACGGCAGCCAATCGTCAGAGGCTTCTCCAAAAATCCCCTCCCAGTGGTAAAGAGCCTGTTGGACTGCGGGGGAAACTGTCCAGTTTTAGTTGAAAAGCAACTGCCTAGCTTTGTTAGGCTAATTATGCTTAGAGAATAGCACCTAGCATTCACACTCCCATCAGGTGTGAAGAGATGTTTATTTGTTGAATAAAGGTTTGTAGATTATATGACAGACCTCCTTGTTGTTTCACATCTCGGCAGGAGGGCTTGGAATCGTGACAGCTGGCCAAATTTGGCCTGCCAGGCTCCCCAATCCGGCTCATGGAGCTTACTCCGTCCCAACGTCGCTCATTCTACTCCAGCTTCCTGCTTTGAAAAGCAGTCCACTGGATGTTTTAGGGAACCCCACTAACAGGTAGGAAGGCCTCTTCCTTCGCCATTGTTTGCTGCCCAGCAGCTGGGATTCAGTGGAACCTGCCTTAGAATGTTGCAGCCAGCCAGCCAGTCAGCCATCACTCTGTCCATGATATTCCATTCCATTCTTCCTCCGATTTGGCTTTCTGTTCTAGTCACCAGTAGACAGTTGGAATGTCATGGCCATTGAACACATTCCGTCCTCACTGGGCTTTTTCTAGGGTTCCCCCAAGCCTATGGAAGTTGAAGTCCAAAACATCAGGAGGGCACCAAGTGATCTGCCTCCTGCCCTATGCTTTTGGGTAGTTTCCTTTTGTGCATGGGCGGTGCCGTTTTGGCTCTGGTAGCTATGGCGCTTCCCCTTCAACAATGCTGTGCTGAAAATTCTTGCCCAGCGCATTCAGGAAAGAGGTAGGGAAGGGCAGGAAAGAACCTCCTCTTCTCCTCTGCAACTGTGTGAAGGGAACACAGTGTGGATGGACCTAGTGGGCACAATGAGGACTAGCAGGATATATAGGTGGAAGCGGAAGGAGAGAAGAGCGTGCAGGGCCCCTTTCACCAGGTTTGTTGAGAGATCAGCTTCAACAGACTCCTCCTCTGCATGAATGTTTCCATGCAAGCTGGTCACTGTAAGTACTCTGTAACTTTAAAAACTGGTTTGCTTGTTTTCCTCATCCCTCCCCACCCCTCTTCCTTTCCTGTCATGTCTTTTAGATTGTGAGCCTGCAAACAGTGACTGTCCTGTTTATGATTGATCTTATTTTTTTTTTAAAAAAACACTCTTTCAGTAGAAGAGGAGGCTAAAAATAAACACGCTGGGACTTCTTCCCTGACAATTTTGATCTGTGCCAGATAAGAATTTGGGCTTTTTTTCTTTTCTTTTTTTACCTGAGCCTGGCTTCAGAGAACATTGCTGGCATCTCTGTGTACACAATCAGGGAAGCTGAATTAGGCTGTGATTACCCAAGCCCTGTATGCAGAGTGCAATGCACACTTGAGTGTCTTCACACATGGTGATCTTCATGCTTTACCTGGCACTGAACAATTTCTGCATGCACAAATTGTCAGAGACAATATAAGCAGTATTTTTCCTGTGGGTTGTTTCTTGCTTATTTTGTTACGTGCAAGGAAGCCCTGAAGACAAACAGACATCTGATTGGCATCTCTGCCTCCATGACTGGTTGATGTTGTTTTTTCAGTAAACACTGCTGAATCTTTGGTTCCTTGTTTATTGCCCTGCCCTTTCGCTGGGTTTGGTGGTAGAAATCTGGATTCAGGCTAACTGGGACTTAATGAGATTTCCCAGGCCCTTCTAGCTCAGACTGGCTGTGGACAAGAAACCATTTACTTCTCAAACCAGATCTCTTGGCCGAAAGAGCTGCCTGCGATGTATAAAGCACCTCTTTCAGATGTCCTGCTTTTCATCCCTCAGAAATAAAGCCTAGATTGCAAAATCATACCATGTATTGGTTCTCATCATTTTACTGCCACAACTTGCTCTCAAACAGGCCAGTCAAAGATTGGCTCTTTTCAGACCTTTTGTGGCTGCATCCAATTGGATATTGGTGTAGCATTGTGAAGACCAGATATATTTAAGGAGAAAAGAAAGGGTGGGGGAGAAATTCGTTCATTTTGCATTTTTATGCGAACTCATCTAATTTCACATGTTCAACACTTGCACTTCTTCGAATGTGCAGCGGAGTTCTCAAGTCAAAAAATGCTTACAAAAACGCATAATATGAAGAGCTGCATTATATTGCGAAAATTGCTTGCAGAAATGTGTATATTAGGCACAAATGCATGTATTAGGAGAAATGTGCAGAAGAATGCTTGTGAATATTCATTCAGCCTTCATTTAAAAATTCTCAAAGCTTGGGATGGACCAAACTTAAGAACAAAGAAATGATCAAAGTTCAAGATGAACCAAATTTAAGAGATGAAAAATTAAATAAACTGAAATCGAATGATTCGTGTATGCCTAGAGCAAAGCTTCAAAACCAGAGCTGTACGCAAGTGGCCTCTCAAAATTCTCCACCCGATTTGTGGGCAGAGAAATGGGGGGAGGGGCAATTTCCCAAATTTCTCCAACAGGAGGAAAAATCCTCCAACAATTTCTCACGGGTAGGCTTATCCATTGGCAAGGATTGTAGATCAGCTTCTTTTTCCCCCCCTATGGGTGAGGGAAGGGAATGCAGCCACTACAAAATTAAATTAAATTAAATTTAAAAAATGCTGAAGAAAATGTAGAGAAAATTTTGAAGTGTCCTGTTTTTTCTAGAAGGTAAGAACAGAAAAATCTCAGGAATTTCCTGAAAGTTCTCTTTCCCTGTGAAAGGGCTTCCATTTTTTCTGCCTCATTTATTCCCACTGGGGAAAGATGAATGACTTTACATGCTTCATTCTACTTCCCAAGATCCAGGTTTTCAAAGATATTTCCTGACGGTAGAATAGGTGGATGTTGGTAAATAGGGTACGGGGGCATTGGCATGCTGAGGGTCTATATAACACCCATGTCCGAGGGAACTTTCTGGCATAGCAAACACACACGCAGACCCGAATGGAAGTCTTGACCAACTTCCAATCTGAAATATCACTAGAAACTAGGGGTGTGTCCTGAAGACAAGAGCCAGTTTGGATAAGAACATCAGAAGAGCCGTGCTGGATGAAACCAAGGGTCCATCTAGCTTATAGTGTTGTAAGTTTGAAGGCAGGGGGGTTGGACAGGGGAGGGTTAATGGGTCAGCAGGACTGCTTCAAGTTGGTCAAACCATTGGGCCAGGTCTGGCCAGGCACATCCTTTTCTTAGGTAAGCCACAGGTTAGACAATTGCTTCTTCACCTAGGACCATTTTGGGAATGTTCTGAATGGGAAAAACTGACCACAGCAGGAGGAAGACCTTCATTCCACCCCCTGCAGTTAAAAACGAGGTAATCGAGGTGCCTATATGAAGGGAGAATGCAGCATCAGAGGGCGACTAAGAAGGAGACCAAACAATGAGGGTGTTTGGGCTCACTCAGCATCTTAGAGCATTGGTGTTATCCCTGGAGACCTGCTTTGGGAGCAGTGGTCATTGGCTCTCTGTTGGGGTGGTGAGACCAGACTTTCCTGACCTGGTCGCCTCCAGGATCTCAGTGGAGGCTGGTGCCTCCCGTGTCAGTGAGATGGTGAATCGCTCCCGGTTTCAGTCAGAACCAGCCAGAAATCTAAAGTCCAGTTCTGACTGAAACCCAGAGTGGATTCACTTCCCCGTTGATGCTGGAGCCACCAGCCTGCATCAGCCTCCAGCTATCTTGAAGTCCAATGCATCTGTTGTCTGGAGAGCACCAGGTTGGGGGATGCTGGTTTAAGTGGTATGCCTTCACCCATGCTCAACCTTGCAAAAATGTGAACGTTCTTCTTTTTCTTTTCTTTTTCTCTTCTAAAACGATTTTAAGGAGATGGTTTTTTAAAGCCCCTTCTCTTTCCCACAGCATTTGATTTCAGCACCTCCCCTCCCCCCCCGCCTACATCCCGGTTGTTATCTCTGATCTCCAAGAGGAGATAACAATGAGGATTTGTCTAGGAGGAATCCCTCAAGGGGAGGGGCTTGGAGGAATTCATGGAAGCTCTGTGGGCCAGACAGGATCTCCATGGGCTGGAGGTCCTCCACCTCTGCCTTAAAGCAAACAGCATGCCCTTAGAGTCCCGCCCCCAGCTGCAAAACCATAGACTCCTTTCTCCTTTTTTGATTACATTCCAACCCTTTCCTTCTGCCTCTCCCAGGGATGTACATTTTTTTTCTGGAAGCCACCAGCCACAGAGGGCCTTCCTGCTCATTTAAGAAGGCACCAAACATCGATGGAACACCAGTATCCGTCAGTGAACATCTTTAGCTGTGAGCCATACAAAAAGTTTGGAGATGGCCGTCCCTTCACTTTACACCCTACAATGGCACTCTCCTTACCTTGCATTGAATGATTTTGACAAATAACGGCAACTGGTGAATGTACACATATCCAAATAGCAGAGCGCATGTGCGTGCGCACACACACGCAGAGCGCACAATGAACACGAGACCCAAGGGTGCAGCGAAGGACTGGACCATTGTCAGAAACAGCTTGATCTCAAACTTGAGCCTGATAGCAGCGAGGCGCTGGGCTGTGTGCACAGCCTTCCTTTGTTTGAACAAAAACAATATTTGAAAGGGCGCTGGAGGTGATTTTGCTGGCGCTGGATCACTTCAGATTTGTTTTTGTTTAATGTGCCGAAGCTTTGAACAAGATCGTAGTGGAGGATAGTTCTGTCCTATTGACCTTGACGAAGTAACACTGTTGCTCCTCCTGCCCCTGGTCCAGGGCCAGGTTTTTTGAGAGAGGCTGTTTGAGGGATAACTAATAGATTCCACATCGCAGCCTCCCACAAATGTCCATGGACTCGTATAGATGTCGAGCTATTAGGGATGGGTGAACCCACCTATGTCGGATTCATTGGGCGCTCGCCCCAACGCTGTTCACCCCCGCTCGCTGGGCCTTGCGAGCCACTTTTGAGGCTCAGCGAGGCCTGATGAGCACCCGGCAGCAGTCTGCCCTCACTCTGGAAATTACGCATTTTTCCCCATCGTGTAAATGGCGGAAAGGCCCCATTTATGCAAGAGTAAAGTTGCGAACAGAAATACGTAATTTCTGGAGTCTCCATTGTGTCTCACAATGGAGGCTCCAGACAACAGTGGATGGCTGTTGGGCCTCGTGGGCACTTGAAGCACGGGTCCACAAACATACCACAGGCTCCCGACTGGATCCGGGTGGGCAGAGACAGAAGAGTCCGTTAAACTCCTGGACTCAGTCTGGCCCCCGCGACATTCCTAACTTTGAGATCTTTGGTCTTGTTCTGTCTCTCCTGCTACACCAGTGAGGCTGAGGGTCTGCATCAAGTTTGGGTATCGTACTGAATTGTAGCAGGGTGAAGAAGACATTCATCTGTATAGAGGGCTTGTTCTTTCAGGAATCATTCTCCTAGTCCAAGAGTGGGCAGAAGGTGTGCTTTAAGGTGGATTCCTGCATTGAGCAGGGGGTTGGACTCAATGCCTTACATAGGCCCCTTCCAACTCTACTATTCTATGATTCTTTGACCTCCAGATGTTTTGAACAACTCCCGTCAGCTCAAACTAGCATGGTTCTTTGTAAGCTGTCCAGATAGCTTTGGCTATGGGGCGGTATATAAAATAATAATAATAATAATAATAATAATAATAATAATGGTCCATTGTTTGGAAATTCTGGGAATTGTAGCCCCATGCATCTGAGGGTTGCCAGATTGGGTAAGGTTGTCCGAAAGGGTGGTCTAATCCTGCCTCACAAGCTTCTCCTTCATCAACTTAGTCAAATCCAAAGTTTTTGCTCCATATGTCCTCGCTTCCTGGCCCATACTGAAAGTAGAGCACAGAAGACCAAGAATATCTCTATCCATTTTTCTTTTCATGCCTATGATTTGAGACCGAGCAGTACAGTTAAGTATTGTTCTAGTGTGAATATTTGAAGGGAGCATTATTTTGCAGTCATTGCTGGCAAACTTCAGTTAACTGGGAGTCAACTCAGAACCAGATAAGGGCAAAATAAGACCCTAAGACCCTAATAAGATCCCTGCTGGATGAGACCAAGGGTCCATCTAATCCACCATTCTGCTCACTCAGTGGCCAACCAGCTCCCCACAGGATACCCACAAGCAGGGCATGAGTGCAACAGCACCCTCCCACCCATGTTCGTCAGCAACTGGTGTACATAAGCCTCTGATATCAGAGGTAGCATATAGCCATGGGGACTAGTAGCCATTGATAAGCTAAGCAATTTTCTGTGTGTTTGTTTTGTTCTTTCTGCCTCGTAGGCTGATTTGTGATTCTCACTTGCTGATTTATTGCTATTTTCCCACTGTTCTTTAATGACGTCTGTTTAAGTTGGTGTGTGAATGTTTGTCGTTTTATGCTTTTGCAGATTGCTTTGACTATATTTATGCCTAAAGCAAGATCTAAATATTCTAAATACATATCTGTAACATCAGATGTTAGTCCTGGCCCTGACCCTGGATAGGCCTTGAGCAAAGAAGAGCAAGGTCAGGAAAGAACATTTAGTAGTGATGAATGTCTAAGAAAAACACGGGGGTAAAGAAAGCAAAAGGGCTTTAGAAACCATTCATCCTATTTTTCATGTGTTCAGAGCCGTCGACCTTGCTATCACTCGGCACTAGCAATTACTGAAGTAATTGGGCCCCAGAGAGGGCATAATAACAAAGACTGGTTGGACACGTTTCAAATAGCATGGCAGGCAAAAGACCTTGCTGCTCACATTTCAAGTGCAAACGTTTGCGACATCAGCTGGGGCCACCATAGCTCGCGTCTATTTCTCTTTCTGTTCTAGGCTTCGACTCCATGATGGGAAGCTTATTAAAGACAGGCGCTACCACCTTCGCACCTACCCCAATTGCTTTGTGGCCAAGGAGCTCACCGATTGGTTGATTGACCACAAAGAAGCCCCCGATCGGGAAACGGGCATCCGGCTGATGCAGAAGCTGATGGACCACTACATCATCCATCATGGTTTGTTAGCTCCTCAGTTTTGAAAGCACTTGAGGATTCCCTGCTCAGTTGCAGGACAGCCCATGTGGTGTAGTGGTAACAGTATTGGAATAAGGCGCAGGTGATCTGGGTTCTAGTCCCCACTCGGCCATGAAACACGCCGGGGCTGGGTTCACATGTAATGTTAAGCCATGATGGTTTGCTAACCTCTCTGTGTCGTAGATTATGCAAACAGCCCACGATGCCCGTTTTGCAGAGCGTGGAGTGTTTGGGCAGATTCACCCATCGTAGCTTAACCCCACAGATGACAGATGAATCCATCATGGGTTGCGCAAGAAAATAAACCATCATGGTACAGTGCGTTGTGTGAAGCCAGCCAGCCTGGGTGACTCTGGGCCAGTCACTGATTCAGCCTAATCTGCTTCACAGGGTTGTGTCACAGGGTTGTCAGAGAAATCTGCAACAGAATCAAGTGAGTTGAGGTTTCTATGAATCCGACCCATGGATTCTGCAGCAGATATGCTCTTTCCAAGTCACATAGATTCCAAGGGCCATTTTATTTAGTTGTAGAAAAATACATTAAAAAAACACAACTGGCTAAACATGTGCATTTCCTTCATAGACTAGAGCATGAAGATGCAAATTTTGGGTGTTTTGCACATTTGTGCAAGGACGAATTTGTGTATATGCAAATTTGCACAAATTTGGAAAATTGGGGAAAATATGATTTCCCCAATGAGCAGACAGTGGAATAGAAGGGACCTGACAATCTGCAAAACACATACAGAATGGGTTTTTACAAAATCCATACATCCCATAAAAGTACACATAACAAAAGTAGCAGAACTAGCAGCTATGCCTCGAACTAAGTTTACTCCATTGCTACTTCCTGTTTCTTTTTTAGGCTGGCTCTTTTCAGCTGGGTATAATACCAGCTGTCTTATAGGTACAGTGCCTACCAAATCACCACGGGTTGTTGTGAGAATAAAATGGAGAGGAGTTGTATATAATCCGGTTCTTTGCAAGAGGAAAAAGTTGGGATATAAATGTGATGATGATGATGATGATGATGATGATGATGATGATGATGATATGTGAAACAGCTCTTCATGGTGCTGCCTTAAACAGCTGAGCAAGAATCTTTTGGAGATGAGGGGATAAAATATGAACATAAGAAGAGCCATGCTGGATCAGACCAAGAGTCCAACTACTCCAGCACTCTGTTCACACAACTGTCAACCAGTAGCCCACCAGCAGCACTTGAGTGCAAAAGCACCATCCCACCCACATTCCCCAGCAACTGGTTTATATAAGCTTACTGCCTCTGATACTGGAAGTAGCTCATAGCCATCAGGACTAGTAGCCATTGATAGTAGGGGTGTGCATGGACCCCGCGGATCGGATCGGGACAAAATCGGAGGTCCCCTGGATCGGATCGGACCCAATCCAGATCCGAAAATCAGATGTCCGATTTTCGAATCAGCTGCCATTTTTCCCCATAGACTTGCATTGGGGGAAAGAAAGCTTTCCCCCAATGCAAGTCTATGGGGAAAAATGGCGGTGGGGAGGTGAGTGGGGGCCTAACTACCCCCTCCCTGTCTTTCCCTCCCTTGTGCTGCTTACCTGCAGGGGCCTTCTGCTCCCGTCCACTGGCGCCCGCGGGCGCCAGTGGACGGCAGCAGACGACCCTGGCAGATAAGTGGGGGCCCCCTCCCTCCTCCCCCCTTGCGATCCCCCTTACCTGCTGGGCCCGTCCGCTGCCATCCGCTGCCGCCCGGGTGGCAGCAGGTGGCAGAGGACAGGACCAAGCAGGTAAGCCCCATCCCCGCCGCTCCTCACCTGCCTGGGCTGTCCGCTCCCCTCCACTCCTGGCCTCTACTGCGAAGCAGGCTTCGCGGCCTGCCCCTAAGTAGCACGGCAGGTGATGACATACCTCCCGGGGCCATCCGCTCCCATCCGCTGGCACCCGTGGGTGCCACCAGATGGCAGTGGACAGCTCCGGCAAGTAAGCAGCGAGAGGGGGGGAGGGGGCCCGATCCTCTGATCCAATCCGATCCAGATCGGGTCCTTTTTGGATCAGATTGGATTGGATTGGCCGATCCAGGGGCAGGGGATCGTATCGGATAATTTTATCCGATACGCGCCGGATCGGGCCCAGATCGTGGATCAGGCCCGATCCGGTGCACACCCCTAATTGATAGCCTTCTCCTCCAGGAATTTATCCAGCCCCCTAATGACATACGTATGAACTAAAACTTGATGCTGTGTGAAGGTAGGACTTTGTTCTAGAACAGCTCCAAACTCTTGATAGAAGAGGCATGTGCTCTTTTTAAATGGCTGGTGCTTGGGTTCTTGGATGGAGTCGGCCGTGATGAAGCTGGCCATTGAGCAGTGGATGGTCATGTGAGGAGCTGCAGGGTGCCTGGTCTTGTGCTGGCTGATGAATGCTCCCCTTTCAGGTTTATCTGGCAGAGCCCCTGCCAGGCACTAGTCTTCCCCAGGAGCCGCACAAGGCCTGGGTCTGTGTTTGTTTCGCTCACAGCCAGAAGCTGCCAGAAATCAAAATATACACAGGCTTGTGGGATGCCTTACATAGACAGCCTGGAGCATGGCTGAAAACATTAAACGGGAAAAGAAAGAAGCAGAAGAAAGTTTGAGAGATGTCCTGGGAATATGGGCAAAGGACGAGGTGAAGGAACGTCATGTCTGCCTTGTGGGCAGGGCAGGGAAATTTCATGTCTATGTGGCACATTCGTGTCCACTTCTGAAAATCCAAGCTGCAGATACTGAGGGCCGCTTTGACGGATTTTCTTCCCTGGATGTGGACTGAGCATAGGAAAAGCATGTAAAGGGGCTTTAATTGGTATGGAAGACACAGGAACATCAGAAGCTGCTTTGGTCCATCTAGCCCAATATTGTCCCCAGGATTTCTGGCAGGAGTTTTTCCAGCCCTACCTGGAGAAGCTGGGGATCAAACCTGGGACCTTCTGCATGCAAAGCAGATGCTCTACCCATTGAGCTGTGGCCTGGTTTAGTCTCCAAGCAGATCCCATGAATGTTCATCCCTTCAATGAAACAATTTCAGTTAGCCTTGAAGATGCAACAGTGTTCTTGATATAGACTTCTCAAGTGACTTAGTCTGTTGGGAGCATGCAACAGCAGGTGTCCTCTGCATGTCATCTTTCATAAGCAGTGGATGCTTGGCAGGGGGGTTGGAATCACCAGGGATGGGAGAGACTCCTCCTGAGCTTTCTGTCTATTCAACAGAATCTACCATTTGGGACACTTGGCTCCCTCCAATGTATTGGCCACAACTTCCATCAACCCAAGCAATGCTCATTGGGTATCATGGAAGTTGGTAGCCCAACACACCTGGAGGGAACCAGGTAGGGAAAAGCTGGATAAGAACATAAGAAGAGCCCTGATGGACAAAAGGCCTGTATTCTAGTTTCTACAATGGCTGGGCAGGTGCTCTAATGGGAAGTCCTCAAGCAGGACAAGGAAGCAGTACCTCACTCCTGATGGTGTCCCTGAGCGACTGGTGTTGAGGGGCAGATTTCTCTGATTTTAGGGAAGATTAAGGATGCAATCCTATACATGCTTAGACAGAGAAAAGTCCTGCAACTCCCAGCATCCCCCAGCCAGGACTTTTCTCTGTCTAAACATGCATAGGATTGCACCCTAAGAATTCAATCCTTTTCCCCTCTCTGTTCCATTTTAGGTTTAGAAATCGTGAGTCAAGCAATAGATGGACCCCAGGAACAGTCTATGAGGTCCATCAGGCAAGCACCTTATTGCACGCTCGGGGCTGCCCTCTTATTTATTTATTTTTGTATACCGCCCCACAGCCGAAGCTCTCTGGGTGGCCTACATACGATTAAAACAATTAAAAGCAATATACAAAAATTAAAACAGCAAAAACATACAATATACACATAATATACACATACACATAAAACCACTATAATAAACTTTAAAAAGCTATAAGCCTAACAAACAAAACAAACCCAGGCTCTGGGTGGCTTACAAAATGCAAATTTACGACAAAAATACCACAAGAAATATTCAACAATATACTACAACAATATTT
Source organism: Anniella stebbinsi (assembly GCA_029215795.1). NCBI lineage: Eukaryota > Metazoa > Chordata > Lepidosauria > Squamata > Anniellidae > Anniella > Anniella stebbinsi. The sequence goes on along the minus strand of JARDYH010000004.1, from coordinate 9,528,003 downwards.
AACAATATACTAAACAACAATGTCACAATAATACTCAAAATATACTAAATACAAGTTTACTGCAAAACAGAACAGAGAAGGAAAAAAACTTGGTTGGAATTACATCTCTCCCCCTGAAGCAGCACCTATAAACACCAGTTGCTGGGGAACATGGGCGGGAGGGTGCTGTTGCACCGTGTCCTACTTTGTTGGTCATTTATTTATTTATTTATTTATTACATTTGTATACCGCCCCAGAGCTGAAGCTCTCTGGGCAATTTACATAGGATTAAAACAATTAAAAACAATATACAAAAATTAAAACAGCAAAAACATACAACATACACACAATCTGTACATTTAAAACCACTACAACACTCCAAAAAGCTACCAAAAAAAACAAAAAACAAACCCAGGCTCCTCAGATAGTGCCAAATGCCTGAGAAAAGAGGAAAGTCTTGACCCGGCGCCAAAAAGATAACAATGTTGGCGCCAGGCGGGCCTCGTTAGGGAGATCCTTCCACAATTGGGGGGCCACCACAGAGCAGGCCCTCTCTCTTGTTGCCGACCTCCGAGCTTCCCTCGGAGTAGGCACTCAGAGGAGGGCCTTAGATGTTGAACATAGTGTTCGGGTAGGTTCATGTCGGGAAAGGCGTTCCATCAGGTATTGTGGTCCCAAGCCGTGTAAGGCTTTATAGGTTAAAACCAGCATGTTGGCTGAAAGCAGGTTGGCCCCGTGTGAACAGAGTGCTGGACTAGATGGACACTCAGTTTGATCCAGCATGGCACTTCTTATGTTCTTAACTGAATAAATACCTCCCTACCTACTGGGACACCTATTGGCAAAAGAACCAATATGGCTTTCACACCAGGAGTGGAAAATCACAGCTATTAAAGCCACCCCTAGCAGCTCCTGGAGGGGAATGCATTGCATCCTCGTTTGTGTCAATAGGAAGGGGGTAGGTAAGATTCCCAGAAGTAAAGGGAATTCATGAGTCGAGTTTTGAGCTTTAGGTGAGTAAAGGTGCACTGTTTGCAGTTCTTTTGACTCTGCTTGGATTATATTGCAAGGTAAACATTCTACTCCCTGACATCTGCTACCCGGGGGGGAAAAATGATCTATCTTGAATTAAATTAAACTCTGCTGTGGCACTATAATGCAGTTGCAATTAGTTTCAGGTAAATTATTAACACTTACATCTGATTCCCCCCCCCCCCAACCTGCAAAATAACTGCTATTAATTTTTCACAGCCAGCAGGGTAGTTTCAAAAGAATCCCAAGACTTTTAATTAAATAATAGAACATTGGCAAGAAACGGAATCTTTTTGGCTGCTTATCAAGGACGTCATCAGCCCATGTTAATCCCCTGCAAAATGTGCAGAGCTGGCCAGGGGTTTTGCTGTGTTTGACTTTCCTTTCATGCAGGCTGTTTTTTTGTGCATGGGGGGGAGGAGGTGTAGGGATAGTTGTATCAAATAGTAGTTTCCTTTTGAGCCCACACCTAAATGGAATGGAGTGTCCAGGAAGAAACTGGCTGGCTGGAACCTTGAACAGGAGCATTCGACACTGCAACATTTTATTGCAGGTCCCACTAGCAGATCCGTGACCCCCATCACATTCTAGGCATCATACCAGGAAGGAGAACCCAGGGATGAGGATATGCCGATGAATGGGGTGGAGATATGTAGGTGATGGGTTGGGCATGCAAATGAACGGTGTAGATGAGGGGTGGGATCATGGTAGTCTCAATGGCTCCCATTGAGTTCTATGAGAAAAGGGGGCTGCCAATAAGCATGCAGCGTACTCCCTGTCACAATGGTGGCCATTTCATTAGTCAGCATAAAAGAGATCAGGAAATCAGCAGCCCCCATGAAGCGTCCCTTCGCTTTGACCAAATGCATGCAGCATCTCTCTGAATCCCGATTGCAGGGGAAATGTGGGCTGGCTGATGTGCTCATGTCTGGCTTGTGGTCTTCCTACTGAGGCATCTGATTGCCCACTGTGGGAACAGAAGGTTGGTCTGAACCAGAGGGACTCTTCTTATGGGGGTGGGATTTCAGCAGGTGCCCCTTCTCCCTCATTGTGGCAATGTCAAAACCATTTACAGCATTGAATGCCACAGGATGTGGCTCACATAGTGAGCCAGGTATTGTCTTGGAAGGGGGATTATTCAGAGGGGTGGAATCTATTAACAGCTGCATGGAGCCTCCAGGTATAACTCTAAATGTCCCGTGACAGCCTTTCCTATCCTGATGTTCTCCAGATGTGTTGGACTACAAGACCCATCACCCATCTGGGAGATGATGGGACTTGTAGTCCAACACATCTGGATGACACCAAGTTGGGGGAAGGCTTGCCCTATGCTGAGAACAAACAGTAGACAGGGCCTTCATGCCCGGCTTGTGGGTCTCCCAGCATCTATTGGAAAAAGCAGGATTGGATCCACAAGACCTCACTGTCTTCCATTCTTACATGTCATATATATATATATATATGTATATGTATATGTATATGTATATTAGGGGTGTGCACGGACCCCCCGGATCGGATCGGGACCCGGATCGGGACCTCCAATTTTGTCCCGGACCGGTTCGGACAAAATCGGAGGCCCCCCGGACCGGATCGAGTCCGATCCCGACCCAAAAATCGTAAATTTTTGGATCGGCCGCCATTTTTTTCCCCATAGACTTGCATTGCAATGCAAGTCTATGAGGAAAAAATGGCGGCGGGTGGCTGAGGGGGGGCCTAACTCCCTCCCCCCCCCGGGGCCGTCCGCTGTGGATGGCCCCGGCAGGTAAGCCCCCTCCCCCGCGCTCCCTACCCCCCCTGGGGCCGCCTGCTTCCATCCGCTGGCGCCAGCGGATAGAAGCGGACGGCTCCGGGGGGGGGGTAAGCCCCCTTCCCCGCCACTGCTTACCTTCTCGGCCCGTCCGCTCCCGTCCGGCGCCGGCGGCTACTACCAGCGGGCTCCGCGGCCTACTCTCGAGTAGCGCGCCAGGTGATGACATCACCCGGCGCGCCACCCTGGAGTAGGCCGCGGAGCCTGCTGGTAGTAGTAGGCGCCGGCGCCGGGACGGGAGCCGCCGGGACGGGAAGGTAAGGGCCCCCCTCCCCCCTCCGCGCGCCCCCTCCTCCCCTCCACGCACCCCCTGCTTACCTTCCCGGCCCGGCGGCTCCCGTCCGGCGCCGGCGCCTACTACTACCAGCAGGCTCCGCGGCCTGCTCTAGAGTAGCGCGCCGGTGATGACATCACCCGGCGCGCCACCCTAGAGCAGGCCGCGGAGCCTGCTGGTAGTAGTAGGCGCCGGCGCCGGGACGGGAGCCGCCGGGACGGGAAGGTAAGGGCCCCCCTCCCCCCTCCGCGCGCCCCCTCCTCCCCTCCACGCACCCCCTGCTTACCTTCCCGGCCCAGCGGCTCCCGTCCGGCGCCGGCGCCTACTACTACCAGCAGGCTCCGCGGCCTGCTCTAGAGTAGCGCGCCGGGTGATGACATCACCCGGCGCGCCACCCTAGAGCAGGCCACGGAGCCTGCTGGTAGTAGTAGGCGCCGGCGCCGGGACGGGAGCCGCCGGGACGGGAAGGTAAGGGCCCCCCTCCCCCCTCCGCGCGCCCCCTCCTCCCCTCCACGCACCCCCTGCTTACCTTCCCGGCCCGGCGGCTCCCGTCCGGCGCTGGCGCCTACTACTACCAGCAGGCTCCGCGGCCTGCTCTAGAGTAGCGCGCCGGGTGATGACATCACCCGGCGCGCCACCCTAGAGCAGGCCGCGGAGCCTGCTGGTAGTAGTAGGCGCCGGCGCCAGGACGGGAGCCGCCGGGACGGGAAGGTAAGGGCCCCCCTCCCCCCTCCGCGCACCCCCTCCGCGCGCCCCCTCCTCCCCTCCACGCACCCCCTGCTTACCTTCTCGGCCCGTCCGCTCCCGTCCGGGGCCGGCGGCTACCACCAGCAGGCTCCGCAGCCTGCTCTAGAGTAGCGCGCTGGGTGATGACATCACCCGGCGCGCCACCCTAGAGCAGGCCGCGGAGCCCGCTGGTAGTAGCTGCTAGTGCCGGACGGGAGCGGACGGGCCGAGAAGGTAAGCGCCCCCCTCCTCCCCCCCCCGCTGTCCACTTTCATCGGTGGGCGCCCGCTGGCGCCCGCCAATGGAAGCGGCGGTGGGCGCCAGTGGGCGCCCGCCGATCCGCCGATCCGCCGAACCGGTTCGGAGCCTTTTCGGACCGGTTCGGATTGGATCGGCCGATCCAGCTGCGGGATCGGAAATCGGATAATTTATCCGATTTCCCACTGGACTGGACTCGGATCGTGGATCGGGTCCGATCCAGTGCACATCCCTAATGTATATGTATATGTATATGTATATGTATATGTATATGTATATATATATATATGAGAAATACCTTTCAAGCTAGGTGTTTACAGACTTGGCATGTGCGTAATTGTCGTGGTTGGAAAGGAGATCGACATCTCCAATTTCCCTCCTTTCCACACACTTGTCACACACTTTTTGTGGAGTTGCCCTTGAAAAGCCTTTGGAGGCTAGAACTAATACAAAACTGCCATGGCCACTTCCTTGATGGGAGCTCAGAAGGAAAGAAGGACCCTCTTGCTGGCCCTAGTAAATCTGGTGGTCAGCCAAGACCACCAACTCTCTTGAGACCACCACCCAGGAAGATGGCCAGCTTGAATTGGCTGCAAGGCATCCTGACCAGAGGTGGTGACTGGAAGCTCAAGAATCAGAGGTACAGTGCTTATTTGACAGCCATAGGTCATCTCTCCATGAGCCCTGCACTCATAAGGAGGAAGGCTGCCTCTGAAGAAATGCGAGGAAGGAGTGGGGGCCAGTAGACCTAGCTGTGAGGCTGCCCATTTTGGGTGTAGGCCAGTGCTGATGTAACACCTTCACTTGCTGTGCTCTCCTGCTCTCCTGAACATCTTGTTCCCTGATCCCTTGGAACACTCCTCGGCCTCTCTGATAAGGCAGGGCTGGTAGGAATAGGACAGCCGGAGGGCTGCCCCTTTGAGACTCTGCAGTCCTCAGCAAGCAGGCAGAGGCTGAGAAGGGTAGTCAGGCCCCAGGAACACAAAATGCCTCAGTTTGGACTTGGCTCTCCTCTGCCGTCTGGGGTCCTAGAAGTCCTGCCTATCCCATCCCTTCCACCCCTGCTACATGGCTCAACATCCTGCCTTATCAGGAGCTGTCAATCCAAGGTCTGGAGATGCGGATTAGCAGGGGAGCTGTCCAACAGGTTGCCCAAGAAGATGTTGTTTCAGCAAAGGTTAGGTTTTAAATCAGCAGCTTTATAGATGGTGTTGCTGCCCCAGCCCATTCGTTACTAGGGACCTGATGACAGAGGGTGTGAGTAGAGCTCAGGGAGAGATGATCCTATATTGCCAACCTGGTGGAGTGGAGAGAACCAGTATGGCAGCTGTGGTAGTGCACTGAGAAGGGTATCATGGGCCATGTGTTGCCCACCTCTGCCCTAGATGACTGTGACTTTGAATACTTGGTTGCAGAACTGGCCAGGAGGTAGGTGCCCATAACCTAGTGCAAGATGTGAGAGTTGCTAAACTGATTGGAAAGAGCAAGCAACCATTTGATGCCCCCTTGTGACTGCCAAAAGCAGCCTCCCAGCACCACTTATGGTAGGGCCTCCCTTGGTGCTCCTAGTGAGAAGATCTCCCATGCATTATGATTATCAGCGGTGGTTCCAATTCTGTGGGACTTCCTTGCTTGAGAAGTTTGTCATAGCTTGCCCTTGCTTGCCTCCTGGAGCCAAGCGAAAACCTGCTTTTATAAGCCATCTTTTTGTCCCCTGTAGGAATCTGGCCTTCAACATGGTAGCTTGTGATGCTTTGATTATAAATGGTTGGAGGCTACCCTGGTTTTTACAAAGGAGAATGGAAGTAATTAATAAAATATGCCCTAATCTGTAATTTTTACCTTTGTAGAGTGCAAGTCTGCATAAGTTAGGAGGCAGAAGAGGTGAGTCTAAGTCAGAGGACATACTCACATTCCCCTTAAACTCCTTTCAGTTTGCGATGAACATTTTGACTACAAGGATGCCAAGCTGCTCTATCGCTTTCGCAAGGATGATGGAACCTTCCCGCTCAACAAGGATGTCAAGGTGTTCATGAGGGGTCAGAGCCTCTATGAGACGTGAGTCCTTTTGACCAAGGTCATGGCCTGAAGCCCTGCTGCTCTCACTGTTTGTGTTGGTTGGAGTGTTCCATTGCTTTCCCACCTAGTTATATCTCTGGATTGACATCAAGGGTAGGCATACTTGGGCACTTGCTGAGAGCTCACAGACCAGCAGGGGTCGACCGACAAGCACTAGGGATGTGTATCGTATCGTTAAAATGTATGATAACAATACAATAAGGTCATTATCGTGCATGTGTTTAACGATAATGATATGATACAAAAACCTACCATAATCATCGGAGATGATAATTTTCGGGCTATTTTGTCGTTTTATCAGACTGCCATATAAATAAACCTATAACTTCTGTATTTTAAAAGTTAGAGGCTTGAAACTTGGTCACAGTGCTTATGGGGTATGCCTAAGTGTGTGTATGAAATTTGAGATCTATCCCTCCAACCCTCGATTTTATATGAATTTTTAAAATATCATTTCCGTTCTGACAGGTCTGAATGAACGCACGTGGCGAGCTGTCATTCTGATCTGTCAGAACGGAAACTTTATATATATATATATATATATATATATATATATGGCTATTCACATCCTGATTGCAATTTCTAAGACAGGCTTCTGATTGAATATCTTTCATGTTAATGGCCTTCTTTTCAATTTAATTTTAAAATGTGACTAAAAGGAAACCTCCCATGTTCAGGTCCAAAATGTTGCTCATTCAAAAAGGAAAACCGTATTTTTAGAAGTACAGTTTCAACTAGTGGTTTTATAGATTATAAAAAGTATCAGTTTGGACTATGGAATCCAGGTTTCGTAAATCCAAACCTTTTTCATGGAGTCAACAAGTGCACAAAAGGGTAATCAAAATGCTCAGACTGGGGGCGCGGGGGCAAAAGAGTTTGGGACTTTTTAGTTTAGAGGGAAAAGATGGCTAAGGGGAGACATGAAAGAAGTTTCTAAAACTATGCATGGGTGTGGTGAAAGTGGCTAGAGACCATTTCCCCCCTCCTTCTTTAACAATACTAGAATCCAGAATCATCCAATTTAGCTTATTGGCATGAGATTTAGGACAAAAGAAAGTACTCCTTCGCACAATGTGTTTATTTATGAAATTATTTCATATGGTAACCATATGAAAAGGAGGACAGGGCTCCTGTATCTCTAACAGTTGCATAGAAAAGGCAATTTCAGCAGGTGTCATTTGTAGACATGCAGCACCTGATGAAATTCCCTCTTCATCACAACAGTTCAAGCTGCAGGAACCCTGCCCTCTTTTGTATCTGTTCAAGAGGGCAGGGCTCCTGCAGCTTTAACTGTTGTGATGAAGAGGGAATTTCACCAGGTGCTACATGGATACAAATGACTCCTGCTGAAATTCCCTTTTCTACACAACGGCTTAAGATACAGGAACCCTGTCCTCCTTTTCATAGGGTCACCCGAATATTGTTACTATATTGGTCCCCAGAAATTGAGAATTGTCAAAGAATCTAATTCCTTGCACAATCAAAACATATTCTGGAATGGCATCTGGGAACCGGCTGTGCCCTCTCTGGCAACTGTCTTCCCTTTCATAGGGATGTTTATTGTTGAACTCTGAGAACCCATCAGCACAAACTCCGGATACAAGAAGGGGTTTGCTTTACAACAACTTGGAAGAAGAAGACTCAGCTCTTGGTTATATAGGCTTGGGATGCCCTCTCGTGGCTGAGGCCGTATTAACCTTCATACACGAGAAGAACAGCTCATTTTCAAAGTGTACAGAGTTTAAAGAATTCAGGGGAGCATTCAATGCTGGATTCCTCCCCACACACATCTGTAGTCTGAAGTGGTACAGTCCCAGCAGAGCTGTAGTACTTGGCCATGTTGCATGTGTAGAGTGGCTCATACTCACTGTGCTCTTTTTGACATGCTCTTTCCTGACTCTAGACTGATCGGCGTGGAAGACACCATCCTGAAAGTCAGAGAGGAGAACTCAGTGAAATACCAAAGGGCCTTCCTGGGTTGTGAAATGATCGACTGGTTGGTCCAGGAAGGAGAGGCAGCAAACCGGAAAGAGGCTGTGGAGCTCTGTCAAACTCTCCTGGAACATGGGATTATCCAGCATGGTATGAGGAAGGAAACCATGTAAAGAAATGGGGATGGGTGGGTGTGTCTTAGCTGCCTGCAGGTAGGGAACAAAAGGGCTTGGATAGCTGTGAACACTGAAGAGCAGTGTGGTATAATGGGTGGAGTAGACCAGAGTTGGCATTCTGCAACTGGACCCAGGATGAAACCAAGGGAAGGTTTTGAACATCTCCTTGTTCTAAATCTGTAATGGCAGGCAGGATGCCATGAGAAATCAAGCTTGCTTTGGGGTTCTGCTGGCTTCTGGAAGCTGTGAGACTTGGAAGGAATCAGCCAGCAAGGAGAAAGAAGTCAGGTAGGAAAACTGGGGAAGTAACAGCAGTGAGGTAACTGCAGGAGCAGGGAAGTCAGGAGAGCACAGATGAGCTTTCCTGGTGGAGGAGAACAGCAGGTATTTATAGATAACCAGGATCAACAGGAACCCATGAGTATAAAGTGGACAGAGCTCAAAACAATGGGCCTGATCAGGCAACACGCTAAACCATGGTTAGGGCCACTAACCCATTTGCAGCAAGTGGTTAGTGAGCATGGTTAAACTGTGGTTATGTAGCCACCATGGTTAGGAAAAATGCTATTCGCACAACACACTAAGCCATCATAGTTAGATCAAAACTCTTAACCATCATGGCTTAGTGTGTTGTCTGAACAGGGTCAATGTAGCAGGGTGTTTTTTTTTTTTGTATATAAGTTTTATCCTTCCCTACACAAAGTACTTTTCAACACGTAAAAACTAGAGCTATGCACTGCCTCAGTTCCGAACCCCAAATATGAATCAAAGCAGCTGTCATACGATCGACAAGAGATGTAATCTTTCTTAAAGATGGCAGCTATCTTGGAGGATGGGAAGCTCAGGTAAGATAAGACACACAGCAGGGTGGGGGCAAGCAGGAGGGGAGGGGAGAGCAAAAGAAAACGAGAGTCCTTTCTTGGGCACGTGGGAAACAGCAACAGCCGACCTGTTTCAAATTCAGAACCCAATCCGAAGTGGTCCAGGGCAGTTCTGAGGCACCATGAGCCAAATGGGGCTGATTCAGAAGCTCAGAATGGGCCTCTGAGAGGAATTGCGGTGGGGTGGGGGTTGTGCACAGCCCTATTAAAAACACGAGATGAAATGAATAAAAATCAACAATATTAAGCTAACAGCAGATACAAGCAGCGTCAAAGCAGTTACAGCAGGTTTTAATGGTGTTAAAAATAAGCATGGGAAAATAAGGCACCAAAAACTTAAGAAAGTAGGTGCAAAGCAAACCTTCCTAGGAAGGGCGTTCTATAACCTGGGCGCCACCGCCAAGAAGGCCCTCTCTCTCCTTGCCACCCGCCTCACTTCAGATGGAGCGGGCACCTGGAGGAGAGGCTCTGGCGATGGTCAATAAAGTTATCAATGGATACTAATCCTGACTGCTATATGCTACCTCCAGTAACAGAGGCAGAATGGCTACGTACACCAGTTGCTGGGGAACATGGCTGAGAGGGTACTGTTGCATTCATGTCCTGCTTGTGGGTTTCCCATGGGCAGCTGGATGACTGGACTAGATGAAGCCTTGGTCTGATCCAGCATGACACTCTTTCTTTTCTTAGATTATTAAGATGATATTATGGGCAAGCTGATGTGGAGGCAGACAGCTCTTAGGTACCCAGGTCTGGTGGTTCCAGGTTATGCCGTGCATTGAAGGTAGTGGGAGTTCTGCCAGGAAGTAGATTCGTAGCTGCCAGCACAGTAAGAGACAGAGAGAGAGATTGTCCCCAGTCCCCAGGTTGCTGCTTCAAGACTGGTGAATCCTATCATCTGACAGCTGTCAATATTTCCCGGGGAGGGGGCGGGCTGTGAAGAACCACTGACTTAACCCTCCCCATTGTCTTCTCAGTTTCTGTCCGGCACCATTTTTACAACAGTGACCTCCTCTATCAGTTTCGCATCAATTTCCGCCGGAGGAGGCATCTCACGGAGTTGCTCAATGAGAACTCGCCCAGGTCTCTCTTGGACAGCCCCGACAGTCCCTTCTGCCTCCGCAAGCTCAACCCTGAGCAGAACAGTTCTAGCTTCCTGTCAGGTAATTCTGGAGGATGGCACCATTGCAAGGGATGAGGTCATCGTGGAGGTGCATTGTTGTCTTTACAGATGGGCTGCTGCTATTTTTCAGCAAATTGGCCCCTGAGAGGGGACACTTTGCGCAAGAGGCGAGTGCTTAACCCTTTCCCTCACCCACTGATTTCCCCCTCAGCTACATTTTGAGAGGAAAAGAATGCTTAACCCCTTCCCTCACCCTACATTTGGGGCAGGAGGAGAGTGCTCAACCTCTTTCCTCATCCACTGATATTCTGCACACCCTACATTTTGGGCAAGAGGAGAGTGCTTAACCCTTTCCCTCACCCACTGATTTCCTCCTCACCCTAGATTTTGGGCATGAGGAGAGTATGCAACACTCTCCTCCTGCCCCAGACAATCACAAACGCGACCTAAAGGTTGGGGAAGCATCACGTAAGGAAAAGGATACATGCCTGCCTCCCACCCATAAATTCTTCAGTACCAATCATGCTCCCCAGGCCCTGACTTGCTTAGAAGTAGCAGCAGCCAAGCTACGGGGAGACAAGGTTGAGGCAGAATGTATAGTTCTACCCTTATTCTACTTCAAAATGGCATGATTTCCATTCATTCAAAATTAGTGTTGTGCCAAAAATTTCGATTATTCCATTTTGTACATTTTTTTTTACATTTTCAGCATTTTGTGGGGGGTGGGGGGAAATGAAAAACTTTGGTGAAAAAGTATGGGAGGGGTGAGAATTTCAGAGAATTTTCTCCTTGGGGAGAAGGACAAGATTTCCACATACTTTTGAGGGGTCTTTTCTTTCTTTTTTTTCTTTTTCTTTTTAAACCACTCCTGACACTTGCAGGAGCCCAGGAGTTCTTCCTGAATGTCTGTTGGAGAGGACAAAGTCGCATGGTTTCCAATAGGCATTCAGGAAGAATTGCCAAGCTCCTTCAAGTGCCGGGTGTTTTTTTAAAAAGTAAATTAAAAAAATATAGAAAGAAGACCCCCAAAACAACTGGCTACACTTTTAAACAGTATGTGGAAATGCTGCCCCCTCACCAAGGAGTACATTTCCTGAAATTCTCCCCTCTTTTGCAGGGAGAGAAAAAGTTCCCCCAAAATAGGGGGCAGGATTCTGCACAGCACTATTCAAAATAGCTGACATTGGACATATCTGAATCAAATCAAATGGAATGTGTGTTTCACAGCTGACATTCAGATTCTGAAGTTTCAATCTACCTCAGCTTTCTACTAGAATAACTTTTTAAATAAATAAATAAATAAATAAATAAATATGCTGGGTTGAGTATTTTTGTTTCAGCTGAGCTCCATTTGTTTCTTTCAGTCCAACCCAATAAGGAAATCAAGACTGTTTCAGCCGTTCGAAGGAGTAGCGTCACCTCGCTTGCTGGCGGATCCAATTCATATTTCAATTTCTCCCCAAGCTTGGGATTCCTTCCATCTGTTGAATGCAACCCAAAATCTGGTGAGGAAGTCTTCTCTGTGCTTTCTAAGGGTGTGCTTCACCTTGCCCTGAACCCTGAATCCGAGTTGAAGTGAGTTGATTCACGCAGAAGCACTTCAAGCCGATTCAGCCAAATGACCAGCCACTGCCCCCTCCCCTCCCACCCACCTACAGGACTTACCTGAAGCCTCTGTGCATGCCACCAAGTAGCCCATCCTCTACGAGAACTGATCTGAACTGCCATAGATCTATTGTTGGAAACTACGGTGGCCAGGAAGGGCCATTTCTGGCCATTGTAGTTTTGCAACAGTAGATCTACAGCAGGTCAGAAGACAATACCCAGCCTGCTTTGGATTCAGAACTGAATTCAAAGTGGGCCAGAGCAGCATCGAGACACCCCAAGTCGAATCGGGGTCAATTTGGAAGCTCCGAATTGACCTCCAAGTCGAATCGGTGTGTATGTGGAAAGCTCTGGTGCTTTCCCTTTCTTTTAGGTATGTGTAGAGATGGCTAGGAACCATGAATAATCATGACGATGTCACAGAGTGTAGAATGGGGCCCTGAGTGTGTGTCATTGAATAGCAGAAGGCAAAGAATCCAAAGCACAGCCTATAACTTCTGTGGAGTTTTGTTATCGTTTCCTCCTCCTCCTCCTCCTCCTCCTCCTCCTCCTCCTCCTCCTCCTCCTCCTCTTCTTCCTCTTCTTCTTGCTTCCTAAGTTGAAGAAGGCAGGCTGGGAGATACTGCTTAACATGTTCCCTTCCAGGTGTTTTCATTTTAAAACTGCCCTCCTCAAGCTGGGGGAAGATATGAGGTTCCTGTACGTTGTTGAAAAAAATGTTTGGGGAGAGTGATTTTGAGCTGGAAAAGGACAGAAAGGGGTCTGTGTGTGTGTGGGAAGGATTATGCAGCCTCTCTCCTGCAACCTTCTGCTCAAATAGTAGGGTGACCAGATAAAATCCAGGTCAGAGCTCATGTAACTTTAACAGTTGTAGAGAAAAGGGAATTTCAGCCAGTGTCATTTGCATGCAATTAGTTCCTGGTGAAATTGCCTCTTCATCAAAACAGTTAAAGTTGCAGGGGCCCTGCCTTCTTTTGTATCTGGTCACTCTAGTATAGTGCCTGCACCTTTAACTGTTGTGATGAAGAGGGAATTTCACCAGGAACTAATTGCATACAAATGACACTGGCTGAAATTCCCTTTTCTCTACAACCGTTAAAGTTACATGAGCCCTGACCTGGATTTTATCTGGTCAGCCTAAAATACAGACTGCTTTGAATTAAAAAGAAAGTGGAGAAAAGCATCGCCAAGCTCTGATTGAGGTGTACCTTGAACCTCAGCCTTTGTGCTAAAAAAAAGGGAAGCACATCCACTTCCGAACCAAAGTGGGTTGCTCTTTTGAAGCAATTCAAAAGCAGGGCTTCCCCCAAGCCTCGGGATCTCCTCGGAAATTTGGAGGATGCAGACAGAGTCATACAGTCTCAGTCTGTTAAAAAAGGATTATGTTTCTCCAACAAGATCTCCATAAAAGGGAAACGATGGGCAGGGGAGATGGCGGGCGGAGCAGGTGTGTAGTTTGCAACTGACAGCTGTAGCTTATAGCCAGGGCATCACTAGACCAGGGTCCTCCTTTTTACTTCCATTCACAGTGCCTTGGAGGAGGGATGCAGGAGGGATTTAGTCAGCTGGGCAGGAGACAAACCTCGAACTGTTTTCATTTGTCACACCTGAGACTCTGCACCTGTCCTTCTGACATTTGGCAAATTTGTTACCTAGGGGGCACTTCTACGGTGTGTGCTGCACCTATCTGTCCCTGCACCTATCTGTCTGGCATTTGGAGAACATCATCGCTTCTGAAGGGGCAACTACACTTGCAAATGTCCCCTAATTCTGCAAAGAAATACAAAGTGGTATAAGCAGCTTTCAAAGTGTAAAGTCATTTAGCTCTTGAACCTCAGCACCTATTTACTTGAAATTTATCAGGCTCCATCCACTCCGAAAGGGTGAATTTGAAGGTGAAGCAGTCTGAACTTGAATCAGTCCACTTTCCAAAGTGTTGAAGCAGCAGCAGGGTCCAAATTGGATCTTGTCTTTGTTGCATGTCCTGCTAGAAAGTGAGGCTTCTAGGCCTTGAATACATAGAAGAAACAGGAAGGGAGAAACGCAAATTGCAACAGGCTTTTAGTCTGCTTTTAACTAGGGTGACCATATGAAAAGGAGGACAGGGCTCCTGAATCTTTAACAGCTGTATAGAAAAGTGATTGTTAGCAGGTTGCCATTTGTATGCATGCAGCACCTGGTGAAATTCCCTCTTCATCACAGCAGTGAAAGCTGAAGGAGCCCTGCCATCTTAACCAGATACAAAAGAGGGCTCCTGCAGCTTTAACGGTTGTGATGAAGTGGGGATTTCACCAGGTTCTGCATGCATACAAATGACACCTGCTGAATTTCCCTTTTCCATGCAGCTGTTAAAGATACAGGAGCCCTGTCCTCTTTTCCATATGGCCACCCGGCTTTTAACAGGAGATTGCCCTGCACTTTTTAAATGTGCTGATGTCAAATCTGTCTCCTCTTGCTCATTTGAAATGGATATTAAAGCCCATTTGGCTAATGCTTTAAATATATTCTAGGTTTGAGCCAGGGCTTTGGAGCATGTCGTTTTTGAGTTAAAGAGCGCTTGACAATTTCTCAGCACTTAGAACGTTGCATGAGAGAGGCAGCCCATTCTCTTCAAATGTGGGTCACTGCCAAATAGCAGTTATGATGCAGAAAGGGCTATGGGTGGACAACGTCCAGCGGGAGGGGGCACTTAACCCTTCCACCACTCGTCACTTTCCTCACTCGCCCCCTCCGAACCACGCAATTTTTGCTCCAGCTGGAATCAATAAATAAGGGTATTTATTAGGGATGTGCATTGGATCGGACCCAATCCACGATCCGGGCTCAATCTGACAGAAATCAGATGAAACGATCCCCAGCACTTGGATCGGCCAATCCAATCTGATCCAAAATGGACCCGATCCGGATCGGCCGATCAGCCCCCTCTCCCCACTCGTGCTCCTTGCCTGCCAGGGCTGACGACCCCGGCAGGTAAGGAGTGCGAGGGTGGGGCTTACCTGGCGGGGCTATTCGCTTCATCTGCGGGTGCCAGTGGGCGCCCGCCGATAGAAGCGGACAGCCCCGCCAGGTAAGAAGTGCGAGGGGGGGCTTACCTGGTGGGGCTGTCCGCTTCCATCTGCGGGCGCCAGCAGGCACCCACTGATAGAAGTGGACAGCCCTGCCAGGGAAGCAGCATGAGGGGGGAGGGGGAGGGGACCCATATACCTTGCCATGGACGTCCACTTCCCTCCGCTCCTGGACGCTACTGCGCAGGCTTCGTGGCCTGCCCCTTTAGGGGCAGGCCGCGAAGCCTGTTTTGCAGTACCGTCCAGGAGCGGAGGGAAGCGGACGTCCACGGCAAGGTAAGGTGCGTGTGAGGGGGAGGGGGCTTACCGGCTGGGGCTGCCGGCTTTCATCCGCTGGCGCATGCGGGTGCCAGTGAATGGAAGCCGACAGCCCTGGCAGGTAAGAAGTGCGAGTAGGGGGGGAGGGACAGGGAGGGGGGAGTTAGGCCCCCCTCACCCACCCACCGCCATTTTCCCCCCCATAGACTTGCATTGGGGGAAAGCTTTCTTTCCCCCAATGCAAGTCTATGGGGGGGGGGGGAAATGATGTCCGATCCGAAAATCGGACATCCGATTTTCAGATTGGAATTGGGTCCGAACCAAACCGGGTGGCCTCCGATCTGATCCGATCCAAGGCCTCAGGTCCGGTTCTGATTCCAAACCGATTTTTCAGATGGTGCATATCCCTAGTATTTATACAGTGCCTCAATAGTCTAGATGATGTGGCGAGTGAAATGTTTGGGGGAGGATTGCAGGGGAACAGCAGCTGGGGGAGGCGCATTCAGCACCCCTTTCACTTCTTTGCGGGAAATTGCCCTGTCAGGACTCTGCTCCCTTTGGGACTCCTTTTTACCTTTCTCAATAAAGGATCCCAACTATGGATGCAGTTGGTATATAGATACCCACTCTGGATTATTTTTTCCTTTCAGTTTCCACCTCTGGGCACCACCTTGTTACTCTCTCACTGGTTCTGTGATTCTGTGACCCTTCTTGGTCCCACTCTGTGCTCCTTTTTATTTACCTTTTTGTACTTCGCCATTGCCACCATTTACCTCAGTACCTTTCCTCTGGTACTTAAAGAATCCAATCCAATGTAACAAAATAATTTTTATTTAACATGAAGTAAGTTCATGCATTTCTTTAAGCATGTGGTTTCAATTGATTCATTACTTGGTTGTTACGATAAATATGACATGTATCCTTGCCTACTCTACCCTCTAAAGTTACATCTATCTCCTCCTTCCCCTCTTATTCCCAAAATAATAAAACGCAGACCCTGCACTGATCTAATCTCTTCAGCAGACAAACCCCAACTCTCTCTCACTCTCAACTGCTAACTGCTTACTGATTTCGAACTGTCATTCCCCTTTACACACTTGAATCCAACAGCCAATCAGCATTCACTCCAACATTCTATTCACTCATTCCCCCTCCCAAGAGAATTAACCACTTACCAGCCTTACCATATGATATCCAAACAGCGTTTACATAACAATTAAATGGCATTAAACAGTGAACATCACAGGCCCCCTCACCACTTGCTGGCTATTTTGGGGAAACCTGCATCTGAGAACTTGGATCCACTACAATATCTATTCCATCCCTTTTTCCAACTTGTCCTTGTTTAAAAACAAATGATGGTGTTGATGATTCATCATGTACAGAGTGCTTTTTGAGTGTTTAAAAACACTTCATATACTTGCTCTCTGCAACTGAGACCAGGATCAGTAGTTGGCATTGTTGGACACCTGCCAAGGCTGGCACCCAAGCAAGGGGGCTCACTGCCATCCCCCAGAGTCCTTCCGTACTTCTTCACCCCCTTTGCTGCCACTTCCTGTTCACCTGCCCTGAGTGAAGCCAGGAGACTCCAACACCTCTTCTTGAGGCCATCCCAGCTAGGGAGACTGTTGAGGAAGGGGGTGGGGTATTATTTTGTCCCCCATGCACCCACCCTCATACTCAGAACTGGGAGACTGCACCTGGTCAGGGGGACAGGGTTATGAGAGGCCACTGCAACTCTGCCTACCTAGCCCCCATATAGCTGGTTGCAACGCTATCCACGTTTTACTTTGGACTAAGCCTAGGTGAAGTTAGCAGGACTTAATTCCAAAGAAAAATTTGCAGGATTGGGGCTCTTAGACAGAGAGAGGCAGAGGGAGGAGAGAGAGAGAGAGGCTATCTATACATTTTAAAAGCCCCGTGGTGGCCCTGTGTTGATTAAACGATGCAGCAGTCACCTCGCAGCTTCCGTGGGGCTTTCCCACGAGGCTGCACACTGGAAAAGTCAGGAGTGAGGCCTCTATGGCTCTTCCGCCATCTGTCTTTGCTCTGGTGTTGCAGCGGGGACATTCCCAGGCAGAAGGAGACTTCTGATTGGTCACTGGAAGCCGGGTGAGGGGCAGGGGGCAGGCCTGGTGAGCCAAATGACCACCCGAAAGGCCACACTGCCTCCACCAGTAAGGATTACTTGCCCCCTCCAAAGCAGCGATACCTCAGGGTTTGGCGCACAGCGGTGCCAGGGACAGAGACAGAGAGACACCAAGATGCACACGTACAGACACACCTTTCTTTGCCTCCTGAACTATTCTCCCTCCCCATTCCCTTGTCTCCGTGACTGAGAGCCTTTTCTGTCATCCCAGCCCATTGCGCTGATCAGCAGCTGCAGGGAGGTGAGCCTCCGAACATCACGGTTGCAGTCCCTTCCTTTCATTCCTCTTGCCAAGGAACCATCTGTGCTGTTTCGCAGGGCATGTGAATCTCTTTTTAACATTGCAGAAGCCAAAGCATATACATTCCTCTGCAAATTGTCTCTGACCTTGAGGCAGGTGTATTTGTGTGTGTGTGTGCTTCCCCCACCCACCTCTACCAAGAACTACCTGCGTGCAAGAAAGGTCTCTGTCTTTTCTCCTTAACATCCCTGGTTCATTTCTCCAGTCGCTCTGCTGTGTGCACTTGACTCTCAGATTAGACCTGTCATTCCCTTCCCTCCCCAAGTCTTAAAGAGGCCTGTCTCCAATGAAGAGCTTCTGACCCCAGGGGCACCGTATCTCAAGAAAACGCTAACGGTAAGTGACCCCGGTCATCAGGATGTTACATTAGCATTGTTGCTGAAGTCAATCCTTCTGACTGCTTGCCGCAGATTGAAGCCTCAGTTAAGGGCAGTTAGGTACAAGCAGAAGGATTGAGCGGTAATGCTTTTCCACTGGGTGAGACAGATGAGCCCCTGACAGATCAAACCAGTGGTCCGACTAATCTGGCATTTTGTTCTTCCCATGATGGAGAGCGAAATGCCTTTAGGAAGCCCACAAACAGGACATGGAAGTGACAATTCTTCCCCCTTGGTTGATCCTTGCATCTGATATTTAGGGGTATACTGCTCTGGAACACAGAGGTTCTACTCAGCTTTCATGGCTGTTGCTAGACCTGTCCTGTTCGATGAATTTGTCTCATTCAGACTTCCCCAATCGTGGGCCCTCCAAATGTGTCCTACTACAATTGCCATCATCCCCAGCCAGCATGGCCAAAGCATTGGCCGGGTTTGTCTTGTGCTGTTTTCCTGCGAGTCAGGAGATGGGAGCCAGAAGGCAGACAGTATCAGAGGGCTCTTTGAAAAGAATGGGTTTCATGGAGAAAGGGGATGGAGAACTAAATCAGAGAACTTTGCATGGCCAGGCCAGGGAGGCGCTTGAACTGCGGTTACAGAAAGAAGCTACTGTTTGGGACTCCCTGCAGCTGCATTAATTGGATTAAACTGTATCGGAATTTCCTTGTGTCAGTCTGAAAATGGGGTAGGATAGTGGGGGTTGGGGGAGGGCTATAAAGGTCGTGGGAATATGCCTTATAGTATCATAGTATCATAGAATTGTGGAGTTGGAAGGGGCTACAAGGATCATCTAGTCCAACCCTCGGCAATGGTCAGGAAAATCAGTTAAACCATCCATGAGAGGTGGCTGTCCATCCAGCCTCTTCTTAAAAACCTCCAGAGATAGAGAACCCACATCCACCATAAGTGGACTGTTCCACTGTTGAACAAATCTTACCATCAGGAAGTTTTCCATGCATTTAATTGAAATCTAGGTAGCTGTAATTTATACCCATTATTTTGGCTCTTAATTTCTGTGGCCATGGAAAATAGCTCTTGACCCTCTTCCCTGTGGCACCCTTTTATGTACCTGAACACTGCTAACATGTCTCCCCTTAGTCTTCTTTTCTCCAGACTGAACATCCCAAGTTCCTTCAGCCTGTTCTCATAGGGCATGTCCTCAAGACCCCGTACTAGCTTTCATTGCCCTCCTCTGAACCTGTTCTGACCTCTCCATTAACCTTCTGGAAATGTGGTGCCCAGAATCATACACAGTACTCCAGGTGTGGCCTCATTAGTGCCGAGTAGAGAGAAATAAGGACTTCATGAGTCTTGGATACAATGCTTCTTCTGGCAGAGGGTCTATTGAGTCTCCAGAAGGAGTCTTTCCTCTCAGCTGTGACCTCCTCCTTTCACCTAGAGATGCCATGGATTGAACTTGGAACCTTCTTCATGCCAAGCAGGGGCTCTAATGCCAACCTTCACTGGTCCTAGACTGTCCTGTGTTGTTTAAAAATCGCTGGATAGATAGAAAGGAAGTCCTGGTCCTGTTTTGTCCTTCCTCTCCCTTCTTGCCACAGTGCTCCTTCACTTCTGAACTTGTCCTGCCCTTCAACTCCCAGAGCCTTGTGGGAACATCTTTTGTCCTTTTCATGGCTTGTTGCCTCTCCTTGCTGAAGCAGCAGCTGCTGCATTAATTCTCTTGCTTCAAATCAGATGAAGTCCTTTGAGAGATGCCCTCTCCCCACCTCCACCCCTGGAGATGTTTCTAGGTGCTCTAAAAGGAGCTTCTGTCATTGCACATGAAAGCCCAGTTTCTTTTTTCAATGGTAAGGAGCGCACTGAGCAGATGTGTATATGCATGTGCCATCACAATGGGTCCTCCTGGGACCTACCTGCACCTCTTGCTCTCCAATACTGGTGCTGTGTTCGGCACAGGAGGCCTTGTACTAGAACCCCTGTGGTTCGCACATTCTTTGCGCCGTCGGGTCGGAGGAGAGAGCTGCAGGTGGTTGGAGATGGGACGATTACAGCAGGGCTGGCCAGCTGGGTGATCACCTGGAGGGCCGAGCTGAGAGGGGCACCCAGCTGAGCTGAGAAGGGAGCCAAGCTGAGGTCAGTGGCTGTGCTTTCGGTACGTACTGTCCGCAGTGAGTTAGCGTGGCAAAAAAGGATGGCCAGCTAACCCCTCTTCCTCCAAGGTCCTACAAGAGCGAACTTCCTTCCGTTCGCTTTAAAGAACGTTTCTTTTCGAATGTCCACTTTGATGTCATTTGTGCTAGGTGAAAATCAACGGAACAGAGCTTTACTTTGAGGCAACATTACCGGTCGCTTAGCACTTGAAATACAGTCTGTGCATGGAGGAATTCTTCTACATGCCCCCTCCCCCAGCTTTGTGCACATGAGGATGGGTCCTCATAGGGGGCGGCAGCAGGGCCCTAAACCAGGAGTGGGCGAACCCATCTGCGTTTGCCTCGGTGGGTGCTAGCCCCATTGCTGCTGGGCCAAGCTGAGCCTCAGCACTCGGCAGCTGCCTGCCCATGTCCCGAAATCGCGCACTTCAGGAGACTCTGTAAATTGCACACTTCCCCCCGCTCTGCACCAATGGCAGCCTTGAAGGTGCCATAGACGCAAGGGTAAAGACTTGAGGGCATGTGGGGGAGTGCGCAATTTACGGAGGCTACCATCGATGCAGGAAGGGGGAGTGGGCGATTGCGATGCACAGGCGGGGGTTGCTGAGCACTCACCAGGTCTGCGCTTGTGTCTGGAGTACCCAACTGGGGTGGGGGAGATGTGTGTGTTGGGGGGTCTGCTGGATGCCTCGACCCAGCCAGGAGCTCCCAGCAGCTCTACCCCAGCATCACACCTGTACCAGGTTGCAGAAACTCTCTGGGTGGCCCTACAAAGCTGTTCACAGGGGAGACGGTCACCTAAGGTACTCCTCACCAGGGCACTATTTATCCTGGATCACAACACAGTTCAGAATCCTCCTGGCCTCCTGTCAGCCATTCCTGTGCTCATCACTGCCTGCTATTTATTTTGCACAGTTCAGGATCTGGCCCCTTACATCATGTGCCACTGTTTCCTTTCCAGGTCCAGCAGCAGGCTGAGCTCTGTGTTTTTGACACCACCACCTAGGCCAGTGGTGTGGTGGTAAAGCTTGACGTTCCGGAGCTCATCAAGACAGTCCTTAGCCACACTAGGCTGACCATATGAAAAGGAAGACAGGGCTCATGTAACTTTAACAGTTGAAGAGAAAAGGGAATTTCAGCCAGTGTCATTTGTTGGCAATTAGTTCCTGATGAAATTCCCTCTTCATCACAACCGTTAAAGTTGCAGGGGCCCTGCCTCCTTTTGTATATGGTCACTCTAGTATAGTGCCTGCAACTTTAACTGTTGTGATGAAGAGGGAATTTCACCAGGAACTAATTGCATACAAATGACCCTGGCTGAAATTCCCTTTTCTCTACAACTGTTAAAGTTACATGAGCCCTGTCCTCCTTTTCAAATGGTCAGCCTATTATAGCCACACCCTGCCAAGGAGAGCCGAAAAAATATATGCAGGCAGCTGTGTTGATCCATATCCACAAATTAGTTCTAGTGGTTCTCATCCCCACCTGGAACAAGTCTTTGGTAAAGCTAATTGGTCTTAGTTGCCAATTCAAGGCCAAGCTACCACCCAAATACTTTGCATTGCAACAAAGATAACTCACAACAATATATGGTTGCTGGAAAAATCCCCCCCTCAATTGTGAGGACTGCAGCTAAGTTCATATGGAGCAAGGAAGTGTAAAGGGGTGGCAGATGACATTATCATCCCTGCTAATCAAAAAGTCTCGAGGCTTCAGCCCTATGAGCCCTGCCTCCACTACACCATTGGCTATAGTGCTAGCCTGGCTGAATGTTCCATCAGTTGACCCTCAAGGGCCAATCCTCCACTGCCAAGCCCTATATATTGGCCTGAAAGCCTGCAAGCCATGGTGGCTTCCAAAGGCTTCTGGGTATTCTCTGTGTCTCTGACTACAGCCTGCTAGCTTGGCTGTATTGCTGCGTAAGCATCTTTCTGATAGCTGGGAACGATGGATCCAAGGACATCTCATGCAAGAGACACCTGAGCTTTATCTGTCCAGCTTAACAAACCGGATAGAGTATAATGAGCTGACATTCCAAAGCTGTTGTGTCAAGAAGCAAGGCCAAAGCTTCCCCATCAATCAGCCAGTTCCCAAGAAGAAACGCTTGCTTATGTCAGTGAAGTATCTGATTCACCATGGTATTCTATGGTGAGAATGCACACTTTGTTATTGTATCACTCACACCTCTGTCAAGTTCAGAACACTATAACTGTTGCTTCCGTGCCCAAGCGGGGGTCCAGATGGGTTGACAGCTTTGTGCAGGGGCTTTCGCCATTCGAGTCCACTGTTTGGGTATGCCTGTTAGGCCTGAAAATACTCAATAAATCTCCTTATAAGTAAACCTGGTCTCTGAGCATGTTGTTTCCTTGGTGATCTAAAAGAACAACCCCCTGGGTGACCCCTGGGGTGCAACACCCTATTAAATCCCTAGCCTTGGAGCTCACTCCTCAGCCCAAAGAATTTATCTCTAGTATAAGCACTAGGGGTGTGCACGGACCCCCCGGATCGGATCGGGACCTCCAATTTTGTCACGGATCGGATCAGACAAAATCAGAGGCCCCCTGGACTGGATTGGGTCTGATCCCGATCCAAAAATCGGAACTTCCAATTTTTGGATCGGCCGCCATTCCCCCCCCCCCCAATAGACTTGCATTGGGGGAAAGAAAGCTTTCCCCCAATGCAAGTCTATGAGAAAAAAATGGTGGCAGGTGGGTGAAGGGGGCCTAACTCCCTCCCCCCCGGGGCCGTCAGCAGTGGACGGCCCCGGCAGGTAAGCCCCCTCCCCCGTGCTTATCTTTCCAGGCCGTCTGCTCCCGTCCGCCGCTCCCTGTCCCCTAGCCCCTTTGTCTGCTTCCATTGGCGGGCGCCTACTGGTGCCCGCCGATGGAAGCGGACAGCCCCGCTAGGGAAGCCCCCCCCCACTGTCTGCTTCCATCGGCGGGCGCCAGCAGGCGCCTGCCGATCCGCCGATCCATCCGATCTGGATCGTAACCTTTCCGGATCGGATTGGATTGGCCGATCCAGCAGTGATATCGGAAATCGGAAATTTTATCCGATTTCCCCCTGGATTGGATTCTGATCGTGGATCGGACCCGATCCAGTGCACATCCCTAATAAGCACACTGCTAGCCTTTTCCCTCGGATCTTGATTTCTGCTGGTCTTGACTGCGCACCTGCCTCTGCCCTCTCTAGCCGTTGCTTGCTGTCCTGGAACTCACCCCTCCCTGTTTTGAATCACACATCTGCTTGTAAGCCACTTAGATGAACATCCCTTTAAAATTG
The DNA here is from genome assembly GCA_029215795.1 of Anniella stebbinsi. Lineage (NCBI taxonomy): Eukaryota > Metazoa > Chordata > Lepidosauria > Squamata > Anniellidae > Anniella > Anniella stebbinsi. The sequence goes on along the minus strand of JARDYH010000004.1, from coordinate 9,504,590 downwards.
ACTAAGAGGCAAAGTGTGTGTGGAGAGTGGCGAAATGGACTCAGTCCCCCCTGTTCACATTTCCCTACTGTCGTGATTCCAAACCTTTCTACCACATTGTGAGACAAAGAGATTCGCTGTGGCATCCACAAAACCTTTATTCAGTAAAAACCACTTCTTCACGCCTGAAGCGACTGTGAAGGCTAGGAGCTATCCTCTTAGCTTGATTAGACTAACAAAGCAAGGCAGTCACCTATCAACTGAATGGACGGTTTGTCACCGTGCCTGACTGGCTTCAAATGTCCTTCTTCAGGGAGGGTTCTCTTGACCCAACTTCTGATGTGCAGCTAGTCTGGCAGGCCACCTCCCACCTCCTCTCAACTCTGCCTGCTTGACCCTGCGGCGGACTCTGGGATCTGTCAATTCTGATGCTCCCTCCCATTCTGGCAAAGACTGACTTCACAAGTGGGGAGGGGGAAGATGATCTCTGAGCCTGGGCCCAGGGCCGTGCAGAAGGGGGGGCAGTGGGGCCAGTTGGCCCGGGGCCCACGATTTTGAGGGGGCATTCTGACGAGGAGCCCCCCCCCAGCTTACGCTACTGCTTCTGTAGCGTAAGCTGCCCATCGAGAAGCATGGAGCCCGCCTTGCGGAAACAGCGCAGAAGCCGTTTGTGATGTCTTAGATCTTGAATAAAAGTGCTTCCCATGACCTTATTTTTATAAATCTTTCTAGTTCATAGATGTATTTAGCACTGAATCAGTGCCACTGATTAAAAAATACTTTATGAACAGTTTGAAATGGGGGGGGCACACATTTCCCATCTGGCCTGGGCATATTACCAGCTCTGCACGGCCCTGCCTGGGGAGTCTTGGAGAATTTCTTCCCCCACTCCCTGTCTTGGCTGGGCTTCTTCTAGTTCTGTCTCTGCAACCAAAGACAAATCAGGGAACCTGGGCCCCATCCTGATAACAACCAAAGTGCTGATGGGTGGAATTTTGGCTTTGTAAAAAGAGCCACGTTCTTTGTTTTTATCCTGAAGAGCATTTTTGCAGGATTGATGGAGAAATAGAACAACTGCAATTGCTTTTTCTCTCGTTTTCAGATTGTGGGAGATGCAGTTGGTTGGGGATTTGTGGTCCGTGGAGGCCAGCCTTGCCACATCCAGGCTGTGGATCCAGGAGGACCAGCTGCTGCAGCTGGCATGAAGGTAGGTACTAGCCTTACACTGAGTCTCATGAACTGAGCAGGAATGCAGGCTACTTCCCTTACATCAGGGGTGGGGAAACCTTCTCAGTCCAAGGACTGAATTCCAATTTGTGAAGGGTCATGAGGTCTGCATTCCAGCTGTGGGTGGGGCCAAAGGCAGAGTGGGTGGGACCAAAATGTGATCCTTGCTGATTTTAAGCCTACTCATGAGTAATCAGAACAAGACTCTGCATGCCTACTCAGAACCAAGTATTTCAGCACTTTGAAATACTAAGTCTCTGCATGGCCATGTCTACACCAGTGATTTTCCCTGGGGTCGTCCCTGGGTCATCCCTAAATGATGCACAGGGATCCCGGGGGCAACCGGGGACAATCCCAGGATGCCCCCAGGGAAACCCCAGGATAGGGGAAACCACAGATATCCCAGTTCCCCTACCATCCCGGGACATGAAATGGGCATGGAGCTGCGTGGGGTTGCTCCATGCCCATGGGGGGGGGGGGGAAGTAATTCTGCCATCCCCAGGATGGTGGGTTGGGGGACACGGGGGGTTCCCTACCTTCTCCGCCACATGATGAGGGTTCCTGTTGCTTTAAATTAAACAAAAGGGCATGCGGATCGTCCCTTTCATCCCGGGACATCACTCTTCTGGTTTAGAAGGTCAGGGACGATCTGGGATTGCTCCCCATGTTTACTCATAAGTAAGCATGAGCAGCATGTCTACTCAGAAGTAAGTGGGATAAGCTCCAGAAGTAAGCAGGACTGAATCACTCAGTCGCCAGGCTCTACCCCCATCTCCCTGGCAGGGAAAAGCTCTTATCTCCAATCAGTTACTAATTGGAGATAAGAGCTTTTCTTTGCCAGGAGAGGGCACGCATCCTACGGATGTGAGAATCAGCAAAATGTGAGCTTGCTGAAGTTCTCCGAACTCTTATCTCAAAATTTTTTTTGACTGATGTCCTTACAAGACTGTGAGGTTTGGTTTTTTTTTTTTTTTTTACCACATTCGCATGTATTTTACTATGCGTTTTTCCAAATGTACACATCAGTTGTGCACATTTTTCAAAAGTTTGCTTTTTTTTCCGGCACATTTTTCAGAAGTATGCATTTCTGAATTCATGTTTTTGTTCTGTGAATCACATCGCAAGCTCAGAAATGTCTTCAACCTCAGATTGCATTCGGGTTCATGTTCGGTCAATTCTGGTCAAAAGCAAACTGAAATGAACATCTCATACATCTCTAGCACGCCCTGGGGGAGAAGCTGGCAGGCTGGATGGGGAACCTGTATCAGCCTGTAGTACCCCAGACCTGCCTGACACAGACGGTTAGCCAAACATATGGTTAGCCAATCTCACTGCTACTAGGCTGACCAGATAAACTCCAGGTCAGGGCTCATGTAACTTTAACAGTTGTAGAGAAAAGGGAATTTCAGCCAGTGTCATTTGTAGGCAATTAGTTCCTGGTGAAATTCCCTCTTCATCACAACAGTTAAAGTTGCAGGGTCCCTGCCTTCTTTCGTATATGGTCACTCTAGTATAGTGCCTGCACCTTTAACTGTTGTGATGAAGAGGGAATATCACCAGGAACTAATTGCATGCAGACTGAAATTCCCTTTTCTCTACAGCTGTTAAAGTTGCATGAACCCTGATCTGGATTTTATCTGGTCACCCTAACTGCTACCACACAACATACCATCTGGAAGCTGCCATTACCCTCCCCAAAAGCCCCTGGGAGTGATGGTATATCATCACACAGCATCGCTCCTGGGCAGCTTTTAGGAACAATTTTCCTCCTAACCAGGATTCCATTTGGAACAACACTCCTTCCAGGGAATTATGGGAAAATAAAGATGGTAGTTGCCAACCTATGATTTGCCTCCTCTTTCACCATCATCACCCCCTCACACCCACACCCACCTGAGGCAGACAAATATGATTTGGCTAAAAGTTCTCTTCTGGGAACATTTGCACTAGCGCAAGCCAGCTCTAAGCCTAAAGTGCTGCCTTGATTGGGATGCTTCAGGTGTTGTACAAAGTGGCATGAAGAGACCCATTATAGCACCTAGAAGCTGATAGTCATAGAAGTGTATGGCTTAATTCAACAAGTAAATCCTCTCTGTCTACTCAAGCATGAAAGGCGATAAATGCTACCTGAGACCACTGAACCAAAAGTAAGCGGGTTTTGTGCTCCTTGCTGAAGTTCAGTTCCTTAGGAATGAAGGATCTCTCTGTCTCTCTGTCTCTGTCTCTGTCTCTCTTTGTGTGTGTGTGTGTGTGATGGCTTTACTGCCTAAAGGCTTTTGAGGGGGTGAGGAAGAGAGAAAAAGACCTATGGAGTGGTTTACAGAAATGCACTTTTGCTGTCTTTCCAATCACTTCAATGAGTTTTGAAATCATGGGATTCTCAAAAGGCTTATTCTTATAGAATAGGTATGTGTACGCCAGTCTCACATTGGCTGATGAAGAGTTTCTTTTCAATTTGATTATGATTTTGCAAAATGTATTTATTTAAAATTATTTTTAGGCTGCCCTTAAGGATAGAACTCTCTCAAGGCAGTGTACAAGATTCGAAACTATGCAAAACCAATACAATAGAAGATCAATAATTATTCAATAAACTGCTAAACTGCTGATAACACGAATAAAACCTGCAGCCCACAGACTATGACAAGGCTAGTGAAAACAGGTGGAAGTTCAGAGCTTTCCTGAAGACCTGCAAAGAAGGGGCTTGACCAACCCCTGATAGAATCTGATTCCAGAAGTGTGAGGCCACCTCTGAAAAGACCCTCCCCTTTGTACTTTCCAGCCTAACCACCCTTGGTGATTACGAGGGAATTAAAACTCATACTTAGGTTCTTTTCTGGTTTAGAGCTACATCCTTGCTCCTAAAAGGAGCGTGGCTTATTTTCCCGAGTTTTCTGTAGAAACCCATTCTGTTCTACTTCCTAGTATGGCACTTAATATACATTGGGCCTCATTATAGTGGTGAAAATGTTTGTGCAAACTTGCTGTATTACTCCATGACATCTGGGGACTCTTGGTTTAACTCATTTTCACATGCAAAACACCGGCATTAAAATACAGCAGCCCTCTGGTAAGCCATTTGCTTGCAATATAGGGATGATCGTATTATCTTACTGTGCAAAGTTGCTTTAAGGATTAGTGTGATAATATATGTAAAGCCCTTTGAATATATACAGGAATGCTACATACTACTATTTTATCATCTTCATGAACTCTTAGTCATTTTCTTGAACTGCTTAGAGGTGATGTGTAGATCATGAGCTACTACTGCCAGCCAGACAACGACGGCCTTTTCTCAGATATTCCATACCACTTCTTCTCCCATCTCAGTTTTCCAGTATTTTCCTCAATAGACAATCGCCTTTTTGTGGCCACAGGGTATGCTCAGTCTTCATCAGGCTGTTTGTGAGGCTTTTTTGGGTGTGTGTATCCCTCCTGAAGATTCCCAGAATTCTGAGCCCACATCCCAAGTGAACCTCTAGCATACCTAGAGATTTGGGAACATATGAAGGTGCCTTATGCTCCGTCTGACAATTTGTGCATACACCTCGACATTGTTAAGTCTGGCTGGCAGCACTTCTTGGGGTCTCAGGCCAAGAAAGGCCTCTTTCAACACGTGACTGGACTTTCTGAAGGCAAAGCAGGTGTTCCACCACTCAGCTATGGGAATAATGTGCATTTTCCCGAATCAAAAATACACATTTAACCCTGTAGGTTAAAGCATGAAAATCCAGATTTGGGGGGGGGGGATTTGCACATGTGTGCAAGTGAGAAAATGCACATTTTTGGAAGTGCACACTTTTGAATGCAAACGCAAGTTTGGGAAATTGCAAAAAAAATCCTGAGAAATGTGTTTCTGCTCATGTTTGGGGTTGCAAAAGGGATGTGTTGGCAATGATTTGGAAGCCAGAATAAAATTCTCGTACGTTCCTAGATTCTTTTAATTACTTTCCCTCCAACTCCACTTTAGGCAGAACTTAGTGAAACTCCGGGTGGAACTCCTCTTCTGTTTCCCTCGTTTTAGGTATGCCAGTTTGTGTATTCTGTGAACGGGATGTACGTTTTACATTTGGATTATCAGACTATCAGCAGCCTCATCATGACGGGACCTCGAACTCTAGTCCTCGAACTCATGGAAGCTGTGGAATGAGTGAAAAGGCACCTACATTGGTCTTGCTTCTCCACTTGTACACCAACATGTTTCTGAGACCGGGTGCAGACTTGCTTAGCCAAGGATGAGGACATTCTGCGATGTGACTCCTCAGAAACCCGAAGGGGTGTTTCAACTTACGCCAACTGACTAAACAAGCGATGGCGCATGTCTCTTAGATTCTGAAGTGATCTTGAAGGAGGGCTTGTGAAAACACCAAAAATAATTATCTTCCCATATGGAGAAAGGGGTTTACAGTAAGGCAGGGTTTTCTTTTAATGCGTGGTAACTAAATGTGATTATGGATGGTTAGTTGTTCTTAAAAAATGATACCAAAATACAGCGATATCCCATGTGTATCTTCTGTCTAGAGAAAAGAATGGGTTCTTTCCTAGAATGGAGAAGAGAATGACGACTCAGATAGCCTTACATGATTTCACTGTGTCCGCCAGCCAGGCCCTCTTCTAGTGTACTCCATTTCACCCTCCTCCCCATTGCTGCCATTATTTTCTTTAAGAGACACTCAACATTCTGTAGCGACTGAGCATGCTCAGTCTTCAAAAGGCTGTTATTTTTTTGCGTGGGGGAAGAGTGTTCTAAAGATTTTTGTTCTTCTGCAAAAGTTGGAGTTTCTTCAATAATGCCAATACCTTCCTTTTGTTTCTTAGTGGTCCTGTTTTGGCTACCATCTTGTTGGCACTGATCACCTGATTAGGGTGACCAGATAAAATCCAGGTCAGGGCTCATGTAACTTTAACAGTTGTAGAGAAAAGGGAATTTCAGCCAGTGTCATTTGTATGCAATCAGTTCCTGGTGAAATTCCCTCTTCATCACAACAGTTAAAGTTGCAGAGGCCCTGCCTTCTTTTGTATATGATCATTCTAGTATAGTGCCTGCACCTTTAACTGTTGTGATGAAGAGGGGATTTCACCAGGAGCTAATTGCATACAAATGACACTGGCTGAAATCCCCTTTTCTCTACAACTGTTAAAGTTACATGAGCCCTGACCTGGATTTTATCTGGTCAGCCTACACCTGATGTTTGCCATTAGAAGGAGTGACAATACTTTGCATAGATGTAATGCTCTAGGGAGTTCAACGGGTTTCACATGATTCTCTCGGTCGTTCTTACAAGAGGCCTGTAAAAGGGGTAGGGCAAGTCCCACACCAGCAGGAAACGGATTAGAGGCCCCAGCTTCCAGTTGAGATGGGAGCATTTCCAGAGAGGATTCATGACCTGCCACTCTCTGGCAAGTTCTGGGCACATTCCATAAATATGTGAAATACATCAGCAGGGGGATGCAGCATGGCCCAGGGGTTTCCCAGTCAAACCATGCCTCCGTTACATTCAAGCAGATTTCTAGTTCATGGAATACTGCTGGGTGCTTGGTCTCTCAGAGGCCTTGGGACAAATGAGAGGGCACTTAGTGTTTCCTGAGGGACCTCTTCCAGGTTGCTCTAGGCTTCCTCTAAGTATCTAAGGGGTGGATATTGCATAATCCCAGTCATCCCAGAAGGGTGCTACTGTGCTCATGTCCTGCCTGCTGGCTTCCCATTGGGGTATCTGTTTGGCTACTGTAGGAACCGAATGTTGGACTAGATACACCTTTGATCTGATCCAGCATAGCTCTTCTTATGTTCTTCTTACCCCCACTCATTCTGTATCCATCTCCCATAGGCCTTCACGTACATCCCCATGCCTGCAAGGCTCATGGCATTGGTAATATGGCTAGTCTGTCATGTACTAGAAACCTTTGAAGTATGTGTAGAGCATGCACAGAGTGGACTGTAGAACCCATTCTGGCTGCCACGGCCTGCTCCAGAGCGTAGGTAGAGTGGAATGCATTTATTCTGCTCTCTTCTTCCAAAACAAATTCAGAGAAGGAGTTGATAGTACAGCTGGTCTGTATGTTTTTACCCTGAAAGAATGGACGGATTGTATTCTCTCTTTCATATGAGACCACAAACTGAGTATATATAGATTTGGCACTGACCTTCTGTGAAATATGAATTCTAATGGCCTTTCCACACATGACATTTTTCCCACAGAAAGGAACGTAGAGATCTTATTTGTTTGGTGTGTGTTGTTGTTTTAAGTGATTTTCGGATGTATTTCATCATAATAGCTGGCAGCTTGCAAGAAATACCAACTTTTTTCAGCATGTAAATCATTTCTCTCCGACATATCTCAGGGTATTTGCATTGCAGTTCTGAACATGATTGTGGGCACTGATTATTACATACCATGACATCATCAATAGAGATGAGTAATGCATCCCTCTCTCTCCCTCCCTCCCTCCTTCCCTCCCTCCCTCCTGCATGTTCAGAGGAGGGCAACGAGGCCCTATGATGAGAGATTGAGAGAACTAGGCATGTATAGCCTGGAGAAGAGAAGATTGAGAGGAGACATGATAGCCCTCTTCAAATACTTGAAAGGTTGTCACACAGAGGAGGGCCAGGATCTCTTCTCGATCATCCCAGAATGCAGGACTCAGAATAATGGGCTCAAGTTACATGAAGCCAGATTCCAGCTGGACATCAGGAAAAACTTCTTGACTGTTAGAGCAATATGACAACGGAACCAATGACCTGGAGAGGTGGTGAGCTCTCCCACACTAGAGGCATTCAAGAGGCAGCTGGACAACCATCTGTCAGGGATGCTTTAAGGCAGATTCCTGCATGGAACAGGGGGTTGGACTTGATGGCCTTATACTCTACTATTCTATGATTCTGTGATTCTATGCACACACATGGCTATCTCAACTATTTTTGTGAAAGTTACTTAGAATTTAAAATTATTTAAAGCGAATGAGTGCTCCCCGCAATACCATTTTAGTGCAAGGACACTTTAGATGCAAAGATTTATTGTAGTGCAAGGCCTCTGTAATAATATGTTTCACTATACTATTTAATTCATTTTTAATGGTGGTGTGTTTCTTAGTGAAGGAGGAGTCTGTCAATTTGGTTTCTTTCAATTTCTTGTTTTTCCAGGCTTACGTTCAGCTTGTCTCAAAGAATTTCTCCAGTCTTAAGTTTTGTTCTTTGAGATACTTTTCAGGTTCTTATTTTTTTTAGGTTTGTGTGAAAATTCATAAGCATTTTGTGTACATTTTTCATCATACGTGCATTTTGTATGCATTTTTGCATAATGTACACATGCTTGCAAGCAATTTTCCTAATGGGATGCCATTTTGAGCATTATTTTACTCAGTATACCCATTTTTGTATGCTTTGCAGAGGGGTGGGGGGGGGAATCAGAGAACTCCATTGTAAAATTTGAAGAAATACAGATTTTGAAGGGTAACTCAGTTTTGGTTCACACAATGGTTTGGAAGTGCAAAATTAGTTAAACGAACTGCATGAATTTCTGCCCCATTCCTAACGTTCCCCCTTGCCACTGGGGTGTACTTTTCTGTTTTTTTTTTAATTTAAGTGTCCAACAGCACAATCCTATGCATATTTAGACTGAGAAAAGCCCTACAACTCTCAGCTTTCTCGAGAGTTATAGGATTCCCCCCCATCTAAACATGCATAGGATTGCACCCTAAAAGAGGGTTGGTGATTCTGTTTCCCCCCCCCCCCCCCATTATTATAGGGGACAAAATTTCATACTATTTGTTCCGGATTCATGTTTCCCTAAACGTGGCAGTAAAAGAAATGTGTGTGGGTTTTGGCCACTAGGCAAAAAGCCCTATTCACTGGATACTGATTGCAGTTTTCCTCATTCTGTCCTCCACTTTTCCAAGAACTACTGCTCAATGCATCACTGTGATGATCTCCACTGCCTTTAGTTCGCTCCACCCGCTGCACACCCATGAATAGAATATTCCATCCTTCATCAACAGTTCAAAAGCCTGTGACCCTTCCCTGACACTCAGAGTTTGGATCCTGCTGAATTCTCATGAAAGGGCTTTTCAGAAACTTGAAAGCAGTGCTTGTTTAAAAAGATAAAGGGGGGGGGGAATCCTTTACTGAAGATATTTCTGCTGGGTAATGATCTAGCATCATTTCCCGTTTTGACGAGATGTTATAAGAACTGCACTAAGGGAAGCAGTTGCGGTGGGGGCGGAGAAAGAGGCTCTCCAGAAAGATGGATTCAGAGCTCAGGAGATCCAGAAAATTCAGAGAGCTCATCCCAGAAGTCTTGTGAGACTTGAGACTTCTGGGAGAGCGGCAGGGAAGACGACTGCTCCCCCTGCCCGATTGGCGTGAGCATCTTCTGGGCCTCTGGAAGTGCACAGATCGGCCACACCATTAGTGTGGCTGGGAAAATATCTATACATGCAGATATCTTCCAGCCACACCAATGGCATAACCTTAACCCTAACCCAGTTGAGGTCATGAATATCTGGACCTTTCCAGGCAGAACCAGACAGTTGGTCACCCTATCTTAGTGAATGCCTATTGGAGACCATGTGACCTCTCCCTCTTCAATAAGCACCCAGGAAGAACTCCTGGGCTCCTGAAAATGCCAGGGAAGTTTTGAAAAAAATCAAAAGAAAGAAAAAAGACCCCTCAACAAATGGCTACATCTAAAAAGGTATGTGGAAATGCTGTCCCCTCCCCAAGGAGAAAATTCTCCAAAATTCCACCTCTCCCAGCCTCTTTTGCCTAAGTTTTTGTTCCCCCCCCCCCAAAAAAAATACTGAAAATGGAATGGCCAAAATTTGCAGCCCAGCACTAGCAAAAACATAAAGTAGCTCCCACAAGCATGGAATAATAGGCTCTCGTATGCATACAATATTGTAACCCCAGCTCTCACTTCATAAATGACTGGAACAGAACTGCACTCAAAGATACCTGCGATGGCTAGTTTGGCCCTGCATTGCCAGATGACCTTCAAATCCCAAGAATTAGAAATAATTTATTGAAGGCTTTCATTTACCATTGGCTTGCTGAGCCTTAAACAATAGAACTTTGAATTGAACTTGCTACAATTTACTCCTCACTAAGCACACCATGCAGCTAGGGCTGCTAGCCTTTTCTCCTAGCAAGCCTTGTGCGTTCACACCCACTGGACATGAGGAAATTTGAACAAGTAAAGCTGGTTGTACTTTTCTATTGAGTTTTTAGTAGGGGTGTGCACTGGATCGGCTCCGATCCATGATCCGGAGCCGATCTAGGGGAAATCGGATACAATTATCCAATTTCCAGTCCCCCCTCTGGATTGTCCGATCTTTTCTGAACCGGTCCAGAAGGACCCGATCCGGTTTGGGAAAAATCGGACAATCGGCGGGCTCCCGCTGGCGCCCACCGCCGCTTCCATTGGCAGGTGCCAGCGGGCGCCCGCCGATGGAAGCGGACAGTGGGGGGGGGCTTACCTGGAGGGGCATCCTCCTGCTCCTGTTGCTGGCTGTACACTACAGCAAACTAGGCCTCGCAGACTAGTTTACAGGAGAGCGCCATCACCTGCCGCTCTCCTGTAAACTAGGCTGCGAGGCCCAGTTTGTAGTAGTTTACAGCTGGCAACGGATGGAGGAGGACATCCCCCCAGGTAAGGAGTGGGGGGGGCCTACCTGGGGGGGCTGTCCGCTGCCATTGGCGGGCGCCAGCGGATGACCACCGATGGAAGTGGACAGCAGGGGAGGCTTACCTGCCGGGGGGCCTCCGTTGCCGGGAGGTAAGGAGGATCATGAGGGAGGAGGAAGGGGGGCACTTACCTGCAGGGCCATCTGTTGCCTTCACCTGCATAGTTCTACTGAGGACTAAGCCGCGAAGCCTAGTCATCAGTAGATCTAAGCAGGTGAAGGCGCTGAATGGCCCCGCGAGTAAGGAGGATCACTGGGGGGGGGGGGCTTACCTGCCAGGCTTACCTGCCACGAATAAGGGGAACTCTACCCCTGCTAAAATTTCCTAGTAAAGAGGGTGAGAAGAATAACAAAGGTAAATTGAGATGTCGGGTCCATATACCTTATAAAGATTGGAAGGCTGATGCATCTCTCTGCCAAGAAAACTGATTATCCCTACCCACAGCAAGTTTTTGTTATCAAACGTTCAAAAGCAATCCATTTGGGACTTGTCGGTGCTTGAGTCTGAGACAAACGTATGTCTACTCCAGACGCAATCAAAACGATATTATTCCGGCTGAGCTGATTCTGCATGGGGGCACCCCCTTTCCCTTGAAGCCCTAAGCTGTTCCACCACCTAATGAGAGCAATTGAAGTTAATTAGGTGAATATTCCTGTTACAAAGAAAGAAGAGGCCCTTGTAAACCAGTTTGGCCTGCCACTCCTATTAAGGAAGGTATGGTGATGTGGAGAGGCAAGAAGAGTATTGGGAAGCAAGGGGGAGTTTAAAATGTGAATCAGTTTGGGTGTTGGAGGAAGAGACTGGACAGGAGCAACTGGAGCTTGATGAGTCAGACCACCGAGCCATCTAGCCAGGGCTGGCATCAAGGGTCAGCATGGTCAGGGATTTGTCAGGGACATGCGCCTCCTCTCCACCATTGTGACCTGTTTGTTCTCCCGCCTCTCGCTCCTGCTCAGACAACAGCGGTGCTCAGAAGAGGAGCAGGAGATGTTGCTGCCCACTTGCTCACTGGTCCTCTGCTGTTGAGAGTGTAGAGGAGGAGCCATAGCAGCTGGTATCAATGGTTGAAGCAAGGATGTGGAGCAATACCAGCTGGCATCAAAGGTGGTGAGAAGGTAGGCTCATTGAGGGAGGGAACCCATTGAGGACAACTTGCCCAGAACCCTCCAAAACCTGGAGGTGGCACTGCATCTCTCTCAGTTCTGTCTCTTTTGACTGGCAGCAAAACAGAAAGAACCAAGCAAGACAGGCAGAACGGAGTGGCGGCAGCCCTGCAGTGTTTTAGGTCAATTGGTGGCCACCACTACGACTTGTAGAAGTGAGTTCCATAGTTGATGCGCTGTGTGAAGAGGTCCCTTAGGAACCTGCGTCTCTTTTCAGAATGGGCATGTTCCTTGTGTTGGCTGCTATTCTTAACCTTTTCTTCTCTGTTTCCCTAGATTTCCCCAAAAGTGAGCATAATAATCCTGTTCTGTCATTGACATGAAACAAATCCTGGAAAACTTTGGGAAGGAAGAGAACATGACTTTCGAGCATCAGCCCAACATTATGTGAACCCTCCCAACATTTCACCGATGAAACCGGAGAGATTCTTATATATTTGTGCGACACCTGCATGTCCACACCAACTAGCCACGTTTCTCCATCCCACTAATACAAGTTCTCTGTTTGTGATAAGGTCTATCCATTTGCTCCACAACAGCTCATCATGCACCAATTTTAAAGCATAAATTATTTTGATCTTGATTTTCCCATTAAACCTATACTAGAAAAAAAATGATTGTTGCCTGATTTCAATTTTACCATTCTTACTATTTTGAGGCAAGGTGCTAGCAAGCCAACTCCAGGTTTTCGTGGATGAAGCTGATTATTTAGATCACTTCTGTTGTGGTACCTGACCTAGTTTTGGGACTAAAAAATGTCTTGAGTGACCTGATGGAAAATGGACAGGGGGGAATATGACCCTTTGATTCTCTCAGAGGCATGGGTGATGGTGCACAACCCATTATGGATGATTTGCACTTCCTTTCCCAAAGCAGCAGGTCTTCAGCTTGGGATAACCCTGGATACTAAGGTGGTGATGGCAGCCAGGAATGCTTTTACCAAGTTCACCTGGTACACCAGCTTTGTCCTTAACCAGAGAGGCTGGGCCTGGCTTCAGTCATTCATACCCTAGTTTGCCCTAAATTGGACTACTCCAATGCATCCTATGTAGGTTGCCCTTGAAGACTGTCCAGAAGCTTCAATTGGTCCAGAATGCAGGCATGGCTGTGATTTTTAGAGCCAAAAGATCAGATCATCTTTAAGGATGAGTTGATCTCTCAAGTTTGTTTTCACAGACCTCCTCATTTTCCTACATGTGCCAGTTCTAGGAATGTTGGAGGAATCCAGTCATGGGGTGGAGCCTGATGAGCTTTCATTGGCTTGGGTCCCAGACTCATTTCATCTTCCTCCAGCTGTCTGAGTTTTTGCGCAATGAGGAATTCCCATTAATTTGGGGTGGTGGTGGTAAAAACACATTTGCGCAAATTACGTCTGTACATTGTATAATTTACACACATTATTGCCATAAATTGTGTGCACATTCTGGCTGTGAATTGTATAACTTGCTCAAGTAATTTGCACAAATTATCAAAATTGGCACAACCTCTGACTATAATTCATGCAAATCTCTATTTGTGCAAAATATGGCCAAGAAAAAAAATGCATAAAATGACACCAGAACTCGGGGGAAACTGCATAACCCAGCTTTGCTCCAGGTTTCAGTCAGAACTAGAAAGGACCTTAAAGGAGCTCTCCAAGGTATGACACACCTTGGAGAGCTCTTTTAGATTTCTGACTGGTTCTGACTGAAACTCGGAGCGGTTTTTCCGCCCCACTGACATCAGAGCTGCCTGCCTCATCGAATCATAGACTAGTAGAGTTGGAAGGGGCCTATAAGGCCATTGAGTCCACCCCCTGCTCAATGCAGGAATCCACCTTAAAGCATCCCTGACAGAGGGTTGTCCAGCTGCCTCTTGAATGCCTCTAGTGTGGGAGAGCCCACCACCTCCCTAGGTCATTGGTTCCACTGTCGTACTGCTCTTCCAGTCAGGAAGTTTTTCCTGATGTCCAGTTGGAATCTGGCTTCCTGTAACTGGAGCCCATTATTCCATGTCACGCACTCTGGGTTGATCGAGAAGAGATCCTGACCCTCCTCTTTGTGACAACCTTTGAAGTCCTTGAAGAATGCTAACATATCTCCCCTCAGTCTTCTCTCCTCCAGGCTAAACATGCCCAGTTGTTTCAGTCTCTCCTCATAGGGCTTTGTTTCCAGACCCCTGATCATCCTCATTGCCCTCTTGTGTACACTCCCTCCACTGTACAGTCCCTCCACTGTACAGTCGCTCCACTGTACACTGGAGCCAGTGTACAGTTGCTGAGGGGCAAACAGTGTGGGAGGGGTGTCACCTCCGTGACCTTCTTGTGGGTCTCCTTGATGTGGACCATTGTTGGAAACAGGCTACTGGTCCTTTGCTCTACTCAAGCAAGGCTTTTCTTATGTTCGTATGAGCTAGTGGTTAAGGAAAGATTTGAACCAACCATGGGATTCCCAGTTCACAGCTCAACATTGTAGCCACTGGATGAGCCAAATTGTGTTTAGGTTTAGCCAGTGTCAATTCAACCCAATTTGGAACAGTGCTGGTACTTTCCCCATACTACAATGTGATGTGCACCTTTAGCAAACATACCATTCCCGAAAGTCTCCTCTGTGGTAGATTTCCTCATCCTCTTCCCCCCTGCCTGCGACACACCGCCTAAACTTGCAAGGATATGGAATATTCATTCACATATCACATTCACATCCCGGGCTTTCCTCTAAGGGCAGTAAACTTGGATCTATTCCTTTTATACTCACAACTCTCAGAGGTAGATTATGTTGAGGAATGTTCTAGCCCAGCAGATGGTTGAAATGTGGTCTTCTTGTCTACAATCAATTCCATCCACCATCCTGACATTGTACTGTGGTAGAGGGATTCTTTATCAATGCAGTGTTTCCCAGGGATGGGGGCATGGTCAGGGGGTGAGACCATTGGATCCCTCAGAATTCTGACCTCATTGAGGGAGCCACTGCGGAAACCTCTGCCATGGTTGGGCGGAGCCAAGAGGGGGGGACAAATACCAGAAAATACCCTCTGAGGTTGGAGTTCTGTCTATGGCATTGGAGGGGATTTTCCAAACATCAATATGACCCCTGGGTCACTGTCTAGGGATAATGAGATGGCTCTTTTTATAGATGTCTGATTTGCACTCTCCACTTACCAGGAAAAAACATCCATATCATAAAAACAAACAAACACAGGAATAAAAAACATGTGGTACAATAAAATCAGTGTCGGGATGAAGCCCGGTTTCCCTGGTGTGGATTCCAAATTGGACTCAGAAGCTGAAGAAGGAGAAGACAGGACAGGACAGGAAGCAGGGGAGGAAATTCTGCAAGACTCTCCAGGAGTCAAGGAGGAATCTTCCCAGGAGCTTATCGAACAGGAGGCCCAGGCTTTGCGATCATCTTCCCCCTTTTCTCCCCCCTCCCTCTTTGTTGGAGAGGGAGGGAGCATTAGAACTGACAGATCCCAGAGTCCACCACATGGTGAAGCAGGTGGAATTGAGAGGAGGTGAGAGGTTGTCTAACAGACCAGCCACATGGCAGAGGTTACAGCTTGAAGACCCTCCCTGAAGGAGAGGTCTGATAAAAGCCTGTTGGGCATGGCAGGAAGCCATCCATTTAGTTGATAGGCAAGTGCCTTGCTTAGTTAGGTTAATTAAGCTTAGAGGATAGCTCCTGGCATTCACATTCCCTATAGGTGTAAACAGGTGTCTACTGAATAAAGGTTTTGTGGGTTGCACAGAAGACCTCTTGATTGTCTCACATCTCGGTGGGAGGGCTTGGAATCAGCTTTGGCTATTGGTGGTATAGAAATGATAACAACAACAACAAAAACAACAAAACTACAACAACAACAACGTGACAGTAAACAGTGACATAAACACCAGTAAAAGCCCAACGCAACAAGACAGTCATTACTGTCTGCCTAAATCAGAAGAGGGAGGGACCAAATCTAAACTCTCTATGGAGGGAGTTCCATAATTGGGGTGCGACTACATTAAAGGCCCTATCCAAAATATCCACCAACCTAGCTCCTCCAGTGAAGGTCATAAATTATGGGCAGATCAATATGGGAGAAGGCAATCCTTCAGATATCCTGGTCCCAAACCATGTAGGGTGCCCTCTAAATGTTCTGGACTGCAACTACCCTAATTCCCAGCCAGCAGAGTCCAACACATCTAGAGGTCACCAGATTGGGGAAAGTTGCTTTAGGAGTTTGTCGGTTAAACCAGCACCTTGAATTACACCTAAAAACAAATTAGAAGCTAGGGAAGTTGGTCCAAGTCCAGCATTACAGGATGTGTAAAACACACTCCAGACAAAAGTCTGGCTGCTGCATTTTTCATTAGCTGTTGCGTCCAAGGGCAGCCCCAAGTAGATCACTTTGCAGTAGTCTAAATGAGATACGAGTTTTGCAGTGTACAGGTGATGCTTGATACAGTCTTTTACATTTATTTTCTTAGAGGCTATGGACTATGAAAAAAAATGTTTTACAACAAATTCATAAATTATTAAATCTCTCTCTCTCTCTCTCACACACACACACACACACATACACACACTTACTCTCCCTCCGCAGTATTGACGTCTGGGCAAGAAATCTCCCACTCAAAAAAAAAAAAAAAAGACCAGAAAGAAAGAAAGAAAAAAAAACCCTCAAAGGCAGCAGACAAGCTGCTGGCTTCCTCCCTCAGATATCAAGAATGTACTCGGATTATTCACACCGTCCCAGACAACTTCAGAGAGAACTATTTCAAGGCTCAAGGTTTGTGACAAATCCTCGTTCACAATTTGGAATAATTTTGAAATGTGCTTTGTGGTGGGGTCATTCTAGTGAGTACTTTGTGGGGCTTTGCCGCTGCCTCTCTTCATTTGACCGCGTTAATGTTAGTGTAAGCATTGAGTTGAGACTTAGCAGCTAGTCCTTGCTTCCCACCTTATTGGTGTAGTGGTGAAGAAGTGAGCAGGCTATAAACTAAGGGGAGTCTACAGCTTCTCCTGAGCTCTAAAATTGCAAGACAGCCTTACGCGAGGTGGTATTTACTCAGCCCCCAAATCTGCAGTATGATAATACCAGCTGACTTTATAGGGCTGTTGTTAGGGCTGAGATAACACATGTGGAGCAGTCTAAAGACACTGCAATGCAAAGTATGTTTGTTTGACTGAGCATGTTTGAGCAGAAGAGGAAATTGCAGAGTCTCTATTGCTCTAAACACACTTTGGTTGTTTTGGATAAATCTGCAGCCCGAAATGGAACCGGGAGAGCTTAAAATATAGCATGGACAATCCCCTTTTGGATGATCGGGAGTAGAGATTGAACTTTTTTCTTCTGTTCATGATTGCCTTGGTTAAAAGATCTTCCCGGTATCCTTGGAGGTTAGACCTCTTGGGGGCAAACGAGACAATACATTAAGCACATGTTTGACTCTTCCATGCCTGGTTTTATTACCTAGCAGCTGCAGACAGAAGGGATGGCATGGTAGTTTCCGGATCAGTATTGTGGTATGAGGAAAAGGGGCTGTAATCTTTTCCCTGCCAAGGTTCTAATCCAGGATGGACCCTTTGCATCTCATATTGGCCCTGGGAAGAAATTTGGCATTGCCACTTACCTGAGAGTAAGCCTCATGGAAATCAATGGGACTTACTTCTGAGTAGACCTGTCTAGCATTATACAGCCTTAACTCTCTCATGGTGCAAATCCTCAATCCTTAACAGCATAAATGATGGTGGGCTGGGTGGTGGAGTTTCTCATACGGGATTATCCATAGAGCATGGCTGCCTCTACACGAGACGTTTAAAGCTCTTTGAAGTCTCATTAAAATTTTTACCTCTACAAGAGCGGAGCATAAATCAGGAGTTGAGGCACTTTATCTCTCCGATTATGCGCATTATCGAATGTGCGTTAAATAGCGAGTTTTATTTTCCTCCGGCTGTTAAAGCGCATTTTGTCTATGTGAACAAGCGATTCTCCGCATTAACTACTTGTAAAGCGCATTTCAAACAACCGGTAAGGCCACCAGTTGTACGCTCAATTACCTCTTGCGTACAAGCATTTACGATAAAGAGCTTCAGCGATTATGCGCATAATCGGCTAACCAGGCGTCAAACAGAATCCATCTAGAGGGGGTCTATGTCACACTTCCAGGTTGTCTTCACCTCCCCAACTGCTGCGTTTTGCCTCCTCTGAAGCAGAATCCAACCCCTCCTTTGTCATTGTATCACCACACCCCAGCTCAGCTTCTCAAGGCATGAAATATATTATGGATAGAGATGTATGAAGATTTCATTCTTTGGCAAATCACCCAAACTTGCCCGTTCGCAACCCTGAAAGTCAACAGCGGGGGATTTTTGAAAAATGTTCACACATTCTGGAACTTACGATTGTGTTCAAAAAATGTGTAGGGGGGAATGAGCATTCTGAAATGAGCATTTTTCAAAAACACGATCCATTTTCATGCTTTAGTCAACGGAGGGGGGAGTTCGTACTTTTGAAATGCACACAGAAATGGATACCTTTCCTATACAAAGTGCACACTTTCCCTGTTTGGACAAACCAAAACACGTGTCATGAATGAAAATGGGAGTTAGTCAGAATGAGCTCTGAAGAGAAATCTAGGGCTCAACTACACCTAAGGCTGTAGAGGGAGAGGGGAGGATCGTGGACTGACCTGCTTCTGTGATTCCCCCCCCCCCCCCCCAAGCTTCTAGACAGCTGCTAGACATCCTGGAAGGGAAGTCACAGCTGCCATTTTTTTAAGAAGAGGAGCCAGTCACGTGGCCCCAGTTCACTGAAATAAGGTAACAAACAAACAAACCCATGCCCCAACCCCCCCCCCCCACCATCCCAGGGATGGTGAAATTGTTACCTCCCCACTCCCATGGGCACGGAGCCACCCTACACAGTTCCATGCCCATTTCAGGACCCCAGGAGTGTACGCCACACCAGCCACACACCTCTGGATGGTCCCCGGACCATGGGAAAACCAGGATATCCCCAGTTCCAGTCATCCCAGGGTCATCCCTAGGTCATCCCGTTGATCCCAGGATCCCCTGTGCATCACAGGGATGACCTAGAATGCTTTAATTTATGAAATTATTTCATAAGGTGACCTATGGGGGCAAATGTCTCATCGTAATCTTGCCCATACTTCTGGGAATAGCCTTTGGCGACTAGTCTGGCTTTGTATCATTCAATTTCCCCC
Organism: Anniella stebbinsi; assembly: GCA_029215795.1. Classification (NCBI taxonomy): domain Eukaryota; kingdom Metazoa; phylum Chordata; class Lepidosauria; order Squamata; family Anniellidae; genus Anniella; species Anniella stebbinsi. The sequence goes on along the minus strand of JARDYH010000004.1, from coordinate 9,485,356 downwards.
TTTGTAGTCTGTTTAGCTTTGAAGACCCATTTGCATCCTACAGGCTCTTTACCTATTGGTAGCTCTGTGACTGTCCAAGTATGAATTTTATGGAGAGCTTCTATTTCTTCTTGTGTAGCTTTTCTCCACTTACTTGCTTCTATTGTGGGCATCCTTTCAATGTCTTCCCATGTTGAGGGTTCGTGTGGTGCCGCTGTTCTTGCAAGGTAGGATAGTCGTCTGGCTGTTTTGCCTTTGTTGGGTCGGGATGAGTGTCTGAGCTCTGGTTCAGGGACCTCATCTGCCTGCATGGCGACTTCTAGCTCCTGGATTTGCTCAATCTGCTCCACCCCCCCCTTCTGCTCATGTTTGAACTGTTCCTTCAGGTTGGACTGGTGACAGAGGTGGTGATGGAGGTGTTTGGGTTTCATCTCTGCATGTTGGCTGGTACATTTGCCTCTCCAGGTCTAGAATTTCTTCTGTTGGGACATCTGCATTATTGTGGTTGGCATTGCCTTTCTCACTTTCATCGAAGTACACTGTGATTTTTCCTGTTTCTGGGTCTAGTATTCTGTAGCCTTTGCATCCTGGAGCGAAACCAATCATGATCCCTTTGTTGGCTCCGTCATCCAGTTTTGACCTCTTCTCTTTTGGTACGTGAGCATAGGCCTGGGATCCAAACACTCTGATGTGTTCCATCCTTGGCTTTCGTCCATGCCACAGCTCAAATGGAGTCCTGCCTGTTGCTTTGGTAGGCAGTCTGTTCTGTAGGTAGGTGGCTGCCATCACTGCCTCTCCCCAATACTAGTTGGGTAACTTAGAGTCTAACAGCATGCACCCCACCGTCTCCATCAGCGTTCTGTTCTTTCTCTCTGCGACCCCGTTCTGTTCAGGCATGTATGGTATCGTATGTCTGTGTGCTATGCCCTGCTCTTTCAAGTATGTTTGTGTGTGGTGTGGCATTGCCCATTTGAAGAGCTTGGGGCTTTCTTCCAAATTTGTTGCACACGGTCGCACCATATTCTTTCAGCAGTTGCAGGGTCTGACTTTTCTCCTTCAGCAGGTAGGTTATGCAGTACCTGGAATAGTCGTCTACAAATATTAGTAAATAAGGGTTTCCGGACTTGGAAGGTGTTTGAATAGGTCCACACAGGTCAGTGTGTATTAACTCCAGTGGCTTTCTTGATTGCCTTTCATTCTGTTTTGGGATAGACGGCCTTACACCCTTTGCTTTAATGCAACTCACACATCTATCTGTGCTATTGCTGCATGACTTTGTTGACATGCCTTTTGTTAAATTCTTTCTTTTCATATCAAGTTTGGCATTTGAATCACGATGTCCCAAGTCACCTGTGCCATAACTCATAACTCATAACTTGTCAGATTTGCCTGTTCTTTTGAGCAATCTAATTCAAAGACCCCTTGATTCTCAAAGGCTCTGGCATATAGATGCCCTTCCAGGGTTATGGTGCACAAATTGCTACAAAAGTTCACATTAAACCCCTTTTTGGTTAATGTAGAAACACTTAGGACACTCCCATCCAAATCTGGAATATGCATGACATCTTTTGCTTGTATTCAATTCTTTCCATTCTCTGTGTTGCAGCTTAGCTTACCTTTTCCACGCCCTTTTATGGCTACAGAATTTCCATCTGCTAGAAACACCTTTCCACTTTCACTTGAGATTAACTCTTTGAAGAAGTTTTCATCTGAAGTCATGTGTGAGCTAGCCCAACTGTCAATTAGCCACACTGCAGCTCTTTTGTTATTTTGCGTTACTGAAAAATCCTTACAACGGTAAGGAGTCTTTGGCTTGGACTGGTGTGAGAAATCCTTTCTTTGTCTCTTCCCTTTACTGCTCTCAGGAGCAACTCTTTGTGTGAAAGAAGAGTTCCCATTGCTTGGAGCTGGGCAGTCTCTTTTAATATGCCCGTTCCCCCGCAATTATAACATTGGCCATTAGATGGCGGCCGGGCACCTTTTCTCTCTTTGGCTGTGTAGTTTGACTCAGAAGCATAATTTTTCTCACGTGTGAGCAATATCTTGCGTCTGTCCGCTTCACTTTTGAATTCAGACAGCACATCTTTAAACAGTGGGTCCACCTTTGCATTCACACCAGAAATAAAAGGAAAATATGCATTTGGTAAAGAAGCCAGCAGGATTGCAATCTTTTGCTCATTATTTAGAGTTCCTCCTGCAGTGCTGAGTTGGTCCATTAAATCCAGAAGTTTTCCATATGTTCTAAGGGGCAACTCCCATTCCTCAGTTGAGCAGAAAACGACTCTTTATAAAGCTGAATCCTTGCATCCGTTTTCCCATATAATTTTTTCAGAGCTAACAACGTTTTCTTCGCAGCTGCATGTCTGCTAAGCATTGTATTATTAAGGATTTAGCCTCATGGTCCTTTTGTTTGAATCCAGTGATGTCCTCAGCTCCTGTTGTGGGTACATCTTCTTTTATGACTTCTATCAGCCCTTCCTCCTCCAGCTGCATCTCCACTCTGTACAGCTACGCGTGGAAGTTTTCTGGCTGAAGCATTGGAATCGAGGCATGTGCGTTAAAACTTGCCTGAGCCATGGTTTCCTTTCTTTTAAAGCCTGTAGCCCTAAGCACCTTTTTTATATCCTGGGCCCATAACCTGTTAGAGTTAAGTTTTGTTTGGTAAATTTACAGCTGCGTAGCTTTAGTGTGTAATTGGTGCAAGGCAAGGCTATAGAAAGAAACACACTCACACTAGTACTTTTAGTTAAAAGATAGCACTGTTAAGAGCCTATAGCTCCCAGGAAAACAAAAGTCATTTCAGAGAGAGAGGCTGAATTTGGACAACACGATAGTCAATGGTAGGGTAATAATCATCTTTACCATTGTTCATCTAGGGGGTACTCCTCACACAACATGGTAATAAATAATCAACCTTGGTGTGGATTAGGATCAGCGCTGAGTTGACTATGGCAGCATTCGGATGACACGATAGTCAATACAACTGACGATTGTTCCCCCCACCCCCAGTTGCTTATTGCGTCGTCCGAATTCAGCCAGAGAGTTGAGTGCAGCCACTATGGTTGCATGCTTCAGACAAAGAGTAAGCTAACTAACTGAGAAGAAGGAGGAAGGAAGTGAAGCCTAAGAGTTTCAATCTATATCAACAAGTAGATACAAGAAGAAACTAGAGAAGGAAGAAACAGATTCCCTTTCTGTCTATCGCCCCCCACTTGTTTAGAGCATTGTTGCTCCACTCCAACAACTTCCAGGTAGGCACAAACTCCAGGCTCACTGATTGTAGAAGTTAAGCACTGTTGTTGAGGGCATTTGCTCAGGCAAAAGATGCTTGTTGTCTTGATGCTCTGGGTTTTTTTTGTCCCTGCACAGGTCATCATGTTGGCTCATGGTTTGGTCTGGATTTCCTGCATAATGCTTGCAAGTCACATGACATTACAGGTGTGTAGTCAAGGTAAGGGGAAATCCCACTTTTTTTTCAAATCAAGCGAAAGGTGTTGTGATAATCTGGAGTTTGATTGCCAAGCTGGGATGCTTGTCATGGATTCATACATTTTCTCTCTCACTGCATGATACTAGGTTTCCTTAAAGCAGGCTAGGGTGACTATATGAAAAAGAGGACAGGGCTCCTGTATCTTTAACGGTTGTGTAGAAAAGGGAATTTCAGCAGGTGTCATTTGTATGCATCCAGCACTTGATGAAATTCCCTATTCATCACAACAGTTAAAGCCACAGGAGCCCTGCCTAGCATGACCAGATACAAAAGAGGCCACAGCTTTAACAGTGGTGATGAAGAGGGAATTTCACCAGGTGCTGCGTGCATACAAATGACACCTGATGAAATTCCCTTTTCGATACAACTGTGAAAGATACTGGAGCCTGGTCCTCTTTTCCATATGGTCACCCTAATGACTCAGGTATGAGTTTTCTATGTGGGGGGTTCCCTGCCCATGCCCCGTTCCCACTGATCAGTATTCAATTGAGTAAACCCCAACCGCAAGCTGAAGTGGTAGAGCCAAGGCATGAGTTTATTACCACAGTATGGCCTGCATCTTTGGAATGGGGAGTAGGCTTTGTTTGAGAGTAGGAAATGCAAAGTCAAACTCACTGCCCATCCATTTTGCCCAGGATATTTATGCAATACATTTTAAGCCTCCCTGGTCCCTCTCCCGTTTCATGCTCACAAGCTTGGCAGGATCTACACTACTGCTTTATAGTGGTATTGAAGTGCACTGACAACTGTTGGGAGCCCATAGACACATTCCATATGCCGCTTTCATACCGCTTTCAAAGCGTAATATCCTGCTTGGTGTAGATGTGTCACCTGTCACAGAACAAGGTGACAATAACACTGCTGGACAGCGCAGAAAAGAACATCCCAACAATGGGCGCTTTCAAGGGGACGCAGCTGATTTGCATGCCGGATGTCAAGGGACACTAGATAATCTCTTCGTTTTCATACTCGGCTGCCAACATTCTTGTCTCTTCATTTTGGGGATCCCCGAGTGACTGCTAAGCTGAAAACAGCCCCTTGTTTGATCAGGAGATGAATCTCCTCGTTGTTCTCTGCTCTCCATCTCTGCATTTGCTCCAATTTGGCGATGCAACTGGGCCCTCCGAAGCCTCTTCCATGTCTTTAAAAGGGAATGGAAGGCCCTTCATTTCTGCTTGGGCCAGGACGGCCTGTGAATCTCGGCTTTGTTCCCCCCCCCCCCACTAAACAATTTCCTTACAGGAAGCTGGAAGGGTATTTCCGAAAGGTTAAAGCACTCAGATGTGGGACTGAGACAGTTGTTATGTCCCACTGGACCACTGATGTTCTGTTCTGGTTGTCCCTGGAGGAGAACTTTTCAGAGCCATGTAACTGCATTCTCTTCTACACATGAAGGCAGCCGGTGAGCTTAGAGGGCACACGGCAGGCTGCTTGGCATTCAGCTCTCTCCTCCAACACCTTGCTTTCTGCCACTTCCCAGCACTTCCCACCTGAAGTGACTGCCTTGCTCTGCCTAATGGTAGAGCTGGCCCTGGGTGGGGGAGTGGGGGCTACAAAACAGGCCAAGGGGTTGTGTGTTGTCCACCTCCAATCTAGGATAAACCTTGTTGGAGGTCTGCATTAAGTTTCCTGCCAGGGAACTGACCATGTTCAAAAATCTGCTTAAGTGACTGTCACATCTGTGGAGCTTGAATTCCATCGACAAGGTTCATAGAATCATAGAATCTTAGAACAGTAAAGTTGGAAGGGGCCTATAAGGCCATTGAATCCAACCCCCTGCTCAATGCAGGAATCCACCTTAAAGCAGAGCTGACAGATGGTTGTCCAACTACCTCTTGAATAGGGTGAACAGATTTTGGAAACCAAAATCCAGGTCCAAAATGGCCGCCCAAAGGGGGCATGCCCACCAACATGTCCGGCCCCCAGGGGTGGGTCCAGCCCAAGGGGCATGCCCACCCGAACATAGCCTTGGTCACATGTCTGATTTCACAGCACACAATTAAGACACACATATATTTCCTTGTCTGAAAAGCTGTGTAGAAATAGTGAGTAGCTATAAAGATGCGGGGCAGATGTTACACATCAACATTATATACATTGTGATATATACGTGAAATTGCTTTCAGGCAACACGACTAGAATTTTATCAGGTGTCACTTGTATGCATGCAGCACCTGGTGAAATTCCTTCTTCATCACAACAGTTAAAGCTGCACGAGCCTGCCTGGTGTGTACAGATATAAAAGAGGGCAGGGCTCCTGCAGCTTTAACTGTTGTAATGAATAGGGAATTTCACCAGGTTGGGTGGAGGGGGGAATCCACAAAGCCACACTGTACAATAATCATAATCTCAAAGCCATACAGAAAAGTAATGTTTGGAACTGAGCTGAAAGTTGTGACAGCATGTACCCCTTTGCATGTAGTATAATAAGCAACAACACCAAATCAGTTTGGGAGTCACATTTTTTTATTACACAGCAACAAAGCAATGGTTGTGTTGATGGTGGGGAATCCACTTACCTAAGGCAAAATTAAAAATTCATTCACACACACACACTCACCCAAGGTAAAATCATCATCATCATCCACACACATAGAGTGAACAGGTTCTAGTCTAGCATTCTAGTTTTCTATATGCAGGGTGTTTTCATGCTGGGGAGTATTCAAACCTATGACCTCCTGACTGCTGTCTGAAGTCCAGTCCAGGAAGGAGTATATACCACGCTTCTTTTGAACATGAAGATTGGCACTTAGTCCCTCAGATGACACAGCACTTTAGCACTTTTTGTCTGTGTATGTATGTGCTGCTGAACTTCATGTATGTCCAGGGGCTTACATGAAGCAACTATGCACATGGGTTTATTTTTCATTTCAATGAAGGGTTCCAACTGGGGTGTTCAAAGGAAGGTGCATGTGGATCTAGCCTCTCCTTTGAAATGAATTAAGTATGTTCTTGTAGGTAAGAATATGCCTATACTGGAGCACTTGGATCCATAAGCAAGCTTGAGACTCAGGCCTCCTCTATTCCTTCTCATGAAATTAATTTACCTTTAATAATAAAAACTGAGCATTTTTTTCTTGTTGCCTCTACTTTGAATACAAAGGGAGGAAGATTTGATACAAGCAGCACAAGCCTATGAATATTTATTCAGAAGTAAGTTGCACCATAGGGAGGGCTCCTGTATCTTTAACAGTGGTGCAGAAAAGGGAATTTCAGCAGGTGTCATTTGCATGCATGCAGCACCTGGAGAAATACCCTCTTCATCACAACACTTAAAAGCTGCAGGAGTCCTGCTCTCTTTTGTACCTGGTCACACTAGCTAAAGAGGGCAGGGCTCTTGCAGTAATATACCGGTAATGCTTATACATAACAATCATCAGAGTCTTACATCCTCTGTGACTATAAACCTGTACAAAAAGAGCTTAAATTGGAAATAACACCTACATTTAATTCAAATTATTCATTTCAAACTCTATATTTCAGACTATATAGAAGTGAGAAATGGGGGGGGGGGGGAGGATGTTGTGCAGTAAAAACAGCCCACAATTCCCAGCACGCACTGCCTGGAAGGCTGCACTTACCGGAGCCATGGAACAGTGAGCACTTGTGGCATTGCCACTGCAGGCAGCGCAGTCACCAGCATGAATGCCTGCTGGCATGATGCAGGAGAGGCAGTCCATGGAGGGGTCGCTGGCACCACACATTTCCCAAGAGCCCAGCAGCTGCCTACTTCCCCAGAGAGCTCTCCTAGTCCTAGTTTTCAGTAAATGCAGCCCTCCCAGGCAGTGCATGCTGGGAGTTGTAGGCTGTTCACTGCCTGCTTCCCCAGAAAGCTCTGTATGATGAACAGCCTCCAACTCCTGAATGATGCACATTAGAAGCAGGTGAGAGAAGGTAGGTGGGTGGGGGGCTTCTCTGGGCCCCTGGAAAAACCTCTCCTCCTGCCCCAGCATCGCTGAGCTTTAGAAAGGGCCCCACAAAGTGCTTGCTTGGTCAGATGCCATAGGGAAGGGTTTTCTTTCTCCCACTCGAATGGCAGCCGCCATTTGCATGGAAGGAAAAAATTCTTCCCTATGGCATCTGACCAAAACAGGCCTTCTGCCAGGGAGGGTGGTGGGACCATGTGAGAGAGGGAGAGGGCTTCTCCAGGCCTCCAGAAAAGCGGGGCTTTGCAAAGGCCTCAGAAAGGGTCTGTTTGGGCGGATGTGAGGGAAGCCTTTTTCTCTTCCTCTGGGGGTGCGCGAGGGAAGGAGCATGGGGGAGCGTGGGGGGCCACCCCTGCATCACAGGGCCCATTAGGCAGACGCCACCGGTAACCCCATGCCTTGCCTTGTCTCATGCTGCTGCTCCTGGTGCCTGCAATCGGATCGGCCAGGGGAGGGGCGGAAGTCGCATTTTGGACTCACCAAAACACAATCAAAATCCCGGAACCCCCCCCCCCCCCGCCACCCCACCCACCCAAAACAACCCCCCCCCACTGCGCGCCCGTGCCGCCCCCCCCCCCCCCACCCGTGCCACCCCGCGCTCCTTACCGGCTGGGGCGTCTGCTTCCCTCCGGTGCTCAGAATCTACTGAGAAACAGGCTTCCTGGCCTGTCTCTCAGTACGCGCTGGGTGATGCCCCGGTTCGGCCTAGGTTTCCAGGTTAGGACCGGGAAACCCCAGGCCATCTGGACACCCTACTCTTGAATGACTCTAATGTGGGAGAGCCCACAGCCTCCCTAGGTCATTGGTTCCATTGTCATACTGCTCTAACAGTCAGGAAGTTTTTCCTGATGTCCAGCCGGAATCTGGCTTCCTGTCACTTGAGCCCATTATTCTGCTTCCTGAACTCAAGGTTGATCGAGAAAAGATCCTGGCCCTCCTCTGTGTGACCACCTTTCAAGTATTTGAAGAGTGCTATCATGTCTCCCCTCAGTCTTCTCTTCTCCAGGCTAAACAGGCCCAGTTCTTTCAGTCTTTCCTCATAGGGCTTTGTTCAACAGACAACAACGTCAGCCTCTTTGTCTTTTGCAGTGCTGGGCAGGCTCCAAAGTCAGGGGGTACAACAAGCAACTGGGGTGAGAATGAGGGTCATAAACAGCCGGTGGGGCAGTCCACTATGAATAGGCTGACCCTATGAAAAGGAAGACAGGGCTCCTGTAACTTTAACAGTTGTAGAGAAAAGGGAATTTCAGCCAGTGTCATTTGTATGCAATTAGTTCCTGGTGATATTCCCTCTTCATAACAACAGTTAAAGGTGCAGGCACTATACTAGAATGACCATATACAAAAGAAGGCAGGGCCCCTGCAACTTTAACTGTTGTGATGAAGAGGGAATTTCACCAGGTACAAATTGCATACAAACGATGCTGGCTGAAATTGAATTTTCTCTACAACTGTTAAAGTTACATGAGTTCTGTCCTCCTTTTCATATGGTCAGCCTAACTATGAACATACATCAGTTGTAGCTCAGGACTACCATTGGAGAAGCATGAAGCATACCCAGTGTAGTAGCTTCCACAGTGATAACAGTGCTTTCAATAACACTTTCTACAGACAAGGATGAATCAAGTCACAACTCTTCCAGATGTGAGCCCCTTTTAAACCTTCTCCTCCATGTGCTTATACTAATTGCTTCTCACCCAAAGTTGCCACATCCCAGTGACCAAAATCCACACACAAAAGCTGAAGGTCTGGAAAAGGGCACCCATGCGTGTGCAGCTGTATGTACAGCGATGTTCCACAACATTGGGCGCCTTGCATGATCAGAGTTCTCATCTGCGTGGACCACCTACAACAGGGATGCAGAACCTCTAGTGGGCCAAATTTGGCACTCTGAGGTTCCCAATTCAGTCCTCCAGGTTTCCCTAGAGGGCCCCACCCCCTTTCCCCAACTGAAAATGCTTTCCCAGCTTTTATGCACGTTCTCCCCATTCTAGAAAGTTGAACTGCCTCTCCTGGGTTGATCGATGATTGTAATGAATTATCCATCTATCTCCCCGAGGCTGAATTACTGGTAGCAAGAGCTTTAAGAAAAAATGATTCAGCAGCTGGCCTCCCTGCAAAGAGGAGTACCAGTACAAGCAAGCACCTATCGCTCTCGCTGAGCTATAGGCTGTCAGGAGCTGTTACTTACACTTTCTCGGGTTTTGCATTTTTTGAACAGGTGGCCTTGAAGCTTGCATGCTCGTCAGAGTCCAGGATCTTCAAAACTGCTGCATCTTTCCAAAACATTTAATACAAAGAGATATTTTGGAATTTCTGGCGTAACGCTGGTTCATCTGCTTTGTAGGAGAGGCTGAACTCTCTGTGGGGAAGGATCTGTTATCAGCGACGAAGGGCTGCTGCCAAAAACAGCAGTCCCAAGTCACGTCCCCCTCTCTACGCCTACTGCGTAGTTCGACTTCCCCCATAGCGTGACACCCTCATGTGATGTATTTCTCCACAATATTGACTGCTGCTGGTGTATGGGGTTGGGTGGGAGAGGAGAATCATTCTGCTCAATGACATCAGGACCCAGAGCAAGGCGAACAACATATTAATAAGGGAGAAATGACACAGGGCTGCCATTTCGGTGGCAGCTCCAAATTTCTGATCATGTGTGCACCCTACCTGTATCCCATCATTTTGGGACGATCAGCTGAGGGAAATCAGAATTACCCTTTATCTTACCCCGGCATCTACCCTCTAGATATGAAGCTTGTTGGAGTCCTTCTTTTAGCAAGCTGGGTTTGAGCTATGTGGGATCCCTTCCATGGGGGTTCATCAGATGACTGTTTCATTACACCCTCGCTACCGCCCACTTGCGGACATGCGCGCATTATTGAGACGTTATCATCCACCTCCCGCGTGCCTCCCATTCCTTCCGCGTGCTTTTCTGTCACAAAATACTCTCCTTTTAATCTGATTTTAAAACAAACAAACAAAACGGAATGTGCCGCAATCTCCTGCTGTGTGTAGGAAAAGTGTCGAGATAAAAAGCAGCCCCTGCATGGGCCATGTGGTCTTTGTTTACTTCCTCTTTCCCCTCCGGGAAGAAAGAGGAAGTAATGAGGGACAAAAGTGGGGGCAGAGAAGGACAGTAAGGAAACATGATCCCCCCCATGTGATGACACTCTAAGGCTGGATCCACACTACTGCTTTATAACGGTTTATAACGGTATTGACAACTGTTGGGGCCCATGACACATTCCATATACCATTTTCAAGCCGCTTGCAGAGTATATCCTGCTTGGTGTAGATTTGGCCCCAGAAAAAGCTTGCCTGGTGTTCACTTCGCACTGATTTGCTGCCGCATCAAAGTTGCCTAGAGATTTCTGCATGTTTTATGTCTGATTTTAGTTTCGTGGTATTTTATTGGTTTACAGGCTGCTATTTCCGAGCTTTAATTTAATTTTCATTTTATTATTGATTGTACACCACCATCAGAATACACAATTATATTTTACTTGCCCACCTCTCTGGCTTCACAGCTTAGGAAGAGATGCCGAGGTGTATGATGAGCATCATGGGTGTTGGTGTGTGGGGGTGAATGTACAAAACTCAGCTTCTTTAAGTATTGTTTCGAACCTCAAAACCTGATCGGGGGTCCTAAATTCTTTTTTGGGGCAAGTAGCATTCACAATTTTGTAGTCTTGTATGCATATCAGAGTGCCCTCCCACCCGAAAAAAAGCAACTTTTTGCCTACAGTTGAAAAGTGCTGACGCTTTTCCTCCAGGGTCAAACCGGTTGAAGCTGACAGTCCTATCAGAAGACAGGTTGCAGATGAAATGGAAAGAAACAGAAGGAAATACCAATGGGTACAAAGTCCGAGTGAAACCCATGGCAGGTACGTAATGGAGGAGGTTGGGCATGGTTCTTCCTGGAAGGATACAGCTTCTGAGTAGGGGTGTGCAGATGTTTTCCAGTGAATAAGGAATTGAACTCCATGGGGAGCCAGGCCTGGCCCTAGGATTTGGGGGGTGAGCAGGCAGAGTGCCATTGGTGGGCCTTTCCTCACTGGCTTTTTTTGTGGATACACAAGTGGGCTGCCACCTGTATTTTTGGTGGTGATACAGTGGCCATTTTTCCCGGGGCTGCCCCTGCCTGCTCGCGGAGAGTCCACATGATGCACTGCGCATCCCGCAAGCAGGCAGGGACCAGCTCTCCATTTTCCAGGGAGTTCAGGGAACGCTATTATCCTGGTTTGTTCTCTGCTCCCAGGAGGGCAGCGAGATGGGCAACTAGTGTGGCCGCCCATCCCGGGCACAGCCGCACTTACCTGCAAGTAAGCGTGGCTGCACCGATGGCCACGGGGCCGCACTGCGCAGCTCCGAGGCCATCAGGAGGGTTGACAGCGAAATCGCCATCCCCAGGATGGGGGGGGGGGGGAGGGGGCTGGATTGTGCACATGTTTTTTTTTAGGGTACTTACATTTGCGCAGGAGTGCTCGTGCGCTCCTCCGTAGATCTTTTTTTTTTTTTTTAATAAAATGGCCGGCGCGACTTGCAATAGCCCAGGAGAAGCCTGGGCCATTGCTTTCTGGTGAGGCCTCATCGCGCTGAACCCAGACGTAAGCACTTCCGGGATTCCCCGCTTCCTGTCCTCTCTGCTCCTATGGTGCAGAAAGGGCCAATGTTTGTAGCAGGGAGCCATGCATCCAAACGATCTGACACCCTGAGCTTCATTATTCTTCCCTTGAGTCCTGGCTAGGAGTAAGGCCCGGGGGCGGGGAGAGCAGACTGCAAATCAGTGTTCGCTGTCTGTTCTAGATCACATCAGACAAAGAGGGCAAGGCAGAAGTCAAGGCAGGGCCTTGGATAGTGCATGGCAGGATATGCTGGTTGGAGTATTTTCCCATAAGGAGCTGTTGTCCCAGCAAAGAATTGTAGTCAGCTAGGGCTGTAAAATGGTCGGCAGCACCTGTTCTTTTTCTGAGGCTCCACCCCTGATGGGTGTGTATTTCTGCAGTCTTGTGCTCCTGCATGGCTGAGGGGCAGGAGGAGATGCAGGGGAGCCATCCTCAGTATCAGATGATGGGAGAGCTGGGATGGTATAGAAGGGGGTGTGTGTAGGGTGACCATATGGAAAGGAGGACAGGGCTCCTGTGTCTTTAACAGTTGTATAGAAAAGGGAATTTCAGCAGGTGTCATTTGTATGCATGCAGCACCTGGTGAAATTCCCCCTTCATCACAACAGTTAAAGCTGCAGGGAGCTTGCCTAGCATGACCAGATACAAAAGAGGGCAGGGCTCCTGCAGCGTTAACTGTTGTGATGCAGAGGGAATTTCGCCAGGTGCTGCATGCATAGAAATGACACCTGCTGAAATTCCCTTTTCAAGTCAACTGTTAAAGACACAGGAGCCCTGTCCTCCTTTCCATAGGGTCACCCTAGGAGTGTGTGCTGAAGGCTCCCCATGAGGTTGGGTGATCTGTGAGCCCTCTGAATCGGAGTCCTCTTTGTGGTAGTGTGGAGCCTCAGAATCAGGGCTACAACACCCTGAGCTGCACACATTGGGGCCAGGGACAGGCATAGTGAAGGTGATGGGGCCGGAGAGTTTTGGGGCACAACATGCCATTCTGATCAGAGCCACCCACCCCCATCCTTGCTGGCCACCGCCATGAGCAGCCAAGTGGCCAACCACAGCAGCAGTAGAAGTGGTCCCACACTTGCCCTGTTATGCTGTGTGGTAGTGTTGGAGCTGAGGGGCCCATTGAGAAACAAATGCCAAAAATAACAAGTGGATACAAATGGGATTCATTTCCATCACTCAATTCTAACTCATTCATCACTCACCCTCCTCAACACCACCACTGAATTTTCCCAGAATGTCCAGGGTGTTGTGTACTTGCAGGGCATGCTGGGGCAGTGGGAGAAGAGAATTGCAGCTGCCCATGGGGACTGCCATTTTATTTTCCTAGAATGCCCTAAAATTCCATGACGTTTGGGGCCTTCCGAAAACTGAAATAGTGGCCACCATGAAGCAGCTGTCAAACATGGCTCCCAGCGCTGGCCTTATCATTAGGCAGAGTGAAGCGGCTGCTTCAGGCAGCAGAACCTGGGCAGCAGGGAGCGGTGGTGAGGTGTGGGAGGACAGAGGTGTATGTTCACTACACAGCCTGCCCAGCATCCCACAACCCGGCTTCTGCCCTCAAGTGCAGTAGAGGCAGCCAGCATTGAACTAAGATTCCACTGCCATTTTCATTGACTTCTGTACATCTATTGGTGGATGGAAGTTGTGCCATTTTGCCTCAGCCAGCAAAACTCCTTGGGCCACCCCTGTTTGCTTTTCTGCTGTCTCCAATCTCCAAAAACCAAAGAAGGAAAGCACACCATGGGGTATAGCGGGCCAGAGGGGCAGCAAACCCAGAAGTAGCCACTTCCAGGTTCGTCATGATGAATTCACATCACCAGCGCGACAACCTGGGCTGCTCCCGGGACGTCCCGCCGTCCCACCCGCCATTTTTTTTAACAGAGAAGAGCACAGGAGCACTCCAGCGATACTGTGCGTCCGTGCTTACTTGCATATAAGCGCAGCAGCACAGGGGTGGGCGGGCACATTCTTCCTCGCTCCCTGGAATTTCCCGGGACCACAGAAGAATCGGGGGTTTTCTGGTTCCTGGGAACCAGGAAAAATCCCGTGCCCGGCCCACCCCAACCCCGGGACTCCCTGTGCATCATTTGGATACACAGGGAGCAGCCGAGGTCCATCCCAGGCGTTTTGCCTGGTGTGGAAAGGGCCCAAGTCGGGTGAAAAGAAAGGAGGAACAGGTTCTCAGGATGCAAAGGATTTATTGATACAAAGCCCAACGCGCTGCAGAGGAAGCCTGCAGATTTTCATCTGACACTAGACTGCGTCACCTGCGTCAACCCAGTCGCCAACGAGTATCAGATGATGCAGTGTAGTGCTAGAGGAAAATCTGCAGTGTTCTTCTGACACCCCCCTGAAGAAGGCCTTTGAAAAAGACATGGGCCAACACATGTTTGGCTTTGTATCACTAAGTCCTTTGCATCCTAAGACCTGTTACTCCTTTCTTTTCACCTATCTCCAATCTCCACCACAAGCAACGGCAAAAACAAGAGGAAAAGAAGAAGACAATATGTATGCGATTAATGGCATGAATGCACATTTAACAAATGAATAATAAAATGAATGTGATTTTAATGAATCAACAAGAAAATGAACGCAGGGTCCTTAACAACAAAAATGAATGGATTTACAAAACAAAAGCAACTTTCTTGTACATTTGAGAAGGCTGCTGTGCTTTTCCCCCAGGGCATATACTTTTCTGCACTCAAAATTGTGTCCTCCTTTTAGAGGAAAACTCCACTGACCCCATGCAAGGCCTTTGCACCAATAATATGTTACCTTTGCATCTCAGCATCTGTAAGTTACCTTTGGTTAGGCTGACCATATGAAAAAGAGGACAGGGCTCATGTCACTTTAACAGTTGTAGAGAAAAGGGAATTTCAGCCAGTGTCATTTGCATGCATTTAGTTCCTGCTGAAATTCCCTCTTCATCACGACAGTTAAAGTTGCAAGCACTATACTAGAGTGACCATATACAAAAGAAGGCAGGGCCCCTGCAACTTTGCATACAAATGACCCTGGCTGAAATTCCCTTTTCTCTCCAACTGTTAAAGTTACATGAGCCCTGTCCTCCTTTTCATATGGTCAGCCTAAGAGCCTCTGGTACTTTCATGACCAGAAACTGGCCATCAGAGACAACTCTCTGCACGCTTCATGATCCCTGGTGGAATGACTTTCTGTTTATAACATTTGCCATATATTGTTCAGACTGTTACCTCTCCCTTTTTTAATTCACACAAATATGGAAAATATGCAAGCTTGTCATTCCAGCGCTTTAAGCCAATAATAGGCCTGTAAAATCAGATATAAACCTGTTCTGGATGTGTTCCAAGGTTTCAGTAGGTGCCACAGCATTCCTGATGGGTAAAAAAGATTCCTTGTGGTATATTTATTAACTCTTTTTGATTATAAAAATGCAGGTGCTCATGAGGCAGTGAAAAGTGTTAATACTCCATGCCATCATGTTTGCTGTGGAATGGGAAAGCTGATGTGGATAAGAACAGCTCTGATGGATCAGAGCAAGGCTCCATCTAAATTAGCCTTGAGTTAAATGTTCTCCAGGTTTGTTTGTTTGCCTCAGTTTTAGTGATTTTGGGAAAGGCAATGTCCACTTGAAAAACCCTTAATCCACTTTTTCCTATTTCATTCCTTACTGAGTGATTCCAGCCTATCAGGGATCATGTACTGTGATTGATGGTATAACAACACTATATAGCCAATCAGATATAATGGTGTGCTGACATCACAAAAGGCAAGTGAGGGCACTGGTTCCTGTGGGTGATGCTAGACAATCAAGGTGATCCTAGACAATCAGGGATCATTCTAAAAATGGAAATGTTTCTCAGTGTCAGTAACCCTGTCTAATTCTCAGGTGGCAGTGTAAAAATGTACTTTGATGATTAAAAAAATTGCACCATCTCTCTTTTGGATTTTGTGTAGGCAGGAACATGGCAGTGATGGGCTATAGGATTTATTCTGGGGGAAATGATTCTTGATGACAATTTGCAGCTTGAAAACAGGGGTGAGCAGAAATTAGAATGGGATCTGGTGATAGATCTCTGGGTGATTTGCAGGTGATTACCAAGAGTTTCTGACTCCTAGCACTTTAACACCACCACAAAGTCTATTTTCCTTCCTTTCTAAATGAGGCTGCAAAGATGGAAGAAGGTTTGTGGGAAATACCAGGAGTGGATTTTTGTGTGACTGGACTATGAACTCTAGTTCTGGGTTGCCATCATTATTCCTGTTTTCTGCCTATTACAGGTGACTCTGAACAGGAAGTCATGTTAAAAACCAAAACGGCTAAAGCAACAGTGGGGGGATTGAGTCCCACAAAAGAGTACACCCTGCAAATCTACATCCTTAATGGTTCTCAAGAGGCCCTCTTTGTCAGGAGGAAATTTGTGAGTAAGTGTGGCCTTTGTTTCCTTGATGTCTCAATCATGTGGATGGTGCTGTTTATATTGCTAGAAGCCTTTGCTAGGCTGAGGTCCCTACCAGGGCTATAGCAAGTATGACCTTGCAGTCCAAGTACAGACGTATAGTTTTGGTCAAACAAAGAGGGTTGCTACTGGAGAATTGGCCAACAGGGAGAAAGCAGTGATAGGAAGAATAGAAGTAGAATTCAGATGTAAGTTATGGCTAAGAACAGTCCTGATGCCCTCAGCTATATTGGACTTCAGCTCCCCTCAGCCCAGCCAACATTCCTAATAGTTAGGAATGCTGGGAGTGGTAATCCAAAACATCTGGAAGGTAACAGGTTGGGGGAGGTTGGTCAAGAACACAAGAGGACTATGTAGTCCAGCATACTGTTCCCAGAGTGGCCAACTGGAAGCCTCTGGGAAACCCACAAGCAGGACAAGCAAGAGTATCTGTTACTGAAGGTAATACATAGCTATCATGGCTAGTAGCCATTGATGGATGTTTCCTCCATGAGAGCCAACCTACCAATTTGTGGCAAGAAAAAGAGCCAGGGAAGGGAGCAATGTAGCAAACAAATGTTGTATGCTAGTGGTTCAGGCAATGCTGCTCTGAGAAGTTCTGATAGCTGGTTGGACTTAGCATGGTCCAAACAACTTCGGGGGGGGGGGGGCAGAGCTACCCTGGATTAGGGGTGAGCTAATTCACCTTCAACATGTTGACGTTGTCATCTGCTCCTGCTCGCCGGGCTGTGCTACCCTCTTCTGAGGTTTGGCTTGGCCCAGCAAGTGCTCACAGCCATCCGCTCTGGCTGCAGAAATCACACACTTCCCCCCGCTGCGTCAATGGGAGCTGCCATTAATGCAATGGGGGAAGCACACAATTTCTGGAGGGTCTGGAAATCACATGCTTCCCCCTGCTGCATCAGTGTGGGCTTAATGACCTTTGCAACTGCCGTTGACACAGCGGAGGAACTGCGCAATTTCCAGAGGTCCAGAAATTGTGCATTCCCCCGCTACATTAATGGCGGCCACCATTCATGCAGGGGGGAAATGCGTGATTTCAGCAGGCGGGTGGCTGATGCGCTCATGTCCACACTCGTGCCTAGTGCACCTGACTGGGTCTGGGGGAGCAGATGTGTGTGTGCAAAGGACCCAATTGGGTGCTTGGGACATCCGTACTCTGGATGGAAGCACCATTATGTGCTGCACAAGCGCAACCACATGTCCCCACCAATATTTGCGAATTCTCGAACATGTGCTCAGGTTTGTCTTGTTCCCAATTCCAAATCTGATTTGTGGGAAAAAAATCCTGATTTGTGGAAATTTGGATTTTTTTTGCAAATCAAACAGGGAATTGGGAGTGAGCCGAACAGGGGCATGTGTTTGATAATTTATGAATATTTTCAGCAGAATATTTTCATGCTCACATTCTCAGCTTCAAATGGGGCATGCTTGCACATTTTGCGAGCGAAACCAAAATCCTCATGCGTTCCTAGCTTGGTCCAAATCTATGGCCAGATCTGTGCATTTATCCAAGCTCTGCTACACAAGCAATGGGTCTTTTCTGGCTTCTTTGTCTGAACGTAATTCCTTGGATTGGATTCTGCTTTGGAGGATACCCTGACCATTGGGAACTCCTTTCGGGGTGGGAAAGAAAGCTGCGGTACAAATGAGATCTCTGAAGGGTGTTATTTATACTGTATCCCATGCAAGTATAAAGCATGCCCATCTCAATATTGGAGATCCCAACTTATGAAAGTACCTGAAATGTGCACACATCTTTGACTTGCTTGGTGACATAACTGACTCAAATCTACTGACACATTGGCTGTCCTAGTTGAAGAGCTGAAAAACCTCTCCCAAGCTAGAAGTAACAGAAGGAATCCAACAAGCGCCCCAGAAAAGGCGGAGACGTCCCTTGGGAGCATGGCGGCTGAAGACATCCCGGAGACTGAAGCCTTGTCAACAGCCATCAGTGAAACTTCAACTCTGATAAGTATGTTCAGGGGTCAAAGTGCGGAGAGGATGGGCCTGTTCAGACATCACACTCAGCCATGGTTAGGCCACTAACCCTTTTGCAGTAAATGGCTAGTGATCATGTTTAAACCGCGGTTATGTAGCCACCATGGTTAGGAATGCTTCACGCGACACTCTAAGTCATGGTTGACACAACATACTCAGCCGTAATGTTTAGCTCAAAGTGTGTTTAGCTCGTGTGGCTTAGTGTGTAGTCTGAACAGGGATGATGTGAATTCGAACTAAACCTGGGCCAAGCACTCAAAAATTGGAAAGTTGGACTCTTATTTTGGGGAGGGGGCAAAAAAGAGGCGGAAATTGCTTTTCCTCTGGCACATTTTTGGGAGGCAGTTTGGGGTGACTTTAGGAGATGTGGGGCGAATGATGACATAAAATTCTAAGGGGCATTCTGAGTAAGCCAAGGAGGCTTACCCAGAATACCTCTTAGAATTTTACACTATAATGTAGCATATTTATTTATTTATTTATAAATACAAATCAATTAAAACTACGATTAAAAACAATAAAAGAAATAAACAATTAAGCCCCTTTCAGCAATAGAAGAGCTTATATGCCAAAGGTCTGCCTGGATAAATATGTCTTTGCTGGCCAAAGGGCAAGAGGGAAGGGCCCAACTTAGTTTCAACACCGGCCTTTATCCCCAGGGTTGTCCCTGGGTGCTCCCTGTGCGTCCAAATGATGTACAGGGGCTTCTGGGGGCTGGGGGGATGGGGATGGGTTTTCCCAGGGATGAAGAAACCCTGGGAAAACCTGATTCTTCCAGCGGTCCCAGAACGATCCCAAGGACAGCAGGTGGTGTGGGCGCTGGTCCCACCTTCTTCCCTCTTCCCCGTGAGTAGTGGGGATCTGCAAGAGGGAAGGAGCTGGGCTGAGGGGAGTCTAGGGGCAACGGGTGGGGAGGGGGGCGCGGGGTCGGGGCTTTTTTGTTTTGTTTTGTTTTTTCACTCTGTTGCATTGGAGTGTAAGTGCGCTCCCAGATCCAACGCTTTAAAAAAAATGGTGGACAAGATGAGCATGATGTCCCTATTTGCTTCCGGGACATCGCACTTCCTGTGTAGAAAGTGGTTGATGATCCCGGAAGCCACCAAGAAAGCCCTCTCTTGCACCCGCACTAAAATGTCCAGATGGATATTCTGGGGAAAACAAAATGGCAGCCGCCAAGTGAAGAGTGAAAGCAGCCCCTGTGAGTTTTGTCCTCCTGCCAAAATTCACCCCCCTCTCCTGCTCCTGAAAATTACCAAAGTGCATCTCAGCGTTCACAGCTTGTCAATGGGATTGCAAAACTGGGACGGGGGGAACATTTTGGCACAGCACTCATTACAAACGTATCTCGTTTTCCAAGCAGAGACTGGCATTAAGGAATGATTCATTTTCATTCATTCATTCATTCATTCATTATATTTCTATACTGCTGCATAGCTGAAGCTCTCTAGGTGGCTCACAAAAATTAAAAACCATTAAAATATATTATGCAAAGTGCAAAACCATTTACATAAAATGTATCAACAGTTGGCACACACATCTAAAACAATTCTTAAACAATCAACCAAAGACGATTGAGGACCTGATTAAAAAAAATCATTATGCGCTGCCAAATGCCTGAGAGAAGAAGTCAGTTTTAATCTGGTGCTGAAAAGTCTTGGGGCCAAATGTGCATCATTAGAGTGATCATGGCATAATGGGGGGGGGACATCACTGAGAAGGCCCTCTCCCTTCCTCAGAGGAGGCATCTGGAGGAAGGCCTCATATGTTGAACATAGTGTGCGTAGTAATGGTGTAGTTTCATGTCAGAGAAGTCTGAAACCTTCTTGTTTGTTCTGCAATCTCTGCCCAGTTTCCCTTGTATAGCTTAAATTGAATTTCTTTCATACCTATTTGGGATGCTCAGTCTGGAGAAAAGAAGATTGAGGGGAGACATGTTAGCAGCGTTCAGGTACATAAAAGGGTGCCACAGGGAAGATGCTCAAGAACTATTTTCCATGGCCACAGAAATTAAGACCCAAAACAAGGAGTGTAAGTTCTAGCTACCTAGATTTCAATTAAATATAGGGAAAAGCTTTCTGATGGTAAGATCCGTACAACACTGGAACAGTCTACCTACAGAGGTTGTGGGTTCTCCATTTCTGGAGGTTTTTAAGAGAAGCTGGACTAAACCTCTCATGGATGGTTTAATTCATTGGCCTGCACGTTGCAGAGGGTTGGACTAGTGGTCCCTTCCATCTTCACAGTTCTACGATTCTATGACTATGCTACAAAGGGGCTGGGTTTGTGCTGTTTGCCCAGAGTTCTTGCTGTGTCAAAGTCTGCCCTTTCAGAATTTCCCTCCTTATGAAAGAATATGCAGATTCACAAATGGAAACTTCACATCATAAGACCGTGGTTAGATTGTATGCAGAGGGACCAGCTCCAGGAAATGTATTTATTTATTGCAGTTTTAGACCACCAAATAACCAACATTCTCTGGCTGGTGTACAAGTAAATGAAGAACACTAAATAAATAAATAAAAATAAAGATAAAACCAGCACATAATCAAACCAAGATAAAATTAGCAGCAAGGGGTAAAAAAAAAACCCTGTAGCACATAGAAGCCATGTAAAATCAGCAGCAAAACAAAATTGCGCGAAGATCCAAAAGCAAAAAGTGCCCAGGACAATAAAAAAAGTTCTCATAGTTTAGGCACCAGGCAACCCTCTCTGGAGAGGGCATTCAACAGACCAGGTGTCACCAATGAAAAGGCCCTCTCTTGTAGCCCCTTGCCTTGTTTCATTTGGAGGGGGCACCCGGAGAAGGGTGTTCGACGATGACCAACCAGCACCCTGGATGAGTGCTGGACTAGATGGAGCCTTGGTCTGATCCAGCATGGTTCTCCTTATGTTCCCAAAATGATCTTAGGGTCTAGGTAGATAGATATGGGAGGAGATGCTCCTTCAGGTAACCTGGTCTCAGGCCATTCAGAGCATCAAATGTTCAAAAAACCAGCATTTTGAATCGATGCCAGAAATAGATGGGACTATTCTTTTTTTCTTGTGATGCTTTGAAACATAGGAAGGGACGATCCAGATAAGAAACGGCAAAAGCCAGCCATTTCGAAAGGGCACGGTGAATACATGCCAAGCGCTGAGTCCACATGGATGCCTGCGACCCCATCAACCATGAAAATGACTCTGCCAAGCCCAGTAGAATTTGAAATAGACTATCTGACCCAAGAGAAAACAACCAGAGAAGGTTTCAGGAGAGGTGAGCTTTGTTCCTATGGGCCCATTGACCTGGCTGGGTTTCTTTTTTCAAGTGGACCTCTTGACGTGCCTGGAGAATAACCAGCTTTTACAAATTCCCTTGTGCACCTCTGAGATTGTCTCTAATCCCCTGGCTCCAAGCCCCCTAAATCACATTGCAGGGAGCTGCCCTTACAGGATCAGCATACAAGAGGTGCAGCATTCATGGTAAGAATGACAGCAGAGCGTGATCTGAAGGTGAATGGGGCATTTCTGTTGCTTCACAGTTCTGGTCCTGAGCACAGCCTGGATGGCAGATTGTCTGCCTGATGAAAATGGGCAGGCTATTATGTTCTGCAGAGTAACAACAATATAACCAACGTAACCTAGTATAAGGGAGCTTCCTATAGTCCTATCTCATGTGTTGTGTCTAGTTCAGCCTTGATTCTTTGAGTGATCACGATAGTGTTCCTGGAAACTTTGAAAGCTTGAGGGTGGGGGCAGGACAATATCTGGCCTTATGTGAGCACTGCAGGAAAAGAAGAAATTGAATTCTGGTGCATCCAAAGAACTGATTCCCCGCTGTTGGTTTTACTGCTTCAGCAAACACACGCATGCATGGCTGAATTCTGTCTCAGTCATACTTAGAGTAGAGCCACTGAAATCAATGGGACTCAAATTACTGATGACAAAATTATATCCCCAATTGATCTGCTGCATACCAGCCTCCAAAAATTAGGGATGTGTATCGTATCGTTAAAATGTACAATAACGATACAAGAAGGTCATTATTGTGCATGTGTTTAACAATGATGATATGACAGAAAAACCTATGATAATCATCGGAGACGATAATTTTCAGGCGATTTTATCGTTTTATCGGACTGCCATATAAATATACCTAGAACTTCTGTATTTTGAAAGTTAGAGGCTTGAAACTTGGTCACAGTGCTTATGGGGTATGCCTAAGTATGTGTATGAAATTTGAGATCAATCCCTCCAACCCTCGAGACCCTCTGGCTTAGCATATACTTGATTAAAAAAACCCACACACACAGAAACAAAGGAAAATAGGAAAAGACTCCATGTGCGTGGAATCACATGCCCAGATTTTCCTTAACACAAATGTCGATCCTGACAAACAAAATACATGGTTTGTATCGTTGCAGCTAATGCAAAAATAATGAAGTTTTATAAAGGACAGGCTTATTGTGGTCTGAGAGGAGATAGGGACTTGTTCCATGGTCAGGCCTACTGATAAAAACATAACTGAGGGCCAAAATAAAGTTTTCTTTGGAGGCATCATCCAGTAGACAGTCTACAGCAATGCTCTTCAACTGGAGGGTCACAACCCGAAAGTGGGTCACGAGATCAGTCCAGATGGGTCGCGACAAAGCTGTTGCTGCCACGTTAGGCATGGAGAAAGGTGAGACTCGGGACTGACCAGTTGAAGACCACTGAACTACAATGTAATGGGTAGTATCCTCACCAATGTATTACATATCCCTGTCCCAAACACAAAGGAGTTGTTTGACTGCTGATTGTTGCCCCCACACACCCCTGGTACATCTGACATCAAGGTAAGCTCTTTGTTTAAAAGACTGGAAGCTATGAATTCTTCTCTCAGCTCTTCCAGTTAATACGTTTGTTCTCAGGTGTGTGCATTTTATTTTGACCATATTACATGAGGTGTCTGGAAAAACACCAACAAATAGGGTTATGGGACATGATGGAAGGGGATTTAAGCACATGGTTTGGAAAACACAATTTGGAAAAGGCCTGGATCTGATAAAAGGAAATCACCTGAATAATTTTAGCCCCAGGCACAGCCAATGAATGTGAACATCGCACAAAGCCCATCACACAAAGCTCGCCATGATAAAGAAGCAAAGACCTGGATTAGAGCAGTGATGGAATTGAGCTGACAGGCATGCATGAAATCACACCAGGGCATATTCCCTAAGAGGTTGACTGCCTTCATTCCCAGAGATTGCCACATCACCTGTGTGCACCTGTGGTCTATGCACAATGCAAGCTAGTGCTTGATCAAGAGAAATCTGTCATCTTTCTTCGAATGGACATTTCTGATCTACATTGAGGGGTGTGGCTGCATTTTCAAAGGTTACAAAATGTTTCATGAAATGCCTTAGTCAATGGCCATGGTAACCCATCCAGTACATTGGTTGACCTGCCCTATGTGCACTTCTTACACTGCATGGCAAGTATGGTTGCGCTAGAGACTAGACCTGTACTGGTCTCCCATTGAATGTGATTGGCCACACTGTCCAGTGGATAGCTTTCGGGTACCTTGTGTACAAAGCTTTTATACTTGGGTATCAACCCCTAAGTGTAAACTACATGTGTTTCTCATTGTTTGAATAGGGTGACCTCATGAAAAGGAGGACAGGGCTCCTGTATCTTTAACAGTTGTATTGAAAGGGGAATTTCAGCAGGTGTCATTTGTATGCATGCAGCACTTGGTGAAATCCCCTCTTCATCACAACAGTTAAAACTGCAGGAGCTATACTAGAGTGACTGGATACAACAGAGGCCGGTCTCCTGAAGCTTTAACTGTTGTGATGAAGAGGGAATTTCACCAGGTGCTGCATGCATACAAATGACATCTGCTGAAATTCCCTTTTCAATACAACTGTTAAAGATACAGGAGCCCTGTCCTCCTTTCCATATGGTCACCTTACAGGACTCCAGAATGTTTTGGAAGTCAACTCCTATCAGCTCCAGCCATCATGGCCATTGGCCAGGAATGCTGGGAGTTGTAGTCCAAAACAGCTAGAGTACTCCAGTTTGCGGAAAGCTGCCTTGAAAGAAGACTTCCAGTGAAGCATTCCCCACCCCCCACCCCTGTTGTGGTAGGGAAGCAGCCTTAATGTGGGAGGATTTACTCATCTGTTGGAAATATTTCTTTAAAAAATGTTAGCCAAAATTTCTCAAAGTTCTCATTGATGTAGTTATCATAGGCAGCAATTAAAATGTCTTCATTCTGAAGTTTTCACTGCATTTTCATCTGCACTCTTTCCTTAATGGTTCATTCCTTGAGTCTTGTTGTCCTTATCTTATAGCAGATGGGAAATCGGAGCTCCTGGCCTTCAGAACTCTCTATGGATGACACTACTGGGGAAACCAAAGCCTTTCCTCTGGCCTTTTGTGGTCTCCCCAGGCCCTCAATGGCCACAGGCAGTGCTGGCTAAAGACGTTTTGCTGCCTGTGGCACATTCACATGCTAATTCATGCTTATTCCCCCGCCCTCATCATGTTGACATCGGAAACGGGTCTTTTCACCCTGCCTCATGGCAGGGCCGGCTCTGGAGAGAGAGGAATAGCTCTTCTTCCCTTAAACGATGTTATCAAGTACAAGGCTGTCTTCAATCTGGGGCCTGGTTCAGCCAGGACCCACACACTAAACAGATTTGAGGATACCAATATGACCCAAGTCCACTTGTATGAGAGAATAATAGAATGTACTGATGGGAAATGGATGCAGAGGATAAAAGCAACATACATTTTGTTCTTAAATCAGAAATTCACCTGTGCACCCCCTTTCTCTTTCTGAACCCATCCTCTTTCCATAGTTTCTCACTTCCAGTGTGACACCTCTGCCGTGACCGATATCGTCTTGCTTGTGGATGGCTCCTGGAGCATCGGCCGCAACAATTTCGGACTCATCAGAGAATTCCTGGTTTCTCTGGTTGCACCTTTCAACGTTGCTCAGGACAAGATCAGAGTGGGTGAGGGGCTTCTTTTTCTACCAGTCCGCAAAATCAGAGGACCATTCAAAATTCCACATCACTTTTCTATGGGTTTTTGGGAGCATATCTACACCAAGCAGGATATAGTGGTATGAAAGCGGTATATAAAAGGCAGGAGCCACACCAGGCATTATATAGTGGAATATGGTATGTGTCAATGGGCCCCAACAGTTGTCGGTGCACTTCAATACAGCTATAAAGCAGTTGCGTGGCTCCTGCCTTTTATATACCGCTTTCATACTGCTATATCCTGCTTGGTGTAGATCTGGCCTGGATTCATGAATTTATAGCCCATCCAACAAGAACAACTTCTCCTCGTCCTTTTTCTTCTTCTTCAACATAGTACAGCCATACCATACATGCCACTAACTGGGAAAATGAAATATAAAATATAAGGGGTGCAAACGCACCCCTGATTCGCCTTGAGGGCCATTTCAGAGCCCCCAAAACAGCCTCGATTCAACTCGGGGGGCTTTGGGGGTAGCCTGCTTCACCTCAGTGAGAATGCCGAGGCGGGATTCGCTCCCTAGAGGCAACTTGGCTTTGCAGGCCCTTGAGTACCATCTGCACAGATGGCAGCCAAGAAAACCATTGCCTGCCATCACCTTCCGCTGTCCGCACAGCCTGGTTCTCATTGGAGCGCCACATTTCCTGGTCACAGCACGGCGAGGATCGCAGCAACGGCAGATGGTGACAGTTGCCAATGGCGATGCGGCAGCAGGTGAGTGGGGAGAGTCGGGAGAAGTAGGTGAGTCCAATGGACTCACCGCCATCTTTCCCGGGACAGCGGGAGGGAGGGCCCAGCATGGCTCCAAAGTGGCCCGAGGCCCCTGAAGCTTCGGGTACCAATGTGGTTCGGCTTCAGAGGCCTTGGGCTTACCTGGAACCAGCTCGGAACTGAGGCAAGTCAGGCCGAATCAGCCCACCTTGCCTTGGTTTGAGGGATTCAGTCCGAGGCGCTGCACAGCACTATAAAATATTACTAACACTAGTCATAGGCTATTAAGCACAGGTTTGAGTATCAAAGGAAA
The DNA here is from genome assembly GCA_029215795.1 of Anniella stebbinsi. Classification (NCBI taxonomy): domain Eukaryota; kingdom Metazoa; phylum Chordata; class Lepidosauria; order Squamata; family Anniellidae; genus Anniella; species Anniella stebbinsi. The sequence goes on along the minus strand of JARDYH010000004.1, from coordinate 9,458,864 downwards.
AAGAAGACAAAAGAAGAAGGAACCACATATCAAACCCTTTGATTAGCAGGGCAATCCTATACAGGTCTACTCAAAAGTAAGTGTGTATAGCATTGCAGCCTGGGCAGAGCAATCCTGCCATGGATGGAGGTGGGATAAAAGGCAGAGGATCTGCACAGGCTTGTGCTAACAAGGCAGAATGGAGGGGGAGATCAATCTTACCTGATTTTTTCCCCTTAAGGGGCTCTCCCCCTCTCCTCTTCTGCATTCCCTCCCATTGATTCCAAATCTATATCAGGTCTGGGCTAGATTGCCTGGTAGATTGGGGGCATCCTCAGGGAATGAGGTCCCATGGGTCCAGGCCTCCCCTTGATCCTCCCCCATGGAACTCCCCCTTTTTGCCTCCACCAATGTCAAAGTTGTGATGACAAAGAGGCAAGTGCTTTGAAGGTTTCTACTGCGGCTGGGAAGGGGTTCCTGAGGTCAGATCTCCTCCTATGAGGACAGAGGCAGTAAGCCTTATATCCACCAGTTCCTAGGGAACATGGGGGGGAAGCTGCTATTGCACCCATGTCCTGCTGTGGGTCCCTCGTCAACAGCTGCTTGGCTACTGTGTGAATGGGGTGCTGGGCAAGATGGACCCTTGGTGTGATCCAGCATGGGTCTTCCTAAGTTCTTATGTAGACCTTGCTCTCTTCCCTCTTTGGCAAAACATGATAAGCCCCCAGGAGCCCTCCCAGAGATCATAAAACTGCAGCCTAAATAGATTAAACATGAAATAGAACATTTGAAATATAAATATAAACAGTTCCAATTTCACGGCTCACCATACCATTAAATAAAAACAAAGTTTGATGGGAAATTAACCTCTCGTGATCACAAATGGCTTACTGCCTAGAAACTATTATAAAATTTCCAAAATATATTTCACGCAATTATGATGCTCTAACCATGCAATCCTATGCCTGCTTAGGCAGAAAAAAGTCTCAACATGCCCCAGCTAGAGCATGCTGGGAATTTTAGGACATTTTTTTCTGTCTAATTATGCATCGGGTTGCACCCTGGATTAGTCATCTTCAGTTATTCCAAACCCTACAATCGATTGATGAACGGTTCTCGAATTGGGCGTTAGCCCAAGAAATAAGGTACCTACTTCCCAGGAATGTTGTGGGGACACAGATAATTAACTGGAATGCTCAACATTCTCATCAAATGATGAGCCTCAGAATTCTATGAGTGGAGACACAGCCTTTGCCCATACGGTTGCCTTGGATCTGCCAAAGAGACACACTTTAATTGATACAACACTTTAAACAACCGCTGACGACAGGTTATTGTTCCAATTTTGCAGATTTTCAGCAAGAGCTTTCAGGACCATAGCTGCTATTCTGTCTGCTAGACCCCAGAGGCTCCTGGCTTTCTAAACCTTCCTCCTTGATTGCTTTCTGTTGAGCATCTTGTTTTCTTCCAGGTTTGTCCCAGTACAGTAGTGACCCACGCACAGAATGGGATTTGAATTCTTACTCCACACGGGATGAGGTGTTAGAGGCCCTGAGGAGGTTGAGGTACAAGGGAGGCAACACATTTACAGGTAAATCTCTCATTGACCCTGTTCAGACAGTATGCTAAGCCACAGTGGTTAAGCATTTTGAGCTAAACATTGTGGCTTAGTGATGCATGTCATGTGAACCATTCCTAACCATGGTGGCTACATAACCATGGTTTAAACATGCTCACTAATCATTTACTGCAAAAGAGTTAGCGGCCTAACCATGGCTTAGTGTGTCATCTGAACAGGTCCCCCCTCTCTCTTTCTGGGTTAGGTGTGTAGGCTTATGGCTTGGACTCTGCTTTTGGAAGCACGTCCAGAGGGATGTGCCAACCCATAGCTGGGGACAGTCACCCAAACCACTGGTTTTGCCTGGCTGTTCTCCCAGCAAATGGGTCTCCACTGTATTAACTAAACCTTGAAATGTGTTTCTAGTGGACATGCTGCCCTTCGACTGAAAAACAACAGAGAGTCTTGTGGAACCTTAAAGACTAACAACTTTATTATGGTATGGACTTTCGTGGACAAAAGTTTATGCCATACTAATTTTCTTTGTCGTTAAGGTTCTCCAAGACTCTGGTTTTGCTGCAACAGGCTTAAAAGACAGCATAACCCAATAGATCCTGGATGCTGAAGGGAGGGAGAATAAATGGGAATTGACTTCAGAGTAAATAATGTCCTAGATTTGCCCTTTATTCATAATATAATTATTAAATATGTATTGATAGGCTTTCTAAAAGCCACACACAAGACAATTAGCAAGACTTTCCTTGACCTTTACAGTCCACAGTTCGTTGCAATCCCTGTTAAGATTTTTATAGTTAAGGTGCCCTTGAGTCTGTAAAAGTGCTCTTGCCAGTATTATGGTAGCTTTACACATTACAGAAAGTGTTAAGAGGTTAGACCTCTTGCACACTTGAATTTTCAGCTTCTGGTGTAACCTGCAGAGGGAGAAATCAGGCATTGCCCCGTGGGTCACATCCATTTCTGACTCCTCTCCGCTCTGCTTTTCATGGAACCGTGTGCCCCAGGGGCCTTCTGCCTTTCGTTCTTTCTCTTTCAAAGGGCTAGCCCTGACCCATGTCTTAGAACAGAATCTGAAAGCTAAAGCTGGTGCTAGATCAGGTGCTCCCAAACTGGTCATCCTCTTGACTGATGGCAAATCTCAGGACGACGCCAGCCCATCTGCACAGACCTTGAAGAATAAGGGAATAGAGATATTTGCTGTTGGTGAGTTCACCTCTTCACCTCCATGGGTTCTGATTTTTAAATATGAATATTATAATGGGGTGGGAAACATCAAGGATATGAGGCAGTAAATGCTTCCAGAATGCTTTACAATTCTAGCATCCATTCAAAAGGAGAGTCAAATCTAAGTCTGCAATGTGACTGGTAATGGTTCAACATACTTGTGCATTGTCATCCAATAAAGGCCTTTGACATCCATTTATACATCCCCCCAAACAGTGTACCTTGCCTCTGTCACTTCAGTCAAAGTGCATTAGTGTTATTTGAACAACACTAGAGTGTATTGAAGTGCCTTGTATGGTTAATTCAGCAGATGGAATAGTCTGATAAATTACTTAACTCTACTGAGCAGGTCGCCAGATACGGCTGGAATGAAACAACTTCATGTGGAAAAAATGAGAAATAGAGTGGAATTAGATTTGACAGATTCATTCATCCCTAATCCAGAGATGCCTTTTCCCAGGATATTCCGTTCTGTTCTTACTCGCCTTGATTATTCATTCCCCACTCCTCACAACAGACAGTCAGAATTCCGTGCCCAATGCCCTGTCCTCATTAAGCTGTTTGGGGGGATGTGATTGCCCCATTAGTTTTGTTTATCTAAAGATTTTTTGTACCTCTGGCAAACTAAAAACAAAACAAATGAACGCTATTAGTGCACTGAGTTTATATTATTTTTATAGATTCAAAAATTTAAAATGTATAGCTTAAAAATGTTTAAACGCATACATATATAAATAGATTACAAAATGTGAAACGTTTTCGGCATAATACCCCAGCTTCAGTCACTAACAAGAGTATGCTACAATACCACTTACAGCCTGAGACAGAACCAATGAGGGACAGGGTAAACCTCAGTGAGGGAACATGGATGAGCGACCAACAATTGTACTGAACAACCAGTCAAGCAACATTAATAAACACCATGGCTTGTTCCATCCCTTTCTTTAGATTGATATTGACATCGATATTAAATATTTAAAAAATTTAAAGCTGTAACATTTTAAATTTTAGAATTTTTAAAATCTCTGCAAATTTATAAACTGGACTTGCTACTAGCAGTGATTTGTTTGGGTTTTTGAGTGCTGTAATATGTACATCACAGTGCCTGTATATCTGTTGATTCTTCTTCGTGGTCTCTGTGCATCACACATATGGGCTCGCGCCGACGCCGAGCCTGCTTCGGAAACTTCCTAGCTAGCTTAGATTTTTGGCGGGAACCCCTCCCCCCAGCCGTCCTATCGCGCATGCTCAGGGTTCCCGCCTACCTCAGTTCTTCTTCGACCGCTTAGCTGTTAGCCTCGCGGGAGACTTCCTCATCTCACGTTCGTATTCTGTGAAGAGAAAATAGTTTAGGTTAGCTTAGATTGTTCGTATAGTTAGTTAGATTAGTTAGCTGTTACCAAAAAAAAAAGAAAAAAAAAAAAAAAAAAAAAAAAAAAAAAAAAAGGACTTATATATATATTTGCTGTTTTCGCGGTCTTTTTCCACCGCCATTTATGGCGCAGACTGCACTTTTCAAGCGCTGTGTGAGGTGCAGAGCTAAGCTTGCCCTCACGGATGGGCACTCCCTTTGTGTAGCGTGTCTGGGGGAGTCCCATATAGTCGAAACCTGTGCCCTGTGTATGGGTTTCTCTAGACAAACCAGGCGCAATAGGGCAGACCGCCTCAGAAGCATACTCTGGAGCAGAGCGTTGGAGGCCGTCGACGTCCCGCGGACCATGGACCCACAGACCTCTTTTTCTGGGGAGCCTACAGCCTTGTCCAGGCCGCGCTCGAGCCCAGCAACTTCCCGCTCTCCCTCCTTGGAGGTAGAGGTTCAGGGACCACCGGCTAAAGTTTCTAAGCCATCGAAGTCGAGCAAGCCGAAACCAAAAAAACCGAAGCACAAGTCTTCTAAGTCATCGGTACCGCCACCTAAACCTGCGGCGGCAAGCTCGTCAGTACCGACGAGACCTTCCACATCGACGAAACCTGTGGCTTCCACCTCGACCTCGACACCGACGGGATCATCGGTACCGAGAAAGGCTGCGGTGTCCGCCTCGACCTCGACACCGACGGCGTCGGCACCGAAGAAATCTGTGGCAGCGCCTTCGATGGCGAAAGGCGCCACGACGTCGAGAACTTCTACGGAGATGAAGAGGTCATTGATACCGACCCCCATAACCTCTGCGGGGCATTCTCCGTCGATATCAGAGCCAACGGCCAAGTCATTGTCGGCGCCAAAGAAATTGGCGTTACCGAGAAAGTCATCATCGACGTCGGCGATACCATCGTTACCGACTACTTCGCCACAAAATATGACGCTGCATCAGCCACCGTTATCGAGGCGCCACTCGGCCTCGAGATCGCCGACACCAGGCTCGCCTTTTGCGGCTCCTGTCCGTGCATCATCTCCTTACCATCATGAGATGTCGCTCATCGCTCCTTTGTCACCACCCATCGAGCTGTTGTCAGATGTTGAAGTGTTGGAGGTTCCGCGCGGTGTCGTCTCTCCATCTCGCTCACGAACACCATCTCGCTCACGAACGCCTCTCTCACGTCGTTCCCGACACTCTTCGGCAGCCAGTCAAAATCGTTCCCGATCTCGTTCCCGATCCCATGACTGGGATAGATACTCGGACAGGTCATCGCTCCGCTCTCATCATACCGGGCATCGTTACCGCTTTGACCCTTATACAGGTCGTAGGTTGGAGAATGTTATGATACCACAACCTCCACAACAAACACAGGTCCATTCGGTACCGAGACACCCAGTGACCGCTACTGTGACTTCGGCTGCATTACCTGATCTCCCTACCCCATCATCTCCTCAATCCATCGAGGACTACGCTTCTGAGACCTCCTCCATAGCATCTGCGGCCCCGTCAGTACCATCCCCGCTTGACGAAGTGGGCACAGCGGAACGGGCCTCACCATCAATGGAGCTGGGATCTTTCTCGGAGCAGATGATGCGGATGGCTCAGTCATTGGGCATAGATCATCACCTTCCGCAGGAACCAGTTGATGACAAAATTTTCGATGTAATGTATCAGGAACCTACCCCACAACTAACATTACCAATAGTTCCTACACTCCTGCGTACTTTGAAACAAGCATGGCCTAACCCTGCTTCCATGGGGCAAACATCGAAACGTCTAGATGCACTGTACAAGGTCAAAGAGGCGGATGCTCCATTCCTCTTTCAACATCCAAGACCTAATTCCATAGTGGTTGAGGCAGCCCAGGGGCGCTCTAGTAGGAATCACTCAGCCCCAACTGATAAGGAGGGCCGCAAGCTTGATTCCGTAGGAAGGAGAGTATATTCCTCTGCAGCTCTGGTCGCCAAAATAGCAAACTACCAGGCTATGATGGCTCGTTACCAGTTGTTTCTTTGGGAGAAAATGTCATCTCTCACTGACTACCTTCCCGATGATAGAAGGGAGCTAGCACGGGTTTTTCAAGCGGAGGCAAGCCGCCTGTCTAGACAGCAACTGACGTCATCCCGGCATCAAGCTGACGCTGCCTCGAAAGCCCTGGTGGCCGCAGTGACTCTCCGTCGCCATGCGTGGCTTCGCTCCACCTCTCTCCCACAAGAGACCCGCGGGAGAATAGAGGACCTTCCCTTCGACGGCGAAGGCCTCTTCAACTCAGCAACCGACACCACGATGGATAACATCCATAAGGCGAAAGTTACGGCGAGGAAGATGGGGTTTACTGCCACTTCTCAACCTGCGTTTAGGCAACGTAAATGGTACAGGCCTGTACCCTTTCACTCCCGACAGCTCCAAGACCGGCAACAACGCCAACAGCAAGCGCAAGCACCCTCTCAATACCACCCTCGAAAACCCACCGCACGCTTTCGCCAGCAACGCTCCAGAACCGATGGGGCATCCAAGCGTCGCCTTTGACTTAACTCACGCCTGCTCGGCGCATCACCGGTTTGGAAACATCCTCTCACATTTCCAATCCGCTTGGGCGTCTATAACCTCAGACAACTGGGTGTTGCCTATTATAGCTACAGGCTACAAAATAGAGTTCAGAGTCTTCCCTCCTCTGGGCACCGTACGAGTCACCCCACCTTCTCCTCCGCTTCTGCTGGAGGTCCAGGCTCTATTGCGAAAAGGGGCAATAGTAAGGGTACCAAACTCCCGCCTTCGCAAAGGATTTTATTCGAGGTACTTTACGGTCCCCAAAAAGGACGGAGGACTCCGTCCTATCATGGATCTCAGGCGCCTGAACAAGTTTATAAAAACAAAAAAATTCCGCATGATAACGTTAGCGTCGATTCTACCACTACTACGGAAGAACGGGTGGTTCACGCTAATAGATCTCAAGGACGCCTATTTTCACATTGCGATCCACCCGTCGCACCAAAAATTCCTGCGATTCGTCATCGGCAAGCGCGCTTACCAATTTACAGTTCTGCCTTTTGGCTTAAAAACGGCCCCCAGGGTGTTTACCAAGTGCATGGGGGCAGTATGTGCTCATCTGCGATCTCTAGGTCTGGAGCTCTTTCCTTACCTAGACGACTGGCTCATCGTCTCCCCATCCAAACGACAAGCTCTAGCAGATGTCCACACGGTCACCCGAACACTACAATCATTGGGGTTGCAAATAAACATGGAAAAGTCAGTCTTTCGCCCAATGCAATCAATTCAATTTATAGGAGTCCATCTAGACTCAACCGTGGGCAGAGCCTTTCTCCCTCGAGACAGGGCGGCAGCCATCCAAGCACTATCCTGCCAGGTCCGAAAGACCCACAAGCCGACAGCACTTGTCGTCTTACGGCTACTGGGCTTGATGGCGGCGTCGGTCTTTGTAGTTCGATGGGCCAGGCTCCATATGCGACCCTTACAGCAGCTCCTATTGGACATTTACGATCCAACCATGGATCCCCGCAATGTTCACATCATCATTACTCCTGTAGTACGGGATTCCCTGAGCTGGTGGATGAACCCTCGCAATCTCTTAAAAGGCATGCCATTTGTCAGCCAAGGGCCATCTCGGACAATCACGACGGACGCGTCCCTCCTGGGTTGGGGGGCGCACTACAAGGATTTGTCGATACAAGGCCAATGGTCGCCATCGGAGAAGCGTCGCCACATAAATTTCCTCGAGCTCCTAGCGGTGAAAAGAGCACTTCACGCGTTCCAGGATCACCTGCGCGGCCGTCATGTGCAAGTGTTGTCAGACAACACTGCCACAGTCTGGTACCTCAACAAAGAGGGAGGAACTCGCTCTCCCCCTCTACTGCAGCTCACCAGAGATATTCTGCTCTGGGCTATTTCAAAACGCATTTACATCTCGGCCCTGCACATAGCAGGCGAGGACAATGTCAGAGCGGATGCCCTCAGCCGGACATTCACAAACGCTCACGAGTGGCAACTATCGCCGCAGATCCTGCAACGCCTATTTGCCCGATGGGGGGTACCACGTCTGGATCTATTTGCGACGCAGGAGAACTCCGTCTGCCCGGATTATTGCTCCAGAGCGGGGATAGGGGAGGCGTCGCTGGGGGACGCATTCAGCCACGACTGGTCCAGAGGCCTCCTCTACATTTTCCCCCCGTTCCCTCTCATAGGTCGAGTCGTTGTCAGGATGCGCCGCCACAGGTCCAACGCGATTGTCATCGCACCCTGGTGGCCGAGGCAGCCGTGGTTTCCCGCCCTCCTGAGGCTGGCCAAACAGCAGACGTGGCGTCTTCCAGCTATTCCGGATATATTGTCTCAGGCGAACGGCCAGATACTGCACCCGGAACCCGCCACACTGAAACTCACGGCATGGAGAATCCAGCACAATGGCGCAACCTGAATATATCACCAGACATACAGTCCGTCCTCATAGCAGCCAGGAAGCCCGCTACCAGGACGTCCTATCATCAGAAATGGAATAAATTTAAAGCTTTCGCAGTGGAGAAAGGGTTCGACCATTCGGCAGCAACCATCTCTGACATTCTGGACTTCTTATATTCGCTGCATACTGCAAATTTGCGGCCGGCATCTATCAAGTTGTATCTTGCTGTTATTTCAGTCAACCACGTCTTTATAGATGGGGGTTCGGTTTTCACGCACCCGTTAGCTAAAGCATTCCTCAAAGGACTCAATAACATTTCTCCCCCCTTTCGTCCACTGGTCCCTCAGTGGTCTCTCTCTTTAGTGCTGGGTGTTCTCACAGCCAAACCGTTTGAGCCGTTAGCTACAATAGACACTCGTTTACTCACTTTTAAGACCGTTTTTTTGGTGGCGGTTACTTCTGCTCGGCGGGCATCAGAGCTCGCAGCATTCGTTGTTGATCCACCGTACACACAGTTCTTCAAGCACAAAGTTGTCCTACGTCCAGGACCAACGTTTACCCCCAAAGTATCATCCAGTTTTCATCTAAACCAGGATGTCGTCCTACCCACGTTTTTCGCCGCGTCTCCTGACCCATTGTGTTCAGCCTTACATACTTTAGATGTTCGTCGTTCCTTAGCTTTTTATAAGTCTCGCTCTGAATCTTATCGGAAATCGAGACAGCTGTTTATCTGCTATGGTGGAAAGAATAAAGGCCTGGCGGTCTCGGCCCAACGTCTTTCCGGGTGGATCGTACAGACAATCCAACTGGCCTACAGTCTTGCGGGGAAAGAACCCCCTCCAGCAGTGAAAGCACACTCGACCAGGGGTCAAGCCACTTCTACGGCCTCGCTGCATGGAGCTTCGATCCCTGACATCTGTAAAGCGGCAACTTGGTCGAATGCTTCGACTTTTGTTAAACACTATAGACTGGACGTCAGAGCTCGTCAGGACTGCTCGTTTGGCAGAGCTGTTTTGTCATCCATCTGCCAGTAATATGACTACGCGACAGCGGGCCTACCCTCCACCGGTAAGTAGCTCGTTATTCGCCCATATGTGTGATGCACAGAGACCACGAAGAAGAAATGCAGGTTGCTTACCTGTAACCGTAGTTCTTCGAGTGGTCATCTGTGCAGTCACACAACCCGCCCGCCGTCCCCTCTTGGCATCGCTGTACGATTGTCAGGAGATCGAGCATGCTCTTCTCATAAAATTAGTAATATACATTGTATTTCTATCTTAGTCACGAGGCTTAGCGGTCTCAGGGAACTGAGGTAGGCGGGAACCCTGAGCATGCGCGATAGGACGGCTGGGGGGAGGGGTTCCCGCCAAAAATCTAAGCTAGCTAGGAAGTTTCCGAAGCAGGCTCGGCGTCGGCGCGAGCCCATATGTGTGACTGCACAGATGACCACTCGAAGAACTACGGTTACAGGTAAGCAACCTGCATTTCTTCTGCAAACCTCAGGATTCCCTTGTGCATGGTTGGATGGGGAGTTGTAGGACTTTTTTTCTGTCTAAACATGCACAGGATTGCACCCCTATTACAACTTTTTGTTTTTCATTGCACACAATTAAATTGCACACAATTTAATTGCACACAACCCTGTGATTTTAGTAATGAAGGGTGGTATAAAACTATTGATGAAGATGATGATAGCAATAGCCTACAAACATTATTCAGTTCCCCAGCAGAACAAATTTCAGCTCTCTCCACTTTGATTCCATTTCTGCATTACTTTGCAATTTTTCCCTCAAATGTCCACATGACATTTGCGTGCTTTTCTCAAAATGTACATATTTCCAAATATTTCATGTTTCCCAAGCTATTTTCCCTGATATAATGCATTTTTGCATTTCCCCTAATGCACACATATCTTTTGTGCTTGCACACTTTTGCCTATTATACACTCCCCCCCCCCAAAAAAAAGGATCACTGTATAACTGTGTTCTGGTTCATGTACACATTCAGGAAGTGTGGATTTGGTAGTTTTGCATTAAAAAAAAAATCTTGCCCAGAGCAACACATTTCTCACCCTGAGCAAGAACATTCCACACCGCAACGTGGTGTTGCAGGTCCCATTTGACATATTGTAACCCTTACAACGGCCCTAGCCCTGTAAGACAGGGGACCTTTATTACCCCATGCCTCCCATTGCGGATGGGGGGGGGGGTCAGAGAGTGAGTTCGTAGCAGAGAAAATATCCAAAACAGGAACTTCTGAATTCGTAGTTCTGTCTCTTAGCCACTTATTGCTACATCAGCCATCATGTGATTTGACTGTCATGTGCACCCTTATTTTACATCTCTATTTCGGCTCCCGATATTCATTTTTTAGGGGTGAAAAATGCCGATGAGGCAGAGTTGCGCCAGGTGGCCTCAGAACCATTGGAGATTACTGTTTACAATGTGCTGGATTTCCCTCTGCTCAGTTCTCTGGTTGGCCGGCTTACCCGGGTCTTATGTGCCTGGATCAAGGAGAAGAACAAAGACAAGAACAGAGGTGAAGTTAACTCCGCTTCCTTGTTTTGCTTCACGTCCACCAAGACAGTTCATTCATGCAAAACCTGCCTCAGAATTACTCACGTGAACTGAATACCCCCCAATCCCTCCCCAAACACTGAACCAATGAGGAGTGCGAAAGCTTACATTTAGCTTCTACATTTGATGTCATGTTTTGTAATTGCTCAAAACTCAATATGCAACATCATACGTTTTAATTCTGATTGAAGTGTGAAGATTTGGGGGTTGACATCTGACTTGTGGAACCTTGAAGGCTATCACTTGTCAGAGAGAAAGAACTCGGTTTTGCTAGAAAAAGCTAACTTAGAGCTGCAAGACCTATATGTACTAGAAATCGCAAATATAAATTAGCTGCTTTACATTTGAAAAAATACTATATATATATTAGGAGAATGGTTTTACAACTCTAGCTGTAAGTAGGCATTATACATAATTCTATTGATAAATAGAAGTAGAAATCTGTCTTACTCTTCCAAATTGATCAGGCCAATTGTATCCATTCTTTCACTAGCAGAAACAGTACAAGATAGAGGCTGAATTCGGACAACATGAGAGTCAATGGTGGGGTAATAATCAACTTTACAGTTGTTCATCTAGGGGGTACTCCCCACACAACATGGTAATAAATAATCAACGGTGGTGTGGATTAGGATCAGCGCTGAGTTGACTATGGCAGCATTCGGATGACACGATAGTCAAAACAACTGACGATTGTTTCCCCCCCAGTTGCTTATTGTGTTGTCCGAATTCAGCCATTGTGTTGTTCTGCTAATGCTTCTGCAACCAGTAGTAGAGCTATTGCAACTAAAGGCTAAAACAAACTTTACTTTATATCCATATCTAGCAGCTGCATCCTTTTTTATCTTTACTCTAGAGTAGGCACAGACAAGACTTTAGTGTGGGGGGGGGGCGGGTAGGGGCGGGCTGTTAGATCCAAACTGGGGCCAGATGTGCCTACTCTAGGATAAAAATGAAGAAAAAGATGGTAGCTGCTAGATGCAGATTTAAAGCAACGACTGGTTTGGCCCTAATGAAGTTGTAATGGGTTTTGCAACGCCTTGGGAAACAGGTTGTGGAGTAGCTCATAGAGTGTTTTGCACAGCAACTAGTGCAATAGCTCATGGAACAACTTGTGTGGTGGCTTGTGTAATGGTTTGCACAAGCAGAATCAAAGTATCGGATTTTACACTTGCGCAAGGATGGAAACAGAGTTTCTATAAGTGGTAGAAGCTTTGACCTGGTGGAATCACCCCATTGAATTCAACTCCACGTATTCCACCACCATCCAGATCAGTTCTCTGGGATACGTGAGATTGAGAGCTACTAATTGACTCACATGTGCATTTCGGAACTTCAACCCAGTTCTCCCGTGTCCAAAAATGAAATTATAATCATTGTCCGAACTTGTAGGTGATCCAGTAAAAGCCATCTCGGTGAATGCTGGCGCCCATCTGAGCCCAACCAACCTTGTCTTAAAGGAGGTGACTTCCAGAAGTATGCGTCTCATCTGGAACCCCCCTGTGGTAACACCCAAAAAATACAGGGTGGTCTATTACCCCTCTAGGGGTGGGATTCCCAAAGAGGTAAGTGACCCAATCTTTGACAGTTTGATCTTAGCTGAATTAGCCAAATGGACGCTTGTGATGGGTGAACACTCCACAATCCAAGCCGGAGAAGAACTCATTGGGCTGTAATGCCTGCCATCGATTGAAGGAGGGCATTACAAGCAAGCCACTGAAGTTTGTAATCCAAGCCAGAAAGTTAATGGTTTTCACAATGTTTACCAATGCAGACCAGACACCCAAAGAGCTTTAAACAGTTATAGTAGTGATTTTCTGTGGTCAATCTTCAGTGAATCCCTTCCGCGTTGACTTGTCTTGCTAAGGAATTGTTATATGTTTGTTGCAAAACTTCTACATTGCAGAAGATTCTGTGAGATGCTTTAGGGCAGCTTTGCCCAACCTGGTGTCCTCCAGATGTGTTGGACTACAACTCTCATCAACCCAAGCTTAGCTTAGTAGATTGGTTTCTTTTTCTTTTACTTAATTGTTGTCTTAATGAATTCTGTGCACCTCCCCCCCCCCCAATGACCCTGTTCAGCCGACGCGCTAAGCCACAGTGGTTAAGCATTTTGAGCTAAACATTATGGCTTAGCCTGTCGTGTGAACCATGACTTAGCGTGTCATGGGAACCATTCCCAACCATGGTGGCTGTATAACCAGCTTGAACATGCTCACTAACCATTTGCAGCAAAAGAGTTAGTGGCCGAACTATGGCTTAGTGTGTTGTCTGAACAGGCCCAACATATCTCACCATAGTGGGGAAGATGGTGACCAGGTGATCTGTTTGTCTGCTCAGCCTGCTGTCCAGGTGCTAACTGTTGAGGGGCTCATTCAAGGCTACCTCCTGCTCTCCTTCCTTATGGTTCTTTACCTTTCAACCCAATTTGGACCAGATAGCCCTTCAAATAGAGCAAGGGTGGGCAACTTGACCCTTCCGCAGATAATTTGGCCTACAATTCCCATCATCTCTAGCGAGAAGAGCCAGTAGCATGGGATTATGGGAGGGCTACATGTTATCTACCCCTGAAGCAGTCAATGCCTTGAAATAGAGGGAATTGTCCTCTGTAAAATAGGACATATGGCCACCCTGGTCAGACCAGGCCTTAAGACAATAGTATCCTCATTGCAACCTCCCTGTATATTTCCAGGTGGTTTTAGATGGAACAGCCTCCACTGCACAGCTCCTCAACTTGACGTCTCATACGGAGTATCTGGTTTCAGTGTTCCCTATTTATGAGAACGCGGTTGGAGATGGGCTCAGAGGCATCACCTCAACGTGTAAGTCAAGAACGGAGCATCGGCATTTAGTGTGATAGTGTCCAAGTGCTAGTCTTATAGCAGCACCATTTATATCAGCCAGAAGGTATTGCATGCTCTGGGATTGCGGCTTAAGGGATCTTTTTTGAACTGCTCTTCCATTGTACCTCCAGGTTTTTGCACAATAATAATAATAATAATAATAATAATAATAATAACAACAATTTATTTCTTACCCGCCTCGTGTCGGCAACTTGTAGTCCTTCAGAAGTTTCAGCCCACAACTTCCACCGGCCCTTTCCAGCATAGTCAATGGTGAAGGGTGAGGGGAGTTGTAGGCCAAAACACCTGAAAATATTCTCAGATGCCTAAAAAATACTTGTATTATGCCCAATTTTTAAGAGTATTTTAAGACAGAAGAAGCATTGGAAGGATTCTTTGCAGCACATTTGGATAAATGTTTTGGGACACATAATCACCTTCCCCTCTTGCTGTTTCCAACACATCTGGAGAGCCACAAGTTACATGGTACGCAGGGCATTGCTTCTGATAAGGTGCAAAACTACAGTGACCGCACAGATAGGAGGACCGGGCTCCAGTATCTTTAATAGTTGTGTAGAAAAGGGAATTTCAGCAGGTGCCCTTTGGATGCATGCAGCCTCTGGTGAAGTGCCCTCTTCATCACAACAGTGAAAGCTGCAGGAGCCCTGCCTTCTTTTGTATCTGGTCAAGAGGGCAGGACTCCTGCAGCTTTCACTGTTGTGATGAAGATGGAATTTCATCAGATGCTGCATGCATACAAATGACACCTGCTGAAATTCCCCCAGGAGTCAATAAAACAAAACAAAACTCCTCCCTATAGCCACTTGCCTAGCTACGCCCACTTCTGTTGAAGCACATGCAGAAGTGCCGTGACAGGGCACATGTGCTCCCACAATGACACTCCTGAAATTGCGGTAAAGATCAATCGGGTGTTCCCCATGAGCGCCGATCACAGAAGCAGGGAACATTCGGGAGCATCCCTCTTTGGCAGCAAAAGGGCTGCGGGTGTAGATTAGCCCTATGTATGCCCCCCTGGGTTCCTTAAGGAGGAAAAGGAGGCGGGATATAAATGCAACAAAATAAATAAACACACACACATGTTGTCTGGAGTACTAAGCATGATAAAATTGCCTCTCTTTGAATGTTTCCCTTTCATGGTTTGTCTCTCTCTAGTGCCTCTTTCTGCACCCCGTTCCTTCAGAGTTTCGGAAATTAGCCACAACAGTATAAGGCTGACCTGGGAGCCAGCAGATGGCGCTACTCAGTATCTCGTTCTTTGTTCCTCAGCGCCCAATGGAGCAGAAGATGATACTAAAGAGGTAAAAACGGATAATGGTTCAGCAGGATTCACAACTGTCCTTTTGTGCTGTTCTTAAAATGCTCGGAGATAAGCTGCATATAAGATGCAACTAGCTTATATACAGGTGTTTTTGATGAGTTGGTGATTTTAAAGTGGTGATGAACTCAGAGGAGGTACAGTCCCACAAGAGGGCTGTACCACATGAAGTTCTGAATGTTTCTTCAGTCTCATCCTTCGGCTGCTAACATGGGGGAGAAATAAAAAAAAGTGTAGCAAGGCTGAGCAAACAAGGTGAGAAATGGGACTGAGAAAGAAAGTTATGTTCCATAGCATGGGATTGTGGTTAGGAACAAAAGAATCTGTCATTGTCAGTTTCCCAATTTCCCAAATGAACACATTTTGGTATGCCCTTTTGTCCAATACATTCATTGTTTCAAGCAATGTCCTCTAATATAATTATTTCTAAAACATAATTTTCACTATATACATTTGTGTGCACTTTTCCTAATAAACAGATTTTATACCCATTATTTGATTGAAGAATTCCATTACAAAAATGGAAAGAAAGGTAATTTGGAAGGATAACTGAATTTTGGTTTATGCATCAGTCTGAAAGTATAAAATTGCATTAAAATGTGAACTGATTTAATTTCTCCCCATCCACAAGTGTGGGGAAATTGATTCTTCAGATGGTTGGTCATTGTATAGCTCAAACAGCTGCAGCAATAAAACCAGCGAAGTTCCTCCTTTGGCTGATGAGTAAAATATGCAACCAATTCATTGAATAATTACAATACGGAGAAAATATTCTGAGATGTGAGTCAAGCAGGAATGGCAACATGCTCAATGAGCACTTCTACAAGTAAAAGAAAAAGCATGGAAGTTGGCATTGGGCAGACTGGGGCCCAATCCGCACCAAGCAGGATATAGCGGCATGAAAACGGTATATAAAAGGCAGGAGCCACACTACTGCTTTATAGCGGTGTTGAAGTGCACTGACAACTGTCGGGGCCCATAAGACACATACCATATGCCGCTTTCATAGTGCTATATTCCGCTTGGTGTGACTCCTGCCTTTTATATACTGCTTTCATACTACTTTCATAGTGCTATATCCTGCTTGGTGTAGACCTGGCCTAGTTCTCGCATGAAATGCAGCACTTGATTTCTCATCAATTAATTACTCAGCCCAATGGGTAAACAGGCTACTTTGAGAAGTGCTTGCATTTGGGGCAATCGAAAGTTGCGCCTGCGTCGTTTGATCTGTGACAGCTCATTCACACATGTAAATCACTGTTAGATGCTTAACAAGCATGTTTGCACTGGGCCTCAGAAATGTCTTGTGTCCCCCACTCCAAAACAAACAAACAAACAATCAAAATGGTGCATCAGGCTTTCTCAATAACAGGCATTTGAGGCAACAACCACCAACAACTGACGGCAACATAATACTATACATGTCGTCACAGAATCTCTCCAGAGATGAGATTGGAGAACCAGCATCACCAAGTATGTAACAGGAAAGGTGGGATCCTGAACCTGTAACATGGGTTTAGCAGAAACAGAACAACCCCTCTCCCAAAAAAACCCACTCTACCCCAAATTTGGGGATCCTCCAGGATAAATCATATTCAGCAATCCATGTACTTCTGCTCATTGGGCAGGAGATGGCAGCAGGCTAGCTGTAATGAATAAAGAGCAGTGAAATTAGTTAAAATATAAATGGGGGGGAGCTTTCCAGCAAACTCTAGTGTCTAGAACAATGTGTAAGGGTAGATAGGGACCCTGGAACCCTTGTTTAAGGGCTGAGATTTATTAATGCTGCCAACACCCCCCCCCCCCCCACAGGGCACATGCATATGAAACGCTAAGCCATGGTTAGGCCTCTAACCCCTTTGCAGCAAATGGTTAGTGTTTAGACCATGGTTATGTAGCCACCATGCTTAGGAATGGTTCACATGACATGCTAAGCCATAATGGGCATGCTCAGAAGACACCTTAAACCCTGCTAGTTAAGTCTTTTGGCTAAGAAGCAGCGTTTAAGGCATCTTGTGCGATGCATTTTGCTAAACCCTGCTCACTCGCTTAAAGGATTGTGTGTGGCAGTACAGCTAGTGGTTATTGCTAACCTCAGAGAACCACAGTTTCACTAACCACAGAGCCTGAAGTGTCGTCTGAACAGGCCCAATGTTTAGCTCAAAATGCTTAACTGCCATGGCTTAACGTGTTGTCTGAACAGGGTCCCACACGTCCTCTCCTGCTCTCCTGTTTCAGAGCAGCTCTCCGGGGCTGCATTTTATTGTGGACAAGGACCGAAGGCAAAAGTGGCAGGGCCAAAAATACCCCCAATAACAGCATGTTTTAACTGAAAACTATTGCTGCCAGTAACTCAGCCTTAGGATAGGCATTTCGACCTTTTAGAATGGTGGTGGCTGGAGGAGGGGAGAGGAGTCTACAAACCAACGAACAATTGGGGGCCAGGTAAAAGGGGGCATAGCCTTCTAGTGAACCATGGAGGGCCAGATTGGAAGCCCGGGAGGGGGGCAGATTCTGAGATTCTGTATCCCTGGGCTAAGTCATGCTAGCCCTTTTTTTCACAAGGATATGCCTAAATACTGCCTTCGCTCCTTTCTTTGGTATGATGTGTGTTG
The DNA here is from genome assembly GCA_029215795.1 of Anniella stebbinsi. Lineage (NCBI taxonomy): Eukaryota > Metazoa > Chordata > Lepidosauria > Squamata > Anniellidae > Anniella > Anniella stebbinsi. The sequence goes on along the minus strand of JARDYH010000004.1, from coordinate 9,440,943 downwards.
GTAGCCATGCCAATAGGTCAAAGATGAGGGTGGGGGTGATATAATGGTGGCCGATGTTACTGATGGGATTATTTAGCAATGATGCCTCCTTTTAGAAAGGTAATTAGCAGGGGGAAACAAAAAAGGCAAAAGAGGACGAGCATGTACCATCCCCAGATGTACACAGGCTATCTTAACACAATGAAAGGAAAGGCCAAAACCTCCTTCAGTGAAGGAAAGAAAAAGGTTTACTCACTGATATTCTTGCATATACAATGCAGGTACAGCATGGAGTTTCAGAAAGAGTTTGCTAAGTCCATTTTGTGTTCCGTTACACAGACAGGAGCAAAAGAGCCAACCCATCTGCTCCCAGCAATGGAGGAGATCAGAGAGAGGGGGTGGGAAAGGAAGGTGAGGAACAAAAGGAAGAGGAAACCACACCGTAGGCTATAGAGATCCTAAGTCTAGATGTGGCCAAAATTCTTTGAACTAACTAACTGCAATATTGCCCTCTTCCAGGGGTTGCAATATGCCCAACAGTCACAACTGTACTGTTTCTAAAGCAAAGTTAAGCAGCAATATTCTACTATGTTAGCAGTAGTATCTACTATATTGGAATAGCTCAGGTGTTGGGAATTTTTATTCTGATTAGGGCCACATTCCCTGAGATGGACACTCAGGGCCTGTTCAGACATGCATAGAGGGTGGGTAGGGAAACTATGGAGAGGAGATGGGTAATGGAACCATGACAAGTGGGCTCACCACACAGTTGCGGAACCATGCCATACCCCGTGGTTCCACTAACCACCACCCTCTGTAGTTTGATCACTTACCTCTGTGTGATCTAACCATGCCATCTTTTGCGTGCCAAATGGCTGCCTGGCAGTCATTCTGTTGTGGGGGGGGGGGGAGGCCACCAACCACGGAGAACGTCTGCGATGCCAAGAGCGTTGTCAGAACTGGCAGACGCTCTTGCTGGAGGACTCTATGGCTTACACCATTGGAATTCTTGTCAGATGACACGGGATGACTGCAGATTCCCACTAACCATCCTGCAACAAGTGGGTAGTGGGTGTGGGTACTCTGCCCATCATGGAGAGAGATTTCTCTTTGCACATGGCATGCTAACCCACCATGGATTATGTTTCTGAGTGACCCATGGTGGGTTAGCATGTTGTCTGAACAGGCTGTTAGACTCACAGGTATGTGGGACATTATAATTAATGACAATGACCTGTTTAACACTTGTTTCCGACCTAATTAAGTTCGGCTTTATTTTCTTGAGTCCCTCCTCACTCTTTGAACCTCCAGCTTGATTTCTTCTTTTCAGGTGAAAGTAGAACAGCCTGAGGCCCTGCTTGGGGGTTTGTCCCCCAGCACTGAATACTCATTAGCAGTATATGCAATGTATGGAGAAGATGCTAGTGATCCAGCAAGTGTTCAGGAAATCACATGTAAGTCATATTACTTTTTTCCAAGCACATAGTAGAGATGTGCACGGCCGAAATTATCGTATTGTATCGTTATTGGAAATTTAGATGTAAAAAATTTCTGCTCCGATCATATCTGGGGGTACCCGGATTTGATCGGATCCGATATCTGATAAATATCAGAAGTTCCTATCCGATAATGGTGTTTTCCCCATAGGTTTGCATTGGGGGAAAGAAAGCTTTCCCCCAATGCAAGTCTATGGGGAAAATCACTGGGCCGGCACTCCCTCTCTCCCCCCACTCGTGCACCCTCCCCCACTTGTGCTCCTTACCCGCCGCCGCCCCCCCTTGTACTACTGCTAAACAGGCTTTCTGGCCTGTTTGTCAATACAGAGAAGCGCAGAGTGATGTCATCATCACTCGGCGCTGCTCTATACTGACGAACAGGCTGGAAACCCTGTTTAGCAGTAGTATGGGGTGGCAGTGGTGGTGAGGAAGGCCACAGGTAAGGAGCATGAGTGGGGGAGGGAGGGAGGGGTCCCCACTTACCTGCGGCCTTCCCCGCTGTCGTCCGCTGCTGTCCGTTGCTTCTGTACTACTGAGAACTAGGCTTTGTGGCCTAGTTCTTAGTAGAGCGACAATGCTCCGGGTGATGTCATCACCCGGCGTGTCGTCGCTCTCCTGAGAACTAGGCTGCAAAGCCTAGTTCTCAGTAGTCCGGAAGCAGCGGAGGGCAGCGGGGAAGGCTGCAGGTAAGGAACGCGAGTGGGGGGGGGGGGGGGAAGGGAAGGCTGGCCCTAAACTGGCGGTCTGAATATCCGATATGTCTGATAGTTATTGGACATATGGATTTCGGATCCGATCAGATAGGGCCTCCTTAGGAAAGTATCGTTATCATTAATCGGATGTCCAATTACAACCTTATCAGATTGTTATCGGACATCGGAATGATACGATACACATCCCTAATTATGAGGATTTGGGGGAATCTAAATGGCTTTGATAGGCTCCCCTCAAGCTGGACAGCACTCCAGGATCTGGTCCAACAGTGTATTCACCAGTCAGAGCCCAATAGTCTAGGGTGACCCTATGAAAAGGAGGACAGGGCTGCTATATCTTTAACAGTTGTATAGAAAAGGGAATCTCAGCAGGTGCCATTTTCATGCATGCAGCACCTGGTGAAATTCCCTCTTCATCATAACAGTTAAAGCTGCAGGAGCCCCGCTCTCTTTTGTGTCTGGTCACTCTAGTACAGCTCCTGAAGCTTTAACTGTTGTGATGAAGAGGGAATTTCACCAGGTGCTGCATGCATACAAATGACACCTGCTGAAATTCCCTTTTCTCTACAACTGTTAAAGATACAGGAGCCATCCTTTCCATACGGTCACCCTTCAGTAGTCCTTATCTAGGTGCATAAGGAGCAATCTTAGCATCACTCAGGACAACATTCTCAAACTGGCTTGAAAGTAGATTAACTGTCGTGGCTTCCCCTGGAGGAATTTTGAGAATTTTAGATTTTTTTCACCTTCTGGAAATCGTCTTTGAGAAGTCCCTAGCCTCTGTGCTGAACTGCAGTTCCCAGGTCTTATTGAGTCTCTTCCATGAAAGTTAAACTGGCTTCAGACTCTAGTGTAGACATCCTGTACATTACAATAATTATGTCTTCCAGTGGCCTTGAGCCCTCCAAAATATCTGCATTTCTCCAACATCAGCCATGCCTCTGTAAGGGTCAATTGGGAGGCAGCATTACATGCCGTGAAAACACACCGTGTGACATATATCTCCAGCAGGGGGAGCAATACTGGAGAGGTGAGTGACCCTAAGAATGGAAGAGATCCGTTGTCCAGTGTTTTGTTTCCAGCAACTAGGAGCTTGCTTCTGAAACATCTCAAGGCGATGGCCTTCTACTGTTGCTTCCGGCAACACCTGAGATCCAAAGGTACACTGTCTTTGTAATTGGATGTTCCATTTAGCTGCCATGCATCAGAGCCATTGCAAGGCCAACCCACCAAGAATCTGATCAGTCCTGCTTTAAAACCACCTGGACTAGCAGCGGGTACCACTTCATCTTATGGTGTGGTTTTCCACAAATGTATTTATTTTAGGGCTCAGCAAATCAGGCCAGCCCTACCGTTTGGTAGCAGAATGTCTTGGGCTGGACCTGTGAGCAAAAATGTCCTCCCAAAATTACACACTCTGTTTACAAGTGGCATTTGTTGAATATTCTCGAGGGGGAAGTTAAAATTCTCTCACACTTCAGATGGGGGCAGAAAAGAAACATCTTGTTTGATACATTTTGTCTCCCTTAGGGTGTAATCCGAGTTGTAGGACTTTTTCCTGCTGAAACATACAGAGGATTGCTCCCTTAATGCTAAATAAAACTGTTTTCTTAGTTCATATTAGTGGATAAAGGGAGCAATGGGACAAGAGAAGTGAACTGGAATGAGTAGGGGTCAAGCTGTTTGCTTCCTTCAACAATTATAAAATAATATTCATTAAACAAAAAACCTACGGTTTACAAAAACAATGTTAAGGCTCTACAGTTTCCAACCAAGCATCAAAAAGCAGGGGAATTGGGAGTTAAGGCTCACAAGCTTTAACGCCACATCCTCCCTAAGGAGGCAGAAAGTGCAAGTGAAATTCTCATTCTCCCAAAGCAGATAAACCATGAGGACAGGATGGTGAATACGATTTGCAGAGGTGACTGTGGGGTTGTGGAAAACTCATGATGAACAACTTAGAGCCACCTACTTCTCTCTTTTTCTCCAACCTGGTGCCCTCCAAAGTTGTTGGACTACAACTCCCATCATTGCAAGTCAGACCTCCACTAAGCTGCTGCTCACCTTTGCTTGTAGTGCCGTATGAGCTTCTTTGAGGCTCAGCGAGTGCCTGATGAAGCTGCGAGGCCGTCCGCACAACAAGGAGGCTCCGGAAATTGTGTATTTCCTACAATGTGGCTGCTATTTACGCAACATGGGAAATACACCATTTCCAGAACATCCATCGTGCCCAACACTAGAGGCTCCAGGCGATGGAGGACAGCTGCCATGCTATTTCCTCCACTCAGCTTCTGCCTTTGGGGTCACATGGACAGCCCCACTAACAGAAACTATGTAATTTCCGAACATCTTACATTTCAGGTGGAAGTTCCTGGCAATGCCTCCTTCGCTGTTCTGAAGCCACTCTCGTCACTGACGCAGTATTTTGTAAGCGTGATTTCTGTTTATGACGAAGGGGACTCCTTTCCGGTAACAGGCAATGTTACTACGTGTAAGTAAGGGGTATCAGATTGATAAAGTTTGGTGATGCAGCCTTTAGAAATCCAGATGGCCAACAAAGCTGCCGTTTGAGGCAAAAGCGTCAAGTTGGATGCTGAAACCCTGTATAATGCAGAGGAGTGAGAATATTTCAGTCCCAACCTTCAGTGGAACCTTGACAGCTGAAATGCCATTGGGGTTGTGATGCTCTTCCAAGTTCCTGTCAGGTTGAAAATTATTGTCTCAGCCTGGCTTAGCTGAGGGGATTTCTTCCTTTCTTCTGGTAGGTTGGGGAGCCCGCGCCTGCTTTCAATCAGAACCAGTCAGACCTTTAAAGGAACTATCCAAAGTGTTTCCACACCTTGGATAGCTACTTTAGAGGTCTGACTTAAACCTGAAGCAGATTCACCACCCCATTGACATCGGGACCACCAGCCTCCACTGCCTTCTTCCCTTTCCGGTATTAACCAGTTTAACCCAAAGCGGCTGAACGATTCTCCACTTGAAAAACCCACAGCTCTTTCTATGCCTTTAAGGCAGCCTTCTCCCAAACTGGTGCCCTTCAGATGTTTTGGACCAGATCTTCCATCATCTCTGATCATTGTCCATGTTGGCTGGGGCTGACAGGAACCTTAGTCCCAAGCATCTGGATGGCCGATTTAAGGTTCTAGAATGGTCAGGGCGGAGACATAGGTAACCAAAGAGTACAACCCATGAGCTGGGAACCGGGAGCAGGGCTAGGGATCAAGCCAAGCCCCTGAACAAACTCAGAATCAGAACCAAAAAGGCTCTAGTTGCCCAGGATGGGACCTTGTCTTAACAGGAAGCGTTCATGGTCCTTCCCATTGAAGAGAGTGAATGGCCAGCCTGGGTGGGCAAATCCACTTTGATATCTGAGAATTCTTATATTCCTAGGGAGATGCTCCAACCTGCAGTCCTCTGGACATGGCAGGCTGTGAGTCCCATCATCCCCAGCAAAATGAGAGTTGTAGTCCAACTCATCTAAAACGCACCAGGTTGGGGAAGGCTGTTCAAACGCATACACAAAAAGTATGATCTCTCCCGCACTCCATTTCTTTCCCCTTGAATGCCCTTCCCAGTTTTCTCTGCACTTGGAAATGCCAAACCGAATATGTCTTCCCATTCAAATGAAATAATCGTGCTTTCATTAATGGTTGCAAAAGATCACATGCCGGTCCTTCAGGATGGGCTTTTGTCATTAGGGGTCTGGAGAAGTGAAAGATGTGCTGGTTAAAGACAGCTGCCCGGTTGCTGCTCGACTCCCTCACCATCTGCTCAATAGCATGGCTGCAAGATGGCTTCCGCTCTTGGCCGCAGGGACAGGATGTGGAGCGTCAGTTTGTTCCTTCCCTTTGCCTCTCAGTAAAGGTGCCACCACCGAGCCACCTGAAGGTCACCGAGCTCTCCGGGAGTGAGGTCCGGCTGGAATGGGAAGCGTTGGCCGCCTCCGATGTGGTTGTCTACCAGATCAAATGGAACGTGCTTGGTGAGGAGAGAGCGCAGGAGGTATGCAATGGACTTGAATTTTACTGAATTGTTTGAGCATCTTATTTATATACTTTTGTGAACTGCTTTACAGGCCTTTTGGGCCAAAAGGAGGCATAGAAATAAACTTTAACATAACATGTAGTTCTTGGGAAGCTAGAGGTGTTACTGAGTGCTTAACGGTCTTCCATGCTATGGGTTTGCTTTATATGTTTGAAATGTTTAACCTGTTCTATCCAGAGGGTTACAGTTGGATAAGAATAGCCTTTAAAAAATTGGCTACTCAAAAAAACAACCCACTAAAATACAAAATTGAATTTTAAAAAATCCGCATACACAGCACATAATTAAACTGTGGGACTTGCCATCACAAGACGTAATAATGACCTCCACCTTGGATGGCTTTGAAAGGGGATTAGACAAATTCATGGAGGATAAGGCCGTCAATGGCTGTTAGTCATGGCGACTATTGCCTCCAGTACCTCTGAATCCCAGTTGCTGGGGAACACGAGGAGGAGAGTGCTGTTGCACTCAGGTTCTACTTGTGGGCTTTCCATGGGCATGTGGTTGGCCACTGTTGGAACAGAATGCAGGGCGAGAAAGGCCTTGTGCCTGATTCAGCCCAGCTCTTCTTATCACATCACCCATTAAAGTCCAGTTTGAGGAGAATAACTTAACGCTGCTAGCAGATGACTGGGGTAGAGCTTCTGCAATATGCACAACATTGGTTAGCAGCACAGAGCACTTTCCCTAGTCCCTGCTACCCTAGGCTGACCAGATAAAATCCAGGTCAGGGCTCACGTAACTTTAACAGTTGTAGAGAAAAGGGAATTTCAGCCAGTGTCGTTTGTATGCAATTAGTTCCTGGTGAAATTCCCTCGTCATCACAACCGTTAAAGGTGCAGGCACTATACTAGAGTGACCATATACAAAAGAAGGCAGGGCCCCTGCAACTTTGTGATGAAGAGGGAATTTCACCAGGAACTAATTGCATACAAATGACTCTGGCTGAAATTCCCTTTTGTCTACAACTGTTAAAGTTACATGAGCCCTGACCTGGATTTTATCTGGTCAGCCTATGCTACCCAATCTGGAAGCTGTCTAGGCCTCAGTATACCAGAGACTATCTTTCTTGACCATAACAATTTCCTCCTGGAATAGTTGCACAGGCCATCTGTGGCGATACCCCACATTTCTGTCTCCTTAGATATGTCTGGGTCAGTGTGTTTGGACTGAGTGGGTGTGGCTGGTGATGCTGGAAAAGGGAGGGGAGGAGTCTATATGATGTGAGGGAGTGGTTTGAGTTAGTTAGCTAGTTCGGTTGAGGGTGGTTAGGTTGAAGATAGATGTGTTTAGCTGTGTGTTCTTGTCAGAAGTGTGTGAAGAGTAAATAAATATAAGATTTCAAGGATTTAGGATTATTATTAAGATTATTAAAAGTGTTAAGAATAGGCAGGTTTTAAAATTGATTTTGAAAGAGCTGCAAACAACAATAAACATTTTCTTTTATTTTTGCTACCACAAACCACATGTCAGCTTGGCTTTGTCACCTGCTCTATTAGTTTAACTCAGAAACACATAACATTAAACCTTTCCGCCAATATAATCACAGAAGAACCTTTTCAAATCCTCCCTCTGCTATAAGGGAAAAGTGGTGTATCTTTTAACCTTCCCTCAGGAGTTTAAGTGGTGGTGCTTAGCCTGAGACGGGTGTGCTCGTCTAGGCCTGGTGTTTGAGGCTGTGGCGGCACACCATCCGTCAGAGTTGGGGCATCATCCTCAGCCAAACTGTGGCCATCCCAGGCTCTACTTTATATCTTCCCATCCCTCTTCCAATATGATCTCCATAAATTTCCATAATTCCTGACTGACCGACCGACTCCTCAAGCCCGTGTTAGGTCATGCACACTCTTCCAGCATCCAGAGTAAATGCAGGAGGTGGCTACTAGGAGGTCACGTCCACAGAAGCTCTGGTTGTGTTGCAGCTTCACAGTGGACACACTTGCCTGACTTCCCCTTGCAAGCTGGTCTTCACATCCTCTCCATATTCCTGTTCCCTTTTCATTACCTCCTACATCTTCGTCCATGCACATGTCTCTAACATCCGCTGCTTCATCTTGTTTCTGCTTTCCTGCCGCAGTACCAGCCCTTTTCAAAAGTTTAAGCTTTGAGTTTGTAGAGGGAAGATTACCCATTGATATATTTGCTCAAGTTAAACATGTTGAGCGTGGACTGGAATATATCAAATCCAGCCTTTCTTAGAGCAGAACTAGAATTCTTGACAGGGAAAGGGAGAGAGGGTCAACTGTGGGTGGGCTGTGGCTGATCAGCATAATCAATGGCTACTAGTCCTGATGGTTATGTGCTACCTCCAGTATCAGGGGCAGTGAGCCCATGTACACCAGTTGCTGAAGAACATGGGTTGGAGGGTGTTGTTGCACCCATGTCCTGCTTGTGGTTCCCTGGTCGACAGCTGGTTGGCCACTGTGTGAACAGAGTGCTGGTCTAGATGACCCTTGGTCTGATCCAGCAGGGCTCTTCTGATGTTCATTTGATGCTCTGCCATTAAAAAAATATACAATGCAATACAATAAAAGTCATGCATGGGGAGTCTCTGATTTTGTTTGGAGAAGTGGCCCTGGGGGAGGGGGTGTTTAGATTGTCTCACCAAAAACTGACAACCCCAGCTGCTATTAGCCCCACAGAAAAAAAAAAGCATTGAGCCATGATACATTCCCACCCCCACCCCCCACTCTGCTGTTGGGTCCACAGCAGCATCAGGTGGCAATTTAGATCAAGGAGATGGCATGGGGGAAGGCTTAGGCATCCCCTTCCCCAATGTTGGTGTTTTGATCAAAATCAGAGCCCCCCATACCTGCTTAAACAGGGGTGGGTGGGTTGGTCATTAGATTTATTTATTTATTTATTTATTATTTATTTATTATTTATTGCATTTTTATACCGCCCTATAGCCAAAGCTCTCTGGGCGGTTCACAAAAATTAAAACCATAAAATCATTTAAAAAATATAAAACAAGCCACAATCCAAAAACAACAAATAACATACAATCTAAAAACACAACCAAAATAAAACCAGAATAAAACCAGCAGCAGGAATTAATACAGATTAAAATACAAATTTAAAACAGCAAGGATTAAAATTGAGTTAATTTAACTGTTAAAATACTGGGAGAATAAAAAGGTCTTCACCTGGCGACAAAAAGAGTACAAAGTAGGTGCCAGGCGAACCTCTCTGGGGAGCTCATTCCACAGCCGGGGTGCCACAGCGGAGAAAGCCCTCCTCCTAGTGGCCACCTGCCTCACTTCCTTTGGCAGGGGCTCACGGAGAAGGACCCCTGTAGATGATCTTAGGGTCCGGGCAGGTACATATGGGAGGAGGCGTTCCTTTAGATAACCTGGCCCCAAGCCGTTTAGGGCTTTAAATGTTAGTACCAGCCCTTTGAATTGGGCCCGGACCTGGATCGGCAGCCAGTGAAGTTGGAAAAGGACTGGCGTAATATGGTCTCGTTGGCCAGTCCCCGTTAACAATCTGGCTGCCCTGTTTTGTACCAGCTGAAGTTTTGGACCGTTTTCAAAGGCAGCCCCACGTATAACGCATTGCAGTAATCCAAACGAGAGGTTATGAGAGCATGGATAACTGTAGCTAGGTTATCTCTGTCCAGATAAGGGCGCAGTTGGTATATCAGCCTAAGCTGGTAAAAGGTGCTCTTTGCCACCGAGTTCACCTGTGTCTCAAGCGACAATTCTGGATCCAAACTACGGACCCGATCCTTTAGGGGGAGTGCAACCCCCTCCAGAACAGGGTGAATGTCACCTCGCCGGACAGATGAACCACCCGCTAACAGTACCTCCGTCTTGTCTGGATTGAGTCTCAGTTTGTTAGCCCTCATCCAGTCCATTACCATGCCCAGGCACTGATTCAGAACAGCCACTGCCTCACCTGGGTTTGTTGAAAAGGAGAGGTAGAGCTGGGTGTCATCCGCATATTGGTGACATCTCAGCCCACATCTCCGGATAACCTCTCCCAGCGGCTTCATGTATATGTTAAATAGCATAGGGGATAAAATAGAGCCCTGTGGAACCCCATGGCTTAAATGCCATGGCACAGAGCAATAATCCCCCAGCACCACCTTCTGAAAACAGCCATCCAAGTAGGAGCGGAACCACTGCAGCGCAGTGCCTCCAACTCCCAGCCCAGACAACCTATCCAGAAGGATACCATGGTCGATGGTATCGAAAGCCGCTGAGAGGTCCAAGAGAACCAACAGGGTCGCACTCCCCCTGTCCCTCTCCTGGCAAAGGTCATCCCACAGGGCGACCAAGGCAGTTTCTGTTCCAAAACCAGGCCTGAAACCTGATTAAAATGGATCTAGATAATCCGTTTCATTCAAGAGTGTCTGGAGTTGTCCTGCAACCACCCGCTCAAGCACCTTGCCCAGAAAAGGAATGTTCGCCACCGGCCTATAGTTGTTAACATCTTCCAGGTCCAGGTTAGGCTTTTTCAGGAGTGGTCTGATTACCGCCTCTTTTAACGAGGCCGGCATCACTCCCTCTCTCAAGGAGGCATTTACAACCAGTCATTAAATGGATCTCCCATGTAGAGATGCACGAATCTCTCAGTTTTGCCTTCTCCTACATTTGATTTTTTAAAAATCTCAAATTCTTTCCATCCCAAATACGGAGAAATTTGCTAATTTTCATAAATTGTTATCAAAACCAATCAGAGACTAAATTCTCACGCACCTCACTCCACTGGCTTAATTCAACAGATACAGCTATTCCCAGCATGGAACATAAGAATGTAAGAAGAGCCATGCTGAATCAGGCTGAGGGTCCGTCTAGTCCAACACTCTGTTTACACAGTGGCCAACCAGCAGTCGACCAGGGACCAACAAAGCAGGACGTGGTGCAACAGCACCCTCCCACCCATGTTCCCCAGCAACGGGTGCACACAGGCTTACTGGAGTGGACCGCGATGTACCTAACTGCCATATAGATATTAAATTTGGGGAGCATACTAGAAAAAAAGAGGGAGGTGTCAACCATAACTCAGCACTAACATGAACACACAGGGATTCAAGCCCAGACTTTGAAATGCTCTGCACTCAAAGCCGTGAGCTTGGATGGACAAATCTCACGTTCTTTCCATCCCAAATATGAAGAAATGTGCAAATCTGGATCAATTCTTATCAGAAACTAACTGAAAGAAACACTCACCCATCCTTATTCCAATGTGGATTGATCTCCAGGTTCCAGGATGGGAACCTCTGCTTTCTCAGTCTTTTCTTGGTATATATAATCACCTGATTATGCAGATACCTAGAAATTCAGTTGATTCTATTCCTCTCTCCCATAGCTGTCTGTTGCTGGAAACTTGGCAACCTCTATTTTGTCTGGACTGAAAAAGAACACAGAGTACCAGATCTCAGTTTGGGCATATTACAAAGATGGGGCTCGAAGTGACATTGTCTCCATACACCACAAGATCAGTAAGTGAGCAGAGACATGCAGTCTCTTTAATTTTGGGAGCTTGGGATGTAATGATGCAAGATGGCCTAGAACTAGGCCATGGAAATGCTCTTGAAATGGAAGGCCGTGATAATAATTGGCAGTCAGGTGTTGCAGGAGAAAGCCTAGAAGTGGAGGATTGATGATGACTATTTCTACAGCCTCATGGAAATGTGGTAGATGAATGTCCCTAGGGAGTCAAGACCATAGCCTTGGAGGGGCGTGGTCACCTGACGTGGATGAAAACGGATTAACAGTGCAACCCTAGTAGGGACATTGGAGAAAAGTGGGGGTGCATTTTGATGGATTTTCCTAGACTGCCCCCCCCCCCAAGACTTGGTTTTAGTTCTCAATGCGGTACCCGATTCAATCTGCAGCAGAGCGGGTCACTTTCCAATTTTTTCTGTAAATGTCGCAGATTTTTGGGACAGTTCTGCAATTTCTGCAAATTTCTAAGCAGAAATGTATGCAATTTGCTCCAATTGCTCAGAAATTTGCCCAAATTGCAGACCCCCCCCCCCATGTGCAAAAAGGTTCCCAGAGTTTGGGAAACAGCTCACAGCTTAGCTTGCAGTCACAAAGCGAGTTGTACATGCTGTGGAACTCTATCAAGCCAAAAAGAACCAGATTTCTCAGTGATGGACATCCCTAAATCCTACATATGTCTACTCAGAGATAAGCCCACCTTAAAGAATCCCTGACAGATATCTGTCCAGCTGCATCTTGAAGGCCTCTAGTGTGGGAGAGCCCATGACCTCCCTAGGTCATTGATTCCATTGTTGTACTGCTCTAACAGTCAGGAAGTTTTTGAATCATGCTTCACAAATGCGGAAGGATGGGTTGAATATGTTTTAAGCTACTGCAAGACTTTGCTTGAATTCATGGAGTAGACAGTTGTTTGTGGAAACCTCTTGCTCACCATGACACAGTAGTAATTTAAGACAGTCAGCAGAGGAAGTTCTATAAAATGCTGCGTCACTCTTCACAAAGGGGCACTTTCGGAAATGAAAGAGAAGGTGACAGCCAGAGGCAGACTCTGCGTCAACACCGTGGCTGATTCTTGCTTGGTACGAAAAAGGATGTGAGGTTAGAAAGGGCCCTCCCTGAAGGTGCCTGCTTAATTAATTGTTCCTGACTAATGGCTTTGCTGGCAGTGAGTAGAACATGATTCATTTTAGAGCCACCCTCAGTTCCTCTCATTTAGCCTGGTTTCTACATTTTTAGAGTTATTGAGGTCCACATTCACTAGCTGTCCTGGAACTGCCAGCCCTTCTTTTGAGTAACATTTATTTGTTTTGCTTTTCAACTCTGGTTCTCAAAGTCACAACAGACGAAAATATTAATTTCTAAAAAGAATTAGCTTGACAGAGAATCTGCACAATACAGATGGCAACTCTCAAAGCAAATGCAGTTCCCAGAAGGGAGGGAACTCAAGCACCAAGGGGCCACCTCTACGGATCTATGAAAGAATAATTTCAATTCATTTTTGATCAGAATTTACCCAGTTCACACCTTCTGGACCGAACACAACCTGAAGCCAAAATCTGTACTTGCAATGTAATTCGTGGACCAAAGAAAAAGTGTTTGATAGCAAGCATACATTTGGAAAATGCACACAAATACACTTTAATCAATGAGAAAAGAATGCATACATTTCAAACATGTGCACAATTGATGTGTACATTTGGAAAAAAATATGCATAAAAATTAGGGATGTGCATCATATAGTTCCAATGTCCGATAACAATATGATAATGGTGTTATCGGACATCCAGTTAACGATAACGATACGATAGAAATCCCTCCGAAATTATCAGATCTGAAAATTTTTCGGTCTGAAAATATCAAATTTTACCGGATTATCAGACCGCCATTTAAATTACAGACTTGAAACTTGGTCATAGTGCTTATGGGGTATGCCTAAGTATGTGTATTAAATTTCAGAACACTCCCTCCACCCCTGTATTTTATAAGAATTTTTAAAATATTGTTTAACTTTTGACAGCTCTGAATGACAGCTCGCCACGTGCATTCAGAGCGGTCAAAAAAGGTGCATGATCTTTAAAATAATCATATAAAATACAGGGGTGGAGAGATTGTTCTGATATCCAATACGATTCGATACGATAAACCTCTAATATAATCGAATCCAAATTTTTTTATAGGGATTTCCGATAACGATACGATACAATAATTTTGGGTGTGCACAGCCCTAATAAAAATATGCATGGATTTTCATGTAAAAGCCCCCCCCCCCCCTTGAAGTTTGCTGTCTGGTAAGGACTCAAGTCAGAATGAGCTTCGAGATGAAATTTGAACTTTGGTGAACTCAGGTATTGTTGATTCATGCATCCAAGAGAGCTTCTAGGGTGGCCAGGTATTCTACTTTACAGAGGAGAATCCTCCATTTTGGAGGGCTGGTAGATGACAACCTTCTATTTGAAGGTATTCCCTATTTGATGAGCTGTCTAGTCCAAGTCTGGTCCAAAGAACCCTAAGAAGGTATGGCTGCAGGTAACAGCAACTGGACAGCAGATGGAACACCAGGCACACAGGACACCTTTCTTCTCCATTGTGATGAGATGTATTGTTTTTATCATTAAAGAACAGTTACTATTTCTAAATATGCACCTATACATATAAATTTGCATATGCAAATGCTATTCAAGTGGGTGTCTTTTTTTTGTTGTTGTTCCCCTTTTTCGTGATGCATAAGCGGCCACCCGATTTCTTACTGGTAGAGACAAACCTTCTTTCTGATAGTGGAGGTACCTACTAAAAGTACTCGACACCTGAGTTTAAGTCAGCATTTCCAAACCTGGTGCTCTCAAGATGTACGGCCATGCTGGGTAGGGATGATAGAAGTTGTATTCCACACCTCTGGACAGCATCAGGTTGAGAAAGTGCTGGAGGAGAATTGGACACTTTCTGAAGGCTTCAGAAAGCACACTTTCCCCTCCTCTCCTCTGTTTGTGGCCTTAAAGGCTCTCTTAACGCAAGGCTTAAGAGGGCCTTTAAGGCCCCAATTAGCGCAGGGGGCAGAAAAGCATGCTTTCTGGAAGGTCCAGAAATTGTGCATTTCCCCCTCCACACTAACGGCACCATTAGCATGGTGGAGGAAAATGCGCAGTTGCCAAACCCTCCATAAATCACACATTTCCCCTTTACGCGCCAATGGCCATCGCTATCAGCATGGAGGGGGGGGAAAGGAGATACTTGCCAAGGGCTTGTGGGGCTCATGAGCGCTCAGTAGAGGCTTGTGCAGCCTCTCTACACCATAGGGGTGTAGAGAGAGGGCTATCCCAGAAGTACCTAATATACACCCTTGGTGTACAGGGACCAGCCTGGAGCCATCTCAGGCAAAATGCCTGGTGTGGAAAGGGCCCAAGTTCATTCGTTCGAAGTCAGGCCTCATTATACATTTGAGAATTAGGGATATACCAGATTTTAGTTACGAACTGGCTAACTTTGCGTTTCAGTGGCATCTCTTCAAATAAATACCCACCCCAAAAGCTGCCACTGGAAAGGTGTCTCGTATGATGAGAACTAGTGTGGTGTAGTGGTTAGAACGTTGGACTGGGAGTCCATGGAAGCTCACTGGGCGACTTTGGGCCAGTCACAGCCTCTCACAGCATTTTTGTTGTGAGGATAAAATGGAGATGAGGAGGATTATGTATGCCACCTTTTGTTCCTTGGAGGAAAAAAGACTGGATATGAATGCAAGAACTAAAGAAGAGTACATAAAATATTATTCCTACAGCAACTTCCCAGTTGCCATAGAAAAGGGTTTTTTCCTGAGAAGTAAGGTCCATTTTACTCTTCCACTCAGCTTGCTTGTGAAAGAGAACGTTCAATAATATTGTGACAGATGCTTTACTTCTCTGAACTGAGTTTCGATTCCCCTGTTAAGGGGAAACTTCAAAAGCTCAGAATGCATGGGGTTATTTTATATGTTCTCATTTGCACCCATCATTCCTGGGGTCCAGTCTGCCCATGGACACCTCTCTTCACATCCACCCGTTTCCCTGCACCTCCTACTTTATTTTTAACGGGGACACTTGTGTGCAACGAAGCAAGTGCAGCTCTCAGTGACATCTTTCTTTGTGGTTCAAAAGTGTGGGGGGTTGTTGTTGTTTGGGAGCTTAGCTACCAGCTTTGCCTTATACTTACATTCTGGGCAAATTGCTTTCTGGGAAATGAGTTTTTGGCCCTTTCCACACCAGACGTTTCGCCTGAGTTGGCCCACGGCTGCTCTCCATGAGACCAAATAATGCACAGGGAGTCCCAGGGGGCGGGGTGCACGGGCACAGGATTTTTCCGGGTTTACAGACACCTCAAAAATCCCAATTCTTCCACGGTCCCGGGACCGTGGAAGAATGTGCCTGCCCATCCTGGGCGCAGCTGCACTTATTTGCTAGTAAGCGCGGCTGCAAACTGGGTACGGAGCCGCACTGCGTGGTTCTGTGCCCAGTTGGGGAGGGGGTGGCACCTGTTTCGCCACACCCAGGAGGGCAGGGAGGGGGTGGGGCCCCCACGCATGAGTTTTTAATTTTTTAAAAAACATACATTTTCGGAGGTGCGCCTGTGTGCTCTCCGTCTAGGAAAGAAAAAAATGGAAGCCGCGAATTGCGATGACCTGGGAGCAGCCCGGGCTGTCAAACTTCGATGATGTGGCTTCTGTGCACCGATCCCAGAAGTGGCTTCTGGGATCACCCGCTCTGCACCTGCTACCCCGCTATGGTGTGGAAAGGGCCTTTGTGACTGGCCATGCCTACCATCACAGCCATTTTATGAGAGTGCCCACGACACAGTCTCAACATTTCAAATGTGCAAACGGACCCAAAGAGGTTGGGGACTCATTCTTCAATTTACTCTTCTTTGACTTGCATGAATCTTTGATTTGTTGCTCTGTAATTTCTTTATCCCATTAAGATGCTGGTTTGTGCCCTTTAAAAAGGATATAAAGTTTTTTTTTAAAATGAGAGAGTGGGGGGTGAACAGCACTTGAAAAATGGCAAAGAGAATCTCTCAAGAACTGGTGAACTTCAAAGATCATTGCTGAAGTATTCCAGAAGTCTCAAGCTCAGCGTGAGGCAATACATTTTTGCTTTCTTCCTGTGGCTTTTTCCAAGAGACATTCTTATCGTATTGAAGTTCCTGTACAAAAGTGAGACTTGCCCAAGACCTGGCTTTCTGATGTGGAACAGAATGGCTGCTCTTCAAGTCTGGAATAAAAATCGTCATGAGAGGCTGCAGAACAGAAACCCTGAGTCCTTGGAAACTAATAAGCATATAGATTCCTCAACTCAAGGAGAACGTGTTCTGCAGGCAGCAGGTCCCACTTTCAAACACTGGTATCTCCAGGTAGGGCTAGAAAAACTCCTGCCTAAAGCCCTGGACAGCTGCTGCCAGTAAGTGTATGCAATAGTGGGCCAGACAGACCAATGGTCTAACTCAATATAAGGCAGCATCCTTAAAGCATCCTAATGTAGGCTGACCATATGAAAAGGAGGACAGGGCTCATGTAACTTTCACAGTTGTAGAGAAAAGGGAATTTCAGCCAGTGTCATTTGTATGCAATTAGTTCCTGGTGAAATTCCCTCTTCATCACAACAGTTAAAGTTGCAGGGGCCCTGCCTTCTTTTGTATATGGTCACTCTAGTATAGTGCTTGCACCTTTAACTGTTGTGATGAAGAGGGAATTTCACCAGGAACTAATTGCATACAAATGACACTGGCTGAAATTCCCTTTTCTCTACAACTGTTAAAGTTACATGAGCCCTGTCCTCCTTTTCATATAGTCAGCCTACCCTAATGGACTATTTTGGAATGGAGATGCCCATCTAAACATGCATCCCATGGCAAGCAACGGATAGCAGCTGAATTTGGACGTGCATCATATTTATGTCTGCAGTTTCTTAAAGCAAGCATATTCAAGATACTACATGGAGTTTTTGTAGATAGCCAAGCCCATGGAACATAGGAGAGCCAATGTGGTGCAGTGGTTAGAGTGTTGGTCTGGGACTTGGGGAGATCTGGGTTCTAGTCCCCACTCAGCCATGCAACTCACTGAGTGACATTGGGCCAGTCACAGGCTCTCAGCCTAACCTACCTCACAGGTTTGTTGTGAGGATAAAATGGAGAGGAGGAGGACCAATCTGAAGCCCTGCAGATGGTTTGGACTTCAATTCCCATCAGCTTCAGCCAGCATGGCCAGTAATCAGGAACGCTGAGAACTGTATCCCAAAAGATCTGGAGGAGACCTGGTTGGGGGAATGCTGCAGTAGCAGAAGGGCCTTTATACCGGTGGCACCCTGCTATCAGAATTCTCTCCCCAAAGAAGCCTATGCCACCAGCCCCCTTCAAGACTTTAGGAATCAAACTGAGGCATTCCTATGGCCTCTGGCATTTTGGGGGACTCATTTTCCTGCCTCTCCCTGCAGCTTTTATGATGATTCATGAAATTTTAAAGTATATTATATTGATTTATTTTGCAGCATATTCTTCTTTGTACTTTTGAATTAGATTGCTTTTAAAGATTTTTTTTATTGTACGTGGACCTGTGAACCATCTGGGTGGAAAGATGGGATATACATAAGTTAAACCAAACAACCACAAAAACAAAATCATGTGCATTGGGGAATATTTTAGCTGCATTATTTGGAATTGTCAATTATATATTAACTAGCAAAATACCCAGCATCATCCTGGTGTGTGTGTGTGTATGTGTACATATATCAGTGGAGGCTGGTGACTCCTATTTCAGTGGGGCTGGGATTTTCTGCATGGCCAAAAAAAGAGGACAGAAGAGGCCATGGATTTACATAAAATGTGCATATGCTAATTCAAGTGCATAGAAGTACATTTAGAATAATAATTTTAGTAGAAATACGATACATCTTGCCATGTTACAGTTGTAAAGTTGTGCAAATCGTGATTTCCATAAAAGCTGAATAGGATGTGGCTGCAAAAAAAGCCAATGCAATTTTGGGCTGCATTAATAGAAGTATAGCTTCCAAATCATGCGAAGTACTGGTTCCCCTCTATTTGGCATTGGTTAGGCCTCATCTTGAGTATTTTGGCCAGTTCTGGGCACCACACTTCAAGAAGGATGCAGACAAGGTGCAGCGTGTTCAGAGGAGGGCAATGAGGATGATCAGGGGTCTAGAAACAAAGCCCTGTGAGGAGAGACTGAAAGAACTGGGCATGTTTAGGCTGGAGAAGAGAAGATTGAGGGGAGACATGATAGCACTCTTCAAGGACTTGAAAGGTTATCACACAGAGGAGGGCCAGGATCTCGTCTCGATCAACCCAGAGTGCAGGACACGGAATAATGGGCTCAAGTTAGAGGAAGCCAGATTCCAGCTGGACATCAGGAAAAACTTCCTGACTGTTAGAGCAATACGACAATGGAACCAATGACCTAGGGAGGTGGTGGGCTCTCCCACACTAGAGGCCTTCAAGAGGCAGCTGGACAACAATCTGTCAGGGATGCTTTAAGGTGGATTCCTGCATTGAGCAGGGGGTTGGACTCAATGGCCTTACAGGACTCTTCCAACTCTACTATTCTATGATACCCACCTGTGATTCTGCACAAAACTGCGGCTTGAGGTTAAAAGAAAATGTTGCAAGCTCCCACCAGGTGGCCACAGACCATCTCATGGTGTTCCCCACATGCATGCCAGGGTCGGGCAACTGGCAGGAGTCCAGTAAGTAAAGTGCGAACAGGATGTAGTAAATCCTGAACCTTGAAGCTGATTCTGACTCTAGTGTGTATCAGATTGTGAGCTTGGGTTTGTTTTCTGCATGAAAATACATGCATACGTTTATGCACATTTTCCCAATTATACACATCAACTGGGCGCATTTTTGAAGCATATGCATTTTTTCAAATGTACGATTTTTGTTCTGCATCGCAAACTTGGAAATGCACAGGCTTCAACCACAGATTGCGTTGGGGTCCAGGGGATGCGATCTGGGTAAATTCTGGTCCAAAATGAAATGAAATGCTCACATATCCCTATTTCCACGGCAGGCTGGCTTGATTTCTGGTTATGTTTTTCATTTATAAACTAAATGTTGTGGACACGCTTCCAAATGGACTTTTGAAATCGATAGTATTGCTTTGTATGCTGTGCAATAAAAGGAGGCTACGGGTTTTCTGGATAGCTCATGCATTCAGATGCTGCATTTGCCAATTTGTCCAAGGGAGCCAGGAAGTTGCTCAGACCTCCTGAAGAGAAGGGCGGTGGGTGTGGGGAGGAGGAGTTGGGGCAAATTCAGGGGGGGTGGCGCAGATGGCACCCCTTGCATGAGAGGACATTTGTCCCCTCCTGGGCAGCCTCAACACCCCCTGACCTTTCTTCCACCTGTCAAAATCATGTCATCAAGATTCTGCAGGGCCCCTGGGTGCTTTCTGAGCAAATTCTTACTTCCAGACTGCCACTTACTTTTCTTCAGCTTGTTAGTTTTTCCTGGGATGTGTCTCTAGGCATCTGCAGAAGTACAATTTGTCAGACGCCAGTTGCTGCCAAGCAATGAATTTGTTCATCTATTTGATCTGTTTACAAGAGACCTTCCCATGTGCTTGACATATTCACAAGAGAGCTGCAATAGGCATTTCCCGAATCTGCACCAGGAGGCCACGCCATCCTGCAGTGCGCATTTCACATTTTTACATTCTTAGAATTAACACATCCACCATTTTGAAGCTTGGGATAGCCAGAATTTGGTTAATTACCCCATGGAGGCTGGTTCAGTGATGGGAAGACCCAGTGGAGCCTGAACAGTCTCCTGAGCTCTTTGGTGAGGCTCACAGCAACAATAAGGTGACCATATGGAAAGGAGGACAAGGCTCCTGTGTCTTTAACAGTTGTATTGAAAAGGGAAGTTCAGCAGGTGTCATTTGTATGTATGCAGCACCTGGTGAAATTCCCTCTTCATCACAACAGTTTAAGCTGCCGGAGCCTTGCCCTCTTCTGTATTTGGTCACTCTAGTATAGCTCCTGTTGCTTTAACTGTTGTGATGAAGAGGGAATTTCACCAGGTGCTGCATGCATACAAATGGCACCTGCTGAAATTCCCTTTTCTATACCACTGTTAAAAATACAGGAGCCCTGTTCTCCTTTCCATAGGGTCACCCTAAGTAATAACATTGTAAATTAAGGCCATCTGTCAAGTGGGTTGGGGATAATAGAGAAGTCCAGCTGAAGGCCCCATGTCTTAAGGTAGGCCTCTGTTGCCCTCCAGATGTTCTCAATTACTACTCCCAGAAGCCCCAGCCAGCATAGTCAATGGTCAGGTATTATGGGTGTTGTAGTCTAGCTTCCTACCCATGCTGTAGGCAGCAGAAATTAACCACTGCTATCTCTCACCATCCCTATTTACCTTAATCACAGCTTTGGGAGGATACTATCAGTGTAAGAGGGTCATGCCGAAACATATGGCTGTATGGCCATAAGTCAGGAGTGGGGAGCCTATGGCCCTTCAGATGCTGTTATATTCCAATTCCCTTCAGCCCCGGCCAGCATGACGATGGGTGTTTTGAAGAATCTCAAGCTCCTCACCTCTGTCCAAAGAGCAGCCTCACAATAGGAGGTGATCTGGGACAACAGCAGCAATTGCAGCAGCCATAGGATTTCTCTCTCCCTCCAATGATGGGAAGTAGCCAATGTCAGTGCCATTTCGCAAGCGGGACCCACCACTTGTGCAACGGGGATTTAGCTATGGATGGGCAAATGAACGATGTTCACAATTACCAGGATTCTCCGAACATCGTCCCACCGCTCACGTCGTGGCCCGATTCCCGTTTACGATTGCTGTCGCTCTGCGCGAACAGGAATCTTGCACAAATCGGCAAAAATGGGAAGGTTTGTGCAGGTTTCCCCAAATTTACACAATTTTCCTCCATAGATTAAAGTGGGGCTGATTCAGGCCACATTGGAAATTTGCGCCAATCAAATTTGGAATCAGGAACAAGATGAATGTGAGCGTGTGTTCAACCCTTTGCAAATATCTCTGGCAGACACATGCTTGCAGGAAAAGGAACATTGGGAATGATAGTGACATGTTCATTTTCTGCAGTGGATGGAGGAAATCCCCCCCCCCCCGAAAGAGTACTTCTTACTGCAGGGGAGGGCTCAAGGGTTTCTGATTGACAGTAGGATGTATCACACTACCCCATTCATTCTGCCTTCCATGTAAATTCCCTGTTACTAAGTAATAACGTTTAAGCCTGTGGTTCTGGAGCTTTTGAGGGGTGTTTTTTTTCTTGTTGTTTTGTCTCTTTCTCTGTGGTCCTTTCTACACCTCAGGGCCTCCATGATCCTCCCCCAGCATCTAGACGGCCGCATGACATCCCGAAAGGAAAGAGGGATGTCACGGCTGCCATTTTTTAAAAAGAAGAGGAGCTGGTCATGCAATTGCAATCCAGAGCAAAAGTGAGTGTAACCCCCCCCCCGCCCCAACCCCTCGCCATCGCAGGGATGGTAGAATTGCTTCCCCCCCCCCCATGGGCACGGAGCCTCCCCGTACAGCTCCGTGCCCACTTTGAAGGCCGCGCTATTGGCAAGGAGGCGGGAGCGGTGGTTACACCTCCCGCTGTCCTCAGGATGGTCCTGGGACCACAGGAAAAATCAGGAGGGTTCGTCCCTGCCTGCCTCTGGGATCCCCTGTGCATTGTTTGGACGCACAGGGATGACTCAGAGATGACCCAGGGGAAAAACCATGGTGTAGATATGGCCTGTGGCACCTCCACCCAGAAGTGCGCATCAAGCTCAACTTGCATCATCTGGCAAACAAGATGGTCTTCTATCGATTCAGACTGGGTTTACGAATCCGGGACATTCTCCTGAAATATATGGGGCTCAAACCGAAGACCTTTCCAGAGGGTTGCGTCTCAGAAGTGTTTTTCAAAAGTCGATTTTGTCAGAAATATTGAGCATTCAAGAACTCAAGCTAGGCCCCAGGGCCGACCTTTGGCCTCCTACTGTGCACCAGCGATAATATGTAGGTCAACGTCTCAGAGTCACGAAGCTCTTCTGCCTCTCCTTGGCGGCTTGGAGAGCAGCCATAGCCTTGAGCAAACCAGAGTCGATAATTCTTTGGTTTGCTTTAGCGAAACGGAGACCTCGCAAACAAAAGGAGGGGAATCAATGAGTTCCCACGTGCGCTGTGCAGAGCTTCAGAATAACGTTCTAAGGTTACCCTGGGCCCTGCTGGAAGCGGAAAAGAAATGCCGATACTTCTGCTGCAGGCACATATTGAGCAAGAGGAATATCGCACCCTGGGAATGGCTATGCCCTTGTCCGTCCTTCAAGTCATTTTTCAAATGTAGGCCTCCAAAACTGTGGGTTCGCCGCTGATAGGAATGCAGCACACCTTCTGTATGCAGCGGATGAAGAGAAATAGTTTTAGACTCCAGACTTAACGGAGAAGCTCTTTAGATGGTTAAAAAAATGAAAAAAAGAAAGGTGTATTACATCACAGATCAGTGGAGGCTGGTGGCTCTGATGACACAGGGATGGTGAATCCACTCGAAGGCCCTTTCTACACCTAAGGGTGTAGAGGGAGGCAGGTGGGAGGGTCGTGGACTTACCGGCTTCTGCGATCCTCCCTGAGCATCCAAACGAATGAGCACTTGCACATGTGTGCAACTGCACCAATCTGCATTAACTACCCCACATTAGCCCTAGTCTGTATTAACTAATCCACATTAACACTAATCTGCATTAGTTCATGTGAATTTGTGCTAATCTCCCCCACAATGAAAAAAAAGGAAAATGCACAAATGCCTGCAAAATCTGCATTTTCAAGCTTTAGCCTATGGGATAAAAATGTGCATTTTGGTTGGCACATTTGCATACATTTCTCATTAAAATAATAAAAAAAGAAAAATCAAGGTCCATGAATCTGCAGAATCCACTTGACTCAGAAAAAGCCAGCCTGCTGCAGAGTCATAGAATCCTGATCTCATTTGAATCCCTTGTGGATTTCTCTGACATCCCTAGAACTAGGCTGACCGTATGAAAAGGAGGACAGGGCCCATGTAACTTTAACAGTTGTAGAGAAAAGGGAGTTTCAGCCAGTGTCATTTGTATGCAATTAGTTCCTGGTGAAATTCCCTCTTCATTACAACAGTTAAAGCTGCAGGGGCCCTGCCCTCTTTTGCATCTGGTCATTCTAGTATAGTGCCTGCAACTTTAATTGTTGTAATGAAGAGGAGATTTCACCAGGTACTAATTTCATACAAATGACTCCGGCTGAAATTCCCTTTTCTCTGCAACTGTTAAAGTTACATGAGCCCTGTCCTCCTTTTCATATGGTCAGCCTAGATAAGGTATAATGAAGAAGTTTTCTTTGATCTTTGTTTTGCTTCAGAATTTTATCAACTACTAATTAGTTAAGATGCTAAGATGTACAAATATACCTGCTTTTTGCACGGCCAGTTGAGAAGCTCTTTGTCTGTAAGACCCTCTCCACGCAGCTGCACTGCGCTCAATAAAACAGAGTTGCCTTACAACCAAAGTGGATTTTTATCCTTGATATGCCCAACTCACTCTGCCTAATGGTAGGGCTGCCCCCGACATGAACTCTGGCATTCCCCAACCCCTAGAAATTTAGCATTAGAGCCAAAGAGAAATGAGGTCTGCGTCTTCCTTTAGCCCGGCAGGAGAAAGCGGCTGCACAAAACAAAGCCCGGCATTGTTTACTGAGTTCTTCTCCTTTGCCTTTGATCAACTATACATGCCGCCTCAGGATATACTCCGTACAGTTTTGTGTTCGCCTTTTGGGGCTGCCGTCTCATCTTAGCAGTTCTTTTCCAGGTTCAGAGAGATTCAGCGGGGGCTTCCCTTCAGTCACCGTAGCAATTGGGCTCCTCAAAGGCCTTGTTCTCGCCTGTACTCCCAGCCCCAGAGGTAACTCTTCCAGCTGCCTCCCCGCCCCACCGCCTTTACCAAGACTCGCTGTCTCCCCTGCAGCTGAAAAGCAAACAGCTCTCTAATGGGATTCTCAGCAGCCATGTTTCAGCATGGGAAAGAGGGGCTGAAACCGTCTCAGACAGCTTCATCGAGTCCAGTCAGAAGTGTCCAGGTTTGGCCCTCGGTAAGGAAAGCAAACCCCCAGCTGCGAGTTTGACTGAAGCCAGTAAATCTTGGGCACAATCAAATGAGGAGGCCAAAATGAGAAAAACTAAATAATAATAATAATAATAATAATAATAATAATAGGGCTGTACATGGCGTTACTGATCCTGGCTGGACGATCTCACCTGCACCGGCTTCAATGGGCACTCGCAGAACCATCGGCCACCCCTGCTCAGGGCATTATGCAAGCTTCTAGATGGCCTGGTGAACACCTGATGAAACCACACTGTCGCTCGCCCTCGAAGCAAGCTGCCATTGTGCGCAACAGTAGCATCCATATTTTTACTATTGCTTAACTGGTGGCCATAAAGGGGCCATTTACCCAATATTAAATATACGGAACTTCCAGAGCCACCATTTTGCACACAAAGGTGGCTGCCAGAGTCCCCCTTGCCACCTGTTAACGTAGGGTGACCCTATGGAAAGGAGGACTGGGCTCCTGTAACTTTAACAGTTGCATAGAAAAGGGAATTTCAGCAGGTGTCATTTGTACGCATGCAGCACCTGTTGAAATTCCCTCTTCATCACAACAGTGCTGCAGGAGCCCTGCCCTCTTTTGTATCTGGTCACTCTAGTATAGCTCCTGCAGCTTTAACTGTCGTGATGAAGAGGGAATTTCACCAGGTGCTGCATGTATATGAATGACACCTGCTGAAATTTCCCTTTCAATACAACTGTTAAAGACTCAGGAGCCCTGTCCTCTTTTCCATATGGTCACCCTCTTCTCTTCTCTTGTCATGCTTCTGGACTTCCCAAAAGCACCTGATCAGCTAGTTCGCCTATCCAGCAGCTTCTTCTGCTCTTAAATTCTGAAATAAAAAATGCTGAATTCTGTGACCTGCACAAATCATGCAAATCAAGACATTTATATGCATTAATGTGTTTGGAATAATTTATTCAGCTCTGCTGCTCAATGGAGAAGGGAAACAGCTGTGCATTAGTTTTAAGCTTTTATATTGTTTTACGCTGTACTGTGAGGTTTAAATTTTTGTGAACCACCCAGAGAGATTCGGCTACTGGGCGGTATGCCTTTTTCCCTCTTGCAAGGCATCCTAGGCGCCTTATATAGTTTTCTTCCTCTCCATTTTATCCTCACAACGACCTTGTGAGGTAAGCTGTGCTGAGTGATTAACCCAAAGTCACCCAATTGAGCTGCGTGGCCAATTGGGACTAGAACCTGCATCTCCAGGCTCCCAGTCCAATTTATTTATTTATTTATTTATTTATTGAATTTTTATATTGCCCAATAGCCGAAGCTTTCTGGACGGTTTACAAAAATTGAAACCATGACAATTATTCAAAATATAAAACAACAACAGTATAAAAACGTAGCATAAAAATACTACCTCGCTGTCTTCGCGTGGGCTGCAATCCAATGACCCTGTTCAGAAGACACACTAAATCATGGTGGTTAAGCATTTTGAGCTTAACATTATGGCTTAGCATGTCATGTGAACCATTCATAACCCTGGTGACTGCATAACCACGGTTTAAACATGCCCACTAACCATTTGCTGCAAAAGGGCTGACCGTAGCATAGCGTGATGTCTGAACAGGCCCTTTGTAAACGTACCTGGGAGAATGCCCCGCTGAACAAAATGGATTTAACTTCCCAGTAAACATAGGCAGTCTGCAAATCTGTATTTCACTTGCTAACCTGACACAGATTATCATCGCGGACATTTGTCTTCAGGGGAATGAAATTTATCTTAATTTCAATTCAGGAATTTGCATCTGTTAGTAATTGCTATCAATTTGCCTCAACTGAACCAAAGCCGTTTTAATTCTTCTTCTTTGTCTGAATTTAATTTGAAAGCCTTTTCTCTTGGGATCCGAAGGATATAAGTGTGTGAAATAGCTTTGATTGTCTCCCTCCTCTTCTCCAGGGCTGGCACACTGACTGAAAGCTAACCTAGTTTTTATCTTACCACCTACAGTGTCCGCATGTCAAAAAAGGAAAAAAGCAAACGTATCACCAAAAATGAGAACAAAAGAAGACAGAGACTTGTACATGCTAATTTATATGCATAGATGCACATTTAGAAATAATTACTATAATTTACATAGACATACAATACAGCTCATCATAGTGAAGAAGGCTGGGGCAGGTGATCCCTGTGGCTGCCCATTCAATCTGCTGTCCAGGTGCTGTGATGGGCAAATTCAATCCCCCTGCTCTCTCTCTGTCTTTGTGGTTCTTTGTCTTGAAACGGGACTTGGCATGGACTGATTTGGAAAAAGATGGCATCTTCAAATAGAATGAGGGTATGGGAACTTGTGGCCTTCTGGGCATTGATGAACCTTACCCTTGGGGATATCTATCACTGGGAAATCTGTTTCTTTTGGGACTTGATGGAGTTTTGTGGCATGTCTGACTCGGTTTGCATTAGTGGGCTGAGCCATGGCTTTCCCCCCAAACTCCAGGAATTTTATGCAATTTCTGTATATGTGTGTATGTGTGTGTGTTGAGCTGTAATTTGCACAGATAGAGATTTGCGTAAATTGCAGAAATGGCACAAATTTGTCCCAGATTCAGCTGTAATTTGCGCAAATTTAACAATACGAAAATCCACAAACTGGCCCAACTCACTGCAGAGTCGGGCTCCACAGCGGAAAATGAAGTGACATGTGGGGGATTGAACCAAGGAAAGCCTACTGAGATTCACTCCGCAAATAGATTCCTCTGACATGCCTACTTTCCATTGACCAAGCTGGCTGGGGCTGATGGGGACAGAAGTCCAAAAACTTTGGGAGGGGAACATAGGCTCCCCAGACCTGAAATAGTCGGTCCATAGCCTGTGATAGTTTCCCAGGCCCAGAGAAGAGATCCTAAAGGTGTGGATTTATTGGTGCAAGGATCTATCTCCCACCTTGCTTAGGCGGATGTGCATAAACCCCACACTTCTGTGCTGAGCAAGGCCCAAATGACAGTGTAAACGGCTTCCCACTGTGGGTCAGGTTGGGACTGTGAGGCTCATGGCCCATGTCTGGAATCTAGTCTAGCAATTCTCAGGCTCAGAAATCTGGTAGGCCTACTCACCAAGCCCAGCCATGTTGAGACGTCTGGAGCAGCTCTACCAGTGGAGGCTGGTGGCTCCAATTCAGTGGGGTGATGTAGGTGCTCCAAGTTTCAGTGAGAACTGAGAAGCACTTTGGACGGCTCCTTTAGAATTCTGACTGAAACCCAGAGTGGATTTACCACCCCACTGACGTCGGAGCCACCAGCCTCCACTGAGCCCTCCCGCCCCAACATTTCACAGATTAAAAAAAAAGGAGTACTCCCTTGCATGATTGGGTGGAGATAGGGGCAGCATCTTGCAGCCTGGCAGTGTGGCCTGAAAAGGAGGACACCTGAAGGGTGTGGTTTTCAACAGGAACAAAGGTCTGAGAAATTTGGCAGTCCCAGTTAAGGGAACAGCCATATGGATTCTGTAGGCCTCTTGTTCCATCTGCCCAGTGACACCTGAGGGAGGCCCGGTTCCCACTTCTACAAACCATTGATCTTTCTTCCCTCTCCACTGCTGTTGTGTTTTTACAGCTGCCAGGAGGTCACCCACAAGCCTCTTTGTCGACTCGGAATCCCCCAGCAGCCTCCGGGTCCGCTGGGATCCCCCCGAAGGAGCTGTCCAGCACTACAAACTCATCTACGCTCCAGAAAGTGGTAACAAGCACCAGGAAATGGTATGATTTGGTGGGAGCTGCAAGACAGGCAAAAGGAAGGACTTTTGAGCAGAGTTAAATGGTGGCATTTGCTCCCATAAGATGGAATGACGGCCAGCGACGTGGGCGGCTTTAAAAGGGGATTGGACAAATTCATGGAAGAGAAGGCTACCAATGGCTGTCTATTACCTCCACTGTCGAAGGAGGCATGCCTCTTAATACCTGCTGCTGGGGAACATGGGTTGGAGGGTGCTATTGCACTCCTGTGCTGCTTGTGGGTTACAACAGGCAGCCGGTTGGCCACTGTGGGAACACAATGTGGAATTAGATGCGCCTTTTGTCTAATCCAACATGGCTTTCCTTAAGATTTTTGCAGGGACAGAGCCTTGGAGGACTTTGGTGGTCTTGGGTCCTTTCTCTTGACCCCTTTAGTAAAATGAGAAAACCCTGTCGCAGGATTTTTGGGTGGTTTCTTAATTAATTTATAACTCAACCAATCCTACAAGTCTCAGGGCAGCTTGTGATCATTAAACTCATACAGTTCTGCAATAAAACAAACAAACAAACAAACAAACAAACATAACGTGAATTCAATCACATTTCTTTCAGAGCCAGAAATCTAACATGAATTAAACACGGTTGAAGTCCAGAGTAAAAGAAACATTTTGCAAAGCTTGCTAAGATCTGTTCGTGCAGAAGGGCCTCCCTTGATAGCACATTCAACAGCAAGCCAATGTGGAGTACTGGATGTTATTTATTTTCTTCTCTTTCTCAAGGTCGCTCAGGGCAGTGAATAGGGTTTCCACCCCCACCACCTATTTTCTCCTCATAACAACGCTATAAGATTGGTTATTCCGAGCGACAGGAGCGCCATCACACAGGGGGAAATGACATTTGCTTACCGTCGCTTCTCCGCCTGCCATTTGTCCCCCATTGCTTCCTCTTTTGAAAGAGGATGTAAATAACATGCTCATGGCCCATTCAGTGAGCCGTTTTGATCCCGCTGCTTCTCCTGCACACAGCAGGAGATAGCGGCAACTTCCGTCTTTAAAAAATATGTCGGACTTACTGGGTGTTTGTTTGTTTTTGTCACGTGAAGAGGGCTAGAAGAGGCGGGAGGCACGTGGGACCCAGACGATGTTGTGAGAGGGACCTGTGAAAATCTGTGAGTGTTCAGTAACTAGCTTGCAATAAAACGCTCATCTGATGGAACTCTAGGTCGCCCCAGTGAGCTTCATGGCTTTGGGGAGATTTAAACATGTGCCTTCCCATCCCAAGTTTTACATTCTACCTACCATGCTGGCTCACCCTGGATTGGGGATTAGGCTTCAACCAATGAGATTCAAATTCTAGCTAAGCTGTGAAGCACACTGGGTGACTTTGAGCCAATCACTCTTTCTCAGCTTGAATTCGTTCACAGTGTTGTTTACAGAGGAGGCTGTTTGGCTTTGATGTCAGTGGGGCAGTGAATCCACTCCAGATTTCAGACAGAACCAATCGGAATTCTAAAGGAGATATCCAAGGTGCTTTGCACCTGACATAATTCCTTTAGAGTTCTGGCTGGTTCTGACTGAAACCCGGAGCGGATTCACTGCCCCACTGACATTGGATCCACCAGCCTCCACTGGGTTGTGATGTGGTTAGGATAGCCAATGCACATGGCCCTGAGTAGGGTGACCAGATAAATTCCAGGTCAGGGCTCATGTCACTTTAACAGTTGTAGAGAAAAGGGAATTTCAGCCAGTGTCATTTGTATGCAATTTGTTCCTGGTGAAATTCCCTCTTCATCACAACAGTTAAAGCTGCAGGAGCCCTGCCTTCTTTTGTATATGGTCACTCTAGTATAGTGCCTGCAACTTTAACTGTTGTGATGAAGAGGGAATTTCACCAGGGACTAATTGCATACAAATGACACTGGCTGAAATTCCCTTTTCTCTACAACTGTTAAAGTTACATGAGCCATGACCTGGAGTTTATCTGGTCAGCCTAGCCCTGAGCAACCCTGACAAGCGGCGAGATATAAATGTAATAAAGGGCAGGAATAATAAAGGTTTTTAAGTGCTTTGCCATTTAAAAGCTCTATTGCAATTATGCATAGCTTCCGTTAGTTTTCAGTCCAGCTAGCAATAATTGGAGAATTAATATTTGCCAGGTCAAACATTAGTGTGTGTGTGTGTGTGTGTGTGTTAGGCTGACCAGATAAAATCCAGGTCAGGGCTCATGTAGCTTTAACACTGTTACATGAGCCCTGACCTGGATTTTATCTGGTCATCCTAGTGTGTGTGTGTATTTCATAGCACCAAATTTTGCATCATCCAAATGAGTCCTAAAAAGGGTATCTTGCCAGGTCATGAAAAGTACATCATCTTCTTTCTGCAGATAACTGTTTCTGGTCGGAGCAGATCTGTCACCCTTCACTCACTTCTCCCAAACAGATTGTATACAGTGACAGTTTCTGCGGTCTACGCTACAGGAGAGAGTGACCCGGTTTCTGCTGTCGGCAATACAGGTAAATGGCAAATCAATAAACTGGGCAAAAAAAGGAGAGAAACAGGTTCTCAGAATGCTGAGATACTTTATTTTCAAGCCCAACATGTTTTGGCCTATGTTGTTTTTTTAAGGCCTTCTTCAGGGGGTTAATAAGAGATGTCTGCAGAACTCTTCACAGGATGATAGTCTCCGATGATAGTCGCCTATGGTGCCAGTGGATATCGTAGGAGACTATCATCCTGTGAAGAGTTTTCTGCAGACATCTGTTACCAACCCCCTGAAGAAGGCCTTAAAAAAACAACATGGGCCGAAACAGGTTGGGCATGAACAATAAAGTATCTCAGCATTCTGAGAACCTGCTTCTCTCCTTTTTTTTACCCTGAGTGGATGCTCCCCTCCTTTCGGTTTTTCAAATCAATAAACTGCTCATCTTTTGCAGATCCTCTTATCCACTGATAGCCTCAATTATTTTTCTTTTTCTTTGAAGAGTTACACATTTGCCGTGCGTACCCAAACTGTGAG
Source organism: Anniella stebbinsi (assembly GCA_029215795.1). NCBI lineage: Eukaryota > Metazoa > Chordata > Lepidosauria > Squamata > Anniellidae > Anniella > Anniella stebbinsi. The sequence continues at coordinate 9,409,426 of JARDYH010000004.1, read as the reverse complement.
TTACAAGAGATGTCAAGGGTCAGACACCAAGACAGATCAGACCAAAGTGACTCTTGTGTGAAGTTGGGGACAAACTAGACAATATGAGGGGCAGTGTGGTGTAGGGGTTAGAGCATTGGACTGAGACTTGGGAGATCTGGGTTCTAGTCTCCCACTCTGCCATGTAGCTCTCTGGGTGATTTTGGGCCAGTCACTGAGCCTCAGCCTAATCTACTGAACAGGGTTGTTGTGAGGATAAAAATAGAGAGGCGGAGGACTATATAATTTCCCAGACACATCCCTAGAATAGGTGGGGGGCTGCCCATGAGAGGGAGTCTGGTTTTTTTTTGCAGGGAGGGGAGAAGCTCCCAAGTTAGGGGGAGGGGAAGAATACACACACAATATCACTATCTCCCACTCTGCCAGCTTAAGTCCAGCAGGGCGGATAAGGCAATTTCTCTGCCTCGGATTCTCTGCCTTCTGCCCCATAGGATTGTCCTGTAAGCGCATTTTCCACCTTCATCCCCCTGTTTCCCTTTCTGCAGATGGGATTCAAGTGGGTTTTTGGGTGCAATCCCAAATTCTTTTACTAGCGAGCAAGCTCCATTCAACATCACGGGAATTACTTCTGACTAAATATGCGTAGGATCGACTTACGTGTTTGGTTTGGTTTTCTACAGGGGTAGGAAACTTTGGTGGGTTGGGAGGCTGCACTGGCCATCCCAGAACCCACTATGGGCCATGCCTCTCCCCTGCCGCCACTGCCAGGAGTGGCAGTACGGCTGTCTTCCCAGCGAATCTGGGAAACAAGTCATGTGATCCCCCCATGTGCCCTTTTCCCAGAGGAATCCCCATTTCTGCAGAGGAGCAGGGCACGTGAGAACCACTTGCCCTGTTTCTCTGCAGAATCACGCACTCCCAGTCCACCGAACAACTCTTTGGCAGATTGACAGGAGTGTGATTCTGCTGGAAAACGAGGCGCATGCCTTCCCCTTCCATGCTTCTGGTATCCCAATAGTATCGCTCCAAGTCTGGTGATGCAGCGGCATTGTAGACATAGTAAAGGACCCAGCCGGGGCCATGAAAACCCCCTTGATCTACCAGCCTTTGAGGAGCTGTATTTGTACAATCTTATATTATGTTTCTTGCAGCTTCTCTCTCGGCCAGACTGCCCACGATGAGAGAATCTGCTCCCTTCAAAGCTGAGGGTAAGACTCCTGTGATGATTTTCTCTGCCTCTCCATGGCTGCGTTACTGCTTGGCATGCACAAACACCCGGGAACCGTCTCAGGAATCGGAAATTCTTCCTCCAAAATCGAGCACCCATGTTTTGATTGCTGTATTTTCCTTCTCAGTCTCAGCACAATTTAGCAGACGCTTTTGAGAAGCAATTGTTTCTTTCACCCCGTCTCCCAAGGTGAAAGAAATGCAAATTCACAAGGCGTGGAGTCCTTTGCAACAAACGTCTGAGGTTTTTCAGCGAGTGGATGTAATATTTCCGTGCCGTTGGCAGAATAGAAAGCCATGAATGTATTTCAAAAACCCTTTCAATTAAATCCCTCGCCACCTACTTGCAAACTGTGTTATTAATGTAAGCGAGTTTGTTACGGGTGGCTCCTCAAATGACTGGCTATAAAGTACATTATGGAGACGATTCATAGCAAATGTTGAGCCAGCCGGGCTATAAAAACCTGTTGGGGACTAAATTGTAAAACAGAGTTATTATGAAAAAGTGGGGTATCGGGGTGGGTGTGTTGAGGCTCTATCAGAGACTGCAGTGGTTTGAGATGGATGTTTATGAGGGAAATGAAGGAAAGAAAGGAAACCAGAATTAGCAGCAATTAAAGGAACAAAGTGGGCCAAGCCATGCCATCACAATTTTGGCCCTTCCTCAGAACTGGCTTACTCAGAGGACATGGCAGCAGGCAGGTGCTTGGTGAATCTATTTGCAAGACCAGGAGACAATCTACAGGATGTTATTTTTTTTTTACCAGTATTGCAACATCTGGCTCACTCGCATGGCACATGCCATATTCCCCAACGACATATTTCTCCCTCAATATTCAATTTTTTTCCATATCACTTATATGACATAAACACACACTGATGATTGAATTTATGCTCATTCCTGAGCTGCATGTGTTCCAATCTGGCTGTATTAGAATTCTTACTGGTGGTCGTGGCTTCAAAGCTGCAGAACCTGCTTTGCAACATTTTCTCCGCTTTCAGTTTTGACCTCAGTTGGATGGAGGGGATTTGCGAGAAAGAAATCTGTGGCGTTTTTTGAGGCTAATTTTCATTGTCCAGCTACGCAGCTGGGTAACTGCGAAGAACCACACAATCTGTTATTTTAATCGCTGTGTGTCGTGACTCCCTATCCTCTTGCGTTCATTGAAGTCAATAAAGAGGTCTCTTAGGAAAGCAATCAACCTTTATTTAGGCAAATGACCCCTTCCTTCAGCTGAAGGGAGTTTAAAAGTAGAAAGCGTTTTGCCCCAAGGCGGAATTTAGCTTAAGCAAACAAAACAGTTGATCCATTCAAGAGAAAGAGAGAGTCACTCCGTAGACGGATCCAAACCAAGCCTTTTCTGAGCCCCCAATCTTTCCAAGCGCTGCCTTCTGACCTCTCTGGTCTGCGCGCGCTTTTCCCTCCTATGGAATTTGGCATCTCTGAGGTTGCTCACACCCTCCCCTTCTGACGAGGAGGGCAGCTTCTCAGCCTGAGGTTTATTGACATCACCAGAGATAAGTGCTGCGAACTGTTCATTCACAGCTGGGAAAGAGCCCACGGGAATTAACCCTTCCCCTTCTGGTATGGATTGGAATGTCTGTTCGAATTCAGAATCAGATTCTGAATTGATGTCTGACATCTCATCACCCTGCGCAAGGGGAGGGGGATTAGACACAACACTGTGACCCTGCGCAGCTGCGGAGGTGTGCATGCATTTCCCAGGCATTTCACAAAAGGAACCTGACGCAGCACCAAGACTTCTCTCAATTGCAGAAGCGTACAAAGTCGTGCGACATGTGCTCACTCCATAAACACACCTGACAAGGTACACATGGGCTTTCCAACTCCTCCTACTTCCCCCATGATGGCAACGCTTTGCCTTGGCCTGTGGTACCTGGTTGTCTTATAAACTAGGATTGTGAAAGCCTCAGCCTCGGAAATGGCAAACCCTCCTCTCCTTATCCTGCAGGGGGCCGGTGCCAAGGGTTGGCATAGCCTGGCATGTGCCAAGGCCCACACTCCAGCATGGGGGGCATGAAAAATAGCTCCTTGGACCTGCTCCTCCTCTTCATCGTTGCAACCTGTTTGTTTGCCTGCCTCTCACTCTGGTCCAGACAACAGTAAGGAGGAGGAGGAGGAGGAGGAGGAGATGCTACCACCTATATGCTCCCTGGCTCTCTGCTGGACAAGTAGGGAGGAAGTAGCAAGCAAGCATGAGGAAGAGGAGGAGAAGCAGTAGCAACTGGTGACGAGAAGGCAGATTCACTGATGGAGGGGGGCACTGAGAGTATTTGCCCTAGCCCCCATCCCCAAAACCCTGACACTGATTGTTTGTGTAGTCAGGAACTCTGGTTCTGCCAGGTTCCCATTCTCAGGCAGAGGAATGTGTCTCTTACTACTCTGTAAAGCTCCATATACATCGATAGTGTAGCAGCAGCGGCGGCAGCAGCAGGAGTAGCAATACCCATCATCATCATCATCATCATCGTCATCATCATCCTTAAGCAGACGCTCAGAAAGACCTTTACAAAACAGGACATCCTCTTGAGCGCCCTTGCTTTTCAGGGGCATCTCTGATCTTACCGTCAAACACTCCATTGTTTCCACAGCTTTCAACTTGTCCCTTCTGCTAGTGCAGAAGCAAATAACTGCAGCATGTCGGATTTTGAAAGAGTTATTATTATTATTATTGTTATTATTATTATTATTATTATTCACTCAACCCATTGAAACGAGCACTTTATAAGTCTTCACCAAAGAGCCTTTGATTCTTCCTTTCTTATCTCTGATTTGTATGAGCGGCAGTTCCCGATTCTTGATTCTCCGGCTCAAAGGATGAGAGAGGCTTTAACAGGGGATTTCCTGTAGAAGGTGAACTGCAGACATATGCCAAAGTGTTTATATTTTGTGCAAAACAACTCACTTCACCTTCCGCAGTGCATTTGACATAATGGGCATGAGAAAAAAGGAATGCCATTCCCAGTTATAATTAATAAAACACACCAGCACAATGACCCAATGGAGTTGTTGTTCTGGCTGCATTTCTTTGTGGGTGAACAATGGATTTGCCTTGAGTTCTATTTTACAGCGTGCAGTCTGAAAAGAGGGAGGGAAATAAATAAATAAATAAATAGCAAATCAAAATAGTCAAGAACCAATCTGTATGCAGGTAACTGAAACCGATCGCCATCTTTATTGTGATTGCAGTAATTGGCTTTTCACAAAAATCAGAAGCTTCTGACAGGCGAGGGAAGGAGGAAATAAGGAGGAGACGTGATGGAGAAAGTAATAGAAGCAAGATCCCCACCCTTGTCCCAGGCAGTTGAAAATCCCGGCGGTTTTTCACCCAACCCTAGCGCTGTGATGAGAGTTATACATGTGTTTCCAAGCCCGTCTATCTCATTTGCATATATTACATTAAGCAAAATCTTAGGCATACACCCAGAAAATGGAATGTGTGTCTTGGCTCTCAGGGCTGGAGTGTACGGTTTGGATGTAGGATGCTCAGGTTGCATGACCAGCTGTGCCTGCTGAGAGGCCCTCTTTTAAATGTTCAGGAACCCCGTGTCTTCTTTTGCACCATCTGGTCATCGTATTGGGGAATTCTGTCTCACCTCTTACATTTGCTTTGGGGCACTGCAAATCCTAAGGATGCCCTCAATCAAATAAATTGTAGCGTTTAAAGAGATTTTTTCTTTTTAAAGTAAGCTTTCAGTGGAAAAGTACAATGGGCCAGAACCATTTCAAAGCTTCGATCGAAGGTATTTGACATCACACAGCTTTTGTCTGGAGAGAAAAGCATCCTAGGATCCTCTCCATTAATTACACCTTCAGGTGCACACCTAAGTGGTGGTGGGTTGTGTTTTTTTTTTAAGTTAAACTATAAATGCTAGAAACTGAGAATGTCTATTTAAAAGGATGTATGTCATAAAGATTCACTTGTCAGAGAGCTGGAGCTGTTTGTGGCTCCCTGGTTAGTACGTGGTCTGGAGGTCCCATACTTGAGTGGCCAAGGCTCAGAACAGGCTTGGCATGCAAACGGTCCCAGCTTCAATTCCTGGCATCTCCAGGTAAAGGCTGTGAGATAGCAACTGTAGGGATGGGCAGACACACCTCTGTCTGCACTGCGTGCCACTTGCTGGACCCCCACCAGCCGGCTGCCCCTGCTCACCAGATGCACCAAACCCCGGGGCAGTCCATGGGTGCCCAGCGAGCAGCAAACGGTCTCCTGCTCCCTTGCCAAGCTGCCATTTTGCATCAAAATGGAAGCTTGGCCTTTTTCATATAGGTCCCATTTTTAGACCATGCATGACTGTAATTCTGCATAAATGGCATCTTTATGCTCATCATTTTGTAGGGTTGTGTATGGGTCCCCCAACCCGCATCAGAGGCTGATTTGAAGCTTCTGAATCAGCCGTCATGTGCCTCCCCCTGCTTTGGACCCAGTTCAACCTGCTCCAGATCCAAACCCGAAGCGAGACCTAGGCCCTTTCTACACCATGGGGTGTAGAGGGCCGGAGGGCGGGCGATCCTGGAAGTACCTGCTACTGGGATCGTTGTCTTCAATATACATCATGGGCATGACGTCCCAGGTTCCTCCTGGGCCATCGCGCCATCTTTGGCACCGTTTTCCCCCTTACATATCGGAGAAGAGCACTCCTGCGCTCCAATGAAAATGTAAGTGGGAAAAAAATGGGGGAAATCAGGCTCCCCTCTCCCCCGGCATCCTGGGGATGGCGAAATTGGTGTCCCCCCTCCCCTGATGGGCACGGAGATGTGCGGTGCAGCTCCGTGCCCATTTGTGCTGTGTGCTTACTCACGAGTAAGCATGGCAGCACCCGGGACGGACAGCCACATTTCCCGTGGTCTCGGGAATTTCCCGGGACCATGGAAGTTTCAGGATTTTCCAGGGATCCCTTATCCCTGGCAAATCCCGTAGCAGCCCCTCCTCCCCCGGGGGTCCCTGTGCGGCATTTGGACTCACAGGGAACAGCCAAGGGCCATCCCAGGCCACAAGCCTGGTGTAGAAACGGCCCTAGACAACCAAAGTGGGTCAGATGTTATGGTTTCCCAGGCGCCTGCCAAGCAGGTGTTTGATGGACACCTGACAATCATGGGCATCTGACTGGGAGTTTGTGCCCCCCCCCCCGCTAACCAGCCAAACCCTCTGCCCCACCTATCAAGCCGCGTGATTGGCCAGGACTTACCGGACCTGTTTGCTTGCGCCCAGCAGCCACCCGTCCTCCATGGGAGCCACCATTTTTGCAGAAGATGGGGGTCTCTGTATTTTTGCAGACCTAATGTTGAACACAGCAGTGGCCATGAAGGGTCATTTTTCTCTGAGATGAAACTGGGGTAAGGAGAAAAAAAAGGCAGGAAGGGAGAAAAACAGAATGTGGGGCTGAGAGAACATTTCAAATTTTGGGAGGTGATGGGCAGGGATGTACTACTAATTGTGTAAAATCCATTCCATCTGAGTTTCACAGATTGTCAAGCACCTTTTGTTGTGTTTTCCAACAGTGATGGAATCAGGATTTTGTTGTTTCTAAATTCACAGATGCAAAAATGTGCAAATTCCCTCAAACTGTGAACATTCCCCCAAAATGTGCACTTTCACATTTTAGCTCATGTGGGAAAAGCCCAGCTTTGGCCTTTAAAAAAAAAAGTGCATATTTTTCTATGACTAAATATATGCAAAATTCCCTAAGGATAGGAAAATGGTCCGCAAGTCTATGGAATCTACCAATGGGGGAAGAAGCTGCTCCACCGTGCAATCTGTGATTCATAAAAATCTGAACTCATTTGGTTCTGTTGTGGATTTCTCTGGCATCCCTAGTGAGGGTTTCAGAAGCGGTGGCATTGCCTTTTTTCCACTTAGTTGCTCTGCTCTCTTCTGCATCAGGATGCAAATATGCATTGAATTGTTTTCATGACTCTTTCCTTTTCGCTCCTCCATGTCATTCTGCAGATTGTCCCGCTCTTGACTCCACGGAAGGCTCCGTGCAAGGTAGGCTTCTCAGCATGCTCCTTGATTGTGAAAAGCGGTGTGGTGTAGTGGCTAGAGTGTCAGACTGGGAGACAGGAGATCCAGATTCTACTCCCCACTCGATAATGGAAGACCACTGTGTAGGCTGACCAGATAAAATCCAGGTCAGGGCTCATGTAACTTTAACAGTCGTAGAGAAAAGGAAATTTCAGCCAGTGTCATTTGTATGCAATTAGTTCCTGGTGAAATTCCCTCTTCATCACAACAGTTAAAGGTGCAGGGGCCCTGCCTTCTTTTGTTTATGGTAACTCTAGTATAGTGCCTGCACCTTTAACTGTTGTGAAGAAGAGGGAATATCACCAGGAACTAATTGCATACAAATGACACTGGCTGAAATTCCCTTTTCTCTACAACTGTTAAAGTTACATGAGCCCTGACCTGGCTTTTATCTGGTCACCCTACCACTGCGTGACTTTGGGCCAGTCACAGACTCTCAGCCCACCTGACCTCACGGGGTTGTTGAGAGGAGATTATGTACACTGCCTTGGGTTCCTTGGAAGAAAACAGGTGGGATATAAATGAAATAAATGAAATAATTAAATACAGCAGCCCCTTCTCTCGGACTTGCTCAAAGTTCTACGTGGGGTATAGGAGTTAAACATAAGATAGGCCTGTCCACCACTTGGCCATCTCATTGGCGTTCTCTATAATGGGTCGGGCACTAAGGTCTGGCATCTCCAGGCCTCATGCCACCTGCCTGGCTGCAGGAGAGTTTTAGCCAGAGACAAAGAGAAAAGAAGAGCAACAGCACTGGTTCAAATCTGGAGCTTGCTGCTGGAGACTGTTTCTAGCAGGATTCTAGCTGGCACAAGCAGTTTTCAAAATGTTGGGGTGCTGGCATGATGTTGCTTGAATACCAGCACTCAAGGGGGCTGCACACACCTACAGACACACCTGGAACGATCAGGCAGAAAGGACTTCCAAGTACAGATGTCCGTCACCAGGATGTCCGTCACCGTCAATGGATTTCCATGGTGCCCTGACTTGGCTTGCATTTGTGAGCAGAGCCATTCCCCACCCCCACCCCCACCCCCAGGAAACTGGGAACTTTTCCAGTTTTTTAAAAAAATTGCATAAAGAGACATGAAGCTGATTGGTGGGAGATTCGGGGCAGATAAAAGGAAGGACTTCTTCACACAGCACAAAGTTAAACTATGGAATTCACTACCACAAGATGTAGTGATGGCCACCAATTTGGATGACATTAAAAGGGGGCTGAATAAATCCCTGGAGGAGAAGGCTATCAATGGCTACTAATCCTGATGGCCATGTGCTACCTCCATTAGCAGAGGCAGTAAGACTATATATACCAGTTGCTGGGGAACATGAGTGGAAGGGTGCTGTTGCGCTCCTGTCCTGCTTTGTTGGTCCTTGGTCGACAGCTGGTTGGCCACCTTGTGAACAGAGTGCTCTTCTTATGTTCTTATATATGCAAGTTTTTAAAAGGATGGAAAATCCACCAGCTGGCCTGATACTCTGTGGACCAAGTCAGGCCAACTTATAAAAGTCAGAATGGATGGGGTGGGGCTGATGCAAGCTCATTGAGCTCCACCCCACAACTGGTTTCCTCCAACTTCCCTATCATCAAGCCTAATGGAGATAGAAAAGGGAGAAGGTGGAGTCCATTTTCTAGGACCCAAGAGCTGACTGCACCATCTTGTTTGGATGTGCCTTTGGAGTAGAACTTTGCTGTGAAGGAAGGACATGAGGTCAGTTTGATGGGAGCTAAGGCATAGAGATAGGGATGGAAACAGAGGGCCTTTCTGTATCTATGGGTGTAGAGGGAGGGAGGAGGGACGATCCCAGATGTACCTGCTTCTGGGATCGTCCCTGGGCATCCAAAGCAGAAGTGTGACATCGCGGGACGTTGCTCTCATTGTGGGCGCCAGTTTTTACTTTAAAGGAGCAGAGCGCGGCGGAGAAGTTAAGGACACCCCCATGTGCGTGCCCCACCCACCCCCGCCGTCCTGGGGATGACTTGCTTCCCCCCCACCCATGGGCACGGAACCACATCATGCAGCTCCTTGCCTGTTTCAGGTGCCATGCTTACTCCTGAGTAAGCAGGCACCAGGTGGGATGGTCCTGAAACCGCTCCAAGAATTGGGTTTTCCCAGGGTTTCTTCATCCCTGGGAAAGCCCGTGCCCATCCGCCCCCTGCCCCCAGATCATTTGAATGCACAGGGAGCACTCAGGGACAACCCCGGGGGAAAAGGCCAGTGTAGAAATGGCCAGAGTGGAGGATAAGGGTGAAGAGGATTCTAGTTCCTCTACCATTTCATCATAAACATGAACTGTGTTTCCCCCTTCAATACATTCAGCATCCATTTTGAATGCCATTTTTAATTTAGAATTGGATCACCTTGAGCCCCCTCCAATTAAAAACCTCTCAGTGATCCTTGCTGCCTGTAGGCATGCTGGGTTCCTGTCCACTGAGCCGCCACATTAATTAAAAAAAAACACAGTAAATTACACAACAGACACACTCCTCCATACTCATTGTGTTGCTACAAGGCAATGGTTCTTTTTAGGATTCAGAAACAGTGAACACACCAGTGGGTGAAGGCTAAATATTTTATTATTCAGGAACACAATACCACAGCAAGAAAGCAAAACACTACAGGGCAATAATTGTAGCAAGAAACTATAGAGCAAGACTATAAGGTTGCTGGGAACTCCCTCTGAATGGCAATGGACTGACTCCAATAATGGACTGATATTCAGTAAGGATGTGCACAGACGGACAAATCGGATCAGTATCAGAATCGGGGCTTCCGATTTTGACCTGATTCATATCAAGAGAAATCGGAGGTCCCTCGTATCACTTCAGATCTGATTCCAATACGAAAATCGGACCTCCGATTTTAATCGGACACCATTTTGAATTATTTCCCCCATAGCCTGGTATTGTGTTACAAAAATGCCTATAAAATTTTAATTTTAAGGATAGAAGCATGAAACTTGGCCACTTTGCAGATGGGTTTGAGGTAGTTATGTGTGAGAAATTTCAGAAAGTTTGGTGCAGGCATTTTATGGCTATAACTTCTTTATTTTCAAAGATCCACACACGAAACTTTGCCACATTGCAGATGGTATGTTGCTACTCATGTGTGTGAAATTTCAGAAACAAAGGTGCTTGCTTTTGGTGGCAATTAATTTTTGAAGAATTGGTTGCATTGGCAGTAAAAAATTAATGCCTTTAACTTTTTTATTTTTAATGATAGAAGCATGAAACTTGGGCACATTAGAGATGACATGTAGTTAGTGATGTGTGACAAATTTCAGAAACATATGTTCAAGCATGTAGTGGCAAGGTATTTTTGGAAAAATGAGGATAGAAACGCATTTAACTTTTTTATTTTTAAAGATAAAATCATGAAAATTGGCAACATGGCAGATGGGTTTGAGGTACTTATGTGTGAGAAATTTCAGAGAGATAGGTCCAGGTGTTTTGTGGCTATGAATTTTTTACTTTAAAAGTTCCATAATTTCCAAAATGGTGGGTTTGACAGCTATCAAACAGCAGCACCCTCCCCTGGTTTGTTAGTAAAAAAAAATTCATAGCCACAAAATACCTGCACCAATCTTTCTGAAATTTCTCACCCATAACTTCCTCAAACCCATCTGCAAAGTGGCCAAGTTTCATGCTTCTACCTTTTAAATTAAAAAAGTTATTGGCATTTGTGTAACACAATTCTAGGCTATGGGGAAAATAATTCAAAATGGCATCCGATGCGCTGATTTTCTCCAATGAAAATCGGAGAACAAAAAATAGCTTTGGAAAAAATCAGATGTACAAGGAATGTACAAAGAAGTGCATTGGAATCGTGAATCGGATGTCCGATTTCCTCCGATTTTAATTGGTATTGGACATCGGATCTGATATGATGCACATCCCTAATATTCAACACCTTTCCCGGTCTGGCCTGCATTGAGATTCCACTCTAGAAGTATCCCAGGGACTCATATATACTATTATGCTCATATTAACCCCAGCTACGTTCTGGCCATACTCCAATGACTTCGAGAATGTCTATACACACTTGCAAAGTGAAAGCGTTAGCTCTAGTAAGTGGCAAGCAGCCAGCATAGATAGCTCTATGACCATCTCAGACACTCATGCCAGTATTCAGTGGTAGACCTTGAAATCTAGCCAAGGAGTATTTAAAGGTAAATGAAAGCCTCTCAAGTCATACCATCTCACACAGATAGCTGGCCCCGAGAAATAATAAGAACGTAAGAACTAGGGGTGTGCATGGACCCCCCGGATCGGATTGGGACCCGGATCAGGACCTCCAATATTGTCCCGGATCAGATCAGACAAAATCGGAGGCCCCCGGATCGGATCGGGCCCGATCCCAATCCAAAAATCAGACATCCAATTTTTGGATCGGCCACCATTTTTGTCTTCCCCATAGACTTGCATTGGGGGAAAGAAAACATTCCTCCAATGCAAGTCTATGGGGGGAAAATGGCGGCGGGTGGGTGAGGGGGGCCTAACTCCCTCCTCCCCCCTCACGGTTCTTACCTCCCGGGGCTGTCCGTTCTGGATGGCCCCGGCAGGTAAGCCCCCTCCCCCATGCTCCTTACCTCCTGGGGCCATCCGCTTCCATCCGCTGGTGCCCACGGGCGCCAGCGGATGGAAGTGGACGGCCCCGGGGGGGTAAGCCCCCTCCCCCTGCTTACCTGCCAGGGCCGTCCACTCCCCTCCGCCGCTGGCCACTACTGCGAGCAGGTTTCGCGGTCTGCCCCTAGGTAGCATGCCAGGTGATGTCACCACCTGGCACGCTACTCAGGAGCAGGTCGTGAAGCCTGCTCATAGTAGCGGCCAGCGGCGGAGGGGAGTGGACAGCCCCGGCAGGTAAGTGGGCCGTGGGCCCCCCTCCCCCCCGCTTACCTTCCGGGGACGTCCGCTCCCCTCCGCCGCTGGCCGCTACTGTGAGTAGGCTTCGCGGCCTGCTCCTGAGTAGTGCGCCAGGTGATGACATCACCTGGCGCGCTACCTAGGGGCAGGCCGCGAAGCCTGCTCGCAATAACGGCCAGCAGTGGAGGGGAGCGGACGTCCCCAGAAGATAAGTGGCCCCCCTCCCCCCTCCCCCTGCTTACCTGCCGGGGCAACCGCTTCCCTCTGGTGGCACCACCGGAGGGAAGCGGCCACCCCGGCAGGTAAGCCCCCTGCCCCTGTTGTCCGCTTCCATCGGTGGGCGCCCGCTGGTGCCTGCCGATGGAAGCGGACAGCCCCGCCAGGGAAGCCCCCCTCCCCACTGTCTGCTTCCATCGGCGGGCGCCCGCTGGCGCCCACCAATGGAAACGGCAGCGGGCACCAGCGGGCGCCCACCGATCCTCCGATCCATTCCGATCTGGATCGGGTCCTTTCCGGATCAGATCAGATTGGATCGGACGATCCAGTGGGGTGATCGGAAATCGGATAATTGTATCCGATTTCCCCTGGATCAGATCCGGATCATGGATCGGACCCGGTCCAGTGCACACCCTTAGTAAGAACCATAGCTGGCTACTTGAGGCAGCAGGCCCAGCTAGAATTCTAGGGACAGAAAAAAAGAGGCTAAGGGGAGACCTGATAGAGGTGTACAAAATTATGCATGGTGTGGAGAATGTGGATAGGGAGACTAGAACCCCATGGGGTCATCCCATGAAGCTGAGTGGTGGGAGATTCAGTACAGATAAAAAGAAGAACTTCTTCATGATGCAGAAAGTTCAACTTTGAAATTCACTACACCAAGATGTAGTAATGACCACCAATTTGGATAGCTTTAAAAGGGAGTTACACAAATTCCTGGAGGAGAAGGTTATCAATGGCTACTAGACCCGATAGCTATATGTTGCCTTCAGTATCAGAGGTGGTAAGCCAGTTGCTGGGGAACACAGGTGGGAAGGTGCTGTTGCACTGTGTCCTGCTTGTGGGCCCCTGGTCGACAGCTGGTTGGCCACTGTGTGAACAGAGTGCTGGACTAGGTGGACCCTTGGACTGATCCAGTATCACTCCTCTTATGCTCTTCTAAAGGAGCAATTGTTGTTCACCATGAACTCTGTGGAACTGCAGTGGTCTTCCACATTTCCACTACACTCCCAAAGGTACTGATTCCATAAACGACTGCCCTGCTTACTGATGCCAAGGCAGCCAAACAAGATCTAAGGAAGCCTTTCCTAACCTAGTGCCTTCCAGGTGTGTTGGATTACAACTCCCTTCAGCCCCAGACAGCATGGCTACAGAGGGAGCCAAGAGGGGGAGACCACCTGTGCCTGCATCTGAACGATGAGTTGTTCAGACCCAAAGCCTGGACCAAAGTCAGTAGCTAAGTTCAGATGGATACCACTGCCTGTTTAGGTCCTTCTGGTCTGGGGACCACCTAAAAGAGAAGGAGCTGAAGCACAGCCAAGGAAGGGCAGAAGTTCCCTCTGCTTGGAAGCTGCTGCAGGGAAGCAGGGAAGAAAGGATCCCTGCCAGTTGAAGCCCTGATGCCTTGCAAGATCCTCCCATCATAGGTGGGCCAGCCATCCTCTTTTTAAGAGGACTATCCTTTTCCCTTTCTATGTGTCCAGTATATATACCCTGAGATTCCTCCACCACTGAGTACTTCCCTAGCAGTGGGAAGGAATGTTCAAAGTGTAGAGCATTTGCCACTAGAGGAAGTAATGTTTTGCCTGGTAAATACCTCTTCTTCTTCCTAGCAACAGCGGCATAATAATCAAATTTGGCTACAAAGCTAGTTCTAGGTGAGGGCAGAGTGCATTCCGGAAGCACTGCCCTCACTCCCAATTAGCCTTGTTTGCCTAGCATGACATCGTTTCAGAGGTGTGTGTTGACATCACTCTTATTAGGAAGAACAAGCGCTATTTTTCAGACACCCAATCTGTAGCTGCTTGGACTGCAAAGGGCAGTGAACCAGACTGAAAAAGATACACTTCGGGGATTATTTGAGGAAACTGGCTCAGCCCTTGCGCTGAAAACGTATTATCGAACAGATCCTGCCAGCAGATCCAGAGAAGCGGTTCTTTTGTAATTATTCCTTTGCAACCGATTTTTCTCCCCGGGTGGAAAAATAGTAAGGACTTTACAAGCAGAATTGCCCAGTGCCTCAGCTGCACCCTTCTAACCTTTTGTCTTCGTACAGTCGTTATATATATAGTTTACAGCTGCAGCTCCTACTTTTGCATGGTAATATTATTAGCGCCTGGTGCAAACCTTAATTGAGATGAGTAGATTCCAAGGCTGGGGTCTTTTGCTAAAATTTAATCCAGCTAGAGTTCTAATTCTTCAAACATAGAAGTGCTTTTCCCCTGTAAATGCTGTCTTCAAGATAACAATCAGATCTGAGCTATAGAAAAGGCAGAAGTGTTTGGGATGATGAAACTGGTACAGTGAGGAAGCTGATTAAAAGTTTAACATCCCCCCTTTGCCATTTATACTGTTATCTCTCTTCCAGTTGTATCCTCCCTTTGCTCCCACCTCTGCCTCAGCTTTCCATAAATTCAGATAAGCAAAGGGACGGGGGGAGGGGGAGGGGGGGAATTGCTGATCCCAGAGTCTGCTTGTATTAAAGACTTCAGAAAGTGACTCACAGAGCTTTAAATGAGGAGCTGGAGAAGAGGGGGGAAACTCCAAGGGCCTGGAGATAGGTTTTTCTTCTTTTGGAGGGGAAATATGCATTTGCCATATAACTCAGGTCAGCCCTCTTTAGCAGTTTAAAGAGATGGGGGGGGGGGGGGGGAAGGAGAGCCACAGAAATGGAAAAGCACATTTTAATTTTCTCCCAGCTTATTCGTTACAGCATACACGCTGATGCAGTTTTGGAGCCACTGTATGGATCGTTATGGCTGACTCAACACCATTTTGTCATTTCATTTCATTTCTTTCTGTACCCTCACCCCAATAGCCCAAGCTCTCTGGGTGGTTTACAAAGTAGTATTGCATGTAATATAAAAGAAGCTTAGAAATAAACATATGAACAGAGCACGCACACATCCAAACAATATCCCATGACCTGATTAAAAAAAACCTACCATATGCTGCCAAGTGCCTGGGAGTAGAGGAACGTCATGTGGGCCCCAGGTGGGACCTCTTGTCAGTATGAAAAGTGCAGAGCCAGTGCAATCTTATGGACTGAGAACTGATGTGGGAGCTCTGAGTTCAAATCCTGCATTTGTTATGGAATTAACACTTCATTTTCCATCTCCTAAAGGGGTTGGGGGCCACCCTACTCTCTCATGCGCGCACACACATACACATGCCAGACGTATACATCCACATCTAACATAGATAAACCCATAAAGAGCCACACACAGAGCCCTCCTTTGGATACAAGTCCAACAGCATTGTGGGATGCAATTAAGGTGGAGTGAGATATCACAGCACATGTGGAGGAGAGGGTTTTGTTTAGGCTGACCAGATAAAATCCAGGTCAGGGCTCATGTCACTTTAACAGTTGTAGAGAAAAGGGAATTTCAGCCAGGGTCGTTTGTATGCAATTAGTTCCTGGTGAAATTCCCTCTTCATCACAACAGTTAAAGGTGCAGGCACTATACTAGAGTGACCATATACAAAAGAAGGCAGGGCCCCTGCAACTTTAACTGTTGTGATGAAGAGGGAATTTCACCAGGAACTAATTGCATACAAATGACACTGGCTGAAATTCCCTTTTCTCTACAACTGTTCAAGTGACATGAGCCCTGACCTGGATTTTATCTGGTCACCCTAGTTTTGTTGCTATCTGGGCACAGAGGCACTCTGATTTCCCATATTGATTCAGCTAATGCATGTGAACTAGAAATGGTCAGAACATGGGTTCTGGGGTTTCTCTATATGTGGAAAGCCCCATGGTGGCTGTGAATCTGCGCTGCGTTGGTTAAACAATGCAGGCACAGCTTCACAGCCACTGTGGGGATTCCCTGCGATTGCTGCGGTTTGAAAAATTGGGGAATTTACCCTGACTTTTTCAATCGGAGCAACGCCAATACAGCTCTTCCACTGTCTGACATTGCTCCGGGGCCAACCTGGGGGCAGTGCCTGGTGGAAGGTGACTGACGATTGGTTGCCTTCCACCAAGAAGAGGGCGGGGGCAGTTCCAGTACCCAAATCGCCACCCAGAAACCCCGTGCTCCCTTCTCGGCATCGGGATTACCCAACGCTGTCCTGGGAAAGGGAAAGCACAGGGTTTGAGAGGAAGGCGGCGGCAACCTAGTGCCCTGCTCCCCAACCCCCAATATGTGGAATCATAGTGCCAATAATCAAAATAACAATAAGAAGAATGGAGGTATTTATTTATTTATTTATTTGTGAGATTTGTATACTGCTGAATATCCCTCAGCTGTTCACAATATCAAAATGCATGTAGATACAGTATTAAACACAACTTTAAAAGCACAGCATTAAAAGCACAGCATTCAGACAACTACAGCAAAAACTATTCAAGTAAAAACTTCATAGAGGTATTAAGGTGGAAAGAGTTGTTTATAGGGATGTATATGGATTTTGTTGTATCCATGCCATCTGTATGTTGTGGATTCTCAGGCATCTTCCCTTCCAGTTATTGTTGGGATTTCACTTTACTCAGTTTCCTGAACTTGAGCTCACATTGGAAAGCTCACATTTGCACAGATGTGCACTTCTGAAAATGCAGATTTGCACAAATGCGCAAATACCACCCCATCTGCTTTTTCACACTTCAGCCTATGGAGGAAAATTCACATTTTCATAGTGGGTTTTTTAATCATATTTTTCATATCTTTGTATGAGTAACATTGTGTACAATTCTATTATATATATATATATATATATATATATATATATATATATATATTGGTCCACCAGCCCGTTTAGTGTAGCGGCTAGAGTGTCGTCCTGGGAGTCGGGAGTTCGGGGTTCTAGTCCCCACTCGGCCATGGAAGCTGACTGGGTGACTTTGGGCCAGTCATAGACTCTCAGCCCAACCTACCTCACAGGCTTGTTGTTGTGAGGATAAAATAGAGAAGAGGAGGAGAATTATGTTTGCCGCTTTGGGTTCCTTGGAGGAAAAAAGGCAGGATATAAATGTAATAATAATTTTTAAAAAGACCACATGACTCTGACAAAATGGTTTCCTGCAGAATCTGCAGGTCGGATTCATAGAAACCTGAATCCATCATTGAGTTCTCCAACATCCATGGTTGGCTATCAATTTTAATCACTAGATCCCAGCCTACTCCCAGGAAGAATGATGCCCTTCTCCAGCTGCTTTCATGCCATCTTCTCTTTCTCTGCTTTCTCTAGGATTTGACATGATGGAAGCATTTGGATTGACAGAAAAGGAGTATGCCTCCATCAAAGGGGTTGCTATGGAACCCTACATCTTCCTGGGGACTCACACTTATACCCTCTTCAGAGATATCCAGCTAACTCGGAAAACGAGGTACTGTGAGGAATTACATCAAGAGGCCTGATGGGCAAGAGTTCCGTTTCAAAATTATGTACCCCTAATGCAGCCGGTGTACTACGAATCTGCTAGCAGCTACATATATTTTATTCTAGAGCTGAGCCCAAATTGCCCAGAAGACATTTTTCACAGAAAATTTCTGAGATTTTTCTCTGTCTCACCCCTCCGCCCACCAGAAAAAAGAGGCCATTTTGTAGAATTTTCTTCAGATATTCTCCACCATATTTGGAGAATATTTCTGGCAGCTGCCACACACACACACACAAATACAGGCACACACACCGCCCTAGGATGATGCCAGGTCCACAGTATTGTGGTGGATGCCAAATTATGGATGAACTGTCAACACAATTGCTGCTGTTGCAACTTTTAGTGGCACCAAAGGAAAAAAAAAGAAGAAGTTGTTCTACGGCCCCTGCTAAGAGTGGGGCCAGATCTACACCAAGCAGGATATTGCACTTTGAAAGTGGTATATAAAAGGCAGGAGCCACGCAACTGCTTTATAGCTGTATTGAAGTGCACTGACAACTGTTGGGGCCCATAAGACACATACCATATAAGGCTTTCATGCTATATCCTGCTTGGTGTGGCTCCTGCCTTCTATATACTGCTTTCATATTACTGTATCCTGTTTGGTGTGGATTAGGACTGAGTCCCACCTCTGAGGAACTGTTGGAGAATTTAGCCTCCCCCTAGAGACATTTGGTGAAATCCCCTCCCCCACAATGTCCTTCCTACAAACCCAATGGAGAATTTTAAGATACCATTTTTGATCGCAGCTCTAGCGTATTCTGCAGGATGCTGCTAAAGCTACATGCTATAATAATATCCTCTTGAATTATCTTTATCTGGTTATCCATGTTAGAATGGATTTTGAGAGCCAGTGCACTGTAATGGCTATGAATCCTGGAACTCCTTGTTCAAACTTCAGACCTGTAATGAACTTATTGGATGGTCTTAGAGAAGTCACTGGGTTGGAAACACGCATGCAATGGGGGGTTGGACCCTGCTGAATGGTGTGGGCTGTGGGGGAATTGAGTCGTAGGGGGAATAGCCAAAAATCGCTCATGGAGGTTGCCTCCACCTGATTACTACAGTCAGCCAAAGGTAGGCTGACAACCGTTACCCAGAGGACCTTCTCTTCTGCCACTCCCAGACTGTGGAACGGCCTGCCGGGAGAGATCCGCCAACTTAACTGTCTTCCAGCATTTAAGAGAGCTATAAAGACTGATCTCTTCCAGCAGGCCTACCCAGTCGAATTTTAATAATGTATTAGTTTAATATGCTTTTTATCAGTTTTATGTATTTTATATCATTTGTATTTGACGTTGTTCCCCGCCTCGATCCAGAGGGAGAGGCGGGTAAGAAATAAATAAATAAATTTATTATTATTATTATTATTGTTATTTTCATCAATTCCTCCCTTCCTTCTCAGTCCATTGCACCACTGGCTACACCTTTCAGCAACATCCTTGAACCCCCGGAAGACCACTTTTGGAAGCTGGGGGGATGCCAGGGGAGGAGCGGGTGGGGAAACCATCTTTCACCCAGCGCTATTGTGCTTTTAGATGCAATCCACTGTGTCTCATGCTTAATATCACTACCACCATCTCACACCTGCAATATGAGGATAAAGATATTGAATGAGGGCTGAGATTAAATAACTTAATGTTTGTTTTTATGAGCGTTGCAAAGTGCCTTCTGTTTTCATTGATATTTTTTTTTTGACATCATCATTACCTCTAGCATTATTCAGCATCTTTTTGTTCTCCTGGCTACTTGCCATCTTTCCTTTTTCGTCTTCTTTATCCTCTGCACCCTGTGGCATTTAATCTGATCAGCTGTGGTTTCCCATATGATTATGTGTCTCACGTCATGATGATAATTTATAATGTGATAATGTCACAAATGTCCATAAACAATATCATGTGGCTTCCTGCAGCCAAACAGCAATGAGGGTAAGTGAGGGCAAAGAAAGTGAAGGCAACTCCCATTCCCACCTCCCGGAGGGAAGTCTGAAAAGAAGTAATGGCCAGAACTCCACCTGAGAATATTCAAAGCAGCCTTAATACAAGGTTGTCATAAGAGTTCCTGGCAAGAATAGTTGTGCATACGGACAATTAAAGCTGTCAATTTCTCATTTTTTCCCAAACGGAGTACATTTTGGCCCAGCTCCACATCATTGTACAATTGTTTTTTTCTTTTCTTTTTTAAGTCTGCACAAAACTTTGTATGGATTTTCATGCGTACCTTTCCTAATATATGTATTTTTATGCACACTTTCCCCCACGGCATACATCTTTGTTTACGCTTTTTGCTAATGTCCACGTAGAAGAGCTATTTGTTCTGTTAAAATGCATCTCTGTGCATCATTTTCAGCATTGTGCATATTTTTGTGGCACTGTTCCGTGGATTTTTGTGTACATGTTTCCCTAATGCGCCATTTTTGTGGGCTTTTTTTTTTTTTTTTTTAGTGAATTACTGGTAACCTTTGGAAAAGTGTGAATTTTAGTGGGCAAGCCTGTTCCAGTTTGCTTATTGGGGCATTTGGTACATTCACATCAAAATTCAGATGGAATTAACTTTTCACCCATCCCAGTTGTGAAGTGCTTTGAATATTCTAAAGCCCTGTATGCATGCTAAGCCTTCTTGCTAATTATTATTTTTGGGTCTGGGGAGCTGAGAAAGAGGAGCCGGCAGTGAAGCTTCAATGTTGATGGATTGGGATGCAAGTTCAGAATTTCCAAAGGCAGCTCTGCTTGAGGCTTTGAATGTTACTTTTTATGGAATTATATCTCAATGCAGAGACCCATGCGCTAAATTCAGAAGTGCCTCAGGATAAATTGAGTGTGCCACTTAGCTATGTGGCAGAGCTAGCTGGGGTAGTGAGATCTTTCATAGGCAAGGTCTGCCCCCCCACACCTCACCAGCTTTTGTTTCGGTATGCATATCCCCCATCTCAGCATTTATGCTTTTGCTATCTCAGTGCATGGTATCATTAAGCATCCATCTAGCTGGCCGTCTGATAAGGCAGACAGAGCTGTGCTCTGTGTAACTTGCTGGTGACACACTTAAATTTTAATAAGTCCCTCTCTTCTTATTCCCTCTCCTCTCTTCTTTACAATCACTTTGGGGAGGGTGATCAGTCTTTCGCCTCACCTTTTAGAGGGAAGCATTGCCAGGAGAAAACCATGGCCTCTGCCTTGACATGGTCACCTTAGGGCCAAACTACCTGGCATGTTAATGGCAGATAACACATCCAGTTGTTGTTTTTAATTTAAAGAACAGCTACGATAGTGAGTGATTAAGACTGGGATAACGAAGCATGAGGAGTGGGGAGTTAACACTTTTCCCTGACACCATAATCCCAATGAAAATCATAGAATAGTGGAGTTGGAAGGGGGCCTATAAGGCCATCGAGTCCAACCCCTGCTCAATGGAAGAATCCACTTTAAAGCATCCCTGACAGATGGCTGTCCAGCTGTATCTTGAAAGCCTCTAGTGTGGGAGAGCCCACGACCTCCGTAAGTCATTGGTTCCATTGTCGTGCTGCTCTAACAGTCAAGAAGTTTTTCCTGATGTCTAGCCAGAATCTGGCTTCCTGTAACTTGAGCCCATTATTCCGTGCCCTGCACTCTGGGATGATCAGAAGGTGGTATTTGTCCCAGGCAGGAAGCTTTCATTGGTGCCAATAGTGTCTTACCTCCCTAGGCAAATAGTAGCAGTGAGGAAATGGTTAACCCCACCTCCTGTCAATATCATGTCTACTTTGGCCCTTATATCTCCTGCCCATATGGTTCATCATCAGAGCCCAGGCAGGTAGAGGAACTTGTTTTCCTTGTCACTAGAAGTTCTCTCTGGTAAGCCTTCATATCCTTTCCATAGCACCATAGTTCTCGGGGGCTGCATTCCAGTAGTGGGTGTGTCCAAAAGCAAAAGGGGTGGGGCCAAAGGGGGCAGGGCCAACACACCAAAAACACCAGCATATTTCATCTTAGAGTTCTTAGTGCCAGTAACCCAGCCTTAGGAGAGGCATTTCAAGCTCTTAGAATGGAGATAGGAATGGCACTAAAGCTGGAAACCAACCACAATTGGCAGGTCGGGTAGGCTGACCAGATAAAATCCAGGTCAGGGCTCATGTAATTTTAACAGTTGTAGAGAAAAGGGAATTTCAGCTGGTGTCATTTGTATGCAATTAGTTCCTGGTGAAATTCCCTCTTTATCACAACTGTTAAAGTTGCAGGGGCCCTGCCTTCTTTTGTATTTGGTCACTCTAGTATAGTGCCTGCAACTTTAACTGTTGTGATGAAGAGTGAGTTTCACCAGGAACTAATTGCGTACAAATGACACTGGGTGAAATTCCCTTTTCTCTACAACTGTTAAAGTTACATGAGCCCTGACCTGGATTTTATCTGGTCATCCTAAGTTCGGGGAAAGGGTGTGGGTTTAAGAGAAGGTAGCATGGCCATTTGGGGAATCCTGGAGGGGTGGGTTGAGACCCAAGGAGGGCTTGTGGTTTCCCCCTCTTCCCTAGGCAGCTGCCAAGTGTCATCTGCTAGATGAAAGGAAGGACTTCTTCACACAGCACATAGTTAAACTATGGAATTCACTACCACAAGATGTAGTAATGGCCACCAATTTGGATGGCTTGAAAAGGGGGTTGGATAAATTCCTGGAGGAGGCCATCAATATGTTTACTAGTCCTGATGGCTAAGTGCAACCTCCAGTATCTGAGGCGGTAAGACTATACACCAGTTGCTGGGGAACATGGGTGGGAGGGTGGTGTTGCACTCATGTCCTGCTTGTGGATTCCTGAACGACAGCTGGTTGGCCACTGTGTGAACAAAATGCTGGACTAGATGGGCCCTTAGCTCTTCTTATGTTCTTATGCTGTGGATGGTGTACAACTGAATACATGGCAGGCTGAAGTGATCACCATTCCATACCATGTAAAGTTTGCCACAGTTTTGTGACCTGCTACAAGTTGTGCAAGTCTCTCTGAACCAACAACTTTGGAACATGACTTTGCTTGCTGAGTTCCGACTCCTCTTTGTAATCTGGGGTTTATAATGGCCCAGAATGTATTGCATTTGATTCTGTTATTGACCACAGCTTTGCAAATCAAGACCAACTGGATTATTAAGAGGCAGCTGTAGCTTCCTTTTTAAGTTTAATTGCTGAAACATAGGGATAATTTTAATCTTGTTTAAAGAAGCAAAGCTTCTTAACAGCAAATTGTGAGATTCCACAGAGTACTCTTCATCAAAATGTTCAGAGACTCAAATTGGTTCATTTATATAGCCATAAGAACAGTAAAAAAAAAGAACATCCTTTCAAGGGCATGATGTCATGAAAGAGAGAAAGACAGAGAGGCCACAAATGTCAGATTTTACTTTTGGTTACATTGCCATGAAATTAAGGGCTGCAATCAGCATGTTAGCAAGGCTAAATTTAGTTGCATTTGGTAGGGTGACCATATGAAGACAGGGCTCCTATACCTTTAACGGTTGTGTAGAAAAGGGAATTTCAGCTGGTGGCATTTATATGCATGCAGCAGCTGCTGAAATTCCCTCTTCATCACAACAGTGAAAGCTGCAGGAGTTATACTGAAGTGACCAGATATAAAAGAGGGCAGGGCTCCTGCAGCTTTCACTGTTGTGATGAAGAGGGCATTTCACCAGATGCTGCATGCATACAAATGACACCTGCTGAAATTCCCTTTTCTACACAACTGTTAAGGATACCGGAGCCCTGTCCTCCTTTCCATATGGTCACCTTACATTTGGGGTTCTACAAATAAAAAGCAACAATATTCTCTGATGCTCATCACAATGCTGTTATCTAGTCGATCACTCAAAAGCTTTATCTTCCTTCTATCAATCCTCTCCATGTGACTGAACCCTTATATACCTCCTAACTCTGAGTTAGGGATGTATGAGAAATTCGTTATCAGTTCGTTTTTGTTCAGAATTTACCCAGTTCGTTCCTTTCGGACTGAAAACAGACTCGGACAAAATCTGCGGTTGAAGTCCGCATGTCTCAAAGCTTACAATGTTATTCATGGACTCAAAAACAAAAGTGTTCAACAGCATGCATACATTTGGAAAATGTGCATGAAAAATGTGTCCATTTGAAATAAGGCGCACATATACGCTTTAATCAATGGGAGATGAAATGCGTACGTTTCAAAGACACACATAATTGAGGTGTACATTTGAAAAAATATGCGCAAAATACACCTGGATTTCTGTGGGGAAAAAAAATAGCAAAGCTGCAATCTGATATGGACATGAGTTGGAATGAGTGTCGAGATGGAATTTGGAGGACTTCAATAAGCATGGATCTTGGTGTTTCACAGATCCCTACCCTGAATTACCCTCTAAGGGATGGAGATCCTGAAAGGGGCCGGCCTCCAGCTAAAGCTGAACACTCAGCTGCCACTCCATCTGTTCCCATCTGGTCTGCTTCCTGTGTTGGTGAGCAAGAGGAAGAGATCCAGTGTGGTGTAGTGGCTGGCTAGGGTTTTGGACTGGGAGTTGGGAGATCCAGGTTCTAGTCCCCATTCAGCTATGGGAGACTTTGGGCCAGTCACAGACTCTCAGACCAACCTACCTCACAGGGTTGTGGTTGTAAGGATAATGTAACCTGCCTTGGGTTCCTTCAGGAGGAAAAAAGGACAGGATAATAATAATAATAATGGAGTGTGTGGTCCCTATCAAGGAAAACACTGGTTCTTCTGGAGAGTCAGGCTCAGGGGATGCTGCTTCTGGGTGTCTAAGCTCAGCTGGGGTTCAGCTGGTCCCCAACTCAGACTTAGTTATTCACCCCTGAGCTAGATGGAGCAATAGTCTGACTCTCAACAAGGCAGCTCCCCATGTTTTTATGCTCCTGTGAAGTTTGTTGTTGAACTGCTAAGTATTCTACTTAGGTGTCTTTCTGCTCAATTCATTTTTCCTCAGTGAAGTCTTTGTCTCTGGAATTCCAGCTGAATACACCATCGCCTTTCTTCTCCGACTGCTGCCAGAAAGCGTCAGGGAAACCTTTGCGGTATGGCAAGTAACCAGTGAGGACTTCCAGCCTATTCTTGGCATCATACTTGATCGTAAGTAGGTCCATAGAACATTCAGAGGGAAATCTAGCTGTTCCTAACATGCATGGGGGCCTTTTCCATTGTACTGTCCCTGCTGGGGAATGCCCTCTCCAACCCTCATGTTTTAGTACCTAATAATTTGAGGGTGGGTTTTTGTTTTAGATGGTTAGATTTGCCAAAGCCTCCATTGGCTCTCTCCATTGGCTCTCTCCATTGGTTCTTTCCATTGGCTCTCTCCATTATCTCTCTCTGTTGCTTTTTTCCCATTGACTCTTTCCACTGGCTCTCTCCATTGAATCCCCAGGGTCTCAGTGGCAGAAAAAAAAGTCTTGCCCATCACCTGCTAATGGCTCCTTTCAACCAGGGGTATTGGACTTCAGGCCTATGGGCCAAATCTGGCCACCTGGAGTCCCAATCTGCCCCCACAGGGCTCACCAGATGTCTACACCCCTTCCCTGGCTCCACTCCCTTTCTCCTGACAGCAGATCATTTTTTCCACAGTTTCTCCCCTCTCATTCTAAAAGGTCGAAATGCCTCTTCTAAGGCTTAATTATCAGCAGCAAAAGCTTTAAGCTACAATGAGCTGGCATCTTTTGAATTTTGGCCTCACCCCTTTTGCACTCAGCCCTGCCCACCACTGGAATGCAGCCCTCAAGAGTTCTCCAAAAATGGAATTTGGCCCTCAGGGTAAAAGAAGTTCAACACCCCTGCTTTAAACTGAAGATAGCGGGGACTGTATTTGGAAGCTTCTGCAGGCATCATACGGGCTTTACCACTCAGCTATGGTTACACCTAGCTGATGGCTTCCCCCCTCTTGGGATACAAACCCAGAATGAATCCTGACGCACATTTAAATCACATCCAAACTGATGGGTTATAAGGATGCTTTAATCTGTGCTGGATTGTATCCGCTGAGTTTTCATGTATCATCACCTAAATCACAACTTCAGGTTGGGGCACACCATGCATCAGACCTGCAGAATGTGGGACCTACCAAGCTGAATGCAGACTGGCTACCGTGGCTAATGGCCCACCTGGGGTTCGATGCTGTTTTTGATGCCTGCCTGTGTCTGCTAATACAAGGAGCAACAATAAACAATTGCCGGGCCAGTATATATGTCTGCTATATATTCACAGACAGAAACATGCTTCCAGTTGACCACAGTGTGAGATGTTGGTCTCCTCCAAAGGAGTGATTTATTGCATGCTTGTGACTCACAAAAGTTTGTGGTCTGTTACATGATGTCATGAACGACTCGGACATCTCCCGCGGCAACCATCAGAAATTCCACCATGAAAAGAACCACTTTGAAAGTGGTAATCTCTAGGGGTGTGCATGGACCACCCGGATCGGGACCTCCAATTTTGTCCCGGGTCAGATCGGACAAAATCGGAGGCCCCCCAGACTGGATCGGGTTCGATCCCAATCCAAAAATCGGACATCCAATTTTTATATCGGCCGCCATTTTTGTTTTCCCCATAGACTTGCATTGGGGGAAAGAAAGCTTTCCCCCAATGCAAATCTATGAGGAAAAAATGGCGGCGGGTGGGTGAGGGGGGGCCTAACTCCCTCCTTCCCCCCGGGGCCATCCGCTGTGGACGGCGGATGGAAGCGGATGGCCCCGGGGAGGTAAGCCCCTCCCCATCCCCTTGCTTACCTTCCATGGCCGTCTGATCCCATCCACCGCTGGCCGCTACTGCGAGCAGGCTTCGCAGCTTGACCCTAGTCATCACCTGGTGCACTACCTAGGGGCAGGCCGCAAAGCTTGCTCACAGTAACGGCCAGCGGCAGACGGGAGCAGATGGCCACGGAAGGTAAGCGGGCCGCGGGCCCCCCTTCTCCCTCCCCCCTTGCTTACCTTCGGGGGATGTCCGCTCCCGTCCACCGCTGGCCACTACTGCGAGCAGGCTTCGCGGCCTGCTCCTGAGTAGCGCACCAGGTGATAACATCACCTGGCGCGCTACCTAGGGGCAGGCCGCGAAGCCTGCTCGCAGTAGTGACCAGCGGCGGACGGGAGTAGACGGCCACGGAAGGTAAGCCCCCTGCCCCTGTTGTCCGCTTCCATCAGCGGGCGCCTGCTGGCGCCCGCCGATGGAAGCGGACAGCCCCGCCAGGGAAGCCCCCCGCACCCGCCGATCCTCCGATCCATCCAATCTGGATCGGGACCTTTCCGGATCAGATCAGATTGGATCAAACGATCCAGCGGAGAGATCGGAAATCAGATAATTGTATCCAATTTCCCCTGGATCGGATCCGGATCATGGATCCGACCCAATCCAGTGCACACCCCTAGTAATCTCCAGGAAAAAGTGGAATCATCCACTACTAGATGGCGCTGTCTCAATGGAAGTGAACAAAACACATTTAGAAGGGAAGTATTCAATTGGTTGCTCCTCTCTGTCTGTGCAATGCAGCCCATAATGATCGCTCCAAAACCCAGGAAGCACAAATGCAACATGATTTCCCCTGAATGTAAAGATGCTTGTCATTTCAGTCTTTAGGATTCTTCAACTCTCTCTCGCTCTCGCTCTCTCTCTCTCTCTCACACACACACACACACACATAATATTTTCATATTTTTCTTTATTATTTCAGTAAAGCTTGAGGGCTATCATTGGTGATCATGAAATCAATCCTTTGAGGTGCTCTTTAAAACATCCAGTTTATTTGTCTTCTTCTTCATCATCATTATAGCCAATAAGAAATCCTTGATATATTTCCATCGTGACCATGAAACTGATGTTGATGAAGTTACCTTTGACCAACAGGAAGTGAAAAAGATATTCTATGGGAGCTTTCACAAGGTGCTTATCCAATGGTGAAATTGATACATACATACAAAATGAATGAAAATAATAATAATAATAATAATAATAATAATAATAATAATAGCTAAATGATGATTCTAGAAATATCCCTAGGATGTGTGCTAACCTGTTGGCATTTGCGCCTGCTGAAATACTAATGGATTTTGGGGGGGGTGCCAGCATGATAATAAATTACTAAATCACTTCCTGTCTGCATGTGCTAATCTATTTAAATGTATGCATGAATGTATCCAAGAATATGTGTAGTAAGAAATGAGAAAATCTGCAAGCGGGGAGGAAATAATCCTGTGACTTGAATATTAAAAAAGATCTACAAATTAAACTGATGTAATTAGTTGGCCCTATAGAGCTGGCTTATACTGAGTCACCTAGTCTGCTACAGAACTATCTGTTCAAAACGGCAAGCAGCTTTGCAATGCTAGAGGCCAAGATCTTTCCTAGCCCTTCTGGGATGTGCTGCAAGCAAAGCTACAACAGTCCCTGTGTCATGTGTCATGCGTGTAGCTCAGGAAAGGGGCTGTAGCTCAGTGCTAGGGCATATGCCTAACGTGTAGAAGGTCCCAGGTTCAATCCCTGCTTTCTCCTGATAGGGCTAGGGAAGAATCCAGCCTGAAACCCTGGAGGGCTGCTGCCAGTCAGTGTGGAGAATCCTGGGCTAGATGAACCAAGGGCCTGACTCAGTTTAAAGCAGATTTCTGTGTTTCTGAACATATTGTTCACTTTAATTTACATAATGTAAGTTCTGTTGCATGAGGGTCAAAACAGGCACTACTTGAAATCCATATCTAACAGCTACATCTTCTTCTTCTTCTTCTTCTTCTTCTTCTTCTTCTTCCTCCTCCTCCTCCTCCTCCTCCTCCTCCTCCTCTAGAGTAGGTACATGAGGCCC
The DNA here is from genome assembly GCA_029215795.1 of Anniella stebbinsi. Lineage (NCBI taxonomy): Eukaryota > Metazoa > Chordata > Lepidosauria > Squamata > Anniellidae > Anniella > Anniella stebbinsi. The sequence continues at coordinate 9,380,932 of JARDYH010000004.1, read as the reverse complement.
AACCAGATTTTAACATGGGGGGCAGAGGAGTTTTTGATCCCTGTGCAAAAAATACTGTGGCTGCTGGTGGTCCTAGGTCATCACAGATTGAGAGGCTGCTCTTAGGGCAGTGGTGGGGAACCTGGGGCCCTCCACATGTTAGATTACAATACCCATCATCCCTGACCGCTGGGGCTGATAGGAATTGGAGTTCAGCAATATCTGGAGGGCCATGGGGTGTGTGGATGTGATGTGTCTGGAAGAAGGTTCATGTTTTGGCATCCAGGTGGCACAAAATCCCTAGCTGAAATTTTGAATATGGGGGGGGGGGGGATCCTGCAAAATTTAACATTGATTGATTGATTGATAGATTGATATAGCTTTGGCTGGTATCAAAGATTAATTTTCATGAGCCAGGGCTTTGCAAACTTTGATTGGTAGAACGCAGAGGTTCCTAGGAATGTCATTGGGGGAAGGGGTGTTTAATGAGAAAATCTATAATGGTGGATAGAGAGCTTGCCCAGTATGACCAGTAAATGCATACATAAATGAATGAATAAATAAATAGCACCAACAACAACATTATGTGTCTCATGCCTCTCTTTTTCCATATATCTCACTGACATTGAAACCTTTGTGTTTGAAGAGCCTAATAAACTGCTTCTGTTCCTCCATGTCTCTTGTGTTACCCCCATTTATGTGACTGATGGTGAGGTTGCATCTCTCTTGTATTCCTGCCTCAGTCCTCTCTGCTTCCACAAGTTAATGATCTTAGCTGGGAGTAGTATCATCCAGGAATCCAGTTTGGTCGACAGCTTTCATTTGAAGAGACGGGGCTCAGCATATAAAGGCATTACTTGAGCTCAATTGTGGATTATTTAATGACTGATTGAAGCCCATCTTCCTGGCTTGAATAGCTCTCAGGTTGACTTGCCTTTGATGATGATGCTTAACAGAATTGGCAGGCTTGTCTTGAAGGGAAATGATGGTGGCTGTGTTCTCTCCCTGTCCCCTTTCTCCTATTTCCAATTTGTTCTTCTCTCTGCCTGGAAGAGGTGCTCCAACTGTGTCCACCAACCCAACCCCCCCTTCTCCTCCAAACCTTTCCACTAACCTTCTCCTTCTGCAAAATGTTTCCTGGGAGCTGTCTTGATGATGGCGCATTGGTGCTGCGAGCCCCCCAAATCCCATGGTTTCACTCCTGCGGGGTTGCGCCATGTTATCCCCATACCAAGGAGCAAGTGCGGGGTTTAGATGGATCATCGGAAGGGGGGAACCACCACCGCTGCCTGTCCCTCCCTGGATTTTTGGGAGAACTTTCCCCCCAGTAAAAGGGAGACTCTTCTCCCCACCCAGAGGCAGCACAGCGGTGTTCTGGTGGCCATTCAGCTTTCTGGCTCGCCAGCCCACACCTCCCCCCTGCCCAGGAGGATAGCGACCAATCAGGGGTCGCTATCTGCCCAGCCACACCATCTTTTTTCTGGGTAGGAACATTCTCTCTTTTTTTCCTGCTGGGATGAATCAAAGCCCATATTTCAGAGCAGAGCAGGACATCAGCAACCAAAATACATGCCATTATATCTTTTGAGTAACAGAGTAAATCATGCTTTCCTCTACTCCTGGATTGTGTCCTGCCTCTCTCAGGTAGCAGCAAACAGATTGTAAGAGGGGAAAAGCCTTGAAGAAATAGAATTGAAATACAAATCTCCTCATGTAGGGCCCATTTGCTGACTCAGTGCTGTTGGCTACTTTTCCTTATAAGTCTTCTGCACAAACTAGTGGATAATCCTAGGTATTAAGATTTCTAGAGTAGCCTTCCCAACCTGGTGCTCTAGAGATGCTGTAGACAATACCCAGCATACTCCCAGGGATTCTTGGTGTTGCAATCTGGAGGACACCAGATGGGAGGGGGGCTGTTCTAGAGCACCATTGGGATGAGTCCCCAATTTTATCTTCCCTGCAAAACTCCCATATGAAGCACATTAGGCTGAAGCCTAATTCACACAAGCGGTAGATGAAGTGGTAAAGCTAATTGTGAGCCTAACTACAGAAGCAGGATACAACACCTTGAAAACGTTTTGAAAACTGTATATGGAGTGTGTCCTGGGCCCCAACAGTTGTCATAAACCGTTTTAAAGCAGTAGTGTAGATAGGCTCCTACTTTCCTACTTTCAACTGCAGCCAGGAATTCTCACAGTTGGATGCTCCAACTTTTGTTGTTTTTCTAACTGCCTGGTGTAATGAAAACTAGACTTTAGGGAGAAGAGTTCTATCCTAGCCTTCTTGCTGACATGCTGCTCTTCTGTGTGCAAGGAAAAGGTGTGTGTGTTCATGTAGTCAGCCATTGCACCCCTTCCCTAGCCTGAAATGGTGCCGTCCAGGAACAGTTTTGCAACATAGGGTGACCATATGGAAGGGAGGACGGGGCTCCTATATCTTTAACAGTTGCATAGAAAAGGGAATTTCAGCAGGGGTCATTTGCATATATGCAGCACCTGGTGAAATTCCCTCTTCATTGAAACAGTTAAAGCTGCAGGAGCCCTGCCCTCTCTTGTATCTGGTCACTCTAGCTATATCTGCACCTTTAGCTGTTGTTAGGAAGAGGGAATTTCACCAGGTGCTGCATGCATACAAATGACACCTGCTGAAACTCCCTTTTCTATTCATTTGTTAAAGATACAGGAGCCCTGTCCTCCTTTCCACCCTACTACCGGATCTGTTGTTTGTGTGAACTAAGCCTGAGAACTAGGGAGTTCCTTATGCCTTCTTCCCCCAATGAGCTTATTGGTTGTTATTAACAGTTTATTAGATTCCTTCCATCCCATTTTCAAATGCAATACAAACAGTAAAATCATAGAATAGTAGAGTTGGAAGGGGCCTCTAAAGCCATCGAGTCTAACCCCCTGCTCAATGCAGGAATCCATCTTAAAGCATGTAAAGCAGTAAACCTTCCCTCCCTTTTAGGTTTCCCCTCCCTTCTTTGTATCATCCTGTATTTAAAGAGTAAAAGTTTCATGCCTATCAATAAAATCATTAAGGAAAACTTGGATACATGAATAGTTACATAGAAAAAATAAAAAAGTTTGTGTCAAGCTTAGGACTTGCCAAAGAGAGATGCTGCATGGTTTAGTAAAGCCACACTAATGGCTATTCTACGACACCGGAAAGCAAATAAAACCCCAAATATACACAATTGGAGTGTTTATTTGACCTTAGCTGCCCATAATAATAATAATAATAAGAAGAAGAAGAAGAAGAACAATTTATTTCTTACCCGCCTCTCCGTCTGCCATGTCATATTACTAAAACAAAATAAATCCCAATTAATATGGGGAAATTTTCTTGAATTATATGCAGAATAATATGGTCCACCACAAAATCAGTGCAGGACAGCCAAGAGACATGCTTGTTTACTGGTTGTTGAGCAGAGATTTGAACCCATCTCTCCTTATTCTAACCCTCCTCATACTGTATATCCTCCACGTATTACGCAGTGCATGTTATTTTGCCTGGTTAGGAAATTTCTGATTGTCTTCTATCGCAACAAATGTTCCAGCATTTAGGTGAGGCACAATGTAACTATTGTTGTCTGTTGAGCAGGTGCACATATCTGTGAGCCGTTCCAGGGTCAGTCTCTACATTGACTGCAAGAAAACATCAGAGAAGCCACTTGGAACTTCAGAGAGCGTCTCGACAGCTGGCTTTGTCATGCTGGGGAAGCTGATGAGAACACGAGGGCCCCGGAGCGGGTCAGCAACTGTAAGTCCACTGCACATCCATTTCAGGTAGGATAGAGTGACCATATGGAAAGGAGGACAGGGCTCCTGTATCTTTAACAGTTGTGTAGAAAAGTGGATTTCAGCAGTGCAGTTGAAGTTCTTGATCATCCCTGGTGTAAGCTCTCTGTAAGGGGGTTCTACATTCTGCATTTTTTTCAGGATATAGGTAACAAGATGGAGAGTGTCTACACATGCCTAGGTCTCTAGCTCCCAGCTGATCCAAGACCAAGGGAGACTTCTAGGGAAGAGGAGATCTGGGATTCCACAGTAAATCCTACTCCCTCAGAAGATGTGAGGCAACAGAGGATGCCCATTTTAGGGCTGTTTCACCCAAGATCTTGAAGCATTCCATTTGATCACATCCCTGACAGGGGAAATACAGCGACCCAGTTGCCTAGTGACTGTGGCGGATAAATCCCTTCACCTGTCAGCAGCAGAGAGGGCTCTGTCAGGACTTCTTCCTGGAGCCCTGTCTCCTGATGACAGGAGAAGGGATTCATCCACCACCGGGAGCCTTGTCTCTCTTCCCCTCTCAGCTCCTCCTCCCATAATGGTGGTGCCAGTAAGGTGAGCACTAACCAGTGTTGCTATACAGTGGGGGAGCCTAGAAGTGGGAGAGACAACAACTCCAAGGAGAGGAGACAGTCCTCTCTACGAGCGGCACTTCCGTTTCACCCAAAAGTGCGCATGGATTTGTCATCTGTGGAGTGGACTATTTCCTCTCCGTTGACTAAAGTGTTGTCTGAATGCAGCCAATGAGGAAGCAAGGCCAGCTGCAACTGCTGAACTAGAAAAAGAGCTAGCTGACAGCATGAAGAACTAGGCTTGTTTAGCCTGGAGAAGAGAAGATTGAGGGGAGACATGATAGCACTCTTCAATTACTTGAAAGGTTGTCACACAGAGGAGGGCCAGGATCTCTTCTCGATCAACTCAGGGCGGATCTACACTGCTGCTTTAAAGTGCTTTATAACAGTACTGACAACTGTTGGGGCCCAGGACACACCCCAAAACAGTTGTCACTACTGTTATAAAGCACTTTAAAGTGCTTTAAAACAGCAGTGTAGATCCTGCCCCAGAATGCAGGACACGGAATAATGGGCTCAAGTTACAGGAAACGAGATTCCAGCTGTACATCAGGAAAAACTTCCTGACTGTTTGAGCCGTATGACAATGGAACCAATGACCTAGGGAGGTCGTGGGCTCTCCCACACCAGAAGCCTTCAAGAGGCAGCTGGACAACCATCTGTCAGGGATGCTTTAGGGTAGATTCCTGCATTGAGCAGGGGGTTGGACTCGATGGCCTTACAGGCCCCTTCCAACTCTACTATTCTATGATTCTACGTATATCAGTCCTTCATCTTCTCCCAGATCTTTGCTGGGTTAAAAGCTCCCGTTGAGCCATCACTCCAGTGGTTTGCTCAGGAAAATAGGCTTTAGGCAGCTTCCATCTCCTAGTTCACAATCCAACAGCCTTCCTGAAAATATAAACAACCAGGATATATTATATAACACCCAAAAAGAATAGCAAAATGAATACATTCAAATAAACAAAAGTGAATAATCATGAAAATGCAGATCCTGGTTTCACCTTTAAAGCTCATGAGGAAACAAGCAGCTTTTCTTGAAAACCGATGAGCTTGAGCAAAGGCTGGTCAACTAGGTATATGAAATCCAAATAGCTGGGGCCATTACTAAAAAGCTCTTGCTAGGCTTCACCCCAGACACTGCTCCCCCTAATAGTGGGTGCCAATAATTTTAAGCAAGGCCTCATCTGTGTTCTACTGTTCTTGATTGTATCCATCCACTGTGGGATCAAATTGGTTTTATAAAAACAGAGGCTATGATTCAAGAAGGATTTATTTTAATTTTATTTTTAAAAAGAATGTTGTTATTCCAAAAATTGCCACGTGATACAGATGAACAGCTGCCTGGTTGAATCTGGGAGAAAAAGCCTGAGATATTTCTCTCTTTCTTGCATCTGTGTTATATTCTTTTTTGGCACATTGAACAAGTGGGGAAAAAAATAACTAATGAGCAAACTAGGACTATCCATTGACTTTTCAAAACTGCGGTCTTCAGATAGCCCGGGTGCCTCATTATTGGCTATCATCTTGCCTTATTTAATGGGATGTATCTTTTTAAAATGTCATTTTGATCCGTGGAGCTTGTTTGAAGTCCATTTGCTGCTCAATACATGCCTCCTCCCCACTAAATCAGTCTACTCTCTCAGACTAAAATGCACAGTTTTAGTTTTATCTTAAAAGGAACTCGATTGTAGAGGGGACTTTTATGTTCGACAGAGAGGTATTTTTCATAGTGATGGACGAGCTACCCTGCCTTGGCTCAACTCACAATCAAGATTTCTGGGCAATTGGGGAAAAAAGGATTCTGAGAGGTCTTGTAATGATGATGTATGAGTACCAGTGGTGCTAGACATACACATTATTGCATTGCCCCAGGAAATTGTAGTTTGGTTTTAGCTGCTATGCAACCACCCCATATAGTGGGAGGATTGCTTGGAAAATCAGCCTCTGCCCCAAGCTCCCCAACATCTGGGAACAAGGGAGGATTTTAGATTGGAAGGGGGGAATCAAATTTTAACGACAGGTGAACTCTCTCAGCAATTCATAGTTAGGTTCTGCAAACTGAGCTATACTTTCCCACCCCCTTGTCCCCCAAAATAACTCTTCATGATCTCATGTTCAGCAGCATCCCAGCTGCAAGGAACTCCAGGATATGGAGTTGCCAGGGCACTTGATATCCATACCAAGGATTTCAGCATCCTGGAAAAGCTGTGGTTCCTAGGATCCCTGGTGCCTGGGGAGCTGCCATAGTGTTGTTCAGGCCACCTGATAATCATAGGATGGGGCTCATTTTACACCCTGGAATAAGTGATTGTGGGAATCAAAGCAAGGGTGTGAATTTGGAAAGGTTGAGGTCAGAATTGCAAGGAACACAGTGACTGGGTTCACACAACACACTAACCCAGACCCAGTGGTTGAGTGGGGGTTGTTGTTGAACTGTGGTTTGTTTGTTGAACCATAGGTTAGTGTGTTGTTTGAAGTCAGGACATTTTCCACAGGGTGGCTTGTTAACCATGCTATGTGGCTTATTTTTTTTCCGAACAAACCACCTTGAAAACTACGGTTTGTTGTTGGGTTGTTCAGAGTGGTTAACATTAGGTTGACCATATGAAAAGGAGGACAGGGCTCATGTCACTTTAACAGTTGTAGAGAAGAGGGAATTTAAGCCAGAGTCATTTGTATGCAATTTGTACCTGGTGGAATTCCCTCTTCATTACAACAATTAAAGCTGCAGGGGCCCTGCCCTCTTTTGTATCTGGTCACTCTAGTATAGTGCCTGCAACTTTAATTGCTTTGATGAAGAGGTGATTTCACCAGGTACTAATTGCATACAAATGACGCAGGCTGAAATTCCCTTTTCTCTGCAACTGTTAAAGTTACATGAGTCCTGTCCTCCTTTTCATATGGTCAGCCTAGTTAACAAGCCACACTGCATGGTTAACAAGCCACCCTGTGAGTTCCAACAACACACTAACCTGCAGTTCAACGAACATCCCACTGTTCACTAATAGGGATGGGTGAAATGGCTGAGTGCTTGTGAGACTCCCCATGAACTCTTGGCATCCAGCTGCCATTAACACAGAAGAGAAAGGGCGGGGCCCATGGAAAGGGGTGTGGCCATATGGGGAACCCTGGAGGGCCTGATTTGGCCCATGGGCCAGAGGTTCAACTCCCTTGCTCTACAGACACTCTAATAAATAATCGTGTCATGGATGGAGCCTGCTGTCCTCCCTCTCATATAGATTAATTATCATCACAAGTCTCTGGCCAAAGGGCATTTGATATGGGGGATAACAGGAAATATATGGCGGATGGCTATTAGTCCCGATGACTATGTGCTTCCTCAAGTATTGGAGGCAGTAAGCCTATATACACCAGTTGCTGGGGAACATGGGTGGGAGGATGCTGTTGCATTCAAGTGCTGCTTCTGGGTTTCTGGTCATTTTGTGAACAGAATGCTGGACTAGATGGCCCCTTGGTCTAATCCAGCACAGCTCTTCTTATGATCGTAAGGTTCTCCTTTTAGGAATATTGGCTTATTTCTTTTAGATTTGGTTTTTAAAAATAACAGAACAAAACCCTATCACTTTCTTTCAATGGCAGCAAAGTAAAGCTTTCACTTTATGTTTGAAACCAGTTATTGAGGTCCCAAAGAGAAGAATTAGGTGGGCATGGAGTAAATGAGAATTCAGATTTCACTGTTGTAGGTGGGCTTGTTGGGTGTTCATAGGAAGGGCCTTCCATGTTTGTAACCCATAAACCCACTGAGTGTTCTTGCCATGGGAATTGGTCATGTTTTTGTAAAAAAAAAAAAAAAAGTTTCCAGAATGTAGCAATAAACAAATGAATCCGAGTGTTTTGGATTGTGGAAAACAAAGACCCTAATGATGTTTGCTGCCTCAGTGTGAGCATGCTAAGTTTTCACAGCAGACTGATATCTTTTGGCAGATGCACATTTGTGGGTTGGAGGAGGATGAGTTGTTATTCTCAGAGGTGCCTTGCTGAGACTCAGTAGGCGGTTGCAAGAGTTTTGCTTCCGTTTCCATAATTGGAAAGATTTGAGATGTTGTTTCAGGAAGCTGAAAGTTTAGTATCTGTAGCTCTGTCCTCCCCTCATCCTGTTCTTGGTCCATCTGATTGATTGATTGATTGATTGATTTATCCTGTATTTATGCAGCTGCCTGAGAACTCAAGTTCTCTGGGCAACTCATGAAACGAAAGCAACATTAAAGTTACAATATAAAACAATAAAAGCAATTAAACTCCAAACAGAATTCAAACGCATATTTTAATGCTGAGAGGACCAAGCTGAGACATGATTTTTAAAAAACACCCAGGTGAACAACAACAATAACAAATTCTTCACCTTGTCCCCCCCAAAAAATGGCACTAAGTGAACTTCCCCTGGGAGGCTGTTTCATAACTAGGAATGCCACCACCCAAAAAGTTTTTCTCTGTTGTTTACTTGCCTCACCTCATATGGTCTAGGTACTCAAGCCAGGGCCTAAGAAGAGGATCTTAAGGTTCTGGTAGTTATGTAGGAGTAGGGTGACCTTCTGAAAAGGAGGACAGGGCTCCTGTATCTTTAACAGTTGTATAGAAAAGGGAATTTCAGCAGGTCAGGTGTCATTTGTATGCATGCAGCACCTGGTGAAATTCCCTCCTCATCACAACAGTTAAAGCCGCAGGGGCCCTGCCCAAATGACCAGATACAAAAGAGGGCAGGGCTCTTGCAACTGTTGTGATATAGAGGGAATTTCACCAGGTGCTGCATGCATACAAATAACACCTGCTGAAATTCCCTTTTCTATACAACTGTTAAAGCTACAGGAGCCCTGTCCCCCTTTTCAGATGGTGACCCTATGTAGGAGAAAAGGAGGTATTTCAGGTAACCCAGTCCCAAAACCAGCACTTTAAATTGGGCCCAGAAATGGATCCACACTTGCCATGCGGATCAGACAGATAACATGTGTGAAGACCTGAGGCCTATACAAAGGCAAGGTAATAAAGTCAGGCTCAGAGGCCTGGGGTTTTCCGTATCCCTGAGAGGAGTAGTTTTATTTTTCTGGTTAAGATTCATTTCCTTGGGTAAGTTTAATTTCTGCAGTTAAGTTTTATTTCTTCAGGGTTGAAACAGTTCTTTCTGTTTTGGGCAAAGACGTAGGCTGACCAGATAAAACCCAGGTCAGGGCTCCTGTAACTTTAACAGTTGTAGAGCAAAGGGAATTTCAGCCAGTGTCATTTGTATGCATTTAGTTCCTGGTGAAATTCCCTCTTCATCACAACAGTTAAAGTTGCAGGGGCCCTGCCTTCTTTTGCATATGGCAGCTCTAGTATAGTGCCTGCAACTTTAACTGTTGTGATGAAGAGGGAATATCACCAGGAACTAATTGCATACAAATGACTCTGGCTGAAATTCCCTTTTCTCTACAACTGTTAAAGTTACATGAGCCCTGACCTGGATTTTATCTGGTCACCCTAGCAAAGAGGGTATAAAAAGAGAGGAGGAAGCCAGTGAGAGTGACCCAGAAAGGAAGAGCGCATGAGGAAAGAACGGGAAGCAGCAGCCTGAAGTAGTAGCGTATTTCTTCGATTCTAAGACGCAATCGATTGTAAGACACACCTTAATTTCAGTAACCACCGACAGAAAAAAAAGCTTTGATTCTAAGGGGAAAAAAATAAAATAAAATGCTAAAATCATGCAATTCGATTCCAGGTGAGGGCACGGAAGAAAGGGCACAGCGCTTCAACGGCTGCTACTGAGCATGCTCAGGTGTCATGCCGCATGCTCGGTAGTGTTCGATGTTAATCACCTGATGGGTAGCAGAGAAGAGGGTTCCAGCTAGTCCGGTTTGATTCTCACAGAGTGGGTGCCAGGGTGTCTGCACACCATGGGGAAGAGGGATAACTGGGTGGTGAGTAAACCAGTAGGCTGACCAGATAAAATCCAGGTCAGGGCTCATGTCACTTTAACAGTTGTAGAGCAAAGGGAATTTCAGCCAGTGTCATTTGTATGCAATTAGTTCCTGGTGAAATTCCCTCTTCATCACAACAGTTAAAGGTGCATGCACTATACTAGAGTGACCATATACAAAAGAAGGCAGGGCCCCTGCAACTTGTAACTGTTATGATGAAGAGGGAATTTCTCCAGGAACTAATTGCATACAAATAACGCTGGCTGAAATTCCCTTTGCTCTACAACTGTTAAAGTTACATGAGCCCTGACCTGGATTTTATCTGGTCTCCCTAGGTTAAACCAGGCCACTCTCAAGGAGGCCTGCTTGGGGCTGCAAACCTTTTGAGACAGGGCCATAGCTGCTCCTACTGAACTGGGTGGGGACGGTGGACCTGGGAGTGAAGGATGGGACTGGGTTGGGTGGGAGTGTTGGGGTGGTTAAACAATCATGTTTTTATTTGGAGGGTGGTCCGGGCATGTGAGGATAAACTGCGTCTGTCAGACACACTGCAGACTTTTCCTCCCCCTCAACTGGTGAAACAAGAACATGTGGTGCCTTGTGCAAAGCACGGGAAAATTCAAAAACTGTGATTCTAAGACGCCATTGATTCTAAGACACACCCCATTTTTAGAGACGTTTATATGGGGGGAAGTGCATCTTAGAATCGAAGAAATTTGGTAATTGCATTTAGGGTAAACGAATTTGCATTTTTGCCACTTTTATTTTTCTTTGACTAAATACCTTAATTGTAATGGTTATTTTAATTTAATAGTAAATTTTTGTGTTAAGTCACAAGTGTCTGGAGTCACTCACCCCACGTCTGCAGCCTAAACTCCACTTAGGGTGACCATATGTCAGGAAAAATCAGGACATGTCAGGATTTTTGGTAACAAATCTGGGAAGGAAGGGAATTATGAAATTTGAAGAAAAATCTGGATTTTTCCATCCTCCCCCACACCCAAAGGGCAGCTCTACTTTATAGTCAACTTTAATACTTTACACATCTGTCATTTTAAAAAATAAAGAGATGAAACTTGGCACTTTGAAAGCTCCTACATAGGGCTTTAGTCATGCCAAGTTTGAAGCAGATCCATTCATCTGTTGATTTTTAGGAGTTTTTTTTTTTTAATGAATTTTTAAAATTATTTTTTTTAAAAAAACTTAATTTTTAAAGATAAGGTGATGTTACTTGGCATCATGATAGATGTTAAGTAGGGTTTTATCCATGCCAAGTTTCAAGCAAATATGTTCATCTGTTGATTTTTAGCAAGTTTCAAACCAAAGTTGAACTTTAAAAATTAAAAAAAATTAAAAAGCCAGCTAGCTGGCTAGCAACAAGCCCTGTTAAGCAGCAGCTTGGAACGAAGTGGGTATACAATCAGAAAAGATATTTGAGGGAAGGGGAGAATGTATCACACAGAGTATAGCAACAAAGTACAGCAAAAACTACAAAAGTAGGAGTGAGTGAAGTTAATTTCAGATACATTGGATGTCTCACTTGTTCTTTTAGTGATTTTAACATTAAGATGTTATGTAGAACATATGTGTCTTAATTATGACCTGTAAAATCAGACATGTGACCAAGGCTATGTTCAGGTGGACGTCCCCCCTTGGTGCTTGACACACCCCCTGGAGGCGGACATGTTGGTGGGGACGCCCCCTTGGGGGCTAACCATGTTGTCCTCCTTTTTAGTTTCCAAAATGTGGTCACCCTAGGTAAATGAAGGAAGGTGGGATACTTAATGAGGCAAGAGATCCTTCAGGAGTTACTCAGGAGGTCCAGGTCATCGGTGGAACCTTTACAACATCACAACACTCCAGCAAAACCAGGACACAATGAAAATCCAGTACTGAAATGTTAAACATAAATTCCAATATGAACCATATTAAACAACTATTTGCAGCCCAAAATCTTCAAGGAAGAAAGAAAAGCTCTTTACCAGCCTTTGAAAAGCCTGGAGGGATTGAGCCTGGAGTTGGGAGTGCTGTAGAAGAGAGAACGCCCCTCCACACACCCACATACCAAAAGAGAGATGTGCTAGAAGCCAACACGATCTTACTGAATGCATTTGCATTTGAAGTAGGGATGCTTATGGAATACTTCCCATCCAAGTTTCTCTCTGGATTTGGGGGTCCTGAATGCAGTGGGCCATATGCAGAACATTGCTAATGTTCTGCTAGGCATCTTCCATTCTGGATTTCCGGACTATAACATTCACTGCATCTTCAATTTCCTTCCATTTCTTGTTCTTATCTTCTTTTTAATGCTCTGCATCATGGATGCTCATGAACAATTAGGGAAATTGGAAAAATACACACAAAAAAGAGATTCTTGATTCACTGATCTGCTTGTGTGAACATCTGATGATGATATGTCCAACCATGGTATTGTGCATGCTGTGTTTTATCAACATGCATAAAGATTCATATGGACTGGGAAGCCTGGTGGGTTGGGATGACCAGGAAGGATCAGATGCAACCTGAAGCTGCAACCAGCTGCAACTGCACCAGTCCTAGACTCAGTTTTACACATTCCCTGGTCTTAAATCAGAAGGAAGGGAGAGCGGAATGCATCATCAAGCAAACCCATGGAACTGAGTGCTGAACAACACATTGTGTTAAATATGTAGTGTGCAGGTGATCCTTGCTATGCCGTTTATCTACTGCAGTAGAGGCTGGTGGCTCTAATTGTTTTGGGGGGGGGGGGATTGATGGAAATCCATTCTGGGTTTTAGTCGGAGCCAGCCAGAACTCTAAAGAAGACAGCCAAGATGCTGAACCCTATCCCCAAAATAGGTTCAGTATTTTGGATACTTCTTTTGGAGTTCTGGTTGGTTCTGGCTAACACCCAGAATGGCATCACAGACCCACCGAAATTGGAGCTGTCAGCCTCCACTGCCTTAGTGTAAGCATGCAGGACCCTGATCTAGATGGAGACCACTACACACAGGCTGGGGAGGTTCAAATCTTCCCACCCAGCCTCTCTCCCCCTACCAAAAAAATCTCCATGCTCACGGGGGCTAAAAAAGAGGAGAAAAAACTCCATTGGTGCCAGCGGAGTTTCTTTTTTCTTTTTAGTGTATTTGTGGTAGGGGGCATTTTAGTGGGGGAAAGTGACTGGGTGGGAAGATTTAAAGCTCCACTATCCAGATGCGGTGGTCCCCTTTTATATCAGGAGTCCCATGTACTTTCAATAATGTAAACAAGATGGTGAGAATCAGCTCCACGTGGTTTAGCCCAGAGACAGACTGCGCTTCCTTACTTTGGAGCAGGAACTCACATGATGACGTCCTAGTTGTAGAGGGCTGAGATGGGGAAAAGGGCATTCCTCCTGGGCTCTCCATAGGCAGCCCACTTTCGATAAGGACGCTGTGCAGTCTGGCTGCAAATCTATGAAGGAGGAGACCATGTGGATGCAATTCGCCCTTCTCCACTGTCCCCACCCACCCCACACTGTATGACCTTTAGAAGACTTTTTTTGTGACCATTGTCTCATGCTGTTTCATCTCTAGTTTCAGCTGCAGTCATTGCAGATCGTGTGCAGCAGTTTGTGGGCTGAAGAGGACAGATGTTGCGATGTCCCAGCACTGGTAAGGATGGAGAGATCATGTCTTCTAAGCATGCTGCAAATGTGGAGCCGTTTTCTGCCAGTTGTGTTGTAGGGTTCTATGGATTTTGTTAAATCCATTCCATCTGTGTTTTGCAGATTGTCAGGCAACTGCTCATTGGCAGAATCAGATCTTTTTGGGGACCTATGAGAATTTTGTTTACTTGCGCAAGTGCGCATTAGAGCTAACACATATTTCCCTACATGAAAAAATGGGGAGCTTCTGCCAGTCAGTTTCGACAATATTGCAATAGATAGACCAAAGTATGATTCTGCCTAAGGAATCTTCCAGTTAGGGATGTGCAAATCAGCAAAATTTGAATTCATTGAACTTCTCCAAATTCCATCTTAAAGCTCATTATGACTTGATCAGGTTGTGAGTAGGGGTATGCATGGACCCCCAAAATTGGATAGGAATCGGAACCAGTGCCTCGGATCGGATCGGATTGGAGTCTTCCTGGTTCGGTTCGGACCCAATTCTGATCCGAAAATTGGATGTCCGATTTTCAGATCGGATGCCATTTTAGGTGTTTTCTCCATAGGCTTACATTGGGGGAAAGAAAACTCCCCCTTCCTCCCTCCCTGTCCCTCCCCCCTGTCCCTCCCCCTACGCATTTTATTTTATTTATTTATTTATTGCATTTTTATACCGCCCCATAGCCGAAGCTCTCTGGGCAGTTCACAAAAATTAAAACCATGAAATCATTTTTAAAATATAAAACAAGCCACAATCTAAAAACACAAAATAACATACAATATAAAAATACAACCAGAATAAAACCAAGCAGCAGGAATTAATACAGATTAAAATACAAATTTAAAACAGCAAGGATTAAAATTGAGTTAATTTAACTGTTAAAATACTGGGAGAATAAAAAGGTCTTCACCTGGCATCTAAAGGAGTATAATGTAGATGCCAGGCGAACCTCTCTGGGGAGCCCATTCCACAGCCGGGGTGCCACAGCGGAGAAAGCCCTCCTCCTAGTGACCACCTGCCCCACTTCCTTTGGCAGGGGCTCATGGAGAAGGACCCCTGTAGGTGATCTTAGGGTCCAGGCAGGTACATAAGGGAGATAACCTGGCCCAAGCCATTTAGGGCTTTAAATGTTAGTACCAGCACTTTGAATTGGGCTCGGACCTGGATCAGCAGCCAGTGAAGTTGGAAAAGGACTGGCGTAATATGGTCTCGTTGGCCAGTTCCTGTTAACAATCTAGCTGCCCTGTTTTGTACCAGCTGAAGTTTCAGGACCGTTTTCAAAGGCAGCCCCATGTATAACGCATTGCAGTAATCCAAACGAGAGGTTATGAGAGCATGGATAACTGTAGCTAGGCTATCTCTGTCCAGATAAGGGCGCAGTTGGTATATCAGCCTAAGCTGGTAAAAGGTGCTCTTTGCCACCGAGTTCACCTGTGCCTCAAGTGACAGTTCTGGATCCAAAAGCACCCTCAAATTATGGACCCGATCCTTTAGGGGGAGTGCAACCCCCTCCAGAACAGGGTGAACATCACCTCGCCGGACAGACAAACCACCCGCTAACAGTACCTCCGTCTTGTCTGGATTGAGTCTCAGTTTGTTAGCCCTCATCCAGTCCATTACCGTGCACAGGCACTGATTCAGAACAGCCACTGCCTCACCTGGGTTTGTTGAAAAGGAGAGGTAGAGCTAGGTGTCATCCGCATATTGGTGACATCTCAGCCCACATCTCCGGATAACCTCTCCCAGCACCTTCATGTATATGTTAAACAGCATAGGGGATAAAATAGAGCCCTGTGGAAACCCATGGCTTAAATGCCACGGCATAGAGCAATAATCCCCCAGGACCACCTTCTGAAAACGGCCATCCAAGTAGGAGCGGAACCACTGCAGCGCAGTGCCTCCAACTCCCAGCCCAGACAACCTATCCAGAAGGATACCATGGTCGATGGTATCGAAAGCCGCTGAGAGGTCCAAGAGAACCAACAGGGTCGCACTCCCCCTGTCCCTCTCCTGGCAAAGGTCATCCCACAGGGCGACCAAGGCAGTTTCTGTTCCAAAACCAGGCCTGAAACCCGATTGAAATGGATCTAGATAATCCGTTTCATTCAAGAGTGTCTGGAGTTGTCCTGCAACCACCCGCTCAAGCACCTTGCCCAGGAAAGGAATGTTCGCCACCGGCCTATAGTTGTTCACATCTTCCAAGTCCCGGTTAGGCTTTTTCAGGAGTGGTCTGATTACCGCCTCTTTTAACAAGGTCGGCACCACTCCCTCTCTCAAGGAGGCATTTACAGCCTCCTGGACCCAGCCGGTGGTCCCATCCTTATTTGATGTAATTAGCCACGATGGGCAAGAGTCAAGCACACAAGTGGTCGACCGGACTTGGCCAAGCACCTTGTCCACATCCTCAGGCCTCAGTAACTGAAACTCATCCAATAAAACTGGACCAGACGGTGCTCTGAACGCCTCTACTAGCGGAGCTGCATTAAGCGTGGTGTCTAATTCAAGACGAATCTGAGCGACTTTATCTTTAAAGTGCCGTGCAAACTCGTCACAGCATGCTACCGAGGGTTCCACCATCTCTCACCCTGGCCCAGAGTGTAGCAGGCCACGAACCACCCGGAAAAGCTCCGCCGGACGACACTGTGAAGATGCAATGCTGGTGGAGAAGAACTGTCTCTTCGCCACCCTCACCGCCACAGAGTAGGCTCAATAATGAGCTCTAGCCCGTGTCCGATCAGACTCAGCAGGAGTTTTCCTCCACCTGCGTTCTAGCCGTCTCCCCTTTTGCTTCATCGCCCTCAGCTTAGGTGTAAACCAAGGAGCTGGATGAGCTCTGCTCAGAGGGAGAGGGCGCTTGAGTGTGATCGTGTCAACTGCCCGGGTCATCTCTGCATTCCACAGAGCGACCTGGGCTTCGACAGGAGCACCGGCCATATCAGCAGGAATACTCCTTAGCGGCTGCCTGCTCGCTGCCATCCACTGCCGCCCTCTGCTTCCGTACTACTAAGAAACAGGCCTTGAGGCCTATTCCACAGTAGAAAAAGGGCGCGCCGAGTGATGATGTCACCCGGCGCACCATCGCTCTATTGTGGAACAGGCCACAAGACCTGTTTCTCAGTAATACGGAAGCAGCGGGCGGCAGTGGACGGCAGCGAGGAGGCAGCAGGTAAGGAGTGCGAGTGGGGGGAGGGGGGAGGAAGTCTGAGGTCTGATCCTCCAATCTTTTCCGATCCGGATCAGGTCCTTTCAGATCGGATCAGATGAGATTGGACGATCCAGCTGCAGGGGATCGGAATCAGATAATGTTATCCGATTTTGGCTGGATCGAGTCTGGATCATGGATCAGACCCGATCTGGTGCACACCCCTAGTTGTGAGCTTTGTTGTTTGGGTTTTTTTGCATGAAAATCCATGTGGTATCTTTCCAACTCTATGCAACAACTGTGTGCATCTTGGCAATGTGGACATTCTTCTCCCATTGATTAAGGCATATTTGTGTGCATTTTCATGTGCATTTTTCAAATGAACTCATTCTGACAAACAGAATTTTGCATTGCAAGGTTGGAACTGTACAGTCTTCAACCGCAGATTGCATCTAATTCCATGTTTGGTCCAGAAGGTGCAAACTGGGTAAATTCTGGTCAAAGCAAATTGAAACTAATGTTCCATTCGGTCATATTTTGTTGCTGGTCCCATTTGTGTTTCCAGATTCATAATTCCTTCTTTTATTTTTGTGTTTCAGAGAGATGAAGAGGCCTGTCCCAGCCTGCTTCCATCTTGCAGCTGCACTTCAGGGATTCCAGGCCTTCCAGGGTCCCCAGGCCCTCCGGTGGGTGAAGCTTTCCATGATTGTTTCCAGGCAATTTGTACGCACGTCACCATGTGGGAAACAGGCTGAGCATCCTACCTAGCAGCGAAGAGAATTGTAGCACATTGCCACACCTGCATGGAAAGCAGAGACACTCCTAGACTTTCCACTGAATGTCACCTCTAAAGTAGAGTGTTCACTTACACATAATAATAAAAAAAGAGGCTGCAGATATATATACAAATGCATATACTAATGTATATACATAGGCACACATTTGGAAATAATTACTGTCCTTTAAATAGAAATATAATACATCTCTCCATAGTGGGGGACTGTGGCCAGGAGACCAGGGTGCCTGCTCAATCTGCAATCCAGGTGCTAATTGTTGCTGGGCAAATTCAAGGCCTCTTCTCTACTCTCTTAGGATTCTTTAGCTTTAAATTGGACTTGGACTGGATAGCCTTTCACATAAAGGACACCTTCAAATAGAGTGCTGCCCTTTGTAAAGTTGGACACAAAGCCACCCTAACCTAAGATGGAATTTTAAAGAGACTTTGGTAGTTTTGGGATGGGTGAACTAACCCACTGCCTCCTCACCCTCTGCTCGCCGGACCCTCACTGGCCACCAAATGCTGCTCACACCAGGAAGTGAACTGCTTGGTGGTCTGTGGGTGTACAACAAGTGGCTGCCTGCTTCCCCGGTGAATAGGCTGACCATATGAAAAGGAGGACAGGGCTCATATAACTTTAACAGTTGCAGAGAAAAGGGAATTTCAGCCGGCATCATTTCTATGCAATTAGTAGCTGGTGAAATCACCTCTTCATCAAAGCAATTAAAGTTGCAGGCACTATATTAGAGTGACCAGATACAAAAGAAGGCAGGGCCCCTGCAGCTTTAACTGTTGTGATGAAGAGGGAATTTCACCAGGTACGAATTGCATACAAATGACGCTGGCTGAAATTCCCTTTTCTCTACAATTGTTAAAGTTACGTGAGCCCTGTCCTCCTTTTCATATGGTCAGCCTACCGGTGAACCACCATTGTGTGCAAAATGACAGCTTGTGGTGGTGGCTCGAGCCCTCAACCGGATGCTCGCAGTGTTCCTACTTCTAATAAGGAACATTTGGATGGAACCAAACAACTTTCATTTAAGACTCGCAACACTTCTTGGGTGGCATAGGAAGGGGGTATCCCTAGATCGTCACCTGATTTCACATGAATTGAAAGTTCAAGTTCGATTCTTTGGTGGGACAGTCACGATATTTCAAGAGAAGCAAAATGAGTTTCGCTCTTGATCTTAGTCCTTCTCATCATGTGAATGGATCCTATAGACAACCAGGTCCCCACATGGTGGTGCAAAGATCAGTGGAACATCAGCCCAAATGGAGTCATTGCTCTTTATTAATAGTCCATCTGTATTCACTGCTGAGGTTTAAGCTATTCTGGGTCACGACAATGCTGAAGGAATAATGCGGCAAGCTCGTGGTCCCCCCAATGCGCTACACTTAAAGGAAGTGATGTCCTTCTTAAAGTTTGTGGTCATGATGGAAACAGAATCTACCAAAGCCCCTCTCTGTTCAGCGTGGGCTACTCCAAGTCACTAATTCAATGGATTAAAAGAAAAGGGAAAGAAGCCATCCTCTGTTTAAAATAAAATGGTTCAAGCAGCACCTGAACACACTCCCAGATCCACTGGAGTGGTGGATTCTGAAATAAATGAGTCTTGATGGATTCATCCCCTTCCTCCAGCACCATCCATGTGTGTACTCTGTTGTAGCTGGGATGCTTGTGCGGAAAGCCTACAAGCACGGACCTCATTTCCAGCTGCTTTTGTTGTAAAAGCGACTGGAATACAGATTAGGCTGACTGGCAAAGGCGGAAGCACTCTGAGAAATGAGAACGGGGCCCCATTACCGTAATCTGCGGTTTCCCCTTGTATATCTGCGTTCCCCTTTAACTGTGCTTCCTGCTTTTAACTTGCATGGGGTATGACAAAGAAAGTCTGTTTAATGCAGAGTGCTGTTCTCTGTTGGTGGAGAAAATGGGCTGGATGGTTAGCAGGAGAAGCTCTCAGCTGCATTTTCCCTGCCACACTGCCAAAGTCAGGTCAGGCTCATTCAGGCGGCAGCAGCAGATGGTAGGTGTTTTTACTAGGAATGGGCAGCTCTCCTCTGCTTTCTGTAACGTTCACGTCTTTTCAAGCACAACTTCATTCCATCCCATTTCTGCATCAGCTTTGCAGTGTTTATATATATATATATATATATATATATAGGCCACATGAATATTCATGGGTATTTCCGTGCGCAAGAAAATCTGTATGCATTTTTGTATGCACTTTGTATCTATTATTTATTTATTCGGTAAAACATTTGTATCCTGCCTTATGTCACTAAGCTCTCAGGGCAGTGAACAGATAAAAATACACATACATGGTTTTTATAATATATGTACATGTGGGGTGGGTTTTTTTTGCAAGCGCTTTCCCTGAAGATATGACTTTTTGTACGCTATTTTCCCTAGTGCAAAACATTCGTTGATGCAATTTTCCCTAATGTGCACATTTTGTAAGCAATTTCCCCCTAATGTTGCTTTTCTTTTTCTTTTTGTGATCATCACCAAATTTGTAGAAGTCTGAAAACCAAAACATAGTTGTGCTCCAGTTTGCATTTCTGTACCCAATTGCAAATTAATCCAGGAAGTGAAAATTAGGTCGGTTTGTATTAAAATGCAAACTGATGGAGCAATCCCATGTCCCCTAGACAGCATCTGGAGGAGCATAGGGTGTTTTTGGTTTTCTGCCTCCAAACTCATAGATAGCACTCCGAGCTGCGAGCCAGGAAACTGTACTCCCCCTCCTCCCCCTCACAGCCAGTGCAAAGTGAATCGCGATGGCTGCCTCTCCATGCTCTGCAAAACAAGTGTGGGGAGGGTGAAAAGGGTAGGCTGACCAGATAAAATCCAGGTCAGGGCTCATGTAACTTTAACTGTTGTAGAGAAAAGGGAATTTCAGCCAGAGTCATTTGTATGCAATTAGTTCCTGGTGAAATTCCCTCTTCATCACAGCAGTTAAAGTTGCAGGGGCCCTGCCTTCTTTTGTATATGGTCACTCTAGTATAGTGCCTGCACCTTGACTGAAAAAGCAGGGTGGATGGAACCCAGAGGAGAGGAGCCCCTCTGTGCTGCAGCCACCCTACATTGGATAGTTGTAAGTCCCCTAGTTTGGGTGCTTATGTATACCCAGGGTGCAACCTATAGGATTGTGCCCTAAATGAATCGGGCCCCATCGCTACTTATGTTTAAGAACATAAGAGCCCGTCTTCTGGATCAGGCCAAGGGTCCTTCTAGTCCAGAATACTATTTATCTGGAGCATCAGGTCAGCCACTCCAGGAAACAGGGTGGTAGGACCTTTGTCTAAGTCAGCACAGCTGTGCATTAGGAACTGATTTTGTGGTTGTTGTTGCTGCTTCTGCAGGGCAGTCCTGGAAGAAGAGGACCACAGGGAGAACAGGGTGAGCCAGGCCCCAAGGTAGGTTTTGTGATGTCTGAACTGACTTTTGAGGTGGGTGGGAGGGTTGTGGCAGGCCAAGCTGAAAACCCTTTAAGCTCAATAGGGACTTCTTCATTTACTCCCCTGGTATTGCCTCCATTAATTCTAACTTCTTCATTAACTCCCCTGGTATTGTCTGTGGTCATCTCCAGGAATGTTTAGCCTGGAGAAGAGAAGACTGAGGGGGTGACACGATAGCACTCTTCAAATACTTGAAAGGTTGTCACACAGAGGAGGGCCAGGATCATCCCAGAGTGCAGGACACGGAATAATGGGCTCAAGTTACAGGAAGCCAGATTTCAGCTGGACATTAGGAAAAACTTCCTGACTGTTAGAGCAGTACGACAATGGAACCAACGACCTAGGGAGATTGTGGACTCTCCCACACTAGAGGCCTTTAAGAGGCAGCTGGACAACCATCTGTCAGGGATACTTTAAGGTGGATTCCTACATTGAGCAGAGGGTTGGACTCGATGGCCTTATAGGCCCCTTCCAACTCTACTATTCTATGATTCTATGATCAAGGCCTGGCTCTACAGCTTTGGATAGCTCCTTTAGAGTTCTGACTGGTTCTGACTGAAAGCCA
Source organism: Anniella stebbinsi (assembly GCA_029215795.1). NCBI lineage: Eukaryota > Metazoa > Chordata > Lepidosauria > Squamata > Anniellidae > Anniella > Anniella stebbinsi. The sequence goes on along the minus strand of JARDYH010000004.1, from coordinate 9,359,102 downwards.
GAGCGGATTCACTGCCCACTAACATTGGACTCCACTGGTACATAGTTAATCTAATATGACTAAATAGGACAATGCACTGTTGCATTCTTCTGCTGTCTCATATATTACTGTCTTAAAAGGTCTAGCACTTTGCCATACAGAAGCGCAAGGTCTTTTCCTACAAAGTGTTTCTGGGCATTTCGATGAGCTGCTCTCTCCATGAATTTGTATTAGACTTTACATTGGTGTTTTATTATATGCATGACAGATTTTCCTCCCCCCAAATCAGTGTGGCAGCCATAGAACTGAGCTGGCTTTCTGCTATAGATCAGCAGATGAAAAGAGCCACCAATTTTGATGTGAAATGTTAAAAGGTTTGGGAAATGTTGAAACCAATCACTATGACTTTGGAAGCATGTGCTCTGTCCTTTCACAGGCTGAAGGGTGACTGGCTGACACAATCGAAGGGAAATGCATCAAAATGTCCCATCATAGCCTTTTAACAGAGCCTCTTAAGGGGGTAGGGGGAGACCACAGTAGAACTACCAAACAGAATAGTCTTGCAAAGTATTCTGATACCTTATCTCAGACTCCCCCAACATTCCTTACCAATGGCCATGCTGACTGGGGCTGCTGGGAGTTGAAGTCCCAGGTTGTGGAATGTGGCCCTGGCTTTTTCTAGGTAAAAATGATTTTTATAGCCATGTAATCATGGTAATCATGATTGACCCCAAACCATTGGAGAGCATATCGGCAAAGACGCTGTAAAGGAAACTGCAAAGTCCCTGATTCAAATCTCACCCCAACTGTGAGTTCACCAGAAGTTCATGTTCTCAGCTTCTCTCTTCCCCCATCGGTGTATGGATGCAGTCATATTGGTCTGCCTTATCTGCTTCTTGAAATGCTTGTTGAGATAATGTTTGTGACAGGAATGCCATTTCAGATTTCAGGAGAGGCACAGAGAACTTAGATTCAGGGGGGAATACCTGAGACATTTCTTTCCGTTCATTTCGACCCAAATTTACTCATTTTGCACCTGTTGGAACTGAACATTGACCAGAATGCAATCTGCCTCTTCCAAACCACTTGACAGACAAGGGCTTTGGGCCTTTCAGGAAGGCCCCTGTCCAGACAGGGCGGCACTGCTCAGCCCACCAAGATGATGCTTCAATATAGACAACCCTCCCACCGTTTCTCTATCAACTTCTCACAGGCAGCTTCTCTGCCAAGGCCAAGACAAGCAGGTGGCTTGCGGGGAGTAGGGCCACTCCCACTTCCCTGCTCTGAGAACGCTGACCAAGATCCATCTCACACAGATTGTAACATTCCAGAGGCCGAATAGGCCCAAAGCCTTCCAGGCTACTTCTAAATAAATCTTAGGTCAAATGCAAAAGACCCCACGGTGATGCCTTAACTACACCCTGACAGCCTAAGACTGTACGCTTCTGAGCTGGTGATGAGATCCACAGAACCAAAAATTTTAAAATCCTTTTCAGGAAAAAAAAATGTAGTTCGGAAAAATGCACACAGACACGAATCCATCGACGGCAGAGAAATGACTACATTTAAAATGGCACGAGATTGACATGTACATTTGGAAAGATGTGCCTGAATTTTCAGGTTTGCAATCTGAAATGGACATGGAATAGCATGAATTTGAGGTTGAATTTGGAAAACCTCATGGAACATTTGCTGGTTTGCACATCCCTTGAATCTCCCCTAGGGTTCCCCAGATGGCCACACACACTTTTCCCAGCTGTTATGCATTTTTTTGCCCTTTCTAAAAGATTGAAATGTCTCTCCTAAGGCATAGTTACTGGCAGTAAGCGCCCACCTTTTTTCCTCCAAGGAACCCAAGGCATTGTACATAAACCTCCTTCTCTTCATGTTATCCTCACAACAACAACCCTTTGAGGTGGGTTGAGCTGAGAGTCTGGGACGGGCCCAAAGTCTTACACAGTGGGTTTCCATTAGGGGTGTGCATCGGATCGGATCCGACCCACGATCCGATCCGATCCGCCCCAAAATCAGAATATTCCGATCCAATCTGATCCGACCAACCCTCCGATCCAATCCGATCTGATCCGCCGAGGTCCAATCCGGATCAGAAAAAATCGGAGGATCGGACGCTATTTTGAATGCCTTTTTGTGCTACAAAAACGCCTATAACTTTTTCACGTTTAAAGATAGAAAGATGAAAATTGGGCACTTTGTAGATGGGTTAGGGGTAGTTATCTGTGAGAAATTTCAGAAAGATTGGTGCAAGCATTTTGTGGCAATTAATTTTTTAATAAATAACCAGGAATGCCTATAACGTTTTCATTTTCATTTTCACACATCAAACTTTGTCACATTGTAGGTGGTACATTGGGACCTATGTGTGTGAAATTTCAGAAACGTAGGTGCTTGCCTTGTGTGGCAATTAATTTTAGAAAAATGGGTAGTAGTGGTGTAAATACAGTTATGCCTCCCACTTTTTTATTTTTAAAGATACAAACAGGAAACTGGGGCACATTACAGGTAACACTTTGCTTGATATGTGTGTGAAATTTCAAAAAGCTAGGTCTAGGCATGTGGTAGCAAGGTATTTTTGAAACAATGAGGAAAGAAACACCTCTAACTTTTTTATTTTAAAAGTTAGAAGTCTGAAAGTTGCTCACTTTGTAGATGGGTTAGGGGTAGTTGTCTGTCAGAAATTTCAGAAAGTTAGGTCCAGGCATTTGGTGGCTACGAATTTTTTAGATTAAAAGTTACAAAAGTGTTTCCACAGAGGCTTGGGCTGTCAATTGCACCCCCTCCCTGCCTCCCCCTCCCTCTTTTATCTGTCAAAACGTGTTGTTGTAACTTTTAATCTAAAAAAATCGTAGCCACCAAATGCCTGGACCTATCTTTCTGAAATTTCACACACATATCAAGCAAAGTGTTGGGTCCCTTTGGATCGGATCAGATCAGATCGGATGGTTGCCAGATTGGATTGGATTGGATCATTTTTATCCGATGTTTGGGCAGATCGGATTCAGATCATGGATCGGATCAGATCCGCTGCACATCCCTAGTTTTATACAATAAAACCTTGGATGGCCAGCAAAGAACATCAACAAAGAAAACCAATGAGACTCACTTTCTCTCCCCTTTCGCCTTTTAGACTGGGCAGCCCCTGAAGAAGAAAACAAAGCAAAGGGCAATTAGATGTATTTCCCCCTCTCCTTGGGTGCCACGAACAAAAATGGAAAGGTCAGACTTCTAATTTTTAAAATAAAGAAGTCATAGGCGTTCCCTTCCTCATTTTTCAAAAAAAACTTGCCACTACACGCTTGAAGCTATGCTTCTGAAATTTCTCCACATTAGACATACCACTTTGGTTCACATGTGTGATGAATTTTAGAAGCATAGCTTCAAGCGTGTAGTGGCAAGGTATTTTTGAAACAATGAGGAAAGAAACGCCTATAACTTTTTTATTTTAAAAGTTAGAAGTTTGAAAGTTGCTCACTTTGTAGATGGGTTAGGGGTAGTTGTCTGTCAGAAATTTCAGAATGATAGGTCCAGGCATTTGGTGGCTATGATTTTTTTAGATTAAAAGTTACAACAACATGGAGTTTTGACAGATAAAAGAGGAAGGGGGAGGGGGTGCAATTGACAGCCCAAGCCTCTGTGGAAAAAACTTTTGTAACTTTTAATCTAAAAAATTTGTAGCCACCAAATGCCTGGACCTAACTTTCTGAAATTTCTGACAGACAACTACCCCTAACCCATCTACAGAGTGAGCAACTTTCAGACTTCTAACTTTTAAAATAAAAAAGTTAGAGGTGTTTCTTTCCTCATTGTTTCAAAAATACCTTGCCACCACATGCCTAGACCTAACTTTCTGAAATTTCATGCACATATCAAGCAAAGTGTTACCTGTAATGTGCCCCAGTGTCCTGTTTGTATCTTTAAAAATAAAAAAGTGGGAGGCATAACTGTATTTACCCCACTACTACCCATTTTTCCAAAATTAATTGCCACACAAGGCAAGCACCTATGTTTCTGAAATTTCACACACATAGGTCCCAATGTACCACCTACAATATGGCAAAGTTTCATGTGTGGAACTTTAAAACTGAAAACGTTATAGGCATTCCTGGTTTTTTATTAAAAAATTAATTACCACAAAATGCCTGCACCAATCTTTCTGAAACTTCTTACAGATAACTACCCCTAACCCATCTACAAAGTGCTCAAGTTTCATCCTTCTGTCATTAAAAATGAAAAAGTTATAGGCGTTTTTGTAACACAATACTAGGCTATGGGGAAATGCATTCAAAATGGCGTCCGATCCACGGATCGGACATTCAATCCATGGATCGGGATCGGATTGGATCCACCCAACCTCTGATCTGATCCAATCCGACCCCCCAGGTACGATTCTGATCCGCTATCCGATCCGATCCGGGGGGGTCAGTGCACCTCCCTAGTTTCCATGGCAGAGTGGGAACTAGAACCCAGATCTCCCGACTCCCAGGCCAACACTCTAGCCACTATATCATACTGGCTTTGCACCTTTCCACTTCCTTCCTGCCCCTTTTGTCTTGGGCCCCGCCTACCACTGGAATGCGACCCGTGAGAGATTCTGCTAAATGGTATGTGGCCCTTGGGTGAAAGAATTTCTGCACCTTGCCCTAAGATAGCCTGTTGCATCAGTCTGGTGGCTTCTATATCTGGAATAAGAGGTGTCATCTTGCCCATTGCCTCAAGGAGCAAAATGTATTATAGAGAAGGAAAGTGGGAACACCTCTGGCTATTAATGGAACCATTCTACTGACTGCCAGACAGCTGCCAGTTCAAATTTCAAGGTGTTGGATTTAACCTTTCAAGTAGGAATGTCCTTTGCCAGGAAATCTGGCCCGATGGATTCCCACTCCCCCCGCCCGACTCGGCTTGCATTCGCTTGCCAAGCTGGTTGTTTATTCCTGAAACCTGGGAACTTTTCCAAGGTTTTGGAGGGCAGGCATAAAAAAGAATTTGCACAAATTGCAAGTCACAAATCACACAAAGTTCAGGTGTAATTTGCGCAGATTACTGCCACCATTTGCATTATTTTTGGAAATTGCAGCTGTAATTTGCGCAAATTGTTTTACACTTTTTTCTAAAAAAAACCAAAATCCACAAGCTGGCCTGACTCAATGCAGACTGAATCAGGCCATCTCACAGGATGGTGCACTGAAATCCAGGAGACGAAGCTGAATAAAACTCAGTGAGCTACTTTGAACTCCTCCATGGTATACGGGTGGCATATCTTCTTCAACAACACCTCTCCTTCTCTGATCCTTACACTTCCACAAATTCAGAAAAGCAGAAAGGATCCTGCTCAGATATCTACCTTTCAAACACCTTCAGATCAAATGACCTGGGATGATTTGCATATGGAATATTTTAACATTTGCTAGGAACAGCAAATCTATTTAGATTTAGAATCTATTTTGCAATAGAGGGAAAGGGAGAACCTAGAAGTTACTAATGTTTGGGTGCTTTGCCTTGTTTTCCTGGCCTCTGATGACTTTAGGGCGAGCCAGGTCCACCTGGGCAAGTTGGACCTGAAGGTCCAGGAGGACAGCAAGGGACACCAGGCTCCCAAGGGTTGACTGTGCAGGGCCCTGTCGTAAGTCATCATCTGTCATATTTTCTTTTCTTTTCCTCTTTGTGTTTTGTAAATGCACCCAATTTCAAATGTTAGCACAGGGTGGGCTGTTGAACACATTAGAGTGTCCCGAAAATTCAAGTAGGATGCTCACATAAACAAACAACCCAGCATGAATATCAGCAAGCAGAACTGACGTGGGACTTGCCTGCTATGAGCAAATACACAAGGGTGTCTTTGTTTTATCTGTGAGTTGCTGAAAGCAGGGATGTAGGAGAAATCCATTTGCGGGTGGAGCTTGTTGAAATTTCCTAGGCTCCGCTCCCAGGGCTTCATTTCACTTCCTGCTGTGGCTCCCGACGTGATCTGCAGCAAGTTGAGCCAGTTTGTGGATTTTCTGGGAAATTTGCACTTTTTTTTTTTTTTTGGGAAGGTTCTGGAATTTGTGCAAATTATGGCTGAATTTGCAAATTATGAACAAGTTTGCCATGAATTATGGGCAAATTTCCACAAATTATGGGTGAATTTCCACAAATTATGAGCGAATTTCTACAAATTATGGGTGAATTTCCACAAATTGCAGGCCCTCCCAAATAAAATGTGCAAAATAGTTCCCAGAGTTCAGGGAACAACCCGCAGCTCAGCTCACAGACATAAAGGTAGTCATGCATGCTGCAGAACTCTGTTGAGTCAAAAAGAGAACCAGATTTGCCATTAATGGACATCCCTAGCTGGAAGGTATAATGATCTATGCTCCCACAGGAATTATACCAAAATGTATATCCAGTAATTTTGTGCTTACATTCTAATTCAAGGGACCCCCAGGTATTAAAGGGGACAAAGGAGACAATGGCAGCCCAGGCATACAGGTAAGCACAACACTTACGTTCCTGCCTTTTTTTCTTTTTGTATTTCTAGTAATCTATATCATTGGCTGACAGTTTTCGTAAATAAGATCTGAGATCTTATCCTGCACTTTTCTTGCTCCTCTTTGAAACTGCCCTTCTTTTGATCGGGGAATCCCATTGCAGTACTTTGTATCTCTCCCCCCACCGCAGACCCTGTGGTCTAACAAACATTAATTATCTGGAGTCTCAGAGCTGTTTTAGAATGTCAGCGAAAGAATTATGGAGATTTTGTAGATGGATAAGATAGTTAAGAGAGCGAGAGAGAGAGCTTACATTGACCTTGGCCAAGGATGAACAGCCTACAATGGAGAGTGAGAATCACAGAACTCAACCGCCCAATTTCCTCGTGTCCCCATAGGTATCATCAACTATGTGCCTCTCTTTAGGAAAAGGACTTACTTTCATGTGTTCTTCTAAAACGGAGGTGTTGAACCTCAGGCCCGTGGGCTGAATTCAGCTCTACCAGCATTGCAATCCCACCCTTCAAGGGTACCCAGTTGTCTACTCTCCCTTTCCCCAACTGCCAATCATTTAGTGGTTTTCCAGACATGGGGGGGGGGGGATCAGCCTCCTGGACTAAATTGAATGTTCGTGACACCCTTACCTACAATCATTCTGACACACATTCCATGTGCTCAGCCAAGACTGGTTCTAAGTCAAAAAGGGCCTTGGCGAAGTGCCCCCTAGTGGGCTTCATCCTACACTGGCATGGTGAATCACTCTCCCTTCGTTAGCAGCTGAGTCTGCGAAGCTGACCATCCCTTTAACATCCCATGATGCCTTAGAATTGTGCTACATCAACCACTCCAGGGCATTGTGGGAAATCTATATGGTGTCTGACTCAGCCCAGACTCAGCCACTGCTGCCAGGTAAACCCAGGGCCCTTGAGAGAAGCAAGACAGCTAGAGCCAGTGTTTGGGAGTGCAGAAACCTCTCATTGCAGGTAACAACTGACAACTTGCCATGCAGCTGACGCCAAGTGATCCTAACCGAGGTTTGGTTGGGGAGAGAGAGGAAGTGGAAAGGGGAGTTATTTGCAGAAGCCGAGGTGGATTATGCCCCATGTAATTTTTTTAAAATATATATTTTTAAAGGGTGCTCTTAATTTTATTGGGGGGGGGAATTGTAAGATGAATAGCTGGGTACTCTTTATTGCTCTGTCATGGAATAGGCTTTTGAAAGCAGTTCTCTTTGCAGGGTATGATGGGACCCCAGGGATCTCCAGGGAAAGATGGAATTCAAGGATCAAAGGTAAAAAAAAAAAAAAGACTGCATGGGTTAAATTCCTCCAAATGTGAGTCCCCCATGTCCACATGTGGCCAAAGTTACAGGTTTAAAGCGGATAATAATTTCTGTCACACCCAGGACACTGTCCAGTGCTGAATTTGATGGCTGCTGCTGCTGCTAAGTGGTGCAATGAAGAAACTGAAACACGTCAATATATGCATTTGTGTGCCAAATTGCAAGCCTGGGGGGGATTCCAGACCCTCTTCAAATACACATGTCTGTGCAAAGCAAGGAGTAACTGGGGGGGGGGGTGAATGAGTGCATTGAGCAGGGGGTTGGACTCGATGGCCTTATAGGCCCCTTCCAACTCTACTATTCTAGGATTCTATGAGTGGTGTTGAAGATTCTCTGACCATCATCTCACTGTTCAACTCATGCCCGATTCCTGTTTCGGCTTGCGATCACTGCTTGCTCTGCACAATTGGGAAACTTGCACTCAGAGCCACGATTGACCGAGAGTGTTGCGAAAATCTCCCCAAATTTGCAGAAATTTCCTCCACAGGCTACACGCTACGGAGGACATTTAATCAAAGTGGGAATCAGGAACAAGTCGAACACAAGCACATGTTCAACAAGCCACAAATATTTTCATTGGAGACATGCTCAAGCTGACAGTCAGGTCTTTGGAGGGGGCCTGCTCGCGTGTTTTGCATACAAAAACGAAATTCTGATACATCCCTAGGAGTAACAGAGAAGAACAGGATCTGAGAAGCATGGATTGGGGGCCTATCAAGAGTGCATTGGCAAGGTTATATACAGCTTTTCTACATGAGGCTTTTAATGCACAGCATCTACTTTCGGTTTTGCCACAGAATTGAGATCCGAACACTACACAAAGAGCATTTCCTTTTCCTGATTTTCCACTACATAACCTTTAGGTGGCGCGGCAGTGTAGTGTATTAGTGCAAATACACAAATGAAAAAAAGCAGTTTCTTTTGCTTTCACAAATAATACCACATATTCCCAGCTATTCACCGTAATTACTCTTTAGACACAGAAGTGAAACTGGAGGGTCATGTCATCGTCTAACAAACCTGAAACAACAGTGAGCAGGGAATGGCATGCACGCAATAAATGCTTTGTGTAGACATGTTCCTAGGCACATGGGAATGTGTCTTAGATAAAGTCAGATCATAGATCCATCTAGCTGAATATTGCCTGCACCAGAGTTATTGAACCTCAAGCCTGGGATCCAAATCTGGCCTTCCTTGGGACTAGGGTGACCATATGAAAAGGAGGACAGGGCTCATGTAACTTTAACAGTTGTAGAGAAAAGGAAATTTCAGCCAGTGTCATTTGTATGCAATTAGTTCCTGGTAAAATTCCCTCTTCATCACAACAGTTAAAGTTGCAGGGGCCCTGCCTTCTTTTGTATATGGTCACTCTAGTATAGTGCCTGCACCTTTAACTGTTGTGATGAAGGGGGAATTTCACCAGGAACTAATTGCATACAAACGACACTGGCTGAAATTCCCTTTTCTCTATAACTGTTAAAGTTACATCAGCCCTGTCCTCCTTTTCATAGGGTCAGCCTACTTGGGACCCCATCCAGCCCTCTGGGGTTTCCCTGTTGCACACATCCTCTTCCCCTAATCCCATTCCCTTTACTCTCTTTTGTGCAGTTCCCCCCCACCGCCCCAATTCTAAATGATTGAAATGTCTCCCTCAGGACTTAGTTGCCGGTAGTAAGAGTTTTAAGCTAAAGATATGCTGGTATTTTGGCCCCGTCCCTTTAGCCTTTGGTCCCACCCACCAGTGGAATGCAGCCCCTGAGAGCTTCTCCAACATTACATTTGGCTCTTGATTTGAAAGAGGTTCTGCATCCCTGGTCTCCACGGGCCTGACCACAACTCTCCTGGGTTCCAGACAGGGGTTTCTCCCAGCCCTACTTGGAAATTCTGGGAATTGAACCTAGGACCATATACATACAAAACATCTGTGCTGCCACTGATCCACTGCCACTTCTTGACAGTTCTGGTAGGACATCCTCACTGCCTAAGAACACGTGTATCACCCCGATAGTTCAGACCAAAGGTTCATTTAGTCCAGTGTCCTGCATCTGCCACCCCAACGCTTCTGAGAAGCTCACAAGCAAGGCCCCAAAGAGGATTAAGGTGGATTCCTGCATTGAGCAGGGGGTTGGACTCGATGGCCTTATAGGCCCCTTCCAACTCTACTATTCTATGAAAGCCCTCCCTTGCTGCTTGCCCACATTACCTGGCATTCAGATGTACACTGTCTGTAAACATATAGGCTTCACTTAGCTATCAAGGATAATCACCAAGGCTTGACCTATCCTGCAGGTGGTCCAAATAGCCATTTGTAGCATCAGTATTTTTAGCACAGCAAGAGTCTCAAAGGAATTATCCAGAGACAATTCTAGGGCAGAACTCTCAGATCTCATGGAACCAAATATAATACTTGACTATCTAAGCCAGCCTTCCACGATCTAGATGGCTTGGACTTCAGCTTCCAAGATTCCTGACCATTGGCTGCACTGGCTGGGGCTGACTGGAATTGATGTCCAAAACATATGGATGGCACCAGGTTGGAGAAGGCTGATCTAAGGTTGCCAGATCCTCACTCAGAAAGATCCTCACTTGTCCCTTAAATACCTTGAGTCCACAAGTGAGGCTGCAGCAATGGTAGCTCCCGTCTTGTTCTTCCGATATTTTCCTATCCCATCCCAATCCTCATCCCTTGCTAATTGGGATGCAAAAAATTATTATTTTCAAGCAAAAGGGGGTTGTAGTTGCCGTATTGTTACAGATGTCTTGGACTTCTACCAGCCCCAGCCAGAATGGTCAGGAATGCTGGGAGTTGTAATCCAAAACATCTGGAAGGCACCTGTTTGGGGTGAGCTGGAAGATGAGAAAGAGTCCTTTTGTAAGTTTTGTCCATGTGTTTTGAGGCTGGAGGGCCATCTAACTAAGGGCAGTTGTTTGGTGGTTTCCTTGAGAGGGGAGGGTCAGGTAATTGAATGTGATTGTTCGGTTGCTTTCTTTTCTTTTCTTTTTTTTTGCAAACATTTCTTAGAAATGCTTGCAAAAGGCCCTTGAGCTTTTGTGAGTCCTCAAAGGGAATGCTCCCCAACGGTTTTGAGCCAACGAGAGAGGTACTCAATGCATCCCTAAACGCAGCGCACCCTCTGGAATTTCCCTTGTTCGATCCTTATGCTTTAACTTCCTGTTCTGACTTGGTTCACAGGGTGTCCGAGGACTTGAAGGTACAGCTGGGCCCCCAGGGCCCCCGGGACCAAGGGTAAGACATTTCAGACGTGTGAAATAGAGCATTTCCACTCCAAAGTCTTGCTATCAGGAATAGGTTGAGTTGAGTTCCCTTGGGTTAGAAGGAGCAGGCGAAAAGGAAGAACATGTGCTTCGTGCCTTCATCACCAGTGGGCAAATGTAATATTTTCCTTTGGCAGCTGGTTGGCAAGAGCTGGAAAGCCACCTGGTCCCAATCCCCAGGGCATCTCCCGGAAGCCAGGTTTTGCATCCAAGTGGCATGCGCTGCATTAGAAGAGGGAGAGGCACAGATTAGGGGGAATTTGAGGGGAAAGCAAAGACATTTCAAAAGCAAGGCAGCAAGAATCTGAGCCAGGTTTAAAGGCCCAATTAACTATTCCCAATTAAATTGAAGAACTAAAAGTCAATGCATTTTAAAAGCATCTGTACTCGTTGCTTTTAAACATCTCATCTTTTATGGTTAACACTTTTGAACACTTTTTTAAAGATGCATATGTATTATCTAAAGCATTCCCAAGCATTCCATCTCGGCCTACATAACCCCTAACCTATCTCTGAAGTGGATTCAATCTGGAGTTATTATCAAGGGCAAGCAATACGGTAGAAAATAATTAGCAGCTAACTGTCCTCATAGTAAGACAGGCTAGTTTGCCTTTCTTTAAGAGCCCAGAGGAGTGGGTGGGTGGGTTTCCTCCTCCATTTTATCCTCACAACAACCTTGTGAGGTAGGTCAGGCTGTGGGGAAGAAAGGTTGAGAAAAGAGGGAGGGAGAAGAGAAAGGGGTCAGAAGAAGGTTCGGACAGAAAGTGGGAGAGAAAAGAACAAGATAGGAATTGAAGGAGAAAGAAAAGTAGGAGGTAGGCTAGGAAGAAAAAGTGTGTGTGTGTGTGTGTGTGTGTGTGAGAGAGAGAGAGAGAGAGAGAGATCTAGGCCAGATCTACACCAAGCAGGATATAGCGGTATGAAAGTGGTATATAAAAGGCAGGAGCCACATGACTGCTTTATAGCGGTATTGAAGTGCACTGACAACTGTTGGGGCCCATAAGATACATGCCATATATCACTATATCCTGCTTGGTGTGGCTCCTGCCTTTTATATACCACTTTCATACCGCTTTCATACCACTATATCCTGCTTGGTGTAGATCTGGCCAGAGACAGACAGATGGACAGACAGACAGACAGACAGATAGAGTTGGTTTGAGCAAAGGCTGACTGCATCATGAAGCCATTAAAAATGGAAAGGGAGAAAAATATCCCGTAGCACCTTTCTTGGATATACAGTTCTGACCTAATGTCCTTCCCCTAAATTGTGACATTAATAGGAAACAAAGCGAGCAGGAGTCATGTACAATATATTCTTATTATTTTTCCTGGCTGGGTGGGGACACTGATGGCAACCTGGAAGGCATAATTCCCCCTCTGGTGCTTTTGCAAGCTAATTTCCCTGGTTTCCCTCGAGCCTCAAGTAGCGTTAAATAGCCGTCATCTGGCATCTTCAACAGTTGCATCTCTCCATTCCTGTCTGCAGGGTTTCCAAGGCATAGCAGGTGCCCGAGGCAGCAGTGGGGAAAGGGGTCCCCCAGGAGAAGTTGGACCAACTGTAAGTCTCTCCCCTTCTCACTGCCACTAGGGCACAGCATCCGAGGATGCGCTGTCCATTTGTTTTCACAGGTATTCGCCTTGGCACTACTGCATGTTCAGGACAATCTCAATTTTGTTACCTGCCTTGAGCCACTGGGATGCGGGTGGGGGGGGGCTGCAAGTCCAAACAACCTGATAAATAAATAACTATTGTCTCTCAAAGCAGACATGTCATTTTTCGCAATGGTGAGATTTTCGTAATTGGTCATTTGCATGCTTGTAAGGGTTTGTGTTTGTAATTGTCTTAATTATGCATCATTCCTCACTTACATAAGCATAGAGATGTGACTTAATTGTTCATTTTCAAGCAGCGGGAACTGCGTCATTTACTTCCTTCTATCATTCTGAGATGCATTCTGCAATAAGAGCACTCCTTGCAATGTACCACACACCCCTAAAAACAATAAAAAACCAACAAACTGAAGAGTAGCATTATTCCATTTTAATAGATGACCAATCAATCAATCATCAGCACCATTGATTGCCTGTTTCATAAAGTGCCATTTGGATCCATTGTTGTACAGGGCATGAACAGGGGTATTTTGGCAGGTCCAAGAATTCTGTACATTTATATCCCATGTTTCTTTCATCATGGAACTCAAGATGGTTTTATAAATATTCTTAGCTGGTTTCATGTCCAAGCACTGTCCAGATCAGATTGGACTTCCTTAGCAATGTGCATTTTCCTTACTTTACCTTGCAGGGCACGGTATGTATGGATTGTGCTATGTAAGGACATGAATTATATTTTTGACCAACATTTCTCACCCCTGGAGACCTTTGCCCACTATCTGCAGGAAAGCAGTTGTTTCTCAAAAGAGGAAATACCCCCAATAAAGAGGGCTTATGGAAAACTCCAGGGTTTTGAATGAGGTTTGCACATTTTCCCTGGGAATAACATGGACAAGCCACTGCAACTGTGGCAGTTGTTAAACTGACCTTTTCATTTTTGTTCATGGCACCCAAGGAGAGGGGAAAATACATCTAATTGCCCTTTGCTTTGTTTTCTTCTTCAGGGGCTGCCTGGTCCAAAAGGCGAAAGGGGAGAGAAAGTGAGTCTCATTGGTTTTCTTTGTTGATGTTCTTTGCTGGCCATCCAAGGTTTTATTGTATAAAACCCATAAAGAAGGATACACTAAACTGGTATAGAAGCCACTGATACTGTCTCAGGAGTCATGATGGTATAAAAGTTTCATAGAATCATAGAACAGTAAAGTTGGAAGCGGCCTATAAGGCCATCGAGTCCAACCTCCTGCAGGAATCCACCTGACAGATGGCTGTCCAGCTGCTTCTTGAATGCCTCTAGTGTGGAAGAGCCCATGATCTCCCTAGGTAATTGGTTCCATTGTTGTACTGCTCTAACAGGAAGATTTTCCTGATGTCCATCCGGAATCTAGCTGCCTGTAACTTGAGCCCATTATTCCGAGTCCTGCACTCTGGGATGATTGAGAAGAGATCCTGGTCCTCCTCTGTGTGACAACCTTTCAAGTCCTTGAAGTGTTTGTAAATGTCTGGCTCAGCATACATATTTCTTTTGTCTTTAAAGCCTAAGAAAGTGCAGCGCAATTTCCCAATGCCCCCTTCTCCCTCCCTAGGGATGGGTGAACATGAAATATACAAATCCATTGAGGATCTCCAAATTCTTCCTTAAAGCTCATTTTGCTTCATTGGAGTTCCTGAACACAAGTGCCTTTTTATGTATATAAACATGCATTTTTCCCAATCGAAAATGCACCTTTCTCCTAACACATGGAAATATGGGTTTGGGGGGATAGATTTTTGGGGCACATGTGCATATGGATAGATATAGATAAAAACTTTATTTGTGTGTGGCACAATGGCCATTACAAACATCCAATACATTACAATACATTACACAGGGTCCCAAACAGGATGACATATAAGTAGACAGTAACCCACCTGCCATTTCAAATTTTATCTGTTAGATATGCCCTTATTTTGTATTAGGGGTTTTCCCTTACAGCAATTCGTCCCCTCTACAGTCTACACAAACCTGCCTTAGGAAGTTTTGACAGTTTTTTTGGGCTGCTATCGCAAATTTGGCCACATTTCTTGTGTTTACTGCATCGTAATCAGCTAGTAAAGCATGAATGTGATCCTTAGTTGACAGCCCTACTCCTCTCCTCAGGCGCCCTTTTAAAAAACGCTCCCTAATTCCTTGGTACAGGGGGCAGTACAGCAGTACAGCATTTCTGAAGTTTGCACATGTGCATATGTGCACTTTCAAATGCAAAAAAATATTCAGGAAGTTGCCAGAAATTCCCAAGAATTGCATTCCTACTGTGGTTCGTGTTTGGACATGTTCACAGAATTTGTGAACAGGAATTAATTTTTCATACATTCCTATCTCTCCTGTTGCTTCAAACTAGGATGGAGGGGGAGAAATGTGTTCAATTTACACTTTAACGTGAATGTTTCTAATTTTACATGGTTGACCCTCTATGCAAACCAAAACTCAATTATCCTTCAAAATTTGTTCTTCTGCGAATTTTGCAATGGTGTTTTCCAATAAAAATGCATGTAAAGATGTGTGTTTTAGTGAAAATATCATCTAAAGTGCATTATATTAGGAACATTACTTTTTTAAAAAAAGTGTATATTAGGCAAAATTAGTTGCCTTGTGTTGGGGACAGGTTTGAACTTCAGGAAAGATCAATTCTGTCCCAGATTTTGACTTTTTTAAAAAAAAAAATAGGCCTATTAAATTTGGGGAAATTGTTTCTGTTTAATGGTTTTTCATTTTTTTTAAAAAAAGGACACACGATCAATGCCACTAAATATTAAACTTCCTCCACCCCACCTCAATATTTTCCAATACATGTGATACTTTTGCCTTAAAAATCCCCAACATTAAAACAGCTTTTGTGCAGAGGAATGGGACACTAGAGCCTTCCCCAACCTGGTGCCCTCCAGATGTGTTAGACTACAATGCCCATCATTCCCACCCAGCATGGCCAATGAGGTGATGGGAATTGTAGACCAATGCATTTGGAGGCCACCAGGTCAGGGAAGGTTTCCTGATGGATCTATTCTTCAACTTAGATTCTCACAACTGATCCAAGGTGTACTGGGCTTCCCATGGCTTTTTTGATTGTTTGTTTTTTGGCTGACTGATGGGTTTAAACCTTTTGCTAGATTTCCTCTGCAGGTATTATCAGGACCAGGTGCAAAGCTTTCTATCTTTTTCACTGACATTTTATTTTCCAGGAAAAAAATATGTATTTTTAAAGCCGTTCACACTCCCGGGAACTTTTGCATTCTGATATTTTTTGTGATGTGCTAGTATTTTTTCATTTTTTTTAATGTCCTGGGCACCTTGCCCAGTTTTTGTTTAATTTTGTGTAAAGATTGCACATCGATCTAGATGGTATCATCAAAATCACACTGTTTGATACTGGCCTGAAATTTCATTTCGTTATGAGCTTTTATGGATGGCGATGATGCCTATTTTCAAGTTGTTTTCTGCATTTTGATTACTTTATTACTTCCTGCAATATAGATAGATAGTGTCTGTGTGTGTGTTTATGTGTGTGTGTGTGTGTGGTAAATAGATAGATAGATCCCACTTCAAACAGAGTTTTATTCTTCAATTGCAAGAAATGACCACTGGAATAAAATATTCATTACATATTCAGAAATGAATCCATTTGGATAGCAATATTTGTTCATCTTTATTTTAAGCATCAGAACTCTGTGTTGAAGTTCCCTTCAGGAACCACGTATGGATGTAATTGTCTTTAGATTTACAGTTGCCTTGAGCAATAGCTTGTCAATTCAAAATCCTTACTGCATTTTTGGGGACTAAGTGGAAGAAATCATTGATGTTTAAAGCTAAAAGGTTCTGGGTTCCAAAATTCACCTGAAGAGAGACAAATGAATAAATACAGGGGCTGGGGTTGGAAATAAATATATATGATTCATTATGCAATATGCATTGCTAATGGTGAGCTTGCCTGTCTTGTGTCCATCCAATGGTAGAGGATGTTGCACAGCTGTTGGGTTGGGTCCGGATATAGGATGGATCAAATGTGATGATGGAAGTTGACTTCTCCACTTCCTCCTCCCCACGGCAGGTCTTCCATCCCCACCTCCTCCTTTTCATGGCAACTTTTGAAACTGCTACACAGAGAGTCAGGAGACATGGCTGAACAAAGGGAGCTGTGGTGTCTATGGTAGGAAGAGGAGGGGATCCCCAAAAAATCATGCTGGGTGGATCCCTTCCATTTGAGGAAGACAGGTCCTGGATCCAACCTATTGCATGCAACTGCTGCCCACTGTACCACCCCAGATAACTATGAAAAATTGAACATGGGATGTATGAATGGAGCCACCCCCACCATTCGTAGAATCATATAATGGTAGTGTTGGAAGGGACCTATAAGGGCGTCGAGTCCAAACTCCTGCTCAATGCAGGAATCCACCTTAAAGCATCCCTGACAGATGGCTGTCCAGCTGCCTCTTGAAGGCCTCTAGTGTGGGAAAGCCCACCACCTCCCTAGGTAATTGGTTCCATAGTCATACTGCTCTAACAGTCAGGAAGTTTTTCCTGATGTCCAGCCGGAATCTGGCTTCCTGTAAATTGAGCCCCTTATTCCACGTCCTGCACTCTGGGATGATCGAGAAGAGATCCTGGCCCTCCTCTGTGTGACAACCTTTCAAGTATTTGAAGACTACTATCATTATTATTATTATTATTATTATTACTCACCTTTTTCCCAGGGCTGGGACTCAAGGTGGTTCACAAAGTTACATCATGTACAATCAAAACATATAAATATAAGTTTACAAAAGTTAAAATAGAATTAAAACCTACAAGAAAATTAAAAACATCTTAAAAGTTTAAAAACCATAACATTTTTTTAAAAAACAAACAAAACCATACATTTACATAGGTCCAGAGTATTTTAAAAAGCCTGATGGAATAAAAAAAAAGTGTTTGCCTGCCCATCTACAACCACTTTCCGCAGAGTTTCAAAGCGATGAACGTACAGCATCATATCATCAAAACTGCGACAAAATATAACAGTAAAACTACACAATAATAAAAAATCATAAGCACCAATAAAACTGCACATTCTGATCTACAGTAGGGTTGTGCACCTGCTTCGGAGGCTGATTTGAAGCTTCCACATTGGCCTCAATCCTCTTCAGCCTGGATCCAACCAGATCCTGAACTGGAGTGAGATTTGGACGTCAGAATTATTCAGACATCTGCCTTATGTTTACAACACTTTTCAATCCTCTCTTCTCCCATAGGGTGAAGCACAGTCCTTGTCCACAATCTATCATCTCGTTAATCAAGCCTGCGAGCGCCTGATTCAGTGTAAGTTCAACCCTCTCCATCAAACTGAATGGCCACCTTGCTTCCCAGGGCAGCATCTCTCCTGTGAACACTTGAGCTTCTACCAATACATTGTAAGCCTTACAAGTCCACTGATATTGCCAGGATCCTTCCCAATTATTGATTATGTAGATTTCCTCACATTGGTGGCAGCGGCGTCGGTGGTTATGTGTGCGAATCATTGTGCTATGGACCCAGACTGTGATTAATTTTGGATCCCTTCCAAAACTCTGTTTCTAGTTAATCATGACAAACTTAAGTTCTGTTAATTTCAGTGTGTCTACTCTAAGTAGTATGAGCATTGCATACAATCCAGGATTTATATGCTATTTCTCCAGTTTGGTTAATTATATCCTGGGCATAGTTGCCATTATGTGGCAGGAGTCATGTTTCTTAGGTGTTTAATAGCTGATACACGTCTCCCCCTCACAAATTTATAATTAGTGGCACACTTTCACCTAGTATTGTGTCGAAAATTTCAATTCTTCAATTTTTGGCATTTTATGGGGGTTAAAATGAAAACTCTGTTGAAAAAGGCTGGGAGAGGTGAGAATTTCAGATAATTTTCTCTTTGGGGAGGGTGGGGGTCAGGGTTTCCACACACTTTTTTAATTGTCTGCAGTTGTCATGGCGTCTTCTTTCTATTTAAACCCACCCACCTACCCCGCAGTTGCAGCAGCCCAGCAGTTCTTCCTGAATGCCTGTTGGAGACAATGTGTCTTCACCCTCTCCAATAGGCATTCAGGAAGATTTCCTGGGCTCCTGCAAGCATGGTCAGTGTTTAAAAAAATAGAAAGAAGACCCCCACAACAATGGGCTACACATAAAAAGATATGTGGAAACCCAGTCCTCCTTCCCAAAGAGAAAATTCTCTGAAATTCTCTTCTTCCTTGTGAAAGAGGCAGAAAAAATGCCTTTTTTGCAGGGAGAGAAATGTTTCTTGAAAATAGGGGGCAGGATTCAGCACAGCACTATTTTCACCTGAGAAGCTGAGTTCACCTGAGAACTTCTTTCACCTGTGGTGTTTTAATTCTGCAATGTGTAAGCATAAGAAAAGACCACCAAGATGGAACCAGGTGAGCTTCTCTGGCAAGGGCTGTCCCATAACCAGGGTGCCACTGCTGAAAAGGCCCTCTCCCTTATACAGCCTTCCCCCCCCCCCCAACCTGATGCCCTCCAGATGTGGTGGATTGCAATGCCCAGCATCTCTGACCATTGACCATGCTGGATGGGGTTGATGGACACTTTTGGTTTGTTTTGATCTGGTACTGTATTTGGAATTTCTTGCTTTGATTATTTTATTTTTATATTGTAGTTTTAAACTTTGACATTGCATTTTATCATCTACATTTCATTTTCCTGTATTTTATCATTTTAATTGTTGTGAATTGCCCAGAGAGCTTCGGCTGTTGGACGGAATAAAAATGTAAAAACACAAAAAAAACAAATCAAAGCATACAGAGGGCATCAGGATCGTGAAGCCAGTCTTATATTAAAAAATAATTAACACATTTTCAAGCAAACATAAATAAACAAACAATCCTGTTGCCTAAAGGACTCTAGGAAATACAGGAAATAGAATTTCATCCCGGGAATCAAGGAGGGCTTTCATCTGGAGAGAGACCCCTTTTCTTGCGGAATTTGCTTCCACAAGATGTAGTAATGGCCACCAGTTTGGATGGAGGAGGAGGCTATCAGTGGCTACTAGTCCTGATGGCTAAATGTTACTGCAGCGTCAGAGGAAATGTGCCGATGTATACCAGTTACTGGGACGCATGAGCAGGGGGGTGATGTACCTAAAGACGGTAGTGCACGCACTGGTAACTTTGAGGCTCGACTTCTGCAATGTGCTGTACATAGGGCTACCGCTGTGCCTAGTCCGGAAACTTCAACTAGTTCAAAATATGGCAGCCAGGTTGGTCACTGGTACACCTAGGGGTGACCATATCACACCAGCTTTGAAATCTCTCCACTGGCTGCCAGTTAGTTTCTGGGTGAAGTACAAAGTGTAGATCATCACCTTTAAAGCCCTACATAGTTTGGATCCAGGTTACCTGCGGGATCGCCTTCTCCCATACAATCTGTCCCGCATGCTCAGGTCCTCTGGGAAGAATTTGCTACAGTCAGCCAAAACTAGGCTGACAACTGTTACCCAGAGGACCTTCTCTTCTTCCGCTCCCAGACTGTCGAATGGCCTACCGGAGGAGATTCGTCAACTGAATAGTCTCTTTGACTTTAAGAAAGCCATAAAGACCGAGCTCTTCCAGCAGGCCTACCCAGTCGAATTTTAAGTGTTTTATTGGTATTTTAATAATATATTTGTTGTATGTGCCTTTAATCAGTTTTATGTATTTTATATTTGATGTTGTCCCCCACCTCGATCCAGGGGGAGAGGCGGGTAAGAAATAAATAAATAGATGATGATGATGATGATGATGATGATGATAATGCACTCATGTACTGCTTGTGAGTTTCCTAGAAGCAGCTGGTTGGCCACTGCGTGGACAGTATGCTGGACTAGATAGGCCTTTGGTCTGATCCATTATGGCCGTTCTTACGTTGTTTTTCTTTCCTTTTCGTACCCCTCTCCCCATTCTTCAGCTCACGTGTTAAAGTTTGACTCCTTCATCCATGAACATTCGCAGAAGCCAGTTCCAATTTGGGAGGACAAGCTGAAGGCCGGGGAGCCTGGACCCCCTGGTCTCCCTGGGCCCCCTGGCATGAAAGGAGAAAGAGGAGAAGGTGGGATGCCCGGACAGCCAGGAAGAGATGGATATCCAGGAGAAAGAGGTATCAAGACGAGTGTTTATGCTATAGTCTCAATATTAGGGTGACCATATGGAAAGGAGGACAGGGCTCCTGTATGTTTAACCATTGTATTGAAAAGGGAATTTCAGTGGGAGTCATTTGTATGCATTCAGCACCTGGTGAAATTCCCTCTTCATCATAACAGTTCAAGCTACAGGAACTCCTGCAGCTTGAACTGTTGTGATGAAGAGGGAATTTCACCAGGTGCTGCATGTGTACAAATGACACCTGCTGAAATTCCCTTTTCAATACAATGGTTAAAGATACAGGAGCCCAGTCCTCCTTTCCATATGGTCACCCTACTCAATATTCTTCCCTTGTACAGCTGTGCAGTCGTACATCAGACTTGGAAGCATGGCTCAGTGGGCTCATGATGTCTTAAACTCCTGAAGTCTTCTCCAGTTTGGATTTTAATATGAGCCTTGAAAGAATTCCTTTCAGTTCCATTCCTATCTCAGTGGAGGCTGCTGGCTCTGAGTTTGGTAGTGCTGTGTATCCCTGGTGTAGATAGCACTGAGCTAGATGGACCAGTGGTCTGGCTTGGCATGAGGCTGCTTCCTATGTCCCTATGAGAGTCATCATCTTCCTAAGAAGTCTTCCAATGGCAGGTTGGCTCATGGTGGCCCTACCATGAAGCAGGGTGAGGCAATTGCCTCAGGCGGCAGATGCTTGGAGGCGGCAGCAAGGTGTTCAAGGAGAGAGTTGTGTGCATTGCAGCCGCCTTAAGTTAGCCTGCTGCATTCAGGTTCAGTAGAGGATGCTGCCTCATCCTTATTGTTGAAGACAGATTCATCTACCTGTCTAAACTAGGGCGACCAGATAAAATCCAGGTCAGGGCTCATGTAACTTGAACAGTTGTAGAGAAAAGGGAATTTCAGCCAGTGTCATTTGTATGCAATTAGTTCCTGGTGAAATTCCCTCTTCATCCCAACAGTTAAAGGTGCAGGCACTATACTAGAGTGGCCATATACAAAAGAAGGCAGGGCCCCTGTAACTTTAACTGTTGTGATGAAGAGGGAATTTCACCAGGAACTCATTGCATACAAATGACACTGGCTGAAATTCCCTCTTCTCTACTACTGTTAAAGTTACATGAGCCCTGACCTGAATTTTATCTGGTCACCCTAGTCTAAACAGATTTTGTACAGGCAGCAAAATATCTTGGGCCAACCCTGGGGTGGCCGCATATCCACTTGGGATGTTGCAGGCAGAGGGTTACCTGTCTAGGGGCAAGCAGAGGGATTGAAACCCTGGCCTCCTGGACCATGAAGAATCACATTCTATTATTCTAGCAGGCCTTTCTCAAGATGGCTGCATTCTTGGCCAATAGCTGTTGTTCTTCCAACACAGCAAAGGCTGACATGAAAAGGCTTATCACAACACTCAGCAGTCTAACACATACCACTCGGTTTTATTTTTGGACTGGCTCGCTTCTGAGCTGAAGGGGGAAACTGACTTATCTCTCTGCCCTCTTGGCCCAGAGCTAAAGGCTGCCTTGTTTTGTGAGGAGGAGGCATTATCACAACTCTTTGTTTTATGGCAAATGCTGAGTCATTCTGGCAGCTCCTTTGGTTTTAATGCAAGGATTAATCCTCCATCTGTTCAAGGACCTCCTCCTTTTTTTTCTTCTTTAGACACTGCTCCAGAATGGCGCGAGCTGCATTATCATTAGAGCTGAAGACAGTGAAAGAGAGAGAAATAAAAACCTAACCGAGAGCAAGGACTTATATTTAAACTTCCTCCGTGGGTGATGGTTTCCAGTCTCGTTATAGCCAAGAGTCAAAGTTAGGGGTTTAATTGGCAGGCTTCAGAGAGTAGATCAGACAGCAACCTGAATCTGTCAACCTGTTTCCCCCCACTTGCCCACTCTGATATTTTAGTAGCTCCTGAAGTTACTTGCAGATACAACTGATTATACTGATGCCCCGGCAGGGAGCATCTCCAGCTGGGCTCAAGGGTGTGAGGGAGAAAGGGGTTATTAGGCTCTGTAGTTGGCCTTTTGTGGTCTTACAATCCGATTCCTGAGAAGAGGCTAGCAGAAACTGGGCTGACATCTTGTCAGATGAAAACTAGGGCTGTGAATGGACCCCCCGATCCAATCCAGATCTCGGTCTGTCAGGTCCGGATCCGGATCTGATCCAAGTCCATTCACAGCACTCCCTCCCTCCCGCTCTCTCTCTCTCTCCCTCCCTCCCCTCCCTCTCCCTGCTTAATTGCTTCCTCCTCCACATTGTCCTGCCGTCGTCCTCCCTCCTCACTGTGGGCTGGCCACTTTCCCGCTCGGGCTGGTTGATGACATCACCTGCCACGACCGGCAAATGTGGTGCTCTAATTGGACAACGTGGAGGATGACGGGGGACGACATGGAGGAGGCAGCAGGTAAGCAGGGAGAGTGGGGGGAGGGAGGGAGGCATATCTCAGTCTAGGAAAAGCTTAGCAAAAATGACAGATGATGGGGTACGCCTTGCCTAGGGTAGGCACCAGCACCTTATATTCCTCAAGGTAGATTTATGTAGTAGGCACGCAGTTCGTACAATCCACAAAACCCCAGCTTTTATTTAAATTATTTATTTATTTATTTATTTATTTATTACCTGCCTCTCCCTCTGGATTGAGGCAGGGAACAACATTACATACAAAACAGCATAAAATACATAAAACTGATGAAAAGCATATAAAACTAATGAATTATTAAAAACATATAAAACTAACACATTATGAAAAGGCATCTTAAAATTCAACTGGGTAGACCTGCCGGAAGAGATCCATCTTTACGGCTTTCTTAAATTCCGGATGACTGTTTAAGTTGGCAACTCTCTCCCGGCAAGCCATTCCACAGTCTGGGAGCAGCAGAAGAGGACGATGACGATGATGATGATGCAGCTAGTCTAAATGGTCAGAATTAGGAAATACGATGACCCCACAAAATTGCTACAGAATTATAAACTAGGGAGCAAATAAAAATAATCCCTCATTTTAAGGGTGCTCTTCTCCCAGTTTTCATGATCATAGAATCATAGAATAGTAGAGTTGGAAGGAGCCTATAAGGCCATGGAGTCCAACCCCCTGCTCAATGCAGGAATCTACCTTAAAGCATCCCTGACAGAAGGTTGTCCAGATGCCTCTTGAAGGCCTCTAATGTGGGAGAGCCCACCACCTCCCTAGGTCATGGGTTCCATTGTCATACTGCTCTAACAGTCAGGAAGCTTTTCCTGATGTCCAGCCGGGATCTGGCTTCCTTTAACTTGAGCCCATTATTCCATGTCCTGCATTCTGAGATGATCGAGAAAAGATCCTGGCCCGCCTCCGTGTGACAACCTTTTAAGTCTTTGAAGTATTTGAAGGCTGCAATCCTAGACTTGGGAGAAATCAATGGGAGTTACATCTGAGTAAGACATGTATAGGAGTGCACTTTATGGGCCAACCTACAGGAGGTAGGAGACATGCATAATACGATCTTCTGAAATTTCTGCAGGTTTTCCCACCTTCAAAACCATTTGACCAGAGATACTGAATGGAGGGAGAGGACATTTAAGCTTTTCCCCTGCAGAATTTTTCTGTTCTGAATTTCCTCTGCTCTGTTCCCCAAAGCAGCATTGGAAAAACATGGGAACCTATTTGTTTTATGCCAGCTGTAGCAAGTAGCAACTTGGGGGGGGGGGTGATTTAGATTGGGAAAGTGGTAGGGGGAGTTTAAAATTGCATTGTATTAAATATCCACCTGGGTCTGTGTCCACCCTCATGGGCCCAGGTAGACCCACCTGGCGCTAGGAAGGATCTGTGCCTGAGTGCTCTCAAACCTTCAAGAACACTTGGGCTCAGGTAATTTCCCCAAGATAAAAATTAAATGCAGAGGATCTGATCATGAATTACCTGTGTCTCATCTAGTTTGATGCAATTGGTTCTCAATTATTTATGAAGAATTTGCACCTCGGATGGAAAAAAAAATATATTGAAGATGTCAGCTTCTTTATTCCTCTGTGGCATTTGATGATGGAAGGATTTGGATTTCAATCACCATATAAATCGAGGGACCTCTACTGAGCTTCAAAAGGTTGCACTTAACCCATAACTACACACAAGATCCGCGCAGACCTTTTCAACTCTAAGGGTGCAATCCTGTATGGATCCCCGGCAGCCTCTGAACTTGGAGCCTGCTGAGCATCCAATGCAGAGTGGGAGGAGAGTGGAGGCATTCTGCACCTCCATGCTCTATCACCCCTGCATTTTTGCTAGATGGGCGAATTCACCCATCTATCAGCAGCACCTCGGATGGGGAGGGAAGGAGCTGGGGCAACCATAGGATAGGTTGTAGTGCAGCCACCCTGGTCTCCTTCCCTGTCCAACCCAGGAATTTCCCCTTTCTCCCATCTCCACGCTCTGTTTTCCAAGCATGGAGAGGTAGCTGGTGCGGTGTTCACAGCAGCTGGGAGGGGGGAGGGGCAGGGAGTCCGGTTTCCCATCTCTGAGTTTGGAGCCAGGAAACCAAACTATCCTATGCTGTCTGGCAGGCAGCGGGTTGCTCTCCAAGGTTCTGTAATGCTTCAAATGAACATGCAAGGTAACTTCCTGCACTATTTGGCTTTCCAGATTCCAGAGCTGACCCAAACATGTAGCAGAAATGTGTGGTGAAGGTTTCCCTGGACCTCACCTATTGAGATTGCAATTGAGGATTGATTGTTTGAGTGCTCCTCCTTGGGTATGAAGCAGAAATATTGTAAGGGGCATGCCACATTTTGGGGTTTTTTTAGTGGGAAAATGGTCCAATATTCAATTCCCCTACCCGTAGTCTGATTGATACGGTCTTGGGCACACTCCACCACTTTATTCTCCTGCATGTTTAGGTTGGTTCTAAATCAAGAAAGGGATTTCTCTCTTACACACACGGAACTTTGAGAAATGACTCTCCGGGGGGGATTATCAATGGGGCATAAACAGAGGAACTGTTTATTTTCTCAACCAACAGGTGCCCCTGGACCCAAGGGGGAAAAGGGTTCTCCCGGACCAAATGAGAAAGGCTCTGAAGGACCTAGTGGTCGAGCAGGTACAGTAAATGCATCGTTGACATGGAGAGAGTGAAGGAGAAGTTATTCCTGCGCTCTCAAGAACAATACAAGAAACTTGGGGTTCTCAACTGAAATGGCCAGGCGGAAGATTGAGCACAAACGAAAAGAGACGCTTGTGAGAAAGCACCCAATTAACTCATGGAACTCATTGACACAGGCTGCCGAAAGGACCACTAGCACAAGTGGTTTAAGTGAGAACTGAACCCTCCCAATATGCTGCAGACGTCCAGGGCCCCATGGTCTGGGAGGACCTCAAACAAAGGCTGCCCGTGCCTACAAAGGAGTGTGTTTTTGCAGAGTTTGGCCAGTCAAGGCTGCAGCTGTGCACCATTTTAAATAAAAGTATTTCCTCTTTGTACAAGTCTTCAGAGGAGCAGCGAGCTGAACTAATCAGATGCTGCCGTGGGATAAATGCATCCAATGAGGGTGCCAGAACCACCAGATGACTGCCCCCTACACATTCCTGTACCCTTATTGGTTACACACCCCCTCAAAGCAGCATCTAATTGGTTCATCTCACTGAAGAGTAGTTCAAAGGGGAGAGACTATGAAAGGGTGCACAGCTGAAGTTTCAGCCAGCCAGCTGCTGCGGAAGCACTTTGGTTTGCTGTGAATGCTGGCAGGCAACAGCCTAGCCAATGAGGAAGAAGAAGAGGAGTTACCACCACTGTTACCCCTACCACTGCCACTATTGCTGCCATTCATCCCTACTCAACAGGTTCACGACTTGCCACCCAATCAGTTTTTTTTAAAAAAGCAGGTCAGCGGTGGGGTCATGATTCCAAGCCCTCCCACCAAGATGTGAGACAAGAGTCTGCTGTGCAATCCACAAAAGCTTCATTCAGTCAATAGACACCTCTTCACACCTGAAGGGAGCGTGAAGGCCAGGAGCTGTCCTCTAATCTTAATTAGCCTAACAAAGCAAGGCACTGTCCTGTCAACTAAATGTATGGTTTTCCGCCATGCACCAACAGGTTTTACTGAGCCCCTCCCTCAGGGAGGGCCTTCAAGCTGCAACTTCTGCTGTGTGATTGGTCTGGTGGACTGCCCACCCACCTCCTCTGAACTTCACGCACTTGATCCTGCAGTGGACTCTGGGACCTGTCAATTCCAATGCTCCCTCCCATCTGACAAAGACTGAGTTCCCGGGGGAAGGAGAGCTTATCTGGGCCTCCTGCTTGATAAGCTCCTGGGAAGATTCCTACTTGACTCCTGGAGAATTTCCTCCCCAGCCTCCTTGTTCGGCTGGTCTTCTTCTTCAGCCTCCAAGTCCAATTTGGAATCCACACCAGGGAGACCAGGCCTTGTCCTGACAGGTGGCATGAAGAACATCCAGGGGGAAGTGTCCCTTGGAAAGCATCTTGCCTGGGGGGCCCTCATGTCTGGTATGACCCCTGGGCTCTCCATGTGAGGATCTGAACCCATGGGAGCCCAGTTTGCAAGATGCTTCCCTTCAAGCAGGAGTGAAAGATCAAGTAAACTGGGCTTTCTCCTGACTGGCTTGGTTCACATGGAGGGAGGGTTTATTTCTGTGGTGAAGGGGGAGCTTGTATCAGTCTTCTGCTATGCTATTGCACCTGTCCCTGGATGGATGGATGGATGGATGGATGGATGAACTGGGACTGGGACTCTTTATCTTTTTTCTGAGCATCTGGTCATAGGCCAAAGCCTTCCAACACCCTAGACTGATGGTATGGTCCTTCTTTTCCCTCCCCCCCTTCCACCCCAGGGCCAGCAGGGGAAGAGGTGCTTGGCAAGCAAGGCTCAAAAGGATCCCCTGGAAGCACTGGACCCCCTGGGTTTCCTGGAGCAAGAGGTCAACCTGGAGAACCTGGCCATGCAGGCGGCTGTATCCCCTCAGGATGCTACGAAGAAAGTGCCAGAGGTAAATCCTTATGTCACGGCCCTAAAGAGGACTCTCAAACCAACAAGATAATGGTCACCCCACTCCAAGGAGGACCCTTGAGACCTAAGGACTCAGCCCTCCTATCAACATCAGCCTCCAAAAATGGCTCTCCCATAGCTTCTCAAGTCCGTCAGCTGTGTAGGAGCTCAAGGCTGTAGAAATAAGCTTGGGCTTTTTAAGGTTGCAGTCAGCAACCCAGTGGAAAGTGGAGCTCCTCTGGGCCCAGAGCTGATGGGCCTACTCAAGTCCTCAATTGCTGCTAGCCCCTTGCTCCTTCCATGAGGAATTACCTTAGGCCATTTTGTACACCAGGCTGTTTGCCTGGGATGGCTCCCGGCTGGTCCCTGTGTGCCAATGGTGTGTATTAGGTACTTCTGGGATCACCCTCCCTCCCTCTCTCCCTCTACACCCTTTTGGTGTAGAACAGGCCTTAGTCTAGCAGGTCTTTCAAAGCACTTTGCAAGGTTGGTTGGTCTTGGCCTTGTTTACCTGGCAAAACTGTGGACCGATTATGACTCCTGCCTTGCCAGACTGAGCTTCCTTCTACCAGAGCCTATTTGAGCACCTGATTGCCCAGAGGCTTTCCCTGGGGCCTAGCCAGGACACCTTACTTCATTCAGGTGAAGGCAAAGGGTGGGAACCAGAGAACCATGAGCAACGTTCCTTGTGTGCATGACGGCTGTCTTGCCTCCTCTTTCCTTCTACATCTCCCTTGGGGTTCACGAAAGCCGCTCCTGAGTGGCAGCAGACCCTTCAAAGCCCAGGGATGATGCTCAAATGACTGCAGCTGGAGGGGGAATGGATGGAAATAGGGGAACACAGACACACCTGCCTGAGTGGAAGCGCCTTCTGCTGCTCACACAAGGGGTTCCCCAGTGGGATTATGTGGAAAGGGAAT
Source organism: Anniella stebbinsi (assembly GCA_029215795.1). Classification (NCBI taxonomy): domain Eukaryota; kingdom Metazoa; phylum Chordata; class Lepidosauria; order Squamata; family Anniellidae; genus Anniella; species Anniella stebbinsi. The sequence goes on along the minus strand of JARDYH010000004.1, from coordinate 9,330,378 downwards.
AGAAGGCTGTCCAGGACTGTGATCATGAGCTATTCTCTAGCATGAAATTAGGTATTTCACAGTAGTACTAGTAGGACCAGCTCCAGGGTGGATTTTTTTTTTTTGAAAGGGGGGTGGGGGCTTGGGCAAGATGTCCTCCTTCTCATTATCACTGTTGCCTAGCCAGAGCAAGAGGCAAGTGAACAGGCAGGTTGCAATGATGAAGAGGAGGATCAACCCCAGGGGATTCCTGCCAGTAGGCCCCTGCTGGAAAGGGCGGGCCCTCAGCAGGTGCCCTACCATGCCTAACCTTGATGCCAGCCCTGAGTACAAGTGGCCAAGACATTCTGCCACCCACAGCAGACCTGTGCAGCGCTGGAACCGGCTAGTTTCCCTGGTCAATTGCTCCCACCTCACAGGGCATGGCTGGGCAAGCAGAAAAGGGGGACGAAGAGCTGGGAACATCCAGAAAGGGTCGTTTCTCCAGCTTACAAGCAGGGAAGTTTGAAAACTTTTAGAACCATTTGAAAACTTTAAAACATCACCACCCGCAGAATCGAGAGCAGGAGAGAATCTTAAGAAACAAGAATAGTGTGTTGAGCTAATATATTGAAATGACCCCAAAGCCACATGGAACCGAAAAGGGGTTTTAACAGCATGCTTAAAACTGAACAAAGAAGGGGCAAACTTTAGGAGGGAGTTCCACAGGGGATGGTGGTGGTGCCACAGAGAAGGCCCTGTCCCACGCTCCCACCACCCTAGCCTCTCTTGGTGGTGGGACATACAGAACAGCATCTGAAGGAACCCCTACCTCACCACCAGCCAATACAGGCTTCTCTCCTGTGACTGGTGATGGGGAAACTGGAGGCATATGCATAATGGCCACTGCCCTAGACAAGCATGGCTCCACCGCTAGCGTCTGAAAGCATCAATCGCCTTTCGGGAGCCAGTTCAGCCACGTACAATCCTTGTGGCGGGAGGCACCCATACCACACTCCCAACGATGATTTAGTTCTCTGCCCTTTTGTGTTTGTCCTGTAGTTTAAGCACCATGACCTGATTTTGTTTCTAGATGCAGGGCTGATCCCCTGATGGCTGAAGTACAGGCTGCTGCAGACCCACATCCAAGACCCCCCTGCTATGAATTTCTACTTACATAAAGGCCAGCTACTGCAACGTGGAGTTCCATATTTTCAAACGGCACCATTTTTGTTTGCCCATTTGGTTTCGTTGAGTAAAATTGTCCAGGTTGCCTACAGCTTGTGCCCAGACCTGCTTGGGTGTGCATCTCTGTGCCTTGTTATTTTTCAGAAGTACTTCATTTTGGGTAATCAGTCGGTCATTTCCTTTCTGCAGGGTGCTTAAAATAATACCTTTAGGAGATAGAAATTGTAGCACTGCAGACTTATTTACCCTGTTCAGATGACACACTAACCCACAGTGGTTAAGCATTTTGAGCTAAACATTATGGCTTAGCATGTCGAGTGAACCATGACTTAGCATGTCGTGTGAACCATTCCTAACCATGGTGGCTACATAACCATGGTTTAAACATGCTCACTAACCATTTTTTGCAAAAGGGTTAGTGGCCTAACCATGGCTTAGCGTGTTGTCTGAACAGGCCCACTAAATGCAATGGGAGTTGACTTCAGTGCACTGTGAGTTGTCCCCTTTGACTCATAGTTCAGTCTTGTTAACAAATTTGATGGGCTTCCTTCAAGATGTCTGAAAGCAACTTTCCCAGCTGTTGAGTATGTTCCTCCCCCCACTCTTAGTAGTAATGAAATTCTGAACAAGTAACAAAATAGGTTGGGGTACCCATCCTTTTGTGTCCAGTAGGCAAATGCCAAATTTTAAGAGGGTGTTGTGGGTGCTCTCACAAAGTGGTTGCCATGATGGTTGTATCTAGTCATAAAACATCCATTTCGCAGAAGGCAAACCGATGAGGCTCAGATGCAAGCAACTTGGCCAAGAAATAGAGTACAAGGCAGAGGTGGGGCTCAATCTCAAACGGCAAATTGTTTACTTCGCCCCAGAAGGCACACGAAGATACCAATTTCACTGAAAGCAAACTGGTGGTGCTCAGAGAAACAAGGGCCATTTCTACACCAGGCTGTTTGCCTGGGATGGCCCCCAGCTGGTCCCTGTGTGCCGATGGTGTGAATTAGGTACTTGCAGGATCGCCCTCCCTCCCTCTACACCCCTGTGGTGTAGAAAGGGCCAAAGTCAAAACTCACACCGCACCAAAAAAACCCCCAAACCATGCAAAACACATCACACAGAGAGAGAGAGAGAGAGAGAGAGAGAGAGAGAATACACGCAGGTAGACCACACATGCCTCACTCCCCGTACCCAAGGACACTTTCTCCACCCCAGCTTACTTTTCATTTTTTTTAGGTCCATCCTGATATGAAGTGCAGCTGCTTCCCACTATTTCTATTTGGTTACAATGCCTAGGAGACCCATATGAATGATATTATTATTATTATTATTATTATTATTATTATTATTATCTTTTCTCACTCATGGCGGTTGTTTTAGACAGACATGACTGGCTTTGCCAAGCCATGCTGTCCTTTACTGACTCAGAAATTTCCTTACTATTGAGCATGTTTTGAGAATGACTGCTTTCTGGATGTTGGTGTGGATGTATTTTGGTAGGCCCAGTTTCTGGAGGTTTTCTGTTGAGTTTTTTGATGTGATGCTGGTGTCTGATGTGACTAACAGAATAATTGTGGCCTTTTCCTGTTGCCATAGTTCTTTAACTTCCATAGCCAGTGGTGCATATTTGTCTCTCTTTTCCTCTTCCTTTTCTACAACATTTTTGTTGTTATGTATTGCTATGCTGATGAGGTAAGTGTGTTTTTCTTTTTTGTCTATAACTATGTCTGATCGATTGCAAAGTATTGTCTTGTCCGTATGAATTGTTCTGTCCTGGTATATTTTATGGTCTGCATTTTCCAAGATTATTTTGGAATATTATTATTAATAATAATAATAATAATAATAATCTGAAATTCCACAAAGGGAAGGGAGCCTGGTATGTACCAAGGTCATTTTCTATGAGGATATTTGTGCCCACAGGCACCACATTGGAGATCGCAAGAACAAACAATCACTAGGAATACAGATACCTTTTGCACAACACTCCTCCATCAGAGGGGAAAATCAATGTAAATTTCCCAGTCCATCGTGCTTCCCAAATGATGCCCAGAAAGCGATGAAGCCATCCCCTGCATGAACCTATGGGAAAGGGTCCATAAGCAAAACAGTCCTATTTGCATGGGAATGGCTTTTTAAACTCTTCCTGCATCATGCACCTTTTTTTAAAAAAAATAAGACATGCCGGCTGACCCTTTATTCATAGCATCTGATCTTTTATAAGCTGATAACGCAAAAGCAATTACCGGCAAGTGCTAAGAGTGTCAACGCAGGCCTGGACTAGTACAAGTTGGCTGAGTCGAAAATAACTACCCTTGATTACAGTAAGGTGCTGAGCAATCTGAGCTAATAGCTCTGCAATTTGGTGTTGATACAGACGGTGGATTCTGGCCAATACAATTACATTGTCATGTGATAATGGTGGCTTGCTTATCTGAGACTTAAAATTGAGGCTTTGTGCTATCCAGTCCTCTTGAAGGCAGGATGGGAAACTATCGGTGTGCTCTCAAAAGGTAAAGATGTGGGATGAAGATCATGAAGGTTATATGCATCATCACCTGTCAAGGCAGAAGCAATATACATGTATATTTAGTATTTTGACTCATTTAGATCCATATAGTTCAAGTAATGGGAAATCACCTGTTCTGAGCAAAGTGAGGGAAGAGAGTAAGTACCGCAGCAGGGCTGTCGGAACCTGCCTTCATCTTGAGTCAGACCATTGATCCATCCTGTCCATTATAGCTGAAACTGGCTGGGTTCACACAACATGCAAACCAACACTCAGTGGTTGAATGTGGGGTTTTGTTGAACTTTGGGCTGTTCCTGAACTGTGGGTTATCATGCTGTCTGAATGCAGCATGCTTTCAAAGGGTGGCTTGTTCACCATGCAGTGTGGCTTGTTAATTACCCTGAACAATTCAACAGATGGGTTCATACTTCATGGTAACCCACCCAGTATGGGTGGCTGTTGAACTGTAGGTTATCATGTTGTCTGGATACAGTCCTTTTTCCACAGGGTGGGTTATCATGGTGTCTGAACACAGTGAGTTTTCTGCACGGATGCTCATTAACCATGCAACGTGGCTGTTACCCACCCTGAACAAGCCAACAACAAGCCATGGGTTCTCAAGATCGCTTGATTGAGAAAAATAAACCACACTGCATGATTAACAAGACACCCTGATAAAAACTAGGGATGTGTAGGGACCCCCCAGATTGGATCGGGACCCGGATCGGGACTTCCAATTTTGTCCTGGATTGGATTGGACAAAATCGGAGGCCCCCCTGGACTGGACCAGATCAGGCCCAATCCCGATCCGAAAATCGAACATCCGATTTTCAGATCGGCCGCCATTTTTGTTTTTCCCATAGACTTGCATTGGGGGAAAGAAAGTTTCCCCCAATGAAAGTCTATGGGGAAAACATGGTAGCGGGTGGGTGAGTGGGGGCCTAACTCCCCCCTCTCCCCTCGTGTTTCTTACCTGGCTGGGCCATCCTTTGTGGACGGCCCCGGCAGGTAAGCCCCCCCCCCCCCGCTGTCTGCTTCCATCGGCAGGCTCCCACTGGCACCCGCCGATGGAAGCTGACAGCCCCCCCAGGTAATCCCCCCCAGCGATCCTCACCTGGCAGGGCTGTCCACTTCCATCGGCGGTGCCCGCTGGCGCCCACCAATGGAAGCAAACAGCCCCACCAGGTAAGCCCCCCACTCCTTACCTGGCAGGGCATCCTCCTCCATCCATTGCCGGCTGTAAACTACTGCGAACTAGGCCTCACAGCCAGTAGTTTATAGCCGGCAATGGAAGGAGGAGGACACCCCGCCAGGTAAGCCCCCTCCCCGCGATCCTCACCTGGCCGGGCTGTCTGCTTCCATTGGCGGGCGCCCGCTGGCACCCGCCGATGGAAGCGGACAGCCCCGCGAGGTAAGCCCCCCCCCCGCTCCTTACCTGGCAGGGCGTCCTCGTCCGTCCATTGCCGGCTATAAACTACTGCGAACTAGGCTGCGAGGCCTAGTTTACAGTAGTTTACAGCCAGCAATGGGAGGAGGAGGACGCCCCGCCGGCGCCCACCGATGGAAGCAGACAGCCCCGCCAGGTTAGTCCCCCCCCCCCGGCTGTACGCTTACATCGTCAGGTGCCCACTGGCACCTGCCAATGGAAGTGGCGGCGGGCGCCAGCAGGCGCCTGCCGATCCTCCGATTTTTCCCAAACTGGATCAGGTCCTTCCAGACCGGTTCGGGAAAGATCAGACGATCCAGAGGGGTGATCAGAAATCGGATAATCCGATTTCCCCGGATCGGCTCCGGATCATGGATCGGACCCGATCCAGTGCCCACCCCTAATAAAAACACACTGGGCCTGTTCAGAAGACACCTTAAACCTTGCTGGTTAAGGCTTTTGGCTAAGCAGTAGGGTTTAAGGTGTCTTTTGCCATGTGTTTTGCTAAACCCTGCTCGGACCGTCTGCAGCAGGGTTAGCAGCTCTGACCGTGGCTTAAAGTTTTGCATGCGACGGCATGGCTTGTGGTTAGTGCTAACCCCAGAGAACCACAGTTTCACTAACCACAGAGCCTGAAGTGTCATCTGAACAGGGCCACTCTGTTTAGACAACACGATAACCCACCCTGTGGAAAATGTGTTGCAATCAGACAGCACAATAGCCCTTCACGGATTAGTGTGTAGTGTGAACCCTGCCAACAACAAGTCATGGATTCTCAAGGTGGCTTGTTTGAGAAAAAACAAGCCACACTGCATGGTTAACAAGCCACCCTGTGGAAAACGCAATGCATTTGGACAACATGATAAACCCATGGTTTAACAACAACCAACTCTCCACTGCTGAGTGTGGGTTAGTTTGTTGTGCCAACCCAGTCACTGACTGGCAGCAATGATTCTCCAGGGTTTCAAGCAGGAGTTGTTTTTTCCCCTAACCCTACCTGGAGATGCTGGGGATCGAACCTGTGACTTTCTGCATGCAAAGCAGGTGCTCTGTTCCTGAGCTACAGCTCCTTTCCAAGTCAGACTTTCCACGGCCTTAATTTTAGAATTGACTGGGATATTTTGGAAAAGATTGAAACCCTGGATCATCTTTGCTTATAGTTCATGCTCCTAATCAGTACACTGCACCACTTCTGAGTGTGAGCGCCTTCCAAGTAAAAATATCCAGAGGCGTAAGAGAAACAAGATTTTTGACAGTGTAAACCTTGTCACCCCTACAGCACAGGTGGGCAACTTCAGGCCCTGCAGATAGAAGTAGAAGTACAACCCATCTCACCACAGTGAGGAAGGCTGTATCCCGTTGACCTGGGTGCCTTCTTGGTCTGCTGCCCTGGTGCTAAGTGTCTATAGGCAACTTCAAGGTTCTCTCTTCTTAGGGTTCTTTATATTTCAACTATACTTGGACTGGGCAACGCTTCAAACAGAGGACACATTCAAACGGGACTGTTCTCTGCAGTGGAGGTTGGTGACTCCGATGTCAGCGGGGCTCTGATTTTAATCAGAACCAGTCAGAATTCTAAAGCAGCTCACCAAGATGCGGAGGCATAGCTGGCCAGGGCATGCTGGGGGCCGGGGGGCTTTTTTCTGCCTAAACATGCATAGGATTGCACCTTGAATTTGTTTAAAATGTTTCTAGGCCACCTTTCAGGGCAGACTCCTTCCTGGCATCTTGGACAAAGGGTACATCCATGAAGTGACCTGTGGGTTCCTTTTCTAGCCACTGTTACTGAACTTTTATATATTCACCATTAGACTAAATCCTAAGAAAAAGGATTTCTTAAGAAACCGAGAAGTAGGTCTGAAGCCCTTCACTTCCAGGTCAGTGAACCAAACTGGTTGCCCCATTAGCCATGGGAATGTGGGTGAGCTGGAGAGTGTAGTGACCCTATAAGGACCCCATCTCCAGTGCTTAATTTGTTTGTCAGTCTTCAACAATCCTCAAAGCGGAGACATGGTAGCCATCTCCAAATATCTGAAGGGCTTTCCAGTGGGCGGAAATGGCAAGGAAGCAGACTTCAGCTATACATTCATAGTAAGATCTGTTTGACAGTGGAACAGATGGTGAGCTCCTCTGCGCTGGAGGCGTTTAAGGGAAGGCTGGGTTAGGGATAGGGGAATGAGCGATGTTCGAGATATCTAGGCTTCTCCGAACATTGTCTCTCTGCTCGTCTAGTGCCGATTCCCATTTGCGATCACGCCTTGCTTTGCACGAATGGGAAACTTACACAAACCAAGCAGTAATTGAACTAGAGATCTGTGTAAATCTCCACAAATTTGCACAAATTTCCTCCAACGAGTCAACTCGAGCTGATGCAGACTACTGAGGAAATTTGCGCAAATTGAGCTGGGTATTGGAAATGAGAGAAACATGAACACGTGTTTGACAATTTGGGGGTATTTCTGGCCGACGTGTGCTCGCACTTGTGTTTGGTGATTTGAATGGGGAATCCTGGCATATTTTGTAAACAAAAGCCAAATTCTCACATGCCCCTAGCAGGACAGCCATCTGTCTGGGATACTGTAGTCCCATCCTGCATTGCAAATCTTGCATTGACCAAGGGGTTGGACTAGATGACCACCAAGGCCTCTTCTAACTCAAGGATGCTGTGATTCTTTGTAAAATAATAAACATGGAGAAACTCTTGAGTATGCTAAGAGTGTCTTCCCTTACTACCACATAACCACACCCTGTCCCCACATACATGCAAGATTAAGGAGCAGGGCATGCCTCAGTATCGCTCTCTTTTTTCAGACATCAAACACTGCCCAGGTTCCCATCACTGCCACAGAAGCAGCAAAGATGAATAGTATTTCCAGCAACCTGATACATTCCCAAAGATCCTCTTGCCTTTATGCTAACATGTTTCATCCGTTTCTCTTGGTATCGCCTTCTGTTGTTGCCATCACGATCTCAAAGTGACAACAGGTCCTTCTGGGACATGAGCCAGTCTGAAAGTCCTTCCAATGGCTCATTCTCTGGAGGGCTGATGGGAAGGCATGTGGGTAGTTGATAGGATATCTTTCCCTCACCCTCCCTCCCTAGGATGCTTATGGTACATTTCTAAGCATAATGTTAATGGCATTCCTGTGTTTCTAGCCATTCCAAGGTCATTGGAACATATAGCACCATTTTTAATGTCCACCATGTTGGCTTCCACTTGATTCCTGGGCCCAATTAAAGCATTGGTATTGACTGTTAAGGGCAACCTTCTCCCATATAAACATATCCACATGTTATAATTTCCCTTGGACGCTCTGCTCTTTATGTCCTCATCATCTGAAGTAGGGCAGGTGTTGGCACGTAGGGATGTCCATCACTGTGGAATCCAGCCCTTTTGAGGCTTCACAGACTCCCAGAGAACACCCAACTTGTATTTGTGGGTCAAGCTGTGGGGCTTTTCCCAAAATCCGGAAACCTTTTCTGGCAAAAAGAACTGAGGAAGGAAAAGCCTCCATCACTGCTCCTCAGAATGGCCTCTCCCATCTTCAAGGGAGCCCTCTGCGGCCTGCTTCCTCCATCCCATTCTCCAAGGTCATTTCCCCCCTTCTGGGAGTGGCAACACAATATAAGGCATTGGAAGGATTCAATTTTTTTGTGGGTCTCTTTCTAATGCTCAAACGGTGCATTACATTTTGGGGCAAGCACCAAGCTGCCCCTCCATTGCAAACAGGTGGTATCTCTCAGGCCTTTTTGATAGGGGCACCTAAAGTCTGAAATACTTTCTTTAAGGAGATCCACTTTGCTCCTATTCTGTTGTCCTGCAGGCAAAAACAGTATTTTTATTTTTGTTTTAGTGGGGGGAATTTTGAGGGGATTCTGTGATTGTCTTATTTTGTATCTGCTGCCACTGATAATTTTGATATTCTTCTGGACTCCTTCTGATTTTCTGTTGGTGATGATTTGACTAGCCAGTCATGGATCTACCCCCCCCCCTCACATCTCAGTTATTTGGACCACCAATAACCATCAGCCCCTGCATAGCTAGTGGGTTTGTGCAAGACTGCCTTTCATCCATAATATCAGTGACATATTATCCCCATTTTGCAGGTGGGAAGCTCCTCTATGTCCACCAAGTCCTTCTCCAGACCACCAAGTGAGATTTTGTTTGAGAGTTGAACCAAGGGTCTTCCCAGCTCACAATCTTATCCATCGCACACCCACCCCATCATAACTGATCTTGGAATGATCCAAGAGCTGATCTCAGCACCTTGCTGAGTTCCCCTACTTCGTGAAATTTGGAAGAATGCTTCTGCAGGATAAGGAGAACAGAATTAAAGCCTTCCCATCTGACTTGAGATGGCTCAATCAAGCCATTAGATGCTGAGGTCAGTTTCACCCAGAATTCCCAGTACTGAATTTCAGGCACCATTCAAACCTTTGCTATCATCTTTCCTTAAGCATTCCGAAAGTAAGGAGGGGACACCGTGAGGACTAAAATGATGCAATTATAAGTCTGATGACCCTTGTCGGCTTGAGTAGGACGTGGGTCTCCTCCCTGTTTGGAGAGTGAGTGTCCATGACCCCATTTGGAACAGCTCCTTTGCACCACAGTATGGAATTCTTCCTCAGCTGTCATCCATATTTTATCCAGGAGCTTGAGAGATGTTCAAAGCATAGTGAGAGTAAGGCAGGTGAAGAGGAGCGGCCATTTTCTTTTGATGTAAGGCTTGCCTCATAGGAATGCAAAAGAATAATCTCTTGTTTGGCTTCCTTATCAAGGGGAGTCATGATCGCACTCTTCAAATACTTGAAAGGTGGTCACACAGAGGAGGGCCAGGATCTCTTCTTGATCATTCCAGAGTGCAGGGTGTGGAATAAGGGGCTCAAGTTACAGGAAGCCAGATTCCGGCTGGACATCAGGAAAAACTTCCCAACTGTTAGAGCAGTACGACAATGGAAGCAATTACCTAGGGAGGCTGTGGGCTCTCCCACACTAGAGGCATTCAAGAGGCAGCTGGACAGCCATCTGTCAGGGATGCTTTAAGATGGATTCCTGCTTTGAGCAGGGGGTTGAACTCGATGGCCTCATAGGCCTCTTCCAACTTCTCCAGACCACCAAGTGAAGCAGAGCACCAAATGAAGCAATTTTTAAAGCCACACAGCAATCCACATCTGTATATTATTCATCCAGTGGTGTTTGCAAAGTACTTCAGGGTCTGGTGAAAGGGCAGGCTCTATTAATGCAACAGAGTTAATATCTGAGTCTAGGGTTGTGAGGTCTCCAGGTTTAACCATAAATGATGGGATTTGACCATCTTCCTCAGTTTCTCTGGAGAAAGAAGATAAATATGGAGACAGAACCAAGGAGGTGGGTTATGTTCTGTAGGACCTGTCCCAGGCTTCATCTCCCCCACTGAGCATGAGAACATCAGGAGAGACCTTCTGGTTCAGATCAAAGGCCTATCTGTTCCAGCATCCTGTTTCCCACAGTGGCCCAGAAGAAGGACATGAGAACAAGCAGTATCCTGTCCCACTGCCGCCCTGCTCCCCAGCAGCTGGTCTGAACCTAGGGGTGGGACACAGCCATCAGGGCTAGTAGCTGTTGATAGCCTTACACTCCATGAATGTGTCTAATCCTCTTTTAAAGCCATCTAAGCTAGTGGCCATGACAACATTTTGCGGCAGTGAATTCCATAAATGAATGATGAGTTGTGTGACGAAGTACCTTCCTGCTGCCTGTACTGAATCTCTCACTTATCTGCTCCCTTAGAATACCTCTCCCTGGACCACCCTGCCCATGACTGTAGATCTCTGGTGGAGGTCCATCTCATTGTCCCACCACTGGGGGAAATACATCAAGTAGTGACACTTAAAGTTAAGGAGCAGGGATGAGGGGCATTGGGACTGGACTGCAGGTGAGAGTGGCTGGATTCCTGGTGCGGATCAGTCCCAGGGCCCTTCACCCTCTGCTGCTATCTCCAATTGGAAATAACTGCAGGGGTTCTGCTGTTATGCACCAGGAGAGGAATCCTGACTGTTATCTCTGATCTTAGATGCCTTCCGAGGGCATTGCTCCAGAGGGTGGGGCTTGGAGACTAAGCACTGCCCCCTGGAGGAATCCCAAGAGGATGTGTGGGCCAGATCAGAGTATCCCACATGCCAGGTTAGGCTCATGGGCTAGAGGTTCTGCACCCCTGAATTAGATGGATAGATACAGTGGGGTGGTGAATCTGCTCCGGGTTCCATTCAGAACTCTAAAGGAGCTATCCAAGGCAATGAAACTGTTTTGGGGATTGGGTTCTACACCTCCTTTAGCTTTCCGACTGGTTCTGACTGAAACCCATAGCAGATTCACTGCCCCACTGCCTTCAGAACCACCAACCTCCACTGGATGGATGGATGGATGGAAAACTGGTGATTGTTTTTTTTATTATCCTGATTGTTTTTATGTTGCTCCATATATTGTGGTATTTTAATATTCTTGTTTTAATTTGTTTTATTGTGATTGTTAACATTTTAAAGCCTCCCTCTGAACCTGTTGATAGGTGTGCCATAAATCAAATCAATACAATAACATCCATTAATACATTCCTCTAGCTGAGGTTTATTGCTGTTTGCTGTAGTTATGTAACCATAGCAAATATACTTAAAATTCACTGATTTTTTTTCTTTTCTTGCAATTTCAATATTGAATATATCCAGGGAGCAGCCTTTTAAACCTTCTGAGACAGCTCCCTCACCTTTTCTTCTCCACTTACTGAAATCTGAAATGCTTCCCTTCCATTCCTCTTTTTAATTGGTTAACTGATAAAACATATCAGTTTTATGTGGTATCTTCATTTGTGGTATCTTCATTTGTGGTATCTTCATTTGAACAATCCAAATCACTGTTCTGACAAAAATGTAAACCGCCCAGAGAGTTTTGGCTATGGGGCGGTATATAAGTGTAATTAATAATAATAATAATAATAATAATAATAATAATATTACTTTGGTGCGGCAATGGGGGGAGGGAAAGTTCCTGCTAACTTTATTTTTATTTTATTTTAGTGCTCTCTGTCTCTCTGTCTCTCTCTCTCTCTGTCTCTGTCTGTCTGTCTGTCTGTCTCTCTCTGTCTCTCTCTCTGTCTGTCTCTGTCTGTCTGTCTGTCTGTCTCTCTCTGTCTCTCTCTCTGTCTCTCTCTCTCTCGTTCTTCATTGAACCTCTCAGCCTAGGCTGCCCCACATGGTTGTTGTGAATATAAATGGGCACAGCATTTATATTCACAGCAGTCATAACCAGCCAGAACTTTAAAGGAGGTGTGGAACCCAATCCCCAAAATGGGTTCAGCACCTTGGATAGCTCACCTTGGATACGCTGCCTTGGGTTCCTTAGAGGAAAGGTGAGGAATGAATCATGACTGCTACAGCATGATCCAGAACACCCTCTAATGCAATCTCAACATCAGGATGAGATCTGTTCCAGTAGTGATGATGAGATGCTACATGATTTCTCTTTGTGTGTGTTCATCATATCTGAGTGTTCGACAGTGCCATATTTGGGGTGCGGCATAACATCCGGATCTCCTGCTGCTGCTGCCTTTGCATTTTACTCCTGGAGTCTCTCCAGGTCCCCAGAGACGTCTGTATTTTTAGATTTTCCTCTTTTGCTCGCACGCTACAGCAGATGTTTATACTGTCCTTATGCAGAAGATTTTTTTTGGCTAACAGACAGCAATGATGCAAGAAATATCTGGGGAAGCCTCGGTGAGAATTCCGGTTTCTCCTCCAATTCTATTCCTCACTCCTTTAATTGCGGAAGGCAGGATGCTATCAGTTGAATGGCTGAGGGCCAAACATGTAGCCGCTCTATCCACGTCTACAGTGTGTGTCAGTGTCTGATTTCACATGAAAAGGAATGTGTGGGGAGCTGACCCTCCTGCCCCCAAGCACACACCCAATTGTCTGATAGGACTCTCAGCAGATATTATTAGCCATTCTAGCTAAATAGAACCTCCACGTTCAATGGCAATTTGCCATTGAATAAGATGTGCTGAGGACAAACAGTGTGAGAGAGCTGTTCAGGCCAGATTTAGGTCCAAGTGCTCCAGGTAACTGTCTGGGGTCCTCAGCTTGTTGGGATGGGGACCTATCATACGTTATCTGCTTAGCTATCCACTCAGCGGTTGAAACAAATAATGCAAATAGTTTGTAGGGCACGAAGAAATTCAGGTTTACACATCTCCATATGCATTTTTCATCTTATATGGTCATGCATGGGGATGCATGGATTTAGTTTAATCCATCCTGTCTGTGTTGCAGATTGTGAGGTGTCTTTCTTTCCATAGTCTGCTCGTTGACAGAACTGGATTTGTCTTAGCAATGTGCAAGGATTTAATTCCACTTGTGCAATTGTAGATTTGTTGCATAATTGGCCCCTTTACGGCCGCCATTAAGCAACATTATTTTCCGCAAATACCCGAGCTGCCATTTCTGTGCAAAATGGCTGCCCATTAGGATGACAGGTGGTCCTGTGGCATTTACTGGGGCCATCCCGCAGCATGCGTGGTACGGTTCACATGGGTGGGCAGCAACAGCGCTCAGCGAGCTCCGAGTGGCACCAGACGGAGGTGAGTCCGTCCATCCCTAGTACACACACAGAGATATCTTTATTAAATATCACCTTGTTTCATACCCGTTTCTTTAAAATAAAGACAGTGTAACCACAGATGAGAGCATGCAGTGTAAAATGCGCAGGATTAAACAGTATATGGGGGCAAAGGGTAATACCTGGAAGATGTTCACCTCTCCCAGGTAGAGGCCTCATTTTCACTGAGTTGATAAACCCTGGGAATGGACTGTACCACCTCAGACTGCATCTACAAGCTCACATGACAGAGTGCTCCTACAGCCACAGAAATGAAAATGAACAATTACCCCGCCCATAGAAAGCTAGCATGTCAGGGAAAGCCTTGTTTTCTTCCTGACCTGCTACTATTCCATGTATAGGCTGTTATATATTTATTGGTTTTATTTTGTGTGTGAAGGAGTATCCTACTGTTTGAGACCCTACTTGCAGAGTGAAGTAGTACAATCCAGACAGAGGCTTATCCAGTGGAGGCTGGTGGCTCCCATGTCAGTGGGGCAGGGAATCCACTCCACGTTTTAGTCAGAACCAGTCAGAACTCTAAAGGAGCCATCATCCTGCTGTGATTTTGGTTCACCTGGTCATGAAGAAGCAGCTGTGCCCATTTTTAGCCACAAGGGCAGCCTTCCCCAACTTTCTGCCCTCCAGATATTTTGGATGACAATTCCCAGCATCCATGACTAAGGGCCATGCTGGCTGTAGCCAATAGGAGTTGAAGTCCAAAACATCTGAAAGGCACCAGGCTGGGGAAGGCTGCCTAAAGGCATCCACAGAAGGGGGCTTCTTTTTTCCTCCTTTAAATGTGCCTTTGGGTTGAGACAGCGAGCTGAGCTCATCCATATTCATCCGTTGCTTCTACCAGCAGGAACAGCTAGCTCAGCAATGGCACGCACTTCGTTGTGTTTGCCTCCTGTGCGACGCGGAGCTAATATTTGCAATTTCCCCTGGTTATTTTGAGCTGGCTCATTTTAGAAAAAGGAGAAGTTTATAAATCCCAGTAAATTCCTGAGATAGCCCTGTAGATTTCCCTTTCTCTTGTTGGGATCCTGGTTTGTGTTGTGTGGAGCGATTGCTTTCATTGCTACAGAAGCAATGGCCTGAGTCACCCAAAACAAGTGAGGGACAAAACTCTAACAGTCAAGGGAATCTGTTTTGAAGTCCTTACTTCTCAGTGATGAACTCATTAAGCAAGTCAATAGCTCACAGCCTCAGTTCACCCATCCGAAATATGGGCATAATAACACCGGTGGATATCTGCAGTGTTTCTGGTTTGGTAAGCAGGAGTGAACTGCATGGGTGAGTGTGGTTCGGATTCCAGGAAAATTCTGTGCATTTTCCTTCCCAAGTTCTAGCATTTGCATGAAGTGTAATTTGCACAGTTTTTTTTGATGTTGAAGTGTGCACATATTCCTGCTCTTGTGCAACTGTGCATGGTTGCAAGTCTATCTGTCCGATGTGTAGCCCTACAGAAGCATAGTCCTCTCTTGTCAATATCTTGTCTGTTTCATCCTCTCCACATATTACTTCATTTAGCTCAGGGGAGTCATATTCCATACTAGTCAAACCTCTTGTCAATTCCCACCTGCCCCCTTCCTTCACTTGGGAAGTACTGCAAACGGGATCCAGGAAAAGGGGTGGAGGATACATCAGTGTTGAAAGTCACTAGAGGACTTTGAAAAGTTGTCACACAGAGGAGGGCCAGGATCAAATTCACAGCCCCACTAACATTGGAGTCACCAGCCTTCACTGGCCACACATGTGGCTTTGGTCCTACCTGGTTTGGCATGAGCCCCCTGGAAGGTTACCTAAGAAGGAATGTGGCCCTCAAGCTGTAAAAGGGACCCGAACCTCTTCTTAATCTTTTCGGGGGGGGGGGGGCAGTGGCATTTGCTTCCTATTCAATTCAGAAAGAAAAGCATTCCTCATCTAACAAGTTTGGGAAGCAGAGGCAGCCTTTCTACAGCATTGATTATTCATGCTCTGTTTCTTGACCTATAAGCAAGGGTGCTTTATGCGGAAACCTGGTGCACACCATTAAGAGCTTGTAATCACATTTCTCCCCAGTAGATTTAAAACTTGGGGCTTCGTTATCTTCTCCCAAATGAATTCAGTGGCTGCTCTTGAATGTGCATTTGTCACTCCGAAGCGGACACCTAGGTTAAAGGTTCTGTTTTAATTAGTCGCTAATAACTCCATCTTAAGAGCTAATGGAAGAACAATTGAGCGTAAGTCTGAGACGTGAAGCCATATAGAGATGTCTGTCAAACCTAAAAACACAGCTTAAAACAAAAAGTTGCAGATGATTGCATGGTATGTGTTAGAGGTGGATGAGTAGAGAGAATATAAAGAGGGTAAAGTAAAAAACGGTGATCTTGTCCAGGGAAAGATTTTGACCAACTTTTTAATAGGGATGTGCACTGACCCCCCGGATCGGATCGGATAGCGGATCGGAATCGGACCTGGGGGGTCGGATCGGATCGGATCGGAGGCTGGTCGGATCGGATCGGACCAGATGTCCGATCCGGATCGGACGCCATTTTGAATGCTTTTTCCCATAGCCAAGTATTGTTTTACAAAAACGCCTATAACTTTTTCATTTTTAAAGATAGAAGGATGAAACTTGGGCACATTGTAGACTGGTTAGGGGTAGTTATCTGTGAGAAATTTCAGAAAGATTGGTGCATGCATTTTGTGGCAATTAATTTTTTAATAAATACCCAGGAATGCCTATAACTTTGTCATTTTTAAAGTTACACACATGAAACTTTGCCACATTGTAGGGGGTACCTTGGGACCTATGTGTGTGAAATTTCAGAAACGTAGGTGCTTGTCTTGTGTGGCAATTAATTTTTAGAAAAATGGGTAGTAGTGGGGTAAATACAGTTATGCCTCCCATTTTTTTATTTTTGAAGATACAAACAGGAAACTTGGGCACATTACAGGTACCACTTGCCTTGATATGTGTGTGAAATTTCAGAAACATTGGAGCTTTCCTTGTGTGGCAATTAATTTTTGAAACAATGAGGAAAGAAACACCTATAACTTTGTCATTTTTAAAGTTACACACATGAAACTTTGCCACATTGTAGGTGGTACCTTGGGACCCATGTGTGTGAAATTTCGGAAACGTAGGTGCTTGCCTTGTGTGGCAATTAATTTTTTAATAAATACCCAGGAATGCCTATAACTTTGTCATTTTTAAAGTTACACACATGAAACTTTGCCACATTGTAGGCGGTACCTTGGGACCTATGTGTGTGAAATTTCGGAAACGTAGGTGCTTGCCTTGTGTGGCAATTAATTTTAGAAAAATGGGTAGTGGTGGGGTAAATACAGTTACGCCTCCCACTTTTTTATTTTTGAAGATACAAACAGGAAACATGGGCACATTACAGGTACCACTTGGCTTGATATGTGTGTAAAATTTCAGACAGCTGGGTCCAGGCATGTGGTGGCAAGGTATTTTTGAAACAATGAGGAAAGAAACGCCTATAACTTTTTTATTTTAAAAGTTAGAAGTCTGAACATTGCTCACTTTGTAGATGGGTTAGGGGTAGATATGTGTCAGAAATTTCAGAATTATAGGTCCAGGCATTTGATGGCTATGGAATTTTTAAATTACATGTTTCAAAAAAATTTCTACAGAGGCCAGGTCTTCCCCTCCCGCTTCCCGCGAAGAAAAGGAAACACTCTCTCGTCTCGATCCCTTTGATCCTTGCTAGTAGTATCCATTACAGGGCTCGTGTTTGCTTTCCTACTTTCACTTATCAAGCAGAACGGCTGAGCCTAGATGAGTTTTGCAGCCATGCGTGCAAGGAAGGATCACTCTGGTCTCGATCCCTTTGATCCTTGGTAGTATCCATTACAGGGCTCGTGTCTGCTTGAGTACAAAGTGAAAAGTGAAAGTAGGAAAGGAAACACGAGCCCTGTAATGGATACTACTAGCAAGGATCAAAGGGATCGAGACGAGAGAGTGTTTCCTTTTCTTCGCGGGAAGCGGGAGGGGAAGACCTGGCCTCTGTAGAAATTTTTTTGAAACATGTAATTTAAAAATTCCATAGCCATCAAATGCCTGGACCTATAATTCTGAAATTTCTGACACATATCTACCCCTAACCCATCTACAAAGTGAGCAATGTTCAGACTTCTAACTTTTAAAATAAAAAAGTTATAGGCGTTTCTTTCCTCATTGTTTCAAAAATACCTTGCCACCACATGCCTGGACCCAGCTGTCTGAAATTTTACACACATATCAAGCCAAGTGGTACCTGTAATGTGCCCATGTTTCCTGTTTGTATCTTCAAAAATAAAAAAGTGGGAGGCGTAACTGTATTTACCCCACCACTACCCATTTTTCTAAAATTAATTGCCACACAAGGCAAGCACCTACGTTTCCGAAATTTCACACACATAGGTCCCAAGGTACCGCCTACAATGTGGCAAAGTTTCATGTGTGTAACTTTAAAAATGACAAAGTTATAGGCATTCCTGGGTATTTATTAAAAAATTAATTGCCACACAAGGCAAGCACCTACGTTTCCGAAATTTCACACACATGGGTCCCAAGGTACCACCTACAATGTGGCAAAGTTTCATGTGTGTAACTTTAAAAATGACAAAGTTATAGGTGTTTCTTTCCTCATTGTTTCAAAAATTAATTGCCACACAAGGAAAGCTCCAATGTTTCTGAAATTTCACACACATATCAAGGCAAGTGGTACCTGTAATGTGCCCAAGTTTCCTGTTTGTATCTTCAAAAATAAAAAAATGGGAGGCGTAACTGTATTTACCCCACTACTACCCATTTTTCTAAAAATTAATTGCCACACAAGACAAGCACCTACGTTTCTGAAATTTCACACACATAGGTCCCAAGGTACCCCCTACAATGTGGCAAAGTTTCATGTGTGTAACTTTAAAAATGACAAAGTTATAGGCATTCCTGGGTATTTATTAAAAAATTAATTGCCACAAAATGCATGCACCAATCTTTCTGAAATTTCTCACAGATAACTACCCCTAACCAGTCTACAATGTGCCCAAGTTTCATCCTTCTATCTTTAAAAATGAAAAAGTTATAGGCGTTTTTGTAAAACAATACTTGGCTATGGGAAAAAGCATTCAAAATGGCGTCCGATCCGGATCGGACCTCATCGGATCGGATCGGATCGGATCGGAGGTTGTCCGGATCGGATCGGATCGGATTTTCCCGATTTTGGGTCGGATCGGATTCGGATCGTGGATCGGATCCGATCCGATGCACACCCCTACTTTTTAATGCTAGGGTAGATTTGAACAATGCAGAACCAACCAAGTCAAAAGCATCTGATCCGCTGTCTAATGTGGCCTGATAATTGCTTGACAATGTCCCCTCCCCCACCCACACACACAGTTTTTGCACTCACAGGAAAGAATGAATAATCACACACTGCTCTGTAAGAACACCACCAAGTGTGTCAATTGACAGCTGAGTAGAGAGGGGGAGCAGGAGGACTAAATCCAGCCCCCCAACACCTGGTCAGCATGATCATAGAATCATAGAATAGTCGAGTTGGAAGGGGCCTATAAGGCCATCAAGTCCAACCCGCTGCTCAATGCAGGAATCTACCCTAAAGCATCCCTGACAGATGGTTGTCCAGCTGCCTCTTGAAGACCTCTAATGTGGGAGAGCCCACCACCTCCCTAGGTCATGAGTTCCATTGTCGTATTGCTCTAACAGTCAGGAAGTTTTTTCTGATGTCCAGCCGGAATCTGGCTTCCTGTAACTGGAGCCCAATGTTCCGTGTCCTGCATTCTGGGTTGATCGAGAAGAGATCCTGGCCCTCCTCTGTGTGACAACCTTTCAAGTATTTGAAGAGTGCTATCATGTCTCCCCTCAATCTTCTCTTCTCCAGGCTAAATATGCCTAGTTCTTTCAAGCTCTCCTCATAGGGCTTTGTTTCCAGACCCCCGATCATCCTCGTTGCCCTCCTCTGAACATGCTCCAGCTTGTCTGCATCCTTTTTGAAGTGTGGAGCCCAGAACTGGACACAATACTCAAGATGGGGCCTAACCAGTGCCGAATAGAGGGGAACCAGTACCTCGCGCGATTTGGAAGCTATACTTCTATTAATGCAGCCCAAAATAGCATTTGCTTTTTTTTGCAGCCACATCACACTGTTGGCTCATATTCAGCTTGTGATCTACAACAATTCCAAGATCCTTCTCACTTGTAGTATTGCTGAGCCAAATATCCCCCATCTTGTAACTGTGCATTTGGTTTCTTTTTCCTAGGTGTAGAACTTGGCATTTATCCCTATTAAATTTCATTCTGTTGTTTTCAGCCCAGCGCTCTAGTCTATCAAGATCGCTTTGGAGTTTATTTTTGTCTTCCAGGGTATCAGTGATCCCACCCAATTTTGTGTCGTCTGCAAATTTGATAAGCATTCCCTGCACCTCCTCATCCAAATCATTAATAAAAATGTTGAAGAGCACTGGGCCCAGGACTGAGCCCTGCAGGACCCCACTTGTTACCTCCCCCCAGTGTGAAAAGGTACCATTGATAAGCACTCTTTGAGTCCGATTCTGTAGCCAACTGTGGATCCACCTAATAGTTGTTCCATTTAGCCCACTTTTCACTAGTTTGTGAATCAGAATGTCATGGGGCACTTTGTCAAAAGCTTTGCTGAAGTCAAGATATACTATATCCACAGCATTCCTGCAGTCCACAAGGGAGATTACCCAATCAAAATATGAGATCAGATTAGTCTGACAGGATTTGTTCTTGACAAATCCATGCTGGCTTCTAGGTATCACTGCATTGTTTTCAAGGTGTTTACAGATTGACTTCTTTATAATCTGTTCCAAAATTTTCCCAGGGATGGATGTCTGATTGACTGGTCTGTAGTTCCCAGGTTCCTCCTTTTTGCCCTTTTTGAGGATAGGGACAACATTAGCCCTCCTCCAGTCATCCGGCACTTCACCCGTCTTCCATGATCACCAATTTGTCAGGTGGGGGTTAGGTGTACAGTGCCCTGGCTGCTAAATCAGACTGGAGGTTTACCCTGCCACCCATCTATGGATATTTATTTACTAATTTCATATATTTGTCTGTCGCTTCAGTCAATAATTACCAGGGCATCTCACAAAGCATCAATAAAAAGAGGACAATACAAGAAAACAACAATGGTCATGTGGCTGCTTCTCTGCCCCATGGTCCACACTTTCACATGGACATCTGAAGCAAGGAATTCTTCATGTGGAGACTTCTATGTGTGGGAGTGAGAGTTCCAGACTCTAGGGAAGCCTCTATCCACTGTGGTGCAACTATGGCTGGACCTTCAGGCTGCAGGGCCTGGCAGCCCCTCATAAGTCCATTTGGTCCATGGTCCAAAATTACCTAGCTGCATCCCTGTCCTCACATAGATGCCTACATGCAAAGGCTCACCCATGGCCATGTGAATGGAAGAGGTGGGACCAGAGGGAGCCATGTGATATTAGGGGAATCACTAAAGACACAACCCCATTGCTACTTTGAAAATGTTGACAAATGAAAACAGGAGC
Source organism: Anniella stebbinsi (assembly GCA_029215795.1). Taxonomy (NCBI): domain Eukaryota; kingdom Metazoa; phylum Chordata; class Lepidosauria; order Squamata; family Anniellidae; genus Anniella; species Anniella stebbinsi. The sequence continues at coordinate 9,309,135 of JARDYH010000004.1, read as the reverse complement.
AAGGTAAAGTGATGGTTGGATAATTTAAGCAAGCTTGAAAGTCACTGGTTCTTTCTTTCCTAAAGTAGATGACAGTTGGGGGCCAGGTGCAGAAGACAACTAGTGGCCAGGTTCCAGAAGAATCAAGGCAAGGGAATCTGGCACTTAATATGATTTGATTGTGTGGGCTTTATATTAGGGCTATGCACGGGTCTGGATTGGGATCCCGAATCCAAATCCGAACAGGATCAGGCTGATCCGGGCCTCCCGGATCCGAACTGGATTGGGTCTGGATTGGGCCAGATCGGATCTGTGATCTGGATCCAATTCAGATCTCGTTACAGCACTCCCTCCAGCTCTCCCTCTCCCTCCCCCCACTCTCCCGGCTTACCTGCTACCTCCTCCGCGTCGTCCCCCGTCATCCTCTCTCCTCGCTGTGTGCTGCCGCATTTCCCGCTCGTTTCGGGTGACGTCATCAACCAACGTGTGCGGGAAATGCGGCGGCACACAGTGAGGAGAGAGGATGAAAGCAGGATGACGTGGAGGAGGCAGCAGGTAAGCAGGGGAGTGGGGGGAGAGAGGGGGAGAGCAGGAGGGAGTGCTGTGCACAGAACCAGATTGGATCAGTTCAGGCCCGATCTGAGTCGGATCGGGCCCAATCTGGACCTGACAGATCGGGATCAGGATCAGATCAGGGGGTCCATGCACAGCCCTACTTTATATGGTCTGGTTCCCCCCCCCCCCCTTAGCCTGTGAGGTCTGCTCACCATATTCAGGCTACAACTGCAGCCTAGAGAATTCTGTAGAAGACAATCCACTTGGATGGTTGGAGGAGAGGTCCTAGTGCTGGCGGACAAAGAATGAAGGTCAAAAACCAGCTGCTGGAGGCCCTGGTTTGAGACACACACACCACCCCTTGATACAGCAGGCCTGCCCTGGTGTAGGGATGAAGTCTTCCTCCAGACTGCCACCCCCCTGACCCTGACAGCCCCCAAACCATGACTTGCTTGTTGTTGTACTTCAGTTTGAGGGATTAAGCAGAAAGGAGAAACAGCTGAGCCTGGGACTGTTTGGGGAGTGGCCCTTCACCAGAGCAGGCAGAAGCCAGCTGAAGGCCAGTGCAGCTGACAGCAATTCCCAATCACCACCATCCCCATAAAGACATGCCAGAACCCAGACGCGACACTGGAAGCAACTATTGTTCCTGGTGCTTCATCTTCGTCGCTTGCATACCAGCTCTTTGATCTTGACCGGACATATCCTGACCTTGGTCCGGACTCTGGCTACTCTTTGGAGCTTTCCTAAACCCAGTATTGTTTGACTTGGATTCTGACGGATACTTTGACTTTTGGCCATGGACTGTTTATTGATGTTTCCAGCCTGCTTATCGAGTTTAACGCCAGTGATTTACGACACTTGTACTGGATGATCAAGGTGGGCAAATGGAGCTCCATATCATCAGATCCAAATGGAAGTGGCCCGGAGTTCAGAATGCAGCTTAAATGTATTTTGACATAATGAACATGTTGATTGTGCCCTGCCTGTCAGCCCGCATACAAAGCAATAAGAGAGTGGCGGTGTTTCCCTCTGGACAAATTGGGGTATGAAACAACCAAGAGATTTGGAAAGGAATCAAAATGCTGAACAGTTTTTCCAGAATGAAATGATGACCTTTTCTGAGAAATGATAAACTCTAGAAACTCTAACAGCCCTCCCCCTAGATATTAAATTTGAAGGGCAAATGGTGACCTTTGGGTTTATAAGTAATTTCTCCTGAAATGATTCATTAAAGGGTTTACAAGGCAGATACAATCTACCAAAGGTGATGCATAAGTATAGAGAATGAATAAGCCAGGGGTGCAGAAGCCCAGGTCTGGGATCCCAATCTGGGTCTTTAGGGTCCATCAGATGGCCATGAAGCTCTCCAAGAAAGATAAGAAAAGAATGATACAAGACCACAATTACTCAGAAATCCTTTATTTCAAGTCTGTTCACGAAGCTTCAACAATTGCTTCTCTGAATCGAGAAAGGTTTGGCCCAGAGTCACAGGGAATACATGTCCAGGGGAGCCATCCTCACATTTCAATCTCCCTCCCTTCCAAACAGTCTCCTTTCCATCTTGCTCACATAATTTGAAACAGTTTAAGAGTTAGCCTGAGTTCACATCCTCGAGGCAAAGTTTGTACTGGCATGGACCTGGCTTGGCTTGGCTTTGAAGTGTAGGGCCCATAGGGTCGCTCTACCAAAGAGGATCAAACCATACATGATAGCATCCACACTTCAACTTCCCCCCCATCAATGAAACCATTCTCATGTGCCAACAGTGGGCATATATGCCACTTCCCCCCACATCTGCTAACCAAGTATGGCTTGACCCAAGAGTTGAAGCTGCATCTTCCTAGCTATATGGAGTCCAACCGATAAAACTCCCCTTTAGTATCAGCCTGCATTTCAGCTTCACTGGAAATCAAAAATCCACATTTTGCACTTAGAAAAATGTGAATACTGCAACTGGAATATATATTATGCAAATTAAGCCTGACGCTTTGAAAACAAATGGATGGAGCTGGACATAATAGATTAGATGCAAAATGTTGCACATGATACTTTTTGTTAGATCCATTGTGTTTATCAAAGGTTTTGTTTTGTTCTCTGGTTCGTTGTTGTTGTTGGCAATTCCTTCATGAAGAAGAAATCTTCCTTCATAGAGGAAGAAGAAATCTGTGCAATTAAGAATGTAAGAAGAGATACACCAGATCAGACCAAAGGGCTGTCTAGTCCAACATTCTGGTCCCACAGGAGCCAACAAGTGCCCGCAGGAAGTACACAACTAGGACATGAGCACAGTAGCACCCTCCTGCTCATGTTCCCCAGCAACTGGAATGAATACTGCTCCAATACTGGAGGTAATATGTAGTAGCTAGCTACTTCCGGAAGCTTCCAAAGTTTGCTCCTACCCTTTGCATGACTTCCAAAATTTACTATTTTTCCAGTGTTGTCAGTCCAGTAAAATGTATTGTCAAGACCATTTTGGGATCCTCCAAGTCTTTCTCTGCAAAGGCTTTTTTTTTTTTGCAAACAATGATGGGACACTGGGTCTGTTCAGACAACATGCTAAGCCATGGTTAGGCCACTAACCCTTTTGCAGCAAACGGTTAGTGAGCACGTTTAAACCATGGTTATGTAGCCATCATGGTTAGGAATGCTTCATAGGACATACTATGCCATTGTTCACATGACACGTTAAGCCATAATGTTTAGCTCAAAACGCTTAACTACTGTGAGCGTCATCAGATGAGTGTTTTCTTGCATGCTCACTACTGCCCACTTACGGATGTTTGCATGTCCTTTAGACGACAACATCCGCCTCCTGCATACCTCCTACCACTCATTTTTCCATTGCAAAATAGACTTCGTTTAATCTGAGATTTGTTTTTTTTAAAAAACAGAATGTGTCGCTATCTCCTGCTGTGTGCAGGAAAAGTGGCACAATAAAAATGGCCCCTGAATAGGCCACATGGTCTTTGTTTATGCCCTCTTTACCCTCCAGGAAGAAAGAGGAAGTAATGACAGACAAAAGCAGGGACGGAGAAGCGACAGTAAGGAAACATGGCTTAGCGTGTCGTCTGAACAGGGTCGCTGCTTCTAATTACCGTAGCTGCAATCCAACAGAGCAGCCAACCCTGTGAAGGGAAGCAAGACTCCTCCATCATCGGCATGACAGAGGAAAGTGGCCTGAGAAATTGTAGAACCTCATCTGACAATGCAAGGAATAGGGACCCTGTACATTTGCGAGGCTCTGCACAGCGGCTGCCTCTCCCATGCACTTCCTCTTCCCTCTTCCCATATCCAGATGTTGCTGATACACATGATCTCAAGAGTCACTCAACACAGCTTTTTCTGGACTGTCTCATTTCAGACTCAGCCTCCAAGTGAAGTATCTCATGCCTGGCGATTCCTGCAATGCAAGAAGCTCCCTGCAACTTCAAAACTAGTGAGTCAGGGAGACGTGTTCTAACCTCACCCCCTTCGAGATGTGTCCGTTTTCGTATGTACCAGAAATACTTAAACATTCCTGCCATCTGATATCATCCGGCCCAGCAGAAGCTGTACCCTGCGACTCTTCTGAACATCTGTGTCGGCTCACAGATGAACTTGTCAATGTACACAGTCCAGCAATGGGCAGACACATTGCACATCCTTCCTGCACTTCGCTCGGTTTCTTTATGAAGCAGAACTCTGAGGATCAGGAAAACTTGCTTTTGGAGATTTAATTTTTTTTTTCATTTCCTCCAAGATATTCCAGCCACAAAACCCTGTCATCTCAGCCTTCATTGCCCATCTCCTGTTGTGCAAAATGCACACCAGTGACACCCTTAAATTGGTCCTGCAGGGCTACCGCTCATTTCCAAGCCGGCACTTCACTTCTCATCTGACTTGCCAGGGACTGAGTTTGTATGTTTGTGTTTCCGTTTGCACTCGCTTGAAGGGAACACAGCTGTGTTCTTAGGAGTATATATGACAACTGCCGCCATGCGATGGATAAACTTTAATTAACCAGCCCCTCCCCTCCCTCCCACCCCCACCCCTCAACAAGATATAGAAGATGAAAATGGCTTAGGCAGGTGATGCAACCTTGGAAGGCATCCCCAGAGCTTCCAAGAATAATTCATGCGCAGACATTATGGTCAGTTATTCTTAGCGGCTGTCTCCAGCATTCAGGGTTTTTCCCCTTCCAGGTGGACTGAAATCTGTTGAATGAGATGCAACTGATTCCTTGTCAGAGTTGTTTCATTCCTAGATCATTCCTGCCAGCCAAGGAGGGAGGAAAAGCCCTACAGTTCCCAGCAAGCAGACTATGATGAACATCCAGAGGAAGATTCGGTCGATGACCATTGCAACATACTTCCAGTCCTCCTTGACCTGGAATGGGAGAGAGAAGAAAAAAGCTTACTGACAATACACCAGCTATTCTTTTGGGATGGTAGTGATGATGTAGTCAATCTAAGCAGAGCTGGCTCCAGGTCTGAGGGGATCCTTGGCCCAGTGTCTATGTAGGTGGGCCTCCGTAAGGATCACCAAGGAGGCTTACCTTATAGTATACCAAAATGTTGAGCTTTCTTTCTTTCTTTCTTTCTTTCTTTCTTTCTTTCTTTCTTTCTTTCTTTCTTGTTTTAATTGTAAAAGGCTGCAAAGCTCTGAGCCTCCTCCTCCTGGTGGTCACCCTTTTGTTCTCCCCACAATGCCTCAGCCTGGGACATTGCTGGGAAAAGGAAATAGCAGCCACCATAAAAACATGATGGCCACCAATGTGGACTACCATGTTTTTGTGTTAACTGCCATTTTGTTTTTCCCATACTGCCTTGGACCAAAGCAATGTCTGAGGCATTATGGGAAAAACAAAATAGCATCAACCATCCAGATTTCAATCCTGTCTGTGTGAGAGAAAGTGGGGGGGTAGCAAGTAGGCCTTGTAATGGTATACGAGTCCCAGCAGCTTTCCCCGGATGCTGCATGCTTATGCTTGGATGTGATCTCAGGCTCAGTCCAGACATTTGGTCTACAGGGAAAGGCATCTACCTGGTGTAGACCAGCCTTTGGAATATTAGTGTCTATTACACAAATGATACGTGAGCCAAGCATATTATGCATACAAATGTAAGTACAATATGCCCAATATATATTATCCTTCCATCCATTTTGGGAAGGGTAACTATTGTGGACATTAGGGGAATCATGGTGTGGTTGCCTACCCAGCGCATGTATGGCACAAGGTATGATTGTTTAATCTGCATAGGGCAAGAAAGACCATAGGAGAAACATAGGGCTGTCTGTCCCCATATGTGATGGCATCAAGATACAGGATGTGTTTACGACCCTACATGAAGGGGAGAAAACTGAACCTGGGGTTGCCATTTTCTGAAGTGACCCCATGTTTCTTCCTATGTAGCTCCACTCTTAATAGGACTGGAGTGAACAATGGTGGTGGTGATGGTGGAACTATTATGACAATTGGCTATCTTTTTAAAACAACAACAACAACAACAACAACAACAACAACAAACAGTGTGGTTCCCTAATATATTGTTGTCAAAATGTTATTCCCCAACAAAGCTGCATCTTGTGGAAATAGTCATGCTAATACTGAATTCTTTTTTTTTTGAAAAAAAATCTCTTCTACCTATCAAAAGGTATATATGTTCCCAGCCCTAATTTTTTAAATATAGATAGATAGGGCTGGGAACAGATCCGGATCCCAAGTCCAAAGAGGATCAGGGTGATCCAGACCTCCCAGATCCGGATCCAAACTGGATTGGGGAGGTCCAGATCATTCCAGACCGGATCAGATCGGATCGTTCCAGATCGATCCGGGCCCATTTTGAGTATAATACTACCCACAGATTTTTTTCTGTGGAGCTGTTACCTAACGAGTATCTAGGATTTTTTCGGTAGAAAAATATCTGTAAAGTGGCGGAGGGGGAGAGACCAATCTGAAACCCACAAGATGTTGTTTGACTTCAACTCCCATCAGTCCCTGCCAGTGTGGCCAATGATGGGAGTTGTGGTCCATCAGCTTTGTTTTAATTTGTTTTAATTGTTTTTAAATTTGGGATATTTAAATTTTTATCCTGTATTTTTAATGCTGTATTTTATTGTCTTATGAATTGCCAGATTGGGCAGTATAGAAATGAAATAAATAAATAACGACAACAACATTTCCTACCCCTGCTGTAAGGTGTCTGGAGGGCCGACTAGGGCATGCTGGCAACAGAGCTCCATGCTTCACTCTCTCTGACATCAGGGCAGCTCTCAGACAGAGGGAGCTCTTTGCCTGATCCTTGCTGCCTTCCCTGCAGTGCCGCTGCAAGAGCCAAAAAGGTGCAGTGCCACTCAGAAGTCCAACCAGGTCAGGTGATCTGAGGAGCCAATAGGGGCCTGGCTGGTCTTATATAACTGGGGCCTCAGGCTTGGGGCCTCAATGGGACCAGGATACCTGAGAGAACACCTTCTCTCTTACCAACCTGCCTGATCACTGAGGTCATTGGAGAGCATGCTCCTAGCGGTTCCACATGGATCTGTGGCCCGATTGGAATCCACCAGGAGAAGAGTCTTTAGTGTAGTGGCCCCTTCTCTGTGAAACTCCCTGCTCCTGGAGGTCAGGCAGGCACCAACACTAGGCTGCTTCCAGAGCCTCCTGAAAACAACTCTGTTTCAAGAAGCTTTCCTCAACCGACTAGCCACTGTTTTTCTGGTTCCTTTGTTTTTAAATTGAACAATTTTAATTTGCTTTTTTAATCTTCTTTCTTTTACTGTTTATACCAATGTTCACCACTCTGAATCTGTGCTAGATAACTGAGCTGTCCTATCCCAGACCATGGGAAAAGTGAATGCCTGCCAGCTTCTACCAGATTATGCCTCCTGCCTCTGTTTTTTAGGATTTATGATGGCTGCCCTCAAGATTTGCCTGTTTGCCTGCCTTGAACTTCACCACCTGCTTCTGCTCCTTTTGACTGCAATCTGTGGAAACAGAACCATACCTGTCCTGACCAGGCTATTTGACTCGGGCCTTTCTGCTGATTGCTTGAAAGATTTATCCATCCATTTATAGCCACCTTTTTGTCAAAAAATAACACACAAGGTGGTTAACAATAAAATTCAAATTAAAACAAAATCTTAATTAAAACACAGCATAAAAGTAAATAAATTAAAAACTCCGTTAAAAGGCAGCCATCAAAGAAAGCAGCAGCACCAGCCAATTAAAAAAAAGGGACTCTTCTTGCATTGGTTCTATTCTTAGGGGGTTTTGTTGTTGTTCTTACAGTTTAGATAACATTATTGTTGATTGATATTCTCCTAGCCACCATTTCAAAGAGCTACTCAGTGTTTTGAAATAGAAAAGATGGAGGGAAATACGCTGAAACAAATACCCAAATTAAAACAGAACCCTGCCCTGGGAATGGGAAGGACCAGTTTTGGCACGGGCAAATTATCCTCTTCTTGTCCATTAGACAGCATCAGCTCTCGCTATCCACAAATCCGCTCTTCTGATCTGTCATTCTGTCCAGCTTGACACTTTCCAGGAAAATGACCACGTAAAACCATCAGTCATACTCGCTTTTGCCATTAATTACAATCATGCTGCAGGATGGGGTGTTTTTGTTGTTGTTGTTTAATCTCATATGCCAGGAAAATCATGTAACATCAAGACAGCACTAAGTTCCGACTGAAGCGTGTTGTGATTTTGTTAACAGCTCTTAGAATTATTCATGGTGCATAAGTTATCTGGCAAATTCACCCTTTTGCTCAGTTTGCAAATCATTTCTAAGACACGCTTTGGTTTCTTATAATGTGATGCTGAGCTACAAATGCTCAGCGAAGACTTTAAGACAATGAATTTTAGAAAGCTCAAGTCATCCGTTCCATTCCCTTCTTCCATCAGTAATATTAAGAGATCTTTGTCATTGGATCCCAGTTCATTCATGGGCACGCTTCAAGGAGCTTGTTTTGAATTTTTGAAGTTCTACGGGGGCGAGGGACATTTTTGTTTCTGTCCTGGACCATATTACCTCAGGGATAAACTAGCCAGGGCCTCATGCCAGTGGTGCATTGGGCTGTAGAGAGCAGTGTTTAGGAGCAGAGCCAAAAGTGGGTAAAGCCATCCTCTCTTTCTTTTTCTGCCCCTTTCTTATTCTCTCCTCTCCTCCCCTCTTCAACTTCTCTCTCTCTCTCTCTCTCTCTCTCTCTCTCTCTCTCTCTGCTACCCCTCCCTTATTTTTCTCTTTCTACCACCCTTATTTCCCTCCCTCTCTTTCTGCCACCCTCTCTCTCTCTCTGGCCAGATCTACACCAAGCAAGATATAGCAGTATGAAAGCGGTATATAAAAGGCAGGAGCCACATGACTGCTTTATAGCGGTATTGAAGTGTATTGACAACTGTTGGGGCCCATTGATGAGAGCATCATCACATGCGGGGTTTGATGCACACCCGCGACAACTTGGATCCACTTTTTCAGGGCTGGACTCACATGATGCTATCCCCATCCTGCTGTTCTCTCACCCTGAGCGAGTCCAGCGCTGAAAAAGTGGATCAAAGTCGCGGCGGGTGTGCATCAAACCCCGTGTGTGTTACCACTATATCCTGCTTGGTGTGACTTCTGCCTTTTATATACCACTTTCATACCGCTATATCCTGCTTGGTGTAGATTTCGACCCTCTCTTTCTCCTACTTTGTCCATGTCTCTCTCTCTCTCTCTCTCTCTCTCTCTCTCTTTCTTTCTTTCTTGCTCTCTCTTTCTGCCTTCTCCTTCCTCTGCCTCCTCCTTCCTCTCTCCAATTGATCACTGCTCAATTTGTGCAAATTTCCCATTCCTGCAAAGTGCGCACTGATCACAAACATGAACAGGAATTGAGCATGAGATGAACGGCAAGTCAGTGTTCATTGCTTGTTCACCCGTCCCTACGTCTGAATACTCCAGTGCATTATGCATTGCACAGTCCCATGGGCATTGCAAGAAATCGGAGCGGGGCCAGGAGGTTGTAAACAGAGAGTCTCACACTGATGCAAGTGGGCATGGGGCCTTTTTTAAGTTTAAGTTTAAAAAGAAAGAAAAATCCTTGGCCACCTTGTGAAGTGAATTAAGGTGAGAGCAACCTGGTGACCCCAACCCAAAAGAATCTTCAAAGTTCTCTCCAGGGGCATTTTTGTTTCATCCCTTTTGCATAGCTTGGAAAGATCTGGCAAAAGGTTCAGGTCAGCAGTAGTTTGTAGAAATGTTGCATGTCAGCTTTTCCAACCTGGTGCCCTCCAGATGTGCTGGACTGCAGCTCATATAATTCCCAGTTGGGCTGGCCATTGGCTGGGAAACATAGGAGTTGTAGTTCAACACATCTGAAAGAAACCAGGTTGGTGAATGCTAACATACATACAACTACACATTATTATATGCATTTTAGGCTTCAGTCCTATGGTCCCTCTTCAAGGCCAGAAAGAAAAGTCCACCATCGAAGGAGGAGATTTCATTTCGGATGTCCCCTATTGTCAGGATCAGGCCTGTTCTCCCTAGTGTTGGGGAAGGGGTTTCAGGGGATCAATCCTCCAAGACTCTTCAGGAGTCAAGCGGGAATCTTCCCAGGAGCTTATCGGAGAGAATGCCAATGACTCAGAGCCCATCTCCCCTAGTCCCTGGGAACTCAGCTTCTGTCACAAGGGTAGGGGACTTCAGGGTTGACAGATCCCAGAGTCCGCCGCAGGATCAAGCAGGCGGAGTTGCGAGCAGGTAAGAGATGTTCTACCAGGCTAGCCCCATGCCAAACACTTCTCGAGAAAGGTCCTCCCTGAGCTAAAGTGGCTCTTGGACTGCATGGGAAACTCTCCCTTTTAGTTGAAAGGGCAACTGCCTATCTTCTAATTAAGCTTAGAGGAAAGCTCCTAGCATTCTCGCTTCCTTCAGGTGTGAAGAGATGTTTATTTGCTGAAGAAAGCTTTGCAAAGCAAACCTCTTTATTGTCTCACACCTCCACGGGAGTGCTTGGAATCACAAGACCTCTCTGCCTCCCTGCTCCCAGCAACTTCCACAACTGGTCCCTCTCCCACTTCGGAACTCCAGTGTTGGAGACGTGGGAAGGAGATATGCTGGGTGTGTAGCAGTGGGCATGCTAGTGTTCAGACAGACCCACAAACTGGATAGAAATCTGCACCAGGCCTGGAGTTACCATAGATGAATCCTCTCCAGTGGGTTTCAATGGGAGGGAATCAGACAAAGGGAGGGAAAATCTCAGCTGTGGAGGGAGGAAAGCAGTAAAAATGCTCCTCCACCTCACTTCCAGCCTCCCAGCATGAATGTGGGAGGACTTTGGACATCTCAGAATACTCTGATATCAGAACTCTCCAAGATCCAGGATAGGATTGCTCATACTAGAGCTGTGCATGGACCCGCTGATCCAATCCAGATCCTGATCTGTCAGGTCTAGATCGGGCCCGATCTGACTCAGATCTGGATCCAATCTGGATCTGTGCACAGCACTCCCTCCTGCTCTCCCCCACTCTCCTTGCTTATCTGCTGCCTCCTCCACGTCGTCCCCCATCGACCTCCGCATCTTCCTGCCTCCTTGATGTCGTCCGGCTGCTTTCCCACTCATGCCGGGCAAGCAGGAAAGCAGCCAGCCAACATCAAGGAGGCAGGAAGACACAGAGGACAATGGGGGATGACGCAGAAGAGGCAGCAGGCAAGCAGGGAGAGGGGGACGGGGAGGGGGACAGCAGGAAGAACGGGAGGGAGTGCTATGCATGGATCTGGATGAGATCTGGATCATGGATCCGATCCGGCCCGATGCGGGCCCAATCCAATCTGGTTTGGATCCAGATCTGGGAAGCCCGGATCAGCTCGATCCACTCCGAATTCAGGATCCAGATCTGGATCCATGCACAGCCCTAATACATACAGAGCTTGCAACAATCCACATGATAAAAACAAAACAGAATTTACCTTGAGAATTGTGAAATGCGGATAGAAGAACAAAAAAGAGAAAGAAAAAAGGAACCCAACCACCCTGGGATCCATTGGTCCCTAGTCTCATCCAGCCCTGTGACTCTAATGAGACATGGCTATGTTTTTAGGCAGAATTTGGTTTCAGTTCTTTTAAATCCATGCTTCTTTAACTTCATCAATGTCTGCATCTTTCCCCAAGAGTCAAATTAAAATAATATCAAGCCTACTACAAATGATCTCTAGAGGGCAATTAAAATCCCCAAGTACTTTTGGGGAGGAGAAATCAGATCAGAGGGGAGGAGAAAAGAAAAGGTTTCAAAGAACAGCTTAAAATTTAAATTAATGTGGAAGACTGGAACTCGGTCCTTCTTCATCCATTCATTATAATGAGGCTGGAGTGGGGAAAGCTGGTCTAAGACAATGAGCAACAGCGCGGAGCTTAATCTGATGCAATCCTCTAAGGTCCCACATACAACACAGTTACATGTAATTTTTACATTGTTTCCCTTTTTCATCCTGTGGTTCTTAATAAAAGCGGTTTTGCATGAAATCCAGCATTGAGGCAGATGTCCAGAATGCCCCCAAAACGGCAGATGGAAAATCTTGATGGGCTATTTTCAAAGACACTAACAGGAGAAGGTTGCAAACAGATTTCAGAGCTTCTTGTAAATCTTAGCAGTCCCTACATTAGAATACACACTGGACCTGAGAACAACATTTGCTGTCTTCACAAGCAAGTTCCTCCAAAAGTAATATATATCCCAACATAGATGCATAAACCACTCAAGGCCTCCGAGCACAGAGATCCTAGAAGTACGATGTCTTTCCAGGGTTGCTCCACCCACCAATACTAACCTGGCAAGCTTCCAGGTCAAACATGAGCTTTGGTTTGCTTGGATAATGATCAGCTGGAATGAGAGGTGAGAGGACCTCTAAGGGGTGCTAAAATATCATTTATTTAGCCCAACCCATTTCGATTGCAGTATTTGCCATGTGCGTTCTATTGCAAAGTGATTTATTAGAGCACATAGAAATAGGTTGCTTTGTTTCATCAGTGTTCCTGGTGAACATTGTAGTTGAAATGCCTTGGAATGAACACATGTAAGGATATCAGAGTAATCCATTTGAGGGGCAGGTGGGAGGTTGACAGGTTTTCCTAGGTTCGCCCTCCTAGGACTTTCTCTGCAGTGAGTTGGCCAGTTGGCAGATTAAGGGGGGCATTTTGCTCATTTTTTTCCTGCAGTTTCCACAATTTGCTTAATTTTCGGAACAATTTGCAAGAAAAGCTCAGAAATCGCGGAACTTGCAAAAAAGTGCACAAAAAAGGTTCCGGATTTCAGGGAAAAGCATGCAGCTTGGTTCGCAAACACAAAATTGTACACGCTGTGAGACTCCACTGAGTAAATATATGACATTTTGTTGCCCCTTAAATGCACTCTCTCGTTTCTACCTCTCTCTCTCTCTCTCTCTCTCTCTTTTGGTTGCCACCCTTGGTTTCTCTCCCTCTGGCTTCCAGATTCCCCTCAAGACTTTGGTCCAAAAGGATGTTTGTGTTTCATCTGACTAGTTAGTCCTCTACCAGCATAATCCAATGCATATCTACTCAGAAGTAAGTGCTATTGACTTCAGTGGGGCTTAATCCCGGGTAACCGTGTACAGCAGTTAGGCACCAGTGGCCCTCCAGATGTTGCTGGACCACAATTTCCATCAGCCCCAGCCAGGATGGTCAGTGGTAATAGGTGATGGGAGCTGTAATACTCTGGAGGGTCACAGGTTTCCCACCTCTGGTGTATAGAATTGCAGCCTAGGTTGCCCACGGGCCAACATTATGAGACACAGCTATCAGTAGGATGATTTTTTTTAAAAAAGCATGGGGTGTGGGGAGGCAGAGGGGCTTTATGATTTCAGCAATGTTATCCATCCCAGAGTTCAGTGAGGCTTCCTCCCATGGAAATGTGCACAGGAATTCAGCCTTGGTGAGTAAATTCGTGAAGATATTTCTGTTAGGTTCCTCCTCCCTTTTAAAGAAGTCAGATTCACTTTTGTAGGCCCAAATCGCAGCCTCTTTATCGAAGAACAAAACAAAACTGAATAAGAAAATTAAAGAAAAAGACAAGAACAGTCTGATGGTGGAATCGTTTCCTCCAACCAAATATAGTAAAGACTTCAAATTTACTCATTCGGTGGAGACTGGTAGGTCTGATTTCAGTGGGGCTGTGAATCCTTTTTGGGTCACAACCAGCCAAAACTCTAAAATAGGTATCTAAGGTGCTGGACCTATTTTGGGGGTTGGATTTAGCATCTTGGATAGCTCTAGAGTTTGGGCTGGTTCTGACTGAAACCCAGAGGAGATTCATAGACCCATTGAAAGTGGAGTCACCAGCTGAACCAGTTTCCTCTGTATTTCCTAGACTGGCTTCCCCTAAGCCTGGACTGGACAGAGCCTTTGACCTAGGAACGTTTACAGTTGGAGAAGCAAGAATAGACGCAACCCCTGGTCACTAGCACCTGGCAAATGTCATTTGCGAAAAGCCATTTCTGGAACACATTCTTTCTTTCTGCCTTCTAGCTTTGCTATTTCTTTCAATATAATTTTTTTTACAAAAAAAGCAAAGAAAAACAGCAATCACTTAATTAAAGGAATTATTTACTTTTAATAGAACCACATTTCCCCTATGGCAATGAAACTTTAGCAGAATGCTGATCAGGGACTTGAAGATCGGAACCCCTGGCTAAGTGATGTCTTATTAAAAGTTGAGGCTTTCAGACCAATCCTTCATCTGCATCTTTACTTGCAAGTAAATCCTACCAAAGTCACTGGGATTGAGGGCTAAATTAGACCAGATGGTGGGAGAGCCATGAGTGGTTCTCCTATGTTTGTATACAAGCATTACAAGCAGCTGCTGGGGAATGGAAGAATTGGATTGGGTCCATGTAGTACCCGCATAGTTTCCCCTGAGGAGCTAATAAGAGTTTCAAGAAATGATTTCTTTGGGCAAATTGGTGTGTGTGTGTGTGTGGGGGGGGGCATAATGCATTCTTTCAGCGCTCTGCCAAAACTATTCAGAGCAGTTCTGCTCAATCCTACTGTTTGGCAGTTTGGGCATAAGACCCTCAGTGTCTCGTGACCCATGACTATCAGACAAGCTATACATTCTGCAAAATGAGTGAACATACACAACGTTGTGGTAGCTCAGTAGCAGAGAACATGTTTTGCAAACAGAAAGTCAGGTTTCATGCCCAGCATCTCCAGGTAGCTCTGGGAAAGAACCCCAAAAGACCCCTGTATGAAAACCTCTCCCAGGCAGGATCTACACTACTGCTTTATAATGGCATTGACATGCACTGACAACTGTTGGGACCCAGGACACATTCCACGTACCATTTTCAAACCGCGTTCATAGTGTTATATCCTGCTTGGTGTAGATTTGGCCCCAGTCAGTGTACGACACTGACCTAGATGATCCAACCGTCTGACGACATACAGCAGCTTCCTGTGTTCTTTCTAATTCACACAATTCCTGCAAATTGTAGAAGCCTGCACTCTTGGGGCCAAAGAGAGCCAGGCTAGATCTACACTACTGCGTTATAGCAGTATTGAAGTGCACTGATAACTGTTGGGGCACATTACACATTCTACATACCGCTTTAATTTCCTGCGTTATATTCCATATTAGCCAATATGCCACAACAAATGTCATTGTGTCCTACGAGGTATAAATGAGCAAAAGGGATATAGCATTACCAGTAGGGGCGTGCACGGACCCCCCCGGATCGGATTGGGACCCGGATCGGGACCTCCAATTTTGTCCCGGATCAGATCGGACAAAATCGGAGCCCCCCCGGACCGGATAGGGTCCGATCCCGATCCAAAAGTCGGACATCCGATTTTTGGATCGGCCGCCATTTTTGTTTTCCCCATGGACTTGCATTGGGGGAAAGAAAGCTTTCCCCCAATGCAAGTCTATGAGGAAAAAATGGCGGCGGGTGGGTGAGGGGGGCCTAACTCCCTCCTCCCCCCCGGAGCCGTCTGCTGTGGATGGCCCCGGCAGGTAAGCCCCCTCCCCTGCGCTCCTTACCCCCCCAGGGCCATCCGCTTCCATCCGCTGGTGCCCGCCGATGGAAGTGGACAGCCCTGCCAGGGAAGCCCCCCCCCCACTGTCTGCTTCCATCGGCGGGCGCCCACTGGAACCCGCCAATGGAAGTGGCAGCGGGTGCCAGCGGGCGCCCACCGATCCTCCGATCCATCCGATCTGGATCGGGTCCTTTCCAGATCAGATCGGATTGGATCGAACGATCCAGCGGGGTTATCGGAAATCGGATAATTGTATCCGATTTCCCCTGGATCAGATCTGGATCGTGGATCAGACCCGATCCAGTGCACACCCCTAATTACAATGATGGGACAGTAATGATATGACACAAGGTATAGATCTGGCCCCGGTGAGGTATGCTGGACAGGGAGTCATGAGATCTGGATTTAAATCCCCACTTGGCCATGGAAGCTCACTGGGTGACTTTGAGCTTCACAAACTCTCAGCCCAACCGACCTCACAGGGTTGTTGTTGTGAGGAGAAAATGGAGAAAAGGAGGATTATGTATGCCATCTTGGCTTTCTTAAGGAGGAAAAAGGACGAGATATAAATGTAAACAATAAAATAAATGCATTTGGGTGTCTTTGGTACGGGGTGTGGTTGATCTTTCAGGGTTGTGAATTCTAATGTGAAATATTTACAGACTGGCACAGGATTCCTTGAGAGCATTTTGACACAGTTTTCTGAGGAAATTATTTTACTCCCTATGGCGCTGGAAACCAAATAAGCAATTTCTGTTTCCAGCTGCAAACCAAGAACAAAACAAATATATTCTAGTAATATAGATTCTATATCTTTTTGCCAATAACGCTGAAGAAAACCCAAGGTCACCAGTGGTAATTTATTTCCCTGCAATTTGATTCCTCGCTTTCACAGTGGGTTGTCTTATTATTTTTCTTCCATCGGATTAATCATATCATGGTCCTGTCCTTTATAGCAGGCAAAATTGTATTGACATTTTCCATGGTGCATTTCCAAGAACCATGATGCAGGACGCTAAGGAGAAACATGATTATGAAGGGGAAAAATGCGCCTGAGTATTACGTTTTTCATTACACTGTCTTATGTTGCAAATTAAAAAAGGTGAGAAAGAATGGGGTAAAAGAAAATAATGACAGTATAATGGTTTCTTCAATAACGTCAAGAGGAGAGATGTTTACGAGGAATGTGTGGTAGGATTACTCCAACAACTGAAAAGTTAAATAAAAATTGCTTCCATTATAGGTAATCATGGGGGGCCTAACATTGAACACATTATATTGTGTGACTTCCAACAAATGGAACTAGTTCTGTTATTAAGATTGCATGGTGAGGATGTGGGCTGAAGTGGGTTTTTTTTTTCTGGTTGTAGGCTGCCTACCACTGTCTTGAGATCTAATCTGAGAGGACCAGTGGTGGCTCTGCTGCTCTGGATTCCCTTGGATCAGTGGTAAAGAAACCACTGATTCAAGGGAATCCAATCCAGGCCTGTACTGGCCACTCTTCCTTCCCTGGCCTCACCCTCTTTCCCCAACCACTAATCAGTTGGTGATTTCCTGTGTTTTGTGCAGTTTCCCCCCCCCCCTGAAAGGTTGAAATGCCTCTCCTGAATTGTAGTTACTAAGGGTGGGCCCCGAACCCTGAATCAGAGTCAAAGTGGGCAGATTCAGCCTGCTTCGGATTTGGAACTGAATCTGAAGTAGGCCAGGGTGATGCTGAGGCACCCTGAGTCAAATCAGGGCTAATTTTGAAGCACCAAATCAGCCTCTGAGTCGAATCGGGGTGGGGGCTGTGCACAGACCTAGTAGACACTGGTGCTAAGAGCTTTAAACTACAATATGCCAGTAGCTTTCCTATTTTGGCCTCACCCCTTCTGCATTTAGCCTAGCTCCCTTTTACTGTCGACCCTATCAGGGGCTACTAGCCCTGATGCCTCAGTGCTACCACCAGTATTTCCTGCTGGTATGGTTGGCACTCCTGTCGAAGCCCAGGTTGCTCTGTGGAATGCAGAGATGACTCGGGCGGTTGACACGATCGTGCCCAAGCACCCTCTCCCTCTGAGCAGAGTCCGGCCAGCACCTTGGTATACACCTGAGCTGAGGGCAATGAAGCAAAAGGGGAGACGGCTAGAATGCAGGTGGAGGAAAACTCGTGCCGAGTCTGATTGAACACAGGTTAGAGCTCACTATCGAGCCTACTCTGTGGCGTTGAGGGTGGCAAAGAGACAGTTCTTTTCCACCAGCATTGCATCTTTTCCGGGTGGTTTGTGGCCTGCTACATTCTGGGCCAGGGCGAAAGATGGTGGAACCCTCAGTAGCACGCTACGATGAGTTTGCACGACACTTTGAAGATAAAGTCGCTCAGATTCGTCATGAATTGGACACCACACTTAATGCAGTTCCACTAGTAGAGGCATTCAGAGCACTGTCTGGTCCAGTCTTATTGGATGAGTTTCAGTTGCTGAGGCCCAAGGATGTGGACAAGGTGCTTGGCAAAGTCCAGTCGACCACCTGTGTGCTTGACCCTTGCCCTTCATGGCTCATTACATCAAATAAGGAGGGGATCGCCAGCTGGGTCCAGGAGGTTGTAAATGCCTCCCTGAGAGAGGGAGTGGTGCCGGACGCTTTAAAAGAGGCGGTAATTAGACCACTCCTAAAAAAGCCTAACCTGGACCTGGAGGATGTTAACAATTATAGGCCGGTGGCTAACATCCCCTTTCTGGGCAAGGTGCTTGAGTGAGTGGTTGCAGGACAACTCCAGGCACTCTTGAATGAAACGGATTATCTAGATCCATTTCAATCAGGCTTCAGGCCTGGTTTCTGAATGGAAACTGCCTTGGTTGCCCTGTGGGATGACCTTTGCCAGGAGAGGGACAGGGGGAGTACGACCCTGTTGGTTCTCTTGGACCTCACAGCGGCTTTCGATACCATCGACCATGGTATCCTACTGGATAGGTTGTCTGGGCTGGGAATTGGAGGCACTGCATTGCAGTGGTCTGCTCCTACTTGGATGGCCGATTCCAGAAGGTGGTGCTGGGGGATTATTGCTCTGTGCCATAGCACCTTGGCCATGGGGTTCCACAGAGTTCTATTTTAACCCCTATGCTGTTCAACATTTACATGAAACCGCTGAAAGGAGGCTATCCGGAGATGTGGGCTGAGGTGCCATCAATATGTGGATGACACTCAGCTCTACCTCTCCTTTTCATTAAACCCAGGTGAGGCAATGGCTGTTCTGAATCAGTGCCTGGGCATGGTAATGGACTGGATGAGGGCCAATAAACTGAGACTAAATCTAGACAAGATGGAGGTACTGTTTGTGGGTGGTTCATCTGTCTGGCTACTAGGAGGAGGGCCTTCTCTGCTGTGGCATCACGGCTGTGGAATGAGCTCCCCGGAGAGGTTCACCTGGCATCTACATTATACTCCTTTAGACGCCAGGTGAAGACCTTTTTATTTTCACAGTCTTTTAACAGTTCTTTATTTTGATTTTTAACCTGCTATTTAAACTTGTATTTTAAATCCTTATCAATTTCTGCATGGCTGCTCGGTTTTTTTTATCCTGGTTGTGCTTTTTATACTGTCGTTTTATAGTTTGAGTAGATTTTATGGTTTTAATTTTTGTAAACCGCCCAGAGAGCTTCGGCTATTGGGCAGTATAAAAAGGCAGTAAATAAATAAATAATTAAATATCAGAGGCGGTATGCCTTAATATACACCAGTTGCAGGGAAGCATGGGCAGGAGGGTGCTGCTGATGGGGAACATGGGCAGGGGGTGCTGTTGCACTCGTCCTGTTTGTGGGTGTTCCGTGGGCAGCTGGTCAGCCACTGTGTGAACAGAATGCTGGGCTAGATGGACCCCTGGTCTGATCCAGTACAGCTCTCCTTATGGCTCTTTCTAACCATTGAAATGCAGCCCCTAAGAGCTTCTACAGGATTTAATTTGGCCGTCAGGCTAAAAGAGGATTTGCACCCTTGCCTTAGCTGCAAGTGATTATTCAGACACCTGGTCAGAATAGAATTCCTAGCGGGCCACTTTGAACAACAGTGGCCACCCCCTCTTCCTTCTGTTGCCACGGAAGCTACTTCACCCAAGCTTTTGTTATTGTTGTTGCAAATGAAAGGGGTGGGGGTTGTTCAGCATCCTTCATGGGGCTGGCTGGATTTGGCCAAGGGACCTCCAATCACTATAACCTGTAAACTAGACCTATCTCCATCTGGCGTTGCACCTGTTTGAGGTCAGAAACTGCTGCGGCCATGCTAGTACAGGATGGGTGCACAACCTTATCAATTCTGTTGGACCCCACCGTTGGACGGATTAAATGTTTCCAGGTTTGAATGTAATGCATCAAAGCCTTTGTGGACTAAATTTGCCTAAATGCTGCACATAATTTTAATTGTTTCTATTGCTTTTGTATTTTCTACTGTTTTTAGTTGGTTAATGGTTTGATATGTTTTCAGCTGTGAACATTATTTTTTGCTTTGTACTGTTTGAATTGATTTTATCTGTACACCCCCCTCAGATCCCAATGATATAGGGAGGGATACAAATGGGTTAATGAATAAATATAAAATTTGTTCAGTTTTACTGAATTTTGTAATATGCTTTTATTGTTTGCTCCTCCTGGGAATCTGAAATTTAGTTTCCGCAAGGGAAAATCAACCTGGCCGCTTAGCTACTAAACCCCGAATGTTCCTTTGCTGTGTCATTCTTCCCAACCTCAGTTGCCAGAGTCATTTTTATAAATAGTAGACAGAGGCGATAGTAATTCCCTGTCTGGTCGGTGGCTTATCTATAAAGGAAAATGCAGTCAAACTCTCCCCCGATGAACACTGCCTTTTGAGTTCCCTGCTTTGGCTTTTTATCTGCCTCTTGCAAGGTGCGGACTTTCTGTTCCCTGATAATAGCTTTAGGGATGGGTTATTACACTCAGCAGTATTTGGTGCTCAGTCCTGGGAGAGAGCTCAGCACTATCTGTAGTCATTGAAACCCACTGGGTTGCTCGTGCAGCCATCTCCAATGTTGGTGCTCCAGGTGTGACTCTGGGAATTCAGGTACACCTTCCCCAAAGTGATTTGTTTCCAAAGAGTGTTCCGGTTCTCTCCTCTGTCATGACCGTTTCCTCCTGGTTGTGCGTGTGCGTGCTTTCAGAAAGCCCAGATTCCAAATCTATCACAACAAACTGCAGTGTGCTAAAGGAGACATCAAGAAATAGAATGCAAGGCCCAGGGTCGGGTGCTTAGGACTGGAGATTTTGCGGAGTCAAGTTCCCACAGCTGGAAAGGGTGACCTAAAGCAGAGGAAGCAGGCCAGGATGGAGGTCATGGCCCTGACAGGGATCAGAAAGCCAAATGTTGAGGTCTTATGACTGTGGGCAAAGCAGATGGGCTGAGTCAGGCAGAGCAAGGGAGGACAGGAAACGGCTGTGGGAAGCAAACCGCCCAGACAGTCAATGCATAGAGGCATAGAGGCAACCGAGTGGCTTTCTCTGTGACAAGCTGCCCAGACTGAGAGAGGAGCATGATTGGGCCTTCTGAATCACCTGACTCCTAGGCCTGCACCGAAATGCTTGCAGGTCTCTCCTTCTCCCCTGTAATAGAGCAATGGGGCTCAATGCCATGGCGCCGGTGGAGGCTGGTGACTCCAATGTCAGTGGGAAGGTGAATCTGCTCCGAGTTTCAGTCACAACCAGTCAGATTCTAAAGGAGCTCTCCAAGGTGTGGAAGCACGGTGGATAGCTCCTTTCGAGCTCTGACTGCTTCTGATTCCCTGCCCCACTGGCATCGGAGCCACCAGCCTCCAATGGTTGGGATCCCAGTTTGAGCTCAGCGGTACCTCATCCTCACAAACCCAGTCGCATTGCTGAGTTGAACAAGCCTGGTAGTTAAAGCCTCATTGGAGCCACTGACGTGAAGAAACAGAATCATAGAATCATAGAATGGTAGTCGAAAGGGGCCTATAAGGCCATTGAGTCCAACTCCCTGCTCAATGCAGGAATCCACCTTAAAGCATACCTGACAGATGGCTGTCCAGCTGCCTCTTGAAGGCCTCTAGGGTGGGAGAGCCCACCACCTCCCTAGGTCATTGGTTCCATTGTCGCATTGCTCTAACAGGAAGTTTTTCCTGATGTCCAGCCAGAATCTGGCTTCCTGTAACTTCAGCCCATTATTCTTAAAGGATTGGCCATGAATAATTGAAGTCATATCTATTTCTTTAAAATATTTCTATCCTGCCACTCAACTGAGGTACTCTTAGGAGGCTGTCGCTGGAGGCTCAAGGGGCCACAGTGGCTCGGAGTGCCTTTTACCAGATTCGGTTGATTCACCAGCTACAGCCTTTCCTGGACAGGGATAGCTTGGCCACAGTGGTACAGGCATTGGCAACCTCAATATTGTATTACTGCAATGCACTCTATGTGGGGCTGCCCTTAAAGCTGCTCCAGAAGCAGAATGCTACAGCTCGGCTGTTGTCCGGAGCTGCCGCTTTCCAGCATGTAACTCCTTTGCTGAGGGAACTGCACTGGCTGCCTATTTGCTACTGGGCCAGGTTTAAGGTTCTTGTACTACTGTACCAAGCCCTAAACAACTTGGGACCAGGCTACCTGAGATAGCGCCTTCTCCCTTATCAACCTGCCCGGTCACTGAGGTCATCTGAGGGCATGCTCCTGGTGGTTCCACATAGACCCATCCTCCAATTGGAGCCCACCGGGGAAGAGCCTTCAGTGTGGTAGCCCCCCTCCTACGGAATTCCTGCCTCTGGAGGACAATCAGGCACCAACTTTGTATTCCTTTCGGCACCTCCTGAAAACATTGTTGTTCCTGGAAGTCTTCCCTTAATGACCAGCCACGGTTCATTTTGCTTCTTTTAAAAATCTATTTTTAATGTATTTTTATTCTGTTTTTATTTTATCTTGCGCACTGCTCCAAAATTTTGAATGGAGAGCGGTATATAAATATTGTAAATAAATAAATAAAAATAAATAAATTAGTTAATAAATAAATTTACAGCCCTCAAGAAAATATAAATGAACTGCTTAAATGGTAAAACCAACCAATAGAAGAGTGTTCAAAAACCATCCCTGCAGAAATAAGTAAGTTTTATATTTTCCTTTTGTAGAAAGTTGGTCACTTGATTACTGGATCTTTTCCTTACATTCCTTGGGCATTTGGAGAGCAATTGACTACATACTGTTGTAATATCGTCACATCCATCACGTGATTCCCGATTGGCTAGAATCACTTGAGGATGAATGAAACAGGGAGGAGAAATGATGCTGAAGAGGCAGCAAAGGAGGGAAATGGTGGTGAAAAAGGTGATTGCAAAACACACACACACACACATTAAAAGGTTGCGATTTAGAGCTTGAGGGGAGAGGTGTTCACTCACACTTCGACATCGCTAATTTTCAGGCAAAAATTGGGCCTGCAGAACATGCAGCTCAACACCCGTAGTCTCAGAGCCTATCTACACTACTGCTTTAAAACGGTTTAAATCGGTTTAAAACAGTAGTGACAACTGTTGGGGCTCAGGACACACTCCGTATACAGTTTCCAAAACGTTTTCAAAGTGTTTTATCCTGCTTGTGTAGATAGGCTCCTAGTAAATAGAATCTGGAGTTAAAAAACTTTTTGACTTGCAGTGAACAGACAAAGATGAAGAGAAGTTATTTTACTTACTGAAAAATCTGCATCTTCTGCTCTCAAGTGATCTGCAATGTAATGGACACCCTCCACAGCTAACTTCAAGGCAGGTGACATCAGCAAAAGCTGCTGGTCTTTCATGCCCAGAGTCTTGATCCCTTGCCCTGATGTGCTGGCTGACTCATTTTTTTTACACTTGCATTTACAATGCGTGGCTTTGGCTTTGGGCTGCTCGTCATTGAGATGGCACCGCGGAGAAGCTGGAGACCCACTGGATTGCCCATTGGTCTGGGAGGACTCCTCTTGCAAGTAGCAATATTGGATGCTCCTGGATCGGCAGCGTATGGTTCCTTCTTCGGCATTCCCTGGGCTGCTGTACATCTGCTGGACACTTAATGACCTGCCTTTGGCAATTGAGCTGGATTGGGAGTCTCCCAGTGGGTGACAGGGAGGTTGGAGCGATGTGCAGCTAGCCCGAATCGGCTCCGGACGCAACATGGAATACTGGCTAGATGGTGATTTGCACACCGGCGGTGGCTTGGCTTGGTCATCGAGATGGGCACAAAATGAGGACGCGGGAGATTGCTCATTGCTCTGAGGGCTGTTGGACGATGAGGTAGTGAAGTTGGGTTCCACTTCAGTCTCTGACCAAAACCGTTGAGAGTTGGCTATTTTGTGCATGGACTCAATGAGCTTCTTGCAGTTGTCCTTGACTGTCGACGGGCGCTTCATGAAGAGAAGGCGCGGGACGACGTCAAGGAAAACCTTCCTCACCCAGTCTGGCATGGTGTGGGTGCGAGGGGAGCGGTGGTGGACGTTGAGCACGAAGACCGTGATGATGATGGACAAGGTGACAAAGATCATGGTGAAGAGCAAGTACTCCCCAATCAAGGGAATGACCAACGAAGTGGAGGGGATGATCTCGGTGATGAGGAGAAGGAAGACAGTTAATGACAGCAGGACTGAGATGCAAAGAGTGATCTTCTCCCCACACTCTGAAGGCAAATAGAAGACTAAGACAGTCAGGCAGGAGATCAGTAGACAAGGGATGATCAAGTTGATGGTGTAGAACAGGGGGAGACGCCTGATGATGAAGGAATAGGTGATGTCAGGGTAGATCTCCGAGCAGCACTCATACTTCTTGATGTTATAGTTGCCCACGGCATCAATGATCACCCATTCTCCACTCTCCCAATAGTCCAACTGGTCCACATGGTGGTGCATACTTTCCAAATCTATCTTGGCCTTGTCGTATGTCCACGAGCCAAACTTCATGGTGCAGTTTTGCTGGTCGAAAGGAAAGAAGGTGACATCAATGCTGCAGGAGCTTTTGTAGATGGCCGGCGGCATCCATTTGATCCGGCCGTCATAGAACAGGTGGGCTTTGGTAAGGTGGGTGACTGCAAAATCCCCATCTGCACTGTGAGAGAAGGAGAATCAAGCACAAAGAGGATAATCAGAAGAAAGCCTTCTTATGTATCTCCTAGGGTGACCAAATGGAAAGGAGGACAGGGCTGCTGTATCTTTAACAGTTCTATAGAAAAGGGAATTTCAGCAGGTGCCCTTTGTATGCAAGCAGCACCTGGCAAAATTCCCTCTTCATCATGACAGCTAAAGCTGCAGGGGCCCTGCCTAGCATAACCAGATACAAAAGAGGGCAGGACTCCTGCAGCTTGAACTGTTGTGATGAAGAGGGAACATCACCAGGTGCTGCATGCATACAAATGGCACCTGCTGGAATTCTCTTTTCTATGCAACTGTTTAAAGATATAGGGTCCCTCTCCTCCTTTTCATATGATCACCTTTGTTCCTCCTGACTTATCCCCAAGTGGGCTATGGCTGAGCAATTATACTAACTGTAACAATTTCTGGTAACCCATTGCTTTCAGACCAGCCAAGGCCAGTCAAGGTTAGCAGTAGGGTGTGACTAGTGATGTCAACGTTTTACATAAATGCCCATTTTGCACAAATGCCAGCTGTATATAGGGCCATTTATGCAGAATTGCAGGCATACATGGTCTAATGGACCATTTACACCTGCAGTTTTGTGTAAATGGATTTATTTATGGATGCCTTTTTGTGCAAAATGGGGATTTACGTAAAAAGCTTGACCACCATTTTCTGCAAAATAGCACTTACAAGGAGAAGGGACACTGCTCACTGGATGCCCATGGACCATCCAGTGGGTCATCCTGCGTGCCCGCTGGGGTTGAGTAAGTGGTGAGGGTCCAACAAGCAGGGTGCAGGGTGGGCACGGGAGGCTCTGTCCATACAAAGCAAGTGAATATGTCCCTATCTGCCCCATATATATCTTTCTCTAAGATATTCATCAAGGCAATAACTGTACTGATTTTTCTTCCCCTCTCGATTCTTTGTTTCGTGGCCCATTAAAGACAACACTTATTGAATCTTTCCTTAGCATGAGTAGGGATGGTTGAATCTGTTCAGATGGATTCCGCTCAAGCCCTCTTCAAGCATCCTTGGTGAAGGAGTCTTGTGTGAAGGTGTAGGTGAATTCTCCAACCTGCTGCCTTCCAGATGGGATGGACTACAACTCCCATCATCTACAGCCAGTATAGCCACTGGTTTGCTGGATGGGGAAAATGGTAGTTGTAGTCCAACCCACTTGAAAGGTGACAGGTTGCTGAGGGCTGGTGTATAGATGAGTTCTGTGCACTCATCTATACGTGCACACATATGTTCACGTACCTCACAGTATGAGATCATCATTAAGCATTAGGGCTGTGCACAACCCACCCAATTTGCCTTGGGGTGGTTCAGGGGTTGGCCAAATTAGCTTCGATTCAACTCAGGGTGCTTCGGGGCTTGGCTGCCTCGCTTTGGTACCAATGGACTCATGGTTAGCCTCGCACCAGCTTTCCTGGGTGGGTGGGCGAACGGGTGGGGGGAGCGACCCATCACTGGCCCGAATCAGCCCGAAGCACCCTGAGGCCTTCAGAACTGATCTGCTTCACCTCATGGTTCCTCGAGCTGACCCAGTACCGCCTTGTATTTGGGTCAAGGCAGGCAAATCGTCCCACCCCACCTCGAATTTGGGGATTCGGCCCAAAGCGGTGCACAATCTTATTAAGCATGCCCTTGAAAATAGTGTATTTTCAAAAACGTCATCCAGGTTGTATTGCCTGGGGAATCTAACTTTTTTTTTTTAATCTGCGATTTAGAAAATGTAATACTTGCTTAGAAATAGGGAATAAGAAGATTACCTATTTTGGTAGCCTCTTTTGCATGGACATCATCTAAAATTTGTTCTCCTTTTTATACGCAGCTTAACTCAGAATTTATTCTCATGGCATTATTGATTATTACTGATTGGACAGTTGCCAGACAAATACAACCTATTGATTTTAGCTTTGTACATATTTTGCTGTATTTTCTCTTCAAATTTGTGTGTATATCTCTTGTGCTCCCTAAAGGCTGTGTGTTTAATTAGTAGTTCATGAATGAACTTGCTAACTGATCTAATCTCATGAAGCAACATTCACATAACCTTTTCAGGCATACAAATGTTTCAGAGAAAATGCACATATTTTTTTAAAAAGTGTGAATCTAATTGCATCAGAAGTCTCACGAGTGCTTGTAAAATGGTGTAAAGTTGTATCAGTTGCTTGTTTAGCACCATCACTATAAATGGTGGTTTACAGGTAATACAAATGAAAGGAAAGGAAGATCCCTGTCCCAACACATTTAAAATCTAAATTTCAACAGTGGAGGGAAAAACAAGGGGAAGCAGCAAGGGGAACAAGGGAAGAAAGTGAATAAATATAGTTCCACAGGGCCGGCCCTCCCATGAGGCAGGGTGAAGACTCTGCCTCAGGCAGCAAAGTGGGAGGAGAAGCAAATTCTGCCACCCCAACCTTCAGTGGGCCCACAGGGCCAGTGAGGCTCTTTAGCAGCTGTCTTTGAGGTAAAAAGAAAAAGTCTTGCAAGGGGGGGGGAACATCCATGCCCCCCTTTATATCAACAAAAAGCAATATGTTGTTATTGCTGTTCTTTTATAACTATTGTGCACAAAGCATTTCAAAGGGTTCAAAGCACTTTCCATATATTCTCACAAATCCTCACAATAACTGTGCAAGGAAGGTCAAATTATAAACGGGGATCTTAGACCCAGTGATAGCAGCTACCCTAAGGCAACATGTGGATTGATGGAAAAGGTGAAATGTGAACAAGGGACTTCCTGATTCAGAGTTCACCCTCTTCACCACTATGCTATGCTACCATCAGCACCCCCACATGAATCACAGGATTAGGGAGCAGATTTGCTTCCTTCACCAGATGTTTTGGACACTAACTCCCATCCTCCATGACCATTGGCCATGGTGGATGGGGCTGATGGGAATTGTCATCCAAAACATCTAGAGGGCATCAGAGTGGGGAAGTCTTTTCAAAAGACGTTTCTCTTGATGGTTCCATT
The DNA here is from genome assembly GCA_029215795.1 of Anniella stebbinsi. Classification (NCBI taxonomy): domain Eukaryota; kingdom Metazoa; phylum Chordata; class Lepidosauria; order Squamata; family Anniellidae; genus Anniella; species Anniella stebbinsi. The sequence goes on along the minus strand of JARDYH010000004.1, from coordinate 9,281,519 downwards.
GTGGCAGAAACTTACTGACCTGACATTGTCACGTGTTATGTCTACATGCTGGGCAAGTTCATTATTCAATCTACTTGCAAGCAAATGAAACATCTGCCTGGTCTCCTGTCTGGAAGAATTCTGTGCCCTGTTCATAATTATAACAGAACTAGACTCCCATTTGGTCGCAGAACCAAAATCATCATTCTTCCCCTCTTGGTTAAATGTAGACATGGCCGTTTCTACACTGGCCTTTTTCCCCGGGGTCATCCCTGGCTGCTCCCTTTGGCTCCAGATGACACACAGGGGAACCCAGGAGCAGGCAAGGATACCCCCCCCCCCCATTGTGCCAGGGTAACCGAGACCTCAGTTATCTTGAGTTTACCCATGGTCCCGGGAAGATCCCAAGGATCGTGGGTGGTTTGAACACCGTTCCCAGCTTCTTCCCTCCTCCCCGCAAGTATCGGGAGGTCAGCAGAGGGAAGGAGCTGGGCCAGGGGGAGCCTGAGGCATCGGGGGTGGGGTGGGGAGTGGGGTCAGGGCTTTATTTATTTTTTTACTCACATTTTTCGTTGGAGCGCAAGTGCACTCCTGGCTGCTGTTCCCTTAAAAAAGAAATGGCAGCTGCAATGGGCGCAATGTCCCTCTTTCTTTCTGGCATGTAGCACTTCTGTTTAGAACCCCGGGGATGTTCCCGGAAGTAGGTAAGTCCAGAATCGCCCCCTCCCTCCCTCCCTCCCTCCCTCGCTCCCTCTACACCCAAAAGTGTAGAAAGGGCCCTGTTTTCATCTGGTTTTCCATACTCATGTGCACATGCCCGAGTACAAAATGCTTCCGTGTGTGCTAATGATGTCAGGAGAGTATAGAGGGGATTTCAGAGGAATCATGAAAAAGAGAGTGTCTTGCAGTGAAGAGGAGAAAGAAGGGGCACTTGTGTGTGTGTGTATGTATGTATGTATGCATGGGGTTCGTGTGTGTGTATGTGTGTGTGTGTGTGAGAGAGAGAGAGAGAGAGAGAGAGAGAATGGATGAAGCATGGCTGGCTGATGGCGTGGTGTGAATGAGAGAGAGAGAGAGAGAGAGAGAGAGAGAGCACATCAACAGGTGATGAGCAGGATGAGCAGGTGGGGAGGGAGGTTTGCCACGGATTGTCATTGTCAGGTCATCCAAATCTGGCCAGCGTGGCTTGTTGGAGTGTTTAACAACCTTCAAATAACCCTATAACAGTCCATGGGTGAGCTCACTTTTTTTCCAAATGAATTCTGTTAGTGGGGGCTCCTCCCTTCTCTTGAAAAAAATAGTTGAGTTATAGGAGAAAGGGTGCTGATAAGGTGCTTGGAGGGGTGTGATATGTGTGCTCAATCATTTTTCTAAAGACGGCATTCCACAATTAGGGTGCAACCACAGAGGAGGCCCTGCTCCCAGCTGTCAGTTTTCTAACATCTGATGGCAGAAGGCCAGGCTGAATCAGATCGAAGGCACTTCTAGTCCCACATTCTGTTTGCACAGTGGTGGCCAACCAGCTGCCTGCGGGAAGCCCACAGGCAAGACATGAGTGCAATAGTACCCTCCCTAGCACCAAGAGCAAGGGTGAACCCTGCATCTTCTGCCATGGCCGCACTGCCTGGAGTTCATCACACTAGAAAGGTAGTCCCTTCTTTCTTGGAGTTAAGGAAGGAATTCCCTTGCTAGTACTACTAAGAAAATCCCTTGCTAGCATTAGCAAGGGATCCCATAGGCTTGTGTGTGTGTGTATATGTGTACATGTGTGTGTGTACATGATTGTGTGTGTGTGTGCTGTCCCCTGGCACTGCCAATGCACCCCTCCAGGCCCCAAAGGTTGGGCACTCCTGACCTAGTGTAAAGTCTCCAATGAAGGCATGAACAAACAGGTAGATTCCCACAGGACAGCTTTTTTGCTTTTGCCTGTGTCACTCACCTCAAGCCTTCAGGATAGGGCAGGCTACACATCTACACAAACAGGTATCTTAACCACCCTGACATTATCACTGAATAAATGTCATTATCCATATCCAAGCAGATGGACTCAGAGGATAAGAGTATATTTTCCACTGGTGCTCTTCGTAGTGCTGACATGTCACACCATGGGCCTGTCTGGAAACACAGGCTTCCTTTAGCCAGGGCTGGCCCTATCATTTGGCAAAACCTTCAGCCAGAAAATGCTGGAAAGCACAGAGAACTGTGTGCCCTGTGGCTTTCTCTACACCCCCTAGCTCGCCTGCTTCCTTCAAGTGTATTGAAGGCTGCTGTCGTACTGCCAGTGCGCTGAAGAAAGATTCAACTGACAGTCTCAGACAACTGGGTAGCAAGGTTCTCTTAATGAGTCGGCTTCTCTACTGTCACAGAAAGGAGACCATCTTTTGGAATATATCTATGAGGAGAGAGTGAAAGAACTGGGCATGTTTAGCCTGGAGAAGAGAAGATTGAGGGGAGTCATGGTAGCACTCTTCAAGGACTTGAAAGGTTGTCACACAGAGGAGGGCCAGGATCTCTTCTCGATCAACCCAGAGTGCAGGACACGGAATAATGGGCTCAAGTTACAGGAAGCCAGATTCCGGCTGGACATCAGGAAAAGCCTCCTGATTGTTAGAGCAGTACAACCATGGAACCAATGACCTAGGGAGGTGGTGGGCTCTCCCACCCTAGAGGCCTTCAAGAGGCAGCTGGACAACTATCTGTCAGGGATGCTTTAAGGTGGATTCCTGCATGGAGCAGGGGGTTGGACTCAATGGCCTTAGAGGCCCTTTCCAACTATACTGTTCTATGATTCTATGATTCTAGATCAAGGCCTATCTTGCAACCCTTTCAGCTCAGCTAGCTCCTGGCGCTCTTGACAATTTCAGAAGTTCCAGCCCTCGCTGTGAGCCAGACCCACCCACCCACCCAATCCCTGTCCCACTGATCATCTTCTCTGTACTAAGGCGCTCCCTACCAAAGGCAAGAGAAAACTATCAAATCCCTGTGTTGTTGCTGTCACAACGCATCTGCACGCTGAAGCATCCATGCAGAGTTTAGGGGACTCTGTACTTTTCACAAATGCAACGTGCTTGCCAGGATGAGTTCTGTCTGGGGAAGGCGATGGCTCGAACTACATGGCTTCTGTGTGGAACAGATTTAATATTTTATTTCAAGCTGACGCAGAATGTCTCTTCTCTCCAGGGCTTTCTTTACTGATTAGTGTGACTGTTTTTGCAAAAGTCTGAAGAATAAAGTTCTTGCCATACTTTCAGTTCTGTCCCCTAGCTCCACAGTGGGTTGGATCCAGACTTACTCATACTTAGAAATCAATGGGATTTAAGTAAGTCATGACTAACAAATCCCATTATCACAGTGGGTCTACTGTAAGTATTACTAAGACTAAGCACACAACTCCACTATTGAAACAGCTCTGCTGGCTTCTGGTCTGTTTCCGGGCACAATTCAAAGTGTTGATTATGACCTATAAAGCCCTGTATGGCTCAAGTCCAGGTTATCTGAAAGTCCATATTCTCCCTTATGAGCCTGCCCGTACTTTGAGATCTTCAGGGGAAGCCCTTCTCTCGGCCCCACCACCATCACAGGCACGCCTGGTGGGAATGCAGGAGAGGGCCTTCTCGGTGGCTGCTCCAGTGCTCTGGAACTCCCTTCCCAGGGAAGCTAGACTGGCTCCCTCCTTGGTGTGTTTCCGGAGGTAGGCAAAACTGTTTTTTGTTCAGGCAGGCCTTTGGCGAATAACCTGGACCTCTGTTTATGCATGGGACTTTTTAAAATTATTATTTGTATTTGAAATGTTTTAATTTTAAAAAATATCGAACTACATTTAAATATATTTTAACTTTTGCATATTTCTATTTATATGTTTTTATTGTATAAGTTTTAATTTTGTAAAGCCTTGAGGCCCAGTATTGAGAAAAAGGAAGGATAAAAATTATTATTATTATTATTATTATTATTAATAATAATAATAATAATAATAATTGATCCAACCATTGGACTGAAGCATAAAATATTTTCATCTATCAATCTACATTATCATTCTCAATTTTGCCTTGTTAGCCTGGGAAGCTTTACAACATTCTCACCTGATTTCCTATGTAAATTTTGACTCTTTGAGTTTCCAAATTTCCTGGTCTTGTTTACGAAATGAAACTGATGCATTAAGAATTCCCCATGGTTCTGTTGATGTTTTTTTCATTTCCACATTTTGTACAGAATGTGACAGATACTCAGTTAGCCTTAGCTTTAGCTCCTTCAATTCCTTCATGTGTTTTCTTTCCCTCTACATGAAAGCGCATTGAAAAAAACACCATGCCATCTTTACGTGATCATATACGCAGTTGTATCAACCTTCTATTTATGCTACCCATGCTCAGGAGCACACGCGGACATAAAAAAACACCACATAAAAAGTATCTTAATGTAATTATATGTCCAATCACAACAAGATGAACGTACACTGGTAAGGTTGTGTGTGTGATATCCAGATTAACCAAAGGATCTAAAGTTGAGGCAAAGTGTCTATTTTCACTTCTGAATGCTTTTATCCATAATTCTGTTCCTTTCCATTAATCTGAATATTTGAAATAAAAATGACTATTTTTCTCAGACTATGTGTTCCAAGGCACGAAGAACTGGACAGAACATTTTGAGATGGATGAAATATGTCTGATAGTTAACTTTTGATCCCCACATTTGTCTAAGAGGTGCAGTTTGGTCATTCCATATAGGAATTTGCAAAGATCAAATTCTTCAAACATCCCTAACCACAGAAGCAATAAAATAATGAAATTGGGAGAAATCGTCCCATTCTCATATTCCACAGTTTTAAACGATGTGCTCGGAAAGCAATCTTGTTGCAATCGTATGTATGATTGCATCAAGACTGCTCTCGTGTGATGTTTTATCAATGCACACCTGCACTTCTGCACATTAATAAAACACACAATCCCAAAGAATTATGATGCAACTGTATGTACAATAGCATCAAGGCTGCTTTTTTTCTGGTGTCTTATCAATGAATACCAGCACACATGAGCATCAGTAAAACACCCCCACGCACAAGCACACAAAATCGTGAAGCAATCAGGAGTACGGTCATGTCAAGATTGCTTTTTTTGTAGTGTTTCACCCAGGCTCACAGCTGCACGTATACATCTGTAAAAGTTACACGCAAAAAATCCTGAGGCAATTATGAGTACGATTACATCAAGACTGCTTTATTTTTTATTTTTTAGCAGCGTTTTATCAGAGATGTGAAGTGCAGAGAGAGGCAAATGAACTAAAGGGAATGAAAGCTATGGCGAACGGTGCATGCTCCAATTTCCCACTGGAAGCCATTATTCTGATGTTCGGGAATGTCCTCAGATTCGTTTTATTTTGTACATGTGGGGAAGGAACGTAGCTGTGAGGAACACCATGGCTGGTAGGAGTGAGCAGAAGGGAAGAAACGGTTCAGCTTTTATGATCCAAACAGAAAATGACTGTTCTGGAGAACTTTACATAATTGCTTCCTGATGTCTCTCGCCACAGGAGAATAGAGAAATTTCTAAACCAGGTCATTGCCTCCCTTGTATTTTATCCCAGCTGTCTTTTTTGCTATTAATATCAGACTGGTACACAGAAGTAAGCATTGGCCATGGTGTTGTCGGAATGATCGGCTTCTGAGTTTCCACCTGCCTTGGCAATCAAGCCTGTCCCCTCAATGGTTTGTATCAGGAAACTGGAAAGAACAAGTGGAAGCAGAGAAGAGAGAGCGAAATGAGGACACGGGCATCTGCCCTTCAGTCCATCACACCGCAGTATGAAAGAAGTAAGGAGTAAGTGCGATGTAGTGAACACAGCCCCTGGCCTGGACCAGGAATACCTGAGTTCAAAGCTCAACAGGTGTTCTGGCCCACCACTCTGTCTCAGCCTAGCCTACCTCACAGGGTTGTTGGGAGGAATAACCTTACAAGAAGAAAAACAAGAATATTAAAAAACTGTAAAAACAGGGAAGCTGAGTCCGAGGCCAACCGGAAATCCATCGGACTATCCCCTGCCCACTTGCCCCCATTCAAAACCCAGAAACACTGCCCCCTACCCACCCACAGGCCTTACCAGCAGCCTCCCATCCTCAATGAGAGCCACCATTTTAAACAACGGCTACCATAATTTGAGACCTTAGACCTAGGAAACCTCAGAGCCCTCATCTTCATTTAAAACGGCAGCTCTCAGTGAGGATGGGTGGCTTCCAGATAGCTCAGGTAAGTCCTGCAGGAGAGTGGGGGCAGAGTCTCACCATTGCCCCAAGTTGGGTCGAGGTAGCCCAAAGTGCTTCAGACCACCTTGGTCCAATATGGTCCTGATCCGGGTTCGAGCTGAGGCAGAACAAATCGGCCCGCCTCGGCTCAGATTCAGGGTTGTGGCCTGGGCACATCCCTAGTCTTTACAGCCTTTCTGAGGGCCAAAGAGTGGGGGTCAATCATAGGTCTTGAGGGAGCATATTCCATGGATTGTGGGAAACACGGGACAAAGCCCTTTCATGTGTGCCCAACAAACGGACCTCTGTCATTAACGGTGCCCTCGAGGCCTCCTCTTGCCAATCTTAGTACTCGGGCAAGTTCACGGAGAGCGGAGGTCCCTTAGATAGCCAGGTGCTAAGCCGTATAGGGCTTTAAAGGTTAAGACCAACATCTTGACTAGAGCCTGGAAAGCAATTGGCAACCATTGCAGGTCTTTCAGGATAGGTGCAATATGACCCTGATACCATGTAATGGTTAGCAGCCCTGCTGCCGCAGTTCGCACCAAATGAAGCTTCCAGACACTTTTCTGGGGTTGCCCCATGGAGAGTGCATTGCAACAGAGGCCTACTGCCCTCACTCCTAAGCTTCACACATTCTGTGCCTGAGTATGCAGAGGTTACGTGCATCTGAGCGTGGCCTCTGTGAATGCCAGCAGAAGCAACGTGCGACGATAAGGGAGGAGGCAGCAGGTACAACCCACTCCATGCGTTCGTTGTACGCTGCTGAAAGGTCATGTGAGCAAAGGGATCTCCTGTGGTCGCCTAGCTGTTCCCATGGACTCTCTTCTTGCTTGCTTGCTTTGCGCTTCGTAAGCATCCGGGCTTCCTTGTGCAAGCAACTGCCTTCATCGCCCTGTGCTCCTGAGCCTAGCTCCCTCCCTCCCTCTCTCTCTCTCTCCCTCTCGCTTTCAGCCTAAACTGCTCAGTTCTGTCACCAAAGAAGAGGCACTTGGCTTTATGAGGCACCAGCCGAGTAATTTCTTACAGACAACTGCAGAGTCAGCACGCGAAAGCCACTGTGTTTTGGTTTATTAAGACACTTCCATTTGTAAGAACGCCTGGAGAACTTGGCTGGCATTTGCAGCAAAGTATTTACTGCAGATTAACAACACTTCTGCCAAGAAATCTCAGAGGAGCAGGACTCCGGTGCCCCACTCGGGGATGAGCTGTATCTCCATGACAGAGCCGACATTGCAAGCACAAGGGCCCGGGTCCAGTTCCTGGCATGTCCACTGGGGAAAGACCCCTGCCTGAGACCCTGGGGAGCTGTTGCCACTCACTGCACACAATGCCAAGTTAGGTGGACCCAAGATCTGACTCAATATAAGGCAGTTTCTTAGGTTTACTTCCTATATTGAACCTCTTTCAGCCCACCAACTCAATTCAATTTTAGATAAGCTCTCAGGTGCTGCCTTCCAGTGGTGGGTGGGGTCAGAAGCAAAAGGGTGGAGCTAAAATACCAGCATATTTTAATGTAAACCTTTCACGGACTCAGGAGAAGCATTTCAACCTTTTAGAGCTTTTCCGCACCAGGCTGTCAATCCGCTGTTTCCTTTCCTGTTTCCTTCTCCGCTACATCACCTCTGTGGTGCACTATAGTTGAATATCACAATTACAGGAGTAAGAAAACGCATTTTCTTTCACTTTCATGAATAATACTCCATTTTCCCCGCTCTAAAACCCAGGGAAAGTGCTCGTAAAAAAATGGTAGTGAAACTGGAGGGTGACACATGTCGTTGTCTAAAGAACTCGTAAATAACGACGAGGAAGGGATTACCAGGGCGCAATAAATGCATCAAGCAGAAAAGCTCTTAGGATTGGGTGTGTGTGAGCAAAAGCCAGGAAACAATCAAACAGTCAGTGGGGTGGATCCAGGAGAAGGGGGCATGGCCACCTGAGGAAAGCATGAAGGCAGGATGCGGCCATTGGCATCCCTAGTTTACTGCTTTCTGTGCTTACTGTATTCCAATGCCACATGAGCTCCCGTGCAGATAGACTTCCCCCATTCGTTTCAATGGAGAGGGCAGCTTTGCACACAAACGCACACACTTAATACAGTTGATAGGACTAGCCAAAGGTCATGACAAACACATCAAAAGAATATATATATGGACATAAGAAGGGCCATGTTGGATGAGAGGAAGGGTCCATCTAGCCCAGCATTCTGTTCACACAGTGGGCAACCAGCTGCCCAGGGGAGATGTACAAGCAGGGTATGGGATGCAACTGCACCCTCCTGCCCATGTCTCCCCAGTGTATATAGGCATACTGCCTATAGACAGGACCGCCCGCACCCTTCTTTGTGAAGAAAAGTTTGGGATGGGGGGGAGGAGGGCTCACCCATGTCAGGGACCCTGGATGTTTTCGTTTTGCACGGCAGCATGAGATCTGGCTTGCTTATGAGAGCCACCTGGAGGTACTTGCTTGGCAAACCTCGCCTCCCTGCATGCCTTCTCCCTGACTGTGGCAAAAGGCAGTCTTGATCCCTATCTGTGGGAGATTGGCAGGTGAGCTGTCCTGTGCCATGGGAGAGGCATGAACTGGGCAGGCTTTAAGTCAGTTTGAACTCTGTGATTCAAAAAGGCAACTTTGGTCTCTTTGGATCACTAAAGGCAAAACACTAACTTTCCACCTCGTTCTGAAAACTGGGAACACTTCACAGGGTGATGCAAGGGCAAATAAGGTAACTGGGCCTGTGAGAACTGTGCTCATGAAATTTAGGGATGATTATTAAATTCTTCCCATCTTGGATTAGGAATTCCAAATTTCCTTATATTATTTCCAGCATTATTCTATTAGTGACCCTCTATTCTTTGATTTTTTTAAAAAAAAATCTGTGTTGTGTTCAGAACAATGTGTATGTGCCAAAGCTCTCTGGGTGGTTTACAAAGATTAAAAGACTGGACATTAAAAATCAATATACAAAATTTAAAACCATAAAAACATTTTTTAAAAAGCAGCTAACTCTCAGCCAGTCCAAAACTCAGTTAAAAACTCAACATAAACTGTTAAATGCCTGGGAGAAAAGAAAAGTCTTGACCTGGCACCGAGAAGATAACAGTGTTGGCGCCAGGCGGGCCTCATCAGGGAGATCGTTCCATAATTGGGGGGGGGGGCAACACAGAGAAGGCCCTCTCCCTTGATGCCATCCTCCGAGCTTCCCTCGCAGTAGGCACTTGGAGGAGGACCTTGGATGGTGAGCATAGTGTACGGGTAGGTTCATGTTGGGAGAGGCGTTCCATCAGATATTGCAGTCCCAAGCCATGTAAAGCTTTATAGGTTAAAACCAGCACCTTGAATCGGGCTCGGAAACGTACAGGCAGCCAATGCAGGTGGACCAGAATCGGTCTTATGTGTTGGAACCTTCTGGTCCCTCTTACCAATCTGACCATTGCATTTTGCACAAGCTGCAGCTTCTGAACCATCTTCAAAGGCAGCCCCATGTAGAGTGCATTGCAGTAATCTAACTTGGAGGTTACCAGAGCATAGACAACCGAAGTCAGGTTATCTCTGTCTAGATAGGGGCGTAGCTGGACCACCAACCAAAGTTGGTAGAAGGCACTCTGTGATTGTGATTGTGCTTATGAGAACAAACCCCACTTATTCCACCTGACCTCTTTGGAGGAAGGGTTAACTCCAGAATGTGATGAACAAAATACATTTCTGTACAAACATAGATTAAAAATTGGCTTGAGATTGATCTTGTCACTGTGTTTAATATTCCATTTTTCCACTGAAGAGAGACCAAGGCCAGATCTACACCAAGCAAGTCACGACTAGGGATATGCACTGGATCGGGTCCGATCCACAATCCGGACCCGATCCAGCCAAAATTGGATAAAATTATCTGATTACGATCCCTACATCTGGATCGTTCGACCTCATCCGATCCAATCCAAAAGGACCCGATCTGGATCGGAAGAGATCAGAGGATCAGGCCTCCTCCCCCCACTCGTGCTCCTTACCTGCCAGGGCCATCCGCTGCCATCTGCTGGTACCTTCTACTGAGAAACAGGCTTCGCGGCCTGCCCCTCAGTAGTGCGCCGGGTGATGATGTCACCCAGCGCGCTACTGAGAGGCAGGCCGCGAAGCCTGTTTCTCAGTAGAAGGGGCCAGCGGATGGCAGCGGACCGCAGTGGACGGCAACGGACAGCAGCGGACTGCCCCAGCAGGTAAGGAGCACGAGTGGGGGGAGAGGGCCCCACTTACCTGCCGGGGTGCCCGCTACCGTCCGCTGCCATCTGCTGGTCCCGTCTACTGAGAACAGGCTTCACAGCCTAGTTCTTAGTAGAGCACCAGGTAATGATGTCATCACCTGGCGCTCTACTAAGAACTAGGCTGCGAAGCCTGTTTCTCAGTAGACGGGACCAGCAGATGGCAGTGGACGGAAGCAGATGGCCCTCGCAGGTAAGGAGCACGAGTGGGGGGGAGGGACAGGGAGGGGGGAGTTAGGCCCCCACTCACCCGCCCCCATGTTTTCCTAATAGGCTTGCATTGGGCAAAAGCTTTCTTTCCCCCAGTGCAAGCCTATGGCAAAAACACCTAAAATGGCACCTGATCCGAAAATCGGACTTCCGATTTTCGGATTGGGTCTGACCTGATCCGGAAAGCCTCCGATCTGATCTGATCTGATCCAACACGCCAACCCTGGTTCCGATCCCAGTTTCGATCTGATCCAGGGGGTCCATGCACATCCCTAGTTACGACACTTTGAAAACATTTGAAAACTTTATATGGAGTGTGTCCTAGGCCTCAACAGTTGTCACTACTGTTATAAACCATTTTAAAGCTGTAGTGTAGATCCTTCCCAACTCATAAAATTTAATGCCATTGTTAATTTCTTTGAGAAATGGCTGCAGTCTGACTACACAGCTTTAGGGCACAATCTGTAGGCCAAACTCAGTTAAAAGGGATAGGACCTGCAGCTCTTCACAAGGGTATAGCAGACTTTCGCAAAGGAGCTCTTCCTGCATGTGCAAACCTAAACAGAACTGGGTTAGTCAAATACAGCTCCTCCACCTCCCAGCCCCTGGCTAAACGTTAAAGAGGCACAACTGTTAACATTCAAATTGCAATGCGCTCCAATTAAAGAAATCCTTTGTTCAGCAAATATTGGGTACAAAGGAAATTAGAGCTACAAATTAATGAGTTTAGTGGGGAAAGCACTCCCAACTTAATGCTGAGGATCACATTTGAATCTGTTCTCAGGGGGACCCGAAAACTCCACCGCTGAGATAACGCCGCGGAACAAAGTATCTGCTTTATGAGAGTGAGATCTGGTGACTTTTAAAATGACTCAAGAGAATCTCAGAATTTGTCTTCTCCCCATCCACCCACCCTCCCCAAGAACACAAGAAGCTGTTGTATACTGAATCAGACCCCTGGCCCATCTTGCTCAATATTGTCAAACTGATTGGCAGCAACAGCATTCCAGGGTTTCAGGCAGGATTCTTTCCCAGCCCTACCTGGGGAAGATGGGGATCGAACCCACGCTCTTCCACATACAACAACAATCCTAGCCCCTCTGCTTGCAAAAAGACGGTTGACTTGGCTATGTTCCAGCCAGGCCAGCTTAGCCATCCAGGCAAGCCAGACAAAAAGATGGGGTGCAAACATCCTGGGGGCAGCTGCCTCTTCGCTGCAAACGTCATATGGAGAAGGAGTCACTGCCTGCACTTTTAGAGTTATCCACTTCTTAAAAATCACAGGCCCCAAGTCAGGACTGGGGACTACCAGCTAGGGTTTTCAGAGAAATTGGCAGCGGAACCAAATGAGTTCAGATTTTTATGAGTCTGACTTGCAGGTTCACCAGCAGGCCGGCTTTCCCCCAGCAGAGCAGAGTCTGCTGACTTGCAGGGCATTGTTTTAACCTTCAAGAATTTTGCACAATTTTTGTTGTAGAAAAATCTGCAAAATAAAAAACTGGCCCAAAATGTGTATTTAAGGAGAAGCCTTCTAGCAAGTCAGATCAATGATCCTTCTAGCCCAGCACTTGTCTTCTGTGACCACAAGAGCACTGCAAGATCTCAGGCCAATGTCCTTGCCAACATGGCTACCGGAGACCCTCTTAGTCAGAGATACCAGAGGGTCAGTCTGGGACTGCCTGCATACACTTGATGGCTCAGCTATCCTTCCTTGTTTGAGGCCCAGTTGGGACCCATTCCTGCATTCCTTGGCTGAGACCCTTCCCATACCACTTGTGTCTCAATGGGGAGATGGGTGGCATGAGACGGAGGCGGCCAACGGGGCTGGCATTTGCAGGACTGGGTCTCTGCGTGGAGGGAAAAGTCAGAAAAAGGCGATGTGGTGTAGTGGTTTAAGTGCTGGACAGGGATGTGGGAGATCCAGGTTCTAGTCCCCACTCAGCCCATGAAGCTCCCAGGGTGGCTTTGGGCCAGTAGCTGATTCTCGGCCTAACCTAGGCTGACCATATGAAAAGGAGGACAGGGCTCATGTAACTTTAACAGTTGTAGAGAACAGGGAATTTCAGGCAGTGTCATTTGTATGCAATTAGTTCCTCGTGATATTCCCTCTTCACCACAACAGTTAAAGTTGCAGGGGCCCTACCTTCTTTTGTATATGGTCCCTCTAGTATAGTGCCTGCACCTTTAACTGTTGTGATGATAACCACAATACAATACCACAATATGATATAACCACAGTACAATACATAACCACCCAACAAGTGCACCCCTCCCCCTGGGACCAGCTACTACATATTTATCTGCTGTTATGATTTTCATTAAGCATTCTTCCAAAACTGCATAGAGTCCTGTGCTGGTAGACACCCCTTCCCTTTTTTTAATACAAAATCTACAAATAGTCCCCATATATTCCAAAAACCATTTCTTCTTAATATTCCTCTTTTAACTTTAATATTAGTTGTTAACTTATCATTAATAGCAATTTCCCACACTTCATTATACCATTCTTCTATTCGGTAGTTACCTTGCATTTTCCATTGTCTAGATATCATTAACCTCGCTGCTGTCAATAAATTCGTAATTAAATCTTTCGTATGTTTTGGACTTCAAGTCCCATAAGCCCCAGCTGGTGTGGCCAACAATCAGGAATTCTGGGAGTTGTAGGCCAAAATATCTGGTGAGCACCAGGTTGGGGAAGACTGCCTAAACTTTTCAGTTGCGAGCTCCTGGGAATAAAGAACAGTTTTGGCAGAAGCTTCTTTGGCATCACCCTGCCTTTGGCATACACTTTTGCCAGGTCTTGAAGAAAAGATTTGCTGATCCTTCAACCTCATCTAACAAAAAGAAAACCTACTGCATATTAATCCCCCCTCCGGATATTAATTTGGCTTTAGATTCCTCATGAATGTTGACGTGTGTGTGTGTGTGAGTGTGTGTGTGTAGTAGCCGCTGGCGCCGGACGGGCATCCCTAAAAGGTAAGGGCCCCCCTCCTCCCCTCCGCGCGCCCCCTCCTCACCGTTCCGGGCCGTTCGCTCCCGTCCGACGCCGGCAGCTACCGCCAGCGGGCTTTGTGGCCTGCTCTAGAGTAGCGTGTCAGGTAATCACCCGGCGCGCCACCCTGGAGCAGGCCGTGGAGCCCGCTGGTAGTAGCCGCCGGCGCCGGACGGGCGTCCCTAAAAGGTAAGGGCCCCCCTCCTCCCCTCCGCGCGCCCCCTCCTCACCATTCCGGGCCGTTCGCTCCCGTCCGGCGCTGGCGGCTACCGCCAGTGGGCTTTGCGGCTTGCTCTAGAGTAACCCGCCGGGTGATCACCCGGCGCGCCACCCTGGAGCAGGCCGCGGAGCCCGTTGGTAGTAGCCGCTGGCGCCGGACGGGAGCGGACATCCCTCAAAGGTAAGCGCCCCCCTCCTCCCCTCTGCCCCCCCCCTGTCCACTTTTATCGGCGGGCGCCCGCTGGCGCCCGCCAATGGAAGCGGCGGTGGGCGCCAGTGGGCACCTGCCGATCTGCCGAACCGGTTCGGAGCCTTTTCGGATCGGTTCGGACTGGATCAGCCGATCCAGCTGTTGGATTGGAAATCGGATAATTTATCCGATTTCCCACTGGACCGGACTCGGATCGTGGATCAGGTCCGATCCAGTGCATACAAATGTCTCTGGCTGAAATTCCCTTTTCTCTACAACTGTTAAAGTTACATGAGCCCTGACCTGGATTTTATCTGGTCAGCCTATATTACACACCTCACCATTGCTCTACAGTCTCCCAGGCTGCCTGTACTTCCTGGTCTGAAAAGGCCCTCTGGGAGGAATAAATTCATGATGTCTTCCCCTGGGCGGGAAGTGCGGGAAGCCAAGGAGACTGCAGCCTGTCAGAGAGACAAGTGTACAATGAAAGACAGGACGCTCACACACACTCCTCAGCCATCTCATAAGTAAAGTAAGCACAAGAACCCTGAACCAAACCCACGATAATTTCTCTGAAATTTCTTCTCCCTTGAATTTATTTTTGAAAAACCAATTTCTTTTCTATAAAATTGAATGAGAATGGTCGGAAGTTTCATAGGATAATTTTTCGGCACAGCACTAGTTCTGGAAGCTTCTCTTTGGTTTTCTTTCATTATGTACTTCATGGCCAAACGAGGTTTGATCTGGGAGTCCCATGAACAGTCTCATATTGTTATTGCCGTTGGTTTAAACCATGAATGGGGAACGGTTTTCAGCCCAAGGGCTGAATTAATTCTGAGCAAGCATTTCCGGGAGTGCATGACAGCAGCGTACTCTCTTACAAAGTCACTCATACTCACCCAGCGACTCTCTCCCACTGCAAGTGTTTTAAAATCTCCCACTGGTGGCGATGGAGGTTTTTAAAAAGCCTCCACTGGTGGCAATGGAAATATTTAAAAAGTCTGATTGCAGAAGGGGAGGGGCTATTTTTCAGGGAAGTCACTAGGGATCGATCTACACCAAGCAGGATACAACACTTTGAAAATGTTTTGAAAATTGTATATGGAGTGTGTCCTGAGCCCCAACAGTTGTCACTACTGTTATAAACCGTTTAAAACCATTTTAAAGCAGTAGTGTAGATCCTGCCAGTGTTGGAGAGAGGAGAGTCAACCCCGCCCTTTGCAGCAATATCCCCACAAATGCCCCCCATGCTGCGATGAGACTTTTTAAAAAATCCTCCATGGAGGGTTTTTAAAAGCCTAAATGCAGAAAGAGGTGTCACAGGGTTGGCGATGGTAGTCCCTTCCTCCTGAGTAGTGAGCACCCCCTGTAAAATGCCAAACTTTGCTTCCAATGGGGCTGGATAAGGACCTCCTGTGGGCCCATATCTGGCCTTCATGCTGGAGGGTCCCAATCCCTGTTTTACATGAACTGCAGGGAGGTTGCAAGTTTTATCAGAGCAGTGGGAGGGAGGGATTCCATGGGGGGGGGGGAGTTTCCAATCAACACTGTGATCCCAAGCCTACTTGACTCCTCACAAGGAAGGGTTGGATTCAGACTGGTCGTTCTGCACATGGAAGGCCTCCTTCCATTCATGGGGGACTCCAGGATCCAGGAGAGACTCCACACTGGAGGAAAGCGGTGTAGACACAATCTTTACCAATTCCTCCATCCTTCTGCACCCCCTCCTATGTCACTTCTCCTGCTGCTCTAGTAGGCAGTGGGGTCCGTTGGCCGATGCCAGCGGAGCAGTGAATCCACTCTGGGTTTCAGTCAGAACCAGTCAGAACTCTAAAGGAGCTACCTTGGATATCTCCTTTAGAGTTCTGACTGCTTCTGATTGAAACCCGGAATGGATTCACTGGCCCGCTGGCATCGGAGCCACCAGCCCCCACTGCCACTAGGTCCCCCAGAGCAGCTTTTCGGGAAGCACAAAGGACTGCCAGAGGAAATCACCTCTTTTTCCCCTCCCTCCGCCACAATCGGATTCGACCAACAGGAATCCTAAATGTTTCCCAGCAAAGGTGGAAAAGCAAGCTGCGGAGGCGATTTTGATCATAAGAACAGCCTTCAGGAAAAGGGTCAAGCATCTTCTGACGCTTGACCCTTGAACTTCTGCAGAAATTCACAGCTTCCCCATCATCCCACCAGCTGCATTTCAGTTTAAGAAGTCAGGAAAGAGTTGGAAGTGTATCCAGCATCACTTCTAGTTTGGGGTTTGTTTGTTTTTTGACATTTCTGCCTTGCTTCAGCCTGATTCACGGAGCAGGCAACCCACACAAAGCCATGTATAAAAAAATCCACTGACGATGAAGGCTGAAATATTAAAAAGTGTAAACAAATAGACACAGAAAACCCTGGGCTTCTTTTCCAGCTAAGCTACGGCAGCTTTAAAAACAGCTCCTTTTCCACACACCATCCCAAAAGAGTAGCTGGGAGAGGAAAGAATTTATATCCTGCCCTTCTACAGAAAATGTTCTCAAGGTGGCTAACGATTCAAAACAAAAGTGCAAAACTACCACGACAACAACTGGAAAATGACGAAAACATCAGCCATTTAAAACACTGTAAAAGCAGCAATGTTTGACTATAAAAGCAGGCTGGAATAAAGCAATCTTTCTTCCAGGGGCTGTCTTCAGAGTGCGGGGTTGGTACCGCCTCCCTCCTCAATCCCACGCTTCCCCTCTCCCGAGGCAGCATCGGGTAATCCTGACGCAGCATCGGGTAATCCCGATGCTGAGGAGGGAACACGGGGGTTCTGAACGGCCATCTGGGTCCCAGAGCCACCCCTGCCCTCTTCCTGCTGGACGGCAAACAATCGCTGGTCACTTTCCACCAGGCTCTGCCCCCCGAGTTGGCCCCGGAGCAACGTTACATGGCAGAAGCGCCGTGTTGACGTCAATCCCTTTGAAAAAGTCAGGATACATCTGTCACCCTACCTGATGGGGCACTGATCCACAGCCACCACGGCACTTTGCCCCCATACAGACAGCTCCCAGAAGTGCTGGGAGCCTGCTGTACCCCTGTGGGGAGGCTGATCCCCACAATCTGGCAGCTTAACCTACCTGACAGGATCATCATGTAGTTAAACAGGGGAGGGTCTCTTTACTACCCGGTTTTATTGTTATGGTTTTCAGATTTTATCTTGTTTATATCTTGTTATCTGCATTTTAATGTGAACTGCTTTGGGATTCGAATGAACTAAGCAATATAGAAGTATTAGAAATAAATAAATTTAAAAATGTATGAAGTAATCCTGAGGCCAAAAAGGTGGGATACAAATAATTTTGGAAACTAACAGTTGTTCACCGTAATCCAGCAAGAGAGACCTATGCATGTAAACAACATTTGAGGTATAACATCAAAGCAGATTCAGATGAAAATGTTCCTCAGAGCCTATTTCATCTGGTTACATGAATCTTTCGATAACAAGACAAATATGCGCTTGGGGTCATCAGTCATCACATATGAGGTGACTATCTGTCCACAGTTGTATTGGGACCAGTGTACATAGGGTGGTGTATGTAATAGGAGGGCAAGTACCCTGGTGCCTTCCAGATGTTCTGGACTACAGATCCCATCATACCTAAGTACTGCCCATGCAGACTGGGCATGATGGGAATTGTAGTCCAAAACATCCTTAGAGTCCCAGGTTGCCTACCCCTGAAAGAGTAAACAGTGACATAAATCCCTCCCACCACTTTGCCCTTTCATGTTGTAAACTTCTAGTTTTTCCAATTGTTTTTCTTAATTAAATATATATATATAGGGGCAGTGAGCTATCCTCTGCAGAATATTGTCAGGATGTGAAAGGTGTTTAAGGGGAAGCTAGTTTATGAGACCTCTAGTCAGTTTCACTTCCCAATATTTATCTACCCCACCTCCTCTACTGTAAGGCACCATGCTCGCCCTCCACCCTCTGCAGGTCTGTGTCCCTGCAGCAAATGTACCCCATCAAAAACCACAAGTAGAGTAATATACAAATGCTCATGAGTGGAAGGGCTATGACATTATACAGCCGTTCAGCAGAAAAATATGGGGCATGGTTTGCTCGATTCTTTGAAAGACTTTTCTATTACGTTATGACATTTTATGGCTTTCATCCACTATGAGTTCTCATCAAAGAACAGTAAGGTATACATTAAAGGAAAGGCAGTGAGTTAGTTCTATTCAGACCAAACCTGCTTTCGACTCTCCACAGCACTGCTTGCCCCGAATTAATAGGTATCACATTTGCAATACTATGTAGAAATTCTTGCAAGATTCCAAACTGACCAGAATCAAAATGTTAAGCTGGGGGGTGGGGGGTGAGAATCCACTTTGCTTGACTTCAGTTTAGGCTAAAGCTCCTTGACATTTAAAAGAATTGCTTGATACGTGCAAAGTTTACAGAAACAAATATTTCCCTTTCTTTGGCTACGATCCAGGAGACAAATCATATAATATTAAAGTGCTAGTGCTTCATTTACCATAAGGTAGACTCATGTACTCATAGATTATTAATTATGTAGCCTTTGCAGAGGGTATAAGAAACAAATCTTGAGTTACAAAAAACAAATCTTGAGCAAAGATGTCCAACTTAAAAAACAAAACAAAACAAAAAAGCAAATGAGTTTGTTCTCATTTTGGGTTGCTTTAAATAAAATAGCTTATTTACTCCCCTCCCAAACCTCATCATTTTCCATTTTCATAATAAGGTCAATTCTAAATTGGCTGTTTTCTAGCAGGCATTCAGCATCGAATATTTGCGAATTGTAATTCTGCCTTGAGTGTTTTTAGGAGAACTGTGATCTATAAATATTAACCCTAACTCTAACCCTGGTTTCTAGGAAGACAACTTAAAAACCCACAACTCTAAAGTTCATGTGCTCAAAATGCCTTCTTACTTGTTGTAGAGAACAATATCAGGCCTCCAAATGAGCTCAGAAGGGATTCGTATCGATGTAACATTTTCATATTCCTCGGGATCCCAGCGTAGTTTATAATCATGCCACTCCTGAAAAAAAGAGGGGGAAAGCCTAAATAAGTATAGATACATGGGGTAAGCAGTGAAACTTTATCGAGTCAAATTTAGCCATTTCCTCCAGGGAACATGGGAGCAAAGAAAAAACAACGTGCTAATGCCTGAGACGTCTATCTCATGGTGAGGCACTTATTTCATTCCCTGACTATCGCTTCCTTACTGCAAATGTTCTTTCCATCAGCAGCTCCCCTCACTGAATAGGATTTCAAAAGGGCATATTTCACAAACTGGCATTGTGGTTTCTGCATGTGAAGAGGGGCCATTGCTGGAGGGGAGACAGGTGGGAAGGGCAGCTGCCTGGGTACTTCCTTATTTACTTATTTATTTATTTATTTATTTATTATTTTGTTACATTTGTATACCGCCCCATAGCCGAAGCTCTCTGGGTGGTTTACATAAGATTAAAACGATTAAAACAATATAAGCCTAAAAACAAAACAAACCCAGGCTCATCAGATATTGCTAAATGCCTGAGAGAAGAGGGAAATCTTGACCTGGCGCCGAAAAGACAGCAATGATGGTGCCAGGCAGGCCTCATCGAGATCGTTCCACAATTGCGGGGCCACCACAGAGAAGGCCCTCTCCCTTGTTGCCGACCTCTGAGCTTCCCTCGGATTAGGCACTCATAGGAGGACCTTAGATGTTGATCGTAGTGTTTGGGTAGGTTCATGTCGGGAAAGGCGTTCCATCAGGTATTGTGGTCCCAAGCCGTGTAAGGCTTTAGAGGTTAAAACCAGCACTTTGAATTGGACTCAGAAACATACAGGCAGCCAATGTAAGCGGGCCAGAGTAGGTCTTATATGTTTGAACCTTCTGGTCCCAGTTATCAATGTGGCTGCTGCATTTTGCATAAGCTGCAGCTGCCGAACCGTCTTCAAAGGCAGCCCCACGTAGAGTGCATTGCAGTAATCTAACTTGGAGGCTACCAGAGCATGGACAACTGAAGCCAGGTTCCCTAGGAGGCCATAAAGCCAAAGTGATGCCCTGCAGGACAGGAATAACCCTCTCTTCACCTGCAGGGCCCCGAAGTAACTCCCAATGATTCAAACTTGTAACCCTATTTATGTACCAAAATTATTCAAAAACATAATGCCAGCTGAAGGGTAGGGATGGGTGATTGAGCGATGCCTGCGATCGCCAGGATTCTCCAGACTTCAGCTTGCCGCTCATCTTGTGCCTGTAGGGATTGGCAAAATTGAAGTGCGGGCACTCACCCCAAGGGACTTGCCCCACCGTCCCCTGGAACCCACCCCCATAAGCTGGGCCATGCGAGCCTCCGGAGACTGCTCACGAGGCTCACGAGCACTCGGCAACTGCCCATGATGGCTCGCTGCATTAATGTCAGTCACCATTAATGCAGCGGGGGGTGTGTGTGTGCACAATTTCTGGAGGCTCCAGAAATCACGCTTTCCCCCACCAGGTCCAATGGGGTCCTTAAAGGCCCTATTACCACAAGGGTAAAGGTTTACCCTTGTGTTTAATAGGGCCCTTAAGGCTCTCATTGGTGCAGGGAGGAGTGTGATTTCCAGAGCCTCCAGAAATCACACATTTCTCCCCACTGCATTAATGGCGGTACCACTAACATAGTGGGGGAAAGGGCATGATGCCGGAAGCCAGGGCAGACCCACACCAGAGCACTCACAAGGACTCTTGTGAGTGCTTGGGTGTGGGTCCACTCTCACGAGGAGTACATCTGACTAGGAGCCTATCTACACAGTCCCTTGGAACATTTTAAATAGTATTTTAAAACGTTCCAAGTGGGCGCATTCTAAAAAGTCTTAGGCCACATTACTGAGTACTCACGTTACAGGAGAAAACTTCTTCAGTCTTTAAAGCAGTGTGTGCGGTCACACACTCTTCTGCCCCATCTCTTTCTGTTTCGTTTTTACAATGAGTTTAGGGCAAGGCATTGTGGGCGCTGTAGTTCAGTCACCCACTTCCTCCTTAGTTCCTCAGTCATTCCCTAGCTTTCAATGAGTATAGGGCTAAGAATTGTGGGTGTTGTAGTTCACTTGCCCACTTCCTCCTTAGCCCCTCTTTCTTCCTCACCAATCAACGGCTGAGCATTTGGGCACCAGTAAACAAAGCACTGCCCCCATGAATCACAAACGGTAAGGAAGGACACATTATTTCACTTAAAATGATTTATTAAAAGTAAAACCGTTGTATATAGCTGAAGTGAGTTTTAAAAAACCTCGGGTATACATCGTTAAAGGGAGTGCGTCATGTGGCCCAAAGGGTTTTCATAACTCTTATAAAACGTTAAAAACCTAGCGTGTAGATCGGCTCTAGGTCTGTGAGGGATGGATGCAGGGGGACACTGCCCTCATGGACCCAGTCTGATGCTCGCGACATCCCCACGTGCCTGATTCCCCTTCACATTAGCAAATGCTGCTCGCTTGGCAGAGATCAAATCGGAGATTTGCAGAAATCTCACGGAACGTGTGCAAATTTCCTTCACAAAGTAAAGTGAGGAAATTTGTGCAAATTAGGAAATATGCATATATCAAACTGGGAATCGGGAACAAGATGAACCCAAGCTTCCAAATCGTGCGAGGTACTGGTTCCCCTCTATTCAGCACTGGTTAGGCCCCATCTTGAGTATTGCATCCAGTTCTGGGCACCACACTTCAAGAAGGATGCAGACAACATCAGAGGAAGGCAACAAGGATGATCAGGGGTCTGGAAACGAAGCCCTATGTGGAGAGACTGAAAGAACTGGGCATGTTTAGCCTGGAGAAGACTGAGGGGAGACATGATAGCACTCTTGAAATGCTTGAAAGGTTGTCACACAGAGGAGGGCCAGGATCTCTTCTCAATCAACCCAGAATGCAGGACACGGAATAATGGGCTCAAGTTACAGGAAGCCAGATTCCGGCTGTACATCAGGAAAAACTTCCTGACTGTTGGAGCAGTATGACAATGGAACCAATGACCTAGGGAGGTGGTGGGCTCTCCCACATTAGAGGCATTCAAGAGGCAGCCGGACAACCATCTGTCAGGGATGCTTTAAGGTAGATTTCTGCATTGAGCAAGGGGTTGGACTCGATGGTCTTATATAGGCCTTATATAGGATACGATATATATGGTCTTATATAGGATACGATATTATTCTATGTGTTTGACAATTTGCAAATATTTTTGGCAGACGCATATATGCACTGGCATTCGTGTCCAGGGCTCCGAATGAGGCATGCTTACATGTTTTGTGAGCCAAAATGAAATTCTCATCCATCCCTACTAAAGGTGCAAGCCTACCTTTGTGTCAGAGGGCTCCAGCATAAAATTCTTCTCCTATTTCCAAATGCCCTGCCAGACTGCTCCCAGCAGGGTGGGAGTGATGCATAAGTGAAATCCACTGCTGTGTTTGTTTTAGGGTGTTTAAAAAAAACAGCTCCAGGGCTGGTCTAAAAGTTTCCCCATGTTAGGGGCCTGGTTAGGGCCGGGGGGGGGGGGTGTTCGATCCATTGGGTGCAGAGGTTTCCCTGCTCTGCCCATGCCATGTCTCTGATCCTTCTACTTTTCCACCTCTCCAATGTTATTCTTGCAACCCCATTCTTGCATCAAGATGGACCAACGATCCAGTTCAATATATAAGACGTCACCCCGCTTCCTTCTGTTTGTTTTGTGTTGCATCCCCTGTTCACCCCTCAATTTCACATTCTACAATGGCTACTTGTGAGCAATTTTCTGGACACGATCCAGTGGGACGTTCTCCTGTGAAAGACCCACCGAAATAAGTGGGATCAGTACAAGAGCATGGCATCCACCGAGGAGAACGTCCTGCCGGAAGATGCCTCCTGTTTTCTCAGCTAGGAAAAAGTTGGAAATTGAGAACATGTAGGCAGGAACCAGAAAGGAAAGCATCTCGGTTGACTCACTTGTTTCACCCATACATTTGTGGTCATCATTTGGTTTTTTTCATCCTGGAAAAAGACAAAAAAATTAAATGGGGAAAGTGAGTTGTAAGAAGAGCATCCATTGTCCCCCAGATGTTCTTGAAACAGCAGCTTTGACTGCCGCCATCCACTTTTTGCAAATCACCAATAATCGCAGTAATAAAGGTATTTAAGCAACAGCTAAAAAAAGCATGTTACCAAAGCTTAGCAAAAAACAGAACATTCCTGCTTCTCCCTATCCAAGAACCAAAGCTTAACACTTATTTATTTATTTATTTATTTATTTATTCATTACATTTCTATACCTGCACTAGTCAGAATTCTCTGGGTGGTTCACAACAACTAAAACCATAAACACAAGATGATAAAATACAACATAAAGGATTAAATGTTTAAAACTACAGGTTAAAAAAACAAAAAAACAACAACGAATAGAACCTAGCAGATGTGCAACGATTTAAAATGCAGTTTTATTTTTAGCAGCTTGTACCACTGAAGCTAAAGTTCTATCCCCAACCGCATGCCCTCCATATGTTGAACTACAGCCCCCATAATCCCCAGCCAGCATAGCCAGAGATGAGAGTTGTAATTAAACCCATTTGGAATGAACCAGGTTGGGAAATACTGCATTCATAATGATCATAGCTGGAGAAGAAACTTTAGCTAGGTATCCTTCCAGCATACCTATGACTCGGTTCACACCCACTCTGCAGCATAGAGGCATCATTCTAGATGGGGAAACTCTGGCCCTACAGGTTTTGGACTACAACTCCCATCATCCATGGCCATTAGCCATGGTATCTGGTATGGATGAGAGCTGGAGTCCAATGACATTTGGAGGGCCACAGCTTCCTGTTCTAGAGGATGTCACATCACAGTTCAGTTGAGGGACTTAACATCAGATCCAGCTTGAAACCCTCTGTACAGCACCTGCTCCATCACATTGATTAGGTTCCCTCCTTCCTCATTTCCTTTTAAAGGTATGTATTAGAAAAGATCATCTTTCCTGCTACTTGCTCTGGGGGAGAGAGACAGATGCGTATGATGCTAAGCCATGTATATTTGACTGCTTTGTTTTTGCTCCAATCAATTCATCTTGATTGGTATTGGAATTAGGGATGTGCACTGGATCGGACCCGATCCACGATCCGAGTCCGGTCCAGTGGGAAATCGGATAAATTATCCGATTTCCGATCCCGCAGCTGGATCGGCCGATCCAATCCGAACCGGTCCGAAAAAGCTCCGAACCGGTTCGGCGGATCGGCGGATCGGCGGGCGCCCACTGGCACCCACCGCCGCTTCCATTGGCGGGCGCCAGCGGGCGCCCGCCGATGAAAGTGGACAGCGGGGGGGGGGAGGAGGGGGGCACTTACCTTCTCGGCCCGGTGGCTCCCGTCCGGCGCCGGCGCCTACTACTACTAGCAGGCTCCGCGGCCTGCTCTAGGGTGGCGCGCCGGGTGATGTCATCACCCGGCGCGCTACTCTAGAGCAGGCCGCGGAGCCTGCTGGTAGTAGTAGGCGCTGGCGCCGGCCGGGAGCCACCGGGCCGGGAAAGTAAGGAGGGGGTGCGTGGAGGGGAGGAGGGGGCGCGCGGAGGGGGGAGGGGGGAGGGGGGCCCTTACCTGCCCGGCCCGGCGGCTCCCGTCCGGCGCCGGCGCCTACTACTCCCAGCAGGCTCCGCGGCCTGCTCTAGGGTGGCGCGCCGGGTGATGTCATCACCCGGCACGCTACTCTAGAGCAGGCCGCGGAGCCTGCTGGAAGTAGTAGGCGCCGGCGCCGGACGGGAGCCGCCGGGCCGGGAAGGTAAGGAGGGGGTGCGTGGAGGGGAGGAGGGGGCGCGCGGAGGGGGGAGGGGGGAGGGGGGCCCTTACCTGCCCGGCCCGGCGGCTCCCGTCTGGCGCCGGCGCCTACTACTCCCAGCAGGCTCCGCGGCCTGCTCTAGGGTGGCGCGCCGGGTGATGTCATCACCCGGCGCGCTACTCTAGAGCAGGCCGCGGAGCCTGCTGGAAGTAGTAGGCGCCGGCGCCGGACGGGAGCCGCCGGGCCGGGAAGGTAAGGAGGGGGTGCGTGGAGGGGAGGAGGGGGCGCGCGGAGGGGGGAGGGGGGCGGGGGGCCCTTACCTGCCCGGCCCGGCGGCTCCCGTCCGGCGCCGGCGCCTACTACTCCCAGCAAGCACCGCGGCCTGCTCTAGGGTGGCGCGCCGGGTGATGTCATCACCCGGCGCGCTACTCTAGAGCAGGCCGCGGAGCCTGCTGGAAGTAGTAGGCGCCGGCGCCGGACGGGAGCCGCCGGGCCGGGAAGGTAAGGAGGGGGTGCGTGGAGGGGAGGAGGGGGCGCGCGGAGGGGGGAGGGGGGAGGGGGGAGGGGGGCCCTTACCTGCCCGGCCCGGCGGCTCCCGTCCGGCGCCGGCGCCTACTACTACCAGCAGGCTCCGCGGCCTGCTCCAGGGTGGCGCGCCGGGTGATGTCATCACCCGGCGCGCTACTTGAGAGTAGGCCGCGGAGCCCGCTGGTAGTAGCCGCCGGCGCCAGACGGGCCGAGAAGGTAAGCAGTGGCGGGGAAGGGGGCTTACCCCCCCCGGAGCCGTCCGCTTCTATCCGCTGGCGGCCGCGGGCGCCAGCGGATGGAAGCGGGCGGCCCCAGGGGGGGTAGGGAGCGCGGGGGAGGGGGTTTACCTGCCGGGGCCGTCCACAGCGGACGGCCCCGGGGGGGGGAGGGAGTTAGGCCCCCCCTTACCCACCCGCCGCCATTTTTTCCTCATAGACTTGCATTGCAATGCAAGTCTATGGGGAAAAAAATGGCGGCCGATCCAAAAATGTACGATTTTTGGGTCGGGATCGGACTCGATCCGGTCCGGGGGGCCTCCGATTTTGTCCGAACCGGTCCGGGACAAAATTGGAGGTCCCGATCCGGGTCCCGATCCGATCCGGGGGGTCCGTGCACACCCCTAATTGGAATGATGTGGATCATTATTCTCTGCCCAAGTGGTCCATTAGCTCACCATAAGGAGGCTGCGACTTCTAAAAGTAATTCTTTATTACGGACGCTTCACATCTTCCATAACAAGACCCTACTCCCAATTTCCTTCAGTTTGTTTTAAATGAAAGGGGCATTTTGGAGAATGGTCAAGCCAAAGATATAGAAGCATACTTGATTATATATATATATATATATATATATTCTCAACAAGACAACCACCTGGGAAGAGATGGCTGTGAGAAGGATTGGGTGTTAGGTAGTTTAATAATAATAATAATAATAATAATAATAATAATAATGTTTTCTTACCCACCTCTCCCTCCGGATCGAGGCAGGGAACAACATCAATATAAATAATATAAAATACATAAACTGATTAAAAACATATAAAATTAATACATTATTAAAATGAACCAAGTCTTAAAATTCGGCTGGGTGGGCCTGCCGGAAGAGATCAGTCTTTATAGCTCTCTTAAATTCTTGAAGACTGGTGAGTTGGCGGATTTTTCCCGACAGGTCGTTCCACAATCTGGGAGCAGCAGCAGAGAAGGTCCTCTGGGTAACAGTTGTCAGCCTAGTCTTGACTGACTGTAGCAAATTCTTCCCAGAGGACCTGAGTGTGCGGGGCGGATTATACGGGACAAGGCGATCCCGCAGGTAACCTGGACCCAAACCATGTAGGGCTTTAAAGGTAATGACCAACACTTTTTACTTTGCCCAGAAACTAATTGGCAGCCATTGGAGTGATTTTAAAGGTGGTGTAATATGGTTACCCCTAAGTGTACCGGTGACCAGCTTGCTTATGAACAGGTGACCAACATTCTTCCTTTAAGCAAGATAAAAAGAAGCGCAAAGAACAACCACGGGAAGTTGTTTTATTGTTTTAAACAGGGGTGGACAACTTTGACTGGAAAATCATCACTGCCAAATTGTGTCAATTAAGTGGTGAGAAAAGGCCACATTTTTGCTTTAAAACAAGGTGTGTGGGGAAGCGTGTGTCTTGTTTGAAGGCAAAATTGGATCCCCAAAGCCCCGGGGAGCACAATTTTGCATTTAAACAAGGTGTGTGCTTGTTTTGGTACTTCCACATCCTGTGCAGGATGCAAGCAGGGAACACCTCCTCCCATATGTATCTGCCGGGACCCTAAGGGGTCCTTCCCCATGTGCCCCTGCCAAAGGAAATGAGGTAGGTGGCTAGCAGGAGGAGGGCCTTTTCTGCTGTGGAATGATCTCCCTAGAGAGGTTCACCTGGCACCTACATTATACTCTTTTCAACGCCAGGTGAAGACCTTTTGATTTTCCCAGTATTTTAACATTTTGCCATCCTAGTCTGTTAACTTGCTGTTTGAAATCTGTATTTAAATCTCTGCATTGCTGCTCAGTTTTACTCTAGTTGTACTTTTATACTGTATTTTATAATGTGACTTAGGATTTACATTTTAAATTGTACTTTATGACCTTAATTTTTGTGACTATTGGGCAGTATAGAAATGCAATAAATAAATAAATAAATAAAAGCAGTATTTTGGAGCCTATGGTAAAATGCCCCCTAGGATTAGGAGGTGGACCTGTCAGTCAGTCAAACCTGCTCCCTCTCTCCCCCTTCAGCATTTAGGGAAACAAATGCAAAATGTGCTGTTTAAAGACATCAAATCTGCATGTGCATATCATGTCCAAATCATGAATCAATGAGTAAGTCTCGTTCTGGAGGGGTTTGGGTTCTTTGGTTATGGAAGCAGGCCTGTGTTGCCTTGGGACCTCAACGTACTGGCCTGAAGTGATCTGATTCTCCATGGGCATCAGACTTCATCTGAATCTGATGCATGCCCCTATCAAATATTATTGTATAACAGCCATTCAAAAATGATACACCAGGAACTGGGTACCCCTGGGTGCTTTAAAAGTTTACTGGGAGTTTCACAATGAAGAGAAGAGTAGCTGAAGCACATCTTTCCCATCACTACTAATTTTCTGCAATGAGCAACCAAAGGGGAAAATTAGGAACATTCTAGGATAATCTTCTGTGACATAAAGTATCATTTGGCAGAGACGTAGAGGTTTCTTGGCAAACATCAAAGCAGAAGGCATTCCGGAAAATAGAAAGTTAAAAAACCACAGTGCTTTGCTATTGTGTATTAATACTGTCAGATATTAAATAGCATTGCTTGAGAACGATCCAATCCTGCAAAATAGCAACTATCATGTATCAATACTAAAATTAAATATAAGTGTGTGTTAAATATAGAAGACCAACCTTTGACTATCAAAAGAACAGCAGGATGATGTTCAGTACAACATCCAAAGTTTTCAAAGGGGGTTATTGGGAGTGAATTCATTTTAGCTCTAGTTAAAAGCTAGAATTGGACTGACAGGCCCAAAGAAGCAAGTCCCAGAGGTCAGGAGTTAGTATTCGTGCTATTTTACAGCAGCATCTGCTGCGAGCAGAATTTAATTTTTTTAAGTCAATCATAATTTGAGATGGAAGGTGCTGGGGACTCTGAAATTTGGGGACTGCTACAGCCAGATATTTGTGCTTTACTCTTTGTGTAACCATAGCCGTTTGCTGAAGTTGAAGCCAGAAGGAGGTATTGTAGTCTTGTTGACTGACATGCCTGGAATGACTCAGCACTTTTCAGGTGTCACAACCACAAGATTTCTTTCGTATTCGGTCACTGCCAGTTCAGATCCCATCAGGTTTACTTGAAGTTGGGTTTTGTTTTGTTTTTTGTCCCAACGGGCATCACTTTACACTTGCTTACATTGAACCACATCTGCCATTTGCCCACTCTCCCAGCTTGGAGAGATCCCTGTAGAACTCCTCACAATCCCTTTTTGTTTTAACCGCTTTAAATAATTTGGTGTTATCGGTAAACTTGACCACTTCACTGCTTAATCCTAATTCCAGGTCATTTATGAACAAGTTGAACAGAATTAGTCCCAACACAGATCTCTGTGGGACTCCATTATTTACATCCCTCCATTGGGAGGATTTACCATTTATTCCAACTCTGCTTTCTATTCTTTAACCAGTGACTGCCTTCTGCCTTGATGTTTGCCAAGAAACCTCTATGTGTCTGCCAAATAATACTTTATGTCACACAAGATTATCCTAGAGCCTGTGAAAGTCTGCCAGCCATCCTAAGGCATCACCTGACTGCGGTACCTTTCTGAGACAACAGCACTCCCTGTGAGGGAACACTCAAGTTAGTATTCCATGCATTGTGCGGTCTACTTCTGCTCAAAGGAATTTTATTTTTTTACAGATTTACATGTGCATGCAAATTCATTACAGAAAAGGAGATTGGGTTCATTAGTATACCCAACCCATAACACATGGGTCAGTATATCAATTTTAATCGGCCTATTTTATAAGAGATTAGCTGATGTAGCCGGCACTGCCCAAGTCTCTGAATAATGTGTATTTGATAAATAACAAATATCTCTGGGACATCTTTAAGTTGGTAGGAGATTGTTAATTCAGCAAGGAGCGTAGGGAAGAAGCTCTGTGTAGCTTGAAAGGTTGAACACTCAGTCCTTGAGAAATAGATTCTTATATTATTATACAAAGTGTTTTCTCACAAAGGCTGCCAAAGGCTGGTAAGGCTGGCCAGCAGCCCAAGCTTGCTGAGAGTACCACTCAAGGCATGCTGGGACTTGTAGATGTCAGCCTATGTTTTTTATCATTTTTTTTAAAAAAAATACTTAAAACTGAAAAATTCATGTTTTTAGTTTTTTCTGGTACATTGTACAGCCAGGCCTAACAGCACGCCAAATTTCAAATTTCTAACTCATCTGGAAGTGGATATAAATTTCTGGATATACAAACCCACACACGTAATTTCAGCTGGAGAAATTAGTCTTTGCTAAATGAGGATAGTGGCACTTTAGATGTAGCGGTACAGGGGAGTGGAAAGCTTTTTGACCATGGAAGCTCAGTCACTGGTCAAAATGGTGGCCCGCGGGGGCAGAAATTGATATATTTAGGGTGCAATCTTATGCCTGTTTAGACAGAAAAAGGCATAGAACTTTCAGCGTTCCCCCGGGAAAAAAGGAGAAGAAAAGAACCAGAAGGGCTAAAGGACTTCACTTCCTTGTTGGTTGTCAAAAATTATAAAAGCATTGTAGGAACAGACCACCATCTGGTTTCTTAGCTTGGTTCCAAGATATCAATATCTATAGATAGATCTATAGATCTATAGATCTATAGATATATAGATATGGGGCAACAGCCTCATGAAGCTCTGTACTTGTTGACCATAAGCTGCACCATATTGTCCACAGCCATCCAAATGAATGCATCTAGTGATCAAAGATGGAAAGACTGAACACAGGCTAAGGCATTATTAAGGACTTCGGAAACACCACAATTTGGTTTAAAACAGATTTAGATGGAGTGCCTTGCCAATGGGGCTCCTTCCAGTTAAGTTCTAGAAATTAGAAATTAGCCGAAGACTCCACACACACACACACACACACACACACACACACAGATTCCTGTAGGATCAATTCCATCCTTTGGTTAGGCTGACCCTATGAAAAGGAGGACAGGGCTCATGTAACTTTAACAGTTGTAGACAAAAGGGAATTTCAGCCAGGGTCATTTGTATGCATGCAGCACCTGGTGAAATTCCCTCTTCATCACAACAGTTAAAGTTGCAGGGGCCCTGCCTTCTTTTGTATATGGTCACTCTAGTATAGTGCCTGCAACTTTAGCTGTTGTGATGAAGAGGGAATTTCACCAGGAACTAATTGCATACAAATGACACTGGCTGAAATTGCCTTTTCTCTACAACTGTTAAAGTTACATGAGCCCTGTCCTCCTTTTCATAGGGTCAGCCTACCTTTGGTGGAACCAACAACTGAAAACCAACAACTCATGCTTAGGTAGTAGTTAGTGCCAGCTCTAGGTGTTTTAGGGGGCTTGAGCAAGACACCCACAATGGCCCCCCACCTACAACGAGTCTACCTTCTCACTACCATTTTCACCAGCTGCTATTGCTCCTTACCTCTTTTCTGTCAATGCTATCACTTGCTTTCTTGATAGGTAGAGAGCAAGTAGGCTGTAGCATCTCCTGCTCCTCCTTCTCACCACCACCAGAGCAAGAGGCAGGTGAACAAACAGGTTGCAAAGGTGAAGTCCGTGGGGGGGTCTTGTCAGTGCTGGTGTGTGGGCCTTTGTCTGGCGCCTGGCCATGCGTACCCTTGACACTGGCCTGGTCATAGCCTCTTAATAGGCACCATAAGGTTAGTAATGGATGTCTTCCCTTATATACACCATTGACCTAAGATCTCCTGAGGAGGCCATGACCAACAGTGTGTCACCAGGTAACAGGACATAAGTGGGGCTTTCTCTGTAGTATCACCCACCCTCGGAATGCTCTCCCGTGTGAAGTTCAGGAGGCAGAAACTGCGGCTTTCCCTGATTTGCAATCAGTTATGCCTTGCTCTGTTCTATTACTCTCGTTCAAATATTTAAGGTATTTATTATTGTATTATTTTTACACTGGTTTTTGTATTACGTTATATACATTTTTATGTAAACTACTTCAGGGTCTTAGGAGATCAAGCAGTATACAAGTAGAATAAACAAGCAAACACACACATGTGCATGAAACCAGCCCCAAAGCTAAGAAACCTGACTTGCCTCTGATACTTCTCGCCTTGATCTGCTGTTCTTCAGGCTACACAAATTGGGTTCCCCTATACATTTTCTTCTAAACCTTGCCTCTTAGACTCTTCAGCTTTACAGTAGCTTCCCTCTGCACCTCTCCCCATTATTCTGAAAGAAATGCCACCCACTGAACATCTCGCTCCAGATGAGGGCACACCTGTTGCTTCCTTAGTTTCAGCTACCACTGTGCTCTCCTTAATAAAACTTAAAAGTGGTAATGATGACCCTTTAAGGCCAACAGGGCACAACAACATTTCTGCAGCAAGACCGAAGCCAGGGTGATGGATCAGCAATGCTTGGCCAGACATAATGGACGCTGTTTATTTCCTTTAGCCAGGGATCATACTTTGGACTTTTCCTGTAGGGAGCTTACAGTGTGAAAAACTGTTCTTCTGAATCATAATATTTCCACTTCCAGACTGCAAGATGATTATTGGATAACAGCAGGAATGTCATTTGCAGAAGGCTGGGGGGGGGGGGGGGGGGAGAGAAACCATGATCACCCCAGCTTCTGTTTCTTTACTCAATCCTCCTCACACACAAAAAGGCCCACACAACTTCACACTCCACAAGGCCCATCTCTCCCTCTTCACTCGTCAGAATGAGTTCTGCTATCATTTTCATTCAGTGCTATGGCTAAACATCTTCTTTTCAACATCTTGTCTTAACATGGCTCCCTGATCACAGGGATCAGTATTCTAGTCCTCACTACTGACAGCTATCCTGAAAGTGAACACACTCCGAATGTTGGTCCTTATGTAGCAAAAATAGCAACAGCCATGTACATGAGGGACGTATCAGAAGTCTTTGGGATCCCTAAGATCTGAGAAGTATAAAACAATGTTTAGGAGGAAACAATCTAAGGGCATCCCCCTCACCCAAAACAGCCCAGTCGGGACTGAGCATGTTCAGTGGGCATGGAATGCTGGCTGGCTGTTTGGGTGGAGTAGAAAACAGGGTGAGTGGGAATGGAATGGAGCATTCGCTGGCTGGCAGGAACAGAAGCATTCCATACTGTAACATTTTGTTGCAGGTCCCACTCATTCGCTGTGATGGCTAAATTAAATGTCCAGGTACACCAGGCCACTAAATTCATAACCTGCCTGTGAGTGAGAGGACCCACATTTGCCTCAATGGCTGGTGCTGGAAACAAAATACTAAGTAGAGATGTGCAGATCATTAAGAAGTTCTCCAAATTCCATCTCAAAGCACAGTCTGCCTTGAGTCCACATCAGATTGTGAGTTGTCTCCCCTTTCTTGTGAAATCAGTGCGTATTTTCATGCATATTTCCCCAAATGTGCACATCAGTTGTGCACATTTCTGAACTGTATGTATTCTTCTCCAATTTGTTAAGATGTAATTGTGTGCATTTTTCAAAAGTCCACATTTTTTTCATGTGCATTTTTTTGAAATGTACGCCTGCTGTTGAACACATTTGGGGGGGGGGGGTCTGTGTGAATCACATTGCAAGCTCAGAAATGTACAGACTTTGACCACAGATTGTGTCTGAGTCTGTGCAAACTGGGTAAATTCTGACCATGAATTAACTGAAATGAATTTCTCATGCATCCCTAATACTGAGCAAGATGGACTACTTTACTGTACATGCTCCAAATCTCACAATTGAGTTGAATTTAGTGAATTCGTAATACACCAGTCCAGGCTCCCTACAAAGATGAGCATCATGAATGGATGAGTTTTGACCACCAGAGCTATCAGATTAAGGATATATGAACACAAGGATGTGGGACCAGGTTACACCATCAATTGAGAAGGAGGGAAATATTACAGAATTATTCTTCATAGACGTAGGTTGTCCTATGAACTAAATGAAGAATGTAATTGGATGCCATATCTGTAATTTCCTTGACATTGGCTTTTAAAGGAGTTTTATATTGTACTTGTCATTGTTTTATTCTATTTTGCCTTTGTTGTCTTTTTAGGAATTGAGTTTTTTTCTAATTTAAATATAAGTTTTAGTATTATTAAATTTGAACTATGCTTTTAAGCAGCAGTTCTTTCTATGCCTTATATGGGATGTATGTGGCTTTAAGACCTCTTTTTTGTCTTCTTAACCTCAGGAGCAACTCATCCAGCATTAGGTAATTACAGATATTCTTTCTGTGCCAAGTTGATAGCACACCTGTACTGAGCTTTGATTAGGGCCAGTATATAGTAACTGAGTTTACAATAGTAAATGTTTGGTCACCATATGGAAAGGAGGGCTTCTGTATTTTTAGCAGTTGTACAGAAAAGGGATTTCAGCAGGTGTCATTTGTATGCATGCAGCACCTGGTGACCATAATAATAATAATAATAATAATAATAATAATAATAATAATTTATTTCTTACCCGCCTCTCCGTCTGGATCTGAGCCCTGCCCTCAGAACCAATGAGGGCAGGGCTCCTGCAGCTTTAACTGTTGTGTTGAAAAGGGAATTTCTCACCAGGTGCTGCATGCATATAAATGACACCTGCTGAAATTCCCTTTTCTATGCAACTATTAAAGATACAGGAGCCCTGTCCTCCTTTCCATATGGTCACCTTAAGTAAATGGCTAGGCACAGTGTCCAAACCTTATGTAGGAGTTGGCCACAGTGCCAGAAATTTTCTTTTGAAAAACTGTTTAGAACTGTTTAGAACTGTTGAAAAACTCAAATTCTGTGGATAAAAGGAACTTATCATCTTTGGTAAGCAGGCTAAAAAAAAATTAACTGGGGGAATGCTCTATGGGGTGTTAAGGTTGTTTTTTTATTGCTGTACACTGAATTATGAATTTATATTATACTACTTTATATTTCTACAAGTTTTAGGTGCAGGAGGATATTTTTAAATATGTATATTTTTGTTTTGCAGGTTCTCTGAAGGACATGTAATAGTATAAGTTATTAATTTCCAATAAGGACTGTAATTAGAGTTAACATATTTTCCCACTTATGAAGACCACCAAGATCAAAATGCGTTTGGGATCAAGATCTGTGTATTTATATATAGCACTTCGTAGAAACCAGTTATGAAACGGTGTATGTAGGAGAAACTATGTGTATTGTTTTAAATTTTATATGTAATATTATATTAAAATGTGTTATATATTTTGGAAAATTATATGCAATTTTCCTAAAATCAATTTTGTTTTGTGGTTTCTGAGTGATTAGGATAGAAACATTCTTTTGATGGTGAATTTATAATTCATCAATCCAGGCTCCCTACAAAGGTGAGCATCATGAAGTTTCAACCAACTAATTACAAAATTCAGCAGCATCTCTTAGTTGAATACTGAGCAGCCAGAGAGATTTTCCAGTAGAAGTATCTGCTACTCAGGTCCAAAGAAATAAAATTCTGCCTGCAGGCTTTTTGCATGCCTAAGTCGAACCTGTTCAATTTCCAACCAGAACAACCCATTTTTCTCTCTCCTAGTCATACTTAACATGTACTTTACACAAAATAATGGACAAGTAAGTCTGCATACATTTACATTAATTAACATCTAAATGCAGTAGCCTGTTTGCTACCACCTCCACCAGCAGCTACTGGGAGTGAAATAGCCCTACCCAGGTATGAAATCTGACTAGATATATGTCCTGAAAATCCAGCTACATGTTAGTATTCTATGAATCAACAAAACTATCTGATTTTTTGAAACCTATGTATCATTCTCTCTCTCTCTCTTTTTTAACATTCGATGAAAAATGATGACATTGCTGTATATGTATTTTTTCTTTTTTCACTATTTCTTTTTGTTTTATTGTTCTGTATTTTCTGAAATTCACAATTTGAAAAAACTATCTGAATTCACAGCAGATACTAAATGCTAGCAGGCTGCTATGTAAACACACAATCTAATACTAGCCATTGTGATAACAACGCATCTCTCTATCATTCTTTCTACCATCCATTTTGGACTTATTTGTAGCCCACAGTACTGAACATTAAGCTGCAAAATATACAATAATGTAAATAAATAAAGGAAATTATAGACATATCACTTGCATGTTTCCAGAGCCGATATAGATAAAATACAGCTCTTAAAACAATTCATTACATATTTTCTGGATGTTTATATGCTTTCATCACTAGAGTGTGGGATTTGGACCAGATACAAAAGAGGGCAGAGCTCTCTTCCAACTCTACTATTCTATGATCCTGCAGCCTTAACTGTTGTGATGAAGAGGGAATTTCACCAGGTGCTGCATTCATAAAAATGACACCTGCTGAATTTCCCCTTTCAATACAACTGTTAAAGATACAGGAGCCATGTCCTCCTTTCTAGATGGTCACCCCAGACTTATACATACACCATCTTTGCCCTTTCCACCCCACCTCCAGCAATCTCCATGCCAATTCATACAATCAATGGCTCACTTCACCTCATCAAGTTCAAGTTATGAATGAATACAGAGGACCAGTTACTAAGTTGTAACTTAACTGAGGCTGCATGGAACTATTGGCTAATTGGATCATCTGTTCTTACCCTGCCAAATCAGGAGCAGAATCTTACCACTCCCTGATCTCCAGGATTTCTGATCAAGGGCTCCAGTGGCTTTAACAATTCTGATGAACAGGGAATTCCACCAGGTGCTGCATGCATACTAAGGGCACCTGTTGAAATTCCCTTTTCTATGCAACTGTTAAAGATAAAGATACAGGAGCCCTGTCCTCCTTTCCATATGGTCACCCTAGGGAGTGTAATAATATTCTTCTCTCCACTTGATGGGATAATACAGATGGCTGCTTTACCAAGCGGTTATATGCAGCCTGCAGGAATAAGTGAAACATACAGCGAAAGAAACACTCCCATGAGTGGCTTCAGCTGGTAACAAGCAGTGAACCACTACTGGAAATGAATGCTGGGTTTCCTTTGAATTTTCAGTGCTGGCTTGTTTGTACGCCACTGACCTAATAACAACGTCAGAGTAGAACTGGGCACCACCAGATTGCGTCGGATTGGTTCATAAATAAGTACAGATTTCTGGTACAAGTAGCTCAGCTTATTTCTGAGCCAAGCCAAAATTCAGAATCAAATTCACACGCGCGCACACATACACACACACAAACACAAACACAGACCCTTCCACCTCACCAACCCCCAAACCTCTACCTCTTCTCTTTAAACAGCAGTTACCTGACCGGCATGCTTCTCCCTGCCTGCCCTCTCTTTTACATGGCACATAAGGTAGCACCTCTTCATTACAACAGTTAAAGCTTCAGGAGCTATGCTAGAGTGACAGGATACAATAGAGGGCAGGGCTTCTGCAGCTTTAACTGTTGTGATGAAGAGAGGATTCTACCAGGTGCTGCATGCATACAAACGACACCTGCTGAAATCCCCTTTTCTATACAACTGCTACACATATGTGCTAAAATTGAGATCGATCCCTCCAGCCCTCGATTTTCTATGAATTTATTGAAGATCGTTTTAGTTCTGACAGATCAGAATGACAGCTCACCACGTGCGTTCATTCAGACCTGTCAGAACGGAAACGATCTTTAAAAAATTCATATAAAATCGAGGGTTGGAGGCATCGATCTCAAATTTCATACTCATACTTAGGCGTACCCCATAAGCACTGTGACCAAGTTTCAAGCCTCTAATTTTTAAAACACAGAAGTTATAGGTATATTTATATGGCAGTCTGATAAAATGATAAAATCGCCCGAAAACTATCGTCTCCGATGATTATCATAGGTTTTTCTATCGTATCGTCATCATTAAACACATGCACGATAACGACCTTATCGTATCTTTATCGTACATTTTAACGATATGATACACATCCCTACTTTATACCACATTTGTAAGGATTTGACACAAGGTGAAGATCTGGCCACAGTGAAGTTTGTTGTGGCATTTGGATAATGTGGAACAAAAAGCAGGAAATAACAATATGAAAGTGGTATTTGAAATGTGTGATGTGCCCCAACAGTTATCAGTGCACTTCAGTACTACTATAAAGCAGTAGTGTAGATCCAGCCTAAATCAGGACCAAACTACATGTTGCAAAAGAGATCTGGGATTTGAACTCCAATAGGGTAACCACATTTGGGAAACCAAAAAAGAGGACATCCAGTGGGGGGGGGGGCAGGAAAGCGGCTTTCCGGGGCCTCCAGAAAGCATGCCATTCACCACCACCACCTTAAAGGCCTCAACTGGAGTGGAGGAGGGGAAAGTGTGTCATTCCCCCCCTCCACTCCTCCAATTGTTGCATTTTCTATAATGTCTGGGAATGATACACTTCCCCTTTCAAGGCCCCCATTGGAGCAGTGGGGGGGAATGACTCGTCACCAGAAAGCGGGGAAATCCTGACAGCTGGTCATCCTAAACTCCAATGTTATTTTCAGGAGGGGGTGTTGGTAGCATTGGGAGAAGTGGTGGTGCACATTCCCCTGCCTCGGGCAAAAGGCCATCTTGAACTGCAACCACATACCACAGTGCTGAATTTCAGATGACATTGGATGCTAGCCTCCTAAATCACCGAGATAGGGTTAGAAAAGTTGCTGTTTTTCTCCTTCTCTTTTCTCTGAGCATCAGGAAAAACTTCCTGACTGTTAGAGCAGTACGGCAATGGAAACAATGACCTAGGGAGGTCATGGGCTCTCCCACACTAGAGGCCTTCAAGAGACAGCTGGACAGCCATCTGTCAGGGATGCTTTGATATCAATTCCTGCATTGAGCAGGGGGTTGGACTGGATGGCCTTATAGGCCCCTTCCAACACTACCATTCTATGATCCTTTCTTTCTTTCTCTCTTTCCTTCTTCTTCTTCTGGTCTGCTTTGCTTTGTGTTTCATATGCTAACGATGTAGAAATGTAATTTGTGAGTCATTTGATATTCAAAAAGCACTCCGGCTCACAATAAGAAATTACTCTGGATGAACTAATTTAATTGTTTTAGTAAATTGCTTTGGATGCAAAGCTAAGGCTGGGCTTTTAAAAAAAAAAAAACACCAATCAATAAACTGCAGAAGTGGTAATGGCTGCAATCAAAGATAATGACCCTGATAAGGCTAAAGTTAGTCATGACAACAGCCAGTAGAAAACTGTAACTTGCTCCATTGATTTCAATGGATATTAACTTGCTCCATTGATTTGAATGGCTATTAACTTGCTCTGCTGACCAACCTACCCATTCAATAGATTTCAACAGGACTTAGTAACAACTAGGTTTAGCAGGATCTGGTCCTTTTCTAAATTGCAAACTCCCAGTGTGGCAAGTTGCCAGTTGCGTTCA
Organism: Anniella stebbinsi; assembly: GCA_029215795.1. Taxonomy (NCBI): domain Eukaryota; kingdom Metazoa; phylum Chordata; class Lepidosauria; order Squamata; family Anniellidae; genus Anniella; species Anniella stebbinsi. The sequence goes on along the minus strand of JARDYH010000004.1, from coordinate 9,242,594 downwards.
CTTGATCTCAAAGCTTTGTTTGGATGCACAGAGACGTTGCTCATTTCCACTAGTCCTACACTGACTGCCATTCTAGAGAGTCCGCTGATCCTCAGGAGTCCTGATATGGTGACCATATGGAAAGGAGAACAGGGCTCCTGTATAACAGTTGTAGAGAAAAGGGGATTTCAGCAGGTGTCATTTGTATGCGTGCAGCACCTAGTAACATCCTTTCTTCATCGCAACAGTTAACGCTGCAGGAGCCCTACCTAGAGTGACCAGATACAAAAGAGGGCAGGGCTCCTGCAGCTTTAACTGTTGTGATGATGAGAAGATTTCACCATGTGCTGCATGCATACAAAGGACACTTGCTGAAATCCCCTTTTCTACACAACTGTTAAAGATACAAGAGCCCTGTCCTCCTTTCCATATGGCCACCCAACTAAGGGGGGGGGCTGCAGAAAAAGGGAGGCGAGAAAGCTCAGTTCACATGTAAATATTGCAATCACATTCAAAATACAATATGAAAAAGCAATTCCAATACAACAGTAGTACAGTAGTACAGAGCAATATAAGGAGCAGTAAGATGGAGCAGCGTGATTACCTTAATTACAAGCCGGGGAAACTCAGGGTGAACAAGTGTATTTTCAGGAAGCGTTTGAAACATGCCACATCGTACATTACTGGAACATGAAATGAATTCAAAATAAAAGTGGTATAGCAGCAAGCATCTGCCACCCAGGGGTATCCAGCAGGGTGGAAACTGGCCCCTGGACTCCCAAACTTACCCGCCCCTGCAGTAGAGGCAACGAAGCTTGGGAGGGGGCCCTGGGCCCTTAACTAGAGACTTGGAAGCTGAGCTAACGGACAGGAGAAAGAAATCCAGCTTTCGTTCAACCAGTGGAGTCTGGTGGCTCCGAATTTGACAGGGTTGTGATTCCATACTGGGTTTCAGTCAGAACCAGATAGAACCCTAAAGGAGCTATCCAAGGTACTGAACCTATTCTGGGTTTAGGGTTCAGCACCTTGGGTAGCTCCTTTAGAGTTCTGGCTAGTTCTGACCAAACCCCAGAATGGATTAACAGCCCCACCGGAACCCAAGCCACCAGCCTCCACTGCATTGAATCCCTTTCTTCCAGTGAGGCCTGAGTCAGAGGACTGGGCCAAGGAGCTTCCCCATGCAAGACCAGTCTCCAGCGTAGCCAATTTACAGATTGCATTGCTATTTGCATTTTGCACAACAAGGAAAAGAAGGGAGTGGGCGATCGGTCCATCCTTCTCCTAAGGTTAAGCAGGGACAGTGCTTTGGAGCATAACAATCGATCCGGCCCCTTCTCCATAATTTAAGAAAGCCCATCTTGGTTAATGTACCACCGCCATGCAACCTCGTTAATTATTCAGCGGCAACTTAAGCTCTGGCAACCGCAGCTCGGTCTGGACTCTTTGCTCCAATTTCCCAAACACGAGGAAACAGGAGACAGCCATTTCCTTTGAACTCAGACTTGGGCCTCATCTACACCATGCAGGTTGTTACACTATGAAAGTGGTATATAAAAGGCAGGAGCCACACTAAGCAGGATATAGAGGTATGCAAGCAGGGCCGTGCAGAGGGGGAGGCCAGTGGGGCCAGTTGGCCTGGGGCCCACGATTTTGAGGGGGCACTCCAACGAGGAGGTCCCCCTCAGCTTATGCTACTGCTTCCATAGCATAAGCAGCCCATCGAGAAGCAAGGAGCCCGCCTTGTGGAAACAGCGCAGAAGTCATCCGTTGTGAAATTCTGAATGTAAAGAAGTGATGTCTTACATCTTGAATAAAAATGCTTCCCATTACCTTTTTTATAAATCTTTCTGGTTTATGTATGTATTTAGTAGGGGTGTGCACTGGATCGGGTCCGATCCACAATCCGGACCTGATCTGGCCAAAATAGGATAAAATTATCTGATTCCGATCCTAGCATCTGGATCGTCCGATCTAATCTGATCCGATCTGAAAGGACCCGATCCGGATTGGAAAAGATTGGAGGATTGGACCTCGGACCTCCTCCCCCTCTCCTCACTTACGCTCTTTACCTGCTGCCTCCTCGCTGCCGTCCACTGCCGCCCACTGCTTCCGTACTACTGAGAAACAGGCTTTGCGGCCTGTTCCACAATAGAGCGAGGGCACGCCGGGTGATGTCATCACTCGGCGCGCCCTCGCTCTACTGTGGAACAGGCCACAAGGCCTGTTTCTCAGTAGTACTGAAGCAGCGGATGGCAGCAAGGAGGCAGCAGGTAAGGAGTGCAAGTGGGGGTAGGGGGAGGGAGGGGAGGGTCGCCTGTTACCTGGCGGCATCCCGCGCTGCTGTCCGCTGCTTCCGTACTACTGATAAACAGGCCGCAAGTCCTCCTTATCAGTAGTACAGAAGCAGCGGACGGCACTGCGGGACAGCAGCTGGTAAGGAGTGTGAGTGAGGGGGAGGGGAAGGGGAGGGGGAGGGAGGCCCACTTACCTGCCGGGGCCATCTGCTGCCACCCGCTGGTCCCTTCTACTGAGAAATAGGCTTCGCGGCCTAGTTCTCAGTAGAGTGCCAGATGATGATGTCACCTGGCACTCTATTGAGAACTAGGCTGCGAAGCCTGTTTCTCAGTAGATTGGAACAGTGGATGGCAGTGGATGGAAGCGGACACCCTGGCAGGTAAGGAGTGCAAGTGGGGGGGGGGGAGTTAGGTCCCCACTCACCTGGCCCCATTTTTTCGCGATGTTTTCCACCAAAGTAAGCCTATGGCGAAAACACCTAAAATGGCGTCCGATCTAAAAATCGGATGTCCGATTTTCAGATCGGAATCAGATCCGAACCAAACCGGGAAGCCTCCAATCCGATCTGAGGCATCAGTTCCGGTTCCGATTCCGATCCGATTTTGGGGGGTCCATGCACACCCCTAGTATTTAGCACTGAATCAGTGCCACTGATTAAAAAATACATAATGAGCAGTTTGAAATAGTGGGGGGGGGGGGCACACACTTCCCATCCGGCCTGGGCATTTTACCAACTCTGCACAGCCCTGTATGCAAGCAGTATATGGTAAGTGTCAATGGGCTCTAACAGTTGTCAGTGCACTTCAGTACTGCTATAAAGCAGTAGTGTGGCTCCTGCCTTTTCTATGCTGCTTTCATATCACTTCCATAGTGCGATATCCTGCTTGGTGTAGATGAGGCATTGATTGTACAATATGACTCGTCCCTCCTTACGCTGGCTTCCTACACAATGCTGTATTCAGCACGCACACCCCTCACCCCAGCCTTCAACTCCCATCAGCCCCTGCCAGAATGGCCAGTGGTCAGGAATGCTGGGAATTGTCATCCAAAACATCTGGAAGGGCCCAGGTGGCTGAAAGCTGCCTTATCCTTACCTTTTCAGGACTCTAAGGGCTCACCCTGCCCTATCTTTCTGCCTTTGGTCCTGATTATATCCCTGTTCATAACTTTCTGTCCTGTATCTCCACTGCCCACAACTGAACCAAGATCTCCTGTTTGGTTAAACAAACCTGACCCAGTTGCAACCCGTAACTAGGGATGTTGTGGTCACCCTACTGGTCCAGGAGACTGTCTGATTTCCCCGCTTCTGCCCCCTGGACTCAGCTTGCTGAACTGCGGCACATTCACAGGCTCATTCTTAGGCTTCATCTACACCAAGCAGGATATAGCAATATGAAAGCATTATGAAAGTGGTATATAAAAGGCAGGAGCCACACTACTGCTTTAAAGCGGTACTGAAGTGCACTGACAACTGTTGGGGCCCATCAACCCATACCATATACCACTTTCATAGTACGATATCCTGCTTGGTGTGGCTCCTGCCTTTTATATACCACTTTCATACCACTTTCATACTGCTATATCCTGCTTGGTGTAGACTTGGCCTTATAGTTTCCCGCAGCCTGACAAGCACCCAGTAGCCACCTGCCCTGGTCTGGAGCCTCCTACCTTGTGTAAATGGAGGCTGCAAGGGGCCCATTTATGCAAAGTAGGAAACATGCAATTTCCAGAGCCTCCGTTGTGTACAACAGTGGAGGTTCCAGACCAGGGTGGATGGCCTCGCAGCCTCAGTGGGTGCGCTCCAAGCTGCAAAGAAGCTTGTGTGGAGCCACAAGCAAGGGTGGATGGTGACGGCAGCTTGTTGAGCGCTTGACAGCGCTGGACACAGGAGAGTCCATCCATCCATCCCAACCCACAACCCAACACTTCTCTGTAATGATGACTTCCTTCTACATTATGTGAGAGCAGTAGAACAGAAAAGAAAATAAGTAAATATATTGAGACTTGATCAGGCATTCTCCTGAACATGTGAGGGCTTAGGGTGGGTGGGGGTCAGGGCTGTGCACACTGGTCCTGCCATCTCCATCTTTGGGCATGCTGGCCCCACGCCCCTCAGTTCAGAACTTGGGGCAGAACTACACGTAGTCTTCGATGTGCCCTCCCTGTGCCCCGAGCAGCCCTCGGAGTGCTGCACCCCACCCAGTGTGGACCAAGCCTCTGAGGCTCTGCTCACGCCCTCGCCGCAGCTGCCACCCTTTCACCTTGGCCGGTCCCTGATCACTGGCTTTTGTTTACAACCCTCCCCCCTCCCTCCCCGGGACCGGCCGAGATGAAAGGGCAGTGGCGGTGGCGAGGGCGTGAGCAGAGCCTCCGAGGCTTGGTCCACACTGGGCGGGGTGCAGCGCGCCGAGGGCGGCTCAGGATGCAGGGAGGGCGCATCGAGGACTACGTGTAGATCTGCCCTTGCTGTGCTGAATCAGCAAGGTCTGAAAGAGAGTTCTAGTTGCATTTCACTTGAACATGAGTAGAACTCTCCATGTGATCTGGAACCCTGATAGGGCAGGATCTGCAATCGAGCAGAGAATTCTACTCTTGTTGAAGCAAACACAAGTAGAGCTCCTGTTCAGCCCTTGTTGATTCAACATGGCAAGGTCTAAACTGAAGAGACAGGACAGCACTCCCAACAAACTAGAGGGCCGGGACAGCATGCACGGACACGACTCTCTACCCACTTTAAGCTCTTGCCTATTCAGGTGAACTCCTCAAAAGGGCTTAAGTTTGGTAAGTATTGGAGGATATATAGAGTTCTGGAGGGCCATCTGTGAAGGTTTGAGGCCTACAGTGGGAAGGTAATAAAGTCAAGCCTTCGAATCCTGGAGGTTTCCTTTGGGAGGGGCTATCCCTGAAAGGAATAGTTTCATTTCTCTGGTTAAGTTTCATTTCCCTAGTTCAGTTTCATTTCCTCATGACTGAAACAGTACTTTCAGGATATGAAAGAGGGAGAGAGTCAGCCAAGGGTGGACCAGAAAAGACCAGAGCATGAGGAAGGAGCAGAAAGACGCAGAAAGAAGCAGTCTAGGTGAAGCATAGGGTAAAAGAGTTTGCGTTTTTGCAACTTTTATTTCCTTTTAATGCCTTTTGTATCACTCAGCTCTATTGATTAAATACCTTTAATTGCAATTTGCTCATTTGAATATATTAGTAAACAGTTGTGTTAAACCTAAAGTGTCTGGTGTGCCAATCACCCCATGTCTACAGCCTAAAGGAGGGAGGTGGGACTCTTAAGGAGGTGAGAGATCCTTAAAGAGTTGCTCAGGGGATCCAGGACATAGAAGGATCTCTGACACAATCTAATCCAATCTTCTACCTCAAGGTGAGACACCCCATTTCCTCCATCCTGCAATATTTCATAGAAATCCCACCAAAGAAGATATAACTAGGCTGACCATATGAAAAGGAGGACAGGACTCATGTAACTTTAACAGTTGCAGAGAAAAGGGAATTTCAGCCAGTGTCATTTGTATGTAATTAGTTCCTGGTGCAATTTCCTCTTCATCACAACAGTTAAAGTTGCAGGGGGCCTGCCTTCTTTTGTATATGGTCACTCTAGTCTAGTGCCTGCACCTTTAACTGTTGTGAGGAAGAGGGAATTTCACCAGGAACTAATTGCATACAAATGACACCTGCTGAAATTCCCTTTTCTCTACAACTCTTAAAGTGACATGAGCCCTGTCCTCCTTTTCATAGGGTCAGCCTAGATATAACCTCCCCACCAATTATCCAGTCTATAGCTGTGCTACAACTAAAGAGCACTTGTACGTAGCTGCAATCATGGCTTTTGGAACAGTGAGCTAACTTTCAAAAGGTTGTTCCAAAGCTATTATTTGAAAAGACGGCTCTGCCTGTCAAGCTTTGAATCATTTGGCTCCACATCATAAAGGTCATTATAATCATATGAAAATCTGACAGAAAAGTCCATACATAGAGTTGCACTTACTATTGCTACCTTTGCCTGCTTCATCTGTATATTAACCCTCAGTTCACCCTGCCCAGGAGTCTCTGGGGCATATAAAGTATATGAGGACATTGCCTTAAATTTCAACCATTCAGCCACTTAGGGAGGAATCCTATGAACCCTGGGCAATTATCCCAGGGACCATAGGATGACTCAGGTAACCCCTCCTTTCCTGCCCAAAACAATGTTCAACTCTAGGACTTGCAGAAAGAGATGAATGTAGCCCGCTGAGTCAGAACTTTAACTAATGGCATATTTTTATTATTTACTTTAAGAGATATATAGAGAGAGCTTTTTTTTTAGTAAAGGAAGGAAGGTGGCATGAAATAAAACAGCGGAAAAAACTTAATAATATCATAACACTTAAAACAAAAATAGAAACATTCTACAGTAACTTCATTAATAAGCTGGTGGCAAGTTACAAACCTTCCCATTTTTGTTTTTGTTTTGTTTGTTTGTTTAAAAAAACCTCATTTTTTCATTTTTACCAGCTTTCCACAGTCAAGTGACATCCAGTATTTGCAAATTTTGGGTAGAGAAGGGAGTGCCAAATCTCCAGAGCTACCACAGGGAAGACTCTGCTCATTGCCCCCACCAATACTACTTGCCTAGGTTTGAGCATTTGAAGCACAGCCTCCTGCATTGATTTTAAAGCGTGGTTGAGCCCCTGTAAGGAGAAACTCTCCCTCTGTTTGTATTGACTCTGCTTGTCAATCATACTGCACACTTAGAATGTTCATGAACACTCCATGATGTCAGAAAACTTCAGCCAAGAGCCAGTTTTTAGCTTATTCTGTATATAGGCTAAATCAGGATGTTTGTGCCAGAAGGCTTGTTCGGAATATTTACAGATTTGCCAGGGTCCATATCTTCTGCTGGAAAATAATGAAAATGTGGATAAAATTGTACCATTTACCGAAAGGTTCTTGGTGCGCCTTAAGATATCTCAGAAAAATGTCAGCACGTTCTTTCCATAGAATTTCCTCCTAAAAACCCTAAGACATATTACTAAATATCAATACTCACCTAGTTTTATTGATACATTTGATCCATGGGCTACAATCCAGCATAAAGCCAGGCAGCCCTAAACTCACTGAAATCAATATTTTAGGTGTGTTTAGCTCTACATTTGATTTTGGCAATTGTATATGGATTCTATTGGGTTCTTCAGCAGAAAGAATGACGATGTTGTAGTTGTTTTTAAAAAGAAACCCCTGTGTCCATTCCCAATTAACTTCCCGGGTACTCAACATCTTATAAATAATACATGACAGAGCAATCTGGTGCAAAGATCAAATGAACAATGTTCTGGAAGGGGCTCTTTAACTGTCTCAAGATTTTCCTCCCTTGTGTACCATAAAAAAAGGGCATATCAGTTCACGCCACAGCCAAACGTCCTGCATCATCATCTCCATTACCATGTCCTGCTTTCCTACCCTCTGGGATCCTCATTTACTGTAGATCAAACGCCAGCATTCCATAGGGAAACCTCGTCCTGTAAATCCACCAATCAATAGTTCCATCACAACGATTATGCAAACGTTGCTCAATCTAACAGGTCAGTTTAATAGCAGGAGTGTCGAATCTCTTTCAACCTGAGTACCAAATTCCACTTTGGAAAAGGTTTCAGGAGTCGTGTTCCCGTGTGGCTGCGGCCAAAACCAAAAGGGGTGGGTCCCAAAATTCCAGAAATATCAGCCTATTTTAGCTTCAAGCTCTAGGAGAGGCCTTTCAATCTTTTAGAATGGGACAAACCCACGCAAAAGCGGAGTAACCACCAAATAATTGACAGTGTGATGATCTGGAAACCCCCTGAGGGCCAGATTGGGACAGATTTCGCCTGCACTAATGTAGGCTGACCATATGAAAAGGAGGACAGGGCTCATGTAACTTTAACAGTTGTAGAGAAAAGGGAATTTCAGCCGGCATCGTTTGTATGCAGTTAGTTCCTGGTGAAATTCCCTCTTCATTACAACAGTTAAAGTTGCAGGGGTCCTGCCTTCTTTTGTATACGGTCACTCTAGTATAGTGCCTGCAACTTTAACTGTTGTGATGAAGAGGGAATTTCATCAGGGACTAATTGCATTCAAATGACACTGGCTGAAATTGCCTTTTCTCTACAACTGTTAAAGTTACATGAGCCCTGTCCTCCTTTTCATGTGGTCAGCCTAACTGATGGTCTGAAGCAAATACATTGGGTTAGTGGCCATTTTATTTGCACTTTTTGGAGGTACGAAGTCCTGTTCAGTTTTTATCTTGCTCAATCTGACAACAATCCTATGATTCATAATCCCAAAGGAAGGTGCTTTATTCTGCATGAGACTATATCCTTCGAGCCCAGTACTTAGCTGGCAAAGCTTCTCCTGGGTTTTCAGGTGAGGTTTTGCCTAATTCTGCTCCCTGATCCTTCTAATGGGAGATGCCACCGACTGAACCAGGTCCTTCTGCCTGCAAAGCAGGTGCACTACCAGTGAGCTATGGTCCCTGTGACAAGATGAGGATGAGAGGAGGGGTTTAATTGGTCCAGTGATACATAACAAAGCCATGATTGCTGTGGGATTCAAATGCAGACCTTTGTGGTCCAAACTGAATTTGGACAGGGGCTGTGCACAGCTCGCTCGCCCCACGTCGACTTGGAGGCTGATTCGGAGTTTCTAAATTGGCCCCAATTTGACTCAGAGTGTCTCAGTACTGCCCTGGCCCACTTTGGATTCAGGCTAGGCTGACCAGATAAAATCCAGGTCAGGGCTCATGTAACTTTAACAGTTGTAGAGATAAGGGAATTTCAGCCAGTGTCATTTGTATGCAATTAGTTCCTGGTGAAATTCCCTCTTCATCACAACAGTTAAAGTTGCAGGGGCCCTGCCTTCTTTTGTATACGGTCACTCTAGTATAGTGCCTGCACCTTTAACTGTGGTGATGAAGAGGGAATTGCACCAGGAACTAATTGTATACAAATGACACTGGCTGAAATTCCCTTTTCTCTACAACTGTTAAAGTTACATGAGCCCTGACCTGGATTTTATCTGGTCACCCTACTGTAAGCAGCTGTTGCAATTTCCTGGGCACCCGCAATTTATATTTCCTGCTGCCATTTTATTTATTTATTTATTTATTTATTACATTTATTATTCCTCCAAGGAACCCAAGGCAGCGTACATAATCCTCCTCCTCTCCATTTTTATCCTCACAACAGCAACCCTGTGAGGTTGGTTGGGCTGAGAGTCTGTGACTGGCCCAAAATCACCCAGTGGGTTTTCATGGCCGAATGGAGATGAGAACCCGGATCTCCTGACTCTGGGCCAAACACCGTGGCCGCTACACCACACCTGCTTTCCTGGAGGGCGGGTAGCTTCAGGTGAGTCCTGCAGGTAACCGAGCACTGCATCGCAGCAGGAGAGAACAGGCCAACATCTCCCTCCTCCAGCAAGAGATCACAGTGCTGCAGAGAATAAGCCATCTGAGTCAGTTCCACCCCTAAAGTCCCCTCTTCAAGTCCCCTGGTGCCCTATATTATCTAGCACTTTGCGGAGATGGGGATCCATGTGGAGTTTTGAAAAGGGGGGAATTTCATCATGGCTAGTAGAAATCCCCATGTGACTTCTACTTTTAGAGACTTGCCTGCATCCACAGCCCAGTGTACATCTGACACATTGGCAGACATCAACTCCCTGATTCTCATCGAGGCAAGGAGCAGACCTGTACACCCAAGTTCAGCCCCTACTCTTGCTAGTGATATAACCAAAAGCAAGTCCTGGGCATCAAATTATTTTAGCTTGTGCATCAGTATAGATGTGAAGGCCCAGAAAGAAATAAAAATGAAAAAATGCAGTGGGTCTAATTTTTCAGGGGGGGTTCCCAGACATTCACATCTCTATTCATCAGAGGATATTTTTCAAAGCTATTCCATTTCAGCAATCCTTATTAATGGTTTGATGATTTTACATTCTAAACATGTTGCCTTGCTGAATCAGGCCACCTAGTCCAAAATGCAGTTTCCAATAGTGGGCAGCTATATTTCCCAAGGAAATCCCCAACTAGGTCATGTATTATTATTATTATTATTATTATTATTATTATTATTATTATTTATCTCTTTCTCGCTCTTGGAGGTTTTTCTAGATGGACATGACGAGCTTTGCCAAGTCATGCTGTCTTTTATTGATTCAGGAATTTTCTGACAATTGAGCATTTTTTAATTATGACTGCTTTCTGGATATTGATGGTAGGCCCAGTTTCTGGAGGTTTTCTGTATAGTTTTTAATGTGATGCTGGTGACTGATGTGACTAATGGAATAATTGTGACCTTTTCCTGTTGCCATAGTTCTTTGATTTCCATGGCCAGTGTTGCATATTTGTCTCTCTTCTTCCTTTTCAACAACAATTTTGTCATTTGGTATTGCTAGATCGATGAGATATGTGTGTTTTGTTTTTCTTTTTTGTCTATGACCGTTATGTCTGGTCAGTTGCAAGGTATTGTCTTGTCCGTATTATTAGTATCCCGCCTTTTTCCCAATACTGCAGGGATCAATGAGGGCTGATCCACTGATCCCTGCATGCCAATGGGTCAGTGAATCTGCTTCAGGTTTCAGTCAGAACAAGTTAGAACTCTAAAGAAGCTGCCCAGGATGCAAAGCACCTTTTATAACTCTTTTATTGTTCTGACTAGTTCTAACGGAAACCTGGAGCGGATTCACTAATCCACTGACATTGGGGCCACCAGCCTCCACTGGCAGGTGTAGTCTACCCCTGTATATGAATGTTCCATTTAGCTATTCTGGCTAAAAGCCATGGCTTAGACCTCTCTACCACTGATTTGTCGAACCCGCTTTAAGTTCAAAAGCCACACATCAGTGATACAAAGGTGTAGCACGTTCCAGCTCAAAACATGATGTTCTTTGGTATGTCTGATTTCTTTTCATACCTGCTAGTATTTCAATTGAACTGGGAGTACCCTAATGGCTTATCTCATCCCCACAGTTGTAGCAAATCACTGGACTGACTCAGGCACATTCAGTTTTTGCAACAAAACAAGCTAGCCATTTGCTCTGCTTTGCTCATGCCCCCAAACTGAACATTCTGTCCTATATCTTCTGCAGTGAAGACAGATGAGAAGAACTCATTCAGCTTCTCTGCAATCTTCTTATCCCCTTCAGTACTCCTTTAACTTTATTGTCATCCGGCAGTCCAACTGCCTCCCTAGCTGGTTTCCGGCTTTTGATATATTTAAAAAAATATTTTTTGTTGGCCTTGATGTTGTTAGCAATACGCTCCTCAAAATGCTTTTTTGCATCCCTTTCTGTCCACTTGTATCTCGTTTGTGCAAGTTAGTGCTCCCTGTTGTTCTCCTCATTTGGGCAAGACTTCCATTTTCTGAAGGATGCCTTCATTTCTCTAATAGTTTCATTGACACTGCTAATTAACCATGAAGATTACCTTTTGGATTGGGTGCTACATTTTCTAACCCGTGGCATACATTCTAGCTGAACTTCTTTTATTGCTGTTTTAAGTAGCGTCCAAGCATTTTGAAGACATTTAAACCTTTTAATTCCCCCTTTGAACTTCCTTTTAACCAGTTCCCTCCATTTTAAAGAAGTTTCCCCGTTTGAAATTAAATGTGACTGTGTTGGACTTCCTGGACCAATTTCCACTTAAATATATATTCAGTCTAATAACATTGTGTTCAGTCTCCAATTGGGCCAACAACACTCACATCTTACACTAGGTCCTAGGTGGCACCATTTAAGATTAAATCCAGGGTCACCTCCCCTCTGGTCTGTTCCATTACAAACTGTTGTAGGGCACAGTCATTTAGGATACTGGGAAATTGAACCTCTTGACTGGAACATGCATTTATCCAGTCAATGTGGGAGTAACTGAAGTCACCCATTATTGCAATACTTCCTTATTTTGATGTCTCTCTGATTCCATTTTCCTTCTCAAGACCACCCTGAGCATTCTGGTATGAGGGATGCCCCTAGTACATATTCAGACTTGTAATAATTCATAAATACACCAGTTTTAAAATCTCTTCACTGGCTGCCAATCAGTTTCCGGGCGAAGTACAAAGTGTTGGTTATTACCTTTAAAGCCCTACATGGTTTGGGTCCAGGGTACCTACAGGATCGCCTTCTCCCATACAATCCGCCCTACACACTCAGATCCTCTGGGAAGAATTTACTACAGTCAACAAGAACTAGACTGACAACCGTTACAGAGGACCTTCTCTTCTGCTGCTCCCAGATTGTGGAATGACCTGCCGGGAGAGATTCGCCAACTTACTAGTCTTCAGGAATTTAAAAGATCTATAAAGACTGATCTCTTCCGGCAGGCCTACCTAGATGAATTTTAAAGTGTTTTATTGGTGTTTTATTGGTGTTTTAATGATGTACTGGTTTTATCTGCTTTTAATCAGTTTTTGTATTTTGTGTTTGGTGTTGTTCCCCGCCTCGATCCGTTGGGAGAGGCGGGTGATAAATAAATATATTATTATTATTATTATTATTATTATTATTATTATTATATCCCCCTCTCTCTCCCCTTCTTTTTCATATGCACACACATACACACATAATTGATTGTTTCAGCTATACTTACAACATCTATCAGTTGTGCAATGGACAATCCGAAACGCACAATGACCACATCGGAAATATTGGCAACTGGCCGGGACCACTTGTTGTATCCAACAAAAAGTTTCCTCAGGAGACGCTCTTCTGCATGGGCTCGAGTTTCTACATGGCTGAACGCTGCAGAGAAAACAGGAGAGCCTGATGTTGTCGATGATGATGATGATCATGATGATGGCACAGTATTCTTTACATTTTCAATCTATCCTTCATCCAAGCTGCTCAGGATGATCTACAGACCTTATTAGCCTCACAACAATTTTAGGCTGAGAAGTCCAGTGTGGTGCTAGTAGGAACTCCATTCTGTCTAAGCCTGATGGGATTTCACAGCATTTCCACCCCTGCAAGTGGCAGCAGACTGTAGCTGGTTTCTTTTTTTCAGATTCCAGCAATATTTTGTGCTTTTTCCCCCCCCCAGTTTCCACTATTTCTGCAAATTACAATTTGGTGCTAATTGTGGATTTTTTTTGGGAGGGGATCTTGAAATTTGTGGAAATGGTGTCATGTCTTTTATATATATATATATATATATATATATATATATGCAATCTTGCCCAGATGTGCATGATCACAAGTCTGCCTGTACGCCATGTAGCCCCACAGAGGCAGCATATTCTCCTCTTGTGTAGGGTGACCAGATAAAATCCAGGTCAGGGCTCATGTAACTTTAGCAGTTGTAGAGAAAAGGGAATTTCAGCCAGTGTCGTTTATGTGCAATTAGTTCCTGGTGAAATTCCCTCTTCATCACAACAGTTAAAGTTGCAGGGGCCCTGCCTTCTTTTGTATATGATCACTCTAGTATAGTGCCTGCACCTTTAACTGTTGTGATGAAGAGGGAATTTCACCAGGAACTAATTGCATACAAATGACACTGGCTGAAATTCTCTTTTCTGTACAACTGTTAAAGTTACATGAGCCCTGACCTGGATTTTATCTGGTCAGCCTACTCTTGTCCATATCTTGTTTCATCCTCTCCACACACTACCTGGACAAAGAACTTGTCAATTTCATCCTCCACTTCAGCACTTCCAGAGCAAGGGTGGGAAGGAAATTGACACCTCCTTTGACAAATGCAGCTAAAGGAAGTAGGGTGTGGGGAGGATGAAAGTGACAGGAATATTGATAAGAGGGGAATATGCCTCTGCAAGGCTATATAGCAGACAGGTGGACTTGTGATCATATGAAGTTGCACAAGATTGCCAATCAATAAAAACTAAAAAAATGGTGATACTATTTGTGCAAATTTCAAGATCCCTTCCCTCCACCGAAAAGAAGAAAGAAAGAAAGTGCAAATTGCTGCCATTAAAAAAAAACAAAAAAACAGAATCCATTTATTGGCTCAACTTGCTACCGATTAAATCAATGCCAGTGGAGAAAATGAAATAAAATCCACAGGGGATTTCACACACACCCATATGGAATTCTCATACATCCCTAGGTCCAAGCTCACCACATGAATTTCATGGTTCAATGGGGATTTGAACCAGGATCTCCCCCACCCTAAGTCCAACATTCTATCACCTACACCACACTGCCTTTCATGGTGGTTACCTTTGGGTGGTTAACGGATGCAGCAGCATGGCTGAACAGGATCCATTCAAAACTATTACACAGGGATTCTCTTTGTGATGGCTCTTTCACACATGCAACTTGATGTAGCAGTCATCAAGTGCTGAACAAGCTTGTGTGAACCAGCTATTAGTTGATGTTCAGATCTTCTCTATCCAGTGACAGTTCATATTCACACGTGCATATTTACACATGCATATTCACTCAATGACAGTTCATATTCACACGTGCAAACCAATGCTTGGTCATCACTCATTAGCAGAATCACCAAGTATCGGCTTGCATGTGCGAACCAGTCCTTCAGAGCAGGGATGGGCAACAGCTGGACCTCCAGTTCTTGTTGAACTGCAACTCCCATCACCTCTCACCATTGGCTATGCAGGCTAGGGCTGATGGGAGTTGCAACCCAACAACATCTGGAGAGCCACATGTTCCATGTTCTCCATCACTGGTGCAGGTCAGGAAAGTGGCATGTTAAAGCTGCAGGAGCCCGTCCCTCTTTTGTATCTGGTTCTTTAGTATAGCTCCTGCAGCTTTAACTGTTGCAAGGAAGGGAGGATTTCACCAGGTGCTGCAAGTATACAAATGATACCTGCTGAAATTCCCTATGCAGTACAACTGTTAAAAGATACAGGAGCCCTGTCCTCCTTTTTATATGGTCACCCTACTTGTAGTGAAGGCAACACAGGGGCACAAGCTAATATGTGAATGTTTGCTTCTGCATGCCTTGATTCACCTCTCTTTCAGAGCTATTTTTTTTTTTTACCAGAAAGTCAACCACAAATTGGAAATGTGTTCCCCTTTTAGATGCCTGTTAGGATATAGCAAGTTCTGACCCAGGTATGTGCCTGATTTGTCAATCCCTTGTGAAAATCTATTCACAAGACTTACTCAACACATTAGAAAGCCAATTTATCACTTTAAAAACACAGATCTGGGAACAGTCAGACTTAAATGTGCCAAATGTGTGTTCATGGAGCCACTGTGAGTCAGTAATCCAAAAGGAAGACTTGGGTCAGATCTTAGTCTGCAAACCTAAATAAGGGCACAAGGAAATACATCCCACTGAACTCACTGGAACATTTGATATATATTTTTATTATTGTTGCTTTTGCTGCAGCTACAACCAATTGGGAGTTAGAGGTGGACATTCAGGGGAGAGGGGGAAGAAAAAATGGGGGCAGAGACCAGCTGTGATTACATCTTGTACTGTGGGGCTGTCATAATATACCTGTTCTTTATTGTCCTTCTTAAAGTGCCCATAATGCTATGCAGCCAGGGAAGTTTTCCTGAGCCTATCAGATGAAAAGATGTATGCTTTGTTTCACTTGTGAGTAAACATGCTTAGGATTGGGCTGTAACCCTAACCCTGTCCCAGCTTCATCATGGATTCAGTGTATGAGCCCCATCTCCCAGCCTCAGTTTCCCATCTGTAATTATAGCCAGCCTACCTCACAAGGTTGTCTGTGAGCTTTAAGATGTATTCCTGCACTGAGCAGGGGGTTGGACTCGATGGCCTTATAGGCCCCTTCCAACTCTACTATTCTATGATTCTATGATTCTATGATATACGAGTAAGGATTTTGCAATGTGACCAAGCATTTGCAAAATCAAAGTGCTCTATAAGTGATACATTTTCATCAAGAGATTGGCCAATTTCAGGTAGCAGGGGTGAGATTTGTAGTGCCAGAATTCCTTTGAGTTAGTCCTCCTTAGCTGGCTTCTTGTCCCAGAGCATTTATGGGACGCAGATAATCCGTTCCTGGGTGAGAATTAAGTAACGGGCCCTGCCCTTATTCTTAGTGATGTCTTGAAAAGTTTGAGGCAGCTGCTGAACCATTAAGGGAGATCCCTGGAGTGCATCTTGGCTTATTTTGGAAAGTAAATAAATAAATAAATAAAGCTATGTTCCGCCTTGCTGAGAACCCGCCAAGAAAAAGCTTTCGCTCTTTGCAGGCTGTGGCCAATGAACAATCTGAGGCACTCACACAGTAATTGTAGCATGATCCTATACACGCCTGCTCCCAACTACGTTCCATGTAATTCAATGGGGTTTATTCAGAGGCAAGAATGTCTAGGATTGCCGCCTAAGCCACTGCTATTTGCACTAGAACTGTGATCTCATTAAAGCCAATGAGACTGCTCCAGTGTAAACAGAGCAAGGATCACAGCCACAGTTTTCCCCCTGGGCTCTTTGCTGCTGTATCCAGCAGCAAAGCTTTTCATTCTTTAGCCTGTCCAGGATTATACTATTTTTCCTTTAAATAAAAAAAGAAAGGAAAGGCAATTCATAAAATCATAAGGCATTGCTTGGGCTACATCTGGGGGCGGGGGTAGGGATGTACATTGAAATACTGTGAGAGGGAAGGAGAGAAACAACATAGAGACTCTCATAGAGAGGGCGAGAGGAAAAAAGAAGAGCCCTAACAATCAGAAAGGATAGCAATATTCCAAACTGAGCCAGACATAACCTGTTCCAGCACTTTTTAAAAAAAAATTGTTTGCAGCCTGGACTGTAAAGTAAAGGTTGCATTTAGCATCAATGGCTGCTAGGTCATGCATTATATATATATATATATATATATATATATATATATATATATATATATGGCATTGAGTGTATTTTCATCCTGACTTTCAGGGTAAAAGTCTCCCATGGTGGCTAACAAACTTCCCATTCATCTGGTACATTCTGCATATTCCAAAATGCATCACATCTATCAGATTCCGATGCAAGTACTGACAACAACAACAACCCTGCAAGGTAGATCAAAAACATTTCCCCCATATCGCAGATCAGGGAAGCTGAGGCTGAGAGAAGTGTCATTGCTTATGTCTTCCTAGTGAGAAATGTCTCGGTTTATGCTCTAAGCCACCACACCACTCTCAGCTGGGGACAAAACTCCTGCCCATAGTGTATGGCTCCTATCTGCCTTTATCTGACATGGCTATCTTGAAGCCTGCTACCCTGGTTATTCAGAAACAAGACAAGGGGCCCCTGCAAATGCTCTGGGGAGGGGGGGGGCTTCCTCCAGCCACTCTGCAGCTCCAAAGAAAAATAAAACACAATCCAAAACAACTGTGATATATAGGAGTGTACTCTAACACATCTGGCAGCTGGTAGGGTGGAAAGACTGATACAGAGAAACTGACTGGCATGATGGGGTGGAATTGTCATCTATATTCCAGAAACCACCATAAAGTTGTCATCAGAGGGGCTAATCATTAGAACATAGTAAGAGATTTCCTGCAAATGTAGGACAATGCTACCCCCTTCCAAATCTCGCTCTATGTGTGTCTTCATCTATAGCTTCCTTGAAGCCAAGGCAATCTAGATCTCCTGGACGGAACCTGTTTCAATAAGTGTGGTGTAAACCTCGAGGGAGTGCTGGAACATGCTGTTGCTATGGGTTAGTCTATGAAGATCCAGGGAAAGGAATATAGCTCAGGAGTCCTTGGCATGCGGGAGGCCCCAGGTTCATCTCCACTCAAGTAGCAAGTGATGGGAAAAGCCACTTTCTGCCTGAGTCAATGGGACACTGCAGCAGCCAACCAGTCAAGTAGAACAAGGTGAGGCTAGATGGACAGATGTCTTGACCTGGTGTGAAAATGCTTCCTATGTAACTTTCTTTGCAACCCAAGTTCAGCAATGACCTTAGCCTGGTTATTGTGTCTCAGTCTAATCTACCTCAAGGGATTGTTGTGAAGATAAGATGGGACAGCCCTTTGCCTGCTCTTCTGAGTCCTTTGTGGGAAGGACAGCAGACATACGTGTGAAGTTACATTCTGAGAGCTTTTGTGATGGAGAGGACCTCAGCTCCGCCAGGACACCCACCATGGGCTAGTCACTATCTCTCAACCTAACCTACCGTGCAGGGTTGTTGTGATTGTTATCCCTGCTCTTGTGAGGGTCTACGGAGAGCACCTTGGAAGACAGTCACGGGATTTAATACACTAGGAGAGCCACTGAGCACGTGCAAAATGCAATCTTTCCTTTACTGCTGAGTAATCCCGATCAACCCCTTGCGCAAGACTTAAAAACAAGAAAGAAAATTGCACTCATATTCATATTCCAGGGAGAGGTGAACGACATTCTTCAGACAGACCTGGGACGATGCGCAATGGAAAGGGGGTAAAGAGAAGGCAAATGATTTTGGGAGGATGCCTCATTGCTGCAAAGCGACAGAGAGGAGCGCCCGGGCTGCTGCAAGGAAGAATGAAATTGACCGGAGCAAAATAAGCGTCTCCGCGTGAAACTTACCAGGGAAGAAGTTTGCGCAGAGCAGTAAGAGGAGAGGTTCTTGAAACGCGAGAAATCCCATCGCGGGGCGCCCACGGCCACGTAAAGCCATTCCTCCTCCGCTTCGGTCAACGCACACATTCCTTCCGCGTCGACTTCGTCCCCCTCGCCATCCTCGCGGGGTCCCGATCCATCGCCCCCCTTTCCCACCCCCCAGGAGCCCCTTCCGCGACCTCCTGAGGGCTTGCCCGGTCGCCCTGCCTCTGGCAAGCTCGGGTCCGACCCCTCCGCCTTGTTCACCGCGCCCGTTCCAAAAACAACAGAAAGGCCAAAAAACAAAACCGAGCGGCGGGCTGCTAGTCCTCCGTATCCTCGGGATGGTCCCTCTTTGGCAGGACTTCCGATGCTGAAAGGCAACCGCCGCCTCAGTCCCTGAGCGCAGGGGAACCGGTTGCCACTCCCGGCTCCGTCCTAGGCTCCGAGCTGCCTTCTCTCCTCCGCCTTTGTCCGCCCTGCCCTGTCCTGCCTCGGCTTCGGATCGGAGTTGCGGAGTTTGAGGGAGGCGAGCGATGCTCTCGCTCGTTTTGGCCACATGGAAGGCGGCGGCGGCGGCGGCTTCTCCCCTTCTGGATCCTCTGCGCTCAGATTGGCCGGACGGAGGCGAAAGGGAGCCAGTCGCCAGCTGGCCCTGGCTGGGCCGTGCCGGGGAGAGGACCGGCGTGTTCTGCGCTTGTGTGTGTTTCAGCCGGAGGGAGCGACCCTCCTCAGCCTCTACTTGGGAGTGGGCGGGGGAGGGGAGGGGAGTTGAGGGGAGGAGGACCAGAAGAAGGGGGGGAGGGAGATGACACGCAAAATTACGCACAACTCCAGGAGGAAGACCACGGATTAAAGATCTGGAGGGAAAGGTTTGGAGTTCACTCCCAACCATAGGAGTTCACACAGCACCTTTCATTAGGGTGTGCACCTAGGGAGATAGATATACAGGTGAACATTTATTGAATAAATCGTAAAGGACATTATTTGTATTCATTTCCTCCGTATTCGGTTTGCCTGACCATGGGAGGGCCGTTGCAGGTGGCGGGGGGAGGAAAGGCTCCTCAAGCCCCAACATTGATGGGGCTCTGTAGTGACACTGGCCAGAGGAGGGGCTTAAGAGAGGATATTGGCCTTGGGAGGCCCTTCCTCCTGTCCTCTTTGAAGCGTGGCTCCCAGCAGAGTGATTCCT
The DNA here is from genome assembly GCA_029215795.1 of Anniella stebbinsi. Lineage (NCBI taxonomy): Eukaryota > Metazoa > Chordata > Lepidosauria > Squamata > Anniellidae > Anniella > Anniella stebbinsi. The sequence goes on along the minus strand of JARDYH010000004.1, from coordinate 9,222,642 downwards.
TTTCGCTCCTGCTACCGGGAGCAACAGCGCGCGGTTGGGGGCAGTGGAGCAGCCAGAGGGCCACCGGAGGACTGTTCCTTCTGCGTCTGGATCCCCCTCTGGGTTCTATTCAATAGCCTCCACAGTTTGGCGCCTATTGCTTGAGACATTAGGGTGTGCCCAGGCACACCTGGCACAGCCCTTGCGCACACCTATGCTCTCAACAGATTTACACCACACAGAACATCACACTTTTATACTATGCTTTTGCGCCACTCTCTCTCTCTCTCTCTCTCTCTCTCTCTCTCTCGCACATGCACACCGATTTCAGACATGGCTAGAGTTTTTTTAACCAGATGCAATGCAATTTGTGCAGTGTTTACTCAGAAGCAAGCCCCTCTGATTTCCATGGGATGTTAGGGCTCAATCCTACACATGTTTATATATATATATATATATATATATAGCATTTGTATACCACCCCACAGCCGAAGCTCTCTGGACAGTTTACATAAGGTTAAAACATTTAAAAACAATATACAGAAATTAAAACTGCAAAACATACAATATACACATACATTTAAAACCACTATTCTGTTTAGACAGAAAACAGTCCTGCAGTTTCCAGCATGCCCCAGCGAATTCCCAACATGCTGGCTGGGGCATGCTGGGCATTGCAGGGCTTGTTTTCTGTCTAACCATGCAAGGATTGGGCCCTTAATGTCCCTTTGGTCTGATACGAGAGGGCTCTTCTAAAGAACATGAGAAAAGCCCTGTTGTATCAGTTCAGCGGGGTGTTAAGGATGCAAAAAAGCGGGAGAGGAGGAGGAATATTTCTTCAAAAATACCACCTCCCATACACATTTTTGTAAGGAGTCATTCTGTGTTTCTCCCACTTTCTTCTATGATGCGACAGTTGGGGTTCCCACCTGAGCACCCATCCACACAGTGACACTGACCAGACCTACTTAGCTTCAGCAAGGTGGCTGTGTGCGTCATCATGTGCCCTCAGACCATGCAATCTGAATGCAGAACCTATCTTAAGGATAGTTCAACCATTATTAAGCTATCTGCCCACTGGTTAATAAGGCATGACTATTTAATTAATCAAAAGGATTTTAATAGATTAAGCTAATTAATTGACCAAATGTTATGTCGACAACAACTACAGCAACCAAGATAATAATACATCTTAAATATTAATATCAATAATAATAATAATAATATGCACTTTATATTTATTTATTTATTTATTTATTGCATTTCTATAACGCCCAATAGCCGAAGCTCTTTGGTATCATAAGAGCTTGCCGTGTAAATTTCCACATCATGGAAAGGAGCTCAACAAAGAAAAGGAGGGATTTCCTTTTGCTTCAAAAATCCGCAAACCCTCTTTGACCCAGGCACCAAGGCCTGCCACATAGATGATGGAGCAAATTTGCTTTCTGTTGCTCCAGAAGGCAGGACCAAAGCCAATGGACTCAAATTACAAGAAAGGGCATTTCAACTAAACATTAGGAAGAATGTCCTGAGAGCACAAGCTATTTGAAAAGCAGAGTGCCTCAGAAGGTGATGGGATCTCCTGGTTTTAAAGCAGAATTCAGATAGGCACATATCAGGGATGCTGTGGTAGTGGATTTCCTGCATCAGCAGGGGCTGGACTAGATGACCTTTAAATGCTGTGGTTGTAGGACAATGGATGAAAGAAATGAGTTAGTGGCTCAATTCGGGTGACACAATAAACAACTGGTGTGGGGAAAACAATCGTCAGTTGGTTTGACTATTGTGTCATCCGAATGCTGCCATAGTCAACTCAGCGCTGATCCTAATCCACACCACAGTTGATTATTTATTACCATGTTGTGTGGGGAGTGCCCTCTAGATGAACAACTGTAAAGTTGATTATTACCCCCCCATTGACTATCATGTCGTCCGAATTGAACCAACGTGTTCACTGTGGATATCTGTCATATGTCCTTCAACTCTCTCAAAAATGACTGTGTCCAGCCTGAGTTACTCTTGTTACCAGCAATGAAATGAGCCTGTGTACTAGGTATGTGAGCCAAAGGGTGGGAGACTCTATTTATTTTATTTTACAAAAGGTTGGGGGCAGCTTATATATTTTTTTATTTTGGCTGATAACAACATTGAGCTTATGTGAGGTATAAAAAGCCATCACAACTAGCAAAGTGTACCACTTTTGGAAGACAACTTGATCTCGAATATATCCCAGAGTGGCCATTTAACAGCACGATCCTATTCATGTCTACTCAGAAGTAAATCCCATTAAATTAAATGGGGCTTACTCCCAGGCAAGCTTACATAGGATTTATTTTATTTTACAATATTTCTATACTGTCTGTCATTTACAAAATATCCAGGTGGTTTACAATGATAAAACTACAATACAAATATAAATTAGATGGGGGGGGGGGCAACCCTGTTACCCCTCGTCAGTGTTTGGGGACAATAGGGTATTTCAGATTTTTGAACCTGAGGTCAGAGGCAGTGCTCCAACCTTGGAGCCAGGAATCAGCACTCCCTACCCCTACCCCTCACAGCTGCCATGGAGAGAACTGCACCAGCTGCCTCTCCAGGGTTGGAAAACTGACTTCAGGGTAAAGGGGGTATTCTGGTGGGCGGGGAGGGGAAAGGACTGGAAAGGCTGGGATATGAGCTGTCCTGAAGCCTCTCCAGCCTCCTCCCCTCCTCTTCCAAAGCGTCCCAGCTAGACAGGCAAAAAAAAAAAGCCTGTCTAGCCAAAATGAGGAGCAGGAGGACAAGGAGGCGACATTCACCCCTGCTGCACCTTCTCCTCTATGTCTCGATAATCGTAAGCCTCCAATTTCAGAGGCTTACAATCATCAAGTGTGGAATTCATAGGATTGCGCCCTAAAACAATCAACTGTACAGTAAAACCAGCAACTATGAATTAAAAATCAGAAAGACAGGTGTCACAGATCAACAAATGCGGATACATATATTTTTTTTTAAAAAAACTTCAATATGTTCCTTCCTAAACTATGATACAGTCAGCAGCCCCAGGGGCATTCAGATTTTGTTAGATCTATTCCAGCTCTGTCTCATGGATGGTTGGGCATCTCTTGTTCTGTCATCCACTCATTGACAGAATCAGATTTCTTAACTAGAATTTCATTCTACTTGCTCTGATTCACATTAACTAATGTGTGGATTTGTTGTACAGGAGTGCTAATGGGGATTAGTAAATAAATAAAAAAATAAATACCAATCAGTGCTCATGCAAATAAGCAGAACTCTCCCCCCTCCAAAGTGAAAGCCTGGTCCCCAAGTCTGTAGAATTCCTCTGTGACTCAGGAAATGCCAGTCTGCTCCAAAATCCCCAGGTCAGATTCATAGAAATTTGAACCCATTTGAATCCGTTGCGGATTTCTCCATATGCCTAGTAGGCTAGGGTGACCATATGGAAAGGAGGACATGGCTCCTGTATCTTTAGCAGTTGCATAGAAAAGGGAATTTCAGCTGGTGTCATTTGTATGCATATAGCACCTGGTGAAATGCCCTCATCACAGCAGTTAAAGCTGCAGGAGCCCTGCCCTCTTGACTAGATACAAAAGTATCAAAGTAGCCTTAGTCTTACCAAGAATCCCCTACATATGGGCACTGTGTCTAGTTAAGGAATATTGCAGTGGAGGCTGGTGACTCAGATGTCAGTGAATCCACTTCAGGTTTCAGTGACAACCAGTCTGCACTCTAAAGGAGCTATCCAACCTTGGATAGCTTCTTCAGAGTTCTGATTGGTTCTGACTGAAACTTGGAGTGGATTCGCCGCCTGACTGACATCGGAGCCACCAGCCTCCACTGGAATATTGGAAGGCGATAATAAATGGCATTAGAGAAATGGAGTTAGAATTAACACCAAAAACTATTACTCCTGGGTGAAATTAAAGGCCAGGTCCCTAGAGGCTCATTGGCAGGAGTGAATTATCTGTCAAGCGCTTCAAGGATTTTTGAAGCAAATGTTTGGCAAACAGCACATATAGCATCGCTTGCACAGTGGGAAAATAAGATCTGGACTTTCATGGTAATGAACAAAAGAACAAGCTATAGCTGATATGGGAGGGAAGAATGAACTCCACTTAGACACGTTATTATAGCCCTAGATCAGGACTAGGGTTTTACACTAGTTAAAACAACAACAACCTCATAACATGGAGAGAAAGAGAGATCTGAAATCATCCTATGTGTAGAATTTCATAGAATCATAGAACTGTAGAGTTGGAAGGGACCTATAAGGCCATGCAGTCCAACCCCCTGCTCAGGGCAGGAATCCACCTTAAAGCATCCCTGGCAGATGGCTGTCCAGCTGCCTCTTGAATACCTGTAGTGTGGAAGATCCCACGACCTCCCTAGGGAATTACTTCCATTGTCGTACTACTCTAACAGTCAGGAAGTTTCTGATCAAGTGCAACAGTATGTCAAGATGCTTTCATGATCATCAGATATCCAGCTTACAATGTGTACGTTTTCACATAGAAAATGGACATCTGCATCCAGCCCCTGCTCTAACAGTCAGGAAGTTTTTCCTGATGTCCAGCTGGAACCTGGCTTCCTGTAACTTGAGCCCATGATTCCGTGCCCTGTACTCTGGGACGATTGAGAAGAGATTTGGCTTCTTATAGGCCCCACATCTGCCACAAAACATCACATTAGTTCAACACCTTCATTAACACCATGATTCACAATAGGGTCATCTACAATCCAAGACACTCAGCCCAACAGCAGTCACCAGAACTCATGCTGGGTCCAACCCAGAATCATATCTGGCAAATTTTCACAACTCACCAGAAAGTAAGCTGCGCAGCAAACCTCACTCAAAGCTGAAATGCCAACATTCATATAATAAATAACATGGCAGGAGTCCAAACTGTTTAAATACGGAGAATTCCAAATCAGTACTGTCTAAACCCCAGCCATTTCCTGCAGTGAAGGAAGATCTTTTTCCATCCCCAAACAGTCAAACCGATGATGAATGTCTCAATCCTAAATGCATTTCTCGGAAGCAAAACCCACAATCGATGGAACTCATTGCAAAGCAGTTGTGGTCTGCAGGAAGGATGTGTGTGAAATGAACTTATGGTGACTAGGAAAGGATTCGTCCCGGTACATGTGCCAGGGCCTGTTATAATTTATGTTTTGCAGGTATGGAGGATTTCCCCATTCCTAGGTAGCAAACCTTTGCACATGTGGAAAATGCCCCCCCCCATTTAAAAATAAATACAGAGCTTTCTGGCACATGCATGAAGTAGGCAAGATTTGGCTCTGCTAGGTCAACACACAGCAGTGGCGCATTGCGCGCATGCCACCCCACAGCCCCCACGGCTTTCGGCTTTGAAGTAATCAGTGCAGAATGAAGTTGCAAACAGTGGGGGGGGGCTAGGGGCTCCAATGTTACTGGGGCAGTGAATCCTTTGCATCTTGGAGAGCTCCTTGAGAATTCTGACTGGTTCTGACTGAAACCCGGAGCAGATTCACTGCCCACTGACATCAGAGCCACCAGCCTTCACTAGTTGTAAAACCTGGCTCTCAAACCCCTTTAAGCCTGAGGGCCTAATTCAATTTTGGAAAGGCTCCCAGGGGCCTCATTCCAGGGGTGAAGAGAGGGGTTTTGTTTATTTATTTTATTTATTATTGCATTTATATCCTCCTTTTTCCTCCAAGGAACCCAAGGCAGCATACACAATCCTCCTCTTCCTCTTCCTCCTCTTCCTCCTCTTCCTCCTCCTCCTCCTCCTCCTCCTCTTCCTCCTCCTCCTCCTCTTCCTCCTCCTCCTCCTCCTCTCCATTTTATCCTCACAACTACAACCCTATGAGGTAGGCTGGTCTGACAGTCTGTGACTGGCCCAAAGTCACCCAGTGGGTTTCCTTGGCCAAGTGGGGACAAGAACCCAGATCTCCTGACTCCCAGTCCAACACTTTAGCCACTATGCCACACTGGCTCTGCCTCCAGCTTTCCTGACCTTGTCCATTCAGCTGGGCAATCCTGACCCAACACCTCCGCCCTCCACTACCGCCACTGCTCTTGTGCAGGAGGTAAGAAATATTTGAAAGAACCGGGTACATTTCACCTGGAGAAGAGAAGACTGGAGGTGGGGAGAATGACATGACAGAAACCTACAAATACCAGAAGGACAGTCACATCGAAGAGGGCAAAGAGTTGTTCTCTGCTGCTCCAGAGGGAAGGACTAGATTTAACTGACTTAAGTTACAAGGAGGAAGATTGTTAAGAGGAACATCCTGGTTCAGCGTTGGAGCCAATTTCCCTGAGGGATGGTGGGCCCTCCCTCACTGGAGGTCTTCAAGCAAAGGTTGGACAGCCATCTGTGGGAGATGATCTAGGTCTAGATTTCCTGCATCGAGGAGGGGGTCAGACTAGATGGCCTTGAAGGACCCCTCCAAGCCTACAATCCTATTAATGTCTCGAAGTAGGCCTGTTTTCTCATCCCTAAATATGTACAGACGAGAGCTGACTCTGCCTGGAGAAACCTCACAGCACCCCTAAAAAAGCAGAGCCTTCTGTTGGCAGGGAAGGAAGGCTGAAGGAGTTGGGGGGGGGGGAGAGAAATGATCTACGCCTCATGTAATAGCAGTTTATTTTCACCTCAGTCTGGAAAGGTAAGAAATCGTATTTCACCATCTTCCCATTAACCACAATATATTGTTTCCACTGATATGTGTTATATTGCAAGGGGCACTCTGTGTATAGTCAGGCTGTCTAATGGTCCGGGGAAAGACGAAGTGAGTGGATGCTCCAGCCACCTCAATAAAGTTGGGTTCAATGCCTCGGGAGCTGGTTACCTAGGGAACAGGTAGCGGATGGCACGGGAGGCACCATCAGGTTTATTTAAGAGTGCCACAAGTGGCAGATGTTGGCCTGTGGCATCCACCAGAGGAAACATGCAATAATTCAGGCCATAGGAAGATTATGGAGGAATTCTTGCTTCTTTTAAGGAAGGGATTACTTACATGTGGGGGTAGATTGGGCTGGAGAAAGGGAGGGAAGACAATGGGAAAGCCTCAAGTCTACAGAGAGGATCCCAAACAATTATTATTATTATTATTATTATTATTATTATTATATTTATTTATTTATATCCCACCTTTTTCCCAATACTAGGACACAAGGCGGCTTACAAATGAAAACATGTACAGTTAAAACAAATAGTGATATACAAAAATTAAAAATATAATTAAACATAGTACAATTTTAAAATAGTTTAAACATTTAAAAACATTTTAAATACACATATTTTTTAAAAAATCCAAACTATAAGCAGTACATCCACAAAGATCTGAACTACTCCCCAAAGGCTGGCTGAAATAGAAAAGTTTTAGCCTGCCTCCGAAAGCACACCAAGGAGGGAGCCCATCTAGCTTCCCTGGGAAGGGAGGGAGCCCCGGGGCAGCCACTGAGAAGGCCCTCTCCCACATTCCTACCAGGCATGCCTGTGATGGTGGTGGGATGGATAGAAGGGCCTCCCCTGAAGACCTATATTGATGAGGTTTCGAAATGGAGGAAAGAGTCCTTGGAAGCAGGAATGGCGCGTGCAAATTTGGAACAATCTTCTCACACCAACAACCCCTAAACTCACAGTAACCTCAGATTGGGTGGTGTGATATAGATATTAACAGAAGTGGGGAGGGGAGGCCGTGAAAGCACATGAAAGAGCCCCTGAATAATTGGGTTGTGTGTTTCTTAAACTTGCTTCTGTTTCTTCTCAGGAAAAGTGGACGGCTGTTTGCTTGGGGAGACAGAGATAGGTGGAGTTGAGAAGCCCCACATACAGCAGCCTAAGAGGAAGAGCCAGACTTTATATGATACTTAATACAGATGCCGTTGAAAATTGCACCCCCATAAAAGTGGAGTTGGTGGCTCTGGTTTTGGTGGGACTGTGAATCCATTCTGGGCTTCAGTGAGAATCAGCCAAGGGTCTGAACCTCTTTTGGGGTTGGGGTTCAGCACCTTCGGTGGTTCCTTTAGAATTCTGGCTGAAACCCAGAATGGATTCTTCAAATACTTGAAAGGTTGTCACACGGAGGAGGGCCAGGATCTCTTCTCGATCATCCCAGAGTGCAGGACGCAGAATAATGGGCTCAAGTTACAGGGAGCCAGATTCCAGGAGCACTATGACAATGAAAACCATGACCTAGGGAGGTCGTGGGCTCTCCCACACTAGAGGCATTCAAGAGGCAGCTGGATGACCATCTGTCAGGGATGCTTTAAGGCGGATTCCTGCATTGAGCAGGGGGTTGGAGCTGATGGCCTTGTAGGCCCCTTCCAACTCGACTATTCTATGATTCGATGGATTCAAGCCCCACCAGCATCAGAGCCACCAGCCTCCACGAGATGAGGATGTGGGGGAGCTCCAGTACCTAGGCTAAGGGACCTCCTGAGTCCAGGGCACAGGTAAAGTGGGAATTTCCAGCCTCATGTTCAGAGCCACTACACCACACCAGCTTCGCTCTTTGCAGCATCCCCTAGGTGCTGTGACGCTCCATCGGCATCTAACACATATATATACACACACACACCAAAATCCCACACTGGTTCTCAATAAATCTAGAGTGCAAGAGTTAATCCTATAAATAATTTTGATTAAAAAATGGAATCCCCCCCCCCCTGGGAGACATTCATCATGGGGTTGTCATTCTGTGGAAGAGAAAGGTTTAATCTCCCCACCCCCACTAGGGAAGGTGAAGGAAGATCGTTTACAATGGTTGCTTCTACCTTGAGTTGACCTTGCTAAATCTCACTGCCAGCTCCTTTCTGCATCACTGCTCCCAAAAGAAATTCCCATCACTTCCCATATATACATTGAACACCAGCTTCAGCACAAGGTTGCCTCGGAGGTCAAAATGCATGGTATACCTCTTTAAATCTAACCATCTTGCTTCCCTATTTGAACTTCTGCCTGAAACCTTTAGGTTTCTCCCAATATTGGTGTGGGGGGAGGGAGTTTGCTTCCAATGTGTTCTTCTATTTTTTGTGTGTGTGTTCAACTATAAGTCACCATAATGTGCATTAGTGCTTCAACCTCAAATCATTTTTGAACCAGAACTCCTAGTTTGCAGAAATTGAGTATTTTCTTGCAAAATTCAAATTCAGTGGCACCGAGCCACCCTTTTCCCCCTCCCTGAAGTGTTTTCTTGCAAAATGTTATTTAAACACCTTCAAATATCCCCCCACTTCATCAGTGGCCCGAAGCTACAATAAGCCATAATAACAAGAGAGCAATCCTATGGCCTCTAGAAAGCAACTGAGGGGACAGGGGATGCTGGAAATCCCTCCCTCCAAGGCCATAGACAATGCTATGACCTGGGAGGAAATCTAAGCAGGGATTTCTCTCCCCTTGTCCGCCACCAGTGACCACAGAAAGCTCCATGGTAGCTTCCTCTTCTGAGGTCAGTGTCACGACTTTGGAAGGGAAGGAAATGGGCGTGATGTTGGCAGGGTAAGTGTGAGGGAATGGAAGACTCAGCTCCGGATCGACTCAGCTCCCCTCTGCACACCTGCCCATGCATGCCAGAGATCTGTCTAGCAGAAAATACAGAAAAGCTGCCATCACTCTCCTGCCCTGCAATGGCCCAGCAGGGCATGGGATACCCAGAAGCCTCCAATTCAAAGTGCTGGTTTTGACCTTTAAAGCCCTAAACAGTTTGGGACCAAATTACTTGAAGGACCACCTGCCCACACTTCAAGATCAGAAAGAGAGGCACTTCTCATCTGCCCAACAGTGAGAGCAATGAGATGGGTGTCCACACGGGAGAGGGCCTTCTCAGCGGTGGCCCCACACCTGTGGAACAAACTCCCACCGGAGGTCCACCATGCACCATTCTTAAGGCTTTTAAGAAGGCCTTAAAACATTTTATTTAATTGTGGTCTTCTCATAAATGAGTACTGTTTTGCTGCTATTAATTACCCTTGTTGTTCATGATGACTTCATTGTTAGGGATGTGCACACCCAAAAAATCATATCATATCGTTATCAGAATTTCGGACCAAAAACATTATCGTCTCCGATTATATCGTAGGTGAACCATACTGTATCGTATTGTATTTCCGATAATTATCGGAAATCCGATATTCTATTGTTCTCCATTTTGCCCTAGAGAGTTGATTTTTGAGTCAGAGAAAGGACTAAAACGTCTTAATTTTCTAAGTTACAGGTTTGAAACTTGGTCACAGTGCAAACTGAGTGTTGCCAGTCTTGTGTGCCAAATTTTAGAACAATTGGTGCAAACGTTACTCCGAAGTAAGCTTTCAAATACACTGTTTCAGGTGGCTGAAATGTGGTCCTTTTTCAAGAGACGTCGTCCAGTACTCATGGGCATCTCACAGATGGCCTTGAGGAGACTCATCTGTGCCCAAATTCAGACGCACAGCTGCAGGCGTTACTAAACTCTCAACAACATGCACTGTTTCTAGTAATGCACGCGATGCTGCTGCTGCTGCGACTTATAGGTGGATATGAATACAATGAACTTTCAAAACCTGTGGATAAACCTAGGCAGTGCCTTCCATATGCAGTCATAAAAGTAAAATGTGTTAATCAGAAGATGGTGAACTGCTGCTGCCTTGTCTCATTGATTAGGCCATGCATGTCTACAAATCAAAAGGATTGGGAGGTAGGGGAATAGCACGGGTGTTACATTGATTTTAGAGCCAGCCTTAGCAGGCAGGGCTTCATTGGGCCAGGAGATATCCCTGTGGTGCGCCAACGTGGAGGATCCCACAAGCAGCACAACACAGACAGTCAGGAATTACGGGTGTTACATTTATATTTATTTTAGCCAGCCTTAGCAGGCAGGGCCTCATTGGGCCAAGAGATACCCCAGGTAGCGAGGAAACCTGGAGGACCCTATCAAAACAACCTTCACGCACCACCTTGACCTCATCGTGCTTGAAAATTAAAATGACCCAGTCCACCCACCATCCCCGTGCAGGCAGGTGGGCAATTCTTCATGCCAGAGCGCCACACATTGGCTGGAGCAGTGGCAAATAAAAGCCAAGTTCAGGGTAGGCACTTTGCCAAATAAAAGCCACGTTCGGGGTAGGCACTTTGCCAACTGAAAGCCACGTTCGGGATAGGCACTTTGCCAAATAAAAGTCATGTTCAGGGTAGGCCCTTTGCCGAATAAAAGCCACGTTCGGGGTAGGCACTTTGCCAACTGAAAGCCACGTTCGGGATAGGCACTTTGCCAAATAAAAGTCATGTTCAGGGTAGGCCCTTTGCCGAATAAAAGCCACGTTCAGGGTAGGCACTTTGCCAAATAAAAGTCTCGTTTGGGGTAGGCACTTTGCCAAATAAAAGTCACGTTCAGGGTACAGGTAGGCACTTTGCCAAATTAATATAAGTCACGTTCAGGATACAGGTAGGCACTTTGCCAAATTAATATAAGTCACGTTCAGGATACAGGTAGGCACTATGCCAAATTAATATAAGTCACATTCAGGGTAGAGGTAGGCACTTTGCCAAATTAATATAAGTCACGTTCAGTGTAGAGGAAGGCACTTTGCCAAATTAATATAAGTCACATTCAGGGTAGAGGTAGGCACTTTGCCAAATTAATATAAGTCATGTTCAGGGTACAGGTAGGCTCCACAACCCAGGGCCGTAGTGACGAAAAATAATAATACAGGAATCTCTCATCTCAAAGCTCCCTATAGCAGTCCCTCCAGACTGGAAAACATTGGCTGGAGCAGTGTGTTTCAAAAAGAAATAACATGTGTGAGAGGGATGTTTGCTTTTGCTTTGCAGCCCCTCACTAAAGCAGTCTCTCCAGACTGGAAACATTGGTTGGAGCAATGTCTTTCAAAAAGAAATAAAATGTGTGAGAGGGAGAGACAGCCACCCCAGAACCAGGGGTGCGCACGCCAAAAAAATATTGTCATTTATCATTATCGTCATTTTGGACCAAAAAAGTTATCGTCTTCATAGGTGAACCGTATCGTCTTCATGATAATTATAGTGAAAAAACGATATTTTTGCAGCCCTATTTTTAAAGAAAAAAATGCCTATAACGTCTGTATTTGAAAAGTTAGAGGCTTGAAACTTGGTCATAGTGCTTATGGGGTATGCCTAAGTATGTGTATGAAATTTGAGATCGATCCCTCCAACCCTCAATTTTATATGAATTTTTTAAAGATCGTTTCCGTTCTGACAGGTCTGAATGAATTAGGGGTGTGCATGGACCCCCCGGATCGGATCGGGACCCGGATCGGGACCTCCAATATTGTCATGGATTGGTTCGGACAAAATCGGAGGCCCCCCGGACCGGACCGGATCGAGTCCGATCCCGATCCAAAAATCGTAAATTTTTGGATCGGCCGCCATTTTTTTCCCCATAGACTTGCATTGTAATGCAAGTCTATGAGGAAAAAATGGCGGCAGGTGGGTGAGGGGGGGCCTAACTCCCTCCCCCCCGGGGCCGTCCGCTGTGGATGGCCCTGGCAGGTAAGCCCCATCCCCCGCGCTCCCTACCCCCCGTGGGGCCGTCCACTTCCATCTGCGGGTGCCCGCGGGCGCCTGCGGATAGAAGCGGATGGCTCTGGGGGGGGTGAGCCCCCTTCCCCACCACTGCTTACCTTTTAGGGCCGTTCGCTCCTGTCCGGCGCCGGCGGCTACCGCCAGCTGGCTTTGCGGCTTGCTCTCGAGTAGGGCGCCGGGTGATCACCCAGCGCGCCACCCTAGAGCAGGCCGCGGAGCCCGCTGGTAGTAGCCGCCGGCGCCGGACGGGCGTCCCTACAAGGTAAGCACCCCCCCTCCCCTCCGCGCACCCCCCCTCACCTTTCCGGGCCGTTCCCTACCGTCCGGCGCCGGCGGCTACCGCCAGCTGGCTTTGCGGCTTGCTCTCAGGTAGCGCGCCGGGTGATCACCCGGCACGCCACCCTGGAGCAGGCCGCAGAGCCCGCTGGTAGTAGCCGCCGGCGCTGGACGGGAGCGGACGGGCCAGAAAGGTAAGGGCCCCCCTCCTCCCCTCCGCGCGCCCCCTGCTTACCTTCCCGGCCCGTCCGCTCCCGTCCGGTGCTGGTGGCTACTACCAGCGGGCTCCACGGCCTGCTCTCGAGTAGCGCGCCGGGTGATGACATCACCCGGCGCGCCACCCTGGAGCAGGCCGCGGAGACCGCTGGTAGTAGCCGCCGGCGCCGGACGGGAGCGGACGGGCTGGAAAGGTCAGCGCCCCCCCTCCTCCCCCCCCCGCTGTCCACTTTCATCAGCGGGCGCCCGCTGGCGCCCACCAATGGAAGCGGCGGTGGGCGCCAGTGGGCGCCCGCTGATCCGCCGATCCGCCGAACCGTTTCGGAGCCTTTTCGGATCGGTTTGGACTGGATCGGCGGAGCCAGCTGTTGGATCGGAAATCGGATAATTTATCCGATTTCCCACTGGACCGGACTCGGATCGTGGATCGGGTCCGATCCAGTGCACATCCCTAGAATGAATGCACGTAGCAAGCTATCATTCTGATCTGTCAGACCTGAAACTATCTTTAATAAATTCATATAAAATCGAGAGTTGGAAGGATCGATCTCAAATTTGGCACATGTCTGTAGCACATGTTTGTGTGCTGCTTTGACCACAGATTGTGTAGTGTTATCCTGTGTAGCAGGCTACAGGACACACCAGCACACTCACAGTCAATCAAGCAAACACACACACCAAGAGAGAGAGGTTTTTTTAAAAAAAAAAGTTAAACAGGGAAGAGGACAAAACACACTCCCTCAGTCACAGTACCCCCACTCATGCTAACCTAACACTTCAATCAAACCAACCAGAAAACATATAAAAATTTAAAAACTATAACTCAAACGCACAAGCAATGCACAGTCAAACGAACCTGAGACACAAAGATGCAAGATTACAATGAATCTCTAACAATTCGCCACCAAGTAACTATAAGACCCAGGAGCCAGGACAGAGCTCCAACAAAGTCCACCCTTCTCCCCTCATCACCTAACTCCCAACAGAGCTGGAGCACCAAGTGTGGGGGTTTTATGTGGGGATATCCTTAGCCCTCCTCCAACATTGTGATTGGAGCCTGCTGGAATCCTTGCTGCACGATTGGTCACTGTCTCATCAAGCACACCCCACCTTCTAGCTCCGTCCATGTGGCGACAAAAGAGAAAGAGACTTCTGATAAAACGATAAAATATAAATATCGTAGGATTTTTTATCGATAATTATCGTAGGCTTCCCTATCATATCGTTATCGTTGATCGTATGCACAATAAAGAGCGTATCGTGTCGTTACCATACATTTTAACAATACGATACACATCCCTATTCATTGTTAGCTTTTATTGTTTTAAACTGCTATTTTACTGTGTATGTTTTTTTAATTGCTTTTGATGTTTTAAATTGTTTTCATGTATTTTATTGCTGTAAGCCACCTTGGGAGGGCTTGTGCCCTGAAAGGCACCCAAAAATGTTAATAATATTAATATTAATAATAATAATAATGTGGGCATCAACCCAATAGGACTGTGCCCTAAATGGGCTATTCCTTAAGTTGTCCTGGGATACTGTTGTTGTTTTGGATGGGAACACAGCTACCTTCAATTGGTTGCCCAAAGGAACAACCAAATTTTTACACTGAGGGAGATACCAACATGACTGGAGGGAGGGGAGGAATAGAAAAGTCCAATGTAAAAACAGAGAAGCAGGTAAAAGTGCATTTAAATTTCCTTATGTTTGGTTACAGTTGGGGATGGGATTCAAGAGTGGGCCAAAAGTATAATGTGGAAAGTGGGTTTCAAAGAGGGATTTGGCAAGAAACGTAGCAGGGGGAGAGAAGATGTAGGTCAGCACTATTGCTTAAGAACATACAATCCTAGAGTGACCATATGAAAAGGAGGACAGGGCTCCTGTATCTTTAACAGTTGTATTGAAAAGGGAACTTCAGCAGGTGTCATTTGCATGCATGCAGCACCTGGTGAAATTCCCACTTCATCACAACAGTTAAAGCTGTAGGAACCCTGCCCTCTTTTGAATCTGGTCATGCTAGGCAGGGCTCTCTCTTTTCATTGGTTAGGTGGTGTTCTTTCCCCTCTTCTTTATACCACCCTATACCACCCTCAATTGCACTGTTACCACCTTTCTTTCTCTGTGGATGCTCAGCGTGCCTGGTGCACACATCTGTAACCAAGAGGAGGAACTAGGAACCAAACTAATTATATCTGATCGATGGTCCAATAGCCATGACAAATCCTGTGCTCCTGTAAACATAACTGCCCACACAAGCATTGTCACCAAGATGTTTGCCTTGAGAAATGGCAGTTTCCTAATGATCATAATGTGTCCTTGGGAATTGATTATACGTCTAGTAAATCAACGTTGTTATCTCCCGTGTAAAGACTGATCTGATTTTTAATCCTTCATGGGTTGCCAAGTGTGAAGGTCAAGGGTTGACTGAGCCAAGGATCTGGCACCTTACTAAAAACTAAAAGGGGGGGAAACAAAGTATTTCATGAAGTCTTTGCTTTTTTTATATATTGGAGCAGTGCTCTGATTAGGTCATCGGTGGATTTGTCAAGGCAAGGTTGCATGTTTGATGTTCTGAGGTCTTTTCAGGCTGCTCAGAACATTATTAACCTAAAACTCATTTTCACCTTCTAGCTATAAACTCCTATTGATTTCTTCGAGGGAGTTGAGTAAACCAGAAAGACGGATCTTTGTTTAAAAGCCGAGGGAAAGATGTGATATTTAATACAGTTCCTATATAGACTTGAAGTGCAACCCACACATACCATAGCACTGTGCTAAGGCTTCCTTCGCAGCACCAATTCAAATGGTTTCTGGCTGCCACCTTCCCATTTGTGCAAATGCAAGCAGTTGAATTGCCCAGAAGATCCCAGACATGCCTGGTACTGTCTGGCCCAGCAACCACACCGATTTCAATCCAAACTGATGTCAAGGAGTTAGTGACATTGAATCGGATTACTCCAGAGCACCTGCTCCCATTGCAAATTGTGGGGGGGGGGGGGCAGTGATCCTTCTTCAAGAAGAAATGTGGGAATTTTGGTAAGTTCTTATAAAGAAATTAAATATATATCCTAACTGAACAAAATTCTGATCTACCCTGAGCATGTGGAATATGCCAATTCATTTCAGAATTCTCCAAGATCAGGTTCATCGGGGATCCCTCTGCCATTTGTGCAGGGCCGGCCCTACCATTATGCAGAGTGAAGCAATGGCCTCAGGCAGCAGATCTCGGGAGGTGGCAGTGGAGTTTCATATATGGATCAGGAGGGGGCAGCATCTTGTTCTTCGCTTTAGGCAGCAAAATGTCCTGGATGGCCCTGCGTTATTTGTGTGGCCCCTAGTTTGCAGGTTGCCACTCACACATTAGTATTACCATGGCAAATTCTGCAGGGCGGAGGATCCATTTATTTATTTATTTATTTATTTTATTCCATTTATATACCGCCCCATAGCCGAAGCTCTCTGGGCAGTTTACAAAAATTTAAAACATTGAACATTAAAAACACCGATGTACAAAATTTAAAACCATAAAGCATAAAAACAAGTTATAATTACAATATCCTTTAAAACAACAATTCTGGGTCAAAGCACAACAACAACAACACAAAACCCTCATCATATGCTGCTAAATGCCTGGGAGAAGAGGAAAAGTCTTTTGTGTTTGTTTTATAAAGTGTCATTTGCACAGGTGGCAAATTATACTGAATCAATAATAATTGCATTCCTGTATTATTTAACCAGACCATCACTGCAAACAAATTATATTTACCACTCCTCTGAGATATTTACAGCAAAACAACGCCTGGGGGGAATTAGATAAATATTTTGCAGAAGGCAAAAGGCAATGCCCCCCCACCTCCATCATTACTTACCACCATTTATTTCCTCACATTCCTGATCAGACTTAATTGTTTTCTGTAGTATTCCATTATGTTTCCTCCAACTGAGGTTTCTGGTAATGAGTAGAGTCTAAATGAGATGAGATGATGGAGATCCACAATCGGACATCCTGTCTCTAATCTATTGTTGCAACATCAACAAAACATCTGCTCAGAGTAGGGATGCCAGAGAAATCCATCATGAATTCCAATGAGTTTGGATTTTTTTTTAATGGAACTGACCTGCAGATTCCACAGTGGAATGGCTTTTCCCGAGTCATGCGGACTCGCAGGCCAGTTTTTCCACTTTTGGTGGGGATATGAGCTCATTCACATGTGCATAAGTGTGCATGACAATGAATGTGAATTAGTGCAACTAGAGTGAAATTCTGCTAAAAGAAAAATCTGAGTCTGACAAGGAGCAGACAGCAGAATGAATGAAGCCGGACAATCTGTGAAACACACAGAGACATCACAGCATCTCTACATCCCCGACCGCAGAGAAAGATTGTGATTACCACCACAACACTACCGCTAACACCACACAGTTTTTTAAAAAATCCCAGTTAAAATCTCCCTCCAATGCTGCTATGTGTCCTATTAGCATAGAGTGACCAAAAGACAACAAAAAACCAGGATTTGTCAGGATTTTTTGGTAACTATGGAATTAGAAGAAAAATCCAGATTTTTTTCTGCTCCCCCCATCCAAAGGGCAGCTCGATAATTTTCCTATATCTATGGCCGCAAACTACAGTGGCCATAAAAAAGAATGGCCCTTTCTGGCTGCTGTAGTTTGCAGCTATAGATATAGAAAAATTTGAGGTGCCATAACATTAACTTCATAGGCCTGGGGAAACAGGGCTACTTGTGTCTCAATGCATGCATGCTCGCTCCCGCCACCCACCTCTTCATAAGGGCTTTCTGTAAGGGCAGGGAGTGGGGGCTTCTCCTTGAAGAGGGAGGAGGAGGAAGATTAGTTTCCTGGTGAAATACAAAGTGTTGGTCATTACCTTTAAAGCCCTACATGGTTTGGGTCCAGGTTACCTGCAGGATCGCCTTCTCCCATATAATCCGCCCTGCATGCTCAGGTCCTCTGGGAAGAATTTACTACAGGCGGCCAAGACTAGGCTGACAACCGTTACCCAAAGGATCTTCTCTTCTGCTGCTTCCAGACTATGGAATGGCCTGCCGGGAGAGATCCGCCAATTTACCAATCTTCTAGAATTTAAGAAAGCTATAAAGACTCATCTCTTCCGGCAGGCCTACCCAGTGGAATTTTAGAATGTTTTTAGGATGCTTTTAGGATGTTTTATTGCTATTTAAATAATGTGTATCATGTTTTTAATCATTTTTATTTATTTTATTATATTTTATATTTACTGCTGTTCCCCGCCTTGATCCAAACGGAGAGGCGGGTAAGAAATAATTTTTTTCTTATTATTATTATTACTGGTGAAACTACATTTCCCAGGGGTTGCTTTGGCTTGTCCTGCTGTTATGAAGCACACCAAGCATCACAGAGGAGAGGGGGAAAGAGACCGCCTGTTTCCTTCCTTCTTCCTGCGGCTTGCCATGGCAAGTGGGAGAGGAGAGCAGGTTTTTGGGGGATTAGTGGATGTTTGGGACAGAAGGATCTATTATTATTATTATTATTATTATTATTATTATTATTATTATTTACGTTTATAACCGCCCCATAGCCGAAGCTGTCTGGGTGGTTTACAAAAATTAAAAGATTGAACATTAAAAAGTTGATATACAAAATTTTAAACCATAAAACGTAAAAACAACTAATATTTAAAACAATTTACACTCTAAGCCTAGCCAGAAATTCAGTTAAAAACCTCAACTTAAGCAGTTAAAATGCCTTGGAAAAAAGAAAAGTTTTGACCTGGCGCCTAAAAGGTAACAGTACTGGCACCAGGCAGGCCTCATCGGGGAGATCATTCCATAATTGGGGGGCCACCACAGAGAAGGCCCTCTCCCTTGTTGCCGTCCTCTGATCCTCCCTCAGAGGAGGCACCTGGAGAAGGACCTTAGAGGTTGAGCGTAGTATGTGAGTCGGTTCATGTCAGGGAGGCATTCTGTCAGGTATTGTGGTCCTAAGCCATGTAAGGCTTAATAGGTTAGAACCAGCACCTTGAATCAGGCTCAGAAATATACAAGCAACCAATGCAAACGGGCCAGAGTAGGCCTTATATGTTCGAACCTCCTGGTCTCTGTTATCGATCTAGCTGCCGCATTTTGCATAAGCTGCAGCTTCTGCACTGTCTTCAAAGGCAGCCCCACATAGAATGCATTGCAGTAATCTAACTTGGAGGTTACCAGAGCGTAGACAACTGAAGCCAGCTTATCCCTGTCCAGATGGGGGCATAGCTGGGCCACCAACTGGAGTTGATAGAAGACACTCTGTGCCACTGGGGCCACCTGAGCTTCAAGTGACAGAGATGGTTCTAGGAGAACCCCCAAGCTACGAACCTGCTCCTTCAGGGGGAATGCATCAAGAGATGCATTCAACTCAGATTAAAATCTGAACCAGAGAAAACTTCAGGGATCCCTAATACTCGACTCTTCTTTCACTACTTGCCCTGGAAACCTGCACTTCTAAGCCTGAAAATATGAGTTTCACAGGAATCCATACTTCCAAGTAGGTAGCCAATCGAACCTAGGTGTTAAGGAGGTATATCTCTTTTCATCACCTTGCACTTGTCCAGAAGCGAACAGGCAAGAAGTGTAGCAGCTGCTTTGAGATGAGCTCCCATCTTTGTGACACAGTTGAAAGGAAGGCAGTCTTCTGAATTCTGCACATGGTGATAACTTGGAGTTATGGGACTGGTAACAAATGAACAGGGCCAGCATCAGAAATAAAATAAGGCTTCTAGCTTGGCGGAAACTCAACTCTGTTCAGCCAGAATTCTTGGATTGCAGCTACTTTGGTTTTGGCGCAAGTAAAATGGCAGTCCGTAGTTGTTGTCAATCCAAGAATTTGGGTTAAATGGTCTTGGGGATTCAGCTCAGACTGTTCTTTTTTCTTTCTTTCCAAAGCTTGTGATATTTTATTATTTCCCACCATCACCAACACCAACACCCTTTTCTGAATATGCACTTTTTGAGAGACCGGAACACAAATCCATTTCACTTTCTTTTATGCCTCATTATTTATTGAAACATTTTCATTATGACAATCAGAATGTGAGGACAAAACAGAGAACGGGGTGGGGGGGAAAGCATTGCCGGGGGTGTAAATGTTAGATTACAGCATCTGAACTGAAAAATTAATTTTTCGCCCTGTGCATAATGACTAGATATCCTGCAATCGGATGTTTGGCACTGATTTCCTCTGACATAATTTATAGCAAGCTAAAAGATGAGCAGTAGATTGTGTCTCACAGTATTCCATCCTGTCCCTGGCCCTTACATAGATCATCTTATTGTCCCCCTTTAATAATTGACCAAATTGTATTTTTCTCTCTCTTTCAAACTCCCTCTGCTTCTCTCTCTGCTTTCAAAAGAAGACGTCTGCTCTCTTCAGGCTCAAAATGAACACGGAAAATGCTGGTCTACATTGGACAGAATGCCCTCTTACCTGGGAACATTAACTCCTGATGGTATGAAGATCTGTTGTAACATGGATATTCAGGCAATATCCAATGGGATGCAACCACTAATGTAAATTACTTTGCACTAGTGCAAACAACTCTAGCACACCACCAACAGTGTTATCTGGCACACCAATTTCCAGGGGAAATCCTGTCATTCATTAGAACATAAAAGCCATGCTGGATCAGACCAAGGGTCCATCTAGTCCAGCATTCTATGCACACAGTGGCCAACCAGCTGACCACGGGAAACCCACAAGCAGGACATTAATGCAACAGCACCCTCCCGTCCATGTTCCCCAGCTGGTGCACGTAGGCATACTGCCTCTGATACTGGAGGTAGCATATAGCCATCAGGACTAGTAACTATTGATAGCCTTCTCCTCCATGAAGTTGTCCAATCCCCTTTTAAAGCCCTCCAAAATGGTGGCCATCACTACAATGTGTGGTTGCATGTTCTGCAGTTTAACTATTGTGTTGAGTGAAGAAATACACTAAACCACTGGTGTGATGGAGCTCATTGACTATGAAGTGCTCTTCAACTCATTTGATTTTTGGTCACCTTCCATATGACAGTTGGTTCCTGCCAGTTGCACCCTCCTCCTTTGCATCAGATCACCTCGCTTCCCATTGCAACAACCCCACCTAAACTTTGGGGCCTGCACTCCAGTTAACTCCCAATCATGTCTTACCTACCTTACACACTCACGAGGTCACGGACAAGCGGAAGGCAGAAAACCGAATGCGCACTGTGCGATGCAAACCCAAACCCAGGCAGGCATGAGTCAATGAGACACCTTGCCCAGCGCATCTGCAGTTTGAGTTTCTTCCCTCGTAGCATTTCAACTCCACGATGAGCAAACAGATGCTGAAAAACCTTCCCAGTCAATGAGGCAGCAGAAGAGGATAGCTTTTACTTGTACAGTCCTTCGTCTTCCTTCCTGTGTGCTGGCTGATGGTTATCCCCACTGTCCTTTCGAGACGGCTGAGGTACGGGAATGCCACGGCACATCCTCTACTTTTTAATATACAAATGTGAGAGTGGATGCTTGGGAAATCGAGGAAAAGGAAGAGAACATAACTGTCTTCGACGGAAGCAAACACAGCACAGGTGTGATGTTTGGATAGTAGGGTGGGGGTGGGGGAAGGGGGACATCAAAGGATAAAAAGTCAATTGTGAAAGGTCCCATTTAGGAGAGGGAAGCTGACAGAGATATGAGGAACAGGATGCTTTGGTCGGATCCAGCAGGGCTCTACTTATGTTCTTATTTGCAAATATTTTCAAAGAGCATGTGTATAGTTAGGTTCCTGTACCCCAGGCCTGGGAGGGTTGAATTTTCAGGGGCTTCAGCACTGACTCAGACTTCAGTTTCCTAGAAGGAGGGCACTGGAGACTTGTGGTGTTTCTTTTATGAAGGTTTATTTATCTTCATATTTAAACTGGGCTTGGACCAGACAGCCCTTGAAACAGCGGCCTGCTTCAACTGACCCCTCCCCAAGAGCCCTGCAAATAGAGGACTGTCCTCTGTAACGTATGACACATGGCCACCCTAGTTGCCAGGCGGTGAGCCATTCCCTCTAATGAAATGTGTAAAGCATTACAAAAATAGTCCACCTCCGAGCATGCGCACAGTGCGTCCTCTACAAAGGCATGTTTCCCTATTGAGTAATCGCAACCACCTCCCACAGATCTGGAATTGGAGAGAAGGATGTGCCTTCAGGGCCAGTCATACATTGTCTTGATTCTTGTGTATTTTTAGAACCTTCTTATTCATGACACAATTCCCATTGTAATGCAGGTGTTAACTTAATGGATCCGGGTGTCGGAAAAGCTGTGAATCTCCCAGCAGAAGAGCAATATACAGCTCACTGCAGTACTGGCATCAGACTAGCTTTCGGTCCCGGCCAGCTCTGCCAATGCACCAAATGGGACCGGCTCGGTGCAGCCAATCTACTCAAGGGAAGCATGTTAATAATGAAATATTGGACAGATCTGCTGGCTTGATAAATATTTGTGCCAGTGTAAAGCACAATTGCTCGCTAACCTATCTACTTGGGGTGGGACAGGGGTCAGTTTCTAAAGAAAACTGCTGCTCATGAATTTTTGTGCATTAACCTGCTGTAGTGTGGGGGATCTCCATCTCCCTCTGTGCCTGGAATGCTATTACAACAAATTAAAGCAAAATTATTATTATTATTATTATTATTATTATTAGATCCTAGAGGAAACAAAGGGATTTCTAACAGCCAGCTCAATTTCTATACATAAGAAGACAATATCAATATATTGTCCCCCTTTGTTGGAGATGTCACAAAACCATTACTTGAAGACCATCCATCACTAGCTTGAAAAGATGATTAATCATGATAGGATTGTTAATGATGACTATTGGTCAAGATAGGTAATATGGAACCTCCATGTTTGGAGGCAATATGCCACTGAACATCAACTACTACACCTCTTGCTTTGAAACACCTGTTGTGGATTCACCAGGCGCATCCGGTTGGTCACTAAAAGTAGGGTGTTTGGGCTACATGTAGGGATGCCGGAGAAATTTGAGACAGACCGAAATGAGTTTGGACTTCTAAGAATTTGAAGTGCAGAATCCACCGTGGACTGGACTGCCCAGGATATTTTTTAAAAAAAACTTCCCTGAAATTTACGCAAATTCATTCGCAGGAAAATGCACACGTTTCTGCTGACACATATGCCATGCTGGAAAATATATGTGTGGGAAAGTCGAATGGAATGGGGAAACAATGTACTAAATGTTACTTATTAACAAAAATTATTGCATATTTTTTCCACACTGGGGGTGGGGAGATACAAATCCATCTGTGAACAGATGCCAAAGTAAATAGTGCTTAATCTACAAAACACGCACAAGATGGATTTCACAAAATCTGTACATCCCTAGCTACGTGCCCAGCATCAGCACCCTTTGGACAACAACTAGTGGAGGTTGGTGGCTCCAATGTCAGTGGGATGGTGAATCCGTTCCGTATTTCAGTCAGAACCAGTCAGAACTCTAAAGGAGCTATCCAAGAGTTCTGACTGGTTTTGAATGAAACTTGGCGCAGAGTCATCACCCCACTGACATCATAGCCACCAGACTCTACTGGTGCCATCCTAAATTTCCCACAATGCCCTGAAGCAGCCACCATGGTACTGCTACAAGGCATTGTGTGAAATTTGCAATGGCGGCTTCCCAGCTGCCTGCTGCAGCCTTCCTGTGCGCCTGCAATTATTGCAAAGTCCCAACAGATGGCAAGGACTCCCTCAACCATAGAGCAAGGCCTACTGGAACAGATGGGCCTTTGGTATGATCAAACACGGCCCTTTTTATGATGCTCATAAATGCTATAAAGCAGGCTTTCACAAGTGTATCACCGATGTGCATCCACATACAGACTGGAAGGCATAACTAGGTGTGGACATTGCCTATGTACATTGCTTCTAGCAGAATTAGCCATGGTTAAATGAAGCCATTTTTAACTAGAGCAGCTGGACAGCCATCTGTCATGGATGCTTTAAGGGGGATTCCTGCACTGAGCAGGGGGTTGGACTCAATGGCCTTAGAGTAGGGTGACCAGATAAAATCCAGGTCAGGGCTGATGTAACTTTAACCGTTGTAGAGCAAAGGGAATTTCAGCCAGTGTCATTTGTATGCAATTAGTTCCTGGTGAAATTCCCTCTTCATCACAACAGTTAAAGGTGCATGCACTATACTAGAGTGACCATATACAAAAGAAGGCAGGGCCCCTGCAACTTTAACAGTTGTGATGAAGAGGGAATTTCACCAGGAACTAATTGCATACAAATGACACTGGCTGAAATTCCCTTTGCTCTACAACTGTTAAAGTTACAGGAGCCCTGACCTGGATTTTATCTGGTCAGCCTACCTTAGAGGCCCCTTCCAACTCTACGAATCTATGATTCTATGATTCCATGAATCGGGGCCCATGGCCAGTCATGGGGTGGGGAATGAGGAAGTGCACTTTGGTCAATGACAGCTTGACAATGCAAAGTGTCTGGAAAGCTCTCATCTGTATGTAGCTTCGCTGGATAAGTTTTGACAATTTTAATATATTTGAAAGGGTTTCTGAAAGAGGAGGCGTTGACAATTGTCCAGTTCCGTTCTGCCCTGACTAAACTCTTCAGGCAAAACTGTGCTCTTTGGCCTCCTCTAGGGCTTGAGCTGCTAACATTTATATTTTTTTAAAGTCCTGGGGGTTCTGGACATGCCCAGGGGGTGGACAGGACCTACCTACATCTGTTGAGTCAGCCTTAAGGAATCCAGCAAGCCAGGGGTGAAGCCAGGATGAAACCTGGTTTCATCAGAGACCAAAGAAAAGTTAATCCTTCGCAGGGAGCTACAGATGAAAGTATCTGTCATTCTGCTTTGTCCTGCATTTGAATTGTTTAATCTTAACAGTTCTTTCTGTACCAGATATGAAGAAATTTGGAAATCTTCAGGAATTCATCTTAAAACTGATGGCAAGCTAAATTTCCACCTGTCTGCACTGGCCAAATTCAATATTTACAGATATATTACTAGCATGGAGAAGAGCATGCTGTACCTTCGTGCCACGTAGCTGTTAAAGAGGTGGAAACCTATCTCAGCACTAGCATGGTTGAAGGGACTCAAACCCTTGGGCCTGGATGGACAAATATGTCAGCGTCTGTTTTGCCCCCGCAGGATTTAAAAAGGGGGGGGGGACTCAAGTTCTTTCCATCGCAAATACGAAGAAATTTCTGGTTTGGGGCAAATCCTTACCAAGGCCAGATCTACACCAAGCAGGATATGACACTTTGAAAATGGTATTTATTTATTTTGCTTTCCAGATTTTTACACAAATTAAGCCAAAGGAAAACATGAAAAACACCAACCAAAACTGTGCATTCCCCTCATAGGCTAAAGTATAAAAATGCACACTTCGGGGGCTGTGTGCATTTTTTTGCAGGTGCACATTTGTGCAAATTTAGGAAATGGGGAAAAATCAGCTTCTGTCAATGAGCAGACGATGGAATGAAAGGCACCTGACAATCCATGAAATGCAGACAGAACGGATTTTACAAAATCCGTTATCTTCCTACTGCTGGCTCCCAAAGCTGCCTGATGCATGGAGGAAGAGAAGGAGGGTGCAAGTGAACCCCTCCCCCTCTTGCTGACTCCATAGCCAAGTGGGAGGTGGGTGAGCTTAGCAGGGACTTAAGTGGCTTGCTCTGGAATGGGACCCAGCCCACACACAGCAACCCTATCTGGACTCCAACCTCTGTCCTCCCCATGGCTCATAAGGCCAGCCCTTGTTATATTACAGAACTTCTGCATTTTTTCTGTTGTTCATTCCTTACCTTGTCACATCTGCTCAATTGTGTTTGTCTTGCCAAGGTATTGGAATCAAATGACAGACAAGGTCGCCGTGGAAGTCGCTGGCTATAATGACCATATTCGGAAAAGGGAAGGCAAGGGAAAAGGACACCCGAGCCATTGCAGAGAGATAGATGTCAAAAGGCAAATGACAGCTTCATTAAAGCACCCAATTTCCCCAGGCAATTAGAGACTTAATATTACAAATGGTCCCAACGTCTGTTTTGCAAATGCCGACTATTACAAACGGATTGGGGGTGGGGGGACCAGAGAGACACATGCAGCCTCCCTTCCCTGGAGATCCAAGCAGATGGGTTTTAAATGAGAGAAAAGAAACATGTCTCTTTAGACAAGTTTGTTCTCCAAGGATATCTTCGGTTTCATTGCACAGCTTCGAAGAGCTAAATTCGGCTCATGTCCTTTCTTTACTAAAGGACAAATGTTTCCTAGTTTATTCTGGAAGGGATTGACTAGCAAAAGTTTGTCTCCTTTACTCGGAGACAGGAGTTTGGAGTCCCTTTGGAAAATAGGCTGCCGTTGCTTTGTAAAGAAGCCAGGTGGGAACTGGCATGTTGAGGATCCAAACCAGAGCTGAAATGTAGACATTATACTCACCCTGGCAGAGCAGCAACAACAACAAATGCTGTACTTCACCCACTGAGTTTTCTAATGGTTTCCCCACCAACAAGCAGAGAAAAAATGGTGGGAATAAAAATCATTTGCTACGGGGGAGCTCACCACTTCTCATCTCATCTTGGAATCCATTCATCGATTCCCCAAGCTTCCCCAAAAAATGCAGATCCAGGCACTCTTGGAAGAGACCAATTATCTGGATCCATTTTAGTCTGGCTTCAGGTCTGGCTTTGGTACAGAAACAGCCTTGGTCACCCTGTAAGATTACCTATGTTGGGAGAAAGACAGAGGGAGCGTGACCCTGTTGATTCTCCTTGATCTCTCAGCGGCTTTCAGTACCATCAACCATGGTATCCTTCTGGGACGACTGACTGAGTTGGGAGTGGGAAGCACTGCATTGCAGTGGTTTAGGGTGACCAGATAAAATCCAGGTCAGGGGGCATGTAACTTTAACAGTTGTAGAGAAAAGGAAATTTCAGCCAGTGTCATTTGTATGCAATTAGTTCCTGGTGAAATTCCCTCTTCATCACAACTGTTAAAGTTGCAGGCACTAAACTAGAGTGACCGTATACAAAAGAAGGCAGGGCCCCTGCAACTTTAACTGTTGTGATGAAGAGGGAATTTCACCAGGAACTAACTGCATACAAATGACACTGGCTGAAATTCCCTTTTCTCTACAACTGTTAAAGTTATATGAGCCCTGTCCTCCTTTTCATATGGTCAGCCTAGTCAGTACGCTGATGACACGCAGCTCTATTTCTCCTTTTCATCTTCATCAGGTGAGGCTGTGGATGTGCTGAACCAGTGCCTGGCTGCGACAATGGACTGGATGAGGGCTAATAAACTGAAACTCAATCCAGACAAGACTGAGACGCTGTTAGTGGGTGCTTCTGCTGACTGGATAGAGGGTCTTCAACCTGTTCTAGATAGGGTTGCACTCCCCTTGAAGGAGCAGGTTCATAACTTGGGGATTCTCCTAGAACCATCTCAGTCACTGGAGGCTCAGGTGGCCTCAGTGGCACAGAGTACCTTCTACCAACTTCGGTTTGTGGCCCAACTACGTCCCTATCTGGACAGGGATAACCTGGCTTCAGTTGTCCATGCTCTGGTAACCTTCAAGGTAGATTACTGCAATGCACTCTACGTGGGGCTGCATTTGAAGGTGGTTCGAAAGCTGCAGCTTGTGCAAAATGCAGTGGCCAGATTGATAACAGGGCCCAGAAGGTTCGAGCATATAAGACCTACTCTGGCCCGCTTGCATTCGCTGCCTATATGTTTTCAAGCCTGATTCAAGGTGCTAGTTTTAACCTTTAAAGCCTTACATGGCTTGGGACCACAATACCAGACTGAATGCCTTTCCTGACATGAACCTATCCGAACACTACATTCAACATCTAAAGTCCTCCTCCATGTGCCTACTCTGAGGGAAGCTCGGATGTTGGCAACAAGGGAGAGGGCCTTCTCTGTGGTGGCCCCCCAATTGTGGAATTATCTCCCCGACGAGGCCTGCCTGGTGCCAACATTGTTATCTTTTTGGTGCCAGGTCAAAACTTTCCTCTTCTCTCAGGCATTTAGCAATATCTGATGAGCCTGAGCCTGTTTTTGTTTTTAGGCTTACAGCTTTTGAGTTATTATAGTAATTTTAAATGTATGTTCATATTATATGTTTTTTTGCAGTTTAAATTGTTGTGTATTGTTTTTAAATGTTTGATCTTATGTAAACCACTCAGAGAGCTTCAGCTATGGGGTGGTATACAAATGTAATAAATAAATAATAATAATAATAATAATAATAATAATTTCCAGAAACAGAAGGATTCCTAATAACTATACTGGATCAAGTTATAGCCACCAAGAACTACCAAAAATACATCATAAAAGATAACAATGTAACAACAGACCTATGCAGGAAATGCCATCAGTTCCAAGAAGCAATAGACCACATAACGGGAGGATGTAAAATTCTGGCAGGAATGGACTATACGGACAGACACAATACAGCTACAAAAATAATTCATCAACAACTGGCCATCAAATTCAAACTTATCAAACAATCTACACCATACTATACATATTCACCCATAACAATCTTGGAAAATGCAGTTCATAAACTATACTGAGACAGAACAATTCATACCGACAAGACAATACCCTACAACTGACCAGACATAACAGTCATAGACAAAAAAGGAAAAAAAACCATATCTCATCGACATAGCAATACTGAATGACAAAAATGTTGTTGAAAAGGAAGAAGAAAAAAGAGACAAATATACACCACTGGCCATGGAAGTCAAAGAACTATGACAACAGGAAAAGGTCACAATACTTCCGTTAGTTACCTCAGTCACCGGCATCACATCAAAAAATTATACAGAAAACCTTCGGAAACTGGGCCTACTAAAATACATCCACACCAACATCCAGAAAGCAGTCATACTTAAAACATGCAGTCATACTTAAAACATGCTTAATTGTCAGGAAATTCCTGAATCTGTAAAAGACAGCATGACTTGCCAAAGCCCATCATGAACATCTAGAAAAACCACCATGACATCGTGAAGGTGCTGGAAATGCGAAGAACAGGAAGGAACTTTTTATCATCTATGGTGGACATGTAAAAAAGCAACAAAAAAAAAATGGGCACAAATGCATAAGGCGATGCAAAATGTATTGAAGATTAAAATACAATTACGTCCAGAGTATTTTTTGTTGGGGATAATAGACGATCAGTTGATGCAAGGTTATGGAACTTTATTCTTATACATGACAACGGCAGCAAGATTAATATACTCCCAGAATTGGAAGAATGAGAAAGTACCAACAGAGGAGGAATGGCTGTTGAAAGTTACAGAACTGTCAGAAATGGCTAAACTCACTGCGATAATAAAAGATAAAACAACAACTGGGTTTATTGAGGAATGGAAACCTCTGATAGACTTTTTAAAAGAGAGAGAAGGGAAGGATAGATTTGCATGCAGATTCAATGATTAAATTGGAAGAAAAACAACGGACAAAGATAGGGAAGTCAGGAAATTCACTCATTATTTTGTTTAATTTTATATTTGGCTTATTCGGATAAAGCATTAAGAAAACGTAGAAATTTTTGTTTGTTGGAGAAATTTGGAAGTCCATTTTAATGTTGTATGTTGTAGTCTTTGTGTTTTATTTTTGTTTGAAAATAAAAAGTTTTAAAACGGGGGGGGGGGGAGAAAAACCACCATGAGTGAGAAAGAGATGAAGAAATAATAATAATAATAATAATAATAATAACAATAATAATAATAAATGTATTAAAAAATCTTTTGGCTATTTTCCAAGGAAGCTGTGGGGAAAAGAAACAGATTAAACATGCCCCCACCTTCCCTACCGGAGTGCCTTCCCCTCCTTTGCAAGTAGAAATCTCACTCAGTAGTACTGTTGCAACTTTTCAGAATCGGGATTTAGGGTATAATCCTATGCAAAATGCTGGGAGTTGTAAGACTTCTTTCTGTCTAAACATGTATACGATTGCACCTTTGATGGTCTTACAGGGACTGGGGGTTAGATGACCATGTGTATTACTCCAGTTGTGAAGCACGCAACTAACTTTTTCCCCCTCTGACATGCTTTCATTCCATAATTTGCAACTGCTTCTAGATTCCTGATATGTAGAGACAGATAGACTGCATTGGCCAGATCTACACTTTGTGTCATATCAATATGATCCCATCACGGTGACGCTATAACCCTCTTGCGCATTTATACCTCGTAGCACACACAACAATATCTGTTGCAGTATTTTGGAGAAGACAGACTAAAGAAGCAAGGAATGATGCTAGAAAAGAGGTATATATAGAATACAAAATGTGCCCCCAACCGTTATCAGTGCACTTCAAACCTGATTTTTTTTTTTAAAAAAAAAAAAAGGGGGGGGGGGGAAGCACCAGTGTAGATTTAGCCCTAGTTTGTCAACTCTGAACTTTTCCCCCCCTTTTTTTCTTTTTTCGAAGAAGAAATAGTCTGAGCACATGTAGTTTCACATTTTACATAATGACACCATCTTGACTACAGGAATAAATCAGAGGTTTTTTTTTCTGCTCTCCTGACGCTATTTAATAATAAGCACAATTTTGTTATCAAAAAGGAAAATATATTTTTTAAAGAAAAATAATCATCAAATGACCATCTGGCAACTGTGTACATGCCCGTTTGCTCATGCCGACTATAAGACGTTTTTAAAAGAAATAAGAAAGGAGACTGTGGTGAGCAGTGTCCTCTCTGGTAGGCCCCAGCATCGCCCTGCTGGCTCAGGTGCTAAAGCCGCCAGGCCTGTTTGCCACTGTTCCCATCGCCTGCTGCTCCCGAGGTAGAAATGGGGGGGGGGGGGAGAGTCCTGAGCTGCAGGGCTTTGAACAATAGCAGGAAGTGTCCTTACCTGTCTTATGATTGATTGATTGATTGATTGATTACTCTTCCATTTTTATCTCCTTGCTTGCCGGTGAGCCTGCAAAATTCTCCAATGATGCATCTCCTCTCATGTGGAAGCTAAGCTTTACTTTGCTCCTCGCAATATCATTCTGCAAATTTTGACGCGATTGTTTCACCAGGTGTTATCTGAGCCCTCCTAAAATTGAGGTCTGTATTTTCCATTTTAAGAAATTTGATATTAGTATTGGATATTTAGCTTGGATCGCTGCTTTCACTATTTGACACCTCAGATAGGATGGCATTTTAATCATTGGTCATGTTTAACAGGTAGACCAAAAATGTATCAGTCAGTGTACATGAGAATTCCAACAAAACTTTTACAAACTGAAGGAGATAATATGAAAGAAATCCTATTCATGTCCCTACAAAACAACCTGATCAACCTACATGAAGATTGCACACATCTTGTTTCATATTTTGAGTTGCAAAAGAACATCTGAGGAAAATAACACCCAATTTGTGATGCCACTGGGCTAATTATTTTGTCTGTCGATTGATGGATTGATTATGATTCTATACTACCCAGTAGCCAAAGCTATTATTAATTATGAGCTGGGCCAGATTTGTGCCAGATCTACAGCAAGCTGGATCATACGATACTTTGAAAAAGGTTTGAAAACTGTATAGGGAGCGTGCCCTGGGCCCCAACAGTTGTCACTACTGTTATAAACCATTTTAAAGCAGTAGTGTAGATCCTGCCTTGTATTCTAAACCAGGTTGTTATGAATGTCAGTAACACCTTGAGTAAGTAGGAACCACTGTGCCAAATGTGTTTGGGGGGGGGGGGATGTGTCCCTTTGTCCTTCCTTTAATTGCATCTTTAATGGCATTTTTCCTCAGTTCCTTCCAAAGGCATAGAGCCTGGGTGAGGGATAACCTGGGCCCCTCAGCCTAATTTTGAAAACCCGCTGCAAATGTTCAGTTCAGACGTCTGTCAAGAGAGATATTTCCCTCCCCTGGCGGTCTGCTGCCCAGGGAGGAAGAGAAAGACAGAAGAGGAGGGAGAGGGGGGAGAGGAAGAGAGGACAGTGATGGTTCCGGCCTAGTATTGGCTCCCAAAGGAATCTAGCTCTTGACAGAGAAATGTTCCCCACTCATGGCATAGAGTGGGGGAGCAACACATGTCCCACATGCCCGCTGTAGCTGCTGCAGCTCCACAAATATATATATATATATATATATATATATATATATATATATATATAAATGTATGGCCATTGGCTTCCAACAATAAAGGTTATGATGATGATGATGATGATGATGATATTTAAAAATGAAGCACATAGCATGTACAGAGTACCATCACAGTTAAAATGTAGCTTGCTACCCTTGTAGGATTCTGCAGTGATACAGAACAGGTTGCCACTGAATTTTGGCAGCAAACTGGATAGATAGATAAAAAGATAGATAGATAGATAGATAGATAGATAGATAGATAGATAGATGATAGATAGATAGATAGATAGATGATAGATAGATAGATAGATAGATAGACAGATGATAGATAGATAGATGGATAGATAGATTTGCTGTTTTGGGGGTACCCTGTGGACTGTGAGGTGCCCCATGGACTGCTGCCCATGGGAAATCAGGGGGACAAAACGGCCCATGGATGGCTCAAAGCTGCCAAACCCTTTGTTGTAATTCCAAGCCCTCCCACCAAGATGTGAGACAAGAAAGAGGTCTGCTGTGCAATCCACAAAAGCTTTATTCAGTAAACAGACATCTCTTCACACCTGAAGGGAGAGTCAAGGCCAGGTGCTATCTCATAAGCTTCATTAGCCTACAAAGCAAGGCAGTGGCCTATCACTCAATAGACAGTTTCCAGCTGTGCCCAACAAGCTTTTGCTGAACCCGACCTTTGGGGGGGGGGGCTTAGCAGACCACTCCCGAACTCCTTTCAACTCCTCCCACTTGACTCTGCAGCAGCCTCTGGGATCAATGAATTCTGATGCTCCTTCTTCCTCCAACAAAGTTTGAGTTCCCAGGGAGCGGGACAAGGGGGAAGATAGGCTGACCATATGAAAAGGAGGACAGGGCTCATGTAACTTTAACAGTTGTAGAGAAAAGGGACTTTCAGCCAGTGTCATTTGTATGCAATTAGTTCCTGGTGAAATTCCCTCTTCATCACAACAGCTAAAGTTGCAGGCACTATACTAGAGTGACCATATACAAAAGAAGGCAGGGCCCCTGCAACTTTAACTGTCGTGATGAAAAGGGAATTTCACCAGGGACTACTTGCATACAAATGACCCCTGCTGAAATTCCCCTTTCAATACTTGCATACAAATGACCCCTGTTAAAGTTACATGAGCCCTGTCCTCCTTTTCATATGGTCAGCCTAGGGGAAGATGATCTCTGATCCTGGGCCTCCTGTTTGATAAGCTCCTGGGAAGATTCCTCCTTGACTCCTGGAGTAGGGTGACCATATGAAAAAGAGGACAGGGCTCCTATATCTTTAATAGTTAATAGAAAAGGGAATTTTAGTGGATGTCATTTGTATGCATGCAGCACCTGATGAAATTCCCTCTTCATCATAACAGTTAAAACTGCAGGACTAAAGCTAGAGTGACCAGATACAAAAGAGGGCAGGGCTCCTGCAGCTTTATCTCTTGTGAGGATGAGGGAATTTCACCAGGTGCTGCATGCCTACAAATGACACCTGCTGAAATTCCCTTTTCAATACAACTGTTAACGATACGGGAACCCTGTCCTCCTTTCCATATGGTCACCCTATCCTGGAGAGTCTTGGAGAATTTCCTCCCCTGCTTCCTGTCTTAGCTGGCCTACTTCTTCAGGCTCCAAGTCCAGTTCAGCATACACATCAGGGAGACTGAGCCTGATTCTGACACCCTTTAAGGTAGTGGAACCTTAAGATCCAGCAAAAGCAGATTCTAAGCCTCCAAAGCTTGCACCACAATGTACTTCTTTGCCTTTAAGGAGACATAGGGCTCTTGATTGCTTTTGTTGCAACATGACATGGGTGCCCCTCTGGAAATTGTTCTGATGCCATGTTATCTTCTCAACTTTAGAAGACGAGATATTATTGACAGAGGAGGGAAAGGAGGCATCTGGTGTTTCCCATTAGGATGGGTTTTTTGCCTGTCTCTGTTATTGAAACCTTGGGGCTTAATCATCCTCCCACTGGTTCATGTACTGGCTGCTATTAAATAATGAGTACAAGGGGACTGTTTGCCATCTGTCCCTCCCACACTTCTCTGGTGGTATAATTATCTCATTGGGATGGCCCACCTGTTGGACATGAAGTACATGGCGTTGGCCATTTAATGGAGCTGAAGTTAATCCTAGTTCCTTATTTGCAGTTTGCCATTGGAGAGGGGTGTCCTGCAGCCAATCCCTGAATCTTCATCCATCAGCTTTTTTACCTTTTCTGGAGGAATTAGGAACCTTTTATGGAAAACCATCAATGGAGCCAGAATTAAGTTGGGGAGGGGTGGAAACTTCTCAACAAAATTCTTATAAATCAAATGTAATTATAATTCCCTAAACCATTGTTTCAGCACTGTTCCAATTATGGATGCTGTTGAAAAATAAAATAAGGGGGGCAAAGGAATTAAAATAAAGGTCTAAAATAGGGATGAGAGCAATTCATGTCCCTTCAGACGTTGTCAATTCCCATCATGCCTCATCGTTGTCTATGCTGGCTGGGGCTGATGGGAGTTGCACTCCAACAACATCTGAAGGAAAACACGTTGCCTACCCTTGGGGCTGTATCCAATGTTTGTCAAATTTAAATTCCATTTATTTCAATGGGTCTACTCTAAGTAGGACTAACATTGGGTACAACTCTGCTCTGAAAGCACTCATTTTGACAAGGTGATAACTTCACATGGTTGCTTGAAAATTCATCTTCAAGGCTGAATAAGATTATATATTATATAAAAAGTAAGAACATAAGGAGTGCCATGCTGGATCAAAGCAAGGGTCCATCTAGTCCAGCACTCTGTTCACACAGTGACCAACCAGCTGTCGACCTGGAACCCACAAGCAGGACATGGTGCAACAGCACCCTCCTACCCATGTTCCCCAGCAACTGGTGTACACACCTTAATTCTGGAAATATTTCTCGGCTTTTTAAAATCTTACACCAACAGCTCATGGCTACCAAAGAGTAAAGGTGATAAAACGAATAATATATTTCAGACTAAAAAGCCAGTGCGTCCCCACATCTCGAGAAGTAAAGGCACTACACCCTGGTGGCAGCATTACTGTGTGTGTGGAAGGTGTTGCCAGCTGTGGAAAAGGCCTTAAAGAAAAGGTATTCACACTGGTAAATAGGCGGGAATGCGACAGATACCATTACGATTTTATCCCTCGTGTCTTTTTCTTAGGAGTAGAAACACTGATAGTGTCCATAATTTCTTGATTTCTGTTTAGGCAGTGGCCTCTGTCACCTGTTTGGCAGTCTGCATTGGTTTTCTGTGCTGAAAAAGAAGTGAAATGGGACTCCAGAGTCACCTTCCGAAGAAGTGCACGCAGATAATGGCATTGTACAAGGAAGAAGGATAGACCATTGTTAGCAGTGAGGCTGATGTTAACTTTAATTATTTTTCATGTAAGCCCAGTGAAAGCCGTTCTGCGCAATCATAAGGGAGCTGGCAGAATTACAAGATATGCTGTCGAAAAAGCAAGAGAAATGCATCAATGGCCCTTTATTGTCTGTTTGGAAACTGCTCACAACAAAGGTGTTGCAATCCCAAAGTCTGCTCTGTGCTGGTTTTCCCAGCACACAAACTGATACGGTGCTTGAAATACAACAATAAGAGTACATTCTTTTGCTGCTTTTTTTAAAAAAAAATCATCCACTTTTTTCTTTTAAAAAATGGATGAATTTTTTTGGATGCATATTTTGAACGCTTGGTCGAATCCAGGTAGACTGAGGCCAGTTCAGCAGCAAGCTGGGAACCTGTCTGGGGCCCTTTCTATGCCTAAGGGTGTAAAGGGAGGACCTGGGGGCAATCCCAGACTTACTTGCTTCTGGGATCGTCCCCCAGTTTCTAAACAGGAAGCGCAACATCCTGGGACATCGTGCTCATCGCAGCTGCCTTTTTTTTTTAAAGGAGCAGAGAGCAGCGGGAGCACGGCAAAAAAGGTAGGGAACCCCCACGCCCATCCCACCCACGCCATCCTGGGGATGGCAGAATTGCTTCCCCCGCCCCATGGACACAGACCCACCCCGCGTAAGTCCAAACCCATTTCATATCTCGGGATGGCGGGAAAACCGGGAAATCCCCAGTTTCCGCTACCCCCGGCATAGGCATGCACAGCACATTTCATTAGGGTGTGCACCCTTAAAGGCCCCAATTGGAGCGGAGCAGAGGAAAGAGTGGTTTCTCCCCCCCCCCCCGCTCCAATCAGGGCCTCAAGTGTGCCCGGGGGAATTACACACTTTCTGGAGGTTCCAGAAAGCGCTTTCTCGCCTTCCTTAAAGACCTTGATTTGAGCAGTGGGGAGGACGCATGGGAAAGTGGAGGCAGCCCCAGAGACATTAGGGTGTGCCTGGGCACACCAGGCACACCCTGTGCGCACACCTATGACTCCCGGGTATTCCCGGGGTCATCCCCAGTTACTCCGTTACACATTTACAGATTTTTTTAAAAAGAAAAACCTCAAAAAGGCAGTTATTTAGATGCACAGGGACGACCCAGGGAAAAATCCCTGGTGTAGACATGGCCTAGGTCCTAGCCCGAGAGATTCAAACCAGCAGGGGTGTGTAGTGATTTGCAGTGGAGAAGCAGTGGATGAGAAGAGCTGCATAACCCTTCCCCATCTACTTCTTTTCCCCTACAGCTCCCAGCCATTTCCCCTGGGACAGAACAAGCCTGCATCCAGAAGAGCAGCTGAGGTGAAAGCATCTGAATGGTACCGAGTTACAGGGAGAAAGCCTGTGGGGGAGGGGGAGGGTTAAGCACCCCCTTCTCACCTGCTACACCTCCTTTGCAAATGGTTTCCTTGTGCTGCTGCTTTGCAGGAGGTTCAGTCAAATGTCCTGTCTTTGCTTGTCTTTTCTTGCCTCCCTGTGAAAGCAAAGAAATAGAAGGTTGTTCAGGCCCCAGGCAGGCCATAATGCACAATTTATGGGTTGTAGTCATGGATTGTACAGGCCTGAGGGCTCAAGTCCTTTACAGTTGTGATACGAGATGTCTAAGCTGCCACCAACGATTACCTAAAGCAAATGCCTAAGTTGAAATTGGAGATTTCCATACCTGCTTGAATGAAACAAAACAAAAATCCACATCATGTTGAGCAAAGCAAGGAGTTTAGGGTGGCCACTTCTGGGGGGAAAAAAGGACAACGGAAGATGATTTGCATAACATTTGCATATGTTAATTTATAAGTAGAGAAGCAAATTTAGACAGTAGTATTATAATTTAAACAGGAATACAGTACATCTCCCCATAGTGTGGAAGTCTGTGGGTACATCTTGATGTGTGGTTTGCCCCAGGGTGGATTCGGAGTGGTGGCAGGTCATCTACATGACATCTGTCATGAAGCCATCCAGGGGCAAACCCCCAAAGCTCTGCTTTAAAAACGTCGGGCACTTACCTCAACTTTTTTTGACTTGCAGCAAAGTGATGACAGCATCTGCCACCTGTCGCCCTTGCTCTGGAGCTGCTGCAGAGACGTGCCACAGCCCATGGCGACCCCTGATTGGTTGCCATAGGCTGGGCAGGGAAGGGGGTGGACCAGCAAGCCAAATGCTCGCTGGACTGCCTCTGCACACCTTCGTTTAAGGAAAATAATAATAATAATAAAAAGGTAAATGGGGTGGACGTTCAGAGCCAAAGCCCTGTTCCTCCACCCCACCCCACCCCGTTGGTCTTCCCCCCTTTTGTTTATCTATAAATGCGAACCTTCACATTTACAGATTAAAAAACTAAAAAAAACCTCGAAAAGGCAGTCATCACCATCAAAGCACATGACGTTCAACTGTTCCCACAGTGATCTCGGTACCAACTCTCAGTTATACCAGAGTATCCCTGATTGCTTTTGTCGCGGTTTTTCCGACTCTCTCGCTTCCGTTCTGAAGAACGTTTGCGGTGTGCCCCCCCCCCCCTAGCAAGGTCATTGCTGTTCGCCGGGACTTCCGGGCTCAGCGAACAGCCAATCAGCTATGAGAGGCGTGAGCATGGGTATTGGAGGTGTGCAGGAGTGGACCTGTCCTCCATTTCTGCCACACGTTTTGGATGGGTATCGGTGTGTTTTACCACTGAGTGTGATTGGTTTTTTTTTTTTACTATAAACATATCTCTGCTCAGGAGCGCATATTCGACAGAGTTCCTATCCCCCTTGTGTTGCTGTGTGTCTGCGCTCATGCGCATCCCACACGAGTCAATAAAAAAAACCCTCTGCCCCATAGCCACCTGCCTTGCTCTGTCCACTTCTACCAATACACATCTGGAAGCGCCGTGATGGAGTGCATGTGCTCTCGCAATGGCACTCCTGTAATTCCGGTAAACATCAGCGGCGTGTGCCCCGTGAGTGCCGATCGCGGAAGCGGGGAACGTTCAGAAGCATCCCTCTTCTGTAGCGAAAGGCTGCAGGTGAAGATTAGCCCATGGGTAGGATTGTACTCTTAATTGTTCACCTTTTACAAAGGAGTGTCGAACTACTGAATTGCTTTGGGTGGTGTGTTGAGAAGTCTGGAGAAGGAACAGTTGGCAGGTTTCTCCCCACAAATGGGCAACAGGGCACGTGTGGCTGAGGGGCAAGAAGAGAAGAAAGGCCCACCTTCCATGTGCCCTGAGGAAAAAGTCGTTAATGGTCTTTTGTTTAGGGCCCGGCTTGTGGCTGCAGCCTCTTTACTGTTTTGAATCCCAGCTGGATTCTGTTGCTGACCAGGCACTAAGGATTCCCCTGGAGAAGACTCCAGAGGAAAGGTGTGTGTCCGGAGGAGAACATCTGACTTCTGAAGTTGCCATTGGACTCGGATCAGTCAGCCAGGTTCCCAACCGAAGGGGTTGTGAGTCGGGACAGACTTCAGTACACCAAATTGGGCAGTTAGTTTAGGGATCTCGA
Source organism: Anniella stebbinsi (assembly GCA_029215795.1). NCBI lineage: Eukaryota > Metazoa > Chordata > Lepidosauria > Squamata > Anniellidae > Anniella > Anniella stebbinsi. The sequence continues at coordinate 9,183,652 of JARDYH010000004.1, read as the reverse complement.
AGAGATTGCCCAGGTCAGTGAATCCTCTCACTTTCCCTGAGTGGCAGTGGTTTTCTTTCTCACAGGACTACAGGAAGGGAATTGTACATCTTTGTATAAATCCATATGCATAAATTATCTAATAAATAATAATAATATCAAGTCCAGGAAACAATAGACCACATAACAAGAGGATGTAAAATCCTGGCAGTAATGGACTATACAGACAGACACAATACAGCTGCAAAAATAATTCACCAACAACTGGCCATCAAATTCAAACTTATCAAACAACCTACACCATACTAAACATACTCACCCAAAACAAGCTTGGTAAATGCAGGTCATAAAATATACTGGGACAGAACAATTCATACCGACAAGACAATACCTTGCATCTGACCAGACATAATGGTCATAGACAAAAAAGAAGAACATATATCTCATCGACATAGCAATACCGAATGACAAAAATGTTGTTGAAAAGGAAGAATAAAAGCGAGACAAATATACACCACTGGCCATGAAAGTCAAAGCACTATGGCAACAGGAAAAGGTCACAGTTATTCCATTAGTCACATCAGTCACTGGCATCACATCAAAAAACTAAACAGAAAACCTTCAGAAACTGGGTCTACCAGAATACATCCACACCAATATCCAGAAAGCAGACATACTTAAAACATGCTCAATTGTCAGGAAATTCCCGAATCAATAATAATAATAATAATAATAATAATAATAATAATAATAATAAATTTATTTATTTATTTCTTACCCGCCTCTTCCAGATTGAGGCGGGGAACAACCTCATACAGACAATATCATACAGCAAAGCCCATCATGCCCATCTAGAAAAACCGCCACGAGCGAGAAAGAAATAATAATAATGATAAATTTATTTCTTACCCGCCTCTCCCTTTGGATCGAGGTGGGGAACAACATTAGTACAACAATACAATATGAAGCAAATACATAAAATTAATTGAAAGAGTGTATAAATCCCATACAATTTCAAAATAACAATCAAGATATCTTAAAATATAATATGTTTTGCCTTCCCAGTTCCCCATTTTCAATGCTCACACTTTCTTGACTATTCTATGCTACCTTTCTCCCCAACTCTTTCTTAGTTTTGACAGCAAATCTTTTCTTAATCTCTGTGTGTGTGTGTGTGTGTGTGCGTGCGTGTGCGTGGCCTCATCTACACCTAAGGGTATAGAGGGAGGGAGGGGGAGGATCACGGACTCACTTGCTCCCAGGGTCTAGACAGCAGCGTGACGTACCAGAAGGGAAGAGGGACATCGCGGCTGCCATTTTATTTTATTTTTTACAGAAGAATAAAGCCAACAAAAGGTAAAAAAGAAACACTTCCCAACCCCCCACCTGCCATCCTGGGGGTGGTGACATTGCCATCCCACCCCCACGGGCACGGAGTCACCCCTCGTGGCTCCGTGCCCATTTCAGGCTCCAGGACCATGCAGCACACCTCCCGCCGTCCTCTGGATTGTCCCAGGACCATGAGGAAAATCAGGATAACTAGTGAACCAGTTATCCCGGGACGATGGAGGGGTCGCCCCTGCCTGCTCCCAGGAGCCCCTGTAAGTCATTTGGACACACAGGGAGGACCCCGGGAAAAAAGGCAGCTGTAGACATGGCATATGTGTGTTGTGTGTGTTGTGTGTGTTATTGAACGTTCAGAGGGATCAGTGATTATGGGCTGTGGGGGAAAGGGGGATTTAGGTGCTGATTACCAAGAATGGAAGGGGTCTGTGTAAAAGTTGAGTTTCCCACCCCCCCCAAGGAAAAAGAGCCTGGGGTTTACATGGTTCTTTATCTTTAAATGAGAATTAAGAGGATTGCCTTCTGTAAAAGAGGACACATGGACACCCTAGAAGCTCCAGTGGGTTTTTAGATAAGAGTAGTACAATTTTCCAAGGTTGTTTTTCATGGGGAGGGTGGTTTTTGGTGGCGGTGGTGGTGGGGAAAATGTACATTCTGCTTATGTCTAAATTGCACACTGATTTTTAACACAGCAACTTGAGTGTTTCTCATCCAGGCTGTCTCACGATCTGAGTGTTTGGCTTTCTTTTCTAACAGGTTGTTCTTTATTTTCCCAGTTTATACAAAACATGCTGCTCTTTATTAATCAAAATGGATACTTGCTTAACATTCATTGTCACTTTAAGCTCTCTGCCAATACACCTCCGTTCATTGGATTAGTCACTGGACGACAACATGAAAGAGGTGCTTATACAGCCTTGGGAAATGCAATATTTGGTTTGGATGAACTTTCATCAAATATCTTTACCCGCTGCAATGCCAGGGCAGTTGCCTATTAAAAATTCAGTCATGCCCAGTACCAAAAATGAGTGGTTTTTTAAAAAATATTCTGATCATTTCAGCAAAGTGTAAATTGCTTGGTACCATGAAATGATGTCCCCGGAGGCAAGCCGATAGCTACCAGGAAGGGACATGGGAGATCATTCAGTAAAGCAGACACTGTCTGAGCAGGCATAAGTCTGACAAGCTCAATATTTCTGTCAAGAAACCAAATCAAAGTTGGAGTCAAAGCTGGCCATTCCTAGGAAACAGGAACAAAGATTCTGTCTTAGATCCATAGCAACGACCGAAGAGAACTTCCATAGCCTCTTCCATCCATCCATTTCATTTTGATGGTAGTGTTCCGTCTTACACGTCCCCGGTCAAGAAGAATGTTGACAAATTAGATAGGATACAAAGATGGGAAAGGTTCACAAAAATCGAAAGACCAAAGGACCTGCACGTGTTCAGAAAAGGAAAAAGAAGATTAAGCAAAGGGCAGTGAGGGCCATGCACAAATTTATTTAAAAAGATGCTGGAAGCAGAAATAATAACATTTCGGCATCCTAACGCTGGTAACAGGGGAAGGAGCAGTAAAAGAAGTTGTCAAAGATGGAAGCGCTGTGCCCTTTCCTGGAAAATCAAAGTCTTTATTTTGTCCTTACCTTTTCTTTAATGGGAGTTTGTTATTTCTCATATGTGTTTTCTCTTGGAACTCTTTTTCCTAGAGATGTGCAAGGGCCTTGAGAAATTTGGGTCAGCTCCAGCCCCTCCCTGGCACCCAGCTCAATTGAATCCATGAACACCTCCTTCCACCATTGGCTTTTGTTCGGATTTAAATACTGCCAAGAACGCTGCAAACCACTTGTCCATTACCTGGAATAGAACCATGCATGTTTCCCACAGGGTGATCCAGTTGTCTGATTAACAATTCAGACTGCATGTCCATCCATGAAAACACAATAAAAGCAGTAAGAATACAACAAAAACAGCAATAAAAGCAAACATATTAGGAAAAGGCAGAGTAAAATAATACGTTTTCAAGGCCTTCTTAAAAGCCGGCAATATTGGAGCATGGCAGACTTATTCCAGAGGTGTGGGGCCACTGCAGAGAAGGCCTTCTCACATGTGATCACCCACCTAACTGATCTCACAGGTGGGCAAATGAGACGGGCCTCGCTTGCTGATCTTAACGTGTGGGCAGGCTGGTAAGTTGGACCTTCGGCCTGCAAGACTTGTGCTTTACCATTAAATGATGGTATCTGCATATGGTATCACATTCCACACATGCAAGTTACTTGCATGCCACCCCTGGGCCTCCCATTCCAGGTAATGGCCACTTTGGTTATTGGGCAGTATAGAAATGAAATAAATAAATAAATAAATAAATAAAATAAGATGGGAGGTGTTAAACCATACCACTGAGTCTTGAGAGGACGGTCTGTATCCTTTCAAGAATATTGAGCGATATTCTTTTGACTTTCCTTAAAATGCACATAGCTGTTTCACCTGAGTAGAATGTATTCCCAATTTTGTTTTGTCTGATTTTCAGGGCAACTCTTTTTCTAAGAATACCCATCATTAGAAAACATCAGGGGCAGCCCTACCAATAGGCAGAGTGAGGCAGTTGCCTCAGGTGGTAGATGCTGGGAAGGAGATGTTGGAGGACAAAGCTGTGTAGGGCATTTGGCCTATCCTGCACCCGCTAGGTATGCCTGCTAACCTCAGGAGGATACTGTACCATTTCCATTGTCAAAATAAGATTCAACTGCCAGTCCAGTTTATTTCTGTTCATGGATTGGCGGGGGGGGGGGGCATTATTTTGTCAGTGTTTCAAGGGAATCTGATGTAGTAGTAATGGGGGACTTAAATTACCTCGATATCTGTTGGGAGACAAATTCTGCCAAAAGTGGCCCCTCCAAGAAATTCCTGACATGTGTGGCTGATAACATTCTCCTACAAAAAGTAGAGGAAGGAACTAGAGGAACGGCTATCCTTGACTTGATACTGACCAATAGGGATGACTTAGTAGATAAACTCTACTATTCTATGATTCTATGACCTAGTGAGGTTGTGGGCAATCCCACACTAGAGGCATTCAAGAGGCAGCTGGACAACCATCTGTCAGGGATGCTTTAAGGTGGATTCCTGCATCGAGCAGGAGGTTGCACTCAATGGACTTATAGACCCCTTGCAAGTCTACTATTCTATGATTCTATGATCCTATGAATCATTTCATGGGACCTCAAAGAGAATTACTTTTTTGTAGAATCAGTTCTGTGTATGTGGAATGAGAGATAGAGTAAAGAAAGTTCTACATGGGGTTTTGTATCATCAGAGCAAGATTTTTAACACTTGAGGCTGAGAAACTAAGGGGACACTGAGCAACAGCCCTCCCTCTCCAGACTCTCTCTTTCATCTCACATCATCATTATCTCTGCATTTTGCCTACAAACAACAAGAGCTGTATATTCGCAACTGGCAATTCACCCTAAACAGCTCAAAGAGCCTGCATTCGAAGGCCTTTCAAAGGCATGAAATGTAACCTGGAGCCAGGGGGAAGCAGAGGCAGTGGGCAGGAGGGTTGTTTTCAGCCGTCCTATTGCTCAGCAAAGGTGCTTGCAAGGTGGAAGTCCTGGGGATAAAAGAAAGTTGAAGAATGGACTTCACTGCTGCTGTCGATGGCTTTCAACACAAGACTACTGTAGGGATGAGCAGAGGAAGCAAAATAACACACACACACACAAAACCCACCTAAGACTTCTCATGCATGGAACGTTGGAACAAATTCTCCATTTAACAGCAATTACAGGCGAGGAACGCGCTTGCTCAGTTCTGTTCAGTCAGCACTAGGGTATCCAAGGATGGCAATAAAAGTCAGCACAGAAACAATTAGAGAGCAATCTGATGGGCCAAGAGTAGCGGAACAACCAATGCTTTTCCAGAACGAGACTTGATTATATATATATATATATATATATATATATATATATATATATTTACTGTGACTGCAATTTTGCAACATGGTCATTATAATATTCATAATGCTGAGGACTGATTGTCATCATCATTATAAGAACATCAGAAGTGCCATGCTGGATCAGACCGAGGGTCCATCTAGTCCAGCACTCTGTTCACACAGTGGTCAAACAGCTGTCAACCAGGGACCAACAAAGCCAGACATGGTGCAACAGCATCCTCCTACCCATGTTCCCCAGCAACTAGTGCACACAGGTTTACTGCCTCGGATACTGGAGGTAGCGCATAGCCATCAGGGCTAGTAGCCATTGATGACCTTCTCCTCCAGGAATTTCTCCAACCCTCTTTTAAAGCCATCCAAATTGGTGGCCATCACTACATCTGGTGGTAGTGAATTTCATAATTTAACTAAGCGCTCTGTGAAGAAGTCCTTACTCTCAACAATTGTCATCATCATCATAAGTCGGTATAGAATTTCTCCACCATCTATAGATAAGAACATCCATGGTGGATCAGACCAAAAAGTTATCTAGTCCAGCATAGGGATCTATGATAAATTTGTTTCAGTTTGTTTTTTATGAGAATTTTACCTGAACATGGACTTAGATGCAAATTTGCAGTCAAAGTCCATACATTTTTGAGCTTGCAATGTGATTCACAGCCCCCTCCCAAATGCATTCAACAACATGCGTACCTTTAAAAAATGCATACATTTCACAATGAGTACATGTCAAAAAAGATGTGCAGAGATAGGCTTTACTCACAGGAGAAGAATGCCTACATTTCAAGAATGCATACACTTCGAAGTGAGTACATTTTGAAAATTCATACATTTCAAAAATATGCATGGTAATATGCATGGATTTTCACGTACAATAAAAAAAAAGCAAAGCTTGCAATCCGATATGGATTCAAGTCAGAACAAGCTTCAAGGTGGAATTCAGAGAACTTTTGCAAGCTCAGGTTTTGCTGATTCATACATCCCTAGTCCAGCATTCTGTTTGTGACAGTGACCAGCCAGATGTCTATGGGAAGTCCACAAGCAGGGCAGGAGGGCAAAAGAATCCCCCACTCAGGTTCCCCATAATCCTGTACATTGCCATTGAGTTCAGTAGGACTTACTCCCAAGCGTATAGGATTGCAGCACTATCTTCCATAACTTGGTGGAGAGCATGCGCTTTTGAAGACAGTCCATGGCTGAGTCGTGAAGCACATGCCCTGCATGCAGAAGTTTCCAGGTTCATCTCCAGGTAGGGTGACTATATTTGGGAAACCAAAAATGAGGACATGCAGGGGGGAAGCCCCCCGCCACACTAATGGTGGCCTTAAAGGGGAAAGCGTGTCATTCCAGAACATTATAGAAAATTACAGAAAATCCCCCTGACATCCAGGATAGAAGAAAAACCAGGACAAATCCAGGGAAATCCTGACTGTTGGTCACCCTAAGAGCTGGGAAGGATCGCTGCTTGAAACCTGGAAAAGCCTCTTCTAGTCAGTGACCCAGTTCATGTGTGGTGACAAATCAGGGTTTTGTTTTGTTCTTTAATGCTGCCCAATCGTTCCCATTGCAAGCTGGAGCAGCTAAATAATCCAGGAATGCTCCATCCCCGAGTCGTTTAATGTTGTGTGCGAAGTTGCGAACCAGGAATTCTGGCTTGTCAGGGAAGAGACAACCCAGAGTTGGAACCCAGGGTTTATCTACTCATATCTTCACAAGTCTCCAGAACTGTGAAGGAGAATGGCATAAAAAACTGGCAAATGCAACCCCGTGGCCTGAGCTGGCCATTTTTCACCTTGATTATGGAAATCTCCCATCAACTGTCTTTTGTCTCTTTTCTCTTGAGTCATATCAGAAAGCCTCAGTTGGATTAATTCATCCTTCTCATCCTTTTGATCAGGGTTCTCTCTTTTGAAGTATTTTCCTTGGTTCCTGCTCGCTATTCATACCTCTTAGTTAGAGCTCATATTTGTCTTTAAAGCACTTTCTCCCAATTTACTTTTCTCTCATTTACTCATGCCCCTCTCCTCATTATTTTATCCTGCTGAAGCCAATGATGACCCACCCATGTTCACTGCTACAAGTTGGGTTTGAAAAATTAATCCTTTTGCTGGAGAAACCAGAGTCTTTATTCATGCAAAACCTGTAATGTGCAACTGACAATTGCGCCCGTCTTGGAAAAAAAGAAAAAAACACCATGCAGCATGGATGTAAAAGAGATAAACTCTGGTGTTATGTAAATACTTGAACTCTGTTTATTGATGTTAATAATCAAATATCCACATGCTCGACGTTTCAGAAAACAACCCTTCGTCAGGAGCTGAATATGTAAATTTAAAATAAAATACATAAAACATTATAAATTTGGCGTGAAACCCTTATATAACATTTTACTTACTACACATAGCACTCTCAGTCCCCACCACATCACACATTCTCCTCCAAAGCCCAGCACATACTAGGAATCACATTATAAAGTTGTATAATCTCCTTACAAACCAGCACGTATTCAGCATTGTGCCCTATTTTATCAAAAGCCCTCACTTTCTACATACATAACATCCTTGGTCTAGAAACACACAAAATGTTCTTGCTTATTCTTAAGGTGCCCTTCATTGCTGTTGTTATCCATTTCTAATCCTTTCTAAATTCATTATTCCACATTACTCTACAAAAACAATACATAAACCAATACTTGCTCTTAAAAGCCTCAAACTAACCTGGATATTGCACAGGCACTACCCGAGAGTTGTTATTATTAGGAGATACCTGTTATACTGCTTTCTCTGTATCCTTCTTACTACAACAATCTTTGAAGTGTGTTACTCTCCTCCTGCCCGCTTTTTACCAGCTTGTTATCAGGTGCCTTGTATGGTCCCTAATAGGCTTCAAGTCAAATATCTATTTCCTCATGCTGTCAGTGACCAAATTCTGTCATGACTCACTAACTCTCTTCCTATGTTCTCTCCTCTTGTATCTTAAAGTTTCAAATTGTTCAATTCCAAGGAATCATTCATCCCCCTTGCAGTGTGTGACTGAAGATGCAAAATCCAAAAGTGTTTAAGTAAGGATGAAAAGGTTTTAAGTAAGAGGGAATTCTTTTGGAAAAACCCTTCTTGGAAAAACCAAGTCACCATGTTGATTGCATCCATCTCTCTGAGCTCGCAGGGTTTTGGAGTTTCCAGGCAGGATTGATCCACTCTCCCGCTGCCATCATGTGGGCAACGATATTAGCATGAGTGGATGGTCTGGTGTTCCTTGCCCCAGTATTGCTTGGTGCAGCATGCATCCATCTGCTATTAATCACATTCACACCATCTCTCCTACCAACCCTAAATGTTGGAAGGGCTCATGAGGACCAACTCTCCTTAACAGATATTTGATGTACTGGACAGATACATATACATCCTTCATCCTTGAGCTGTTGTGGCTGTTTTTAAACCAGCAACAACTACAAACCTTTTTTTTTAATGAACTGCAAAGTTGCTCCCCGTATTGAATAGGAAACAGGTTCGTGACATGACAACACCAGCCCATAGGTCCCTTTTGTAGGCAGATCTTGCCCATTCCAACTCAAACTTTTAAAAAATGAATTCACGTGGGAGCTGAAGAAGGTCACAGATTTGCAGAGGAGCAAAATGTCATCCACTTCTCCGAAAACCTACTGTGAGTGAGACCCCTTCTGACATTATTTCAGTTTTTACCTACAGAGATCAAGAATGTTGGAACATGTCGACTATGGGCTCCATCACATTTATTCCACCCCCTTCCCCCCCCCCCCGGTTTGCCTCTGTGTTTTTTACCTCCGTTCCATAAACGTGTCAAAGGCTCCATCACACACGGTCCCTTTCACATGGGTTTTCGCTTATTTGCTCTTCCACTCCACACCACACCACCCCTTCTCCTTCCTCCTCCAGTTCATTGGTTGTGGTACTTTGATGGGCGTGGGCTCTTTTCCCTCCTCACTCTGGCTTCGTTATCTAGTGATTTACTGGTTTAAGGTTTCACCTAGGCTCCCGTTTCTGTGGGCAATGGGGGGGAGCACTAAAAAGTAGGGGTGTGCATGCCAAAAAATATCATCTTTTATCGTTATCGTCATTTCGGACCCAAAAAAATATCGTCTTCATTCATATCGTAGGTGATTCGTATCGTCTTCACAATAATTATAGTTAAAAATGATATTTTTTGGCAGAAAGAAAAAATGCCTATAACTTCTGTATTTTAAAAGTTAGAGGCTTGAAACTTGGTCACAGTGCTTATGGGGTATGCTTAAGTATGTGTATGAAATTTGAGATCGATCCCTCCAACCCTCGATTTTATATGATTTTTTAAAAGATTGTTTCCGTTCTGACAGGTCTGGTGAGCTGTCATTCTGATCTGTCAGAATGGAAACGATCTTTTAAAAAATTCATATAAAATCGAGAGTTGGAGGGATCGATCTCAAATTTGGCAGATATGTGTAGCACATGTTGCTACACATATGTGCCAAATTTGAGATCGATCCCTCCAACCCTCGATTTTATATGTTTTTTTAAAAGATCATTTCCGTTCTGACAGATCAGAATGACAGCTCGCCCCGTGCATTCGTTCAGACCTGTCAGAACAGAAAAGATCTTTAAAAAATTCATATAAAATTGAGAGTTGGAGGGATCGATCTCAAATTTCATACACATACTTAGGCATACCCCATAAGCACTGTGACCAAGTTTCAAGCCTCTAACTTTTAAAATACAGAAGTTATAGGCATTTTTATATGGCAGTCCGATAAAACGATAAAATCGCCTGAAAATTATTTTCTCTGATTATTATCGTAGGTTTTTCTATTGTATCGTCATCGTAACTTTTAGGCACGATAGAGAGCATATCATATCATTATCGTGAATTCTAACGATATGACACTCATCCCTACTAAAAAGTTCATTCAACCGACTAACAAGTCCATAGGACGGCATGTTGGGGGAGAACAGCCCCGCCCTCCCCTTTCGTCAGCAAGACTCCATTAGCACACACACCCAACAAAAGAAGAACCACAGCTTTAACCACTGCGAATATGGATTTTTGCCTTATTCACAATGATTAAAGCCGTGGTTTAAGGTGTCTTCTGGACAGGGCCTGTGATGGGCTAGTAACAAATGATCAACAGGTTAGCCACATGGCATGGAGGCTGGAACTTCCTTTCTTAAAAGCCCTGTTTTTAGTCCCCCTTTCTCCTTTCCAGTTCCTGGTGCTCAGTCCAGCACTGCAGGAAGGAGCTGGTAGTCAAAGGGGATCCCCTTTCCTCTTCTTTGCATCGAAAAAGGAGATGTGTTGTAGTGCATTTAAGAATGGGTTATTTACTAGTCTCATCATGATCAATCAACCAGCATTTTATTGGTCTGCCCAATACTATGAATTACATGTTTAGGCAACCGTTCTTCAAAGAAGCCGAGAGAAGGGTGAAGCTGCCCATTTCTGTTCCATTCTGTTTCTCATCTTTCTAAACAAGTTTGGCTTGGCCCGATTCTGCATCAATGTACAAAAGTTAGCTTTTAAAGTCTGCATGAAAGTTCATGTGCATTTTTGTGTGTGCTGCCCTTCATATACACAGCCTTGCACGTATTCTCCAGATGTATGCATTTTTACAAGCTGGTTCCCTATAATGCATTCCTGTTCCTTATTTTCACAATTGTGTGCATTTTTGTGCACATTTCCCGCAGTTTCATGTTTGTGCAGACTTTCCCTTGATTTATGCTGTTTTAAATGCATTTTTGGAGTGGAGACCTGAAAAGATGTGGATTTGGAAAATTTGCATAAGACTTCCTAATATTTGGCCTTGAAAGAAGCTGGTGAAACCCAAGAAACCCAGCAAACAGAAGAAGATACACAGCTTGGAGGACCATCTGTAAGTTGGAGTATCTAACCAGGGATCTTTTACATCTTGGCTTTTCCCCATCTGCTTAGCAGGAGCAGCATCTGCCGTTAGCACTTAGCCGATTTCTCTTCCCCTCCCACCTCCCCAGCCACAAGTAATACAATCAATATGGCAGCATGCCGCCTGTTTCTCAATAAGACTACTTGCTCGACAGTTGTTGACGGTGGCGTGGCAACAGCCAGTACTTAAAATGAGGTTGGACGCTTAAATCACTGCAGTTTGGCCCAGTAGACTCACTGCAGAGTCAGCATTGAGAACATTTCTGGCATGGGTTAGAAGGACATAAACAGTGTAGAAAACACTGGGCTGCCTTTTCACATTGTGAGGCTCAAAGTGAATAGTTAAAATTATGTGTTTCCCATATACACCACCCAAAAGACACCACATTCGATCCATATTTTTGCAACTCCTTCCATCGTCTCTAATGTGTGTTGACACACATTTGGAGCCATTACATGACACAAGAGAGAGACTGGGTTTGGACAACATATTCACCTGCAGTTAGTTAAATAAACTACAATAGTTTATTTAACCCATGATGGTTTAGTGTGTTGTCTGTGAGCTCTTTTCCCACCTCCAGTGGGTTATTTTCCCCAAATAGGCCAACTTGGGAACCCAAAGTCTGCAGTAGGAGTTATTTAACCTATAGTGGGTTAGTGTGTCATCTCCTGCACCAGAGTGGGTTATGGAGTTCACCTACAGAGCTGCTCAGAAACAGCAGCCAAAAAACTCTTGAGTGAACTCTGAGGAAACTGGCTTTCCTGCCACATTCAGCTGTATCTCCAACTCCAGATACATGCATTTATCCAGCAGTGCCTGTGGTGGCTCCCCATAAGTAGGGTGACCCTATGGAAAGGAGGACTGGGGCTCCTGTATCTTTAACAGATGTAGAGAAAAGGGAATTTCAGTAGATGTCATTTGTATGCATGCAGCACCTGGTGAAATTCCCTCTTTATTTATTTATTTATTTATTTATTTTATTTATTACATTTGTATACCGCCCCATAGCTGAAGCTCTCTGGACAGTTTACATAGGATTAAAACATTTAAAACAATATACAAAAATTAAAACAGCAAAAGCATACAACATACACACATACATTTAAAACCGCTACAACAGCCCAAAAAAGCTACAAAAACAAAAACAAACCCAGGCTCCTCAGATATTGCCAAATGCCAGAGAGAAGAGGAAAGTCTTGGCCTGGCGCCGAACAGATAACAATGTTGGTGCCAGGTGGGCCTCGACAGGGAGATCGTTCCACAATTGGGGGGCCACCACAAAGAAGGCCCTCTCCCTTGTTGCCGACCTCTGAGCTTCCCTCAGAGTTGGCACTCGGAGGAGTGTTCGGGTAGGTTCATGTCGGGAAAGGCGTTCCATCAGATATTGTGGTCCCAAGCCATGTAAGGCTTTATAGGTTAAAACCAGCACCTTGAATCAGGCTTGGAAACATACAGGCAGCCAATGCAAGTGGGCCAGAATAGGTCTTATATGCTCGAACCTTCTGGTTCCAGTTATCAATCTGGCCGCTGCATTTTGCACAAGCTGCAGCTTCTGAACCACCTTCAAAGGCAACCCCATGTAGAGTGCATTGCAGTAATCTAACTTGGAGGTTACCAGAACATGGACAACTGAAGCCAGGTTATCCCTGTCCAGATAGGGACGTAGCTGGGCCACCAACCGAAGTTGGTAGAAGTCATTCCATGCCACTGAGGCCACCTGAGCCTCAAGTGACAGAGATGGTTATAGGTGAACCCCCAAGCTATGAACCTGCTCCTTCAGGGGAGTGTAACCCCATCCAGAACAGGTGGAAGACCCTCCATCCGGTCAGCAGAACCACCCACTAACAGCGTCTCAGTCTTGGCACAGGCAGGAAAACCTAAACTACACTGACGATTTTTAAACAACAACTAAAAATCTGAACCCAGTACAAATGAAAGAAATGTTTGGGTTGGGAGGGGGGGAAATAAGAAGCTAAACACATCTGATGTTTACCTGGTTGTCATTTATATAATTTGCATTTCTGGAAGCTCATTTCCCTCCTGTTTAGGTTTTGCATGGGTACGTTAAATGCCAGAAATAGCAATGCATTGCACAGGTGGGGTGGGGGCAGGGAGGCGTGCTATCGAGCCATTGTTTCCAGAAACAACTCTCATGAAAGCCAATTCAACTTGCAGGCACCTGTGTCTGTTTTCTGAGTTTCTGTGGGGCTTTGATGGATTGCTTCTGAGTATTTCTAATTATCTCTAATTAGGCTTACAAAACCTCCCTTGTGCGGGTACCTTGCTAATTCAAACTTTCTGCTTGTCATCTTCATTTATTCCCCTCCTTCCACCCTCCTTTTCCTCAAGGCCCAATTCCCTTCACTTCACGCAAACCATCCACCCTATGCCAGCCAGCGAGAGCAATCCAACAGAAGAGACAAGACCAATGAAAATCAACACTTGAAGCCAAAAAGGGGTGGGGGAGAGAGAGAGAAGGATTTCCAGATCGCCAATTGTTTCACCTCGGCTCTGTAGCTTCTTCCAAGGTCTGTTCGGCTAACATTAAGGCTAGTTATTCATAGCATACCTACGCTCAATCCCCCTACACACGGGGACCAGGGTGTCCGTATATGTTTCACTGTGTGCGCTCACCACAAAAGCATGTGGCTGGTGCAAGTAGCATACATTTCAACATGTGCTTTTTTTTTCCTTTCAGGGTGTGCATTTATTTCAGCAAAATAAATGCACATGCTCTGGGTTGCCTGGCCTTCACCCAGAGATGGAGCAATACTTGATGGTGCTCAGCTGACCTATGAGGGGCTCAGAAGCCTGGTCAGTTGATCTAGGGTGACCAAATGGAAAGGAGGACTCCTGTATCTTTCACAGTTCTACAGAAACGTAATTTCAGCAGGTGTCATTTGTATGCATGCAGCACCTGGTGAAATCCCCTCTTCATCACAACTCTTAAAGCTGCAGGAGTATAGCTAGAGTGGTAAGATACAAAAGAGCTTATTCTGATTTTTTAAAAAAAATATAGCCTTGGGTTTTCTTTAAAATTGGTGAATCCATCAAAACCAAATCAGAGTAATGTTTTCTTGGGGATAAAGGATAAACACTAGCCTAGGAAAGACATTAAATAAACAAAACTCTTAGGCTGCAATCCTATAAACACTTACCTGGAAGTAAGTCCCATTAAACTCAACAGGGCTTACTTCTGAGTAGACATACCTAGGATTGAACCGTTGATGCAATAAGAAATTGAATGCTTCCACTCCCTGAAATTCCCTGGAAGGTTAGAATCCTTTGAAGACAGTCCTTGCAATACACATGGTATTTCTGTTCCCCTCTAGCTCAGGGCGCGAATGCACATTCTACATAAGCATGTGGAATGAAGTCCCTTTTGCTGCTTTTCCTGGGGAACAGGAGCTTCTGGGAGGAGACTTGGAAGGGAGAAGCAATGGGGAGAGGTGATACTTAACACTTTCCCTGCCCCTTCACAACACAAGCTGCTATCTTCACCGCCTCAACTGTTGGGAATAGTGCAACCTCGTCTGCAAGTTACTGGAAGGGTTAATCCATGGGAATTTTGGCTGCATCTGCTTTTAGGATTATAGCCTACAATGTGATTTCCAGTGATATCTTCCATTTGCTCCTCTCTGTCCCTCTCTGATTTCCTCCATTGCTGGGAGCAGTTGCGTTTGCTCTCGCGCGCCTGCCTGTGCAATGGAATACAAATGGACTGAACAACATCTATTCAAAACTCCGAGGGAAGCTCAGAGGTCGGCAACAAGAGAGAGGGCCTTCTCTGTGGTGGCCCCCCAATTGTGGAACGATCTCCCAGACAAGGCCCGCCTGGTGCCAACATTGTTATCTTTTTGGCGCTAGGTCAAGACTTTCCTCTTCTCTCAGGCATTTGGCAATATCTGAGGAGCCTGGGTTTGTTTTGTTTTGTTTTTGTAGCTTTTTTGAAGTGTTGTAGTGTTTTTAAATGTACAGGTTGTGTGTATGTTGTATGTTTTTGCTGTTTTAATTTTTGTATATTGTTTTTAATTGTTTTTAATCCTATGTAAACCACCCAGAGAGCTTCGGCTATGGGGCGGTATACAAATGTATTAAATAAATGAATAAATATGCTCTACCTGCATTTTATATGCAAGATTATTTGCACTTAAAGCCATTTTATCTTTTCTTTACCAACTAAAGGCATGGACTTCCTTAGTGTGCTAAGCTAGCCTGTGCGCATGTGGGACCGGTAAATGCTCATTCAGTTTTGCTTGTTTGTTTTTCTCTGCTAACTGCCTTTCTAACAGGAGGCATCATTACTAAATACTCCTGTCATCTGCTTCCTGCTGCTTTCACCACGTGGGCTGGCCCCTTCCTCCTCACTCAAAGGAGGAGGAAGGGGAGCGGGAGTACACTAACCCTGCCCCTTTGGTCATTGCTTTTGTCGCCCTCTGCATGAAGAGGATGGCTGTGTTTGGACGACATATTAGACAACGGAGCGGGGAAGAGGCAAATGACCATTCATTATTTGTCCGGTGCTCCCCACATGACATGTTGCCCCTCCCCCTGTCACGCAGCTAAAACTCCTGGTGTCCTTCTGGGCTGCTGGTGCTCCTCCCTCCCTCCTCCCTCAGTCCTCCTGGCCCTATCCCATCATGCATTGGAAGTTCTTCCAGGTGTTGAGGAGAAGCCAGGATGCTTTTGGCTGCTTCTGCTGGAGAACTCTATGACCTGCAGGAATAGCGCATTCGGCAGGGGAGATTACACAACAGAGCCCATCACACAACATCTTCGACATCTTAATCAATGGGCCTCAAGATAAGCAACGAAGCAGCCCGTTGCTTCCCCCCGTTGTTTAAATCAGCAAAATAACATACTGTGAGTTGTGTCCCCCCACCCACCCCGTGACACAATAATCATCACAATGGACAGTTGATTCTCCCCCCCCCCCCCAGTTGATTATCATGTCGTCCAAACCAGGCTGATTACGTTCTGAAGAGGAGAGACTACAGCAGCTGAGTAGTGAAACCAGGGCTCTCAGGGGCAGAGTGCCAGCACTTTGTGAATAGCAGGGCCACTGATTTGATCTGCCACCCCTGCCAGAATTCCCCCTATGCTCTGAGCTTAGTTGCAATCCTCACAGCAGCTGTGGGAGGGTGGAATGAATTTTCCCAGCAACAACATAGTGTTCCCTGTAGAAATGTAAAATATTTTGGTGTGGCCTGGCCTTGAATAGGCAATTAAGACCCATTAGCTCTACAAAAGACCTGTGCCTAGTTGCAGGCACTATACTAGAGTGACCATATACAAAAGAAGGCAGGGCCCCTGCAACTTTAACAGTTGTGATGACGAGGGTTTTTCACCAGGAACTAATTGCATACAAATGACCCTGGCTGAAATTCCCTTTGCTCTACAACTGTTAAAGTTACATGAGCCCTGTCCTCCTTTTCATATGGTCAGCCTACCTGTGCCTGGTGGAGATGGGAGCTCCTACAACTGGCTTGTTGCTATAGATCAGTGGTCACGAGATCAGTCCAGATGGGTCACGGCAAAGCTTGTGCCACCATGTTGGGCATGGAGAAAATTGTGAAAGTGGGTCCCATGTTGCAAGTTGGGAGTCCAAGGTGGGCCTCAGGATTGGACCAGTTGAACACACTGCTATAGATCCACACAGCTGCTTACATTTTCCGACTCTCCTTGGGGACGTGGCTGATGGGGGATGTCACAAGAAGCACTTTACTGCACTACTGGCCCCCAGTATGTGATTCAGGACATTGGAAAACCAGCGTTCGGAATCACATCAAGAACCTCTACAGATGCAAGAGACTCTCCTTTTCAGACAGTTGTCCTCCATGTGTTGAGGGCAACGAAGGCAATGATAAAGGGGATAGGGCCACTGCGCCCCCTCTGTTCACATCTTTACTCTACGCAGATTCAGAATGCCTGAACAGGGGCTGTAGAGTAGGGTGACCAGATTTTGGAAAGCAAAATCCAGGTTCAAAATGGCCACCCCACCAGAGCAGCCCCCCCCGAACATAAAAATTAAAAATTAAAAAGGCCGCCTGCCATGTGGCCAACAGACACCCCTGCCACCCCCCACCAGAAACAACCCCCCCAAGCCACCCCCCCAAAAAAACCCAGCCCGGACCTACCGGGTCCTCCGCTGCCACCGCCGATCTCCTCCACTGCCGCGTGACCCCCTGCAGCCCCCTCACCCTTCTTGCCCTGCTCCTGGGCTCCCTGGAGGTACCGGAGGAACAGCAACAGCACGCAAAGGAGGAGGAAGAGCCTGCTTTAAAATGCCCGCGCTGCTCCCTGGCCTCCGCAGGAAACAAGTGCTCAGCATTAGGGAGCGTCAACAAATTCCTTGTCTGGTGGTTAAAGCAGTTAGCCACCAGACAAGGAATTTGTTGATGCTCCCTAACACTGAGCACTTCTTTCTTGCCGAGGCTGGAATAGTGGGCAGGAAAGAAGTGCTCAGCATTAGGGAGCGTCAACAAATTCCCTGTCTGGTGGCTAGCCACCAGACAAGGAATTTGTTGATGCTCCCTAATGCTGAGCACTTGTTTCTTGCGGAGGCAAGGGAGCAGCGTGGGCATTTTAGGGCGGGAGGAGAGCTGATCCTTTCCCCGGTTTGCCCCCGCAGTCCCCCTGTCGGCCCGGATTGCCCCAGTTTTCCCAATTAGGACCGGGAAATCCAGGGCGATCTGGTCACCCTACGCAGAGGCCATTGCAGTGCTCTGTGAGGAAGAGAACATTGCGACACAAAGCTGCCCTATTGATGCAGTTCCGAAAACACCAGCAGGTACTTTTTAGATGTGGAAAAATTAGGCTGACCATATGAAAAGGAGGACAGGGCTCATGTAACTTTAACAGTTGCAGAGAAAAGGGAATTTCAGCTGGCATCATTTGTGTGCAATTAGTACCTGGTGAAATCACCTCTTCACTATACTAGAGTGACCAGATACAAAAGAGGGCAGGGCCCCTGCAGCTTTAAGTGTTGTAATGAAGAGGGAATTTCACCAGGAACTAATTGCATACAAATGACACTGGCTGAAATTCCCTTTTCTCTACAACTGTTAAAGTTACATGAGCCCTGTCCTCCTTTTCATATAGTCAGCCTAGAAAAAATGCACTACACAAGCTCAGTTGCACTTCGTGTCTGCAAGTCTCTTTGAAACCACTCAATTCCTTACAGGGCAAGGGCACTATCCTTGGCCTTCACTGCCAGATTTTACAAATCTAACATTGGCAAATATCCCAGAGTTCTTCATTCTGGCAGCTCAACACAAACATCTTTAGAGTTCTTTTCCATTTGCCCATCTCTGACTGGAGGTCAGTATCCCCAGGGCCTTAGTATAAAGGACTCAAATTAGGTGGGACTCCAACTTGCATTTGAGCCAGAATTTGGTCTTATGGGAAATGGCCCGAGAAGAGGCCTTTGATTTCTCTTTCCTGCTCTGTGTCTCTTCTTTTTGGTTGCAAAACTTCCATCACAGATTTGAAACGTATCACAAACAGCAGCACATCTTCCTTGACAAGCTGAAAGAAATGCAGGAGACACATGGTCGACTGTGAATTATGAGCGTCAGCGGGACAAGGAAACCTTCAGATAACTTACAATAGGCCAGTCCTACTTCCTATTCAGTATGGGAAAGCTAAAACCACAATAATTTGAGAGAAAGCAGTCGCAAACCTGTGTGTGAATGTGTGTGGTGTGATCTGTTGTTTCAGATCAATTCTTGAGATCTGTGCCTCATTGGCAGGCTTTTCTTTTAGTGCTGGGCTTTGATTATCTAAACAGTTGGTGAGTTATCAGAAAGTTAGACTTGTATTCTAGGACCAAAAAACATTGCAGCCTGGAGAAGAGAAGATTGAGGGGAGACATGATAGCACTCTTCAAATACTTGAAAGGTTGTCACACAGAGGAGGGCCAAGATCTCTTCTCCACCATCCCAGAGTGCAGGATGCAGGATAATGGGCTCTTCTGTGATCTTTCTGCTCATGGCACAGCACACGCAAATGAACATGTGGTATCCAGCCAATTGTCCATCCTTTTCTGTATTCTGTTGGCTGCAATGGGCCAATTAAATTCCCCCAGAAAGTTCACCAGCAGGGCATCATCTGTCACTTGCATCTGATACTCAGATTGATGCTGCATTTCTAGTTATAGCTAGAAACAACTAGTAGCAGAGGCGCCAACTTTTTTTTTTTTTAAACAACTCTCTGCTTCTGGTTCTCTGCCTTTACTACAGGAATCCTAAGAACATAAAAAGAGCCATGATGGATCAAACCAAGAGTCCATCTAATTTAGCTTTATGTTCTCACAGTGTCCAGCCAGCTGCCTACAGAAAATCCACAAGCGTGGCATGGGTCCAACAGCAGCCTCGTGCCCATGTTCCCCGGCAATTGGTGTACGTAGGCATACTGCCTCTGATAATGGAGGAAGCATAAAGCCATCAGGACTAATAGTCATTGATGGCTTTATCCTCCAGGAATTTGTCCAAGCCCTTTTAAAGCCATCCAAGTTGGTGCCCATCACTGCAATCCCATAGTTTAACTGTGCGTTGTGTCACCATCCTGTAGTGAGCCATGTTCCAGGTGCTGTGCCTCAATGGCAGCTCACCTATGTAGCATGCAAAAGGTCCCAGGTTCAATTCCCAGCATTTCCAGGTAGCAGGGCTGTAAAAGACCTCTGCCTAAGCTGCCAGAGAGCTGTTGCTAGCCAGAGCAGGCAACACTGGGCTAGATGGACCAATGGTGTGACTGAGCATAAGGCTCCATATCTGTCATACAGCAAGTGCAGAAAAGGGATGGACGAGAGAACCAATAAGGATCCAGTTGGAGAAATCACCGCTGCTGCATCTCCTGGTTAATCACTAGCTTTTAATAGATAGTGTGAATCTTCGGGGTACCACCTGAAAACTTTAACAGTGATGCCCGTTGATGACCCTAAACAGAGCTATTTGGCAATAGTTCTATTCTTTCAATAGAACATCTTCCCAGATAAATGTGCCTAGTATCACAGCAGCTTTTCATTGCTGTTCCGTTTCCTCTGTCTTGTACACACTGGCACAAAGGGAACCTTGATTTGAGAAGAAGCAGCCGACAGCCCGGGCTCAGATGGCTGAGGTCAGAAACGGGCAGTGTTTGATGAGCTGTGATGGCTGCTTTCAGTGGGGAACCTTGTCTTCAATATGAAGCCAGATACAAGGGGGGGGGGGGGGGAGAGAGAGAGAGAGAGAGTCCTTGTTATTGAATTTGCCTCCTTTCTGTTGTCTGAGCCAGGGACTGGAGAAGATTAAAAAAACAAAAAAAAACAACTTTTGCTGGAAAGATTTGAGGTCGTTAGCAGAGATGTCACTGAGATGTTTTGCAATTCCTTGGCTTGGAATAAGAACTTAAAGCAATTTGTAACACTCATGTCAAATACGAGGTGAGCATAACAACCCCCAATTTTTTGTTCTGGCTCAGATCAACAACTACTACAGCAGCAGTAACAAAAATGACAACTGCAGGATAGGAGAGAAAGTAACATCGGCACTATAGTAGTAGCAGCAGCAGCAGCAGCAGCAGCGAGAACAGCAGCAAGCGATAGCAGGAATCCAAGGGCACATCCGCACCAGCCATTTATCCCGGGGTCAACTAGAGATGACACACAGCTGATCCCGGGGTCAACTAGAGATGAAGTCCCAGTTGTCCGAGGAGAACTGGGACTGGAGTTTTCACAGTTTTTCCCGTGGTCCCAGGACAACCCCGAGGCAGTGTGGTGCTCCTCCTCGTGAGTAGCAGGGCTCACCAAACAGGCACGGAGCTCTGCAGGAGGAGTCTGTGACCAGAGGGGTGGGGGGAGCATTTTCGCCATCCCTTGGATGGCTCTCAGCAACTTTAGGCGCCGGGTTTTGAGGTTTTTTTCCTTTTTAAAACTTACTTTGGCGCACAATCGCGCCTGCGTTGCTGTGCAAAGGTCTCCAGTTTTGGGGGGGGGGGGGGGACCACACCGGAACGTCCCTCCTCACTTCTGGGATGACGCGCAGGTGTGTGCATGCTGGGGGACAATCCCAGAAGCCGGAAATACCAAGATTCCCCCCCATCCCGGAAAGCCTTTAGGTGAAGATGAGCCCAAAGAGTCCGTGCCAGGCCCAAAGTCACGCAGTGGGTTCATGGCTGAGTGGATTTCCCGAGTCTCAGTGCAACACTCTAACCACGACACCACAAATATTATGTGTTTGTTACAGCAACAGATTTAGGAGTAACCTGAACCTTGCATGACAATTCTAGGCATAAAGCCCAATCCATTTAGCTCTGTAGCTCTTTCCCCACCCCGCTTCCATCTTAAGATTCTGACCATGCAGACTTCAAGTCTTCAATATCAAGACAGACTGCTTTTTCTCTTGTTAAGGAATAGCTGTGACAGAGTGTAACTCCTGCACATACACACTCGCACACACCCAGCAGTGGCAGACATATGCTTGGGCATTTCTGGAAATGGAGTCATTATTCTAGAGTGACCACAGGAAAAGGAGGACAGGGCTCCTGTGTCTTTAACAGTTGTATAGAAAAGGGAATTTCAGCAGGTGTCCTTTGTAGCCATGCAGCACCTGGTGAAATTCCTTCTTCATCACAACAGTGAAAGCTGCAGGAGCTATACTAGAGTGATCAGATACAAAAGAGTACAGGGCTCCTGCAGCTTGAACTGTTGTGTTGAAGAGGGAATTTCACCAGGTGCTGCATGTATACCAATGACCCCTGCTGAAATTCCCTTTTCTATACAACTGTTAAAGATACAGGAGCCCTGACCTCCTTTTCATATGGTCACCCTATTTAATAAATCATTGTAAAATGTCTGACCTTTAACAAAACAGGATATTTTAGAAGCCCTAGGTCATGTACATGAGGGAAGTCATGCATTATCCTCTCAGTCAAGGTCACATAGAATTTTGATGGGATCAACCCAGGCAAGATGCAAAATTAATCAGTTCTTAGTCATTTAGTTATGGAAAATACTATGTAAGTTAGTTTTGCTTGAATTAGTTATGCAAAGAGCAAGTTTCAGAGTGGAGTGGCTAGGACACACCTGCCAGGTGGAACTATGATCATGAATGGGTTAAAGGGGTTTGCAGGTAAGGCAATTAGGAAACCCATCAATCGGCTGGATAACCCATTCACACATAATATTCCTCGAACCAAGTACCATACTCTGATCTCTTTTTATGCCTTTTATGCTTTTTAAATTTTGTATATCGGTTTTTAATCTTCAATGTTTTTAATCTTTGTAAACCACCCAGAGAGCTTCAGCTAAGGGGCGGTATATAAATGCAAATAATAATAATAATAATCTTTTATTAACAGGATGCAACTGCCTGTTACCCAGTTCACATCACGTGAGGGTAGTTCATAAGCCTCTCTGGGTTCGGATACCACAACAAGCCATGCCCAGTGAGGGTAATTATGTAAATAGTGTCATCACTTGCATATGCAGGGTGGTTAACAAGCCATTGTGGATCGTTAACCATTCTCATGCCATGCAAATTAATCCATCCTCAACACCTAATAGTATTTGGCATACCATTTAAGGTTTGGTCCTGCAGGCATGACATCAAATCTTTTTTTCTGAAATGTATAAAAATTCAGCGTTTTTTGTACAACTCATGCGAGTCTGTGGTTTGATGAGCAGGTTCCATCTGCTCTTCCAGCAGGACACTTGAGTGTTTGGGTCTTCCTGGATATGCTATGCAAATTTTGTCTGATCCCTCTCTCTGGGAAGGTATTCTGCTAATATTAACGCTGATACAGGAAGGACAGGGCTAATGGGGTGGCCCTATGGAAAGGAGGACAGGGCTCCCGTATCTTTAACTGTTGTATTGAAATAGGAATTTCAGCAGACATCATTTGTAAGCATGCAGCACCTGGTGAAATTCCCTCTTCGTCACAACAATTAAAGCTGCAGGAGCCCTGCCCTCTTGTGTATCTGGTCAGTCTAGAATAGTTCCTGCAACTTTAACTGTTGTGATGAAGAGGGGCTTTCACCAGTTGCTGCATGGATACAAATGACAACTGCTGAAATTTCCCCTTCATACAACTGTTAAAGATAAAGGAGCCCTGTCCTCCTTTTCATATGGTCACCCTAAGGGCTAAGGTTCTGTCTCTCCCACCACATAACACTCACCCAGGTTAGTGGTAGCCTGGCTCTTTTGCTGTGCACTCAGCCCTAAACCACAGTCTTTCTCAAGCCTCCATTTAAAAGGGACACATTTTTTGCTGCTGCCATGCAGAATAAGAATCTCAACATTCCCTAGTTTCCAGTCTTCAGGAACAGGCTTCTGCCCAGGGAAAAGGTATATTTCCACCTCCAACAAGTCCTTGCGTTATCTGCACCTCCACTTTCCTGTACGTGTGTATGCGCAGTTATCAGTTGGCTCTTTTTGTACTGATTTGGCTGGACTCCCAGCCTTCAGTTCATCTCTCCCTGGTTCACTGGGGGAAAGAATTGCAGCTTACACCCATTTATTTATTCATTTATTTACAACATTTATATGCCGCTCCACATCTAGACAGATTTCAGAGCAGTGAACAATAAAAGATACAAAGATAGGATAAAAGAATAAAACTCTATGTTAAGAAATTGGTATTTCATTTTTATTTTTTAACTAGGCTGACCATATGTAAAGGAGGACAGGGCTCATGTAACTTTAACAGTTGTAGAGAAAAGGGAATTTCAGCCGGTGTCATTTGTATGCAATTAGTTCCTGGTGAAATTCCCTCTTCATCACAACCGTTAAAGTTGCAGGGGCCCTGCCCTCTTTTGTATATGGTCACTCTAGTATAGTGCCTGCAACTTTAACTGTTGTGATGAAGAGGGAATATCACCAGGAACTAATTGCATACAAATGACACTGGCTTAAATTCCCTTTTCTCTACAATGGTTAAAGTTACATGAGCCCTGTCCTCCTTTTCATATGGTCAGCCTATTTTAACTAAACAGAATTCCTAAAATAAAAATAAAAAAAACCCACCTATTTGATCAGTCAAGGAAGGCTTCCTGAAATAAGGAGCCTATCTACACTTCTGCTTTAATACGGTTTAAAACAGTTTATAACAGTAGTGACAACTGTTGGGGTCCAGGACACACTCCATATACAGTTTTCAAAACGTTTTCAAAGTGTTGTATCCTGCTTGGTGTAGCTAGGCTCAAAGACGTTTTTAGGAGGCACCAGAAATAACACCGTGTGGCTGCTTGCCTGACCTCCAGGGGCAGGGACCTCCATAGAAAGGCATATGCCTCCTTGCTGCATCTTCTTCCTGCCTATGCAAGGTTTTGGTCCTGTATTAGACTTAACCTTCTAGAAGAAGTAATTGACTATGAAGGTCGAGCGATAGGGGGCTAGTGATTGGATTGTGACTAAGCAGAAGGCAAATGCACAAACACTTTTAAAGGGATACATGGAAATTCAACTTTGGCTATACCCAGTGGAGGCTGGCGGCTCCGAGGTCAGTGGGGCAGTGAATCTGCTCTGGGTTTCAGCCAGAACCCTAAAGGAGCTATTCAAGGTGTGATAAGTCCTTTAGAGTTTTGACTGAAACCCGGAGTGGTTCTGAGTGAACTTCTAATGACATCGGAGCCACCAGCCTCCACTGGATATGCCCCGTCTTCCTTCCCTTCCTGTTGCACTGACTGCGCCTTGGTAGCCAACCCGTTCGCATCACTGAACAGCAGGACAACTCCTCCTCTTACTCCCTTCCTCCTAGGCATTTCCAGTGTTCACCCCCCCCCCCAACCCCTTCCTTCTTCTTTCCCAAGGGTGTCAAGGACTCCTGATTTCCTTAATTCCCTCCTTTGACTCTATAACCCCAGCAAACCCTTCCCACTGCAGGCTACATAAACAGCATGTGTCTGTGGCCTCATTCAAACTCTAGAACCAACCTTGTTGAGAACTCAGCTAATTCCCCCCCCCCAATATATGAGTTCTCATTAGAAGCTGGAAGCTTCGTCCTTCTTGTGTTTTTAACTGCAGCTGCTCTGCCACGTTCATTTCCCCAAATCAACTTCTGCCTTTTCCATTCTCATTTGTGATCAATAAAGGTACCGCGTGGCTTTCTCCGAAGCTTGTATGGGTGTGTAGTAGGGATGTGTATCGTATCGCTAAAATGTCCAATAACGATACGATAAGGTCGTTATCAGACATCTGATTAATGATAACGATATGATAGGAAAACCTCTGATAAATATCCGATCTGATAATTTTCAGCCCGATTATATCGGATTATTGGACTGCCATATTAATAAACCTATAACTTCTGTATTTTAAAAGTTAGAGGCTTAAAACTTGGTCACAGTGCTTATGGGGTATGCCTAAGTATTTGTATGAAATTTGAGATCGATCCCTCCAACCCTCGATTTTATATGAATTCATTAAAGATTGTTTAAGTTCTGACAGGTCAGAATGACAGCTCACCACGTGCGTTCATTCAGACCTGTCAAAAAGTTGCAGGATTTTTGATAAATTAATATAAAATCAAGGGTTGGAGGGATTGATCTCAAATTTCATACACATGTCTAGCACATGTTGCTACACGTATGTGCCAAATTTCAGATCAATCCCTGCACCCTTGTATTTTATATGAATTTTTGAAAGATCGTGCAACTTTTGACCTGTCAGAACTTAAATGTTCTTTAATAAATTCATAGAAAATCAAGGGTTTGAGGAATCGATCTCAAATTTCATACACATACTTAGGCATGCCCTATAAGCATTGTGACCATGTTTCAAGCCTGTAACTTTGAAAATATAGAAGTTATAGGCATTTTTTCTAAAGAAATTCATCTCTATAGGGTACAATGGGGCTGCAAATTAAATATCGGATTTCCAATAATTATCATGAAGATGATATGATTAACCTACAATATTGTTGGAGACGATAATTTTTTTGGGTCCGAAATTCTGATAAAGATAAAATACGATATTTTCAGGCATGCACATCCCTAGTGTGTAGCTTATTTTAGGAGCCCTCCTTTCCAGAGATGCCCTATGACCAATGTCTGAAGGTCCTTTCTGGAATGGATGCAGATTTCCTGGAATGGGTGCTGTATATGTGTATAGAGGAGCACATACATCCTCCTCTCCCCTCCGTACTTTTTCTAACAGCTTGCCTGATAAAGGAGTTGAGCCACAATATCAAAAACACCCGCATATTTTAGCTTGAGAGAGCAATCTGATGGCCCCTGAGACAGTGTCAGAGGGTCCCTAGGATAGGTCAGATTCCTGGATCCAAGGTCAGAGATACCACTCCAACCTCAGACCTAAGAATCCAAGCTCCCCACCCCCTCCTCCTTGCCGCCAGCACAGAGACTGCATTAGCTGCCCCTCCAAGGTTGCAAAGGCGACCTTGGAGAGGAGGGAAAGGGGGTGGTACTGTGGGTAGGGAGGGGGAAAGGACTTGAGGAGCGGGGATATGAGCTATCCCCGGGCCTCCCCAGCCTCCTTCCCTTCCCCTCTCAGAGCCCTAGCTAGACAGGGGGAAAATGCCCATCTAGCAAAAATGCAGAATAGGTGAGTTTGGAGGTTGACAGCAATCCAGATAGGATTGCACAGTAAAGCTCTTAGTGCCAGCAACTAAGCCTTACAAGAGGCACTTTAACTTTTTAGAAAGGAAGGGGAGACATCTGCACAAAGCTAAGAAACTACCAAACAGTTGATGGTCAGGGGGAAATGGGGAGGCTAGGGCAAGGGGCATGGCCACCTGGCAAACTACAGAAGTCCAGATTCAGAGGACTCCAGGTGAACCAGATTTGGCCCACAGGCCTGACGTTCAGCATCTTGGCTTTAAGTAGAACTGCTGAGAATGAAACCTGGGACTTCATTCCCATGCCTTCCACCACCACCACCACCTGTGATCAGGGGCTTCTTCTCTTCAGGTAATCGGAATAGAAGTAGCCCCTGATCTCCCGCCCACAGGAGCAATTGGCTGAGACACACGCTGGAACTGCACTTCTGGAAGCCACTTCCGCACCCACTCAGGCCATTATCCGATTCTTCTTCCTTCCCCCTTTGAGGAATTCTCTCTTCCAGAGGCATACCAGAGAAATCTGCCATGGAATTAAATGAGTTCAGATTTCTATGAATCTAAGCCAAGATCCCGCAGTAGACCAACTTTCCCCAAGTTGCATGGATTCCACAGACTTACAGACAGGGTTTTTACTTTCCAGAATTTTATGCAAATTTGGTTATGGAAAAATACATAAAATAAAAAACCACCAGATAAAAATATACCTTTGCTCATTAGGCTAAAGCAAGAAAATGCACATTTTAGAGGAATTTGAACAGGGTTGGGATTGTGCAGTTTTGCAAGTGCAAATTTGTGCAAATGTAAATTTGTGCAAATTCGGGAAATTGGAACAAACCTGATTCTGCTGATTAGGGGGTGACAGAACAAAATGCCCCTGACAATCAGTTAACAAAATCAGAACAGATTTACAAAATCTGTACTTCTGTATTCATGCAGGCCGATAGTCAGGAAGGGGATGTAGCTGAAGGATCACTGCTCCCTTTGTACATACCTTTGCACCCCATTGATCTCACCCCACCCTACAGCCCCAGTTACTGCAATGTTCAGACAATTCTAGACTCATAGAATAGTAGAGTTGGAAGGGGCCTATAAGGCCATCGTGTCCAACACCCTGCTCAATGCAGGAATCCACCTTAAAGCATCCCTGACAGATGGTTGTCCAGCTGCCTCTTGAAGGCCTCTAGGGTGGGAGAGCCCACCACCTCCCTAGGTCATTGGTTCCATTGTTGTACTGCTCTAACAGTCAGGAGGTTTTTCCTGACGTCCAGCCAGAATCTGGCTTCCTGTAACTTGAGCCCATTATTCCGTGTCCTGCATTCTGGGTTGATGGAGAAGAGATCCTGGCCTTCCTCTGTGTGACAACCTATCAAGTATTTGAAGAGTGCTATCACGTCTCCCCTCAGTCTTCTCCAGGCTAAACATGCCCAGTTTTTTCAGTCTCTCCTCATAGGGCTTTGTTTCCAGACCCCTGGTTATCCTCGTTGCCCTCCTCTGAACATGCTGCTGCTTGTCTGCATCCTTCTTGAAGTGTGGTGCCCAGAACTGGACGCAATACTCTAGGGTAGTTTCCCTGAAGTCACTGGCTCTGCTCCCAAGTAAACTTGGTGTAATTTTCAGTCTTGCTTGATCTTAATTTGGAGTTGATTTTAATGCCGCATCACATTTTATTGGTGTTGCTGCGTTACTAAACGGTTCGTTTTTATTATTATTCTGTCAACAGCCCCGAGAACCGTTATTATAGGGCACAGTGTAAATATTGCAAATAAACCAACCAAAGAAGCACATGCTCAGCTATGGGGCTGTGATTTCCGAGGGATGTTTAGATCTTCATTCCTGTCCAAGCTCCCCAGCTGCTCTCTGGCTTCTTTGCTGAGGTTGGTTTTAACGAAATGGAGGAAGAATGCTGCTCCTCCTCCACCTTTCGCTCTGCTCTCTGTCTGATGCCTATAACTCAAGCCTCCTGACCTTCAGAGGAACATTACAAGTCATCTGGTATAATAAAAGAAGAGGGGGTTTGCTGAAGAAGCATTTTTATTAAGAGTGATTTATGGGCCACTGGGGAACAATTGGTAGCGGGGGAAGGATTAGTGTTACCTGGTTATTTAGTAATATCACATAGCTGCTCTTTCTCGTCTGATTTATTGCTCATCAGAGAGTTGGAGGCTTCAGAAGCCTTTTGGTAGACTCTTCTTCTTCCATAAATCTAAACAAATGAAATGATGTGTACTAAGTTCCAAAACAGTCGGAAACCGACTTAACCATAAAAACGAGGACATCTTTGATGTACTTGCCACAGGTGCCTCAGCCTAGAATCGATCATTACCAATGTAGCTTGACACCCTGCTGATGTGTTGGGCTGTGACTCCTGTCTTTCCTGGACAGCATTGCCAATGGCATTTTTTCCCAGCTTTTCATGTGGAAAAACAATAACCCCAAGTTCCCCCATCTGATACAGACACAATTCAATACAACCTTATTGGGATGAAATCAGAGAACCTCCGTGAGGTCAAGTTTTGCTGATTTGCTCAGCTCTGCTCCTCAAATCCTGACTTCTCTGAATAAAAGAACAAAGATGGAGAAAGGCAAAGGGACTTAGAGAAAGGAAGTAAGAAAGGAAAACTATCTAAGTATGGGATTGCACTTGGCTCATGACCCTGAAATGCCTCAACACAATGCCCTGGACTTTTATCTTTTCGCAAAAAATCCAGAAACGGGACTTTTGAAGTCCACAACTTTTAACAGCCCTTTTGCTCCATAGATCTATGGTCATCCCATAGATCCAAGAGAGTAGGCCACAGAGCTCCATTGCCCCCCAAATGTCGATGCACCTCCAATTGAAGGCCACTCCCCATACACCTTATGACAAGCAATCGGGCTACCAGTGTGTGGGGAACTTTGCTTGATGTATTTGGACTTGAGCAATAGGCACGTCACAGGGGGTGAAGTTCAACTGTGGTATGCAAGACAGTGGATCTCTTCATCACAACAGTTAAAGGTGTAGCCACTATACTAGAGTGACCAGATACAAAAGAAGGCAGGGCCCCTGCAACTTTAACTGTTGTGATGAAGAGGGAATTTCACCAGGACCTAATTGCATACAAATGACACTGGCTGAAATTCCCTTTTCTCTACAATTGTTAAAGTTACATGAGCCCTGACCTGGATTTTATCTGGTCACCCTACTGTAATGCACCAGTGAACACTTTGAGGTTCAAGGAAGCAGTCACTATGAAACGTAAGTACTGCTCAGTGTGTCCTACCACGTAATGAAACAACTTTAAAAAACCACGTTTTTAAACAGAATATAAGTCGTTTTAAGGGCAATGTGGATAGGCTCAAAGTGTCCATACTTCTCCAAATGATTTCTAAAACCTTTTTATGGGAATGGGAGCTTTA
Source organism: Anniella stebbinsi (assembly GCA_029215795.1). Taxonomy (NCBI): domain Eukaryota; kingdom Metazoa; phylum Chordata; class Lepidosauria; order Squamata; family Anniellidae; genus Anniella; species Anniella stebbinsi. The sequence goes on along the minus strand of JARDYH010000004.1, from coordinate 9,153,515 downwards.
TGTCTGCTTGACACTGTGGAGGACTAGCAGAGACATAAATAATTTTCTTTGTTGATAATGGTGAAGGCAAAACCAAAGGGGTTCCTTACACTTCAGGTGTTCCTGACGGTTCAGGAGCTTGTAGCTCCATTTGAGATATATATATATATATATATATATATATAATTTAAAAAGTAAATTCAATTTGTAATAATTGTTTTACTATACCAAATGTGATCATTTTATGCCAAACCTACTTGTACATAATTAAATTTTATGTTCCTAAAGTAAAAAAGTGACTTTCAATCTGTAAAAAGTGCTAATATTGCATTTTTTTAAAAAAAAAAAAATCCCAAAATATTTTGTTTTTTCCCAGGGGGAAAAACCAGGAAAACCCAGGTTTTTCCCCCATGGCTTCAAAATTTCTGGAAATTTTACATCTTTTGGTAGATATTGGAGCTGCATGACACAGTGGCTGAATTCAGATGACACAATAAGGAACTGATGGGGTGGAAACCAGGGATGTGCACTGGATTGGGTCCGATCCATGATCCGGATCCGATCCAGGGGAAATCGGATACAATTATCCGATTTCCGATCACCCTGCTGGATCGTCCGATCCAATCCGATCTGATCCGGAAAGGACCCGATCCAGATTGGAATGGATCGGAGGATCGGCGGGCGCCACCACTTCTATTGGCGGGGGAGGCCGCCGATGGAAGCGGACAGCGGGGGAGGGCTTCCCTGGTGGGGCTGTCCGCTTCCATCAGCAGGCACTAGCGGGCGCCTCCTTAAGGAAGCAGACAACGGGGGCAGGGGGCTTACCTGCCAGGGAGGCAACTTCCCTCCGGTGGCAGCACCGAAGGGAAGCGGCTGCCCCGGCAGGTAAGCAGGGGGAGGGGGAGGGGGGCCCACTTACCTTCCGGGGACGTCTGCTCCCCTCCGCTGCTGGCCGCTACTGCGAGCAGGCTTTGCGGCCTGCCCCTAGGCAGCACGCCAGGTGATGTCATCACCTGATGCACTACTCAGGAGCAGGCCGTGAAGCCTGCTCACAGTAGCGGCCAGTCGCGGAAGGGAGCAGACATCCCCGGAAGGTAAGCAGGGGGGAGGGGGGCCATGGCCCACTTACCTGCTGGGGCCGTCCGCTACCCTCCGCCGCTGGCCGCTACTGTGAGCAGGCTTTGCGACCTGCCCCTAGGTTGCATGCCAGGTGGTGTCATCACCTGGCGCACTACTCAGGGCCAGGCCGTGAAGCCTGCTCGTAGTAGCGGCCAGCAGCAGAGGGGAGCGGACGGCCCTCGCAGGTAAGCAGGGGGAGAGGGAGGGGGCTTACCCCCCTAGGGCCATCCGCTGCCATCCGCTGGCGCCCGCAGGCACCAGTGGATAGAAGTGGATGGCCCCAGGAGATAAGAAACACGGGGGAGGGGGCTTACCTGTGGGGGCCGTCCACAGCAGACAGCCCCGGGAGGTAAGAACCGCTAGGGGGGAGGAGGGAGTTAGGCCCCCCTCACCCACCCACCACCATTTTTCCCCATAGACTTGCATTGGGGGAAAGCTTTCTTTCCCCCAATGCAAGTCTTTGGGGAAAACAAAAATGGCGGCCGATCCAAAAATCGGATGTCCAATTTTTGGATCGGGATCAGGCCCGATCCGGTCTGGGGGGGCTCCGATTTTGTCCGATCTGATCCGGGACAAAATTGGAGGTCCCGATTCGGGATCCGATCCAGGGGGTCCGTGCACACCCCTAGTGGAAACAATCGTCAGTTGTATTGACTATCGTGTTGTCCGAATGCTGCCATAGTCAACTCAGTGCTGATCCTAATCCGCACCACAGTTGATTATTTATTACCATGTTGTGTGGGGAGTACCCTCTAGATGAACAACTGTAAAGTTGATTATTACCCCACCATTGACTATCATATTGTCTGAATTCAGCCAGTGTCTGCCTATGTTGGGTCCCATGATCAAAAGCACAGCAGGTGTCCAAACTGAAGGGCAGCCATAGACGTCATGTTAGAAGGTTTTGGGGGCAGATTGAAGGTGTGGTTGAACAAGGATACACTAGTATGACTCCAGGGATGAGTAGGAGCCTGCTGTGCTGGTATTGTGGAGTGCTAACAGAATTTGGGAGCTGGAGAAAGCCAGAATTTCTACTTTCAATACAGCATTGGAGTTTTTTCCTAGCTATTTTGCCGGAACAAAATAAAACTCGCGATTTAACGCACATTCGATAATGCGCATAATTGGAGAGATAACGCGCCTCTACGCCCGATTTGCACTCCGTTCTTGTAGAGGTAAAAAAATTTAAGTGCCTTGAAAGAGCTTTAAACCTCTCTTGTAGAGGCAGCCTAGGATTGATATGGTTGTTATGACATTAATATGATTGTTATAAATGGTATATAGGCATTGGAAATATTCACTTCTTTTTTAATGTAATGTGTACCATCAAGTGCTGTGTTTGTCATATGGGTGTAATATATATATATATATATATATATATATATATATGGTCTACTGCAGTTCTGTTAGGTCTTTTGCTATCAAAGGCCACAACCTGGGTTTGAAGGTGTGTCAACCAGTTCTGGATGGGGTTACACCCCCCTTGAAAGACTGTGTTCGCAGCTTGGGGGTGCTCCTGGATCCGTCGCTCCAAATGACAGCCCAGATAGATGCGACAGCCAGGAGTGCCTACTATCAGCTTCAGCTGATACGCCAGCTGCGCCCCTTCCTAGAGTTGGAAGACCTAAAGACGTAGTGCACTCGCTGGTAACTTCAAGGCTTGACTTATGCAATGCACTGCACATAGGGCTACCTCTGTGCCTAGTCTGGAAACTTCATCTAGTTCGAAATATGGCAGCCAGGTTGGTCACCGGTACACCTAGGGGTGACCATATTACACCAGCTTTAAAATCGCTCCACTGGCTGCCAATTAGTTCCCCGGCAGAGTAGAAAGTGTTGGTCATTACCTTTAAAGCCCTACATGGTTTGGGTCCAGGTTACCTGCGGGATCGCCTTCTCTCATACAATCCGCCCCGCACGCTCAGGTCCTCTGGGAAGAACTTACTACAGTCGGCCAAGACTAGGCTGACAACCATTGCCCAGAGGACCTTTTCTTCTGCAGCTCCCAGACTGTGGAATGACCTGCCGGAGGAGACTCATCAACTTAACAGTCTTTTAGAATTTAAGAAAGCTATAAAGATTGTTCTCTTCCAGCAGGCATATCCAGTGGAATTTTAGAATGTTTTTAGGATGTTTTTATGATGTTATAAAATGCAGTTTTAATAATGTGTGCCATGTTTTAATCAGTTTTATGTATTTTATCATATTGTTGTTCCCCACCTCAATCCAAACAGAGAGGCGGGTAAGAAATAAATTATTATTATTATTATTATTATTATTATTATTATTAAGCCATGCTTCCAAGAAACAATTGGGCAGAGCTACTGAGAATAACAGGTACCACAGAGGCTGCCCAGGTGGGGCTTGAACTTGCTGATCTATCATGATATGGGGATGCTTCAGGATTGGGCCATGTTTCCCACCTTTAGGTTGGCATTTTGAAGGTACCTTCATGGGTTGTTGGACTGTGGCACTGAGTGTTATGAAGATATTTACACCCATCCAGCGTTCCCATATTTTACATACTGCAGAAGGGTGAGTCCTCTTTGATTAGGTGACAGGACAGGACAGTGGGGTCAATGAACTGGAGTTGTAGTGCAGGGCAGGGAACCTAGCATACTGCGTTAGAATTCTCTCATCCCCAATTGTCACAGAACTCTTGTCCATGAAGACATGCTAGATGAGGTGCCACAGTGATGCCACCACAGATTAATTAATTAATTTGTTTATTTACATTTATATCTCACCTCTTTTCCTCTGGCAAGGGACCCAAAATGGCTTCCAAAGTCCTCCTCCTCTGCATTTCATCCTCACAATTACCCTGTCATGTTGATTAGGCACCCAGTGAGTTTCCTGGCCAAGTGAGGACCAGAACCCAGATCTCTCCAGTTCTAGTCCAACACTCTAACCGCACTGGCTCTCAAATAATAAAAACAAAACATCATGGTTGAGCTTCTTGACCCTTGATGAGCAACTGGCTTAACCGGGCCTTAAGATCACCTTCAGGGGTCCTTCTCCGAGAACCCCTGCCAAAGTAAGTGAGGCAGGTAGCTACTAGGAAGAGGGCTTTTTCTGCTGTGGCACCCCATCTGTGGAATGAGCTCCCTAGAGAGGTTAATCTGGAGCCTACCTGGTACTCCTTTCGGCACCAGGTGAAGACCTTTTTTTATTTTCCTCTCCATTGCTGCTTGGTTTTATTCTGGTTGGATTTTTATATTGTGATTTTAAGCTTGCATATTTTATATGCCCCCCACACTGTGCAACATGTGCAGGTAATAATGCTTACTCCTATGAGCTCTTAGAGTGCTGGGCCTATGACAGGACAGGCACAGAATGTTCAGAAAAGGGCTAAAGAAAAGTCAGTTGGTGATAGAGTAGGAGGAAGAGAAGCTGAAGAGAAAGAGCTGAAAGGACACCAGAGGGAGAACAGAAGAGAGAGAGAAATCTTGCATTACATGATTTTGACCTCAAATTTCAAGAAATGGTAAATGACCTTTTAAAAAAATATATCCTTTTTTTCCACGTTTGCTGGTTTGTTTCTAGTACATTTATTTTAAAAGTGTAAAGTTGTTCCAGTCATAAGGGAAATGGGCAAACATATTTTTATCCAATCATTTTCAGGCTGCTAGCCGCTGTGGCAACACAGGATTTGCACTAGTGTGTTTGAGGTTTGGAGGTGGGCCACCTGACCCAGCCTGCTAATGTGTTTGCGGCTTGGGGGTGGAGTTTTAGCTGCTGGGTCACCTGTCCCAAGCTGCTCTAAAAGTCCCAAGGCAAGGTAGGTGGAGCCCTTCCAACTCTATGATTCCAAGGCTGTTCAAGGGGTCTGCAGAGTCCAGTTCACCACCTTCGAGTTTTCACATACTCTGAAATATCTAGCAGTCTGGCCAGGTGTGAAATATCGTTGGCACCAAAGCACGGGTTGACATTTTGCGCTTGGCTACACAGCTAGATGTCTACAGAAAAAGAAGGTTTTTAAAGAGGGAATTTAGAGCAGAGATAGAAGCGGTAGCACCAATTAGGAGGAGATGACAGGCATAAGAGATAGCTTAGAAGAACAGGCAGCGTTATTTAAGCGAGGTAGTAGTCACGACGTGTTTATCGAAGAGCAGACCTCTGAAGACAGCCTTTGGCATATTGGAAAAAAGAACACTTTAAAGTTGGCCAAATTCTGTCAGGATTGGAATCTTGAAGGCAGGTCATCACAGTCAACCTTCAGTACAATTTGGTGATGACAAGATGCATGCAACGTCCTTCTTTCCCTCATTAAAAATCCCTTACCTTTTACCTCCACTGCTGTATCATCTGAAATACCTGTCTGAGAAAAAAAAGGGGGGGGGAAAATCTTCTCAAGGTCAGTCAGGGAAACTGTTTCTCAAAGTCTGTTTAGAATTGTAGCGGTTCTCTTCGTCCTTCTGTTTAATCAACAGTAACTCCCTCTAGGTTGCGTGGAAGATTCTCTCCCATAGATCAATACCATTGGGGGCTGCTGTTTCATATTCCTGAGAGAATACAGGTACCCGGAACTGTTTTCCCCCTCATCTATTGGTGCCGAGTTAAATATATCCTCTATGAAGAGTGCTGAAGCTTTTAAGTAACTTTCTCTTGTGTGGGTGGTGTGGGGGGGGGGGGAATAGAGTCGGGGTATGAATCATACACTCTTGCACAATCATAAACTCTTTTCTTTCTGTTTTAAAATTGCCCAAGGATTTTTCTAAAAATGTTTTCATCTAAAATGTGCTCTCAGCTCTCGAACTTAAAGCAACAGGAAATCTTTTTTAAAAAAAACAAGGGCTTCTTAAACTGGCTTATGCCTTCTCCAGCATTAAAAATCTCTGACTTCACACCAACGTATAGATCCCTGAAAATCTTCTCCCCAGACCACTTCAGCATCTGGTAGATGTGGCTACAAGCCAGCCTGTTTTAGAACTTCATCACATATGCTCCCTTTTTTATTTTCAGGGCAAAAATTGTGATTTCAGTGGGAGGGACATTTCTCCTGAAAAATCAATATTTCAGGCTCTAAAACTATTTACAGTTTTTAGACAGCTTGGGGCAATTATCCCCCTGCTTGTTTAATAATTGCCAATTCTCCTCGATGCTGCTGTTTCTTCCACGTTATTTATTTATTATTGCATTTCTATACCGCCCAATAGCCGAAGCTCTCTGGGCGGTTCACAAAACTTAAAACCATGAAGACAATTCAAAGTATAAAGCAAACAACAGTATAAAAACACAGTATAAAAGTACAAATATAAAAGCACAACCAGGACAAAACCGAGCACCGATGCAGATTAATACAGATTTAAAATACAGATTTAAAACAGCAATGTTTTTAAAAAACCAAGATGATAAACTGTTAAAATACTGAGAAAATAAAAAGGCCTTCACCTGGCATCAAAAAAAGTATAACGTAGGTGCCAGGAGAACCTCTCTAGGGAGCTCATTTCACAGCCGGGGTGGCACAACAGAGAAGTCCCTCCTTCTTAGATTATAAGTGATACCACCCAATCAGAGATCGTACAATGAACAAGATGATGTCACACAACATAACATAGCCAATCTGATTTGTCTAAGTGATGACATCAGTGAGGGTGAACGAGGGCAAATGAGGCCAATATAAATGAATGTGAACATTTTCACACAGAGCGCCAAAAACTGCTGGAAAAGGGGAAGTGATTTTAATCAATACTGAATAGATTTGCAAAGACAATCACTAGACGTTTCAGAACAACTCTACTCCATTTATCCTTGTTCATCTGGCTGGAGTCCAATCCGATCTATTTTTTTTTTAAAAAAAACTGGAAGGTTTTAAAACAGAGATGCCATATAGAGGATGGGACAAACAATAATTCAAATGATGGTTCCCGGAAAGTGGGTGTTTATTTTCAGTGAATTTGCTCAGCTATCACCTAACTCATTTTTTGTTAATGATGGGCAAACTCTCAGCTTGAGTTCAGATTGCGTTGATATTTACGAGGTCATCATTTTTTCCAAGAGTTCTTTCCTGGCTTATAACCTTGGCACTAGAGGTTCTGCATGCATACACATTAGCATATTATCTCCTGGGCATTGTAGCTTGGATTGTCCCATGCTTGCCCTATAACACTAGCCACAACAGGAAGTTACTTGGAAATTCAGCCACCCTACTGAAAGCACACCTGGCATTAAGTTTTTAAATGAGGAACAAAACCCACGTAAAACATTTGTAAAAGCAATCAAGAGAATCTTAAAATCCTAAGAACGTGGGGAGAAGCCTAATACTGAGTCAGACCATGGGTCTATTGAGTTCAGTATTGTCTACACTGACAGGCAGCAATGGCTATCTAGGGATTCTGGGGCAGAGGAGCAATTTAAGAAAGGCCTCACCTTTTCTCCCATGGCACAAGCTTAGTGGTGGTGGTGAGTTGCTGAGATTTAGCTAGTATTCATATTACCCTTATCTTCGAATTCCTTATGTGCAATCTTAATTGAGGATTTATTTTTTATTTGCATTATGTTATGTTTTCCAGTAATTATAGCAAGTTTCTGAAGACGCTGCAGAGAAACAGGTGCAAAATCCGGAGTCCTGTAAAGCCTTATCTCACTGTGTGCCAGTTTCTATTCATTTCAGCATTTCATTACTAAATACATGCAACTGTTTCTGAACGTTTTTACTCTGATACGAGCATATGTAATTGATGTTACATATTCCAACCTTGTTGCAATTTATTTCATGCTAACATATTATATTAGTCTGCTTTCCCCAGTGTTTTGATTGTGGTTTATACTTTGTCTAGTTGTGTTCTGTTTAGCATTTGTCTCTGTCGGTGTCTTTTCTCACCCTACCTGGAGAAGCCAGGGATCGAACCTGGGACCTTCTGCATGCAAAACTTATGTCCTGTCACACTGAACTATTGCCCTTTCGAGTTTATGAACCATAGAGATGGAGGGGGGCTTGTTCTTTAACATGTTCTCCATCCTTGATCCCCCCTTTGGCTCAGAGGAGTATTCAAAAGGAGTGGAGGCTTCACCCAGCAACCCATCATCTGCTATTTCTGGCCTTCCAGTCTAGAGGAAGGCCAGAAGTAGCAGATGATGTGCCAGACTCCTCAGACTCAGAGGGCACCCCTCCAATGCAATCTTCACTGCCTACATGAAAGAGGGGAGCTAGTGCCTGCAGAATCAGGCAGTGGATCTTTAAGAGACAGACAGCTCCTCAGAAAAGGTGGGGTTACAGCAGGTTCAGATCATCCAGCCTTCATAAAGCCTCAGAAGGCCTTTGCACATTGCTGAGACAAAAGCTCTTCCTGGATGAGCTCCAGCTGGCATAGAGCTGTCCAAGGTCCTGACAGACCTTATCTAGTTGTCCTGCTTCATTGGTCTTGATTCTGCCTTGCCTTTCTAATAAGTGTGGTTGCTTTAGATCAGCTCCTATGGGAACATTAAACTGAGCTGAACAAGACAATACCATTCCCAGCCTGATGCAGGAAAACCAAATCCCAACTGGTGACTGTCCAACCTCTGCTTGGTGATGGAGAGCCCTGCACTACTCTTGTTTGTGCCATTGATAAAGTGCTCTTACCATAATGGATTTTCTCATAATGCTGAACTAAAATCTACTCTCCTGCATCTTAAGCCTACCATCTATCTAGTCCTGCCTCCTGGAGCAACAGAGAATAAGTCTTCAAACAGAGAAGATCTTCACTGAACAAATGGGTGTTGGATTGTCTGGTCTGCATCTATACTTCTCTGCAGTCAGCAGGATTTTAATTGTGAGTAAGCATTAAACATTTAAAAACTTCTGCACCCATTTATACAGCATTTAACTTTGTAGTTCAAATAGCTGTGCAGCAATCAAGAACAGCTTAATTGAGAATAAGCCCTTAGCATTAAAGAAATGAAGGAGATGTGCCTACAAAGAGGCTAGTTATGGGTGCCTGGTCTGCTAAATGCTTAGAATCTAGTTTAAAATTCCGCATTGAAGAAGAACTTCCTGGGGAAGCAACACTTGCTTCACAGCTGATCATTATGAGTTGGAAACATTCATATGTGACCAAACTGGGTAGTTATGAAAGTTGGTGACATCACTATTGTTCATTGGAATCTCTTCCTTGAACCATAATAAAAAGTGTCTGGTGTGTTTATTTTGAAGCAGCCACCAGATAGAACAAGAGTGTCTTCTCATGGGCAGCTGACGGCAAGCTGGCTGTGTGCATATATCAGCTGGCACATTCTATACAGCACTAAATATGTGATATTTAGAGTTGCCTGACACTGAGCATAGGGACTCTCTAGCCTGTGGGCCAGATAGAGCCTGTGAGGATTACCCATCTTCCTCCCCAGGTCCCGCTCCCTTCTCCCCATAGGAAAAAGTTCCTATCTCCGATCAGCAGCTGATCCAGGAGAAGACCTTTTCCATTCTGATCACTAAAATTTCCTAGTTTAGTTTACTACAGGGAGGAAGCCTGTAGTAAAATGGCATGCACGCATGCACACACAATTCTGAATGTTGATTAAATTATTGTTATCCTGCTTTCAGGGCCCACTCCAGGTTTAAGGGGGCCCAAGTATCCTTTGATGGGCTTCTTCTAGATCTGTAGGCCCCCCTCCTATGTGGATAAGCCCTGGAAGGTTTACTTGGCCATCATGGCAGCAGTATCCAACCCAGTGCCAGGAAGCTGGGAGTTCCCATCTGAAATTTTTGTGATGCCCCAGAGTGGCACTACAGACATGCTACATTAAATGCAAAATGTGTAGTTGATCCTAACATAAAAAAAGTGTAAGCTTGTGACCCCTGATCTCGACCATTGCAGGGCTGGTCCTGCTATTAGGTAGAGAGATGTGGTGAAGTACTGGAAACAAGCTATTTGGATGGAGCGGGAATGAATTAGTCATCTCACATCTAAAGAGGGGGGGGGGGGTTAAACTTTCCCACCCGGTTGCTTCTCACCCTAAAGTTGCCCCCTCTAATGGGGGCTAAAGAAAGAAAAAAATCCCATCCATGCATTGACCAGATCTGGTCCTTATTTGCTTCAGCAAGGTTGCTGCATCCTGTCATCTAACTCCCAATTGTTTATCAACCAACATGAGAAAAGGGCTTTTCCTTCTCCCTTCTTTAAACAAGGCTGTTTAAATGATGAAAGCTTCTCTCCCTGACCCACCACCCACCACTCTCCCCCAGTCCCCAACCAGGAGTGGATTTTTGTGTGAAAGGACCTCAAGCTCCATTCGGATACTGAAAACAAATTCTTCGTCTGAGCCAAGGGCCCTGTTCCTTAATTTTAATAAGGAAAAAATTTATGTGCGTCTGCCCTCTGCCGCTCTCTTGCATCTGACAGTTAGTTGGTGGATCCTGAGCCTCTCATAAAACCCAAAGTAGTTCCCAGAAGCCTGAAGTCAAAAGGTGACATTTTGATTCCCTTCAAACTGGTTTATGGTGCATTGCAGAAGAGGTACCCAGCACCAGAGAAGAGTATTGCTTTTCCCCTGTTCTCTCTCTCTCTCTCTCTGTTTTAAAAAAGAAATTGTCCCTACACAGTACAGCCCTTCATGCTAAAATAACTGATCTGGAGCAAAACATCCTGATGCAATTAACTCTTTCCTCTCAAGGATTTCCACTTCAGTCACTTTCCCCATGCCATTTGAGCTGTGTTCTTAAAATCCTCTCCTTTGCTGATTCACATTTCAGCTGGTTACAGGTGCTGACGCCTCTGTGGAATGCTAATGAGGCCTTTTCATCTAGGTAGCCTATGGTTTCTTTCTCTTCCCCCCCCTCGCCCCACCCCTCCACACTTGAGCACAGTCACGGTGGCCGTGTCTGCTGCTTCCATAGATGCTAAGTCATGGACTTGTCTTGTCGTGTCAACTAAGGACTCCCTGTGGACTTTTGCATTAGGCATCTGTGAAGGTTTGAAGCCTACAGAGGCAAGATAATAAAGGCAGGCCTTAGAGGCCTAGTGTTTTCTGTTGGGAGGGGGTACCCCTGAGAGGAGTAGCTTCATTCCTTCAGTTAATTCCCTGGTTAAGTTTCATTTCTCCAGTTAAGTTACATTTCCTCAAAGTAGGAACGTTACTTTCTGTTTTGGGGAAAGAGGGCATAAAAGAGTAAGACAGACAGACAAGCAGGAGGCAGACCAGGACTAGAGGAAGACCAGAACCAGAGGAAGACAAGACCTTAAGGAAGAAGCAGAAACAAGCAGATTAGGGTAAAAGAAATTGTGTTTTTGCAACTTTTATTTTCCATTTATTTATTTATTTTATTACATTTGTATACCACCCCATAGCCGAAGCTCTCTGGGCGATTTATATAAGATTAAAACAATTAAAAACGATATACAAAAATTTAAACTGCAAACACATAGAATATACACATAATATGCACATACATTAAAACTACTGTAATTAAAAAGCTATAAACCTAAAAATAAAACAAACCCAAGCTCATCAGCTATTGCTAAATGCCTGAGAGAAGAGAAAATTCTTGACCTGGCACCGAAAAGATAACAATGTTGGCGCCAGGCGAGCCTCATCAGGGAGATCATTCCACAATTGGGGGGCCACCACAGAGAAGGCCCTCTCCCTTGTTGCCGACCTCCGAGCTTCCCTCGGAGTAGGCACTCGGAGGAGGGCCTTAGATATTGAACGTAGTGTTTGGGTAGGTTCAAGTTGGGAAAGGCGTTCCATCAGGTATTTACTAAATAATTTTAGTTGTAACTTGCTTGTTTTAATTTACTAGTAAACTGTTGTGTTAAGTCACAAGTGTCTGGAGTGTCACTTACCCCACGTCTACAGCCTAAGCCCCATGTTACTGGGGAGGGGAAGGTAAAAAGAAGGGAGGTGGGACTCTTAATAATAGAGATGTGCACGGACCCCAAAAATTGAATCAGTATTGAAATTGGAATTTCAGATTTTGTAAAATATCGGATTTGAAAAATCAGAGGTCTGTGTTATTGGATCAGATCCAATACCGATACAAAATTGGAAGTTCCGATTTCGATATCGGACTGCCATTTTAGGTGTTTTCCCCATAGGCTTGCATTGGGGGACAGAAAGCTTTCCCCCAATGCAAGTCTATGGGGAAAACACCTAAAATGGCGGCCCTCCCTCCCTCCCCCCCATTCGCGCTCCTTACCTGCTGCCATCCTGCACTGCCATCTGCTGTTTCCATCTACTGCTAATTAGGCTTTGCGGCCTGGTTCTCAGTAGAGCGATAATGCGACGGGTGATGTCATCACTCGTCGTGTCGTGCTCGGATGCCTGCAGATAAGAGGGGACCTCCCCCTCCCCCCTACTCATGCTCCTTACCTGCCGGCATCCCGCTACTTCCATCTACTGAGAATTAGGCTTTGCAGCCTGGTTCTCAGAAGAGCGCAAAGCCTAATTCTCAGTAGATGGAAGCAGCGAATGGCAGTGCAAGATGCCAGCAGGAAAGAAGTGCTAGTGGGGGAGAGGGAGGGAGGGGGAGGTCACCCTTACCTGCCGGCATCCCACGCTGCCATCCGCTGCTTCCATCTACTGAGAAATAGGCCTGGTTCTCAGTAGAGAGGAAGCAGTGGCAGCAGCGGGCGGCGGCGGTGGAGAGGCTGCAGCAGGTAAGCAGGGAGAGTGGGGGGGGCAGTGCATCATTTTCCCCATAGACTTAGACTCGGTAGAGTTCCAATCTGTATCAGATCAGGCCCGATCTGGATCATCCAGATCCAGAACGGATCGGGGGGGGCTGTGCACAGACCTAATGAAAATGGTATATAAAAGGCAGAAGCCACACTACTGCTTTATAACGCTATCCGGAGATCCAGATCCGAATCCGATTCTGGACCAGATCAGTGGAGATCTGATCCATATCAGATCGGGCCCGATCTGGATCGTCCGGATCTGGACTGGATCGGGGGAGCTGTGCACAGCCCTAATGAAAATGGTATATAAAAGGCAGGAGCTACACTACTGCTTTATAACGGTATTGAAGTGCACTGACAACTGTTGGGGCTTATATTCTATACCGCCTTCATAATGCTTTCATAGTGCTATATCCTACTTGGTGTGGCTCCTGCCTTTTATATACTTCTGTCATACCACTTTCATAGTGCTCTATCCTGCTTGGTGTAGATCTGGCCCAGATCATAGGAGGAACCCTGTCAGCATCCAAATCAAAAAGGATTTCCTTTTTCCTTTATTGTTTTTATTATTTTAACAGTGAGAGATGTGCTCACTGTTATTGGATACAAATATTGTTTACAGAAGAGAGAATAGTTTATAAGCTTGTATATTGTCTTGAAATTCCAATGCAACCCTTCATAAGTAAGATCTACTTTACAACGCATCTGTGAAAGAGGGTGTCTTCTTCTGCTCTTCTGTAATGAATTAGTCCTGTTAGAAATGCTGCCTTTCCAACTTGCCTGTGTCAGGCCGCAATCGGTGCTGCTGCCTGTGGCTTTCAATGAGAAGCAATTGTTGCCCTCATTAGTCAAACATGTTACTAACTCAAGATTGTCATCTGCAGTAGTATCCTTTAAATATCCCAGCGGTACTATTTTGGGGTCTTATGGAATATCATAGCCCACCACCTCTTTAAACGCTTTGCAAAATCTGTTTCAAGATGTAAATGTACACACATCTAGAAAATGTGAAAAAGAGAAGCATTTGACAAATGATACCTCCAACCGTTGTCATCAGCTGCAGAAGATGGTACATATGCATTTTAATCTTAGAAGAGCTGAGTAGCAACGAGAGCTTTTCAAAAGCTATGATTTATATGGCTGCCACCACCTTTTATTTCCAAATTGCTAGTAAAGCTCCCGTGGTGTGTGTTTTTATTATTTTTTTAAAAAAAAAGCTTTGTGACTGGCAGAAATGCAACAGGAAAAGCTTTTTTTCTGGCATGGAGATGCAGTGATGGGGAACAGTTCAGTTGTTGAATTTCTGCTAGTCACACAGCTGGTGTTTCTGCCTCTGGGGGTTCGTTTTTTCACACTGGGAGAATTGCCTGCTAGGTTGGAAGCCGATGACAGACAGGCACTGCTTCCAAACTGGCAAGAGGAGGTAGTAGTTACTTAAAGTATTGGGGAGAGGCTGGATACAGTCTAGGAACCATCAGTTGGATCATCCCTGGCTTAGCAAAGCCCACTCCATGAACTTTTAGAAGACATGGGGGGATTAGTTCAGTTTGCAATGAGACCACATTAAGCCAGTCCTTTTCCAGCTTCACTGGCTGCCGGTCCAGGTCCGGGCCCGATTCAAAGTGCTGGTATTAACATTCAATGCCCTAAATGGCTTGGGGCCAGGTTATCTGAAGGAACAGGAACACCTCCTCCCATGTGTACCTACCCGGACCCTACGATCATCCTCGGGGTCCTTCTCCATGAGCCCCTGGCAAAGGAAGTAAGGCAGGTGGCTACCAGGAGGGGGGCCTTCTCTGCTGTGGCACCCCAGCTGTGGAATGAGCTCCCTAGAGAGGTTCATCTGGCACCTACATTATACTCTTTAGATGCCAGGTGAAGTCCTTTTTATTTTCTCAGTATTTAAACAGTTTATTAGTCTAATTTTTAACTTTTCTGTTTTAACTTTGTATTTTACATCTGTATTGCTGCTGGGTTTTATCCTGCTTATGTTCTTATATGCAATGTTTTTATACTGTTGTTGTTTTATATTTTGAATAATTGTTATGGTTTTAATTTTTGTAAACCGCCCCGAGAGCTTTGGCTATTGGGCAGTATAAAAATTCAATAAATAAATAAAGTTCCTAATTTAACACTTTAGAATTGCTATGGGAACCGAAACTCGGTTATCCTTCGCAGTCCACATTTCTCTGAATTTTGCAATCGAGTTCTCCAATCAAGAAACACATACATTTGGGGAAACAATGTCCAAAATGCATTATGTTAGGAAAACTGCTTACAAAAATGTGTATACTGGGCAAAACACATATATAAAGAGAAATGTGCCAAAAATGCTTACGAATTTTCATGTGAATTTTAAAAAAAGAAATCTTGAAGTTGAAGATGAACTGAAGACTGGAAAAATGGGAAACTGAGAGAAGCCAAATTTGACAGATTCAACCATCAGTAACTTTTAGGATGCAGTTGAAAACCTTCTCATCTTGGGAACCAGCTAGCACTTTTGCTATAGTTGATCCAGCCCCATGAAACCAGATTGCAAACTGTTTCTAGTCTACAACTGAGTTTTGCTACTAGTGATATTGTTACAGTTGAAATTAATTCCACCCAATCCCCACCAAAAAAATTCTGCACTGTAAATTTTGTTAACACATTTTCTCAGGATGTGTGAAAATTTTGCAAATATTTAAACACCTTGGATAGCCAACATCAGCATTTGACATCCATTGATTTTTCAGTAACAATCAAAATGTTACACTAGACAACTGCTATCATGCAATTGTGTTTAATAAATTCCCTACTTCCTTCGTTCAGCAGCCATTCAACAGGAAGTTTCCTTAGTAGGCAAACAATAAATTAAAGGCAAATTTCAACATTTTTGACGCAAAATGTTGGTTTCCGATTTCAAATATTTAATTTTAGGGCCAAATTTCAACACTTATCCTCCAACTTGCAAAAATTCTCACATTCATTCAAATTTTCATTTCAGCTGTAGATTTTGTGAATCGGAATGGCTGTTTTGTACCTTGGTTATCCAATGGTGTTTTATGTTGTGCTTTTATTGCTAGTTGCTTACAATATTTGAATTACGAGCATTTTTTTTTTAAAAAAAATAGCAATTTACCCAAGGCTGTACTTTAATCTGTCAATTACCTGCAGGCACTTCCATGCACCACACACCACACAGAACTCCCGTGTTTCCTGGGACTTCCAATTTTCACAGTATGGGAGTTTTTGTGGGACCTGGCTTTACCCCTTGATACATGTAAATTCTCCCACTGATATCAATCACAGTTAAAAGGTCTATACTTTTACTGAATTGTCGCTATGCTATATAGACTGGGGCATTTTGCTGTCTACTGTTGTAAAAATTAACCTCCAATTTTACACATTCATAATGCTTTCCTATTTCATGCTGTGTTTATTCCATATAAATATGTCTTCTCCCCATGAAATCAACGGTGATCATCTCCCGGGGGAAGGATATCTAACTTTATTTTCTGGGTCCCCTGCTGTTCCACTCTAGAATGAATTTTCTGCCATAGTTGGCACTAAATTCCAAGGCCCAATAGTCAAAGCGTGCATTGTTATTGTGAAATATCCACTGCAAGTTAAATTCCCACAGAGCAGCAAAGAGGCTACATTTTAAAAGAGATTCCATATGTGGCAAGATAACTCAGTGGAAATAAATGAAAGGAACAGAGCAGGAATAGTGGTCCTATCCGTCTTGAAATAGAAATATGCCAAATAAAACTTTAGCCAGATTTAGAAGGGGGTATCTATCTATGTTAACTTGCTGAGGGTGATTTATCCCTGCAATTCCCCACCCCCTACAAATTTTGATGAGACTAGATTGTCCCTAGAGATCTTTTTTTGAAGGACAAAATTTCATTCAAACTTTTCCCCTTGTGCATTTGAAATACATGTAGTTGTTTCCTAATTCTGCAAACACCCCTCTCCTTGATACTCGAGGGAGTGCCTCTCCCTATATATACCTTCCTGAGATATGAGATCTGTTGGAGGAGCCCTCCTCTGCATCCCACCAACACAAGATGTACATTATGGTGGGAGCTGGGAGAGGGCTTTCTCTGTTGTGGCACCCCGAATGTGGAATGCCCTCCCCCTGGAGGCCCGACTGGCACCGGCGCTGGCTTCGTTTTGGTACCATGCTAAAACGTGGCTTTTTATCAAAGCCTTTCCGGGCTAAAGCTGCACATCGTTTTAATTGTTTTTCATTGCTTTTAAATTTTCTACCATTTTTAGCATGTTAATGATTTAATATGTTTTCAGCTGTTACATTATTTATTGTTTTATACTACTTTAGGGTGACCATATTTTGGAAACCAAAAAGGAGGACAACATGGTCAGCCCCCAAGGGGGTGTCCCCACCAACATGTCCATCCCAAGGGGCCATGTCCAGCACCAAGAGGGTGTGCCCACCTGAATATAGCCTTGGTCACATGTTTGATTTTACAGAACACAATTAAGACAATCTTAATGTTAACATCACTGCAATAACAAGCGAGACATCCAATGTATCTGAAATTAACTTCACTCACTCTTACTTTTGTAGCTTTTGCTGTACTTCGTTGCTATACTCTGTGTGATACATTCTGCCCTTCCCTCCAGTATCTTTTCTGATTCTCCACTGCAAGTTGCTGCTTAACAGGGCTTGCTGCTGGCTGGCTGGCTGGATTTTTTATTTTTAAAGTTCATTTTTTAAAAAACTTGTGTATGATTGTCACAAGTTTCTTTACTCTAACATTAGGGTGGGTATTGTGGGTGGCAGACACTACTTCGCCCATTCACACTTCTCACTTATATACATTAGCTTCTCAAGGCTTTTGTGTTGACACCACTTTTCACATCCAGACTTTGAACAAAGTGAAGTGGAAGGGAATGGGTAGTGAAGCAAAGCAACGACATGCCAGGTTCCAACATCAGCAGCAACATCCACAAAGATGAGAGCTTCTCTCTCGACTGGCACCTCACTGTTAGACATGAGAGTTTTTCTCTAAGGATGGCCCCTGATGTGGAACTCTGAGAAAAAGGCCTCTGGCCTGTTCTGTTTTGCCCTTTGGGCTGCTTTGACTGACCTTCCCTTACCCACATTTTGATCTGTGGATGCCTCGCCTCTGCTGAGCTCCAGGTGCCTGACTTCCCACCAAATCTGCAACAGGAAAGGAAAACCTAGGGAAAACCTAGAAATGTTTCTGAGAGTCAGAGGCAATAAATGAAGTTGACCACCGTGGGGGCAGTGGGGAGCGGAGATGGATGGGTTTGAAGATCAAAGCACAGTCTCAGAGTCTTGCATGGTTTTGAGACGGCTTTCTTAGGCCGTGTGGAATGCTAGTTGGAAGCGAACGGCGGCATTTTTACATCCTTTCACGGTGACAGAGCAGCCGGGCAGTTGAGTGGAACCTTCAAACTGAAAGTGCCGGATGGAACTAGATCCCCTGCCAACTCTCTTAGTGCTCTGGCTCTGCTTTCTTAAGTCACAATGACTCCTTGTCAAGTCTAATTCCTTAAGTGGCATGAAAGCCATTTATCAGATGACTGCCATCAACGGCTGTTGCCCGCATCTGCACTGTGGAACTCTTCTTCCTCGTTCGGAATGACAGCCAACGATGCCATGTTGGTTCCTGAAAGCAACATCGGGGGAGCGGAGGGGATGCTGAAATCACAAGGTTTTCGAGGACGAAGTAGAAAAGAGACTGTGACTGGGGAGCTCATTCTCCCTATTGCGAAAGTGCATGAACAAGCAGACGGGACTCTTTAGACCAGGGATCCTTAACACAGCACCCGCAGGGACCTCCAAAGGCACCCACAGAGCTCTCCACTCCCTGAACCCATCAAAACAATATTGAAAAATATATATAAACCTCGTAAAATGTTGTGGTAGTCCCCCTTCTCTCCCTTTCTAGCCTCTAGCTTTGCCCTTTCTCTCCCCTCTACCCCTTTGTCTTGCTCTCTCCCAACCTCTAGCCTCACTATTTCTCCCCCACAACTTTCTTGCCTTCCTTTCGATTCAGTCTGAGTGGCTTTGTCGATGGCATCAAAATGCTACATCTGGTGTGATGGCATCAAGGATGCATGTAAATAAAACCACATGGGTTGCCCCAGCCAATGAGATTGCAGAACAGTGAGGGCAAACCTGTCCTGCTTTGGCTGGAGCAGCATCAGACCTGGGGCAAACTAGGGGCAAATCAGTTTAGCAAAGACAAAGGAAAGATTGAGATCAAATATACATGGTTACCAGTCCAGCAGAGAGCAGTCCAAACACAGGGTCTCAGGTCAAACACGGAGAAGCAGCTGGAATCAAGCATAATCCAGGAAACAGGGTCTTATTGAGAATGCGGTGCTCAGTAGCACAAAGGAGTGAGACTAGGAAATCTCGGATGCAAGGGAGCTGAGATTCAGATGTTGTTCCAGCAAGCAGCAAGTCACAACTGGGAATTTATTATCTGGAGCTTCCACAGCTCCATCCAGGACTTGCTGCAGCACTAGAACATGCCCTCCTCATGAGGATGGCCCTCCCCATGAGGTGTCCTTCACTCATGAGGAGCCTTCCTTGGCTAATGGGCACTCTTCTTCATAGGGGTTGTTCTGACCTGCATCTTGAGACACAGCCACTCTTGGGGGCTAGGTGGGTCACTCAGCCTTTGTCCCAGAGGTGGAGGTCCCATTTTCTTCCAGGGATGGATCTGTGGCCATCTCCCCAAAGGCCCAAGCTCCTCCCGACTCTGGCATGGGCTGCTCCTCAGTGTTGTTTGTCTCTTGGAGATCTAGCTCCTCCTCTGGAGAGCATTTCTCCAACAGGCATGACAAAATCAAGCCAAGGCTGGTAAGAGCAGTCAAAGATGAAAAAATAGTGAGAAAATGTCACAACCATGGGGTCCCCAAATGTTGCTGAACAGCTTTGAAACAATGGAAATATGTGATGAGATTGGCCAACTTAGCAAATGCTCAACACTGAACTAGTTAATGACCCTTACACCTAAAGAACAGCTGGGCAACAACCTGATTCCCAAACTATAGCGGGACCCAGGACCTAAGTGGACTATAAATCTTCACAGAGAGATAACAGATTCCCCCTTTCCAACTCCTTTTATGCTCAGATGGCATTGCCTGTCCTTGGAGGATGTGATTCATTATGGCTAAATCCCGCACTGTGAGCAGAATGTCATTAGACTTTCCTACCCGCATTGGGCCACACTGGTAGGGATTAGTGAATAATCAACATTTGATAAGTCTTCTTGTGTGACACCAACCGCATCTTGTTGAAAGAAGTCCCTCTTCATTCATTAAGAGGAAGGGAAAAAGGCATTGCTAAGCCCACTGCAAACATGTATTCCCTCCTGATGGCATTACAGTGATGATGAGCTGCCTCTCTGGTCAAGCTCTTCATTACTCATCATTATTCCCCTTGCAGAGTGAGGACTAGATAGCCAACTCACAGCTTTGGTATCTTGCTGGGTTAACATTCGCATTGCATTTCCTCCCTTGCTGCTTGACCAAGGATGAATGAAGTAAAGGAACTGCTCCGTCTGCCTGACAATCATCCAAACCAGTCCCTCAACCCAAGATGTACCATCGAAACCATATCAAGTATCAGGGAGTTAGACAAATGCATGGAGGAGAAGGCTATCAGTGGCAACTAGTCCTGATACCTCTATGCTACTTCCAGTACCAGAGGCAGTAAGCCTATGTGCACCAGTTAATGGGGAACATGGGCAGGAAGGTGCTGTTGCACTCATGTCCTGGTTGTGGGTTTCCAGTGGGCAGCTGGTTGGCCACTGTGTGAACAGAATGCTGGATTGGATGGACCCTTGGTCTGATCCAGCATAGCTCTTCTCCTGTTCTTAGGTAAACTAGGGTTGCAGAACCTCAGACTTGGGGGCCAAATCTAGCCCTACTGCAGTCCAAATTTGGCCCTGCAGGGGTTCCCCAGGCAGCCATGCCCCCACCCATACTGCCAATCATTTGATGGGTTTCCAGCATTGGTTCAGTTTCTCCCCTTTCTGAAAGGTTGATATGCCTCTCCCGAACCGTCGTTCCTGGCCGTAGAGCTTTAAGCTACAATATGCTGGTATTTCTGCCACTGCTCCCTTTTGCTTTTTGCCCCACCCACCATTGGCCCCACCCACAAGCTTCCCGGGCTAAAAGAGGAAAGGCTGAGCATTTTGTACTAAGCAGGACAACAGTACAGCGGTGCTCTAGTCTATCCAAGAACACATGCAGACTGGACAGTTTTGATGGATTTTTCCCAAGTCAGATTAGACTCAGGAAGATATTATCAGCAGCGCCATGCCACCCTCAGCCTTTTTGTGGCCTGCAGCAATAGGCTCAGTTAACTTCGCTCCAGTTGGCCTCTTCTCCTTCCTTCACTCCCACCACACTTGGTCAGTAGCAACCAAGAAGCGACTCCAAGATGGTGTTGTGCAAGGACATGGCTTGAACTGTCTACAGCAGGAGTGGGCAACCTTTTGCTACTGGAGGGCCACATGGATGGCTGGGGAATCCTTCGGGGGCCTCATTGGTAGGTTGGTCTACCAGAGGGTGGATCCAGGGCCAACAGTGAGTGGAACCATGGTGGGAAGGGGCGCATATACACATGCACCCTTTCCCCCCTAGACACACCCATTTTCTCCCAAAAGACATAAGACACACCCATCCATCTTCACAAGTAGAGAGACACCCTTCACACACACAAACAAACACACAACCTTCTCCCCCAAGAGCCACAACAGATGTATACTGGGGGAATCCAAATCAACTAATTCAGCATATGTGCAAGCTTTCATCAAGATAAACATTTTTCATATAGTGGATTTTACTCTTTTTTTAAAAAAAACCTTGGCCCAGACATTGGGCAAATTAGTTATTTGTCCTTGTGACAAACCCTATAGGAGTCCCATAGTATCAACTGCAAGGTATTATGAGTCATGCGTCCAGTTCTGGGCACCACAATTCAAGACGGATGCAGACAATCTGGAGAATGTTCAGAAGAGGGCAACAAGGATGATTAGGGGTCTGGAAACAAAGCCCTATGAGGAGAGATTGAAAGAACTGGGCATGTTTCACCTGGAGAAGAGAAGATTGAGGGGAGACATGATAGCAGTCTTCAAATACTTGAAAGGTTGTCACACAGAGGGGGGCCAGGATCTCTTCTTGATCAACCCAGAGTGCAGGACACGGAATAATGGGCTCAAGTTACAGGAAGCCAGATTCCAGCTGGACATCAGAAAAAACTTCCTGCCTGTTAGAGCAATACGACAATGGAACCCATGACCTAGGGAGGTGGTGGGCTCTCCCACACTAGAGGCATTCAAGAGGCAGCTGGACAACCATCTGTCAGGGATGCTTTAAGATGGATTCCTGCTTTGAGTAGAGGGTTGGACTCAATGGCCTTATAGGCCCCTTTCAACTCTACTATTCTATTATTCAATCTGTTGCCATCAGTCCTTTAAACAGCTTCTGGCTGGCCAGACACAATAACCCAATGGATCAACAAGCAGGGGTGAATTTTCCATTCTCAGCAGCCTTCCGGTTCTGAAAGAAGCTGAGGATGGGCCAGAAGAAGATGCAGATATGGGCTCAAAAAGCAGGAGGGAGACAATCTAGGTCCCATCCATTTGCCTTTTCCCAAAACAAGATTAAAATCTGGCTAGTTAATGGTCTATTGGTGGCAGAAAAATAATTAACAGTGGGAAGAGTCTGATATATTGGTTAGGTTCCACCTGATCCAAGCCCCTCATAGCATCACAGAAAGGGGAAAACAGAGGGACGGAAGGTCATCCAAGCCAACTTTCCACCGAGTGGTTCATTTCTAAAGTGGCTGTTTGCTTCACTAATCTCAGATGTGAGGAGAGGTGGGTGGTCTTTACCGAATAGTGAGAGAATTTTACTCCACACATGCTCAGATGATCTCTCCACATTATGGTTGCCTTGGCTGTGCAGTAGCACCCTATACACACAGATACTGATACAGGGTGGAGAATTCTGCAAAAGAGAGTTGTACAAAAAAAAAACACTTTCTAGCCATTAAGGCTATGAAATTAGGTTTGAAAGGGTGTGGATAAAGTTTGACACAATTTCCTAAACTTGGCAGGCAATGGAAGTTGTGGTAAAAAGGACTTCCAGGAGTCAGGAGTGGGATTTTAGTCACCTTTTTGCCAGTGGAGGCCGGTAGCTCTGATGTCAGTGGGGCTGTTATTCCGCCCCGGGTTTCAGTCAGAACCAGTCCGAACTCTAAAGGAGCTCTAAAGCTCCTTTAGAGTTCGGACTGGTTCTGACTGAAACCCGGAGTGGACTCACTGCCCCATTGACCTCGGTGCCACCACCCTAACTGCTCATTGCCTGTCCCTGTCTATAACCAAGAGTAAAGTGGGGCAAATCAGGCAAAATGAGTGAATATAGGCACATTGGTCTGGATTTGTAAAATGTGTGCGCACGGTGCCGAATTTTACCTGCAAACAAATGCTGTTGGCACACAACCGCTGTAATACTGACTGTATATCACCAAGTGAGCAACACAGAAAATATACTCTCTATGTAAATTGAAACTATAATGTATGCTGTGAGATACATAGAGCAATAAGATCTTTTACTCCATACATAATTGGGGAGAGGTCACAACCCAGGCCCTTTTGACACCACGGGGTGTAGAAGGAGGGCAAGAGGACAATCCCAGACTTAACTGCTCCTGGGATCATCCTCTTCTTTCTTCACGAGGAAGTGGGAGTTCTGCTTCCTCCCAGGCATGTTGTGTTCATTGTGCCCACCATTTTGTTTTGCTCTCGGGCCAAGGAGACCACATGAGTGCTCCTATGCAAAAAGTAATTTTTAAAAAAACAATGCACATGATTGGGCCCCCACCCCCTCCCTGCCCTCCTGGGGGTGGCAAAACTGGTGCCACCCCCTCCCCTGATGGGCACGGAGCCGTGTGGTGTGGCTCCTTGCCCATTTCTGCTGTTGTGCTTACTCGTGAGTAAGCACAGCAGCACCCGGGACAGGAGGCCACATCCTCCACGGTCTTGGGAAGTTCCCAGGGCCACGGAAGATTCAGGATTTTCCAGGGATCCCTTATCCCTGGAAAATCCCATGCCCGTCCCCACCCCTGGGAGTCCCTGTGCATCATATGGACTCACTGGGACCAGCAGGATGCCCTCCCAGGCAAACAGCCTGGTGCAGAAACAGCCCCAGAGTGTGTACAGCTCTGGACCACAGTTTGACACAAACGGGGACGTTCATTCAACAGCTGCAAGAAGATTCGTTGAGAACACCAAGAAGTGACATTATAATTACACAAATCCAGTTAGTCACTCTGCAGTCACCTCATTCTTGTATGATTGTTAGGTGCCAAGCCAACCACATTAGCAATCCAACACAGCCCCTGCATTGACTCTCTCTTCCGACCTCAGGCAACACCTGGTATTAATATTCCTTTGAGTCCCAGGGTCATCTGTCAGGCTGCTAATTTGTTCTGACAATGTTTGAGGGCTTTGTTTCTAGCCCACCCCCTTCCCACTTAGTTAGCTGAGCATTTAAAATAGCGGTTCCCACACCTGCCCTTCAAAAGTTTAAAATAGAAGGGGGGGGGATGAAACCAGGCCATGTAGGAAGAGCTGCTACTTGCAATCACATTGTCAGACTTAATTTCACCTCTGCAAACTTCTGGAATGCACTTGATACACATCAAATTGTGACATTTAATATGAGATGATAATACTTTCTGGTTTTTTGGGGAAAGAAACTATTTTAAAATAAATAAGTGAATGCACAAATTATACCTGTTGATTTCTTGGGCTCTGTTATGTAGAGAGGAGACATGATAGAGTTGCACACAACCATGCGTAGTGTGGAGAATATATTGGATAGGGAGACATTTTTCTCCCTCTTTCGTAATACTAGAACCTGGAGTTATCCCATAAAGCTGATTGATGGGTGATTCAGGTCAGATAAAAGGAAGGACTTCTTCACACAGTGCATAGTTAAAGTATAGAATTCACTATCACAAGATGTAACGATGCCCACCAATTTAAAAGGGGGCTGGATAAATTTCTAGAGGAGGCTATCAATGGCTACCAGTTCTGAAGGTTATGTGCTACCTCCAGTATCCAAGGCAGTAAGCCTATGCACACCAGTTGCTGGGGAATGTGGGCTGGATGGTGCTGTTGCACCTGTGTCCTGCTCCTGGGTTACTGGTTGGCCACTGTGTGAACAGAGTGCTGGACTAGATGGACCCTGGGTTTGATCCAGCATGGCTCATGTTCTTAAAGCATGTCCTTTCAGAACTGCAAACAATTTGAATAGAAGACTTAAGACTGCCACATCCCGAAAACACCTGGGCTTTAGTAAAGCATCAACTGTGTGTCCCATCTTAACTTGTGAACTATGGAATTTGCTAGCACAAGATGTGGTGATGATGATTACTGTCTTAGATATTTTAAAGGGAGAATTAGACAAATTAGGAACACAGGAAGCAGCATCATACTGAGTCAGACCATTAGTCCATCTCGCTATATTGTCAGCACTGACTGGCAGCAGCTGCCCGAGGCCTTCGGTCTTTCCTAGTCCTACCTGGTGAAGCTTGAAATTGAACCTGGGACTTACTGCATGCAAAGCATGCACTCTTTCCACTTAGCTATGGTCCTTCCTTCATGTCAGAGGAGACATCTATCAGCAGCGCTTTCCACTTGAGCTACATTAACACTCCATGTTTAGAGGCTATGTTTATTTCCTAATTTGCAATGTTTGGTTACTGCTCTGCAACCATAATGCCTTACGAAAGTACTAATAACAAAATATAAATTTACCAGGGAGCAATTCCTGTGCTGCCTGGCAAGGCTGGTCAATCAGTCAGCCAATGAGTCGTTGGACAATGGGTCATTGACAGATGGGTCATTGTGTGCAGAGGACTTTCCTCTCTGCCTGAAGAGAAGAAGGTCCACCAAGGCAGAACGATCCACTAATCCTCTCATTTCTTTAACACGTTCCCAAACAGAGTTGGTGTAATAATGTCTCTCCCCTTGGAAGCACTGGGAAGGGGGAAAAGAAAAAAAAATGAGGGCCTCACTGGCATTGAGCGGTGACAGTTTGAAGCCACAAGACGAGGAAAGCAGCAGATGTTATGATGGCTCATCACCAAGGCTGCAATATTGTCAGGTAAAATCAAACAGAAGTTAAATAAATTGGTAATTTTTCTGTTTTCCAAAAAGGCCAAGGTATGTGGCAACCTGCTTAGGGGTCACTGCTTAGGGGTCACTGCTGAAAAGGTTCTGATCCTCATCCATGAAAATCAGAACTCTCCATTTGATGGAATATTTAGCCGAGCCTGATAAATAGATCTTAATTTGGGGGAAAAGAGGCTTCTATGGAAAGAGGTGCTCCCTGTCATACGCAGACCATTCAGAGTCTTAAAAATCCAAAATAGCACCATGGTTTGGGACCATTCAGAGCCTTAAAAATCCAAAATAGCACCATGGTTTGGGCCAATGCTCCTTGATCGATTTCTGACCACCTAAGAAGAGCATAAACCACCCTTCCAGTTCCTAGTTGTTGCTAACTGATCATTCATGCAGCTGGAGCAGTGGGGGCAGGGGGTGGGGTGATTATCTAAAAAGATCAGGCACTGCAGGGTAAAAAAAAAACCCACTCTTTTGCCTGGAAAGAAGCGTCCTGAGGAGGCTGCTACGTGTGAGGTCTGACTCACCAGGACAGAAGAGAATCCAGCAAGAAGACAACGTCTCGGACGCTAGGATTTTTCAAGTTACCTACCGAATGACATTGGTGGAGAATGCTCTCCATGGTGCTGAAAGGTAAAAATCATCCAATCACAGAGCTGTCACACAACACATTCTTAAAAGCCATGATTGAAAGCACAGTAAGTTACAAGCAGAAAACAGGCAAAGCGAAATGAGATTGCACAGCCAGGAGCTCCAGAAGAGGTAAGTCAGCCAAGGCGCACAGTATCACAGACCATCCAAGCAATGTGATACTTTCCTGTTGTAGGAGCTAGCAATCTAAGTCTGTGTGCCTCTTGCAGCTCTCTGCCGGCTTTCCCATGCAGGGCCGTGCAGAGGGGGGGCAGTGTGGCCAGTTGGCCCAGGGCCCACGGTTTTGAGGGGGAACTCCGACAAGGAGGTCCCCCCCCAGCTTACGTTACTGCTTCCGTAGCGTAAGCAGCCCATCGAAAAGCGAGGAGCCCGCCTTGCAGAAACAGCGCAGAAGCCGTCCGTCATGAAATTCTGAATGTGGAGAAGTGATGTCTTACATCTTGAATAAAAGTCCTTCCCATTACTGTTTTTATAAATCGTTCTACTTCATATATGTATTTAGCACTGAATCAGTGCCACTGATTACAAAATACTTAATGAGCTGTTTGAAATGGGGGGGGCACACACTTCCCATCTGGCCTGGGCATATGACCAGCTCTGCACGGACCTGTCCTCAGGACCAATCCATTGGGAAGTAAACACAGATGGGACAGGGGCTACACACTGACACAAAGATACCATGTGCCGCCAGACTGAATAAAATCTCCCCTGAGCTGCAGCACCCAGGTTCAATCCTTGGGATCTCTGGGTGGGGCTGGAAGAGTTCCTGACTAAAACCCTGCAGAGCTGCTGCCTGACAGTGTCGACTCTACTGGGCTAGATGGACCAAGAGTCTGACTCAGTATAATAAAGCAGTTTCCTACATGGGGGATAGGTAGATTCAGTGGAGGCTGGTGGCTCCGATGTCAGTGGGGCAATGAATCTGCTTTGGGTTTCAGTCAGAACCTGTCAGAACTCTAAAGGAGCTCTCCAAGGTGCTTTGGAAAGCTCCTTTACAGTTCTGAATGGTTGTGACTGAAACCCGGGATGGAATCTCCGCCCTACTGACCCCGGAGCCACCAGCCTCCACTTCATGTTGCCCATCCACCCACCTATTTAAGGGGTCAGTGTTGCTTCAAAGGTTTTTTTAACTTTTTTTTAACTGTCCCCCTGTCAACTTCAGGGTGAAAAGGGCATGAAGAAGTGGTGTCTGTATGAGCAAAACATGTTAGGCCACTTTAAGGCAGGGATGTAGAATCTCACTCCCTTGTTACCCTGCTCTTTAGGGAAAACTAGTTGCTGACAAGGACTTTGTTTTCTTTTATGTAGTTTTCTGTTCTCTTCTTTGTCAACTCTTCCAATCCATCTCCATCCTCCTTCCTCCTATCAGCCACTTCCAGATAAGGGTAACACGCTTCCTGGTGTTCCTCTCCTCATCTCCGCTGGTATGCTGTGCTCCCTGCTTTACATCATGTCTGTACAAAACCTGTGTTTGATAAGATGTCAAAAACGCCCCTTTGAGAGCGGCCTGGGCTTCTGCAGCAGAGACCGTCCTTTATGACAAAGTAATGAGTCAGCACCACCAGAGGAGACAGCGTAGATTTATTCAGAGATGGGGAGGCAATGGGAAGGGGAGGCAATGGGAAGGGGAGAGGTGGGAGGGATCCCCAAGTGTGTGGGAGGGGCAGAGTTGTCTTCCTTGTAGAAATTAGCAGAAACCTAAATCTCAAGGTAAGATGTGAAAAGAGATGAGGAAGAGGCTCCAATTCCCTTTTGAAATGTGCTAGTTCCCACTTGGGGTAAGAAAACATGATATTTTTTCTCATTTCCAAAATGGAGAGTGTATTCCTATGGGCAAGGTTGTCTCTTGATTGCATTTGCTTAGCAATTAGTTGCCTCATTTATTTTGATGGCAAGCTCTTTCAGGCTCAAATCAGATTGGCAAATCAGGGTGCAGAAAAGGGCAACTAAAATTATCAAGGGGCTGGAGCAACTCCCCTATGAGGGAAGATGACAACAGCTGGGATTGCTTAGCTTGGAGAAAAGGGGAGTAAGGGGAGACCTGATAGAGGTGTACAAAATTATGCATGGTGTGGAGAATGTGGATAGGGAGACGTTTCTCTCTCTCTCCCATAATACTAGAACCCAGAGTCATCCCATGAAGCCGATTGGTGGGAGATTCAGGGCAGATAAAAGGAAGTATTTGTTCACACAGCACACAGTTAAACTATGGAACTCACCACCACAAGATGTGGTGATGGCCACCAATTTGGATGGCTTTAAAAGGGGGTTGGATAAATTCCTGGAGGAAAAGATTAACAATGGCTACAAGTCCTGAGGGTTGTGTGCTATCCCAGTACTCTGATCACACAGTGGCCATGTAGCTGTCAACCAGGAATCCACAAGCAAGACATGGTGCAACATCACCCTCCCACCCGTGTTCCCCAGCAACTGGTGCATATGGGCTTGCTGCCTTGGATACTGGCGGTAGCACATCTTGAGGGCTAGGAATGGGAGAATCAGTGAAATATGAGCTTGTTGAGATTCTTCTGTTTTCAGCTTTGAGCTCAGTTCCTCTCATTCCATTCTCAAATGAGCCTTTTTTTAAAAACACCTCCAAAAATGTGCATTTTGGTGTGCATCTTTAAAGCGTACACCCAAACAGCACACATTTGCCCCAAAGACCAAAGTGTGGAAAGCAATTTCAGAAGTTTGCATTTTTTTTTTTTTTAAATGTACATTTCCCCTGAAAATTGCATTCCCTGATTCCCATTCCCATTTGTAGTTGCTAACGTAGCAAATTCAAATGAGCGCAAACAAAGGTCTCCCATATCCCTCCTATGGGCATTTGGTTGCCCACTGGGTGGACAAAATGTTGGACTAGATAGGCCTATGGGCTGATCCAGCAGGGCTCTTCTTATGTTCCAACGTAGATGGGCACACATGTGCATTAGCAAACACTGTACACAAGATACCTTCAACCAACCACACATACAAACACATCAAGATTTATTAATTTATTGCAGTGATTCCAAGAATGCTGTTATTCATGTGTCAGTCTTTAAGTGCCAAAGAACTATTGCCCATTTTCACTGCAACAGGTGAACCCACCTACCCACTCACCCGTGGATATAATATCAATCAGCCCGCACATGCCATTAACGTTGTGGAGAAGATTAATTATGGAATTAATTGCAGAGATTATCTTGAGTTAAACCAGAATTTGGGAGAAGTGGAATACAGGGCACAAACCCTTAAAGCAGACATAGGCAACTAGTGCCCTCCAGATGTTTTGGATTCCAACTCCCATCAGTCATAGCACTGGGCACGCTGGCATAGACTGATGGGAGTTGGACTCCAAAGCATCAGGGGGACACCAGGTGAACTAGCCCTGCAACAAAGGAATGATGTCTTGGCCCCTCCATCAACGTCAAACCGAAACAAAACTTTCTCTGGCTTCTCAGGGAAGGAATTCAATCTTGCAAGAACATCCTCGTTCACCAGTGTACCAATACAGTTTTCCTGGCTCCATGTAATTCTGGGGAAGCAGACCTTGAAAAGAGTTTTGCGATGCATTATCTATCTCCGGTTGCCATATAGCTCTCAGCAAGATTTCAAATGGGCATGAAATTAGGGCAGCCACATTACACATAGCCATGCTTTCCTTACCCCCACCTTCAATTCATTGTCTGAATTGAACGAGTCAATTATAGTCTCCAATGTACATCAATAAAGGATTAAAAAGCCAAGCCTCCCACTCCTTTCTATGGCGGGGGGAGGGGGCAACACACACTAGTTGAGATGACGGCTTCATGGATACGCACATCGCCTGAAGGATTTTTTTCCCCTATAAAAGAAGAAAAGGACGAGATAGTCATAGGCAGTCAAGCAGGTGTCCTGATTGGATAATGCGCCTGCAGGTCTTGGGAATATGGGCAAACATCGTTATTTCCAGAGGGCTTTTTAAAATAGCCGCCACCTCTTCATTGCGTAACTCAAACCCAGCATTAACTCTCAGTCAATTTCTCTGCATCTTGGCTCCAGCAAAAGATAGTATGCAATATTTACTGATTTTTAAGAGACATCTTTTCCCCTTCTTTTTCCACTGCATGGAGCTAATCAAGCTTCACCTTTTTTTTCAAGCCACCTGATTAGGCTGACCATATGAAAAGGAGGACAGGGCTCATGTAACTTTAACAGTTGTAGAGAAAAGGGAATTTCAGCCAGTGTCATTTGTATGCAATTAGTTCCTGGTGAAATTCCCTCTTCATCACAACAGTTAAAGTTGCAGGGGCCCTGCCTTCTTTTGTATATGGTCACTCTAGTATAGTGCCTGCAACTTTAACTGTTGTGATGAAGAGGGAATTTCACCAGGAACTAATTGCATACAAATGACACTGGCTGAAATTCCCTTTTCTCTACAACTGTTAAAGTTACATGAGCTCTGTCCTCCTTTTCATACGGTCAACCTACACCTGATAGTTCTTTTCCACTTTGCTCATGGAGTAAAGTAGGGTGACCAGATAAAATCCAGGTCAGGGCTCGTGTAACTTTAACAGTTGTAGAGAAAAGGGAATTTCAGCCAGTGTTATTTGTATGCAATTAGTTCTTGGTGAAATTCCCTCTTCATCACAACAGTTAAAGGTGCAGGCACTATACTAGAGTGACCAGATACAAAAGAAGGCAGGGCGCCTGCAACTTTAACTGTTTTGATGAAGAGGGAATTTCACCAGGAACTAATTGCATACAAATGACACTGGCTGAAATTCCCTTTTCTGTACAACTGTTAAAGTTACATGAGCCCTGACATGGATTTTATCTGGTCAGCCTAGAGTAAAGGCACTTTTAATGAGTTTTGGTTCCCAAGTTATTTATTCCAAGGCATTGCTTCTCCACTCCCAATCTGTGTGTGTGTTGTGTAATGGGGAGGGAGCATAACAGACATTTCCAGGTTGAATCCTAGGCATCTCCAGTTTAAAAAGAATCATGTTTTAGGAAAGAGATTTATTTAGCCCAGTGCCAGTCAGAATAGGCAGTGCTGGGCTGAAATAATCTGAACTGGTATAAGACAACTTCCTGCGTTCAATATGTCCAAGGTCCTTTAGAGTTCTGACTGATTCTGATTCTGACTGAAACCCAGAGCGGATTCGCTGCCCCACTGACATCAGATCCATACCAGCCTCCTTTGGGTCTGATGGCCTAAGGCAGATTTTTATGGTGCTCTCCATAAACCAGCACATCAACTGTACATGTTGAATAACACCTGGGTTTTGCTGGCCAGCTTCCAATGTCCCTTGGATGGCCACCATAGGGGTTATGGATCCCTCCTAGCTCTTCCCAACCTTTCTCCCATTTTTTCCTGACATATTTCTATCAGTCTACACCCAGCTCTACTGTAACCGATGGAAGGCCCAGAATAAGGGGACATATTTATGTATTTGTTTCTTCCTTTATTTATTTACTGCCATTTCTATACCATTGACTTAATTAATTAATTAATTAAATCATTGGTAAAATAATAGAGTCTAAATAAGCTAAACAAGAATAGAAGCAGAAAGAAACAGCACAGCAACCAACTTCATATAAAGGCCATGGAAAAAAGTTCTAGTCACCCCCCCCCCCCAATTGGTCACTTATGTATCACACACACACACACACACGAGGAAATGCATCACCAGAAAGGGACAGTGATTTGCATAATATTTGCATATGCTAATTTATATGTATGGGTGCTAATTTAGAAATAAGTATTATAACTTAAATCGCATTTCACTGCTTCTCACCATAGTGTGGAAAGTTAGCTATTGATGGCTACTAGTTATGATGGTTCATATATTCCCTGCAATAGCAGTATATAAGTGCCGGGGAACATGAACAGGAAGGTGCTCTTGTGCTATTGCACTCATGTTCTATTTGAGGGCCATCATGTAAGGAATGGAACACCGGGCTACTGGAGTTCCATTTTCCCCCTTCGCACACTTGAATCTGCTCTGGGGTGGATGGAGATAGTGGCCAATAACGTTTATCTCTGCTTGCAAATACTTCCAAGCTGAATTTATTGATCGTAATTAAATGAATTTAAGCAGGGTTTTCCCCAGCAGCCTGAACAAAAACAGACTGGAGGGCGGAAACATTGCCTTTATGCATACAAGCTAGACCGAGGAGGCGGAGGTCAGTAATGGAACAGATTCATAAGGAACCCCGCTGACTCTGTAATCCCATGTTTGTTGGGATGTTTTCCTCTCCCCTAACAATAGGAGAAGTTCAGAGAAGCCCGTTGCTCGGAATTGCCATGTTCCACCAGCTTATCTCAATCTTCCTAACCTTTCATTTTAATATACTGGCAGCTCAAGGGGCGGGCGTGTTTTTGTATTTAATATATAGCCCAGGACATGGCCCTGGAAATAGATAATCTCTACTTATGGTATTTTTATCCAGTTTTTCCCCCTGCAAAAGGATTAAGATAATTCTGCCCCTTCGCCATATCAGGGGATGATTTTCATTCTGTCTCTCTCTCTCCTCCTCTCCCAACCCCCTTCCAATCCATCTCTGGTTTCAACAAGATGGCCCAGCTGCCACCCCAAGCCCTTTCTGCATGGTATTATTATTATTATTTTTTAATAAAGGCTTGGATGTCCAAAGAGACAGGCACATGACGCAACAGCCCAACAATGTCAGACATGCATTTTTTAAAAGCACAGGGGAGAGGAGTCAGATTCCAGGTGAATGCTTTGCTTTGAAGTTCGAACTCATTCGTTCTTTCTGGCGCCATCTAAGATCATGATGCTGATTCAAGATTTAGAGTGCAATCCTGGGCATGTCTACTCAGAAGCAAGAGTTCAGTGGGACTCCCATTTAAGTGTTCGGAGAGGGGTGTAGCTTAATTTTCTTTGGAGGAGAGAATGGGGATGGAACTAGATTTTTCCATGCACCAGTTCAAAATTTGCCCAATCCCTCCTTTTTTAAAGCCATCCAAATTGATGGCCAACACTATATCTTGTGGAAGTGAACTCCACAATTCCCTTCTACCTCTAATCCTGCAACGAAAACAGAAACTGAAGTTAAGTAATGGACCATTGTCTCAGAACACGTGTTGAGGCCAACAAGCCTGAGTAAGATCGTGTAAATATTTTAAATAACCCTTTAGAATTTATTAAAACACACACACACAAAGATCAGGAAATGTATAAAACCACACAGAAAAGCTGAGAGGTTGTGATAACACTGGCTTTTAAACAAAATAAAATGAAACAAATAGGCAGTGCTATTGAACTCTGGACAAAGGGAACAGGAAGAAAAGTCTATTTTTATCTGTCTATTCAGTTGGTAATTTCCCATCTAATTCTCTCTTTTTGTTTTTTGTTTTTACACTTTTCTTCTCTCTCTCCCCCCCCCCCATGCTTTTTTGTCTTCTTGTCACATTTGAGGTCCTCAAGGGCAATTTGTCCGTTTCATGGTATATGGCAGCTACTTTTTAAAATAATAATAATAATAATAATAATACATTAATGATATTAAAAAATATAGGCTTCCGATTCGCCAGGTTTCCTTCCTCAGTTTTGCAGAACAGCTCCATTCATGGCGATTATGCTCTAATCTTAATTAGAAGTGGACGGGAGCTGAGGAGCTTTTAGCCGGCATTATGCATCTTTGATCTGCCTCTTTTCCTTTTCATCCTGGAAGAATAACAATTTCAAATACTTCCAGATTGCTTCTCCTAATAGGATTGACCAGAGACATTGTCAGTCTGGCCTGGGAGGGGAAGAATATGTGATATTATTGACAGTGACTTTCAGGGTACAATGGCCTTTTTAAAGAATCCATTCAGTGTTATTCAATATTTAAGGGATGCATCTGCTTGTCATGGAGATAAACTATGAGCCAGGCAGGGCACTAAAGTCCCTGTTCCTAATTATTAGAGATCACTTATTCAGCTCTTCTTCTTGGTATTTATTTCACCAAGTTCACTTTCAAAGAGACTTTTGCAATCATAAGGGCTAGAAATTTGTTGATTCAAAAATGAAAGCTATGACTTTTAGGATGCTGGACTCAGCAACCTGGTACCATACTTTTTACATCTTCTGTGTTTGTGCAGAAATGTAAGACGCATACAGTCTTTCTCATTACTGGTGCATTGCTGAAGCCCTGTTCTATGGTCACTATGCTTTCTTGGGCTTTAAACTGCAGTTTTGTGGATTGGAATTTATATCATCCAGCCATATGAATTACAATTCCAAAGAATGGCATAATTCAAGCCGCTGTAGGCCTCTGATGATTCAGCAAAAATGCACACGCACAAAAGCAGCTCAGAGATTGAAACTTTCAGTTAATGCTGAATCATGGTGAATGACACATGTTTTTGGCTTACCTGTGGATTCTCTGGCCTCCTTCATATGGGGGGAAATCATGTTCCCTTATCGTAGCTCTTCTTCCTGCTTCTTTCCCACATATGCAATGAGCTGAAATTACATGAGGAAGAGAGCAGCGACCACATGGTCCATACAGGTCAATGGGAACAGCGCCCTCTAGTGGGTGTTTTACAGCGCAATTTTGTCTGCACACAGCAGGAAATCCTGACAAATAACAACTTATTTCAGAAAAGTCGGGTTTTCTGTGGCTTGGTTTAGAACAGTAAAACCAGGAAATGGAGTGGGAGTTCCGCAGGAGGCTGATGTCATCAAAATGACCTGCGAACATCCATGAGTGGCCAGTTATGAGCACGCTTTAAAATGCTCATTTAAAGAAGCTCTCTGTAACATGGGACATCTTGTCAAAGGCAGAAGACACACAGGCAGAAGGCCACGAAACCAACCTTCTTCTCAAGCCAGAACCACACAAAAAGGCTAATATAGTCGATACAGTCTTTTCAACCCCAATTGCCTTAGGTGAATTTTTTAACAAAATAAAAGCAGTCATACATAATAAGTAAGGTCAATTTGGGCTGAAAAGATAAGTGTATTGACTTTATTCACTGTATATGACCGCAAGTATGACTGTTAAATCTCACACAGCGTGATCTGGATGTGTACTTGGGAACTTTACAACTACACTTTGATTTACACTAACACTATTAGCCTTGTAACTGACTATATTAGTTTTGTAATTGACTATCTTCTACTTTTTGCCATCCTTTTCTTCTGGCTTGAGATTTCTGCTGAAGGGGCCCTTCTGCTTGTCTTATTTGCCAAAATTCTCCTGCCAGGTGCTGGAGGAAGTTATAACGCTGATCGAATAATTGATGAGGTGCATATTTCATCAATTTCAACCTCTATTTTGCCTCCATCAATTCCACCAATTAAATGCTATTCTCTGAGTAAACCTTTGCCCTTCTGTACCATAGATATACCCTTGCAGGCTACTTATCTGGAATCACGATTTGCCTGTTCCAAGACATTTGGACTCCAAGAAACTTAACTCGGGGGTAGAGATCTATGAGACATTAATTTCAGATCATTTTTGGATAGGGTTACCCGATTCACACCTTTAGGTCTGGACACAGACTTGAACGCAATCTTCAGTCATGGAGTCAAAAAATGTATTTGGCAGCATGCCTACGTTTGAAAAATGCACATGAAAGGATGCATAATTTTCAAAAATGCACACAAACATGCTTCAATCAAGGTGTCCATTTCAAAGATGCGCATAACTGATGTGTATACTTGGGAAAATCTGCACATGTTTTCATGGGGAAAGAGAAAAACAAAGAGTACAATCTGAAACAGACGTGAGATGGAACAAGTTTTGAAGTGGAATTTGGAGAACTTCAGTGAACTCCTGTTTTGCTTACATGCACTTCCTGGGAGCCTCTCTTCTGCCAAAAGACTGGCCAACAGGGCTGGTGCCAAAGGAAGGCATGATTGGGCTCTTGCCAAGGGCCCATGCCTAGAGCCCCATTGACAAGACTTCCTTGGACCTGGTCCTCCTCTTCACTCTTGCAACCTGCTTGTTCACCTGAGTCTCAGTCTGACCCAGACAATGGTGGTGGTGAAAAGGAGGAGCAGAAGATGCCGCTGCCTGCTTGCTCCCTGGCTCTTGGCCTGGTCAAGCAAGCAAGTGGCAGAAAGAAGAGGAGGAGGAGGAGGAGGAGGAGGAGGAGGAGGAGGGGCAATAGCAGCTGGTGTCCATGGTGGTGAGAAGGCAGACTCATTGAGGGAGGGGGTCCATTGAATGTGTCTTGCCCAAGGACTCTACAAATCTGGAGCTGGCCTTGCTGATCAATGGGCCTCCTCTAACATAAAGGGAACAGGTCATCCTTATTTTGCATCACATCACCCAACATGCTGCAGGAAGAACTTCGCACCATCTCCGATGTGACATCTATTGGGGTGAGCGGGATTTCTCAATGGTACATCAGGTAAGCGGCCATCACTCCCTTCCTAGCCGCCAACCGTGGCATTTAGTTCCGAGTTTAACTCATGCGATGGGAACTTACTGGCTGTTGTCCTTCCTCCTTGGTGTTCACATTTTACACTTCACTGCTTTAGTCATTCCAATGTCCTCCTCGCCGTCGGCAGTAATGCATTATTAACTTTCCCTTTCTGGGCACAAGCAATCAAAAATTAATAAACTCATACAAAGTATTTCCAGTTCAGCTCCTTCCCCTTGTCCCCTCTCCCCTTTTCTCTTTGTGTGTGCAAGTCTCTCTTCTCCCTCCCCAGACCTGCACTTTTGTTAACAAACATCATTGATGTGATCCACTCCTGCAACTGTGACAGTTCACTTGCCCTGGAAATGGCATTTCATGCGAGTGAGCGGATGGAATTTTCGGCCTGACATCTTAATCCAATTCCCTGCTCCCAGACAAAAAGTCTTTAGATCCCTCAGTGGCTTGGCATGCCCTGACCTCTTTAAGCCATATTGTTATTGGAGATTTAACAGTTCACCTCTTTATGGGAGGGGAGGGAGAGAAAGTGATGGGGTCTTGATGGTCCCATTGGGCTCTTCAGTAGCCAAACATTACTAGATGAGGTCTTCTTGGTTCAACAGCATCTTGACAAACATGGAATGACAAACAGAAATATTTCAAAATCCATATTAGGGCAGTACCTTTATTAGGTAACTAGGGGTCACAAAATAGAATCATAGAATAGAATCATAGAATAGTAGAGTTCAAATGGGCCTATAAGGCCATCGAGTCCAGCACCCTGCTCAATGCAGGAATCCACCTTAAAGCTCACCTGACGAGTGGTTGTTCAGCTGTCTCTTGAAGGCCTCTGGTGTGGGAGAGCCCACCACCTCCCTAGGTCATTGGTTCCATTGTCGTCTTACTCTAACAGTCAGGAAGCTTTTCCTGATGTCCAGCTGGAAACTGACTTCCTGTAACTTGAGCCCATTATTCCGTGTCCTGTACTCTGGGTTGATCAAAAAGAGATCCTGGCCCTCCTCTGTGTGACAACCTTTCAAGTCTTTAAAGAGTGCTATCATGTCTCCCCTCAATCTTCTCTTCTCCAGGCTAAACATGCCCAGTTCTTTCAATCTCTCCTCATAGGGCTTTGTTTCCAGACCCCTGATCATCCTTGTTGCCCTCCTCTAAACACGATCCAGGTTGTCTGCATCCTTCTTGAAGTGTGGTGCCCAGAACTGGATGCAGTACTCAAGACGGGGCCTAACCAGTGCCAAATAGAGGGGAACCAGCACCTCACACGATTTGGAAGCTATACTTCGACTAATGCAGCCCAAAATAGCATTAGTCCTTCTTTTTCCTTCTTTTCTCCCTCTTCTCAGTCTCCTTCCTTCTCTTTCTACCTCTCTACCAGTAATGGGTGGGGCCATAGCTCAGTGTGATAGCGCACCTGCTTTGCATGGAAATTGCTCCAGGTTTGATCCCCGGCATCTCCAGGTAGGGCTAGGAAAGAATCCTGCCTGAAACCCTGCAAAGACATGGCTGCCAGTCAGTCTCGACAGTACAAGGCTAGATGGACCAATGGCCTGACTCAGGATAAGGCAGCTTCCTATGTCCCTAATGATGTCAGCACCCAGTGGTAGGCTGATTGTGGTTCTGACCTTACAGGTGACAGTCCTCTACTGGAAGGTCTGTCAGAGGATAGTCTTCTATTTGGGGAGTGTCCTCTAAAAGAACAGCTGTCCAACCCAAATCCACTTTAAAGGTAAAGACACATAGATGAGAATGCAGGGGTCTTGACATTGCTCAGACCCAGTTAACATGGAGCAGTCACACAGGGCACCTCGTCCCAGCCTTCTCCACTATCCTATCTATATTTAAATTATTCTATCTTTTTTTAAAACTTCAATCCATCCAGGTCCATTAGCAGATGCTCATTTGTGCAAACTGGTGTCTTCTTTTGCCTCTGTTTTTAGGTGATGTATTTCCACCTTTGGGGCAATGTGTAAGTGGACATCTTACCCAGCTTCTTCAGGCAACTGGTGGAGTTCCAGTGCTTGCCAGTGATATCTGCCCTGGAGCCCCATTTAAAAGTTGTTTCTCAACCCCACCCAGGATTCTCCACAGCACCAGGAGCTTAGATATAGCGCCATTTTAAATTTCCCACAATATGTCAAGTCCTGACTTCCTACCACTGAGGTTCAGGTTTCAGTCCGGCTTTTAATGCAGTCATTCCAGTAATCAGCTTTGAGCTTTTGCAGTCCTGATATAAATCAGCAGAGAACAGAGTACAATGTAGTTTCTTAACCAGGATGTGTTGCCCAGGGCCCCCTCCAACCTGGAGTCAAAGACACCTTTGATCAGGTGTGAACCAGCTCAGGTTTGCGATCCACCAGCTGAAGACAGTGGAGGCTGGTGGCTCCACTCTGGGTTTCACTCAGAACTCTAAAGGAGCTCTCCAAGGTGCTTTGTGAAACCAGGAGGAGATTCACTGCTCCATTGCCATTGGGGCCACCAGTCTTCACTGATGGGAGTTCTAGTCCAACACAACTGGTGGTCACCAGGTTGGAGAAGGCTGCTTTAAAGGACTATAGGCGAAATCTGAATGTCATTGTGTTAATACCATCAGGATTCCAGCTACCTTGCAGGGCTGGAAAACTGGAGGTGTTTTCATTGAGGGAACTAGATGCAAGCAGGAGCTCTCCACTAATAGCTTGACAGATGTTATGCCATCACATTCAATCTATGCCTACAGTGTGGCAGGCAGCATATGAATAAAATATCACGCGAATACATTTCTGCAACATCTTAGGCTGAGCCTGACGTCTTGAAGGCATTAAAGGAGTGTGGGAAGAAAGAATCTCATTGGCCATTCAAAGTTTGGCTATGGGGCAGTATACAAATGTAATAAAATAAAATAAATAAAATAAATTCTTTGGCCAAAAGAAAAAAAAATGTGAGGTGGAAGAGAGGCTGGACTACACATTCAACTTTGTAAGTTGAATCCTTCCAAGACTGCAGAAGAAATGTGGTGCGGATTGCATGCTCCCGTAGGTTGTTTTTTTTTAAAAAAAGTAACCCTCATTGAGCAATTAAAACAAGGGAAAGGAATTAGGCTAGAAACATCCTGCTGCTACGCCAGTTTTCAACATGCTATTTATTTATTTATTTGATGTGTACCCCACCCTTCTACAAAAAAATGAAAATGGCACTCAAGACTTTGAGCTTTCACTACAGGTGTGTGTGTGTGTGTGTGTGAATTTAGTCATGTGATCCTCTACCCACAACGCTACAATCTACCATGCAAGTCAGGAAGGAATCTATCATCTGATGTTCCTGATTTTAGCTTTGAAGTGTAGTTGGGATTGACATATATCAACTTGCTACCAAATTATCATAAACAAGAGTTTACAGCGTGACCAACAGATTTCAGACTTGGTAAATATTCAAGCATAAAAGACATTGATCTCCACGAGGTCCCATCAGCAAGGGCCTACTTTAAATACCAGGGTAGGCCTAGTTAATGCCCCTCTTCTGGTTACTGTTTTCAACCTGAGCCTTTAGCCCATAATTGCAGAGAATGCTATTGGGGGCATCTCTTCTCCTCTCTCTTGGTTTGATGTCTCCCTTGGGTGACATATCCAGTCTCCCTCCTCCTCAGAATCCTCTTGTTCTCCAGTTACCACTGTCTCAGATTTTAAATCATGGGTGTGACATGAAGCCTTATCTTTCAGCTGGGCCAGATCTGAAGTTACTCATGGAATCGATTGCAGAGTCAGGCAACACCAGGCTCCCAGGCCTTGAGTTTTCCACTACGATATTGGAGTCAAAACCATTCCTCTCTGATTTAGACTCAGAGCCAGACTCCTCAGTGTCAAGGCCCCTGTGATGCTCAGGCTTGTCTCCACATCCACTGGCTGGAGTATCTTGAACAGAACTCCACTCAAGCAGGGCTCCTGTATCTTTAACAGTCGTATAGAAAAGGGAATTTCAGCAGGTGTCATTTGTATGCATGCAGCGCCTGGTGAAATTCCCTCTTCATCACTACAGTGAAAGCTGCAGGAGCCCTGCCCTCTTTTGTATCTGGTCACTCAAGCTATACTATACAAATGACACCTGCTGAAATTCCCTTTTCAATACAACTGTCAAAGATGCAGGAGCCCTGTCCTCCTTTCCATATGCTCACCCTAACCAACATGCTGTGTCTAAAAATGAAAAACCTCTTGTTTGACTTTATTTTTCTTTCTTCCGTTTCTTTTTGGGAGAGTAAAGGCTGTAGCTAGTAGGGGTGTGCATCGGATCGGATCCGATCCACGATCCGAATCCGATCCGACCCAAAATCGGGAAAATCCGATCCGATCCGATCCGATCCGGCCAACCTCCGATCCGATCCGATCCGATCCGATGAGGTCCGATCCGGATCGGACGCCATTTTGAATGCTTTTTCCCATAGCCAAGTATTGTTTTACAAAAACGCCTATAACTTTTTCATTTTTAAAGATAGAAGGATGAAACTTGGGGACATTGTAGACTGGTTAGGGATAGTTATCTGTGAGAAATTTCAGAAAGATTGGTGCATGCGTTTTGTGGCAATTAATTTTTTAATAAATACCCAGGAATGCTTATAACTTTGTCATTTTTAAAGTTACAAACATGAAACTTTGCCACATTGTAGGAGGTACCTTGGGACCTATGTGTGTGAAATTTCAGAAACATAGGTGCTTGCCTTGTGTGGCAATTAATTTTAGAAAAATGGGTAGTAGTGGGGTAAATACAGTTACGCCTCCCATTTTTTTATTTTTTAAGATACAAACAGGAAACTTGGGCACATTACAGATACCACTTTCCTTGATATGTGAGTGAAATTTCAGAAACATTGGAGCTTGCCTTGTGTGGCAATTAAGTTTTGAAACAATGAGGAAAGAAACACCTATAACTTTGTCATTTTTAAAGTTACACACATGAAACTTTGCCACATTGTAGGTGGTACCTTGGGACCTATGTGTGTGAAATTTCAGAAACATAGGTGCTTGCCTTGTGTGCCAATTAATTTTAGAAAAATGGGTAGTAGTGGGGTAAATACAGTTACGCCTCCCATTTTTTTAGTTTTGAAGATACAAACAGGAAACTTGGGCACATTACAGGGAACACTTCACTTGATATGTGTGTAAAATTTCAGAAACATTGGTGCTTGCCTGGTGTGGCAATTAATTTTTGAAACAATGAGGGATTCATTGGACAGCACTTGCCCATAGGGATTCATTGGACAGTACTTTCCCATAGGGAATCATTGCATTGCACTTTCCCATAGGGAATCATTGCATTGCACTTTCCCATAGGGAATCATTGCATTGCACTTTCCCACTGAGAAATACAGTTATGCCTCCCACATTTTTATTTTTGAAGATACAAACAGG
Organism: Anniella stebbinsi; assembly: GCA_029215795.1. Classification (NCBI taxonomy): domain Eukaryota; kingdom Metazoa; phylum Chordata; class Lepidosauria; order Squamata; family Anniellidae; genus Anniella; species Anniella stebbinsi. The sequence goes on along the minus strand of JARDYH010000004.1, from coordinate 9,111,250 downwards.
AAACTTGGGCACATTGTAGACTGGTTAGGGATAGTTATCTGTGAGAAATTTCAGAAAGATTGGTGCATGCGTTTTGTGGCAATTAATTTTTTAATAAATACCCAGGAATGCCTATAACTTTGTCATTTTTAAAGTTACACACATGAAACTTTGCCACATTGTAGGTGGTACCTTGGGACCTATGTGTGTGAAATTTCAAAAACGTAGGTGCTTGCCTTGTATGGCAATTAATTTTAGAAAAATGGGTAGTAGTGGGGTAAATACAGTTACGCCTCCCATTTTTTTATTTTTTAAGATACAAACAGGAAACATGGGCACATTACAGGGAACACTTCACTTGATAGGTGTGTAAAATTTCCGAAAGCTGGGTCCAGGCATGTGGTGGCAATTAATTTTTGAAACAATGAGGAAAGAAACGCCTATAACTTTTTTATTTTAAAAGTTAGAAGTCTGAACATTGCTCACTTTGTAGATGGGTTAGGGGTAGATATGTGTCAGAAATTTCAGAATGATAGGTCCAGGCATTTGATGGCTATGGAATTTTTAGATTAAATGTTTCAAAAAATGTTCCACAGAGGCCAGGTCTTCCTTTCCTCCCCCTCCCGCTTCCCGCGAAGAAAAGGAAACACTGTCTCGTCTCGATCCCTTTGATCCTTGCTAGTATCCATTACAGGGCTCGTGTCTGCTTGAGTAAAAAGTGAAAGTAGGAAAGCAGACACGAGCCCTGTAATGGATACTAGCAAGGATCAAAGGGATCGAGACGAGACAGTGTTTCCTTTTCTTCGCGGGAAGCGGGAGGGGGAGGAAAGGAAGACCTGGCCTCTGTGGAACATTTTTTGAAACATTTAATCTAAAAATTCCATAGCCATCAAATGCCTGGACCTATCATTCTGAAATTTCTGACACATATCTACCCCTAACCCATCTACAAAGTGAGCAATGTTCAGACTTCTAACTTTTAAAATAAAAAAGTTATAGGCGTTTCTTTCCTCATTGTTTCAAAAATTAATTGCCACCACATGCCTGGACCCAGCTTTCGGAAATTTTACACACCTATCAAGTGAAGTGTTCCCTGTAATGTGCCCATGTTTCCTGTTTGTATCTTAAAAAATAAAAAAATGGGAGGCGTAACTGTATTTACCCCACTACTACCCATTTTTCTAAAATTAATTGCCATACAAGGCAAGCACCTACGTTTTTGAAATTTCACACACATAGGTCCCAAGGTACCACCTACAATGTGGCAAAGTTTCATGTGTGTAACTTTAAAAATGACAAAGTTATAGGCATTCCTGGGTATTTATTAAAAAATTAATTGCCACAAAACGCATGCACCAATCTTTCTGAAATTTCTCACAGATAACTATCCCTAACCAGTCTACAATGTGCCCAAGTTTCCTGTTTGTATCTTCAAAAATAAAAATGTGGGAGGCATAACTGTATTTCTCAGTGGGAAAGTGCAATGCAATGATTCCCTATGGGAAAGTGCAATGCAATGATTCCCTATGGGAAAGTACTGTCCAATGAATCCCTATGGGCAAGTGCTGTCCAATGAATCCCTCATTGTTTCAAAAATTAATTGCCACACCAGGCAAGCACCAATGTTTCTGAAATTTTACACACATATCAAGTGAAGTGTTCCCTGTAATGTGCCCAAGTTTCCTGTTTGTATCTTCAAAACTATAAAAATGGGAGTGGTAACTGTATTTACCCCACTACTACCCATTTTTCTAAAATTAATTGGCACACAAGGCAAGCACCTATGTTTCTGAAATTTCACACACATAGGTCCCAAGGTACCACCTACAATGTGGCAAAGTTTCATGTGTGTAACTTTAAAAATGACAAAGTTATAGGTGTTTCTTTCCTCATTGTTTCAAAACTTAATTGCCACACAAGGCAAGCTCCAATGTTTCTGAAATTTCACTCACATATCAAGGAAAGTGGTATCTGTAATGTGCCCAAGTTTCCTGTTTGTATCTTAAAAAATAAAAAAATGGGAGGCGTAACTGTATTTACCCCACTACTACCCATTTTTCTAAAATTAATTGCCACACAAGGCAAGCACCTATGTTTCTGAAATTTCACACACATAGGTCCCAAGGTACCTCCTACAATGTGGCAAAGTTTCATGTTTGTAACTTTAAAAATGACAAAGTTATAAGCATTCCTGGGTATTTATTAAAAAATTAATTGCCACAAAACGCATGCACCAATCTTTCTGAAATTTCTCACAGATAACTATCCCTAACCAGTCTACAATGTCCCCAAGTTTCATCCTTCTATCTTTAAAAATGAAAAAGTTATAGGCGTTTTTGTAAAACAATACTTGGCTATGGGAAAAAGCATTCAAAATGGCGTCCGATCCGGATCGGACATCTGGTCCGATCCGATCCGACCAGCCTCCGATCCGATCCGATCCGACCCCCCAGGTCCGATTCCGATCCGCTATCCGATCCGATCCGGGGGGTCAGTGCACATCCCTAGTAGCTAGAATAGCAAATAGACCTGTGGATTTATTATGACAAGGGGATCATTAGTAAAGGGGGTGTTTACCCTTCAAGAACTGCCTCACCAGGTTGAGGTTCATTTGCCAAAAGCTGACAGACTGGCATACACAATGCTGTCATGCCAGTGGGAGTGATCAAAACTGCCACAGCTGGAAAAGTTTTGCAGCTCAAAAGGGCCTTTGTGCTGAAATCAACAGAATTCAGAGCCAAGACTAGGGATCTCTGAGCATTTTGTCCAGTTAAATTTTTCTTTAATTTTTTATAAGAACTCACTGACATCCGCTACGGGATGGAAAGAATTTGAGATTTAGACAATTTCATCCATCCAGGCCCAAGGCTTTGGGTACATAGCTCTTCAAAGTCTGGGTTTGAAACCTTGTGCCGTCAAATCACGTAGGTGATGCTTCATTGGGGCTGCCACCTCTTTTTCTGTGGCAGGTGCTGCATCTTTAAGAGCTACCTGGCAGACAGGTACAATGTGATCCTTCTGAATTTGGCCAGTGTGATGAGTGAGAAGAACTCTGTTTGGTCTGTTGTTTTGTAAGAACTGGTCAAAATTATCAAATTTCTTCCTAAACAGGATGGAAAAAACTTGAGTTGTTGTTGTTGTTGTGTTGTTTTTTAAATGAATGTGGGAGAAAACAAAACTGACATATTCATCCATTGCAAACCAAGAGACTGTCTTGACATCTTCTTGGTCTGGGGTAGTGCCGGATCTATGCGGCGTCAGTCAGATGACGCAGCCACAGATTCGTAGCTGCCCAGGGGCAAAGAGCCAAAAATGCAAGGAAGAAAAGTTGGGACTTACCCAACTTTTCCAGCCAGAGCGAGGGCAGCCTGGCTCTTCCAAGGGTCTGTTCCCGCTCAGAAGCTGCTCCGGAGTCACTCAGGGTGCATTCCTGGTGGATGGCGACCCCTAATTGGTCGCCATTCACCCAAGCAGAGGGAGGGGTTGGCCAGCGATCAGTGATCATGGGGAGAATAGTTTATTTTCTTCCCCAAAACCACCGCCACCACCTTCTCCTGCTAAAATAAAATATTTTATCCCCCGCCAGCGGCCTCCTACAATATTTTCTCCCTCCTTTGAACTGCTGCTGCTGCCGCCGGCACCACTGCCTCCTCCTACAATATTTTCCTTGTCCCCAGCTGCTGCTGCTGCCGCTGCCACCATCGCCACCTCTCCCTGTCTCAAGGAGGGAGGGGGCAGATGACAGCCATAAACTCCACACTTGCTCCATGGTATGGGTATTATCTGGCACAACCCTGAGGGAGCAAAAGCGTGGAGTTTTGGGAGAATGCAGTGCCAACTTGGTGCCGTGAAGACAGAACATGTCAACATTATCCATAGAAACTGAACAAATGACAATATGGCTCAAAATCCTAATGAATGTGACAGCTTGTGATAATGAATTGGTGTATATATTATATAATTTCCATTATGTATTCTGCACTTGTGATAGCTTCAGCAGCAACCAGATCTGAAATAAGTTTGATCTTCTAAATTCTCCTCTATGGATTTTGATGACAAATATTCACCAGACCTTCACTGGGGTGACCACCTTGGTCAGGTTGGAAGGGAGGCAGGGATGGAGGAGTTAGGTTCTTCTCTGACTCAAATCCAAATTTGAGGCATACATGGCAAGCCACTGAGATGCATATTTCTGAGCCAGGAAATATGAAATGCATCACTAGATTTCACTAAAAATTTCAGCCAATGTTTGATATAGGTATTTGAACTCCAATGATATTTGAATCCAAAGTCTGATAACAATTCCCAGGGAGGGAGCCATATTAATCTAGAGCAGAAAAACTAAATCAAAGAGTCTTGTGGCACGTTACAGATTTATTGTGGCATAAGCTTTCGAGGGTAGAGACCACTTCATCAGAAGCATGAAGTGTAATCCTAAATTGGCAAGCATAAATATACATGGGAGGATGGGCAATGTAGAAACTGGAATAAAATAGTCATGAAATGCAAAAAAAAATTAGCCTGTGACAAATCTGCGTAAAGCTTACGATAAACTAAGTCATCAGTTATAACAGCAGTAATTGGTAATATAACACAATGCTGGGATGATCAGAAGTACTTTCCTTGTAATTTTGAACTTCATATAATCTGAGGCTGAGCCATGGCATGAAATCAAATTCTGAAGCTAAGTTTATCTGTCCATTTTGTGTTCTCTTGATCAGATCACCAGCTACCACATATCTCTGTTATCATCTTGGCACATAAATGAGATCCTTGTCTGGGCAACCAACCCAATCCTATGCATTTATTTCCACATCCAATGCACACCTGTGGGGCTTGACTCAGTTATGGAAGTCCATTAAACTAAGGACAAACTACACAATCAAGTTCATCAGTAGTCCATGCCTTGTTAAGTCTCCTGGATTTCCATAAAGAGATTGAGAGGCAGAATTAACCAAATGGCTGGCATGAGAGTTGCCATCTTGGATTTGTCCATGCATGTGTGATGGCTGTACACTTCACATGGGGCAAACATGGGTGCTTATATAGAAAAGAGCCTCTGTATGCCACAGTCTTAGGCTGTGGGGTTTTTTTTTATGTGCCTCATGTGAGGCTACCACTGCATAAACAAATCCAAGATGGCTGATGTTATATTTGCACGTTCAAATAGAAGAAAAAGACTCAGCTGGGAATGTTGAGTTAAGCACAGCTGCCTGCTATAATTTCTGTATTGTTATTTGCAAATGACGTAAAACCAGGAAGTCAGTGCTCTGCCAAAATGGAATCAGAGCAGCCAAGGGTTTAAAGAAACATTACATAATAATATATGCTAATCTAGACTGTGCCAATTTATCTCCGTCAGTGCCTGCTAGTTGGTAGTGAGTCACAATAATTTTATCTTGCATATATACATTGGAGCTCTGCATAGAAATGTGATGGATGTATTGTTACTTTTGTAGGCTGACCATATGAAAAGGAGGACAGGGCTCCTGTATCTTTAACAGTTTCATAGAAAAGGGAATTTCAGCAGATGTCATTTGTATATAAGCAGAACCTGGTGAAATTCCCTCTTCATCACAAAGTTAAAGCTGCAGAAGCTCTGCCCTCTTTTGTACATGGTCAAGAGATAGGGCTCCTGCAGCTTTAACTGTTGTGATGAAGAGGGAATTTCACCAGGTTATATATGCATACATACAACACCTGCTGAAATTCCCTGTCCTTTGCAACTGTTAAAGATACAGGAGCCCTGTCCTCCTTTTCATATGGTCACCCTATACTTTTGTCTTTTATGTCCTTTTGGCCTAACTGGTATTTTCTTCTTCTTCTTTGCTACTCTGAACCTGTGTGTGTATGCATAAAATCCAGTGCCTCACAGCCCAGGGGGAGGGGAGGTGGATGGAATAGCGTGTGATGTGAACATCGGACAAGAGAAGCAAATTCCATTTTATTCCTGTAGCCGTGATTCAAGTGAGCTTAAAATGCAAAACTGCACATGCTCAGAGTTTGCTTTTGTGTTGTTGTTTTTTTAAAAAAAGTGTTGGCAGGCAGTTTTGTCAGGATTGATGTTCTAACACAGCCTTCCCCAACTGGTGACCCTCTAGATGTTTTGGACTTCAACTCCCATAATTCCTGACCATTAGTCATACTGGGGCTGATGGAGATTGCAATCCAAAATATCTGGAGGGCACCAAGTTGGGGAAGACTGCTGTAATATATCAGGAACATAGAAGCAGTTCTAAGGCATGCAATGGCGGTTGGAGGGTGGAAGAGAAATGTGAAATTGTGTGCTTCACAACTGAAGTAATACGCATCCCTCCTCCCATGAAATCATGACATCTAGGGTCTACAACATCCTAGCTGCACCACTGAGCTGCCTTGAAGTTACTCAGACCCCGGGTCCATCCATCTAACCCAATGTTGTTGACACTGACTGGCAACAGTCCTCCTGGATTTCAAGCAGGATATTTTTCCTAGTCCTACCTGGAGATAGCAGGGACTGAATATGTAGCCTTTTCCAAGCAAAGCAGATGCTCTGTCACTGAGCCATGGTCCCTTCCTGGTAGGGAGTGTTTGGTAGGCTGACCCTATGAAAAGGAGGACAGGGCTCATGTAACTTTAACAGTTGTAGAGCAAAGGGAATTTCAGTCGGTGTCATTTGTATGCAATTAGTTCCTGGTGAAATTCCCTCTTCATCACAACAGTTAAAGTTGCAGGCACTATACTAGAGTAATCATGTACAAAAGAAGGCAGGGCCCCTGCAACTTTAACTGTTGTGATGAAGAGGGAATTTCACCAGGAACTAATTGCATACAAATGACCCTGGCTGAAATTCCCTTTGCTCTACAATTGTTAAAGTTACATGAGCCCTGTCCTCCTTTTCATAGGGTCAGCCTAGTGTTTGGGAAGGCACCCCAATCTTGTCAAGACGACAAGACAAAGAGTTTAAGAAGGTGCCACTTCAGGGATGTGTCAGCGTGAACTCTAGCCCATGAAACTGTACGCCACAATAAATGTGCCAGCCCTTGAAGTGCCACCGGATTCTTTTACTGCTATGGCTTCATCAGGCACACCGCCTGTCTACTCAAAATCTTCATTTCCCTCATTGGGACCCAGTCACATAAGCTTGGACATCGCAGGGGGTTCAAAGGAGTGTGGGGAAGCTTGACTTTAAAAGCCTAGGAATGTCTATGGGATTTCTCCCCAGATTTTGGAGTTCCAAATTGGTTCTTTGCAGAGCAGCACCAATGCGTTTGCAGATGGCCATTTCTCCACCATTTTTGTATTTCTGGAGTTTGCACCATGCACCATCCATGTGCGGTTCCCCACAGCTTTCCGTTTCTTCTCTTCATTTGTGTCTTTTTGTGTGCATTGATGGAACACAGCACAAAACAGAATTGCCATCGGGTGTGAGAATCGTACTGATACTTCCTTTTTGTGCTGTGTTTCATTAATGGTCACGTACGCCTGTATGCATCGGTCACCACCAGGAAGCAGGAATGTGGGGGAAATTGAAGGAAGGGGGGGGGGAAGGTACAAAAAATAAACCCCACATGCACCAGTTGTGGACTTGGTTTTAGACATTCTCCGTGTTAAATCAGAAGGAAGGTGGAACAAATGCACAGAACAATATTGGAACGGAACAGGGGATACAGGCTCATCTCTGGCTGAAACCCAAACTTTGCAAGAAGTCAGCCCCATCTCTATATGAAGCCATGGATACTTGTAGGGCCAGCTGAACCCAATAAGCAGGCCAGGAGGAGGCTGCCTGGGATGTTAGAACACCTGGAGCACCAACTAGCTCTGGAAAGCCAAGGGACGAATGCAATAGTTCAACCTGTCCCACAGTTCAGGGGCAACACGGTATGGGCTAAGGTTGCAGGACGCCATATCCCAGTTCCCCTAATGTCCCCCACCATAATCCATTTCCTTCTGTTCACTTATACAATAAGTAGTGATGGGGAAGACATCCTGTACTGATCAAGCCAGAGGAAGGTAGCTGGATGAAGGAAAATCTTTCCGCACCCCTCCGTTCCTGTATGTGACAGACTGAGGCCATTTCATAGAATCATAGAATAGTAGAGTTGGAAGGGGGCTATAAGGCCATCGAGTCCAACCCCCTGCTCAATGCAGGAATCCACCTTAAAGCATACCTGACAGATGGCTGTCCAGCTGCCTCTTGAAGGCCTCTAGGGTGGGAGAGCCCACCACCTCCCTAAGTCATTGGTTGCATTGCCGTATTGCTCTAACAGTCAGGAAGTTTTTCCTGATGTCCAGCCGGAATCTGGCTTCCTGTAACTTGAGCCCATTATTCTGTGTCCTGCACTCTGGGTTGATCAAGAACAGATCCTGACCCTCCTCTGTGTGACAACCTTTCAAGTCCTTGAAGAGTGCTATCATGTCTCCCCTCAATCTTCTCTTCTCCAGGCTAAACATGCCCAGTCCTTTCAGTCTCTCCTCATAGGGCTTCGTTTCCAGACCCCTGATCATCCTCGTTGCCCTCCTCTGAACCCCCTCCAGCTTGTTTACATCCTTCTTGAAGTGTGGTGCCCAGAACACCTCACGCAATTTGGAAGCTATACTTCTATTAATGCAGCCCAAAACAGCATTTGCTTTTTTTGCAGCCACATCACACTGTTGGCTCATATTCAGCTTGTGAACTACAACAATTCCAAGATCCATCTCGCTTGTCATATTGCTTTTTTTGTGGGGGGGGATTGCCCCTTGGTGGTCCCAGTGAGTCCAATTGATGCACAGGGACTCCCTGGGAAAACCCAATTTTTCCGACATTCCCGGGAACATGGGTTATTCATAGGGGGGATAATTCCTTTGAGAAGCGAAACTAAATGATTCAGAGGGGTGTAATCTTTCAACGACTTTTCTTCGTAATGCCTCTCACCTTCAACAACAATAAGAAAAAAGTTGTTTTCCAGCGGTGAGGAATTACTGGAGGTTTTTTTAAAAAAACATATATACTTACACACCACACAAAGACAGATGCACACCCCACACATAGACACCCACAAGCGGTTTCAGTCACTCTGATTCCATTGCATTTCATCAGGAAGAAAGATTTGCCTGCCCTGTCTCAGCCAATGTATCAGTAATTGTTTCCTATGTTTTTTACAGTGTCACAGTCAATGCCAATAAATTCACCGGACCTGAGCGTACCTGATCCAAAATATTTTCCTGCCTGACACAGAGCGACAAATAGCACCTCCACCACCCATGTCAAGGTGTATCACCAGCCGTGTGCTTTATGTTTTTAGATTTAAATCCTGCCTTTCCACCACAAAAACCAAGGTGGCATACACAAACCTCCTGCTCTCCATTGAATCTTCACAACAACCCTGTGAGGTAGGTTAGCCTGAGAGTCAGTGACTGGCCCCAAATCCCTCAGTGAGCTTCATGACAAAGTGGGGCCTAGAACCCAAGACTCCCCAGTCTTAGACTAATGCACTTAATGACTACGCTACACTGTCTCTCGTATTTTGGTGCATGAGGCAGAAAATTCCACAAGAACCTCTCCTAATCCCTGGCAGTGCAAATACAATTATTATTATATATCTCTTTCTCGCTCATGGTGGTTTTTCTAGAGGACTTGATGGGCTGTGCCAAGTGATACTGTCCTTTACAGATTCAGGAATTCCCTGACAATTGAGCATGCTTTAAGTATGACTGCTTTCTGGATGTTGGTGTGAATGTATTTTGGTAGGCCCAGTTTCTGAAGGTTTTCTGTATAGTTTTTTGATGTGATGCCAGTGACTGAGGTGACTAATGGAATAATTGTTACCTTTTCCTGTTGCCCTAGTTCTTTGACTTCGATGGCCAGTGGTGTATATTTGTCTCTCTTTTTTCTTCCTTTTCAATAACATTTTTGTCATTCGGTATTGCTATGTCGATGAGGTATGCGTTGTTGTTGTTTTTGTCTATGACCGTTACGTCTGGTCAGTTGCAGGGTATTGTCTTGTCCGTATGAATTGTTCTGTCCCGGTATATTTTATGGTCTGCATTTTCCAAGATTGTTTCAGGTGAGTATGTATAGTATGGTGTAAATTGTTTGATAAGGTTGAATTTGATGGCCAGCTGTTGGTGAATTATTTTTGCAGCTGTATTGTGTCTGTCCGTATAGTTCATTCCTGCCAGAATTTTATATCCTCCTGTTATGTGGTCTATTGCTTCTTGGAACTGATGGCATTTCCTGCATAGGTCTATTGTTACACTGTTATCTTTTATGATGTTATTATTATTATTATTATTATTATTATTATTGTCATTATTATTTCTATACCGCCCCATAGCCGAAGCTCTCTGGGAGATATACATAAGATTAAAACATTAAAATAATAAGGAATTAAATAGCTAACAATTAGCCGATCTTTCCTGACACCCGAAATCTGACGTGACTGCCCGTCTCTGCCTAACGGTAGGGCCGTCCCTGCAGTCACACTTTGCCATGAAAAGGGGAACTGTCCAGATCCACTGAATGCAAAAAGCGGGATATTTATAGGGAGTGCTCTGGATAATGGTCCTTGGCCATTTTTCAGCTAAACCGCCAGTCCTGGGTAATGCAGTGTAAACCGAATTAATTATGCAGCCACCCAGACCTGTCCCAAAACATTTTCCTGCCTGAAGCGAAGCAACAGCTGCACTACCACCACCCATGTCAAGGAGTATAGTAGCCAATCCACTCAAGTAACCCAATCAACTTCAGAATAGCAATTTAAGAGGTAATGCTGGCCGTCAGATCTCGGTTCTGGTCCCACCTCGGATGTGCCTTTTTAATCACACCACATGGTTTTAGAGAGCCAGCAAGGGGAGTACAGGGGCAGCATTACCTCTTGGAATCATTCCTCCACTTTTCAAGGGTTCTGTGTGAATGTAATCTTTCTCCCCCAGACACTTATCAATCTCTTAGAAACTGAGGAATGACAAACAGTTTTCACTCAATCCAGGAAACCAAGACCGTCAAGGGACTGGCTAATACATTTGTCATTTGGTTCCAGAAATATAATCCCACCAGGGCACCAACTCAATTACTTTGTGGTTTGAGATTGAAATAGGAAAATCAATCAATTGCAAAGTTTCAGGAGAACGAAAATAGGTTTTTTTGCTATGGATGAGCTCCACTTGGCCCTATGTTGCAACATCATAGGATATGCCGTTTTTTCCAAATTTTATTTCCCCCTTTCCCTCTACCATTTTTCTATAAGTACTCGTACAAGGCATTCAAATGAAAGCCTAGTATGGTATTTTACACATCTACTCTGTAATCCTTAGGAGAACCTTACAAATACTTTTCAGTACAAGGCATTTGTTGTGTGCCCATAATTCCCTACTTGTGATTATTTATGAGTTCTTTGGGTGATGATGTGACCCTCCAGTTTTGCTTCTGAGTCTAAAGAACACTTTCCATGAGCTTTTTTTTTAGAGCAGGGGAAATGGGGTACTATTTCTGATGGCGAAAAAAAGTATGATGTCCTCTTGGGTGTTTGTGCTATTCCACTATACCACAGTACCACCTAGAGGTTATGTAGCAGAAAAGCAGGAAAACAAATGCTGCCTATGTAGTGCTGAGATCTCAATTCTACGATGAACCTAAAAGTAGATGCAGCGGATTAACAGCCCTGTGTTGAAAAGCCTCACGGCGCTATTGTTATTCCTGTATTGGAGACAGTAGGGTGGTGTGCAATTGGTTTAATTAAGACTAGTTGGTGAGTCCATGGCAGAGGCAAGATTTGAAGCAGGGGCTTTATGCCTCACACCTGCAGCCACTATACTACATCATCCATATAGCTACATTGGTCTTTCTGTTGTGCTCACTAATAAAACTTATATCACTATAACCAATTTGTGTGTCTCATCTTCTAGCATCAACAGCCTTAGGCATGCAATAATAAAGGGAGGAAATAGTTTCTGAAGTGGTTCTAAGTAGTTCTGAACAAAAATGTTCCCCAAACTTCACCTCCCTGGTCACGGGCTGTACAGTTGGGAGAGGAGGCATTGCAGTAATTTGGTGTGTAAACAGTGGCAAATTTACACTGGTGGCAATTGCATTCCTGGATGCTGATGGGCAGCATTCTTTTCCCCATAAGATTCTAGAATGAAGCCAGGAAGCCTTGCCTTCACTCTGATTTGGCTTCCTGATGATGCCATGTGAGGACACCTGAAGCCAATTCAGAGTAAGGGCAATGTTTCCTACTCTCACTCCAAAGTCTTTTGGGTAAAAAACAAAACAAAACAAAAACAATCGTACCCCACAGCAGCCAGGCAACCAGTTGCTTCCACCAGGACCACAAAACAGGCAGCTGTAAAAATATACGGTTTTGTGAAACCTTCCTCCTCTCCCAAAGTGCCCACTTTTGAGCCAGCAAAAATCTAAAAATAACTTTCACCTCAGCTCTAGTTCTAATTCGATGTGCTTGACAGATTGATATTTAATAGCTGTCAGCAGTTTAACTAAGGTGTTTATTGACTGCTCTTATTGTTGGCAGCTCTGGGGACCCTTTGGGATTGAAGAGTTGGGCATATGTACATGTAAATAAATTAAATAAAAAGGCTAAGTGATAGAAACACCTTCCCCTGGATGCAACCTGGATGGTGCCGCAAAATGGGGAATCAGAGGTCATGTAATATAATGACTAAGTATCAAAATAATGTTAAATCATGATATGGTTTCTTTGCAGTCAAACTAAGGCCCTTTCCACACCAGGCTTCTTGCCTGGGTTGGCCCCCGGCAGCTCCCTGTGCACTGCTGGTGTGTATTAGGTACTTCCGGGATCGCCCTCCTCCCTCTACACTAGGCTGACCATATGAAAAGGAGGACAGGGCTCATGTAACTTTAACAGTTGTAGAGAAAAGGGAATTTCAGCCCGCGTCATTTGTATGCAATTAGTTCCTGGTGAAATTCCCTTTTCATCACAACAGTTAAAGTTGCAGGCACTATACTAGAGCGACCAGATACAAAAGAAGGCGGGGCCCCTGACACTGGCTGAAAATCCCTTTTCTCTACAACTGTTAACATTACATGAGTAGGCTGACATATGGTCAGCCTACTCTACACCCCTATGGTGTAGAAAGGGCCTTATTTTCAAAGTTGCAGATGAAAAGTTGAATACCAGTTTTTGCAGAGGCTTAGCAAGGGCAGCAGGCCAGACAGAGTGACACTGCTTAGGATTTGTACAGGTCTTTGGCTTACAACAGATCCCAGTTAACTACATTTGCCCACTGGATTTTGCTGGAGAGTGAGGGGACCATCCAATCTGACGCTGGACAGCAGCAGTGAGAAAATTTTCTGCACGACAGATTCCAAGCTGGAGCAGTCTATCTGATCAGTGAGAACTTGGGCTTGGAGAGCAGCACCCTCAAACCTCCGCAGTCATTCTCTGCTGGTCCTAGGACAGGGCCTGGAATCAGGAGCCTGCCCTGGGCACACAAATTACTAATTAGGGCTCTGCTAGCTTCCAAGTCAGCATGAAAAACTCCAGCCTAGGCCTGCTAGTGAAATCTCGCCAGCTAATCAAGTGAAACCCAGGCAGCTGTCTTTTTCTTTTTGTTTTGGACAAAGAAAGACCCTGTAATTCATATCAATCGCAGGTCTCATCTCTTTGGCAGGGTCTGAGCAAAGCACTCTTTTGGCTTCACGGTATCCGACGTGCAGAGGGTTTTGAAAACCATATTGGAAATTCAAATCAGCCTATTCCATCCAGCTTTTTTCTTTTTCCTTTTAGCGGAAAAAAGAGGGATATCTGCGAGCATTCCAGCATCTTGGAGAATGGAAAGGAGGGCAACAGGGAAAGGGAAAGCTGATGGTGGGTTGCAACCTGGAACACTGTACCAGTGGGATGGCATTGATCATGATAGACTCGTACAGCTGGATGGGGCCATTTAGGCCACCAAGTCCAATCCTGTGCTCAGTGCAGAAATCCAGTTTAAAGCATCCCGGACTGATGGCTGCCCAGTCTCTCCTTGACTACCTCCAATGACGGAGAGCCCCCCACCTCCCTAGGCTGTTGCTTCCATTGGCCAGATCTCCACCAAGCAGGATATAGCACTACGGAAGCAGTATGAAAGCAGTATGTGGGCCCCGACAGTCATCAGTGCACTTCACTACCGCTATAAAGCAGTCGTGTGGCTCCTGCCTTTTATATACCGTTTTCATAGTGCTATGTCCTGCTTGGTGTAGATCTGGCCATCGTCTCGCTGCTCTAACCATTAGGATGTTTTTCCTGATGTTATACCAAATCAAGGACAATGCATAGGAGGAGACAAGAATAGTTGGATTCATTTGTTACCGGAGCAGAGTAATAGTCAGCGTTCCTTAGTGCAGAAAAGCATGCAACTCCAGTGACATTTGTAGGGAAGTGCCACATAAGTCTCCCTATTTGCAGTGTGTTGAGGATGGACAAAGGGAAATCTGCTTTGCCTCAGAGGCTCTTTCATCCAAGCCGCCCTTTCATCCAGGCCGGTCCCGGGGTGGGAGGAGGGAGGGGGGAGGGTTGTAAACAAAAGCCAGCGATTGGGAGAGGGATTTCCAATTGCTAGCTTTTGTTTTAAACCCTCCCTCCTCCCTCCCTGGGACCGGCTGGGATGAAAGGGTGGCGGCAGCGGCAACAAGAGTGCAAGCAGAGCCTCCGAGGCTTGAGTCACACTAGACAAAGTGCAGCACTCCAAAGCGGCTTGTGGTGCAGGGAGGGCGCATCGAGGATGACGTGTAGATCCGGCCCTGAACATTGTTGGAGAATACACTTTTAAGCGGAGTCTCTTTCCAAGCCCCTGCGCCCCTAATAAACCAATAGGAAGTTGCCTTATGCTGGATCTGACTGTTTTTTCTGTCTAGCCCGAACTGTTTTTACTCTGACTGAAGGCAGTTCTTTATAGTCTCAGGCAGAGGACTCTCCCACCACTTGCTCTCTGGTCCTTTCATCTACCGATGCCAGGGATTGGAGGTGGAACCCCCTATGTGCAAACCACACGCTTTATCAATGTGCTAGAGAACCCCCCATTCCCTCCCCCCAAAAAAAACTTTACCTGGAAATGTCAAGGATTGAACATGCAACCAGGGCAGGATCTACACGTTGTCCTCGATGTGCCCTCCCTGCGCCACAAGCCGCTTCGGAGTGCTTCACCCCGCCTAGTGTGGCTCAAGCCTCGGAGGCTCTGCCCGCGCCCGCACCACCGCGGCCGCCGCCCTTTCATCCAGGCCAGTTCCGGGGAGGGAGGAGGGAGGGGGGAGGGTTGTAAACAAAAGCCAGCGATTGGGAGAGGGATTTCCAATTGCTAGCTTTTGTTTACAACCCTCCCTCCTCCCACCCTGGGACCGGCCAGGATGAAAGGGCGTCAGCGGCGGTGAGAGCGCGAGCAGAGCCTCTGAGGCTTGAGCCACACTAGACGAAGTGCAGCGCTCCAAAGCGGCTTGTGGCGCAGGGAGGGCGCATTGAGGACGACGTGTAGATCTGGCCCTGCTCTTGTTAGGAAAATTGCAACCTTCTTGTCTGCAAGTTGCAGGAAGGGGATACTGTTGCAATTCGTTAGCTAATGCACACACCACAAGATCTCTATATCCTACCATGTGGTTCCTCTTTCTTGCTCCTCAGCTTCCCTCCCTCTTTCCCTCTCTCTCTCTCTGATTTCCATCATTGCTGGGAGCACATGACTTGCTCTCTCGCACCTGCCTGTGTAAAGGAACACAAAGTGGACTGAACAAACTCTCTTGATACCCTATTCTGTACCTGCATCTTACATGCAAGAATATTTGTGAATAGAGCTGTTTTCTTCCTTCACTAAAGAACAGTGTGGTCTCTTTTTTTAGCCCTGTGTACACACGTGGGACCGGTAAAAGCTCATTCTGTTCCGCCTTTTGTTTTTCTCTGCTAACTGCCTTTTTAACAGGGGGCCACAAGACCAAATAAATCCCATCAGCTCTACCAATGTGCTGTGCCTCCTCTTTAAAGATACGGCCCTCTTTTGTTTTGTGTGTATGGCTTGCCTGAGGTGGGCGCTTTCCCCTCCGCCTCCACAAGCACACATCCACTTGACACAGATACACACCCCGATACACATAAAGCTTGAGTTGTGTCTGATTCAGTTATCATGAGCACACTCTGCCATCTTGTCCACCACTGAAAAGCCTCAAAGACCAAACTGCTTGGATGTGCCAGTCCTACCATTAGGCAGAGTGAGCTGGCTGCCTCTAGCAATGGATGCTGCTGTGTGTGGAGGGAGCAGCAGTAACTTTCCCCTGGGCCATTCCACCCTAATCCCCCCCCCCCCAGCATTCCTCTCCACTGGAGGTCAGAGATGCACCCACTAAGCTAGCCTGCTGCCTTCAGGTGCTGTGGGAATGTTGCCCTGTCGCCACTGTGTTAAAGCAACATTCACCTGTCAGTCTAGTTGGCTTTTATAGGTGGAATATGTGATGGGGTGCCACTAGGCATGGCTGAATCTGTCAGTTTTGCATTCAGGTTGTTTGCATCTCAAGTTCTTTGTCTCCTGAATATGAAGAGCTTTGAGAATATGAGTAAATTCTTATCAAAAGCAAACAAATGCTCCCATCTGCACCACCAGCCAAATTCAATGGATACAGAGATTCTCAACATGGAGAGAGCCATAATGTCCCTGCCTGATATATAGCTGTTAAGGACGCTTGAATGTACTGGGTTTCAGATCCAGACTTTCAAGAGCAAAGCACTCAAAGCTGCAAGTCCAGCCGCCCTTTTCTGGAGCCTCCATTGCTGTGCAGAACGGAGGCTCCGGAAAATGCTTATTTCCTCCCTACTGTAAATGGCGGCAGCAAAGGCCCCGTTTGTTTATTTATTTATTTATTTATTACATTTATATACCGTCCCACAGCTGAAGCTGTCTGGGCGGTTTACAAAGATTGAAAGACTGGACATTAAAAATCAATATACAAAATTTAAAACCATAAAACCTTTTTTTTAAAAAAAAGCAGCTAACATTTAAAACAATTTTAAACTCTCAGCCAGGCCAAAAACTCAGTTAAAAACTCAATAAACGCTGTTAAATGCCTGGGAGAAAAGAAAAGTCTTGACCCAGCGCTGAAAAGATAACAACATTGGTGTCAGGCGAGCCTCGTCGGGGAGATTGTTCCATAATTGGGGGGCCACCACAGAAAAGGCCCTCTCCCTTGTTGCCGTCCTCCGAGCTTCCCTCGGAGTAGGTACTCGGAGGATGACCTCGGATGTTGAACGTAGGGTAGGTTCGTGTCGGGAGGGGCATTCCATCAGGTATTGTGGTTCCAAGCCGTGTAAGGCTTTATAGGTTAAAAACCAGCACCTTGAATCGGGCTCGGAAATGTACAGGCAGCCGATGCAAGCGGGCCAGAATTGGTCTGCAAGACTGAAGGCACGAACAGGCAATGGAGGCTCTGGAGCATGGCGGATGGCTGCATGATGCTTTTCAAGCTGTGGAGCCCTGGGCTTGAGTGAAGGAATCTATCTGTCTTGGTTTCTCTCTCATTATTTTTTTTCTTTTTTAAAATGTGAAGTTATTTTCGTCCCAGGTATGGAGATCTTTGCAAATGTTAGCAATTTCTTCTCAAAACCAAACTGAAATGAAATTCCCACCCATCCCGAGGTGCAGCCTTGTCCTTGGCCTCAGACAGAAAAACATATTGTGCTGGCTCTGAAACTGGTGGCCTGCAAAATTGCGCGTTCGTCGTCAAGCCAACGGATGGGACTCGGTAGTGACAAAAAATGGTTAACAACTGCGTCTGTCATCAAGGCTTTCTGTGCTGCCACAATACTGTACGTGTTAGAGTTATGTTTTGTTCAGTGAATTTACAGCTCCGTAGCTTTAGCGTGTAATTGGTCTAAGGCAAGGCTATAGAAAGAAACATACTCACACTGGTCCGCTTAGTTAAAAGATAGCATTGTTAAGAGCCTATAGCTCCTGGGAAAACAAAAGTCGTTTCAGAGAGAGAGAGTTGAGTGCACCCATAATGGTTGCGTGCTTCAGACAAAGAGGAAGCTAACTAACTGAGAAGAAAGTAGGCTGACCAGTTAAAATCCAGGTCAGGGCTCATGTAACTTTAACAGTTGTAAAGCAAAGGGAATTTCAGCCAGGGTCATTTGTATGCAGTTAGTTCCTGGTGAAATTCCCTCTTCATCACAACAGTTAAAGCTGCAGGCACTATACTAGAGTGACCATATACAAAAGAAGGCAGGGCTCCTGCAACTTTTAACTGTTGTGATGAAGAGGGGATTTCACCAGGAACTAATTGCATACAAATGACACCGGCTGAAATTCCCTTTGCTCTACAACTGTTAAAGTTACATGAGCCCTGACCTGGATTTTATCTGGTCACCCTAGAAGAAAGAGGAAGGAAGTGAAGCCTAAGAGCTGCAATTTACATCAACAAGTGGCTACAAGAAGAAACTAGTGAAGGAAGGAATAGGTTCCCTTTCTGTCTATCCACCCCACCCGGCCCCCCCCCACCCCCCGGCTGGTTCAGATAACTTATCATAAGCATTGTTGCTCCACACCAACGGTAAGTAGCTCTACCAGCAAGTTGAGATGTTCTCCACACACACAAGCACACCAGACTGAGGGGGGAAGGGTGCCCGAAGATCCAAGCCTCACCCTGAGCAGCCTGCTGGCAGCCGATAACTGTTTTGCTAGATTAAGTTGCGTGACCAGCCGAGGCTTAGCGGATAAATATACAACCTTCGCAGTCATGTAACTAACTTAATGCACTTCCAGAAAACAAAGGCAACTGGGACGTCGGCCAGCCAGCCCTTTCCTCAGAGTTCCCTCTGCAGATGTTCAGGGCCGTGCAGAGCTGGTAATATGCCCAGGCCAGATGGGAAGTGTGTGCCCCCCCATTTCAAAAAAGGAGGGCAACATGGCCGCCCCAAGGGGACATGCCCTCCATCATGTCCGTTCTACATAACACCTGCATATTAAACCTGCTCTACAACACCTCAAGGCACATCTATCCCCGCCCCGCGTGCTGCATATGGCCCTCTGGAGCTTGTAGTCTGACCGAGGTATTCATGACGGACGGCTTCTGCGCCGTTTCTGCAAGGCGGGCTCCTCGCTTTTCGATGGGCCGCTTACGCTACGGAAGCAGTAGCGTAAGCTGGGGGGGGACCTCCTCGTCGGAGTTCCCCCCTCAAAATCGTAGGCCCCGGGCCAACTGGCCCCACTGACACCCCCCCCCCTGCACGGCCCTGCAGATGTTCCAGCTGTGCAGGGCATGGGAAACTTTTTATGAAAATGTATTAACTCAAAAAAGAAACTGTGCTGCTGATGCAATGCAGCACAAAGCTTTGCTGCTGCGCTTTATTTTTTCATTGCTATATCAAGGAAACAAATCGCCTCTGGTTTGCCGGAAAGAAATGAACAGTTACCCCCATTCATGCCGGGGCAGGATGGGTGGGAGGAAAGAAAGTGTCGCCATTATAGGCCAACAGTTTCCACCCACTGGCCCCTTCCAGGATTTTTACTTATACCGGCATGCCCTCTTGTATTTTACTTTTATTGATGGATATGTTACATTTATACCCCACCTTTCCTCCAATGAGCCCACGGAAGTGTGTGCCCATGATCCTCCTCCTCTCCATTTTATCCTCACAACAATAGGCTGACCATCTGAAAAGGAGGACAGGGCTCCTGTAACTTTAACAGTTGTAGAGAAAAGGGAATTTCAGCCAGTGTCATTTGTATGCAATCAGTTCCTGGTGAAATGCCCTCTTCATCAGAACAGTTAAAGTTGCAGGGGCCCTGCCTTCTTTTGTATCTGGTCACTCTAGTATAGTGCCTGCAACTTTAACTGTTGTGATGAAGAGGGAATTTCATCAGGAACTAATTGCATACAAATGACACTGGCTGAAATTCCCTTTGCTTTAAAACTGTTAAAGTTACATGAGCCCTGACCTGGATTTTATCTGGTCACCCTAGAAGAAAGAGGAAGGAAGTGAAGCCTAAGAGCTGCTGAACACCTGCTGAAATTCCCTTTTCTCTACAACTGTTAAAGTTACAGGAGCCCTGTCCTCCTTTTCATATGGTCAACCTACACAACAATAACCTTGCGGGGTAAGTTAGGTTGAGCGTCTATGCCTAGCCCAAAGTCACCCTGGCAGCCTCATGACTTAGTCCAATGTATCAAAAGATGTGCCCGCCAGGCTGACATAAGAGGAGGGTTTTTTTTTCCCCCCAAAGCCGTCATCAATACTGGCGCGAAGCAACTTAAAACAGCCCCTTCAAACTGACAGAGTGATGCATGAAAAAGGAACCGTTTGAGCCATTCACCCTTTATGAATGTTTAAGTGGAGAGCATCTTTTCCCATTCACATGGTGAATCTGTTCAAACTGAGATACATAATAGGAGATTTTTTGCTGCATCCTGAGATGCTGCAGGTGCACCAGGAATGGGTAACTGACTGTTGAAGGTCGACCAATTTCCTCAGACCAGGGGTGGGAGACACGCAGGCCCCCGGGGCCCCTTGCAGCCCCCTTTGCCTTTTTGTGCCCCCCCCCCACTGTCCCCTACCTCCACTGAATTTGCCACAATGGCCCCGGAAGCAACCATTTTTTTTCTTTGAAAGCAAGGCATGCAAGGAGTGTGTGACTTGTTTGGAAGTAGAATCGCCCTCCCAGAAGCCTCCCAGGAGCGTGGTTCTACTCCCAAACATAGGGTGCACTCCCCACACCTTCTTTTCAAGCAAAATTGCTGCTGTTGCATTTGTTTGCTTGCTTGCTTGCTTGCTTGCTTGCTTGCTTGCTGCTGCTGCAATTTCAGCGGGTGGCAGCGGGGACAAGGATGCAGCCCCTGGGGCATTCCAGGGAGGCAATGCTACCCTCCAACCCCTGGACAATGCTTACCCTGCCTTAGACATTCAAGGCAAGCCTTTTTTTTCCAGCTGAGGGATCCAGATCAATGGATCTCGCTTTTCTGTGCAATTCCTTTCCTCAAGCGTGTTATTGCGCTCTTGTTACTCCCCACTTATGGATGTTTGCAGGTCCTTTTGACGACAACATCCGCCTCCCATGCGTCTCCTGCTCCTCCCTGCTTCCTTTCCGTCACAAAATAGACCCCTTTAAATCCGAACATTTTGTTTTTTGAAAGGAAATGTGCCGCCATTTCCCGCTGTGTGCAGGAGAAGCGGCAGGATAAAAACAGCCACTGAATGGGCCAGGTGATCATTGTTATGTCCTCTTTCTTCCCCCTGTGTGAAGAAAGAGGAAGTATCATGGGATAGCAGTGGGGGGGGGGAAGCGATGGTAATGGAACATGATTCTCCCCACCCCACCCCACCCGGTCTGATGATGCTCCTCTTCTTTACAAGAGTACAGAAGGAAAAGAAAGAGCCGCATAAGTCAAAAGCAGATACAGCCATTCTACCATGCAGGGCTGTGTGTGATTGTAAGCAAGTTGTGTCGGAAGGTTTTTTTTTTTCTCAGCTGGAGTTGCATGGCTGTCAAAATGCAGGGCTTCCATCCTTTATCATGCATGCTCATTTTGTCTCCCTGGGGATATCTGTAGATATCCATCATGATCTGTCAAGGGCAGGGCATCCAAAAAAAAAAAAAAAAGTCTATCTCCTGTCACCCCAGTGCTGGAGGACAGTCAAAGGAGATCATTTTCTACCAGCTGCCGAATGATATCAAGTCTACCTGTGGCCAAAATTATGATATTCTAATATACCAAATAACCCTGTGCCCGTTTGAGATGGATCTCTGTAACAAACCCAAAAAAACAAAACAAGGAGGCAAACATTATGTTATTTATGTGCAAACACACTCCAATATTTTTATCATTCTTAATGCGATTCAAGAATAGCATACTATCCATCAGAGTCGCAGTTCTTCTTGTCCCTAAATCAGTTTTTAAACGTATTTTTAAAGCACAGTCAAAGTCAGCAGAGAATAAAGGAGAGAGAATAAAGCCCTATCTGGGCATTCACTCCTCAGGCAATGAGACATGTGAAGGGGAGAGGGGACCAAATTTAGCTGGTGACACCCTCGGTTGTGTCCACGTCATCTGACAATGGCGCCCTCCACACATTGGCAGAAAAGGTCCAAAGCAGGGAACCTGCCTTAGACGTCTAGGCTCCCTGTATGATTTAGAAACCCATATGATCGGGATTCTAAATGACACATGGAGCATCCAGCTTCAGAATTTCTGCCTCCGATGCATGGAGGGCTGCACAGACGGACAACAAGGAAGCAGCGGGTCTGTCCCCTCTCTCCCACTCACACCGTTCTAATAGCATGAGAACTGAACGCCTGAACGCAACTAGAGTTATATTCCAAAAAAGTATTTTCTGTGACTGGACCCAAGCTCTGCAACTCCCTCCCAAAGGGGGCCAACTTCGCATGATCTCTGTTGGCTTTCCACCAGCAGTGGAGATCTTTCAGTTCCAGCAAGACTTTGATGTGTCAAGTTGATTTTTGGTGTTCATTTTTTTTTTTTTAGTCTGGATCATTTATTTTTAGTTGCTGCACTGTTGACTGGTATTTTGTGCCCTTCTGCCAAATGCAAAATAGAAATGATTTCATGACTGGGTAGTTCAGATGACCCCCAATTCATTGACAGAACGCATCCCACCACCAGCACATCCAATGGCCATACCCCATACCCCTCCATCAGCCATATCTTCAGATAACATCAGGGGGATCTACACATGTACCAAAGCATGCACAGAGTTCTTCCACATGACAGGGGATTCTGCCCCAATCAGAATCCCCCTCACGACTGCTACATGTAAGAAATTTAAGCATGTACTTCAGTGTGCAAGCAGATTCCCTTGTGACATTTGTTTAATTTGTTTCAATAAAACAAATTAAACAAATGCAAGTGTAGCTATATACTTTAAAGGTCTCAGTATCAGATATTACATCATCCTAAAAATAGAAAAATAAAAAAAGGAAAAGGATTAAATTACACATAAACTTCAGTAAAGGTAGACCAAATGTCCAAATATAAGTCCATTCATGAATGGTGCTTATATACCACTATTTCATATGTTGCTAGTGCTGTTAGGCCTTCAATCCATTGCATTACAGGCAGTAAGCTTTTATTTTTCCGATGCTGTAATATCAGTCTTTTAGTAGGGATGTGCATAATATCGGATCCGATGTCCGATACCGATTAAAAGCGGAGGAAATCAGGCATCCGATTCACAATTCTGATGCAGTCCCTTGTAGATCCAATTTTTTGTTCTCCAATTTTAATCGGAGAAAATCGGAGCATCAGACGCCATTTTGAATTATTTTCCCCATAGCCTAGTATTGTGTTACAAAAATGCCTATGACTTTTTTATTTTTAAAGATAGAAGCATGAAACTAGGCCACATTGCAGATGGGTTTGAGGTACTTCAGTGTGATAAATTTCAGAAAGATTGGTGCAGGCATTTTGTGGCTATGAATTGTTTACTATAACTTCTTTATTTTTAAAGATCCACAAATGAAACTTTGCCACATTGCAGGTGGTATGTTGCTACTCATGTGTGTGAAATTTCAGAAACATAGGTGCTGGCCTTTGGTGGTAAGGAATTTTTGAAAAATGGGTTGCATTGGGGGAAAACAGTTACGCCTTCTACTTTTTTATTTTTAAAGATAGAACCTTAAAACTTGGCCTCATGAGAGACGACATGTAGTTAGTGATGTGTGAGAAATTTCAGAAACATAGGTTCAAGCGTGTAGTGGCAAGGTGTTTTTGTAAAAATGAGGAAAGAAACGCATTTAACTTTTTTATTTACAAAGATAGAAGCATGAAACTTGGCCCCATGGCAGATGGGTTTGAGGTACTTATGTGTGAGAAATTTCAGAACGATAGGTGCAGGCATTTTGTGGCTATGAATTTTTTACTTTAAAAGTTCCAAAAGTTCAAAAACGGTGGGTTTGACAGCTGTCAAACAGCACCCCCCCCCCACCTTCTCCCCCCACTGTCAGCTGCCAATACAAAGCCAATACAAAATGCCCAATAGTAGCCCCAAAGGAGGCTACTATTGGGCATTTCGAAAACATGTGACTAAAAGGAGCATTAACTGTTTGACACCTCCAACGATTTGCGGAGTTAGACAAACTTTTATTAAAGAGCTTGATAGCAGGGGGCATGGCCACTGGTCATCAGCAGAAAGCTCTGGGACCTCCCTCGTGTGTGTGTGTGTGTGTTTAATGCATGACAGATTGACTGAAACACCACCACTGCCCCCCATGTGCATTATATAGCTAGAATCTGAGTAGCACATGGCATCAAAGATTTGGTGGTACATTCCATTCAATCTAGGGAATATCAGTGCCATTCCAGAGTTGCCTGCAGTCCCTGGAAGGATGCATTCAATTTAAAGAAGGAACAAAAGGAAGCATATGGCAGAGCAGGGAGGAAGTCTATTTCACTTTGTAAAGAAGTGTCTTGTGTCAATTACAATGTCGGGAAATTAACCAAAGCTTGAAATTTCTACTGCAGCTCAAGGGAAATGGAAAACGCTTCCTGTGAAAAACACAACACACTTGGCAGAGGACTAGCCTTCTGCTGATGTTTTGATTATTGTAGAAGAGCATTTCCATAAGTTCAGTTTTCAAAAGGTGTGGTGGGGGGGAGGTGAGCATTACATGCAAGCCTCAAAGAAGAAAAAATGCCTTTAAATCTTGCCATTATTTCCCTCTCCACGGTAGAATGAAACAGAATTCTGAACTATCACCCTTACTAAGGATTACAAAGAGGCATTTCTCTATGAATATAATCCTCCGAGAGGTTTTGCTTAAAATATTTGTGCAGGGAATGGTTTGCCAGTATAATAAAACCAGCCTTTGAAAAAGAAAAGCGCTCTTTATTTACCTGTGTTATATATGTATTTCATTCATTGCAGCACTTTCCTATGACTGTCTATTACTCTGGTGTAAACCATGCTGGGTCCAAGGACCCATACTTCCAAAGATAATTGTATTATTATTATTATTATTATTATTATTATTATTTGAATTTATGAGCTGCTGTTCTTAAAAGTAATAAACCAGGCAACTTGGAAAAGATTGATAAAACAGTGAAATCATCACCGTTAAATGCCCAAAACAAAAATAAAGATGGCACACCAGTTCGAATGAGAGTTTCTTTTCATAGAATCACAGAATAGTTGTATTGGAAGAGGCCTGTAAGGTCATCAAGTCCAACTGCCTGCTCAATGCAGGAATCCACCTTAAAGCATCCCTGACAGATGGTTGTCCAGTCCAGCTGCATCCTGAATGCTTCTAGTCTGGGAGAGCTCATGACCTCCCTAGGTCATTTGTTCCATTGTCATACTGATCTAACAGTCAGGAAGTTTTTCCTGATTTCTAGCCTTAAACTAGCTTCCCGTAACTTGAGCCCATTATTCCGTGTCCTACACTCTGGGATGATCAAGAAGAGACCCTGGCCCTCCTCCGTATGACAACCTTTCAAGTATTTGAAGAGTGTTATCATGTCTCTCCTCAATCTTCTCTCCTCCAGGCTAAACATGCCCAATTCTTTCAATATTTCCTTTCTCTCTCTCTCTCTCTCTCTCTCTGCATGTGTGTGTGTGAGTGTGTGTGTGTGTGTGTGTGTGTGTGTGGTTGCACCCTACTGATGGAATCTCTGTTCTTAGGCTAAGGATCTTTTCTGGACAGGAAGTGTATGATGTACAATAAATACAGTCAAATTATCCACTGCATCACAACATAGCAGAAATTGGTTGCAGACAGAAAATGGCATGGCTTTGAGCAAGCTACTTTCCTTTGAAAGAGTAGTTTGGCAGGAAAAGATGCAGTTGAAGGAAGCTTGCAAATGAAATGCCAAGGCAATCGCTCACATTAAAAATGAAGAGCCCTGAATGGCAAAAGAACATGACTGCATCTGTCTCTGTCGGATGGCGTCTCCAACTGCGGGCAAAGCTGCTATTCCTGGCTTGCTGTTGCGGAAAGATAAAGGCCGGTCGTTCTTTCAAACATTCTCCTCAAAGTCTTCTCCTCTATGATCTCCTGTTGTCTTAGACTTGTTCCGACTCGGGAGAACAGAGTTACAATGATCTTCACAGCAGCTTGGTAAACGCCTTTTCTTTCTGTTGCATCCCGTCTTTTTAAAGAAGTGATAGCCTTCACTTGCTACATTCGGATCATGGGAGTTGTGCTACCAAAGGCAGGATCTACACTGCTGCTTTATGAAGGCTTATAATGGTGTTGACAACTGTTCAGGCCCAGGACACATTCCAGATACTGTTTTTCAAACCAATTTCAAAGTGTTCTATCCTGCTTGGTGTAGATTTGGCTAGTCTAAGCTACACCTGTCAAGTTGTATTTTCCTTCCTACACTCAGAGTTCGCGCTTACTTTGTTTCCCATGCTCTGCACATTAGGGTATCAGCTAGGGTAGGGTGACCAGATAAAATCCAGGTCAGGGCTCATGTAACTTTAACAGTTGTAGAGATAAGAGAATTTCAGCCAGTGTCATTTGTATGCAATTAGTTCCTGGTGAAATTCCCTCTTCATCACAACAGTTAAAGTTGCAGGGGCCCTGCCTTCTTTTGTATATGGTCACTCTAGTATAGTGACCATATACACTATACTAGTTGTAGATATGGTCACTCTAGTATAGTGACCATATCTACAACTTTAACTGTTGTGATGCAGAGGGAATTTCACCAGGAACTAATTGCATACAAATGACACTGGCTGAAATTCCCTTTGCTCTACAACTGTTAAAGTTACATGAGCCCTGACCTGGATTTTATCTGGTCAGCCTAAGCTAGGGTGATCATATGAAAAGGAGGACTGGGCTCCTGTGTCTTTAACAGTTGTAGAGAAAAGGGAATTTCAGCAGGTGTTCAGCAGCACCTGGTGAAATTCCCTCTTCATCACAACAGTTAAAAGCTGCAGGAGCCCTGCCCTCTTTTCGTCACTCCATTATAGCTCTTGCATGTAACTGTTGCCATCACAACAAAACAGTGCCAGAGTGTTTTGCCTTTTGAGAAAGCCTATTGTCAAAATGTGTCGGGTATATATGTCACATTCATTTTAGAGCACCGCTAGATGTGACACCATTCGTATCACTCATTAGCAATTGTGGGAATAGCATTTAAAAAATAAATGAACAGCAGGTGCAAGGTACCCAACCTGGGCTGAGACTCTGGTGGAGATAGGAGGGCTTTCTTCTCCACTGTGATCATGATCCAGTTTGCTTCCACCTCCCACCACCATGTCTGCCCACCTCCTATTTGCTTTGGAAGAAAAGCGCCTGATCACACCCAAAAATGGGTTTCTTCCAATGCACTTAAAGATGTGGGAGGCAAAGGCTAAGATTCCCTACCCTATGTCTGCCAGAATCCCAAGATGGATCCTGGCACCTGAGCCTGCTATCGGCTTTTTTTTTTTTTTTAAACATTCATACAGCCACTCGTTGCATGAATAGCACCATGTCTAATTTCACCTTATTTCATTTTATTTTATTTTATTTGTGTGTTTGTGAAGAGACTGCAAGGAAGCTTCTCTGGGGAGTGCATTGGATGAGGTAACCCAGGGTTGAGCAGATTTCAGGCTTGCATGATCTAATTTGATATTCTACTCAAATCTTGAGATTCACCAACAAGACCTTAGTGCAAAAGACATACACTTCGACTTAAAGCATTCTGAGCCAAGAATTTGCCTTGAGTAGCAGAACTGGATGCATCTCTATATAAAACTTCACTTCTGGTTAACCCAAGCTTTCTTAATTTGGAATATAATTTAGGGTGGGCCAAGGGTCATTTTTATCGGTGATATTGTTCAACAATTGGGAACCAGAAATCCTTGCCAATCTACTGCAGATTTCCTAGAGATCTACCAGTAGATCCAGATAAATTGGTTGAAAGCATTGATAAAGAAAAAATAAATAAGCATATAGAAGGACAAGCCCTGTTGAAAAAGACTCAACATGGCTTCTGCAAAGGTATGTCCTGTCTCACTAACCTTTTAGAGTTCTTTGAGAGTGGCAATAAACCTGTGGACAGGGGAGATGTGGTGGACATTGTTCCCTTGAACTTCCAAAAAAGTCCCTCACCAAAATCCCCTGAGCAAATTTAGCAGTCATGGAATAAGGGGAGACGTCCTCTTACACATCAGTAGGAATAAATGGTAAATTCTTCCAATGGAGGGTTGTGAACAGTGGGGTCAAAAGAGGGATTAGTATTGGGACCAGTGCTTTTCAACTTGTTCATAATTGATCTGGAATTAGGAGTGTACAGTGAGGTGGCCAAGTTTGCTGATGACACCAAATTTAGGGTGGTTAAAATGGGGGGGGGGGAAGAGAGAGAGAGAGATTGTGAAGAGCTCCAAAAGGATCTCTCCACAAAATGGCAAATGCAGTTCAATGAATGCAACTCTAAAGTGATGCATATTGGAGCAAAAAACAAAACACAACTTCACATATAAGCTGATGAGTCTGAGCTAGCGGCGACAGACCTAGAAAGAGAACTTGGGGTTGTGAGGGACAGCTCACTGAAAATGTCAATCCAGTGTGCAGCTGCTGTGAGAAAACTGAATTCCACGTTAGGCATAATTAGGAAAGGAATGAGAATACAACTGCCAGTTTTATACTGCCTTAGAAAAATGTACAGTGCAAACACACTTGAAATACTGTGTACAGTTCTTTCGGGGGCTGCCTTCTCGGTGTTGGATTGGCACCGCCTCCCTCTGAAACCCCGCGAATTCCCTCTCCCCGGGTGGCATCAGGTAATCCCGACACTGAGGAGAGATTGTGGGATTTCTAGGTGGCCATCTGGTCCCCTTCCACCAGGCCCCGACCCTGGATTGGCACCAGAGCAACATCAGACGGCAGAAATGCCATATTGATGCCGCTCTGTTTGAAAAAGTTGGAGTAAATCCCTGACTTTTTCAAACCGCAGCTTCCCGGGAAAGCGCCGCGGTGGCTGCAAAGCTGCGACTGCATCGTCTAACCAACACAGAGCAAATCCACAGCCACCACGGGGCTTTGCCCATGTATAGACAGCCCCCTGGTCACTGCATCTAAGAGACGATATTGTAGCATTGGAAGAAGTGCAGAAAAGGGTCCGTGAAATGATCAAAAGGCTGGAACATCTCCCCTATGAGGGAAGGTGACAACCTCTGGGGCTGTTTAGCTTAGAAAAGGGGTGAATGAGGGGAGGCACATTCATGGAGTATAAGACTATCAAGTGTTATTAGTTCTGATGGCTATATGCTACCTCCAGTATCCACAGCAGCATACCTCTGTAGACTATTTGCTGGGGAATATGGGCTTCCCACAGACAGCTGGTTGGGCACTGTGTGAACAGAATGCTGGATTAGATGGACCCTTGGTCTGATCCACCAGGGCTCCCCTTACATTCTTATCTACCTTCTGCCCACCCTGGAGAACCAGTAAGAGTTTGTTGCTCACTTGTTGCAGGGTTCTTCTCTACACATACAAAATGGATCCCTCATATTTTCATAAGCATCCGAGAATCCCAGCTTCAATTCACAATTGTCCTGCTAGGCAAAATTAAGACACGCTCCTCTCCCTTCTCCCTCCCAAAAGAACTGTTTTAAGATAGAAAAACAAGAGCTGTTTTTGAGGCAAGCAGATGCTTATAGTAAAACACATATTTATGATCCTCCACTCACCAAATGGTGACTTGGCAGAAATGTCTCATTTTTGCAAGCAGCATTTAAACAAGTCAGTCCTGCTGGCAGAAGGGGATGCATGTGATGTCTCATCTCCCCCTCGAAAGATTTGCTTCTTCTTCAACAGGAAAACTTTACCGTGTTGTTGCATATATAAAAAGAACGGGACAGGAAGCCATGAGCAAAGTTTTGGGAAAGCATCTGCTCATGTAAAGGTTTGAAAAAATAATGGTCTTTATTAGAAGTTAAATAGCACCATCAATGCATCTTGCTCTTCACATAACCAGGTCCTTTCATGGTCCATTGACGTCACAAGAAAAAGGCAGTCCCCCTGTTGCTTACAGTGGATTTGATCCAGATTTACATTGGATCAACTCGGCGGATAGAAGTGGACTTTCTCACTTCCTCCTTCCCAGAGCAGACCCTACAGTCCCCTGAAAATTCTACAGGAACAGCCAGGGGACCCCTTCTGAATGGGGTGATATGTGGAGAGAATGGAGGGTCCCCCAAAATGATGGAAGAATTTTCCATGAGCAGGGTCCTTCCTCTCAAAGAAGATAGATCCTAGATCCAACCCAATGTAAATTTTGACATTGGGGCAGGGGGCGTCAAATGGAATCGCAGACAAGCGATGAATATGAGCAAGTGCAGTTACACACATATAAACTTTTTTTCTGTAAGTGATGGGTTAAGCCAAAGGCTTCATGGGAAAAGGCAGCATCTAGGGATGGGGTGGTATTCCCCCCTCACCAGAATCTGGGGCAGGAACCATTGCTTTTGGTGGAGTGGAGGGTTTCTCAAGACCTACTGTTTATGGCAGGTTTATTTATCTATTATCTATTATCTATCTATCTATTTATTTATTATCTTTCTAGATCATCCAACAGCCAAAGCTCTCTGGGCAGTTCACAACAATTAAAGCCATAAAATGCTAGCTAAGATATGTTACAAAAGTTTAAAAAAAAACCCTACAGTACAAACAGGAGTAAAAAACAAAATAAAACCTAGCAACAATGGAAAGAATTCAAATACAGTGACAGATTTAAAATGAAAGAACTATAAGACTAAAATGTCTGGGAAAATAAAAAACGTCTTCTTTACCTGGTGCCAAAAGGAGTTCAATGTAGGCACCAGGGAAGCTCATTCCACAACCGAGGTGCCACAGCAAAAAAGGCCCTCTTCTTGGTAGCCAATCACGTCACTTCCTCTAGCAGTGGCTCCTGGAGAAGGATGATCTTGGGGTCCAGGCCAGCACATACGGAAGTAGACTATCCTTTCAGGTTTCACTAATTAAGTTTCACCATAATGAGGAAACATAATGATTTAACTTATTCGTAAATGACTTGGAATTGGGGATGAGCAGGGAGGTAGCCATATTTGCTGACAGCACCAAATTATTCACAATGGTTGAAACAGTGAAGAGCTCCAAAAAGTTCTCTTCAAATAGAGAGAATGGGCATTAAATGGCAAATGCGGTTCTCAGTGGAAGCAAGTGTAAAAGGATGCACTCTGAGTAAAAGAAACAAGCTCCTAACTTCATTCACACACTGATGGAAGGACTGACCAAGAAAGGGATCTTAGGATCATGGTGGACAGCTCAGTAAGAATGCTGACAACCCCCCCCCCCCCCCGCGTAGCTGCTAGGAAAAATGCAAATTTCATGTTGGGGATCGTTAGGAAAGGAATTGAACATAAAACTGCCAATCTCATAATGCCCTTACACAAATCTACTTGGTGTGCTTGGAATACACCAAGCAGCACTTAGTTAAACTATGGACTTCACTACCACAAGAAGTTGTGATGGTCACCAGATTGGATGAATTTAGAAGAGGATTAGTGGAATTCATGGATAATAAGGCTATCAACAGCTACTATTCATTACTAGAGTGTCTCTAAATATATCAACTGCTGTGGAACACGACCCAGAGGGTTCTGTGCCATTCATGTTCTACTTGTGGGCTTCTCATTGGGGAACCTGGTTGGACAGTGTGGGGGACTGACTGTTGGACTACAGGGGCCTTTGAACTGATCCAGCATGGCCCTTCTTATGATCTTACATTCTTATAAATAATTACATTTGCCTCACAACGACCCTGTGAGGTAGGTTAGGCTGGGAGATTATAACTGAAAGTGCTGTGGCTTAGATGTTTGCCACTGATGTCATGGCTGATTCAAGATTTGAACAAGGAACTCCCTATCTCATAGTACACATTCCTAACCCTTTCACCCTCTCCCAGTTATTATTATTATTATTATTATTATTATTTGCATTTGCATTTGCATTTGCATTTATATACCGCTCCATAGACAAAGCTCTCTGGACGGTTTACAAAGATTAAAAACATTGGACATTAAAAACCGATACACGACATTTAAAAAGCATAAAAACAGAATACAAATACAATATCCGTTTAAAACAACTATTCTGGGTCAAAAGAAAGAAAAAAGAAAAAAGAAACATTTGCTGTTAAATGCCTGGGAAAAGAGAAAAATCTTGACCTGGCGCCGAAAAGATAACAACGTTGGCACCAGGTGGGCCTTGTTGGGGAGATCGTTCTGTCATTGGGGGGCACCACTGAAAAGGCCCTCTCCCTTGTTGCTATTCTCCGAGCTTCCCTTGGAGTAGGCACCTGGAGGAGGACCTTAGATGTTGAGCATAGTGTATGGGTAGTTTCATGTCGGGGGAGAGGCGTTCCATCAGGTATTGTGGCTGGGTGGATACGCACAGTAACAATGGCTTAAATAAGCCACCGTGGTTTGCGGGTGCCAATGGGCACCCATTTCATAAACCAACCCTACTCATAGATTGTTGTTTCATGTGAACCCAACAAGGATGGGTTGTTGGCATGGTTAACAAACCACACACACACCATGGATTGTTTTAGACTTATCCACAGTGGAAGCTGATGGTTCCAATATCAGTGGGACAATGAATCTGCTCCAGGTTTCAGTCAGAACAAGCCAGAACTCTAAAGGAGCTATCCAGGGTGCAAAGCAAAGCAGCAGGGACAGCTCCTTTAGAGTTCTGACTGGTTTCTGTCTGAAACCTGGAGCAGATTCATTGTCCCACTGACATCGGAGCCAGCCTCCATGATTTGTGGGTGCTCTGTTAACCACATCAACAATCCACCCTCTCCGAGTTTGCATGACATGACAACCCTACGAGGAGAGTTGGTTTACAAAACGGAGGCCCGAGGGCACCCGCAAGCCATGATGGCTTCTTTAAGCCACCATGATTGTGCGAACCTGGCCATTGTATCACTGACATTTATCAAAACTGTTTAGAAAGCGGTGCAAATCGAATAGCCGGGCCAACCTCCCGCTTTTCCTTGGCTGCCACTGCCCTGAGAAGATCCCTCTATTTAAGTCCTCCGTGTTGTTTATATTCATAATCAGCTCGTTTTATGCTCATCAGGATGTTATACAATCTTGCCCAGCAGACCTTTAAATTTGATTGCCCCTGATAGACTCTTTTTTCCCCAAGTGCTTCCAGTACTGTTATAACATGATTCATCCTAAAATGCAATGTTGAACTGATAAATATGGAGAAAAGAATCGGTGGCCCCAGAGTAATAATCTTTCATTGGAAACAAACTGCTCATCCTTAAGCAGTCTGGAAGTATAATAAAATTCAAATATCATAACACATATAATAAAGTTAAGACACCCAAAACACATTTATCCTCTTCCACCAGAATTACATTAATGTGCTTTCCAATGGAGTAGACTTGTTAGACTGAAATCCTATGCCAATTTACCTGGGAGGATGCCTCATTGAAATCAATGGGATGTACTTCTGAGTAGACATATATAGGATTGCATTATATGTCTGTTGCAGCAGACAACACAGAGTCTTAAAGACTAACATATTCATTGTGACTAGGGTGACCAGATAAAATCCAGGTCAGGGCTCATGTAACTTTAACAGTTGTAGAGAAAAGGGAATTTCAGCCAGTGTCACTTGTATGCAATTAGTCCCTGGTGAAATTCCCTCTTCATCACAACAGTTAAAGTTGCAGGGGCCCTGCCTTCTTTTGTATATGGTCACTCTAGTATAGTGCCTGCACCTTTAATTGTTGTGATGAAGAGGAAATTTCACCAGGGACTAATTGCATACAAATGACACTGGCTGAAATTCCCTTTTCTCTACAACTGTTAAAGTTACATGAGCCCTGACCTGGATTTTATCTGGTCAGCCTAATTGTGACAGGCATTTTTGTTAACTAGAGCCTACTTCATTGCAAGCATCTGATGAAGCAGGCTCTACTCTGTGAAGAATTATGCCATGATAAATCTATTAGTCTTTATGGTGTCACAAGATTACTTCCAGCAGTGTAGCCATGTTAGTCTGTTGCAGCAAAAACAACCAAGAGTCTTGTGGCACCTTAAAAACCAACAGATTTATTATGGGTTCAGCTTTCATGTTCCCCTGAGAGCTTCAGCTATAGAGCAACTCACAAACTGAAATGGAAATGAGTAGTAATATTAGTAGCAATAGTAGGGAATTGAAATGCAGTAAGTATAGACAATGACAATTATTACCTTCTTAACAGCGGCCATTCATAAAAGAGTTGTTGGGTGATAACACAGACATCCTTGCATTGCTTAGCTCATTAAAAGAAAAAGAAAAAAACCTTTGTCCCTGTTCAAGCCACAGGAAATGAAATTGAACTTCTTCATGAATTGTAGCTGAGCTGCTTTGCATTGCAATCTGTCTTTGAAGTCCCCTTGTTCAAGAGCAAGGTCAGCTACAGAGTGTCCTAGGAGGTTAAAATATTCCTCCAGTGGTTTTTGAATGTGTGGGTGTTTCACTGATGTCTTTCAAAATGTTCACTTTACATTTCAACTGTGAATGGAAGCGATTTTGGAGATGCAATTTTCATCCAGCAGGAAAATGACATTTTTTGAGAAAATGCTGCAAAGCTTTTCTGCTGTAGCATGTACGATGCAGGACAAAATCATGTGCTATTGACAGTTGCAAGGATTCCCAATTGACTAACTTTCCTAATTTCATTGCCAACTGAAAACGAATGGATGATTCGTTAATGAACAAGCTTTGAAAAATACATCATAATGACAGGGCTTTGTATTACAACAGGAACCTAGAAAAGTGTTTGAAATATAAGAAGAAACAAATGCTGTCTTCTTCCCTTTATTGTGGGCTTTTGGGGGGGGGGGTCCTTTTCTTTTCTTACTTCCAAAAACACCTCCTAATGGAAATACTTTCTTTGCCAACTTCATTAAATGCTCTCTGGTTAAAACCCTAAAGAATAAAAAAAAAAAGGTTTTCTTTCTAAAGAAAGCTAACCTGTTTGCTTTGGCAATGTGATGCACCAGACAGAAACGAACTCTGAATTTACCCATAAAAACTCTTCTGGGAACCAGCTTAAAAGTGCTCTATATTTTTCCCACTTAGAAAAAAAAAATCAAATGTCACACAAAGAAATACATCAGAATCAGCCGTGCCCGCTTGGGAAAGATGAATGTTTTTACATACTTCGTTCTGTTTCCCAAATTTCAGGTTTTCAAAGATATTTCCTGACGGTAGAATAGGTAGATGTTGACAAATAGGTTAGGAAGGCATCGGCATGCTGAGGGTCTCCCATGTCCGTGGGACCTTTCTGGCACAACAAACACATACGCAGACCCAAATGGAAGTCTTGCCCAACTTTAAATCTGAAATGTTACTAGAAACTAGGGGTGTGTCCTGAAGACAAGAGCCAGTTTGGATAAGAACATAAGAAGAGCCGTGCTGGATCAGACCAGATCTACCCCAAGCAGGATATAGTGGTATGAAAGCGGTATATAAAAGGCAGGAGCCACACCAAGCAGGATATAGCGGTATATGATATGTGTCAATGGGCCCCAACATTTGTCAATGCACTTCAATACCACTATAAAGCAGTGGTGTGGATCCTGCCTTTTATATACCGCTTTAATCCCGCTATATCCTGCTTGGGGTAGATCCGGCCCTAGGATCCGTCTATTCCAGCACACTGTTCACACAGTGGCCAACCAGCTGCCCACGGGAAACTCACAAGCAGGATCTGAGTGCAACAGCACCCTCTCGCCCATGTTCCCCAGCAACCCATATACATTCTGCTTCTGATACTGGAGGTAGCATAGACATTGTTTAGATTTATTATTATTTATTACATCTTTATACTGCCCATCAGCCGAAGCTCTCTGGGCAGCGCACAATTAAAAACCATAAGAATAACAACATAAATTTAAACATTAAAAAGTTAAAAAGGCAGTGTAAAATGAGCTACATTAAAAACCAGGGAAAGCCTATGTAAAAAGTTATGACTTCAGGAGGCGTTTAAAAGATGTAACATTTTCTTCCTCCCGAACCGCATGAGGGAGGGTTTTCCAGAGGGTGGGTGCCACTACAGAGAAGGCCCCGCCGCCAAGGTTCTTCACTGCAGCATTCTGTTCGTCTTGGAATGGCCAGTAGGGCCTCCTCTGAGGATCATAGTTGTCGTCATGGTATATATAAGGGAAGGCGGTCTGCTAGGTATGCTGGTCTCAAGTTGTTTAAGGCTTTGTAGGGTAACAGCATAACTTTGTATGTGGCTCAGTAGCTAACAGGCAGCCAGACATGAGGAACTGCTCCTTTTGTAACAAGAGAAGTGTTACAAGATGCGAATCCTGTCTACTACGAGGTTGTAGCCTTGATAAACAGGCAAAAAATGTGGCCGACTGTTTTTCACAGGATAGTTTGACAACCTTCCCGAGTGTGAAAGGCCCACTCTGAACTATGAAACCAAGCTGCCTGCGAATCTGACGTGTCTATTAATGCCAGAATTTCAGATCCTCATCTTTAACAGGTACGTGGCAGGCAGATATGATATAAGTTACCTTGGGAGGGACCTTTCTTAATTAACGAATTAATTAATACACATCACACCTTTCAACCAAAAACAGTGCTCAAGGCAGCTAACAATAAAAAACAGATTAAAAGCATAGCCTTAATTAAAACATAACATCAAAACAAAACAAAAATCAGAAACACAATTAAAAACGTAACAATAAAAGATTTTTTTAAAAAAAAAATCAGTAATAAACCAGCTCAGCGGAGTTTAGTGGCTCCGATGTCAGTAGGGTGGTGAATCTGCTCCGGGCTTCAGTCAGAACAAGTCAGAACTCTAAAGGACCTATCCAAGGTGCTTCATACCTGCTCTGCATCATGGATAGGTCATTTCAAGTTCTGGGTGGTTCTGAGTGAAACCCTGAGCGGATTCACCACCCCGCTGACATCGGAAACACCGGCCTCCACTGGACCAGTTTATCCCACAGCAGCTCTTCTCACCCCAAATTGGAATCGAAACAAACTGGTCTTAACCTGTCTGTGGACTGTGGGATTGTCTGCAATGTAATCCCTCCACGAGGACCTGCCTGACCTCTTTCCCTTCAAACCAAGGGCAAGCGAATGGGAAGCAGACAAAACCATTTTGCACTTATTTGATCATTTATTTATCGGTCATGCTGTATTATTTAAAACTTCGTTCCGAACCATGGTCTGCTGATTTAAAATGTAAACACTGCTAGGAAAAGAGCAGGATGCTCCCAGCCTCCGTCTCCTAAACATGGGGCTGCTTTTATAGGTATTGTTTCTAGGGATGTGCACTGGATCGGACCCGATCCACGATCCGAGTCCGGTCCAGTGGGAAATCGGATAAATTATCCGATTTCCGATCCCGCAGCTGGATCGGCCGATCCAATCCGAACCGGTCCGAAAAAGCTCCGAACCGGTTCGGCGGATCGGCGGATCGGCGGGCGCCCACTGGCGCCCACCGCCGCTTCCATTGGCGGGCGCCAGCGGGCGCCCGCCGATGAAAGTGGACAGCGGGGGGGGGAGGGGGCGCGCAGAGGGGGGAGGGGGGCCCTTACCTGCCCGGCCCGGCGGCTCCCGTCCGGCGCCGGCGCCTACTACTCCCAGCAGGCTCCGCGGCCTGCTCTAGGATGGCGCGCCGGGTGATGTCATCACCCGGCGCGCTACTCTAGAGCAGGCCGCGGAGCCTGCTGGAAGTAGTAGGCGCCGGCGCCGGACGGGAGCCGCCGGGCCGGAAAGGTAAGGAGGGGGTGCGTGGAGGGGAGGAGGGGGCGCGCGGAGGGGGGAGGGGGGCCCTTACCTTTCCGGCCCAGCGGCTCCCGTCCGGCGCCGGCGCCTACTACTCCCAGCAGGCTCCGCGGCCTGCTCTAGGATGGCGCGCCGGGTGATGTCATCACCCGGCGCGCTACTCGAGAGCAGGCCGCGGAGCCTGCTGGAAGTAGTAGGCGCCGGCGCCGGACGGGAGCCGCCGGGCCGGAAAGGTAAGGAGGGGGTGCGTGGAGGGGAGGAGGGGGCGCGCGGAGGGGGGAGGGGGGAGGGGGGCCCTTACCTTTCCGGCCCGGCGGCTCCCGTCCGGCGCCAGCGCCTACTACTCCCAGCAGGCTCCGCGGCCTGCTCTAGGATGGCGCGCCGGGTGATGTTATCACCCGGCGCGCTACTCGAGAGCAGGCCGCGGAGCCTGCTGGAAGTAGTAGGCGCCGGCGCCGGACGGGAGCCGCCGGGCCGGAAAGGTAAGGAGGGGGTGCGTGGAGGGGAGGAGGGGGCGCGCGGAGGGGGGAGGGGGGAGGGGGGCCCTTACCTGCCCGCCGATGAAAGTGGACAGCGGGGGGGGAGGGGGCGCGCAGAGGGGGGAGGGGGGCCCTTACCTGCCCGGCCCGGCGGCTCCCGTCCGGCGCCGGCGCCTACTACTCCCAGCAGGCTCCGCGGCCTGCTCTAGGATGGCGCGCCGGGTGATGTCATCACCCGGCGCGCTACTCTAGAGCAGGCCGCGGAGCCTGCTGGAAGTAGTAGGCGCCGGCGCCGGACGGGAGCCGCCGGGCCGGAAAGGTAAGGAGGGGGTGCGTGGAGGGGAGGAGGGGGCGCGCGGAGGGGGGAGGGGGGAGGGGGGCCCTTACCTTTCCGGCCCGGCGGCTCCCGTCCGGCGCCGGCGCCTACTACTCCCAGCAGGCTCCGCGGCCTGCTCTAGGATGGCGCGCCGGGTGATGTCATCACCCGGCGCGCTACTCGAGAGCAGGCCGCGGAGCCTGCTGGAAGTAGTAGGCGCCGGCGCCGGACGGGAGCCGCCGGGCCGGAAAGGTAAGGAGGGGGTGCGTGGAGGGGAGGAGGGGGCGCGCGGAGGGGGGAGGGGGGAGGGGGGCCCTTACCTGCCCGCCGATGAAAGTGGACAGCGGGGGGGGGAGGGGGCGCGCAGAGGGGGGAGGGGGGCCCTTACCTGCCCGGCCCGGCGGCTCCCGTCCGGCGCCGGCGCCTACTACTCCCAGCAGGCTCCGCGGCCTGCTCTAGGATGGCGCGCCGGGTGATGTCATCACCCGGCGCGCTACTCTAGAGCAGGCCGCGGAGCCTGCTGGAAGTAGTAGGCGCCGGCGCCGGACGGGAGCCGCCGGGCCGGAAAGGTAAGGAGGGGGTGCGTGGAGGGGAGGAGGGGGCGCGCGGAGGGGGGAGGGGGGAGGGGGGCCCTTACCTTTCCGGCCCGGCGGCTCCCGTCCGGCGCCGGCGCCTACTACTCCCAGCAGGCTCCGCGGCCTGCTCTAGGATGGCGCGCCGGGTGATGTCATCACCCGGCGCGCTACTCGAGAGCAGGCCGCGGAGCCTGCTGGAAGTAGTAGGCGCCGGCGCCGGACGGGAGCCGCCGGGCCGGAAAGGTAAGGAGGGGGTGCGTGGAGGGGAGGAGGGGGCGCGCGGAGGGGGGAGGGGGGAGGGGGGCCCTTACCTGCCCGCCGATGAAAGTGGACAGCGGGGGGGGGCTCGTGTTTCCTTTCCTACTTTCACTTTTCAAGCAGAACGGCTGAGCCTAGCTGAGTTTTGCAGCCATGCGTGCAAGGAAGGATCACTCTGGTCTCGATCCCTTTGATCCTTGGTAGTATCCATTACAGGGCTCGTGTCTGCTTGAGTACAAAGTGAAAGCAGACACGAGCCCTGTAATGGATACTACTAGCAAGGATCAAAGGGATCGAGACGAGAGAGTGTTTCCTTTTCTTCGCGGGAAGCGGGAGGGGAAGACCTGGCCTCTGTAGAAATTTTTTTGAAACATGTAATTTAAAAATTCCATAGCCATCAAATGCCTGGACCTATAATTCTGAAATTTCTGACACATATCTACCCCTAACCCATCTACAAAGTGAGCAATGTTCAGACTTCTAACTTTTAAAATAAAAAAGTTATAGGCGTTTCTTTCCTCATTGTTTCAAAAATACCTTGCCACCACATGCCTGGACCCAGCTGTCTGAAATTTTACACACATATCAAGCCAAGTGGTAACTGTAATGTGCCCATGTTTCCTGTTTGTATCTTCAAAAATAAAAAAGTGGGAGGCGTAACTGTATTTACCCCACCACTACCCATTTTTCTAAAATTAATTGCCACACAAGGCAAGCACCTACGTTTCCGAAATTTCACACACATAGGTCCCAAGGTACCGCCTACAATGTGGCAAAGTTTCATGTGTGTAACTTTAAAAATGACAAAGTTATAGGCATTCCTGGGTATTTATTAAAAAATTAATTGCCACACAAGGCAAGCACCTACGTTTCCGAAATTTCACACACATGGGTCCCAAGGTACCACCTACAATGTGGCAAAGTTTCATGTGTGTAACTTTAAAAATGACAAAGTTATAGGTGTTTCTTTCCTCATTGTTTCAAAAATTAATTGCCACACAAGGAAAGCTCCAATATTTCTGAAATTTCACACACATATCAAGGCAAGTGGTACCTGTAATGTGCCCAAGTTTCCTGTTTGTATCTTCAAAAATAAAAAAATGGGAGGCGTAACTGTATTTACCCCACTACTACCCATTTTTCTAAAAATTAATTGCCACACAAGACAAGCACCTACGTTTCTGAAATTTCACACACATAGGTCCCAAGGTACCCCCTACAATGTGGCAAAGTTTCATGTGTGTAACTTTAAAAATGACAAAGTTATAGGCATTCCTGGGTATTTATTAAAAAATTAATTGCCACAAAATGCATGCACCAATCTTTCTGAAATTTCTCACAGATAACTACCCCTAACCAGTCTACAATGTGCCCAAGTTTCATCCTTCTATCTTTAAAAATGAAAAAGTTATAGGCGTTTTTGTAAAACAATACTTGGCTATGGGAAAAAGCATTCAAAATGGCGTCCGATCCGGATCGGACCTCATCGGATCGGATCGGATCGGATCGGAGGTTGTCCGGATCGGATCGGATCGGATCGGATTTTCCCGATTTTGGGTCGGATCGGATTCGGATCGTGGATCGGATCCGATCCGATGCACACCCCTAGTTTTTACAGCCTGCGATAGCCCCGGCCTCCCTGCTCTGGAGTCCTTGAATCCCTTATCTCCTCCCAGGTGGCAGCCCAGGGCCGTTTGTCTTTCTATGTGTTACAGCGGTATGTGCCTACTTTACCAACTCCTCTCAACTATCCATGCAACTTCCCCCCCCCAGCCTTCACTCTCCTTCTCCAACCAGCACAGTCTATCTGAACTCCTTTACACCTCCCCCCTTAAGATGGAACTGAGGGGGTTTCTCCTTCCCTACTCTAGGCTCTAGCGTCCTTCTCGCTCTCCCTCTCGTTTCTCTCTGTTCCCTCTCAGTTCCATCTCCACCTCCTCTTTGTCCCTCTGACTCCAGCTCTGCTGTTTGTGCATCCAAGTAACGACGAGACAATCCATCTGCCACCACGTTCTCTTTCCCTTTAATGTGCTTAACCGTGAAGTCATAGTCTTGCAAGGCCAAACTCCACCTCAACAACTTCTGGTTGGTATTCTTCACTCTAGCCAGCCAGCACAACGGGGAATGGTCGGTCTGCAACAAAAAGGGGCGCCCCCACAAATACGGCCGCAATTTCTTAATGGCCCATACAATGGCCAGGCACTCCTTCTCAATGGTAGCCAGGGCTTTCTCTCGTGGCAACAGTTTTTTACTGATAAAGGCAATGGGGTGCATTTGTCCCTTTCCATCCTCCTGCAACAACACCCCCCCCAACCCCCTCTCGGAGGCATCCGTCTGCAAGACGAACGGTTTGTCAAAGTCGGGCGCTTGTAACACTGGGCGCCTCCGCAAACAGCGCTTGAGGCTTTCAAACGCTTGCTGACACTGCGCCGTCCACTGCACTCTAATAGGCTGTCGTTTCCGACAGAGGTCCGTAAGGGGGGCCGCTAGAGCACCAAAGTCAGGCACAAAACGCCTGTAGTACCCGGCCAATCCCAGGAAGGACTGCACCTGTTTCTTTGTCTGGGGCGCCGGCCAGTTTTGGATAGATTCTACCTTCGCCTCCAGCGGTTTCACACTGCCCCCCCCTACCTGGTGTCCCAAATACGTCACTTCCCCCAACCCAAATTGACACTTGGTCGCATTTACAGTCAACCCCGCTTGTTTCAAGCGCCCAAGCACCTGGGCAAGATGTTCTAGATGTTGCTCCCACGTCTGACTGTAGACTGCAATGTCATCCAGGTAAACACATGAAAAAGCCCCCAAACCCCTTAAAACCCCATCCATTAACCTCTGGAAGGAATTAGGAGCAGAGGTCAACCCGAAAGGCATCATCCGGAATTGATATAAGCCTTTTGGAGTAGCAAACGCAGTCTTCAGGGCCGATTCCTCATCTAAAGGCACCTGCCAATAGCCCTTGGTTAGGTCCAACGTGGAAATGTACTTTGCTCGTCCCAGCGTCTCAATACATTCCTCGGTGCGGGGCATAGGATAGGAATCGCCCATTGATACAGAGTTCAACCGCCTGAAATCTAAACAAAATCTAATTTTCCCATCTCTTTTGGTTACTAACACAATGGGAGAGGACCATGGGCTATGGCTTTCCTGTATCACTCCCAGCGCCAACATTTCCTCCACCTCTTTTTGTATAATCTCAGCATGTTTCCCTGTGATTCTATAGTTTGGGACCCGGATGGGAGGATGATTTCCCGTGTGTATGGTATGAGTAATAAGGTTGGTTCTCCCTGGCAATCCTGAAAACAATTCCTTAAATTTTTGAAGCTGTTGTTCCAGCTGCTTCCGCTGGGTGGCAGTCAAAGCCTCCGAGAACGTTGCTTGTTCCAACCCGCCCTTATGCCGATACTCCTTCAATAATTCCGCCTTTGGTCCCCCCAGGTCCACCTTCTGCACTCTCACCTCCCTTTCTCTAAACTTCTTCATCATATTCACATGGTAGACTTTGGAGCGACCCCT
This sequence comes from Anniella stebbinsi, assembly GCA_029215795.1. Lineage (NCBI taxonomy): Eukaryota > Metazoa > Chordata > Lepidosauria > Squamata > Anniellidae > Anniella > Anniella stebbinsi. The sequence continues at coordinate 9,068,456 of JARDYH010000004.1, read as the reverse complement.
ACCCTGGATCGGTTTCAACAAGTAGTTCACCTCATTCAAACGCTTTTCCACCACCAAAGGCCCCTCCCAACGCACAGCCAGTTTCTCTGGCTTCACGGGTTTTAAAACCAGCACTTTCTCCCCTGCCTGAAACGTCCGCAGCCTGGCTTTCCGATCATACCACTGTTTCTGCCCCTGCTGCGCCCGTGCCAAGTTCGTCTGCGCGGCCTCCCCCACCTCTCGAAGAATGTTTTGCAGGTTTTGTATGTAACTCACCACCGAGGCAGGTCTCGTCGTCTCTCCCCCCTCCCACTTTTCCTTCATCAAAACCAATGGTCCCCGCAACTCCCTCCCAAACAACATTTCATTTGGGGAAAACCCCAAACTGTCCTGGGGGGCATCCCGGTAAGCAAACATCAAATATGGCAACGCCACGTCCCAATCCTTGTGGTGCGCCACCGCATACGCTTTTAACATTTTTCCCAAGGTCTGATTAAATCTCTCTACTAGACCATTTCCTTCATGGTGATAGGCCGCCGAGGTGCACTGTTGTACGCCCGCCAACTTCCATAGTTCTCTCAACAGTTGGGACATAAAGCCGCCGCCCAAATCGTGCACCAATACTTTAGGCAGTCCTAAGCGAATAAACACAGACATAAGGGCTTTAGCGATCTGTTCCGCAGTAATAGAAGTCAATGGCACCGCCTCTGCATACCGGGTGGCATAATCCACTAGCGTGAGAATATATTTCTTTCCCGCTCTAGTGGCCGGGGCAAAAGGCCCCAGGATATCCACCCCCACCTTCTCAAAAGGGACTTCTGAAATGGGGGATGGCTGTAAAGGCGCTCGAGGATGGTCCCGTGGGTACCCCACCCGCTGGCAGGGCTCACAGGAGCCACAAAATTCTCGAATGTCAGCCGCCACTGAGGGCCAGTAAAAACCTCGGCTCACCCTTGCCAGCGTGCGCCGGATCCCCAAGTGCCCACCCCACAACGTCTCATGCGCCACCTCCATCACCCGAGTCCTGAAGTCCCGGGGCACCACCAGTTGCTTCTTCTCAATCCCCCCCCCCTTTCTTTGGGCGGAATACCCGATACAACATTCCTCTTTCCCATCTAAACCCTGCCCATCGTCTCCCTCCTCCGGACAGCTCCTTCCCCGCCGCCCGATCTCTACACGGCTGTAAGGAGGGATCCCTTTGTTGCCCTTGTCGAAATCCCGGCTCCTCCGCCTCTCCCACAGTAATTTCTTCGCTAGCCTTCTCTTCCGAGGGTCCCTTCTCCGCCGCCGGTTCTTCGCCTGTCTCGGCTGCCCCCTTCACCCGCTGGCTACGTGTAATCACTGGCATAACAGATGTTTTAAAACATATGTCATTACCTAACAAAAATAAGGGGCCTGACTTATGGACCAGTACGGTCAACTCCCCTCTCCAATCCCCAAACTCCACTTCTATACGTGCCAGCGGGGCTTCAAAGGGCGCTGCCCCATATGGCGTGACCCTTAAGGTCTGTTGGGTAAGTTTTTGTCCCTCCTTCAGCAAACTGGCATGGATGGACGAAACATCAGCTCCGGTATCCCGCTGGGCTCTCGTCACCCGCCCATTTACCCGGATTAACTCACAAAACTGCCTCCGACTCCATTGGAGCTGCGCCGGCGAGACCAAGCTCATCGAGAGGTCTTGGGTCGCTTGTTGCGCCAACCCCACTGGCGGCTCGCTGGTGTCTTCTCCGCGGCTCGACTCTCCAGTTGCTGCTGCGGCATACTCCCACTCCGTCTCTCGCACTTCTCCTTCGCTCTCATCGCTCCAATTCGACGAAGATGACTCGGGCGCCGCCGCCGCCGCCCGCACCAACGCTCTCGCCGGGGCTGGTTTTTCTGCCCCCGCCGGGTACCTTGCTGCCAGCTTCGGGCAGTCTCGCTTCATGTGCCCCTTCTCTTTACAAAAAAAACACCCCTCCACCGGAGGCTTGACTCCCAGGCGCTGCGGCTCGCGCTCGGCGCGCTCTCCCGCTGGCCAGGCCGCCTTCTTTCCCGGGGTCGCCTCTCCCGGACGCCGACTCTCTCTCTCACGTCCTCCACTGCGGCCCCCTTCCGGCTCCCACTTCCCGAAAGCGCTCAGTCGATCCGCCATCTGCGCAGCTTCCGCGGCCGTACTTGGGTCCTTTTCTCCCAGCCAGGCATCGTAGCGCTCTGGGAATTGCTTGGCCAACTGTTCTTTAACGATCAGCTCCTGCAGCTTTTCCTTGTTGTCCGCTCCCGCCGCTTCTGCCCAGGTTTCAAAAGCCGCTTTCAGCCGCGTCGCGAAAGCCGTATAGGTCTCCTTCGTCCTCATCGACAGCTGCCGAAATTTCTTTCTACAGTGTTCCGCCGAGAGCGCATATTGCGTCCTCACCAGCTTTTTGAAGTACTCATAATCCGACCGCGACTCCCTCGGCAGCGTCGCCATTAAATCCAGTAGCGCCCCAGATACTTGGGTTCGGAGCAGGGCCATCCTCTGGTTCCCGATCACTCCCACCTCTTCGCACGCCACCTCGAACACCGTAAAAAACGACACTACATCGTCCCCTTCCTTGTACGCCGGGAACATCCGTCTATCCAAACGAGGTGCTGTCGGCGGCGCCGGGGTGGCCATTGTCTGCTGGAGGGCCTCCTCTCTCTCCTCCTTCAACTTAGCCCACCTCATCTGTTGTGTCGCCAGCTCCAAATAATCTGCATACATCTGCCGGATCCGTCTTTCTTGCTGATCCATCTCTTCCTTTGCGAGGCCCCTTTCCGCCTCTCCGCTATCTCTGCTTTCAGGTAGCGGCGCCTTGGGTCGCGCCCCGCCTCGGGTCTCGCCGGCCGACACCTCCACAGGGGCCTGTTTCTTTGCTGCTCTTTTCTTCAGCTCAGTCACCCCTCCTGAGACCTCGCCCACGACCCACTCTTCGATGGTCGCCTGACTGGGCCCCATGGCCCCACCATCTCTCCCAACTACTGGCAGGAACTGCTCCACTGTCTCAATGCCTTGCATCTTCTTCAGTTCTTTCCCGGCCATTTCTGTCACCGCTTCTCCACTTATAATCACTGTTTGTTTTCTCCGCTTCTGCACCACATCCCACCGCTAAGCCACCATGTAAGGGAAGAAAAGCCCTAGGGCAATTCTCCTAAGAGGGATGTGCAGAACTCAGAGACACAAACCAAGACTCACGTATTTCTTTAAGCAGCTTTATTCATCAAAAAACAGGTTCAGCGGTCTAAAACAATTCTCTACAGCAAGGCCCATCGATGCCATCCCGAGACCCGTGGCCAGCCTCTCCAGTGCGACTAACTCTTGGCATCACCTTCCCCACCAAGAACAGCCCCCTCTCCCCGGTTAGGGTTTTTGACCTCTTTCTTTGGAATGTTCCCCCTCCCATCCCGGCGCCAGAGCTCTTCTCCTCTTCCCACCTCCTACGCCGGCCTTGAAGTTTTTACAGCCTGCGATAGCCCCGGCCTCCCTGCTCTGGAGTCCTTGAATCCCTTATCTCCTCCCAGGTGGCAGCCCAGGGCCGTTTGTCTTTCTATGTGTTACAGCGGTATGTGCCTACTTTACCAACTCCTCTCAACTATCCATGCAACTTCCCCCCCCAGCCTTCACTCTCCTTCTCCAACCAGCACAGTCTATCTGAACTCCTTTACAATGTCATCACCCGGCGCGCTACTCGAGAGTAGGCCGCGGAGCCCGCTGGTAGTAGCCGCCGGCGCCGGACGGGCCGAGAAGGTAAGCAGTGGCGGGGAAGGGGGCTTACCCCCCCCCGGAGCCGTCCGCTTCTATCCGCTGGCGCCCGCGGGTGCCAGCGGATGGAAGCGGGCGGCCCCAGGGGGGGTAGGGAGCGCGGGGGAGGGGGTTTACCTGCCGGGGCCGTCCACAGCGGACGGCCCCGGGGGGGAGGGAGTTAGGCCCCCCCTTACCCACCCGCCGCCATTTTTTCCTCATAGACTTGCATTGCAATGCAAGTCTATGGGGAAAAAAATGGCGGCCGATCCAAAAATGTACGATTTTTGGGTCGGGATCGGACTCGATCCGGTCCGGGGGGCCTCCGATTTTGTCCGAACCGGTCCGGGACAAAATTGGAGGTCCCGATCCGGGTCCCGATCCGATCCGGGGGGTCCGTGCACACCCCTAATTGTTTCAATGCTTGACTTTATAGAAAAAAGGAAGGACAGGAAGGAAGGAAGGAAGGAAGGAAGAAAGAAAGAAAGAAAGAAAGAAAGAAAGAGATTCATAGTTAGAAGCAGTCCGGATCTGGATCCGAAGTGATTCAGACCGGGCCCAAATCAGGCCGAGGTAGATTGGAGCTGATTCAGAAGCCCCGAATCAGCCTCCAATGTGGTTTGGGGGCTCCCTGGATAGCCCTAGTTCTCACAGATGTGTTCACAAACAGTGAAGGTGACTGCTTTTTTGCTACGAACAGAAGTTAGGCAATGAACAGTAGTTGCTCTTCATAGTGTGTAACTTCTAGCTGTTCTTTACCATGAGAAAACTGTTTTCTGAACAATAAGAAAGACTTCCCCCTTCTCTTTCTGGGTAGAGAGGAGGGGGTATGACTTCTGACAGTTTTTTTAAAAATTCAGTGAGGCAAGCTCTATAAAATCCTGAGCAGATTGGCCCTGTTACCTGTTCTCGTTTGAGAACGGGGAAGTTGGGTGCAACTTCCTGCTCAAATAAGCAGCCCAAGGCCAGTGCCCGTCACTTCTTTGAGAACCAAAGTGACTACAGCTGAGAGCTGGGATGTGTATCTTTGGTTCTTATCTGCATCCATTTTCCATTTTAAAAAAAAAAAAACTCTTATCATTCTTTCACACAAGTGGACTTGAGTCATATTGATACCTTCAAATCTGTTTAGGGTGAGAATCCTGAGTGGATCAGGCCCTGGATTTAAGGCAGCCATCCTGGTGCCTCCATATGTTTTGGGCTACTCCTCCAATAAGCCCCCATCAGCATAGCCAACGATCAGTGATTATGGACGTAGCCGTCCGAAGCACCTGAGGGGCACCAAGAAGGTGCACGCAAAAGCCAAGTAGGATATGTGTTTAGTTACTGGATCTTTGCTGTTCAGAGTCAACTGGGGGTGGGGATGCCTGTTTTAAGATTCCCTCCTGCCTCAAGCATGCCAAGAAGGAAAAATAGAAAGTGTAGCCAGTCCACTGGTCTCCTGCCCTTTCTCTCTTTGGCAATCAAACTGCAGACTCACCAATAATTCATTCTCCTTCTATACACTTCTATTTGTCTGCTGACTCAAGTGATTGGAACATAATAGAGAACTGGCTCACAGTAAATCTGATAAAACTTATCTTTATTTAATCAGGACATCAGGAAATAAAGCTTTCTGAGGCTGCTTTGGAGGGTATCCTTCTTTCTCTCTCTCTCTCTCTCTTTTGACTCGTTGCTTCTTTGACCAGTCATTGTTCCAAATCTTGGTTTGGGTAGGGCTGGTTGGTAGGGTGACCAGATGTCCGGATTCCCCCAGACATGACCGGAAATTGGAGGAGGGGCAATCTGCATCTGGGGGGAATTTTCAATATTTCCCCCATTGTCCGGAAGTTGCGCACATATTGGCCGCGTGGGAGAGGCCGATTTTTGTCGCTTCCGGAATCAGCCCTCTCCCGCCTCTTCCGCGCGGCCTCCAGCGCTGCTGGGCTCATGCTGCCTCTGCTACCGCCAGTGGGCTCGTGCTGCCTCTGCCGCCGCTGCTGGGCTAGTGCCGCCACCACCAGCGGGTTTGTACCAGCAGAGGAGGCCAGAGGCTGCACGGAAGAGGAGGGAGATCGGCCCTCTCCTGCCTCTTCCGCGCAGCCTCTGGCCTCCTTGGGGCTTGTCGCAATGGTGACGAACCACGAGGAGGCTGGAGGCCACACGGAAGAGGCGGGAGAGGGCCGATCTCCCACCTCTTCCGTGCAGCCTCCGGCCTTCTCTGCTGGCACAAGCCCGCTGGCGGCGGCGGCATGAGCCTGGCAGCGGAGGCAGCACGAGCCCGGCTGCGGCAAAGGCGGAGGCAGCAGGAGCCTGGCGGCAGCAAAGGCAAAGGCAACACGAGCCCGGCGGCAGCCGCTGCAAAAAAACAGTAGCCCTACCCCAGGCCCTTCTTTCTAAGTGTGCAGGGTCAGGCTGCAGTGGCATAGCAGAGATGGAAGGACACTCTGCACATGCTCTAAGGTACTTTATTATAGAATATATCTGTTTCTTGGTCAAAAGGGGGAGGGAGTTGTGCTAGAGATTTTATTTTTTATTACATTTATATCCATCTTTTTTCCTCTTCCAAGGAACCTAAGGCATCTTATGTGGTCTTCCTCCTTTCCATTTTATCTTCACAACAACAACCCTGTGAGGTAGGTTAGGGTGAGAGTTGGTAACTGGCCCAAAGTCACCCAGTGAGCTTCATGCCTGAGTGAGGACTAAAACCCAGATCTCCCAAGTCCCAGGCTGTACCACACCACACTAGTGGAGGTTCTGTCATAATAAGCAGACCCTCCTTGGCTTCTTCAGGCCCCCTGAACCAGAAATTGAAACAAGCTAAGAGGTGCTAGTGAGAAGTGACAACAACAACCCTTTAGTCCATTTTGTTCCATGGCTAATGCTTGCAGGGTAATAGTATTTTATACTCTTTCTTAATGCTAGGTTGCTAGTTTGTTGTACTAGCTTTTTCTGTACTTGTCAACTGCTTCATTTGTTCAGTGGTAGCAGTATGCTGAAGCTGTATGAATATGAGAAAGGTGATGAGGAAAGAGTGTTAAATGTTAGGAAAGGTGAAACTATGGTCATCCAGTGAAGGATTTGCAGTCAAAAAAGATATGTGAGTGAAAGGGACACTGTATCACACAAAGTATAGTAAAAGCTTTAAAGAACAGCAAAAGCTACAAAAGTAGAAGTTAAGTTAATTTCAAAATCACTGAATGTCTCTGCGATTTTAACATTAAGATGTTATATAGAACAGGTTTGTCTTAATTGTATGCTGTGAAATCAGACATGTGACCAAGGCCACCTTTGGGTGGGCATGTCCTTTTGGGGGATGGCCATGTTGGTTGGCACGCCCCCTTGGAGGCCGGCCATGTTGGTGGGCACACCCCCTTGGGTGGCCATGTTGTCCCCCTTTTTGGTTTCCAAAATATGGTCACCCTAGTAGAACTCACCATAGTCTGGGTTGCATGCCACTCACCAGACCCCCCCCACCAGACCCCCAAACCCGCTCTCCATGTGTGGCGAGCTGCTGAGCAGTCCACGGTCCGTAGCGCACAACCACTTGATCTCTCGCCTAGCTGAGATTTTGCATGATGCCCGTTTATGCAAATGGTATAAAGAGGCCATCTACACAAAATTACAGATAATGCACCATCCACGCCTGTATTTTGTGTAGATGGCCCCTTTACAGCCCATCCCAATTTGAGTAAGTGGGACATTTCTGGGAAAGGAGGAGCCACTACTTTTACACAAAATGGCGGCTCAGCAGGGACCACCGGTCTTGCCTGACTCCATCCCCTTCCTGGACCCCTACGACATCCCTAGGTTTGAGCGATGCAGGGCATATGCATGGTTGAGCTCCATTCCTCCACTCCTTTTGACCCCATATAGGGACACTCTGTTGTGATTTCTGTGGATTGGATAAAACTGCACAAGAGGGATCCAATCTCCATTCCACTATGCCAGTTGAAAAGCATGCAAATTTCTCAGGGTGGATTTCACAGTCATCAGTAGAATCCATTTGTTTAGCAAGCGCTTGCAGCCTTATGAAACAAACAATACCCTCAATCCCCACTCAGTACTTGTGTTTGCTGAGTATATCGGTGCTGATGCTAAATATACACCAGCGGATCAAGGCCCATTGCTGCTAGAGTGCAGGAAGACATCACCTCTGGTTCATTCATCCTAAATCACCTAGTCTCATAACCTTCTACCTCTTGTGAAGGTAATGAATTGTCTTGGAAGAAAAAGGGCAGGAAGAGTAGTACAGACACACCAGGCTGTTTGCCTGTGATGGCCCCCAGCAGGTCCCTGTGCGTCGATGGTGTGTATTAGGTACTTCCGGGATCGCCCTCCCTCCCTCTACACCCCTATGGTGTAGAAAGGGCCACAGTCAACAAGGCAGGACATAAAGCCGGAAAGGGACAACAGGATCATCTCATCCCATGAAAGTCTTCCTGCATGCTTAGATCTTCAGCTGCGTTCCCATCCTGCATTCTACTGTCTGAGATGCAGCAGGTCCACACCCAAAACAGGTCCTTTTTCATGGTGGCTCCCAGGTCATGGAATTTTCTGCCCTAAAAGATTCAGTTGGCTCTCTCCTTTTTAACTTTCAGGTACAAAGTCAAGACTGTAGCATTTTGATGTGCATTTGCCAGGGTGGCTCTTGAAAATGGCCAGTCTCTCTAGTTTCTACTTTGTTTTTAGTGCTGCTTTATAGTTTTGATCCTTTATTTTGTCTTTATAGGGAACCAAGGATGCTCAAGCACCACAAAATTCTCAGAACTTCACTTCAAAACTCTCTCCCATTCTCATTTGTGATCTGTTATTTTTTCCAGTTTGTTTGAACAGGGAAAGTGGGCATTTTTCAAAAGGGAGTACTTCCCTCCATTGACTAAAGCATAAAAGTGCACGATTTTAAAATGCACACTTTAAAATGTAGAATTTAAAGTGTGTGTTTAAAAAAGGTGGTTTTTTTAAAAAAGGTGCACATTTTTCAAATGCATGTTCTGAAATTTGTGAATATTTTCAGAGAACACGCGCTCCCATTCATGTTGAGGGCTGCAAACATGGCATTTTGGGGTGATTTGCGAATTAGAGCAAAATCCTCCCTATTCTTACTTGTTCATAGTTATGCTTCATGAATTATATTTTTGGTGTGCTGTGTTTTTAACTGATTATCTACTTTGAGGGTCCCCATTTGGGAGGGGTGGGCAAACAAAAGACTTGATATAAATGTTTTAATAAATAAAATAAAACCAGAGAGTTTTTCCAGAGAGCTGAAGGAGTCACGATAGAACTGTCATTTCACATGGTATACACCAGCCTTCCTCTACCCAGTGCCCTGCAAAGGACTTGGACTACACATCTCACCAACACAGCCAGCATAGCAAATGAGGTTGTTCACTGTGGATTATGGGAGTTGTAGTTCACCAGGATTGGAAAGGCTGCTCTAAGCGCTCTTTTTTTCTTCTTTCATTTCACCAGATGGCCTTTGTTTGCTTCATTTTCCCCGCCGCTTCCCCCTCCCCTCCTTTCGCTATTTGCTAAAATGATAGCACAAACCTATCACATTTTCAGGCCACAATTCTATGGAAAACATGCCTGGAAGTCAGTCTCATTGAATTAAATGGGACTTACTTCTGACTGGTCTGGGCATGCATAGGATTGCACTGTCACTGGCTTATCCGTAGCTCTGGAACTCTCTTCCCCCTAGAGATTCACCATTACCAGAGCCTGACAGGAGTGCAATTCTATTAATGTTTATTCATAAATAAATCCAATTAAAATTGGATCAGCCTCCTAGGACGAAAGCGCAGCCTGAGTCTCTTTACAAAGGCTTGTAAGATTTTTCTATTTGAAACGTCAATTTAACAGGGGGTTGTAATAATAATAATAATAATAATAATAATAATAATATATTTATTTCTAACTCGCCTCTCCCTCTGGATCGAGGCTGGGAACAACAATAAATATAAATACAAAGACCATAAAATAGATAAAACATTAAAAATAAATCAAACTAATACATTATTAAAACATCTTAAAATTCAACTAGGTAGGCCTGCCGGAAGAGATCAGTCTTCACGGCTCTCTTAAATTCAAGACTACTAAGTTGTCGAATCTCTCCCGGCAGGCCATTCCACAGTCTGGGAGTGACAGAAGAGAAAGTCCTCTGGGTCACACTCATCAGCCTAGTTGTGGCTGATTGAAGTAAATTATTCCCAGAGGGCCTGAGCGTGTTGCCCAAAAGTTCCAGGCTCTTTTTCCTAGGAGATATACCAATTCCCACTAAGAAGCACAGACTCCAAAGATCCGATCCAACGCACTTTTATTACGTTCAGCTGAGCAGGTGCACTCTAGTAAGCTGCCAACCCACCAGAGTCACACCTAGGAGCACGCAGTTTCCCTCTTTACTATACAGTATAAGATCTACGTCACTGCTTTATACAGCGCAAGCGCAAGCAAAACCGAATGCATTCCAATGAGAGAGTCACTGCCCTTTGACACGCTGTTGAAAGCCACTGTGCATGTTTCAGTTGTTGCTGGGTTAAATCCTGTAGCTTCTGATAAGGTGCACTGATGGCCTTGCATTAGGAGGCTCTTCAGACAAATGTTATAAGCAGATGAAACCAGGCTTGTGGCAAGGCCCTATCTGCCGCGTACGCACTTTGAATTTTCCTTCAGCCTTGAACAAGCGTTCCCAGCATTCTGTACTTGTAAGCAAAGATGGCTACACTTTGGCTATCAAGCGTGCGGGGAGGATTATACGGGAGAAGGTGGTCCCGCAGGTAACCTGGTCTCAAACCATGTAGGGCTTTAAAGGTAATAACCAACACTTTGTACTTTGCCCGGAAACTAATTGGCAGCCATTGGCGTAATGTGGTCACCCCTAGGTGTACCGGTGACCAACCTGGCTGCCACATTCTGAACTTGTTAGCTTATTCTGGGTGTGATTTGTATTTGGATAGTTTATTATGCTTTTCTGGTTTTTTGTTTCATTGTAACCCTGATTCCTAGAGGCAATTACATGCCAGCCATAAAAAAAAATGTATGTAATCATGCTGAGGTGCATTCTGATCCAGCTGACTTGACAAGAAGTTCGCACGCTAGCTTTTATTTTTCGTGCTCTGATGGAAGGTTACACTGAGTGCTAGGTGTTGTTATGATCAGCCGACATGGGAGGATGGCTGCCTTACAGAGTCAGCATCTTGAAGCTGACACCTGCTGCTCAGGTACTTCTGCCTCACCTGATACGGAACAAACAATTTCCTACGCTAACAGCTAACTTTGTGGATATCAGGGGAATAATTGAGATGTGAGCTCATTTTTCCAACTCTCTGGGCTCCATAGAACAGCTCGGTAATTTTGATTGCGCCACCTCGTTTTAAAAAGGAAAAACAAAAGCTGGTTGGCTTTCTGGTGCCGCTTACAAGGCCCTCTACACCTCCTCAAACGCCACCTGCAAATTGACAGTTGGAACTTTGTTTTATCGGGGCCCCCACAATTAATCCAAAATCTGAGCCAGACGAATATGAGGACACACTGTCGTCTCCTGAGAGCTGTTTTACTTTCTTAAAAGAAAAGAAAGGAAATGTCTCAAAAGACAAGCCTTCTTGGGTCACCATCCCATTTGTGAATGAGTCCGTGTCCATTATTGTCGCCAAAGGCTGCACCATGCCAGCTCTCAAGCACGTAGAAAATATCTGTGACTCTATCATCATGAACATGGTTGTTCTAAAGGTTTTCTTGTTATTATTATTATTATTTTAAAGGTCATAATAATAATAATAATAATAATAATAATAACGATTTATTTCTTACCTGCCTCTCCGTCTAGATCGAGGCGGGGAACAACAACATGATAAAATACATAAAACTAATTAAAACATGACAAATATTATTAAAACTGCATTAAAACATCCTAAAACATCCTAAAAACATTCTAAAAATTACACTGGATATGACAATATCCTTCTGAAGGAATCGTTTGGAACTTCTGCTCCTTTACATCAAAGGCTTGTGCTGCGAATGGGGGCTTTTTGTTTTTGTTACTAACAGGGGAGGGAGCCCCACAGAGTGATGCAAATGAAAATTCGGACGTGGAATGAGGTATCAGTGACAGACCTCAAGCAAGGGTACTGAGGCAGCCGGGTCTACAAGTCTGGGGAGCAAATGAGGAGACATTGGCCCTTTCTACACATAAGGGTGTAGAGGGAGGGGGCAATCCTGGACTGACCTGCATCCGGGATCGTCCCCCAGGATACAAACCGGAAGCGCAATGTCTCAGGATGCCACACCCATCGTGGGCACGATTTTGGTTGTTGTTGTTTATTTAAAGCTACAGAGAGCAGCGGGAGTGTAGTGGAGAAGGTAGGGAATCCCCCGCATGCACCATTCACCCCCTCCATCCTGGGGATGGCAGAATTACTTTCCCCCCCCATGGGCAAGGAACCACCCCGCATGGCTCCATGCCCATTTTACATCCCTGGATGGTGGGAAAACCGGGACGACCCCAGGAGAGATCGCTGTATAGCTATGGCCATTGACAGGTTAGAACAGGTACAGAGGAGGGCAACAAAGATGATTCAGGGACTTGAGGATATGCGCAATGAGGACAGGCTGAAGGAACTTGGGATGTTCAGTCTGGAGAAAAGAAGACTGAGGGGAGACATGTGAGCAGTGTTCAGGTACATAAAAGGATGCCACAGGGAAGATGGCCGAGTACTATTTTCCATTGCCACAGAAATTAGGACTCGAAATAATGGGTGTAAGTTACAGCTATCTAGATTTTGATTAAATATAAGGAAAAGTTCCTGACTGTAAGATCTCTACAACAGTGGCACAGCCTACCTTCAGAGGTTGTGGGTTCTCCATCTCCGGAGGGTTTTAAGTAGGCTGACCATATGAAAAGGAGGACAGGGCTCATGTAACTTTAACAATTGTAGAGCAAAGGGAATTTCAGCCAGTGTCATTTGTATGCAATTAGTTCCTGGTGAAATTCCCTCTTCATCACAACAGTTAAAGTTGCAGGGGCCCTGCCTTCTTTTTTATATGGTCACTCTAGTATAGTGCCTGCAACTTTAACTGTTGCGATGAAGAAGGGATTTCACCAGGAACTAATTGCATACAAATGACTCTGGCTGAAATTCCCTTTTCTCTACAACTGTTAAAGTTACATGAGCCCTGTCCTCCTTTCCATATGGTCAGCCTAGTTTTAAGAAGAGGCTGGACGGACAGCCCCCCTCTCATGAATGGTTTAATTGGTTTTCCTGCATGTTGCAGAGTGTTGGACTAGATGACCCTTGTGGTGCCTTCCAACTCCACAATTCTATGATTCTATGTTTTGTATCTGGTCACACTAGGCAGGGCTCCTGCAGCTTGAACTGTTGTGATGAAGAGGGAATTTCACCAGGCGCTGCATGCATACAAAGGACACCTGCTGAAATTCCCTTTTCTATACAACTGTTAAAGATTCAGGATCCCTGTCCTCCTTTCCATTTGGTCACCCTACTTCGAAGGCAAGGGTCAAACAAGCAGCCCATGTACAGGTTTAAGAAGTGTGGGGCATTGCCTCATCAGAGCAATGAGGTGGATGATTTTGCCAGGAGAGCGCTAGATAGATGAGTGTGAACCAAAGGGAGGTAGAACGTTGTTGGAGCCCAGACCATACCTGCTCCCTAATCACAGGAAGAGGCACTCTGCATATGCTCAAAAGCAATTCCTTCACTCATTCCAGGACAGAACTCTGATATTCAGCTTAGGTTCTCTCTAAGGCCCGGCTCAAATTAGCTTTGTGCCAATTATGGAAACGGGCACGAAGTTAGAGCTTTCCGAGTAATCATCTGCTCATGATCTGGTCATTATCTCTACAGCAAACGGCTCCTCCTAATTCTTAAAGAACGAGCTTCAGTGGAATTCCTTTCGGCATGTCCAGGAACGAAACCGAACCCATTAGCAGCAGCTCACAGCGAATGGCTCCCTGGATCTTTCAGTGCCAGGGCTTTGTTTGGTTTTCAAAGGAGGAAATAACAGAATCCAAAGGTAGAAACAATCATACCTTTAATTTGAATTCAGATGGCACCTCTCCTTGTCTTGATTGATATCTTATATTGATGCTACTGGACAGCCGAAGGGAAAATCCCAAGGACAAGTTGCATTCATCACTGACAGTCACATCGATGGCTTGATTTTGATGCAAAACACAAATGTGCAAATAAAACTCACAAGGGGTGCATTTACTTAATCAGTTGGCTCTCAGCATCACCAGCGTCCTGGCAAATGATGGCCCGGCGATGCATCTGAACGCTGAAGCCGAAGTGCAGCCTGGCTCTAGTGTACCAACACCACCATCTAGAGGGCATTTGGGGGTACTGAATTCTTCCATTTGAATTGCGCCCATTGCCTGATACACTCAGGCAGGATCCTGCTTTATAATGGTTTATAATGGTCTTGAGAACTGTTGGGGCCCATGGCACATTCCATATGCCGTTTTCAAGCCACTTTCAAAGGGTTATATCCTGCTTGGTGTAGATCTGGCTAAACATACCCAGTTCCTTCAACCTTTCCTTAGAGAACTCGTCTTCCATGTCTCACCCTGACCTTCTTTGTCCTCAGAACCCATTTGTCTATATCCTTCTTAAAGTCAGCCACAGCCTCTCTCACCACCTGAAGCAAGACAGAACATGCATCACCACCACTGCATAAGAACATGAGAAGAGCCCTGCTGGGTCAGACCAAGGGTCCATCTAGTCCCACACTCTGTTCACACAATGGCCAACCAGCTCTCGACCGGGGGACCACAAGCAGGAGATGGTGCAACAGCACCCTCCCACCTGTATTCCCTGGCAACTGGTGTATACAGGTTTATTGCTTCTGATACTGGAGGTTGCACTTAGCCATCAGGACTCGTAGCCACGAATAGCCTTCTCCTCCAGGAATTTACCCAACCCCCTTTTAAAGCCATCCAAATTGGTGGCCATCGCCACATCTTGTGGTGGTGAGTTCCATAGTTTAACTGTGTGCTGTGTGAAGAAGTCCTTCCTTTTATCTGCAGCTCATCACCTACCCCCATTATGTCCTCCCTTGCCCTTACCTTTGCTCCTGTCACATCAGCTCTACAGCTGAAAAGGTAAGGGTTGACAACAGGGGAAACAGAGGGTGGGTGGCTGCTCCACAGAGTCCCCCGGTTACTCTCACTGCAGCAAATGCCACACAGGAGAGCAGCTGGCTAGACTCTCCAGAGTACCCCCAGGAGGCTGGGCAGTGATGGCAGGCCCTCTTGGCTTGGTCAGGGGGAGCAGCAGCATTTGCCACCCCTCCCTCTCCTCCACCTGATGCAGGTGTCTCACCCTGCTTCATGAGAGGACCACCCCTACTTAAAGTACAGCGCCCAAAACGGGACACAGTACTCCAGACGACTTCTGTTTCTTCCTTGATTTGAGATCTTCCTGTTTTCCTGCAATGATATATCAAGGTCAGTTGCAGAGAGCAAGCTCAGTTTGATGACTTTTGCATATGTCAGCATGAAAGCTACTGCTTTATGGGTGTCGCTGGATCTTTCAATCTGTCTGGTTTATATATACCTGTGGCCACGCTGTGAGTTTCTCCCTCACTTGGTTTTATGTTTTCCCACCTCGTTCTGATTTAACTGTGCAATAAAAGAATAACTGTGCAATAAAGGAAGGGGGGGGGGAAGGATTGAGAAGTAAGGACACAGGACAGCATAGCGGAAAGCGCACATCAGATTTTCCCATCAGTGGGATATGAACGTAGGGGCTGTTTTAGATAGGCTGACCATATGAAAAGGAGGACAGGGCTCATGTAACTTTAACAGTTGTAGAGAAAAGGGGATTTCAGCCAGTGTCGTTTGTATGCAATTAGTTCCTGGTGAAATTCCCTCTTCATCACTACACTTAAAGTTGCAGGGGCCCTGCCTTCTTTTGTATATGGTCACTCTAGTATAGTGCCTGCACCTTTAACTGTTGTGATGAAGAGGGAATTTCACCAGGAACTAATTGCATACAAATGACACTGGCTGAAATTCCCTTTTCTCTACAACTGTTAAAGTTACATGAGCCCTGACCTCCTTTTCATATGGTCAGCCTAGTTTTAGATATCACAATTTTTCTACCTATAGGGCAAGGATTTGATGGTGGCTATAGATTGTTGTGTGCCCGAGAGCCATGAAGTTGCTAGCGACTTCAATTTGGGGTTCTCTCACTTTCTCATTTTTCAAATCTTCAGTTTGATTCATCTTGAACTTTGAGAATTTATCCAGTCTTAATTTCAGTTCCTCCCAACTGTTGAGTTCATAGGATCATAGAATAGTAGGGTTAGAAGAGGCCTAAAAGTTAGGGTGACCATACGAAAAGGAGGACAGGGCTCCTGTATCTTTAACAGTCGTATTGAAAAGGGAATTTCAGCAAGTGTCATTTGTATGCATGCAGCACCTACTGAAATTCCCTTTTCAATACAACTGTTAAAGATACAGGAGCCCTGTCCTCCTTTTCGTATGGTCACCCTACTAAAAGGCCATCAAGTCCAACCCCCTGCTCCATGCAGGAATCTACCTTAAAGCATCCCTGAAAGATGGTTGTCCAGCTGCCTCTTGAAGGCCTCTAGTGTGGGAGAGCCCACCACCTCCCTAGGTTATGGGTTCCGTTGTCATACTGTTCTAACAGTCAGGAAGTTTTTCCTGTTGTCCAGCCGGAATCTGGCTTCCTGTAACTTGAGTCCATGATTCTGTGTCCTGCACTCTGGGTTGATCGAGAAGAGATCCTGGCCCTCCTCTGTGTGACAACCTTTCAAGTATTTGGAGAGTGCTATCATGTCTCCCCTCAATCTTTTCTTCTCCAGGCTAAACATGCCCAGTTCTTTCAGTCTCTCCTCAGAGGGCTTTGCTTCCAGACCCCTGATTGTCCTAATTGCCCTCCTCTGTTGTTTTAAATTCCATGTGAAATCCCATAAGCATTTTTGTGCACATTCTTTCCAACTGTGTATTCGTATTGCCTAATATACATATTTTTGTATTTTGAACCTTGTCTCCCCCAATATATGCATTTTTGATTGCAGAACTCCATTGCAAAATCCGGACAAGTGCAAATTTCAAAGGATAATTCAGTTTTGATTTGCATTGTAGTTTGGAAGTGTGAAATTAGGAAAGTTTTGCATGTTAAACTGTGAACTGAATAAATTTCCCCCCCCCCATCACTAAAAGTCACAACCAGTCACGGCTTACCTGGACATGAACACACAGTAAAATACACAGATTTGCTTCCAATGCGTTAGATAGTTCTGATTTAACTACACAATCGATGCAGTAAATGGGAAAGGTGTTCAGTTTTCAACATTCCTGGCATACATGCTATTGCATGGACTAGAGTTAGGGATGTGGAACCTCTGCTCCGTGGGCCAAATGTGGACCTCCAGGCCTCCCAATCTGTACCTGCAGGCTCTTCTCGGGTCAAGCCCCTTCATTGGTCATACTCCAGGGTTACCCTTATTATTTACTCCAATTATTGATGCTTTCCAACTACAAAGGGGGACTCATGCATGTTGGGGAATGAGAACACATGGATGCAAATGTCTTTTCCTCCCTGTTGCACACTGGACAAAATTAAGAATTACTCCTGTAGCTCCACCCATTTTTTGCTCTGGTCCCACTCACCTTCAGCTCTGTTTCGGCCCATTTTTGGCTCCAGTTACTGTTGGATCTGTCCCCACCCACTGCTGGAATGTGGTGACGGGGGGAAAAGCCAGGCAGGTTTTGAGTGAGGTAGCATGGACCTCAATGGGAAAAAGTTCTCCTACCCTATCCATGGAACCCTGGAGGGCCGGATCGGGACCCCAGGTTTGAGATTCTGCATCCCTGATGTACGCAGTCCCCAGTGCCTTGGGCTGTCCTTCCATAGCAAATGCATGGGACCGTGTATTGCATACCTATTCAGCTTTGCAATACAATTTTTTTTTTATAAACGTCAACAAATAATTGCAAATGTTAACAATCAATTTATTTCTGGGTATACAATTTATTTTTCTGCAAATCTAGGCATTTGCAGCTTTCACTTGAGACCATTATGAACCTGATTGGATATCGGTTGCAATGAACAAAAATTCATGTTCAGTAGTAATATATAGATTCTACGTAGGGGTGCAGAAAGTCTTTTAGTCCATGGGCTGGATTACATTTCAGAGAAGCTTTCGGGGGCCATGTTACAGTAGTGGGCGGGTCCAAAAGCAAAAGGGCGGGACCCAAAATACAAACATGTTTCAGTTGCTGCCAATAATTAAGCCTTTTCAACCTTTTAGAATGGGGAAAAAACTGCACAAAAGCTGGGAAATTGCCAAACTATTGGTGGTTGGGGAAAGAAGGTGTAGCCAGGGGGAGGGGAAGAGGGTGTGGCCATCTGGGGAGCCTCCAACTGCCAAATTGGGACCACAGGAAGGTCATATTTGGACTACACCCCTATTCTACTGGTTATATTTGAATTTGTAACTCACCCCAAATGCTTTCTATAAGGCAGGCTGGAGATGCAAATACAGTAGCCTTCCCCACCAGATTTATTGCACTACAACACCCACTGTGCTGACTGGGGATGATGGGAGTTGCAGTCCCACTCATCTGGAGGGCATCAGGTTGGGGAAGGCTGAAATGCACTAATATAGCATATTTGAAATATAGGCACTGGATTTCCCCCCTTCTACCGGCCCAGAATATTACAGGCTAGGTATGGTAAATTTGAACTATTGGAAGTATGAAAACTAGAGAAGGGGATGAAAGTAATGGGTTCAGTTAGAATCAGAAAAGGGAATCCATCTGCACCAAAGTGGCTTAAATGTTGAAACTCCCAAAGGAAGTGCTGAAGCTACTGCGTACTACTGGTCAACTGACTATCACATAACGGGGGAAAGAGGGAGAAATTCTACTTCTCTTTTGCCAGGAATTCCCACAAAGAAAGGAAAGCCATCAGGAATGTTTAATTTTTTGGCATGGATGGTATGGTCATAAGGCAGAAGATGGTCATCAAAGTACGTCGGCTGTGGCTATAGCACTAGGGATGTGTATCATATCATTAAAATGTATGATAACGATACGATAAGGTCATTATTGTGTATGTGTTTAACGATAATGATACGATACAAAAACCTACGATAATCATTGGAGATGATAATTTTCGGGCGATTTTATTGTTTTATCGGACTACCATATAAATATACCTATAACTTCTGTATTTTAAAAGTTATAGGCTTGAAACTTGGTCACAGTGCTTATGGGGTATGCCTAAGTATGTGTATGAAATTCGAGATCGATCCCTCCAACCCTCGATTTTATATGAATTTATTAAAGATCGTTTCAGTTCTGACAGATCAGAATGACAGCTCAACTTGTGCGTTCCATTCAGATCTGTCAGAACGGAAACGATCTTTTAAAAATTCATATAAAATCAAGGGTTGGAGAGATCGATCTCAAATTTCATACACATACTTAGGCATACCCCATAAGCACTGTGACCAAGTTTCAAGCCTCTAACTTTTAAAATACAGAAGTTATAGGTATTTTTTCTTTAAAAATAGGGCTGAATAGGTGAAGACGATAGGGTTCACCTATGATATGAATGAAGACAATATTTTTTTTAGTCCGAAATGACGGTAACGATAAACAACGCTATTTTGGGGTGTGCACATCCCTACATAGCACCTCCAGAGAGCACCAAATTGAGGAAGGCTGCTCTACACCCTTGGAAATGAATGGGAACCAGCAGTCAGTACAACGGACAGCTCCCAGATGGTAATTTGCTGGCCAGTGTTTATTAATGAGCAAGAGCGATTCACCTTGTCCTCTGCTCTCATATTTATAGCTGAGCCAGAATATGCTAGACATCCTTGTTCAATGTGAAAAAGAGCCAAAGTCAATGTGACAGCAGCAGATCTGTGTTGTGAAGAGCAGATCCACCGCTATTCCATAGAAAGCAGGGGGCGGGGGGAGTGTGCTTGAAGGAGCCAAGGGAACACAGTATTTCTATCACCACCCCATTGCTTGCAGCCTTACATCCACACCCCTCCCCAGCCATGGCTCCAATACTAAAAATGAGTTTGGCTGAGAAAAAAAGGACTTTTTATTTGCCTTTAAATAAATGTTGGAGTGTCTGTCTCATGTGATCACTGTTCACTATAATTTATATGTAAATCCTTATACGTATTTACCAATAGCTAAATTATGGAGTTCACTCCCACAAGATGTAGTGATGGCCACCAATTTGGATGGCTTTAACAGGGGGTTGGATAAATTCCTGGAGAAGGCTGTCAATGGCTACTAGTCCTGATGTCTATGTGCCACCTCCAGTGTCCGAGGCAGTAAGACTATACACCAGTTGTTGGGGAACATGGGTGAGACGGTGCTGTTGCACCATGTCCTGCTTTGTTGGTCCCTTGTTGACAGCTGGTTGGCCACTGTGTGAACAGAGTGCTGGACTAGATGAACCCTCCTCGGTCTGATCCAGCAGGGATTTTCTTATGTTCTTAAGTACATCCCCAAGCTAGGACTACTAATTTGGTGTATTCCACAATCTGAGGACTGAGGTTGGTTTTACAGGTTCCACACCCAATTCTTCGTCAAACTAGATTTTGACAACAGATCCCAACAAGTGCAGGTGGTGACGTTGATATTAATAGACCTCTGCAGAGAAATTGGTTCCAATTGATTCCCAAAGAAGAGTACTGCAGAAAAAAATCCATGCATTGGGGAAGGATGGCAGTCAGAATTCCATCCTATATTGTAACCCCAATGGAGCTCTTGATCCAGGGATGTTTAGTTCTTGGAGTGTCTCTCATTGATGGGGTTTTAAAACTTACTGTGTATTATGGGCCCATAGGGGAAGGGGTGTGGCCTTGTGGGGAGCCAGAGAGAGCCAGAGTGGGACCCCAGGCAAAATTTGGCCACCAGGCCTGAGACTCCCCTAGACTGGAAGAACATGCCATCTGTCCAAGTTTCGCATTCATATGAGTCCATAAAGGTAGACACTGTGGGTCCTTTATGCCATTCGTAAAACTCAGTATTTCAATCTTTAGAGACTACGCAATCATGTAACTTTATGTCATTGGGTATCTTGGTTCCAGACAGGTGCCATTCCTTATTAAATGTAACATTTCAAATATTTCTCCATCCAGCCAGGGAATTCCTTCTGCATGCACAGCTGATTTACAGTACTCAGGGACATGTCTTTTTACACCCATAGAAATGTGCATTGCCACAGACAGCACTCCATGAGTTGTGCACAACTAAAGCGGATATGGAGCCACGGTCCACGTACTTTGGTGACCCTACCATCCATGCCAAAATTTTGAACTGCATATAGGCACGGAGAAAGACAGTCCTGGTGGCTTTCCTTTCTTTGTGGGAATTCCTGGCGAAATCTGGGCCTTTTTGCCTTGCAGAAAACCCTAATGTGATGGGAAGAGCCAGGAAGCGTTTCTCAATATATTTTTTTTCTTTTTTAACTGAAAGGAGTCTACAAATCAAAGCAAGGGCAGGGATGTTTACCCCTCTCCTCTTTTTTAAAACTAAATTTCATCCTCCAACTGCTTTCCCATCCACAGCTGGGAAAACATGGGCTCTACCTTTCTTTTTCCTGTCTATAAGGGGGGCATAATGGGATCCCTTTTACCTTTTCTCTTCTGGGGAAAAAGCAGCTGGGGGTGGTGTTGATCAGAAACAAAATGGCCTAAGGGAAAAGGCTTAAGCTATCATCGCTCTGAAAAAAGTAGACACCTTCACTCCCACCTCAGCCCCACCTAGCTACATTTCAGTCAAACGCGCAAGCATGCACACACACGGAAAGCATTCACAGCCATGTCATGTCTTGTGTGGCCCTAAGATGTTCTTGTTTTAGGCTAACTGTTATGGTCAGGCCTAAGCAGGTGATGGGTCATTTTTAGTTGGATATACTATTTTATTATATTGCTCCCCCAACCCCGAAAACCTGTTGTTCACTATTTGAGATGGGATAAAACGGAACGAAACAGTCAGGTTTTGTTTTGATTTCATTTTTTTTTCTTTTGAAATTTACAGTAAAAGTTACACATTCAACAAGGGGGAAATAATAAAGTTCCAATTTCTATAATACAAGATAAAGTGTGTCCCATTCGATACGTTACAAAAAATGTCTCAAAATTGTACATCAGTACCAAAGGCGTTATGAAATATTCTTTGGAGCAGGAACGAAGTGTGCAAGAAAGCCAAGGCAACGGAGCTAACAAAGGGAAGCAGAGATGCCGTCTTTGCTGTCGAAAGGACTTTCCCAGATTTAATGCTTGGTTGAGTGTGAGCGGTGAACAGTGTGCAGTAGAAGGGGGCTGAAGGAACCCCCATGGTGGACAAACCTAATATAACAGCGACTTCACCCTGCCTGAAAATCCATCATAATCATTAGAACGTCAAAACCAAATTGCATCTACCACTGAGCCTTCTCACTCTTAGCTCATACATTGCTTAGCGTAATAGCTGGATGTCACCATGAAAAATGTGAAAGCAATTGTGGCATAATCCCTGCCATGTCATTGACTCCAAGTTTCAGATTGTAACAGACTGCTGAAAAAGCTGAAAATGAGGTTGCTATTGTGATTATCTTCTTTTTTTAGGAGACACTTGCCCTGAATGTTTAAGTTTAGGATTATTATGACTCTTAATAGTAATAAACAACTCAAAGTTGTTTTAAATGTATATTGCCTTTGTATGTTGTCTGTTTTTAATGCTTTTATGGTTTTCAATTTTGAATATCAATTTTTGACGTTTAATGTTTTAATCTTTGTCAACCGCCCAGGGAGCTTCGGCTATGGGGCTGTAAAGAATTGTAAATAAATAAATAAATAAATAAATAATAATAATAATAATGTCATAGTCCACAATACTTCTGTCTGAAACCCTGAACAGCTCCTGCCTGACAGTGTTGACAATACTGAGCTAGATGGACCACAGGCCTGGCTAAGTAGAACTCAAGCCTCCTTTATTCCTAAAGTCCATGGAATTGATTGATTTCCATCAGTGGAATAAGAAATGGATTTTACCTAATTTCAAAATATCTACTCATTGTATAAACCAGCTTCCCCCAATGTGTTCAACTGCATCTCCCATCATTCCCAGCCAGCATGGCCTCTGCCCATGTTGACTGAGAATGATGAGAGTTATAGTCAACATATCTGGAGGCACCTGGCTGTCGAAGGCTGGTATAAAGCATTGTGTTGTTTGTGAATTCCTACTCTGAAGGAATTGGGCTTCTTATCATAGAATCATAGAATAGCAGAGCTGGGAGGAGCCTATAAGGCCATCAAATCTAACCCCTGCTCAATGCAGGAATCCACCTTAAAGCATACCTGACAGATGGTTTTCCAGTTGCCTCTTGAAGGCCTCTAATGTGGGAGAGCCCACCACCTCCCTAGGTCATGGGTTCCATTGTCGTACTGCTCTAACAGTCAGGAAGTATTTCCTGATCTCCAGCCAGAATCTGGCTTCCTGTAAGTTGAGCCCATTATTCCGTGTCCTGCACTCTGGGCTGATCGAGAAGAGATCCTGGCCCTCCTCCGTGTGACAACTTTTCAAGTATTCAAGATGATAGGGGTTGTAACCCAACATATCTGGAGAAAACAGGTTGGAGAAGGCTGATTTAGAGAAAGAAACACATTTCAGGGAGGCATGGGTGGAGAGTTCTTTGTTCTGTGTTCTTTCCCACAAGCACTGCTGTGCCCACAACCGCAAAGGTGTGCCCATGATTGCCACACATAGTGTGAGGGGTCAACCCATCCCCCTGGATTCTACAATTAGTCTTCCCTGGTGGATTGTGCCGCTGTTCTGTTGCAGTGCATAAGAGAGAGAAACTGTATAGAGATTTCATCTTGTATGTAATTTAACTGCCCTGATAAAAACAATGCTGAATAAACAGAAATACAGTATGGACAAGCCATCACTATGTTTGTCCTTTCCTATCATTAAAAAAAAAATCAGTTAGGAAACAACCTCATCTATTTTTGCTTTCTGGTAAAATATTGTTTTTATATAGGTATATAAAAAGCATTCAAATGCAGTATTCCTCATAACAGCGACAAAAGGATATTTCTCTTTCTGCCCAGTTACATGGCCTAGACGTACGACTGACGTTTAATACCGTATGCGTTATCTGACAGTATCTACGAAGTAATTTAAGTGCAGGTTTATTACATGTAACAATGCAGTTTGGAGATAAGACAGCCTCTGAGAGGGTTGTTTACCCAATCGGTAAAGAGTTAACAAAGTAGTTCTGCCTTCACTTAAGTCGCCTGAACAAGGTCACTGGCAATTAAAGAAGCCAGATTTTGCAAGCACTTAATTGCTAGATTTGAAAGAAATGAGCTGAGCTGCAATTTAAGAACGGAAAAGATCTGCTGGATTAAACTCTTTCCAACAATGGCCATCCATTTGCTTCCAGAAAGCCTTCAAGCAGATCATAAAGTCCAGCACTATTGTCCCCTATCAATTGGTACTCAAGAGACATAAGGGTTGCATTTGCACATAACGCCAAGCCATGGTTTACATTAACTATAGTTTGTTGCTTTAGCTATAAATTGCAGAGAAGCAAACACCTTGTATTCCGTGTTTCTGGCTTGTTTCTCCCCTGCCCATCTTGCCAGCCTTCAGAGTGATTTCATTTTCAGGCTGCTTTTGTTCGGTGCCTGTTTCAGGACAGACAGCAGCGCAAACAAGCCAGGGTTCATGACAAGCCATGGTTTAAACAAGCCAGACTTCATAAGCCAATGACAATCCATGGGTACTATTTGTGGTTTATAGCTGGTTAACAAGTCATGTTAATCATCATGGGGATGGGTTCAGACACAATCCCAAACTACAAATCACACCATGGCTTAGCATTATGTGTGAATCAGATCACTGTCTCTGAACATTCAGGTTCCATTTAGTTATCATAGCAGGGCTAACAAAGTGGATAGCTCTCATCCGGCACTAGTTTGTCCAATCCCCTTTTAAAGCCATCACCACATCTACTGGCAGTGGATTTCATAAGTTAACTACGCACTGTGTGAAGAAAATTACTCTTTTTTTAAATCTCTGTCCTGAATCTACTGCCCATTAATTTCATTGGGTGATACTGATTTCTAGTCAGCTTAAGTGGACGGAGAAAAATGCCTCTTCCCAGTTCTAAAAAACAAAATTAACAAATTTGCAGAAATGGTGTGCACAGGGCCTCCCTTCCAAGAGAGACCCTGATGCACCTCTTGTCACATGTAAACAAGGTGTCAGAATGTGATTCGTCGTGGGGGAAAGGTGATGCTCATTTGAACACGTATCCAAATGTGCATCCCATTCAAAACAATATGGCTGCAATCCAGAACAGCTTGTCTTGCTTGCACAAGAGGTAATGCATACGTAGGACAGTACTTCCCAGTGCTGAACCACAAACTGCCTTTTAAAAGGAGGGGTGGGTGGAATTCAATCACAAGTTCATCTAAAGGATATTGAGTTCTTTTTTGGTTTGGACCATGTTGCTACCCTGGAACTCCAAGAGAAGGAACGCTTCTATGCTCTGAGGCTGACAACCCTTATTACTGACTGCGACATGGTGTTTCCTTACAACCAGACCCCATTTCTCTTCCTCTACTGATTTTCTGTACGTGAACTACAACAGTGTGGTGCCTCAGAGATGGACCAATCCATAAATCCTTGGTTCAAATCCTACATCTGCTAGAAAGTCACTAGGTGGTTGTAGGCAAAGCACTATTCTTTTCGCCTCAGCCCCTCACTCCAATATGGAGACAATAGTAGCCTACTTTATGGCGTCGTCGTAAAGCTTACTGAGATAATGGCTTCAAAGCACTTTGAACGTTCTGAAGCGCTCCATGATAATACTACTATTTTCGTTAGATCATTCGATTCCTCAGCTTATCCCATGGAGTTACATGTAACAGAACTCAAATGTTTACATGCTTTGTTACAGAAGAAAGCTAGGGCACGTGCGAACTTTGCAGACTGTCAGTATATCAGCATTACCTGTCAAATCTACTAAGGTGGTCATGCAAGTTCACGTCTAGGACAATGGATTTTCCTTGCTTGCATCTGCTCACCGACATGTTAGTGCAATGCTCTTTGTAACCTTCTCAGAGCACAGATGCGTACACAACAGCATTTGTGTCTACGCATCTCAGCTGACATGCGTTTGCAGGCAAAAGCTAAGAGTGCATTAGGTGAGCTATTCTGAGCACGCTCTCGTATACTGTTAAACAAGCTGTGTCTAGGACATTTCAGCAGGGAAGGGGATTATGAGTGGATTATCTTCAATCTAAAAATATGAGCTTGTTTATTAGCTATCAAAAGATTGTGTTTGTCCTTCTTTAGACATATTGTAAGGCCCGCAATATTGTGCCGATGGAGTATCAATATCCGTAATGCACTAAAGTACAGCAATCCGGTGTATTTATATTCAGTATCAGTTCTGACCAAAAAGCATCCCTCTAGCTATTCTGTTACGTTACCACTACCTGTTGAGCAGGGAACTAAGAAATCTACTGGGATGGAGACAGAAGACCCCCTTCTTCAATCTTTTCTCATAAAGTATATGGCTAAGGCTGGATTTCACCTGGAATTACATCAACACCATAATATTGCGTTGTGCCTTTAATGCCAGTCACACGTCGATACTAGTATAAGATTAGTTCCCCTCTCGATTCTTAGAGGAAGATTAACAATCAAGATTGACCTAGAAACTGTGACCTGGAGAAACGGAAGCCCTGGGATGTCTTTGCACAGATAAATCAGTTCTGATTTCAGTTTGTGAGAATCAGATGCAGTAGCTCTTGACAGGGGTAACATCATCCCAAAGAAACCTATTTACAGTTGGATAAATCCATGAGACACGGAGGATGTAATATCATCCTCCCACAAGAAGATCACTTATACAGTTCCTCCAGTCCTAATGATAATTTATAGAACAGTAGGCAAAATAGTTGAAATCACATGTTTTATGTGTCCATGGGACACTGTCCAAATGTATCATCCCACTAACCCGAGCAGGAACTAGATTCTGAACTATGCGCAAGAGGAGAATTCAACTAAAGTTACGTGTGCACCACCACAGTTGCGCAAGCAGTTCTGCAATACACTTGCACAACTCATTGGGCAGATGTTAGTGCATTATTCTTGTGTAAATTGTTGTGCAACCAGTCATCTATCACACTTGCGCAGACACGGTTGCGGAAGCAGAATGTGGAAACGAATGCACGACAGAGATATTCGGTGGAGCTCCATTAGAGGCTATTTGAGTCTGCAGAATGGCATTCTTGGATACTGCCCAACATTTCACTCTTCCCCAGTAACCCTCTCCTTGCCTAACCTACCTACCTCACAGCTTTATTTTGAGGATGAAATGGGAGCTTTAAGTAATGAGGGATGGATTATTTCGCAATCTCCTAGGACAGGACACTGGACAGACCTGGAATCTTGAGCAGCAGAGCCAAATTCGTTATTGTCTATGTGTCAGGTTAAAATACTGCCTTGATTGGTTGCAGAAAGGCAGTATAGAAATACCGTAAATAAATACACACACACACACCCTTGACCCATTCATGTATGTGTGTATGTATGTATGGGCTGCACTCTTTGATGACTGATGACTGATTAAAGATCTCTTCATCAATTAAAAAGGGGGTTCCCATTAATTGGAGATTTTTTTAAAGTGTTCTTTTTAATGTAAATAATGCCATGGCAGACAGATGACAAAACATTCCTCCTGACATCTCACTGAAGGAATGCCTCCTCTGAGATGGTAGCTGTTTGACACACACGCCCGTCATCTGAAAGTACATTTTCTACAGAATGTTTGTTTTATTTATCCATATGCAAATTTGTCTGGATTTTACCAGTTGAAGCTCATAGTACTGATAAGGATTTTTCTAACTGAATGACAGCGCTGATCTCCTGCTTCCCAAAACTCATTAAATTTGTTAGTCTTAAAAATGCTCTAACAGAGCAATCTTACGGTCCCCAGATGTGCTCCAGGGGCAACTGGATTGTCTAGCAAAACCTTTCCAAGGTCCGACTGAAGAGTTTTTTTTCCAAAGTCAGAGCCCTACTCCTTGCTCATCCCAGAAATTCCAACTTCATCAAGGGGCAGAAATGGGAGATTTGGGGGCCTGCTGCAGGACTGGGGAGGAATAGGAGGGAATGCACACCACTGACACAGAGGGAAATTCTTTTTGCAGAGGGTGGAGATGCTGTTCCTCCTGTCCTGCCAGCAAAAGCTCTCCATTAATAGGTCCCTCTTTGTTAAGATTGCTCTGTAAAACTCTATTGGGATTGCCGCAGCAGGACTCCACTCTTTTTACTCCGCTCTTTTTATTCCTTCTTGTTAGTGTAGTCTCATAAAGATATCAATCATGGGAAATATCAAAGACTGGAGCAAGGGCCCTCTGCTCTGGATCTTTTATGCTAAGATGCTTCAGGTCTACTAAATTGACTTATTGAGAAAAGGGAGGGAAGTAGAAATGTTTATGCTGACAAAGAGGATCTTAGAATTGTCTTAAATATAGGATGGCCACATGAAAAGGAGGACAGGGCTCCTGTATCTTTAACAGTCGTATCGAAAAGGGAATTTCAGTAGGTGCCATTTGTATGCAGGCAGCACCTGGTGAAATCCCCTCTTCATCACAAGAGTGAAAGCTGCAGGATCCCTGCCCTCTTTTGTAACTGGTCAAGAGGGCAGGGCTCCTGCAGCTTTAACTGTTGTGATGAAGATGGAATTTCACCAGGTGTTGCAGGCATACAAAAGACACCGGCTGAAATTCCCTTTTCGATACAACTGTTAAAGATACAGGAGCCCTGTCCTCCTTTCCACATGGTCACCCTACTTAAGTACCTCCAGCGAGGTAACCTGAAAAGCCAAGTGGGAAGTTGCCAACTTCGTTTGTACTGCATTTTCATTTATATTTCAGAGAAAAATCTAGCAAAGCATATGGAATTTGGTTGCTCTCTCACCGTTCTGTGCAAAGTGGATTTGAAATTGCAGCCAAAGGCAGTTCAGACCATGCCAAAACTATGGTGGAGTCGTCTTGGGGTGTGTGAATGCAATGTGGACGAGAAGCCAAGAGCAGAAAGAAAATGTTCTTTCCTGATCGAGACCCAATATTTTGAAGGGGACATTGGGAATTCTTCTCCACGCCTCTTTCTTCTCTCTCCAGTCGTTTACCAGAACTTTACAACAATGAAAAAGAAAAAGGCGGCATACGCCAAGTGGCAGCAGTCATAAATAGATCCAGGCCAGAAGCGGGTAAAAAGACAGCCTGGCAAAATGAAGGCAAGCAGCCCTGGCTGTAGCACAAGGTTAACAAAAGAGAAATGATGGAGAAATCAGGGGATGTCCATTTGACATGGGCATAGACTGGAGGAAGGAAGAAAGGAAAGGAGTTTTCTTCACAGGAAGTGTGGTGTGTGCTCAAGCATCCAGGCACAAGGCAAAGTGCAGAAGTAATCCCAGGGTCCATTAGCTCAGCTTCAATTTAAGCTGTGGCCAGATCTACACCAAGCAGGATATAGCGGTATGAAAGCGGTATATAAAAAGTAGGAGCACACGACTGCTTTATAACAGTATTGAAGTGCACTGACAACATTTGGGGCCCATTGACACATACCACAGACTGCTAGATCCAGCTTGGTGTAGATCTGGCCCATTACGACTCCTTGTATCTGAAAGGAAGCCCCTTTCTCAACTGGAGATCTCTTGCTGCTGAATCAAACGTGGGGCTTCTGATCGTAGTAGGGAATGTCATGCTTCCTCTATGCCCTGACTTGGTGGGGTTGCAAGGCATTTTTACAATGAAAGGTGTCCCTTAGGTTGCTTCCACGGGTGCATTTTTGCTTCGCTTCCTCTTGAACTCACAAATGTAGCTAGTGTAGCATGCACTGTAAGAAACAGCCATTCCAAACTTGAACAGTAGACCCCAGAAATATGTGAATGACTTAGTGGATGCATTGCATAACCCTGTTCTTTTGAACTGACATGGTCTTACAAGATGAGCATTCTAGGCCCTCCAGTCTTGACCACTTTCATTACCACAACACATGGAGTTTCCTCCCAAGGGGGAAGTCTGTTTTCTCTGGCATTACATAACGATATTCCAAAGAGTGCAAAAACATTTAAACATCTGGGCATGCAGATCAAGAGCTGGTTTGATGCCATCCTGCAGATGTTTAATAATAATAATAATAATAATAATAATAATAATAATAATAATAAATCTGAAGCATCTCATGAGATAGCAGCCTTGCTTCCCATAGAATTCGTTATTCTTTTGAGTTTAAGCACTCCTACTGAAGCTGTGTGTCCCATTGCCAATCCAATGTTACGAGATAATTTTCTTTGCTGTTACTGAAAAATCATGCATGTCTCGTTTGGACACCAACCATCCATTGTAGAACCTTTGCTGGGTCCTACTGCTAATTTCTCTGTCATTATAACTAAACCACCATTTGTCAAAGCATAGGACAGATCTGTTTCCCCCTCCCCCAAGGCATAATTAAAGACAGGCTTCTCTTGTAAAGTCAGCATATGTGTGTGTGTGATGTGATAGCTCAAGGGCCATTACCTCTTATTAGTCAAAACTGTTTCTCGACGCTCTCTTAAGCGATGCCTGTGCCCTCTTAGCTTAAAAGATTACCAAGAGTTGTGGCTGCCTACCCTGGAGTAAAATTCTATCAATTTTAAAAAGATAGTAAGAAAGAAATCCAGGCATTTCAGTGCTTCAAAACCACTACAATGCCCTCTTTTTGCAGAGCACAGGTGCAGCATCTGCTCCTCCACTCCAGAGTGAGCTCTGATGAAACATCCACAACTTCTGGGTCACAGAATATTAAACTCTCAGACTCCTGAAGATGTTCCGTATGTGGAGAGTATGACTGGCCCATGCCCTTGACGTTGTATTCAAATGGCTTCCCACTGCTTCACTGTCTAGGAGTTGTCCAGCCCATGTCACTGAAAGGTCCCTCACCTGTTGCTGACCTTGGTGGAGGGCCACAGGGCGTGCAGAGGTCAGAATCTGTATCTGACTCCCCTTCTGCAATGTAGGGTCTGATTTTGGCTACAGCAGTGTAGCAACCGTTGTTAAGGATGTCCAAATTTTCTTTGGACTGTGAAATGCTAAATCCACTGAAGGAACGCTCCAGTTCCTCATGGTCAACTGATGGGATAGAAATGGAGGTGTCACTGTCCCTCAGGGCACTCTCAGGATGTTTAGCAGTAACATCCTCATTCTTCGCATACTCAGCACTGCACCTGTTCCCACCACTATAGGCAGATGAGGAGCGCTCGTGGGAAGGTGGCGGTGGGATTCTAACCAAAGAACCAGGATCGCCAACCGGGGAGGTCCCATGGCTTTGCCGTTGATACATTTGCCAAGACGTAGAAGGGGGGCATGAGTTGTTTGGCATCGTCGTGGCAGGTGGCGCAGAGAAATTCTTCTGTCCCATCGAACTGGTGGAGCGAATGATCTTGATAATGCAGCCATTTTTGTCAATGTGTTCCCGACTGTCTTCTGGGCTGTGATAGGGTGGCGCTGGATCAGGTTCTTTGGACCCAAAATAGGCTTCTGTTTCTGTCGGTGGGATCCCCATCCGTTGCATGTAGATGTTGACCAGAAAGTCCAGCTTCTTCTCCATGGACTGTACCTGGAAAAAGCCACACAGATCTCAATGTATGATGATGGCAAAATCTTAAGACACACCCACATGCACGCAGTTCATTTTTTAAAAAAACTAATTTTGCTGACAAATTATGATCTACGCCATTTTAAAAAAAAGAATCTTCATTTTGTTCCAAGCATAAAGCCAAAATGAGTCCCAAGGAGACTTAAAATTCCGCAATCAAAATTATGCCAAAGATCACAAATACGTCTATGCAAATATGCAGACGCTCTCTTATCCCTCTGTAATTGTTTTAGCTCCCTCCATTCTCATTTCTACTGAAACAAGGCCTAAGCTTTGCTTCTCTATTTCGCTTGTTACCCTTAGGGCTGCCGCTGCCTTAAGCAAAACCCCACACTTTCTCTGCAGCGGGGTGGAGGCGGCCAATCCTGACACAGAGGGAGGGCGTGGGGTTTCCAGCAGGCAGATGGTCACCAAGTATTGTCTCTCAGACCAATAGCCATTTAGCTCCTTCCCCCCTAGACCTGCCTCCACCTGGCCGCATCAGAGAGAGTGTGACAGCAAGGTCCCTTCAACTGGCTCAGCTGAGACCAAATAAGATCAAGCTCCATCCTTCCTGAACGATCTCAACTAGTGGACATTTAGCTTGGCCATTATGTATGTCTCGAGTTGGTACCTGAATCTTCTTATTTCCCTCCTCCCTCCATGCCCCTTCTCAAAAGTCACATTCAAAGAGGCTAAACATTACAATTTAGGAAAACTCTACATACCTGTTTTTCCACCTTTCCAAGTCTACCCATCATACTTGGGTCTTCCGGAAGCTCCCCTTCAGCTGGGCCTTTGGTTCGGTCCTTATCTGTCATTGATGGTCCTCGCCCAACGATCTGGTCAACTCTACCAGGAGCACAAACCCAATCCCAGAAAAAGCCATGAAGTTAGTGACCTGCAATCAAGGTCTCAGAACTCTGCTCAATATTTACTGATCTGTAGGACAAAGCAAATGCCTTTTCCTTAGCTGATAAGTATCATACAACTGTTCACACACAAAAAAGGAAGCAACTAACTATAAATTTGGCTGCAAACACCCTTCCCTATTTCTGTAAGTGGATATTGGTTCATACTATACTGGTTCAGTTTCTAGAGATATAATCTGGCACATTATGCATAGTAAACTTGCCCCTTGGGAAGAATCTGATATTGAGAGTGTTAATCCCCAAACAAATTAGCATCTCTTCTTACAATTGCATATAAATATATTTGTCTACAATTCAGGGGTAGGCAAACTAGTGCCTTCCAGATGTTTGGGGCTACAACTCCCATAATTCCTGACCATTGGCCATGTTGCTCGGGGCTGATAAGAGCTGTAGGAAGTTGCATTAACCAGAGGGAACCAGGTTGCCAGTCCCTGTTAAGTGCATAACATTAGTCCAATTGCAATTTTTCATTTCGTCATTTCCCTACTAAACTAATATATACAAATAATGATTTTCAGATCTTAGAGATTAACCTTAGGTAACAACCTAGTGTCTAGGACGGTAATCAACTTTTTCAGGCCCACGATTCAAGATGCAACGCGGAACCCACTTTTAACACCTCGCCTCCATATATCCATCTTTCTCCTCTTTAGGATGCAAAGGAAGAGAACAGGGCTTCTGAACCTTTGAAAAGACATGCAGAGGAGGCAATTTTGGCAGGTGCAGTTTGTCATGTTGGAGGTAAGAAAAGCCGTATCTGCCCCATATTCCTTCTTCTCTGTAACTATGCTACTAGATACATGAGCTCTTTGGCCTCCTTTGCATTTTACTTCTCTTGTCTTATTGTTCTTCTCTTTTGTTTTTTAAGAACCCTAAGCAAAATATGGTGGTGATGCCCATCAGGGTGCAACCCAGTGGTTGAAAACCAATGATGTTGGGGCAGAGGCCAACTACATGACAAAGAGTAACCACTTTTGGTTAGAGGTCCCCTAGCCTCTTCACAGAACTACATTTCCTTAGCTTGATGCCATGGCAGTTAAAAACAAAAGCGGTCAGTATTTGTAGGATAGGTGTATCCTACACCAGATAGGAAGGGCACAAGCAATTATGCTACAAGCTGCCCCATCCCATAATTAATGGCCCAACGAATGCTTTGACCACGTGGCACAGTTCTCTTGCTGAAGCTACGCAGGTCAGACCTTTTAAGTGACCTCGATGAGAGCCACTCTGAGCTGGATGGGAGGCATATAGGAGCCACTCTGAACTCTTTGAAAGCATTGCATGTTTTGATTGTGATAAATTACTAAAAATTGACAGCTGTCGCTTCTTCTTTTCTCTTTTTCATTATCCTTGTTCACGCTTTTGCCCAACTCGATGGATAATATAGTTCTATTTATTGGCTTTCATCAAATGGGAACATGACTCATCATTCACAGTCAACTCTATTTCCCAATGTCTTTTAGAATATGGCACATCTGAGCAAAGCTGCTATCACTGCCACGTAACACAATGGCTCATATTCTTCATTCTGCCCTAAGAGTTGGCCATCTGCCTCAACCCTGATTACCATTCAATAAACCCAGGACAGTTTTATCCTTGCATAATATGCCAGAAGTGCACAGGTGATGTAAAGAACAGAACAACAATAACAAAACAAAAAAACCCCACAAACCACACTAAGTACATTAATCTGTCTGACACCAAGTTAGTTGTCTGGAGTGGAACTTAAACAAGACTTCTTATGCGGTTCTGTAGGCGACAGGTCCATGCACAAGGAGATGGATGAGAGTTATGAATTTGAATGCAGACAAAGGAAGGGAAAGAAAGGATTAACAAGACTAAAGGTTGGAATGCACTTTGCAAAATTAAAAGTGCTCTCTCAATTATACGTCATATCTAATACCAAGGAAAGGGGCAAGACTCAAGGCATTTCCAACAATACAGCCACCCGAGTTCCCTTAGTTTGCCAGAAGGAAGGTTAGAGTTTTATTTGTATCTATACTAGTATGTTCAGAGTATGGAGACCGCAAATGATCATAAGGAAATAATGTTCTAGTTCATACAACTTACTGTGCCTTTGGCAGTGGTAGAAAACTTGTGGAACCCCCTCTTTCACCATACATAAGATGTAACCTCTGAGCCAGGTGCTACCTCCTGACACCCAAGGGCCCTTTTTTGAGGTAGAGAAACCGTACAAGCAGGGCCACTGCATGATTGACCATCAACATGGAGAGCACAGCTCATGTATCATCTACATGTTGAAGGGGGAGGGGGCACCATTCTTTCATCATGAAAAGAACAGTAAGTTGTGCAGACCTGACAATCTTACATATATCTGACAAGTGTCCAGAATGATGGAGTGACACTAGTGAATGTTGATGATACTTATGATAGAGCTGTATTTTTAGACATTCACCAGACACATGAAGGATTGTCAACATTCCCTTGCTAATGTCAACCATTACTGCATTTTGCGTATAGAAACATATGCTGGTTTTTGGTTTAGGTTCTCGTCAGTGAGTCACAGGTCATGACTCTTTCTGGGAAAACCTCTTATCTGGTAATCTTTCCTAGGCAAAGTCAGGATGCTGCAGGGCATGTATCTCAACAGGCTAGAAGGTATCTCAACAGGTTTCTCCTTTTGTTTGGAGAAAACAAGGGAATGACTTGGTTTAAATCGAACACATTTTTCATACAGCAGATGTTTAGATGCAAATGTATCTTCAAGAGATCCATAAATCAGTTATGAAGTTGGACTCAGTCCCACCAAAACCAGTATGACTCATCTTGAACCTACATACATTGGCCTTCCAGGATGTGATCGAGTATCCCACCAGTGCAGAAGATCCTCTTGCAGGGTACAGAAACGGAGGGTCGCTGCCTTCTCTGCTCCCCTCTGAAAAATTGCACAGCTGCTTTAAAGAGGGAAGCTCAACTTCCAGAGGGCTGATTCACACATGATGTATTTTAAGAATACACAAAAGATGTATTGTGTGCACACCTAAAAACATAAGGCGTGAATGTTGACCAATGTATATTTACAAATATGTGAAAATATAGGGAGATTTGTCAGGGAGCTGGGACTGCCCATGGCTCCCTGTATGAGTTGCACTGGATAGCAACTCATACCGGGAGTAATGTGTGTGAAGTAACTCCAAGAAGAACGCAAGTGACTTGCTCCCAAGTGTGTCCATCTTCCCAAAGTGTTTGCATGGTGACACAATGTTCAGAGGAGGACTTAGAACTCTGACGTAAAAAAGACCTGCTGGATCCGACCAACTGTCCATCTAGAGAGGCATCCAACTTCCTACAATGGCCAAGCAGGTGCTTCTAGGAAGCCCAAAAGCAGGACATGAAGGAAGCAGCTGTGTCGTGTTGCTGTTCTCAGCTGCTGGTATTCCTTGATCCTGGAGGTCTCAGTAAATGCTTCAGAGAAGGTGGAGGGTGGCAAACTTTGCATATTCCTAAGCATGGAAATGTGTTTGGGCTCACGCTAATGAGAGTTTCAGGGTGCCTCTACAAGAGGCATTTAAAGCTCTTTCAAGGCGCATTAAAAAAATTACCTCTACAAGAACGGAGCGCAAATCGGGCGTAGAGGCGCGTTATCTCCCCGATTATGCGCATTATCGAATGCGTGTTAAATCGTGAGTTTTATTTTGCTCCGTCCATTAAAGTGCATTTTGACTGTGTGAATAAGCGCTTATGCACATTAACTACTTGTAAAGCGCATTTTGGATATCTGTTAATGCGCTTCGCCGCCTCTCGCCGCCTCTTGTGCAGAGGGATTAGGCGTAAATGTGCTTCTGCGATTATGCGCATAATCGCCTAACCAGGCGCAAAAGCGAATCCTTGTAGAGGGGACCTCAGTTGGTTTCTGCAATTCTTGGCTGCACCTACCCAAATGGGGGGGGGGGAGGAAGTAGTTTAAGCCAACTATCTTTATTATGAATTACATTTATTAGGTACTTATTACCTACTGATACAAAAATGTAACAGAGTGATAGTATCTCATGGCATCCTAATCCATTTTCATGATAACTTGAAAAAGATTTCGCTGTATATGAATCATTTGCAATCACGATTTTCCTTCTTTGAAGTGATGCAGAAAGGAAAGAAAGGGATAAACTTTTGGCTCAGCCACAGTGCAGTTTTCTCATGCTTCGTTATGGTCCATGCTCATGGAAACATGCAAAGAGGCGTGTCTGTAGGTTCACCCTCTGGCCAAAAGCAGACAGCAAAGATCAAGACTGCTCAAATAGGGCAACGAGAACAAAACAAAAAAAGAGAGAGAAATTATTTTTTAAAAATGAACAGTTGGGAAATTATATTTTTAAATATTGCTTTCTGAACACAGATCAGGCACTGGTGCCAACCCCCTTCATCCACATCATATGACGGGCTACTTACCCTCAGACTGATTTGAGATGTTTATAAGGTCTGTCTGGCAATACTACTATTTGCGGCTGAACTGCTTAGAATTGAGAATACCAGTAGCAAATGGCATGAAAAACCACCAGCCTGGAAATACCAAAGTACATGTTCAGAAATGGCCCTTGGTGCTGCCCTTCTGGGACTGAGTGTTCCTCTTCAGAATGCAGCTACCAGAGTTGCCTGGGTGTAGGGTGGCCTTGCAAAAATGCCTGCATGAAGAATGCTAGGACAACGGGGTCATGGGCCTCATCTACACCAAGCAGGAGATTGCATTAGGAAAGTGGAATGAAAGCGGTATATCAAAGGCAGGAGCCACGCTACTGCTTTGTAGCGGTATTGAAGTGCACTGACAACTGTTGGGGCCCATTGACACATGCCATATACCGCTTTCATACCGCTATATCCTGCTTGGTGTGGCTCCTGCCTTTTATATACCACTTTCATACCGCTTTCATATCCTGCTTGGAGTAGATGAGGCCATGGGCGCACTAAAACTGTTCTCCCCGGTTTATACTTATTTCTTACATTTTTCTCCTGCCCTTCCACCAAGGAGCTCTGCAACATATATGATTCTTCCCACCCACTCAACACACACACACACACAAAATACAATCTTGTGATATAGGTTAAGATACTTTCCATGGGATGGATGGATGGAGAGGGAGATGAACACTAAATGATGTGATCTCCCATCTGCATTTTGAATCACTGCATTCCCAGGAGGGCAGATGATATTTCTGAATGTGTAGCTCAGCAGCAAGCTTCTCTAACTCCCTGTTTGTCAAAAGGGAATACTGGTTACATACTTCGCTGGATTTTAATAAGAATGAGTGAGATTAGGCAACGTTATTGTCTTTCCTCAGCCTTACTTCGGCTGACAAACTAAATTCAACCAATTTTGCGGTTACTGTCCTTTATGGCAGGCATCTTTTTAAAATCTTTGCCAACTTCCTTTCTCATGTATGTGTGTTTTATACTCTGAGGTTATCCACATATACCTTTCTAGCCTGTAAGAAAAAGTCTCCTTAGCTGCAAACTCCCAGAAGAAATGCAATCCCCAAACCTATGGGTTCTAAACGAAAGCCATTAAGTCAACTGAACTACTCCAGCATGTAGGATTTGGACTGTGATCAATATTACTGTCAGAAGAAAAAAAAAACTGCCTGAGCTATTTGCATTCTAATCCTCCGAAGGACTTCTTTGCAAGGGCTGGTCTCTCTCTCTCTCTCTCTCTCACACACACACACACACACACACACGGATCTTTAAGTTTTCTTCTTAGAACAGGAATCTCCTGCCATCCAACTTTCAACCGCATAGCCATATCTGCTTTTGAAACTGCCCTCCATTTCAAAATGGAGTTGCCATGTGGTTAGCTGAGTGTGCGGGTACTGTTTAAGAAGCAGAATTCCAAAGCTTCCATAGCCAAATGAGAAAACATTCCGTAGTTCTTTGGGTTCTGAACAATGGCAGGAATCCAGTGAGATAAATAGTGGAAGTCCACCTGACTGTGCATACATGCTGGGGGTGGGGGTTCCTCTTCAGCAGCAGAATGCACTGAACTCTTATCTTTACAAAGCAACCGGGAACAACAACAAGAAACATCTTTGGAAGCCATTGCATGGCTACTGAGAATTTACAAAATTACTTGGAAGACAAAGTTTCTCCGGAAACCTTGCATTTCTTGAGTGTGAACTCAAATCCTCCAGTTTCCTATTTTAAACTAGTCGACAAAGAGTCTTGTGGCCTCTTAAAGACTATCAAATCTGTTATGTTTAAGCTGTCGTGGAGAAAGCTTACACCATAATATGTTTGTTAAGGGCGGTTCTACGCTGCTGTTTTAAAGCGCTTTCTAACAGTAGTGACAACTGTTTTGGAGTGTGTCCTGGGCCCCAACAGTTGTCACTACTGTTAGAAAGTGCTTTAAAGCGCTTTAAAACAGATCCTCCCTAAGTCTTTAAAGACTGTTTGTTGTTTTTGCTTGAACAGACTAACATGACTACCCCTCTGGAAATTAAGCTACAGCCAGCATGGTGCAGTGGTTAAGAGTGTTGAACTGGGAGTCGGGAGATCCGGGTTCTAGTCCCCACTCGGCTGTGGAAGGTCACTGGGTGACTTTGGGCCAGTCACAGACTCTCAGCCCAACCTACCTCACAGGATTGCTGTTGTGAGGATAAATGGAGAGGAGAAGGATTATGTGCGCTGCCTTGGGCTCCCTGAAGGAAAAAAGGCAGGATACAAATGCAATTATAAAATAAAATAAACTAGTTTCATTTACCTAAGTAACAAATAGATTAGCCAATGAACACTAGTGTCAAGAATCACTAAGGTCTGATATACACAAATAATGCTGAACAGGCTGTTTCACGTAGGAGGACATTCATTAATAGCCTCTTTGCTGATCTGTTTCAACGGACACTTGGTTGTTGGGCATTTTGCTGTATGAACTGGGCCAAAGGGTCTTTGCTAACAACACTGGTGGGTATAATAAGACCTGAAATGAACCTATGTCCAATGCATTTTTGCATTTCATTCGCTGGTCCAGCAACTAAACTGGAGAGCTTGCAGTCTGGGTTGAAATTCCAGCCTAGCTATGGACTCAATGACACACTTTCAGATTCAGAGGTCACAACTTTACGTGCTTTAGGTGTATACCTAAGAAATGTTAAGTATACAATCAAAAAGGTAAAATTATGCCTTTCATGCCTTACTCACGGAAACAATCCTGTTGCATAATGTACTCCTTTAACTGAATTCAAGTGCTGAGTTAACGTATCACCCAGTTTAAATGGCACCTGACAGCAAATGTTATGGAGTATGAATTCAGTAACTATGAGACAAGCTGGAAGCAGATATGGACAGCTGGATTACATAGCTCTTCAGAACTCCCCATAACCCTACCCACAATTTAGGGGATGCTAAAGTACTTTAAACTGGTTTGCTATTACTGAAGTCAACTATCTGGCTCTTCCTATCTGCCATCTTGATTACTGTTGTTACATACCATTAAATCAGTTGCAGATGCCTCTGCTGCTGAGACAGTCAAAGGCCATGGTTGTGAGATGTGGCATGTGGCATGTCCTTAACTTGCATTGCGGTGACTGTGGTTTGCAAAGCTTTGATTGTACCAAAGAAATTATTGCGCTTAATGCTGTAGAAGCCTACTTCTAATCTAAGCAACGGCAAGATGTTATTAACTAGTAGCAAGTGAGAACAGCAGTAGGCTTTCTGTAGAATGGTGTTTTTCCATTCGTTTTTCCATTCAAGGAACCTTTCCATGTTGACTGCCATAGGAATGCTGGGTTACGTTTTGTAACGCATACTCAATTCTTGCAAAATGGCAGCCAACGCCATTAGAACGCATGAGAAATGCAAGGGCACCTTAGAATCCTACTCAACACTCCACTACATCTCCAGATTGGAGGGGATGATTGGAAGTTGTGGGCAAGCTGTCTTTGAGGAAAGATTGTCTGCCATGAGTAACCTTCTCATAGAAGAACTTATTCTAACCTAACGATAACCACCCAGGAACATCATTCAAAAACCACTGTAGCTATGATCCAAAGTTCCATATGTACAGTGGTTTCTTTTTTAAGATGGAAAACACAGAACAGAATAATCTCCGCACATACCTTGGAGTTGCTGGCTCTCAACCTCTTGTGAATAAACTATGGGTCTTTGGTTAGTTAAAAGCCTGCCTCCAGCATCATTGCAAACATTTCTGAGCAAAGGTGTGTTCTCTCCATTAGGAGGAAATGGCTCTCATTGTTATAAAAGCTTTATCACGGAGATTGAAATTTCAACGACACAATGCAACGACTTTTACCATTCCAAGCATAAAAGCTGAGAGTGTCTCGAATGGTTCAATCAAAGGAAAATGGACGGTCAGATAAGTGCCCTCTGGCCATTTCCAAGTTTGCACTGCTGTGAAGGACCACCTTTGGTGTCTCTAAAACGAAACGTTTAAGCACATCCAGGAGAGCAAGCCATTCGGTGCAATATGCGTCAGCAGCATGTGACAAATGCTGTCATTTAACGTGGCATGAAAGGGGTTTGACAGGAAGCAAATGACAGATTCAGAAAAAAAGAGGCATTTTTGGCAAATCCTAACCTAGGCGAGTATTGGGGTGATCCTTTGGTTGAATACTTCTTATGCCGGGGAGTTGAAGGGGGCGGGGGACCCACAATCATATCTATCC